>CM062811.1:681475540-682965228 GCA_031772625.1 Pinus tabuliformis
AGGTGAGTAATGAAGAGATTTATAGCAATTTCAATGCCTTTATATTCACCCCTTCTAATGGAAAAATGAATCAATTGACTCAAACCTTTTGCAACAAAAAGGAATAGGAGGGGTGATAAAGGGCATCCCTGACGAAGGCCCCTCTGCCTATGGAAAAAAGGAGAGGCCACCCCATTGATGAGAACAACAAAACTCACATTAGTTATACAACTCATGACCCAATTAATAAAACCAATATTGAAACCCAGGTGAGTCATAAGAAGGCGCAAATACATCTAGCTAATCTTGTCATAAGCCTTTGAAAGATCTATCTTAAGAATCATTCCTTTTTTTTTGTTTCTTTTGATACAATGCAGGGATTCCTGGGCCACTCCAATAGCTTCATGTATTTTACAACCCTCAAGGAACCCAAACAGTTCCTGTGAAATATTTTTTGAGAGAATTGGTTTTAATCATCTTGCAATAGTTTTGGTAGATATTTTGTATGTACAATTGCACAAAGAGATGGGTCTGAAATCATTAAAGCTTTGAGGATCACCAAACTTTGGGATTAAAGCCGGAAAGGTTGAATTAAGAGGGTCATGTACAAAACCCTTGCTTTTGGAATCCTCCACTAGTCTAGCATGATCATCCCCTATTAGGTCAAAGAAATGTTGGAAGAATTCCACCGTCCAACCATCTGGACCCAGACTCTTCTCCTTTTGCATAGAGAGTAGAACTCCCTCCACTTCACCCTTTGAAACAGAGGCCATAAGAATAGTATTATCGTCCTCATCAATAAAGCTAGGAAATACTTGTGCCACCTGAATGACTTCGACAATGGTGGCCTCGGGGGAAAGCTTTAAACATGGTTTTGAAATGACTCATCCCCATTGTCGACAACTCATTGAAAGAAGATGCCGAAACCCCTTCATCATTTTTCAGTTCCTATATTGTGTTTGTGTTTATTCTGCCCTTGGCGTAGTTCTGGAAAAATTTGGAGTTTTCATCCCCTGCCTCAAGCCAAATAGCTCTACTTTTTAACCTCCACTTTTCTTCATTATCTTTCAGAATCCTATACCTTTCACCCTCCATAGCTTTTATCCTTCTCTTTTTTTCTTTTGTCTCATACCCATCCCCTTCCAAGCTTTCTAAAGCCTGCAAATCAATCTCAATGGATTTTAATACCGCTTCATCCCTTAAAGATTTTTCCTTTGCCCAAGAGATAGTTGATTGTTTCAATTTTTTTAGTTTCTCCATAAAAGACTAGGCAAGGGATAAGCCCGAAGATCCATTATGAGAACTCCAAATCTCATGAACCAACTTATTGTAGGACATATCTTTAAGCCAGGAAGAATTGAATTTAAAGGGAGAGCCAGGCTTCCTACTGGCCCCTTTTAGTTATAGGAAAAATGGAAAGTTATCTGCATCACCCCCAGAGCCAACAAACTGGCGAAAAAAAGGGATATGAGCAGCCATATCTTCTTTGATCAATAACCATTCTAAACATTTAGATACCCTTGTCTCATCAACCCTCCTATTTCTCTAGGTAGGTTTTTCTTTCAGAAGATCAACATCAATAAATCTCCCCAACCAAATCTTGTTTAGAAAAAAAACGGCCAAAGGGTCCAGCTGTGCATTTGGTCCCCAAGATTCTGATAACCCTACGGAGGCATTGAGATCCCCTCCCACCACAAGCTTTGAGCAATTTAGCATGTGTGCAGGCTCAAGAGAGTGCTGTATGGGTTGAAGCAAGAACCACGTGCTTGGTACACACGGATAGACAGCTCTTTCACAGGACTTGGATTCTCCAAGAGCGAGGCGGATCCGAACCTATACCAGATTGTGGTGGAGGGTAAGTTGCTTATCATTGTACTGTATGTTGATGATTTGATTCTAACGGGTGATGAGCTGTTGATACTGTCATGAAAGAAGGATCTTGCTACAGAGTTTGAGAGGAAGGATTTGGGCCTCCTTCACTATTTCCTGGGATTGGAAATATGGCAGCGCAGTGGTGGACTGTTTGTTTCTCAGGGCAAGTATGCTCGGGAGATACTGGAGAAGTTCAACATGCATGGCTGCAAGCCTGTTGATACTCCTCTTCCTGGAGGTTGGAGGAAGGAGGATGCCACTTCGGGAGAAGAAGTGGATGCCACTGTTTATCGACAGTTGGTGGGGTCGCTGATGTATTTGGTCAATGCACGACCTGATATATGCTATGCAGTTAACCAGCTTTCACAAGCTATGGTTAAGCCTACCAAGCTCTTCTGGAAGGCGGGCAAGCATGTATTGCGCTACTTGAGAGGCACATCGGGATATGGTTTGTGGTACAGACAGGAGGATGAGGTGAAGCTACGTGGCTTCACGGATGCAGATTGGGCAGGGAGCCCAACGGACAGAAAGAGCACATCAGGAGGGGTCTTCAGTATTGGATCGACAGCAGTTTCTTGGTACAGCAGGAAGCAGAGATCTGTGTGGATGAGGATGATCCTGGTCGGGTTTTTCGGGTCCAAGCACATCAGGTACCATCATATCAGAGATTGTGTGTAGCGGAGGATCATGTTACTTTCGTACATTCCAACGGAGGATCGGGATGCTGATATTCTGACGAAGGCTCTCACCAGGAGAAAATTCGAGTACCACCGAGGCAGGATAGGTGTTGCTGATAATCCATATCTTGTCGAGAGGGAGTGTTGAGATTGCAACAAGATGATGGAGCTTAGTGAAAAGAGTCGCCTTCACTAAGTGGGCCCGCAGGCTATTTTTGGCGCAAGTCTATTTTTAGACATATGGATCATGTCTATGGATTGCAGGTTGCTGTTTATGGATGATTGATCAAGTTGGGAAAAAATAGATGGACTTCTATTTTTGATGAAAGTGTGAGTGATCACAGTGTGAGTGATCACAGTGTGAGTGATCAAAGTCTATTTTTAGACTGGCTGTCAAAAATAGAAAAGTCAAATATTATTATCTCACAATAATATTTGGACTATAAACTTAATCTTATTCTCTTGGAGCACTTCAGTTTGAGCTACAGAGGTGGCACATGCAGCTGTCAGAAGGAAATACGCTTTTCTTATGAGTCAGTTGAGTTGTTGCATGCATGACTTCAGTTAGAACTCAATCAGTTGAGTTTGGTGGAGTTGATTGTGGAGTTGATGGAGTTGTGTTCAGTTTAGCTTTGTTAAACTGGTTGTATTTAGTCTAACTGGCAAATAGACTAGAGATGAGTTGGGTGAATTAGTTATTAATTAATTCACAAGTTATTAACTCATAATACAACTAATGAATACATCAGTTAACTCAGTTGCATGTCAGTGCATGTTCAGTTCAACAGGGACAGGTGGTAGAGAATCAAATTGCTATCAGTTGTGACTATAGTTGTGCACCAGATCTTGCACAATCAAGGGATTGAGTATGCCAATGAGTTTGCTCACGTATTTGCCCACATTATAGCTTGTGCTCACGTCCAACAAAGAGTGAGTGACTATTTTGCAGGTGAAAAACGAGTTTGGTGAGTCATTCTCATCAGTTCTTGAGCAGGTATTGACCAGTGGAGGCAGACAAGCAGTGGAAGAGATTTGGAGATCAGATCTGAGCTGTATTGTGTGTAACAGAGGTGGAGATACTTGTGAGAAGTATTATGCTGTGTAATGTTACATGACTCAATCATTAATATACAGATAGTTGGGGTTTTTAGCGATATGCTTTCCCCGGGATACATACTGTGTTAATGTGTGAATGCTCTTGATGTTTTATTGTTATTGATGCTGCTATATTGATGATCAACGTAGAGGAGCTTATGTATTGTGTATGTATTCCGCAATAGTACATGATCAGGATAATCTCTGTTGAATATGTGTTAAATTATTCAAAATTTCTACATGGTATCGGAGCGAGCTAGATAATTGTAGAAAAAGTTTCTACATGGTATCAGAGGGAGCTAGATAATTGTAGAAAAAGTTTCTACATGGTATCAGAGCTGTTGATCATCAGATCTACTATTCAGGAAGTGTTTACATTCTATTTCTTCAGGCAGAGTCTGTAATCGGGCTAGGTAGCCTCTGGATTCATCCTTCCTTTGGAAGGTGAGATATCCGGTGAATGCCCATACAGTCAATCTTTGTACGAGAAATATTGTGTTCTCACGAATTTTAGATCGGAAGCAGTTGAGTTTGAGCTGGTGGAAATCGAATTTGCAGCAGTGTTGTTGAAATGTCTTTCAACGGATTGCAAATGTTATTCCAAAGCAAGAGCGACCTGGCGCTCAAGGATAAACTCAGAAACAATAAAGGTGAGAATGGATCTTCATCAAAGGTATCTGATGAAGAGAATTGTGCTTTGGCTGCCAAAGCAAAGAAGGGGAAGAACAAGAAAGCTTCTCAGTCTGGTGCGAAAGGCAAGAAGTAGGATATGTCCAAGGTGAAGTGTTTTCACAGTCACCAGCACGGACACTATGCCACAAATTGTCCGCAGAAGAAGAAGAACAAGCAAGCTGTTGGATCTGCAGGGGGAGAGGCCTCAGCTTCTCAGTTTGAGCTTGATTTTTCATTGATCGCATGCTTGGTTTCAAGTGTGATGGGATCAGTGTGGTTCCTGGACAGTGGTGCGTCTTTTCACATGACGGGAGATAGAGATTTGTTCTCTGATCTGGAGGACAAAGATCTTGGAGTGCACATCGAGATGGGCGATGATGGTAGATACAGTGCGACCGGTATCGGTACCATTTCCTTTGAGAGGGAGTCTGGTAAACCCTTTGTATTGAAGGAAGTCATGCATGTTCCAGGATTGAAGAAGAATCTCATCTCAGTGGCGATGTTAGAAGACAAGGGGTATGATGTTGTTTTCAGCGAGGGAAAGGCCTTCCTGTGCAGCAAGACAACTGGTGAGACCCGGAAGATAGGGGTTCGAGTGAGGAACCTTTATCAGTTGCATGTAGATGGATGCGCAGCAATGGCAGGCAAGGCAGAAGGATTGGTGAGCCGGGATGATGGCGAGTTGTGGCACAGGAGATTGGGTCACCTTCACCATGGAGCCTTGAAGATACTGCAGCAGATCACTACAGGGCTTCCTAAAGGCACACTTGCGCAGTCAGATCAGTGCAAGGGGTGTACTTTGGGGAAGTTTGTGAAAGCCACCTTTCACGAGAAGGATAGTCGCGCCACGACGATCCTTGAGAGAATTCACACAGACGTGTGTGGACCTTTCTCAGTTGCTTCGACAGCAAAACACAGGTATTATGTGATTTTTGTTGATGATTTCTCTCGTAAGTGCTGGATCTTCTTCATGCAGAAGAAGAGCGAGACATATTCAAAGTTCTGTGAATTCAAAGCACTGGTCGAGAAGGAGTCGGGGAAGAAGGTGAAGTCTCTTAGGAGCGATAATGGTGGTGAATACATCTCGGATGAGTTCAAGGATTTCTGCAAGACAGAAGGGATTCGTAGAGAGCTCATAGCTCCCCATAACCCACAGCAGAACGAGGTAGCTGAGCGGAAGAACAGAACGATTGTGGGTGCTGCACGGGCAATGTTGCATGATCAGGGCCTACCCCTTCACTTGTGGGCGGAAGCATGCAATACAACAGCTTATGTGCCAAACCGTTGTCCTCATAGGATACTTGGCATGAGTACACCTGAGGAGACTTATTCTGGTAAGAAGCCTGATCTTTCTCATTTGAGGATTTTTGGTGCTAACGTTTACATGCATGTGACGAAGGATGCCAGGAAGAAGTTGGAGCCGACCGCAGAGGTTGGGATATTTGTGGGGTACACTGATATGCCCCACAACTATCGTGTGTATTTGCCAGACAGTGGTAAAACTGTTGTGCGACGGGATATAAAATTTCAGGAGGAGAAAGCCATGAAGTGTTCGCTTGAGAGGGAGCTACACTTGCATGCAGACGAGGAGCTATTAGTTCCTAAGGATGAGCTTCAGGATGTGGATCAGCCAAAGGACGAGGTTCATGGAGTGGAAGAGACCACTCATGCAGCACCAACCATCAGAGGGCGAAAGCGCTTGACAGAAGCTGAGCGACTGGCTCAAGATGCAGAGAAAGTTGTAGGACCACCTACAGCCCAACGCAGGCAGAGACAGTCACCTGATCGGTACACTGGATACATGGCTCTTATGAGCAAGTGTGTTGTGACAGAGCCATCCTCTTTCGAGGAAGCTGTGGAGGATCCCGCATGGGTAGACGCCATGGTGGAAGAGTATGATTCTATTGTCAGAAACAATGCATGGGAGATTGTTCCTAGACCGGAAGGGAAATCAGTGGTGGGTTCGAGATGGATCTACAAAGTTAAGCAGGCAGCTGACGGGAGTGTGGAGAAGTACAAGGCAAGATTTGTTGCCCGAGGCTTTTCACAGATTGAGGGGATCGATTATGAGGAGACCTTTGCACCTGTCGCAAGGTATTCTTCCATACGGACGATTCTTGCTCTCTCAGCGCAGATGGGATGGCACATTCATCAGATGGATGTGAAGACTGCGTTCCTCAACGGAGTCATTGAGGAGGAGGTGTACATTGAGCAACCCGAAGGCTTTGAAGTCTTCAGCAGCGAGTCGCATGTGTGCAGGCTCAAGAGAGCGCTGTATGGGTTGAAGCAAGAACCACGTGCTTGGCACACACGGATAGACAGCTATTTCACAGGACTTGGATTCTCCAAGAGCGAGGCGGATCCGAACCTATACCAGATTGTGGTGGAGGGTAAGTTGCTTATCATTGTACTGTATGTTGATGATTTGATTCTAACGGGTGATGAGCTGTTGATACTGTCATGCAAGAAGGAACTTGCTACAGAGTTTGAGATGAAGGATTTGGGCCTCCTTCACTATTTCCTGGGATTGGAAATATGGCAGCGCAGTGGTGGACTGTTTGTTTCTCAGGGCAAGTATGCTCGGGAGATACTGGAGAAGTTCAACATGCATGGCTGCAAGCCTGTTGATACTCCTCTTCCTGGAGGTTGGAGGAAGGAGGATGCCACTTCGGGAGAAGAAGTGGATGCCACTGTTTATCGACAGTTGGTGGGGTCGCTGATGTATTTGGTCAATACACGACCTGATATATGCTATGCAGTTAACCAGCTTTCACAAGCTATGGTTAAGCCTACCAAGCTCTTCTGGAAGGCGGGCAAGCATGTATTGTGCTACTTGAGAGGCACATCAGGATATGGTTTGTGGTACAGATAGGAGGATGAGGTGAAGCTACGTGGCTTCACGGATGCAGATTGGGCAGGGAGCCCAACGGACAGAAAGAGCACATTAGGAGGGGTCTTCAGTATTGGATCGACAGCAGTTTCTTGGTACAACAGGAAGCAGAGATCTGTGTGGATGAGGATGATCCTGGTCGGGTTGTTCGGGTCCAAGCACATCAGGTACCATCATATCAGAGATTGTGTGCAGCGGAGGATCATGTTACTTTCGTACATTCCAACGGAGGATCCGGATGCTGATATTCTGACGAAGGCTCTCACCAGGAGCAAATTCGAGTACCACCGAGGCAGGATAGGGGTTGCTGATAATCCATATCTTGTCGAGAGGGAGTGTTGAGATTGCAACAAGATGATGGAGCTTAGTGAAAAGAGTCGCCTTCACTAAGTGGGCCCGCAGGCTATTTTTGGCGCAAGTATATTTTTAGACATATGGATCATGTCTATGGATTGCAGGTTGCTGTTTATGGATGATTTATCAAGTTGGGAAAAAATAGATGGACTTCTAATTTTGATGAAAGTGTGAGTGATCACAGTGTGGGTGATCAAAGTGTATTTTTAGACTGGCTGTCAAAAATAGAAAAGTCAAATATTATTATCTCACAATAATATTTGGACTATAAACTTAATCTTATTCTCTTGGAGCACTTCAGTTTGAGCTACAGAGGTGGCACATGCAGCTGTCAGAAGGAAATACGCTTTTCTTATGAGTCAGTTGAGTTGTTGCATGCATGACTTCAGTTAGAACTCAATCAGTTGAGTTTGGTGGAGTTGATTGTGGAGTTGATGGAGTTGTGTTCAGTTTAGCTTTGTTAAACTGGTTGTATTTAGTCTAACTGGCAAATAGACTAGAGATGAGTTGGGTGAATTAGTTATTAATTAATTCACAAGTTATTAACTCATAATACAACTAATGAATACATCAGTTAACTCAGTTGCATGTTAGTGCATGTTCAGTTCAACAGGGACAGGTGGTAGAGAATCAGATTGCTATCAGTTGTGACTATAGTTGTGCACCAGATCTTGCACAATCAAGGGATTGAGTATGCCAATGAGTTTGCTCACGTATTTGCCCACATTATAGCTTGTGCTCACGTCCAACAAAGAGTGAGTGACTATTTTGCAGGTGAAAAACGACTTTGGTGAGCCATTCTCATCAGTTCTTGAGCAGGTATTGAGCAGTGGAGGCAGACAAGCAGTGGAAGAGATTTGGAGATCAGATCTGAGCTGTATTGTGTGTAACAGAGGTGGAGATACTTGTGAGAAGTATTATGCTGTGTAATGTTACATGACTCAATCATTAATATACAGATAGTTGGGGTTTTGAGCGAGATGCTTTCCCCGGGATACATACTGTGTTAATGTGTGAATGCTATTGATGTTTTATTGTTATTGATGCTGCTATATTGATGATCAACGTAGAGGAGCTTATGTATTGTGTATGTATTCCGCAATAGTACATGATCAGGATAATCTCTGTTGAATATGTGTTAAATTATTCAAAATTTCTACATGGTATCGGAGCGAGCTAGATAATTGTAGAAAAAGTTTCTACATGGTATCAGAGCGAGCTAGGTAATTGTAGAAAAAGTTTCTACATGGTATCAGAGCTGTTGATCATCAGATCTACTATTCAGGAGGTGTTTACATTCTATTTCTTCAGGCAGAGTCTGTAATCGGGCCAGGTAGCCTCTGGATTCATCCTTCCTTTGGAAGGTGAGATATCCGGTGAATGCCCATACAATCAATCTCTGTACGAGAAATATTGTGTTCTCACGAATATTAGATCGGAAGCAGTTGAGTTTGAGTTGGTGGAAATCAAATTTGCAGCAGTGTTGTTGAAATGTCTTTCAACGAATTGCAAATGTTATTCCAAAGCAAGAGCGACCTGGCGCTCAAGGATAAACTCAGAAACAATAAAGGTGAGAATGGATCTTCATCAAAGGTATCTGATGAAGAGAATTGCGCTTTGGCTGCCAAAGCAAAGAAGGGGAAGAACAAGAAAGCTTCTCAGTCTGGTGCGAAAGGCAAGAAGTAGGATATGTCCAAGGTGAAGTGTTTTCACTGTCACCAGCACGGACACTATGCCACAAATTGTCCGCAGAAGAAGAAGAACAAGCAAGCTGCTGGATCTGCAGGGGGAGAGGCCTTAGCTTCTCAGTTTGAGCTTGATTTTTCATTGATCGCATGCTTGGTTTCAAGTGTGATGGGATCAGTGTGGTTCCTGGACAGTGGTGCGTCTTTTCACATGACGGGAGATAGAGATTTGTTCTCTGATCTGGAGGACAAAGATCTTGGAGTGCACATCGAGATGGGCGATGATGGTAGATACAGTGCGACTGGTATCGGTACCATTTCCTTTGAGAGGGAGCCTAGTAAACCCTTTGTATTGAAGGAAGTCATGCATGTTCCAGGATTGAAGAAGATTCTCATCTCAGTGGCGATGTTAGAAGACAGGGGTATGATGTTGTTTTCAGCGAGGGAAAGGCCTTCCTGCGCAGCAAGACAACTGGTGAGACCTGGAAGATAGGGGTTCGAGTGAGGAACCTTTATCACTTGCATGTAGATGGATGCGCAGCAATGGCAGGCAAGGCAGAAGGATTGGTGAGCCGGGATGATGGCGAGTTGTGGCACAGGAGATTGGGTCACCTTCACCATGCAGCCTTGAAGATACTGCAGCAGATCACTACAGGGCTTCCTAAAGGCACACTTGCGCAGTCAGATCAGGGCAAGGGTTGTACTTTGGGGAAGTTTGTGAAAGCCACCTTTCACGAGAAGGATAGTCGCGCCACGACGATCCTTGAGAGAATTCACACAGACGTGTGTGGACCTTTCTCAGTTGCTTCGACAGCAAAACATAGGTATTATGTGATTTTTGTTGATGATTTCTCTCGTAAGTGCTGGATCTTCTTCATGTAGAAGAAGAGCGAGACATATTCAAAGTTCTGTGAATTCAAAGCACTGGTCGAGAAGGAGTCGGGGAAGAAGGTGAAGGCTCTTAGGAGCGATAATGGTGGTGAATACATCTCGGACGAGTTCAAGGATTTCTGCAAGACAGAAGGGATTCGTAGAGAGCTCATAGCTCCCCATAACCCACAACAGAACGGGGTAGCTGAGCGGAAGAACAGAACGATTGTGGGTGCTGCACAAGCAATGTTGCATGATCAGGGCCTACCCCTTCACTTGTGGGCAGAAGCATGCAATACAGCAGTTTATGTGCAGAACCGTTGTCCTCATAGGATACTTGGCATGAGTACACCTGAGGAGACTTATTCTGGTAAGAAGCCTGATCTTTCTCATTTGAGGATTTTTGGTGCTAACGTTTACATGCATGTGACGAAGGATGCCAGGAAGAAGTTGGAGCCGACCGCAGAGGTCGGGATATTTGTGGGGTACACTGATACGCCCCACAACTATCGTGTGTATTTGCCAGACAGTGGTAAAACTGTTATGCGACGGGATATAAAATTTCAGGAGGAGAAAGCCATGAAGTGTTCGCTTGAGAGGGAGCTACACTTGCATGCAGATGAGGAGCTATTAGTTCCTAAGGATGAGCTTCAGGATGTGGATCAGCCACAGGACGAGGTTCACGGAGTGGAAGAGACCACTCATGCAGCGCCAACCATCAGAGGGCGAAAGCGCTTGACAGAAGCTGAGCGACTGGCTCAAGATGCAGAGAAAGTTGTAGGACCACCTACAGCCCAACGCAGGCAGAGACAGTCACCTGATCGGTACACTGGATACATGGCTCTTATGAGCAAGTGTGTTGTGACTGAGCCATCCTCTTTGGAGGAAGCTGTGGAGGATCCCGCATGAGTAGACGCCATGGTGGAAGAGTATGATTCTATTGTCAGAAACAGTGCATGGGAGATTGTTCCTAGACCAGAAGGGAAATCAGTGGTGGGTTCGAGATGGATCTACAAAGTTAAGCAGGCAGCTGACGGGAGTGTGGAGAAGTACAAGGCAGGATTTGTTGCCCGAGGCTTTTCACAAATTGAGGGGATCGATTATGAGGAGACCTTTGCACCTGTCGCAAGGTATTCTTCCATACGGACGATTCTTGCTCTCTCAGCGCAGATGGGATGGCACATTCATCAGATGGATGTGAAGACTGCGTTCCTCAACGGAGTCATTGAGGAGGAGGTGTACATTGAGCAACCCGAAGGCTTTGAAGTCTTCAGCAGCGAGTCGCATGTGTGCAGGCTCAAGAGAGCGCTGTATGGGTTGAAGCAAGAACCACGTGCTTGGTACACACGGATAGACAGCTATTTCACAGGACTTGGATTCTCCAAGAGCGAGGCGGATCCGAACCTATACCAGATTGTGGTGGAGGGTAAGTTGCTTATCATTGTACTGTATGTTGATGATTTGATTCTAATGGGTGATGAGCTGTTGATACTGTCATGCAAGAAGGATCTTGCTATAGAGTTTGAGATGAAGGATTTGGGCCTCCTTCACTATTTCCTGGGATTGGAAATATGGCAGCGCAGTGGTGGACTGTTTGTTTCTCAGGGCAAGTATGCTCGGGAGATACTGGAGAAGTTCAACATGCATGGCTGCAAGCCTGTTGATACTCCTCTTCCTGGAGGTTGGAGGAAGGAGTATGCCACTTCGGGAGAAGAAGTGGATGCCACTGTTTATCGACAATTGGTGGGGTCGCTGATGTATTTGGTCAATACACGACCTGATATATGCTATGCAGTTAACCAGCTTTCACAAGCTATGGTTAAGCCTACCAAGCTCTTCTGGAAGGCGGGAAAGCATGTATTGTGCTACTTGAGAGGCACATCGGGATATGGTTTGTGGTACAGACAGGAGGATGAGGTGAAGCTACGTGGCTTCACGGATGCAGATTGGGCAGGGAGCCCAACGGACAGAAAGAGCACATCAGGAGGGGTCTTCAGTATTGGATCGACAGCAGTTTCTTGGTACAGCAGGAAGCAGAGATCTGTGTGGATGAGGATGATCCTGGTCGGGTTGTTCGGGTCCAAGCACATCAGGTACCATCATATCAGAGATTGTGTGCAGCGGAGGATCATGTTACTTTCGTACATTCCAACGGAGGATCGAGATGCTGATATTCTGACGAAGGCTCTCACCAGGAGCAAATTCGAGTACCACCGAGGCAGGATAGGGGTTGCTGATAATCCATATCTTGTCGAGAGGGAGTGTTGAGATTGCAACAAGATGATGGAGCTTAGTGAAAAGAGTCGCCTTCACTAAGTGGGCCCGCAGGCTATTTTTGGCGCAAGTCTATTTTTAGACATATGGATCATGTCTATGGATTGCAGGTTGCTGTTTATGGATGATTGATCAAGTTGGGAAAAAATAGATGGACTTCTATTTTTGATGAAAGTGTGAGTGATCACAGTGTGAGTGATCAAAGTCTATTTTTAGACTGGCTATCAAAAATAGAAAAGTCAAATATTATTATCTCACAATAATATTTGGACTATAAACTTAATCTTATTCTCTTGGAGCACTTCAGTTTGAGCTACAGAGGTGGCACATGCAGCTGTCAGAAAGAAATACGCTTTTCTTATGAGTCAGTTGAGTTGTTGCATGCATGACTTCAGTTAGAACTCAATCAGTTGAGTTTGGTGGAGTTGATTGTGGAGTTGATGGAGTTGTGTTCAGTTTAGCTTTGTTAAACTGGTTGTATTTAGTCTAACTGGCAAATAGACTAGAGATGAGTTGGGTGAATTAGTTATTAATTAATTCACAAGTTATTAACTCATAATACAACTAATGAATACATCAGTTAACTCAGTTGCATGTTAGTGCATGTTCAGTTCAACAGGGACAGGTGGTAGAGAATCAGATTGCTATCAGTTGTGACTATAGTTGTGCACCAGATCTTGCACAATCAAGGGATTGAGTATGCCAATGAGTTTGCTCACGTATTTGCCCACATTATAGCTTGTGCTCACGTCCAACAAAGAGTGAGTGACTAATTTGCAGGTGAAAAACGAGTTTGGTGAGCCATTCTCATCAGTTCTTGAGCAGGTATTGAGCAGTGGAGGCAGACAAGCAGTGGAAGAGATTTGGAGATCAGATCTGAGCTGTATTGTGCGTAACAGAGGTGGAGATACTTGTGAGAAGTATTATGCTGTGTAATGTTACATGACTCAATCATTAATATACAGATAGTTGGGGTTTTTAGCGAGATGCTTTCCCCGGGATACATACTGTTTTAATGTGTGAATGCTCTTGATGTTTTATTGTTATTGATGCTGCTATATTGATGATCAACGTAGAGGAGCTTATGTATTGTGTATGTATTCCGCAATAGTACATGATCAGGATAATCTCTGTTGAATATGTGTTAAATTATTCAAAATTTCTACATGGTATCGGAGCGAGCTAGATAATTGTAGAAAAAGTTTCTACATGGTATCAGAGCGAGCTAGATAATTGTAGAAAAAGTTTCTACATGGTATCAGAGCTGTTGATCATCAGATCTACTATTCAGGAAGTGTTTACATTCTATTTCTTCAGGCAGAGTCTGTAATCGGGCCAGGTAGCCTCTGGATTCATCCTTCCTTTGGAAGGTGAGATATCCGGTGAATGCCCATACAGTCAATCTCTGTACGAGAAATATTGTGTTCTCACGAATTTTAGATCGGAAGCAGTTGAGTTTGCGCTGGTGGAAATCGAATTTGCAGCAGTGTTGTTGAAATGTATTTCAACGGATTGCAAATGTTATTCCAAAGCAAGAGCGACCTGGCGCTCAAGGATAAACTCAGAAACAATAAAGGTGAGAATGGATCTTCATCAAAGGTATCTGATGAAGAGAATTGCGCTTTGGCTGCCAAAGCAAAGAAGGGGAAGAACAAGAAAGCTTCTCAGTCTGGTGCGAAAGGCAAGAAGCAGGATATGTCCAAGGTGAAGTGTTTTCACTGTCACCAGCACGGACACTATGCCACAAATTGTCCGCAGAAGAAGAAGAACAAGCAAGCTGCTGGATCTGCAGGGGGAGAAGCCTTAGCTTCTCAGTTTGAGCTTGATTTTCATTGATCGCATGCTTGGTTTCAAGTGTGATGGGATCAGTGTGGTTCCTGGACAGTGGTGCGTCTTTTCACATGACGGGAGATAGAGATTTGTTCTCTAATCTGGAGGACAAAGATCTTGGAGTGCACATCGAGATGGGCGATGATGGTAGATACAGTGCGACCGGTATCGGTACCATTTCCTTTGAGAGGGAGTCTGGTAAACCCTTTGTATTGAAGGAAGTCATGCATGTTCCAGGATTGAAGAAGAATCTCATCACAGTGGCGATGTTAGAAGACAAGGGGTATGATGTTGTTTTCAGCAAGGGAAAGGCCTTCCTGCGCAGCAAGACAACTGGTGAGACCCGGAAGATAGGGGTTCGAGTGAGGAACCTTTATCAGTTGCATGTAGATGGATGCGCAACAATGGCAGGCAAGGCAGAAGGATTGGTGAGCCGGGATGATGGCGAGTTGTGGCACAGGAGATTGGGTCACCTTCACCATGCAGCCTTGAAGATACTGCAGCAGATCACTACAGGGCTTCCTAAAGGCACACTTGCGCAGTCAGATCAGTGCAAGGGGTGTACTTTGGGGAAGTTTGTGAAAGCCACCTTTCACGAGAAGGATAGTCGCGCCACGACGATCCTTGAGAGAATTCACACAGATGTGTGTGGACCTTTCTCAGTTGCTTCGACAACAAAACACGGGTATTATGTGATTTTTGTTGATGATTTCTCTCGTAAGTGCTGGATCTTCTTCATTCAGAAGAAGAGCGAGACATATTCAAAGTTCTGTGAATTCAAAGCACTGGTCGAGAAGGAGTCGGGGAAGAAGGTGAAGGCTCTTAGGAGCGATAATGGTGGTGAATACATCTCGGACGAGTTCAAGGATTTCTGCAAGACAGAAGGGATTCGTAGAGAGCTCATAGCTCCCCATAACCCACAACAGAACGGGGTAGCTGAGCGGAAGAACAGAACGATTGTGGGTGCTGCACGGGCAATGTTGCATGATCAGGGCCTACCCCTTCACTTGTGGGCGGAAGCATGCAATACAACAGTTTATGTGCAGAACCGTTGTCCTCATAGGATACTTGGCATGAGTACACCTGAGGAGACTTATTCTGGTAAGAAGCCTGATCTTTCTCATTTGAGGATTTTTGGTGCTAACGTTTACATGCATGTGACGAAGGATGCCAGGAAGAAGTTGGAGCCGACCGCAGAGGTTGGGATATTTGTGGGGTACACTGATACGCCCCACAACTATCGTGTGTATTTGCCAGACAGTGGTAAAACTGTTGTGCGATGGGATATAAAATTTCAGGAGGGGAAAGCCATGAAGTGTTCGCTTGAGAGGGAGCTACACTTGCATGCAGATGAGGAGCTATTAGTTCCTAAGGATGAGCTTCAGGATGTGGATCAGCCACAGGACGAGGTTCATGGAGTGGAAGAGACCACTCTTGCAGCGCCAACCATCAGAGGGCGAAAGCGCTTGACAGAAGCTGAGCGACTGGCTCAAGATGCAGAGAAAGTTGTAGGACCACCTAAAGCCCAACGCAGACAGAGACAGTCACCTGATCGGTACACTGGATACATGGCTCTTATGAGCAAGTGTGTTGTGACTGAGCCATCCTCTTTCGAGGAAGCTGTGGAGGATCCCGCATGGGTAGACGCCATGGTGGAAGAGTATGATTCTATTGTCAGAAACAGTGCATGGGAGATTGTTCCTAGACCGGAAGGGAAATCAGTGGTGGGTTCGAGATGGATCTACAAAGTTAAGCAGGCAGCTGACGGGAGTGTGGAGAAGTACAAGGCAAGATTTGTTGCCCAAGGCTTTTCACAGATTGAGGGGATCGATTATGAGGAGACCTTTGCACCTGTCGCAAGGTATTCTTCCATACGGACGATTCTTGCTCTCTCAGCGCAGATGGGATGGCACATTCATCAGATGGATGTGAAGACTGCGTTCCTCAACGGAGTCATTGAGGAGGAGGTGTACATTGAGCAACCCGGAGGCTTTGAAGTCTTCAGCAGCGAGTCGCATGTGTGCAGGCTCAAGAGCGCGCTGTATGGGTTGAAGCAAGAACCACGTGCTCGGTACACACGGATAGACAGCTATTTCACAGGACTTGGATTCTCCAAGAGCGAGGCGGATCCGAACCTATACCAGATTGTGGTGGAGGGTAAGTTGCTTATCATTGTACTGTATGTTGATGATTTGATTCTAACGGGTGATGTGCTGTTGATATTGTCATGCAAGAAGGATCTTGCTACAGAGTTTGAGATGAAGGATTTGGGCCTCCTTCACTATTTCCTGGGATTGGAAATATGGCAGCGCAGTGGTGGACTGTTTGTTTCTCAGGGGAAGTATGCTCGGGAGATACTGGAGAAGTTCAACATGCATGGCTGCAAGCTTGTTGATACTCCTCTTCCTGGAGGTTGGAGGAAGGAGGATGCCACTTCGGGAGAAGAAGTGGATGCCACTGTTTATCGACAGTTGGTGGGGTCGCTGATGTATTTGGTCAATACACGACCTGATATATGCTATGCAGTTAACCAACTTTCACAAGCTATGGTTAAGCCTACCAAGCTCTTCTGGAAGGCGGGCAAGCATGTATTGCGCTACTTGAGAGGCACATCGGGATATGGTTTGTGGTACAGACAGGAGGATGAGGTGAAGCTACGTGGCTTCACGGATGCAGATTGGGCAGGGAGCCCAACGGACAGAAAGAGCACATCAGGAGGGGTCTTCAGTATTGGATCGACAACAGTTTCTTGGTACAGCAGGAAGCAGAGATCTGTGTGGATGAGGATGATCCTGGTCGGGTTGTTCGGGTCCAAGCACATCAGGTACCATCATATCAGAGATTGTGTGCAGCGGAGGATCATGTTACTTTCGTACATTCCAACGGAGGATCGGGATGCTAATATTCTGACGAAGGCTCTCACCAGGAGCAAATTCGAGTACCACCGAGGCAGGATAGGGGTTGCTGATAATCCATATCTTGTCGAGAGGGAGTGTTGAGATTGCAACAAGATGATGGAGCTTAGTGAAAAGAGTTGCCTTCACTAAGTGGGCCCGCAGGCTATTTTTGGCGCAAGTCTATTTTTAGACATATGGATCATGTCTATGGATTGCAGGTTGTTGTTTATGGATGATTGATCAAGTTGGGAAAAAATAGATGGACTTCTATTTTTGATGAAAGTGTGAGTGATCACAGTGTGAGTGATCAAAGTCTATTTTTAGACTGACTGTCAAAAATAGAAAAGTCAAATATTATTATCTCACAATAATATTTGGACTATAAACTTAATCTTATTCTATTGGAGCACTTCAGTTTGAGCTACAGAGGTGGCACATGCAGCTGTCAGAAGGAAATACGCTTTTCTTATGAGTCAGTTGAGTTGTTGCATGCATGACTTCAGTTAGAACTCAATCAGTTGAGTTTGGTGGAGTTGATTGTGGAGTTGATGGAGTTGTGTTCAGTTTAGCTTTGTTAAACTGGTTGTATTTAGTCTAACTGGCAAATAGACTAGAGATGAGTTGGGTGAATTAGTTATTAATTAATTCACAAGTTATTAACTCATAATACAACTAATGAATACATCAGTTAACTCAGTTGCATGTCAGTGCATGTTCAGTTCAACAGGGACAGGTGGTAGAGAATCAGATTGCTATCAGTTGTGACTATAGTTGTGCACCAGATCTTGCACAATCAAGGGATTGAGTATGCCAATGAGTTTGCTCACGTATTTGCCCACATTATAGCTTGTGCTCACGTCCAACAAAGAGTGAGTGACTATTTTGCAGGTGAAAAACGAGTTTGGTGAGCCATTCTCATCAGTTCTTGAGCAGGTATTGAGCAGTGGAGGCAGACAAGCAGTGGAAGAGATTTGGAGATCAGATCTGAGTTGTATTGTGTGTAACAGAGGTGGAGATACTTGTGAGAAGTATTATGATGTGTAATGTTACATGACTCAATCATTAATATACAGATAGTTGGGGTTTTTAGCGAGATGCTTTCCTCGGGATACATAATGTGTTAATGTGTGAATGCTGTTGATGTTTTATTGTTATTGATGCTGCTATATTGATGATCAACGTAGAGGAGCTTATGTATTGTGTATGTATTCCGCAATAGTACATGATCAGGATAATCTTTGTTGAATATGTGTTAAATTATTCAAAATTTCTACATTGTATCGGAGCGAGCTAGATAATTGTAGAAAAAGTTTCTACATGGTATCAGAGCGAGCTAGATAATTGTAGAAAAAGTTTCTACATGGTATCAGAGCTGTTGATCATCAGATCTACTATTCAGGAAGTGTTTACATTCTATTTCTTCAGGCAGAGTCTGTAATCAGGCCAGGTAGCCTCTGGATTCATCCTTCCTTTGGAAGGTGAGATATCCGGTGAATGCCCATACAGTCAATCTCTGTACGAGAAATATTGTGTTCTCACGAATTTTAGATCGGAAGCAGTTGAGTTTGAGCTGGTGGAAATCGAATTTGCAGCAGTGTTGTTGAAATGTATTTCAACGGATTGCAAATGTTATTCCAAAGCAAGAGCGACCTGGTGCTCAAGGATAAACTCAGAAACAATAAAGGTGAGAATGGATCTTCATCAAAGGTATCTGATGAAGAGAATTGCGCTTTGGCTGCCAAAGCAAAGAAGGGGAAGAACAAGAAAGCTTCTCAGTCTAGTGCGAAAGGCAAGAAGCAGGATATGTCCAAGGTGAAGTGTTTTCACTGTCACCAGCACGGACACTATGCCACAAATTGTCCGCAGAAGAAGAAGAACAAGCAAGCTGCTGGATCTGCAGGGGGAGAGGCCTTAGCTTCTCAGTTTGAGCTTGATTTTTCATTGATCGCATGCTTGGTTTCAAGTGTGATGGGATCAGTGTGGTTCCTGGACAGTGGTGCGTCTTTTCACATGACGGGAGATAGAGATTTGTTCTCTGATCTGGAGGACAAAGATCTTGGAGTGCACATCGAGATGGGCGATGATGGTAGATACAGTGCGACCGGTATCGGTACCATTTCCTTTGAGAGGGAGTCTGGTAAACCCTTTGTATTGAAGGAAGTCATGCATGTTCCAGGATTGAAGAAGAATCTCATCTCAGTGGCGATGTTAGAAGACAAGGGGTATGATGTTGTTTCCAGCGAGGGAAAGGCCTTCCTGCGCAGCAAGACAACTGGTGAGACCCGGAAGATAGGGGTTCGAGTGAGGATCCTTTATCAGTTGCATGTAGATGGATGCGCAGCAATGGCAGGCAAGGCAGAAGGATTGGTGAGCCGGGATGATGGCGAGTTGTGGCACAGGAGATTGGGTCACCTTCACCATGGAGCCTTGAAGATACTGCAGCAGATCACTACAGGGCTTCCTAAAGGCACACTTGCGCAGTCAGATCAGTGCAAGGGGTGTACTTTGGGGAAGTTTGTGAAAGCCACCTTTCACGAGAAGGATATTCGCGCCACGACGATCCTTGAGAGAATTCACACAGACGTGTGTGGACCTTTCTCAGTTGCTTCGACAGCAAAACACAGGTATTAAGTGATTTTTGTTGATGATTTCTCTCGTAAGTGCTGGATCTTCTTCATGTAGAAGAAGAGCGAGACATATTCAAAGTTCTGTGAATTCAAAGCACTGGTCGAGAAGGAGTCGGGGAAGAAGGTGAAGGCTCTTAGGAGCGATAATGGTGATGAATACATCTCGGACGAGTTCAAGGATTTCTGCAAGACAGAAGGGATTCGTAGAGAGCTCATAGCTCCCCATAACCCACAGCAGAACGGGGTAGCTGAGCGGAAGAACAGAACGATTGTGGGTGCTGCACGGGCAATGTTGCATGATCAGGGCCTACCCCTTCACTTGTGGGCGGAAGCATGCAATACAGCAGTTTATGTGCAGGACCGTTGTCCTCATAGGATACTTGGCATGAGTACACCTGAGGAGACTTATTCTGGTAAGAAACCTGATCTTTCTCGTTTGAGGATTTTTGGTGCTAACGTTTACATGCATGTGATGAAGGATGCTAGGAAGAAGTTGGAGCCGACCGCAGAGGTTGGGATATTTGTGGGGTACACTGATACGCCCCACAACTATCGTGTGTATTTGCCAGACAGTGGTAAAACTGTTGACCGACGGGATATAAAATTTCAGGAGGAGAAAGCCATGAAGTGTTCGCTTGAGAGGGAGCTACACTTGCATGCAGATGAGGAGCTATTAGTTCCTAAGGATGAGCTTCAGGATGTGGATCAGCCACAGGACGAGGTTCATGGAGTGGAAGAGACCACTCATGCAGCGCCAACCATCAGAGGGCGAAAGTGCTTGACAGAAGCTGAGCGACTGGCTCAAGATGCAGAGAAAGTTGTAGGACCACCTACAGCCCAATGCAGGCAGAGACAGTCACCTGATCGGTACACTGGATACATGGCTCTTATGAGCAAGTGTGTTGTGACTGAGCCATCCTCTTTCGAGGAAGCTGTGGAGGATCCCGCATGGGTAGACGCCATGGTGGAAGAGTATGATTCTATTTTCAGAAACAGTGCATGGGAGATTGTTCCTAGACCGGAAGGGAAATCAGTGGTGGGTTCGAGATGGATCTACAAAGTTAAGCAGGCAGCTGACGGGAGTGTGGAGAAGTATAAGGCAAGATTTGTTGCCCGAGGCTTTTCACAAATTGAGGGGATCGATTATGAGGAGACCTTTGCACCTGTCGCAAGGTATTCTTCCATACGGACGATTCTTGCTCTCTCAGCGCAGATGGGATGGCACATTCATCAGATGGATGTGAAGACTGCGTTCCTCAACGGAGTCATTGAGGAGGAGGTGTACATTGAGCAACCCGAAGGCTTTGAAGTCTTCAGCAGCGAGTCGCATGTGTGCAGGCTCAAGAGAGCGCTGTATGGGTTGAAGCAAGAACCACGTGCTTGGTACACACGGATAGACAGCTATTTCACAGGACTTGGATTCTCCAAGAGCGAGGCGGATCTGAACCTATACCAGATTGTGGTGGAGGGTAAGTTGCTTATCATTGTACTGTATGTTGATGATTTGATTCTAACGGGTGATGAGCTGTTGATACTGTCATGCAAGAAGGATCTTGCTACAGAGTTTGAGATGAAGGATTTGGGCCTCCTTCACTATTTCCTGGGATTGGAAATATGGCAGCGCAGTGGTGGACTGTTTGTTTCTCAGGGCAAGTATGCTCGGGAGATACTGGAGAAGTTCAACATGCATGGCTGCAAGCCTGTTGATACTCCTCTTCCTGGAGGTTGGAGGAAGGAGGATGCCACTTCGGGAGAAGAAGTGGATGCCACTGTTTATCGACAGTTGGTGGGGTCGCTGATGTATTTGGTCAATACACGACCTGATATATGCTATGCAGTTAACCAACTTTCACAAGCTATGGTTAAGCCTACCAAGCTCTTCTGGAAGGCGGGCAAGCATGTATTGCGCTACTTGAGAGGCACATCGGGATATGGTTTGTGGTACAGACAGGAGGATGAGGTGAAGCTATGTGGCTTCACGGATGCAGATTGGGTAGGGAGCCCAACGGACAGAAAGAGCACATCAGGAGGGGTCTTCAGTATTGGATCGACAGCAGTTTCTTGGTACAGCAGGAAGCAGAGATCTGTGTGGATGAGGATGATCCTAGTCGGGTTGTTCGGGTCCAAGCACATCAGGTACCATCATATCAGATATTGTGTGCAGCGGAGGATCATGTTACTTTCGTACATTCCAACGGAGAATCAGGATGCTGATATTCTGACGAAGGCTCTCACCAGGAGCAAATTCGAGTACCACCGAGGCAGGATAGGGGTTGCTGATAATCCATATCTTGTCGAGAGGGAGTGTTGAGATTGCAACAAGATGATGGAGCTTAGTGAAAAGAGTCGCCTTCACTAAGTGGGCCCGCAGGCTATTTTTGGCGCAAGTCTATTTTTAGACATATGGATCATGTCTATGGATTGCAGGTTGCTGTTTATGGATGATTGATCAAGTTGGGAAAAAATAGATGGACTTCTATTTTTGATGAAAGTGTGAGTGATCACAGTGTGAGTGATCAAAGTCTATTTTTAGACTGGCTGTCAAAAATAGAAAATTCAAATATTATTATCTCACAATAATATTTGGACTATAAACTTAATCTTATTCTCTTGGAGCACTTCAGTTTGAGCTACAGAGGTGGCACATGTAGCTGTCAGAAGGAAATACGCTTTTCTTATGAGTCAGTTGAGTTGTTGCATGCATGACTTCAGTTAGAACTCAATCAGTTGAGTTTGGTGGAGTTGATTGTGGAGTTGATGGAGTTGTGTTCAGTTTAACTTTGTTAAACTGGTTGTATTTAGTCTAACTGGCAAATAGACTAGAGATGAGTTGGGTGAATTAGTTATTAATTAATTCACAAGTTATTAACTCATAATACAACTAATGAATACATCAGTTAACTCAGTTGCATGTCAGTGCATGTTCAGTTCAACAGGGACAGGTGGTAGAGAATCAGATTGCTATCAGTTGTGACTATAGTTGTGCACCAGATCTTGCACAATCAAGGGATTGAGTATGCCAATGAGTTTGCTCACGTATTTGCCCACATTATAGCTTGTGCTCACATCCAACAAAGAGTGAGTGACTATTTTGCAGGTGAAAAACGAGTTTGGTGAGCCATTCTCATCAGTTCTTGAGCAGGTATTGAGCAGTGGAGGCAGACAAGCAGTGGAAGAGATTTGGAGATCAGATCTGAGCTGTATTGTGTGTAACAGAGGTGGAGATACTTGTGAGAAGTATTATGCTGTGTAATGTTACATGACTCAATCATTAATATACAGATAGTTGGGGTTTTTAGCGAGATGCTTTCCCCGGGATACATAATGTGTTAATGTGTGAATGCTCTTGATGTTTTATTGTTATTGATGCTGCTATATTGATGATCAACGTAGAGGAGCTTATGTATTGTGTATGTATTCCGCAATAGTACATGATCAGGATAATCTTTGTTGAATATGTGTTAAATTATTCAAAATTTCTACATGGTATCGGAGCGAGCTAGATAATTGTAGAAGAAGTTTCTACATGGTATCAGAGCGAGCTAGATAATTGTAGAAAAAGTTTCTACAGAAATAAATAAAGGGTTTCTCCCCAATAACAATAGTGTCAACTGCTAAACGAAAAGACTCCGAGAGGTTGATGGCAAAAGTCGAAGAAGGGGTTTTTTAGTCAAGAGTTTTGTATAGGCTCAAGCCCGTAACCAACTTTTCCACCCCTAGTAACTCATTAAGACAAGTTTGCAACCCTTTTTGCCTCTTGAGTTCGCTACTTCTCACTATATCTTCCAGACCACTCGTTAAAACCCTAGAAATAGAGACTGTCGGAGGGGTTTTTGGGCTTACTTGTAAACCCGCTAACGTCGTGACAGAAATGCCTGCCAATACTGCACCATCCTGACCTTCATGAACTTCAGAGTCCAGAAACCAGCAAACCACCCTTGAGGAAGGGGGTTTTGACTCCTCTAGCAACCCTAGGCCACTGCCCTAATTCCATGCCGGTTCCGTACGAAAACTTTTGCCAAGTGGAGACCTAGCTGGCAAGACCACCTTCGCAGGATTCTGTTGCATCGGTTCTAAATCCAAAACTGACAGAATGTCCTTAAGAGCCAGTTCCATATCCACATAGTTGGTCGGGTTCACCATCCTGGTAACAGTGTAAAGAGGAAAAAACAAATAAAACTAACTCTTGACTAAAACGACTGGCGAAAGCTCCGAGTAGGCTAAAGAACCCAAAACAACGAAACCTTCCTCGCGTAGTACGACCCCAGGTGACCTGAGATCCCAGAAAAAGCAAGGAGGCTCAGTATGAAAATGAGGAAATACAAGCAGCACGAGGTATTGAAAACTGAGGAGGTGGTAAACGTTGAGAGTCACAAAGGATGCATCCGGTCATCCAAATGAAAAACACAGTGAAAAATGAAAACAAAGTAAAAACGTTCACCCAAATAATCCCGCCGCCTTGGAATGCTCACAACTCCCTCAACACCCAGCCCAAGGACTAGCCCAGCAACTATGTGGCTGCCCCAACACCTGCTACGAGTAACATTTGTCTCCACAGTCCTCCATCGCTGCCAGGTCCTAGGTCACCTTGGTATGATCTTGACTTGTCAAAATATTTATACCCAATACACTTTTACAATTTATGAAAAACCTAAAATATAACCTACTTAAACTCATTAAATAAAATATATAAAGCCTTTCTCTACATACATTTATTTTATATATCCATTACCTTCTAAGTCATCAAATAAACAATAAAAAGCACACTTTAAATGACACTTGCTAATTTAGATAAATATGAAAAGCAAAAAATATATTAAGACTTGATAATGGTTACAAGGATGAAAACAATGTTGCATCATTTACCATTCTAAGTAATAATTAAAAAATTCAAAAAAAAGGTAATTTGGATAAATAGAAAGCCCAGAATATTTGGTAATGATTACAAAGTGCAAACAATGTTGCATCATTTACCATTCTAAAAAAAATTAAAAGAATAAATAAACCATTCTAAGTAATATTAAAAGATTCATTTACGCAATGTTGCATCATTTACCATTCTAAGAAATATTAAAAGAATAAATAAACCATTCTAAGTAATATTAAAAGATTCACTTACCATGGTAAGTAATGATTAAAAGATGAGATGAACTATTCTAAATAATGATTAAAAGACTCATTTAACATATTATATAATGATTAAAAAATAGGACAAACTATTTTGGATAATAATTAAAAGATTACCATTGTAAGTAATGATTAAAAGATAGGTGATAGGCTTTATACCTCACCACTTCTTACATGGTAAAAGGTGTACTTCAACGAAAAAGCACCCCACCACTTCCTTACATGGTAGTGTTTCGACAAAAAAGCACCTCACCACTTTCTCACGTCGTGAAACGTGGACTCAATGAAAAAGCACAAGCATGGAATTTAAATTCAAAATAAAATGTCATTCCCTCTGTTATACGCCATCAGAGAGTGTGGGAGGCTGGCTGGCTGCACAACAGAGGTCGGGTGGCTGTCGTAACAGCCATCTGTGAATTTAGAAGCCTCCCATCCCAGCCCATCAAATCTTTGGATTTAGGAGCCTGCCAAGTTTGATCATATAGTTGTCTGTCATTTCTCTGCATCAAATCTTTGGATTTAGGAGCCTGCCAAGTTTGATCATATAGTTAGTTGTCTGTCATTTCTCTGCCCCGCTAAGTCACTTCTCTGTTGACTGTATTTATTACTGCTGCTCAACCACAGCATTTTCTGGCTCCGGTCACAATGGTCATTCCCTGAGTCTGAAATCAGCCATATTGGTCAGCTCGTTCTCAAGTCTAAACTCGGCTCCCACAAGAACTTCAGCTTCCAAAATGTGGGTCTACAAGCACCCCAGAAAGAGACTGTATAAATGGAAAGATGGGTTAGCTCCTCTGCCTTTCAGACAGGCCTTTGTAATTGCAAGAATCCTCTGGGTTTAGAGGCTGTGTATATATGGAAAGATGGGCTAGCTCCTCTGCCTTCCAGACAGGCCTTTGTAATTGCAAGAATCCCCTGTGTTTAGAGGCTGTGTATAAATGGAAAGATGGGTTAGCTCCTCTGCCTTCCAGACAGGCCTTTGTAATTGCAAGAATCCCCGGGGAAACCCATGAAGTTCTTGTATATGATGAAGTCTATCATGGATTTGGGTACCCAGATAACGTTGTGGGCCGTGGAAGCCATGGTTCCGTGTATAATGGTGTCTGAGACGATGGCACAGCCGTTGCTGTCAAAAAAATACACTCCGCAGACAGGAGACTTATAAAAGAAATGAAAGACGCTGGTGAGAGTGAGATAACTGAATCTGGTGAGATTAATTGGAGTAGGCTCAAGTTTCCATAATAAAGTCTTTGGTTATGGAGTTTGTGTCGCGGGAAAGCCTTGATTAACATTTGCATTGCAATTAAAATAATTCCGAGTTGGGTTTGAAAAGCCGGCTGAGCATTCTCAAGGTTGTTGCCCATGGGTTGGCTTATGTTCATGGCGATCTGAAGCCTTCCAACGTTTTATTGGATGAGACGCCGACCGCCCATGTTGGAAATTGTGGTACTTAACGTCTGATGATCTCTGCAGCAGAGCATGACGATTCAACGGCAGCCTCAAGAGACAGCTCAAGTCCTGTTATGGGAGCTATCGGTAAATACTGATGTACTAATAGATTGAACGACATCGTTTACAGAATAGATATGACTGACTGATAAAGGTTTACATATATTGATTACATAATTGGGTATTGTGGGGTGCCCGTCTCTGAAAGGGGAGGTATACAGCTAAGACATCTTGGCGTTGGAGAGGATAACAGGAGACATACGCAATCAGTTTCGACGTTGCAGAGTTGGGTAGGCGATGCGTTCCCGGACAGATTGACGAGAATTTGGTGAAGGAGATTAGAAAGGAAGAAGATGATGAAGTTGCAGTTGAACATTTACGTCGGAGGAGCATACAAAATCTTGACAATTTCGAATCTAAATTTTTGTAGATCACAGAAGACAGACCAGAGGTGTAACATTGGTGGTGAGAATGGTTTCCACTGTGGGCAATTATGATTATTCCGAGTCGTTCTTTGTCCTCTCTTCAACTTCTTTCTTTCTATTTTTCATGACGGGATTTCCTCTTCCTTTCTGGTTCTGCTTTCTCCCTGTGATCTTCTTCTTTCCTCCTGTTTTCTGTTTCTATCTCTGATCATCATTTAGTCTTTGTTGGAGTCTAGTAGTGGAAATATTAAGGAAAGTCCTAATAGCTGATATGTTGGTTATGGGTTTGATATTTGCTATTCATTTACGCACTGATTTGTGAAGGAAGGTGGAGGGTATTTATTGTTTTCTCTTCTTGATGCAGCGACGGTTTCTGAGCTGGGTTGGTCTGATTTTACCCGCTGTCTTCAGAAAATGAAGATAAGGCACTGTCGTAAATTACTTACCAACTGATTTGTGAAGGAAGGTGGAGGATCTTTATTGTTTTTTCTTCTTGATGCAGCGACGGTTGATGCAGCGACGGTTTCTGAGCTGGGTTGGTCTGATTTTACCCGCTGTCTTCAGAAAATGAAGATAAGGCACTGTCGTAAATTACTTACCATGGCGACATCCGCAGAAGGTTCTTCTCTTCACCTCTTGGCTTCGTCTCTTGGCTTCGTAGAGGAGAGTTCACAAACATAGCCTCCTGTCCCGCCCCAGCTCATGG
The DNA here is from genome assembly GCA_031772625.1 of Pinus tabuliformis. Lineage (NCBI taxonomy): Eukaryota > Viridiplantae > Streptophyta > Pinopsida > Pinales > Pinaceae > Pinus > Pinus tabuliformis. Next base: position 681,502,970 of record CM062811.1, read on the forward strand.
AAGGATTGCAAGGCAGCGCCATTCCTCTGTTTCTTACTAAGACCTATGACATGGTGGAGCATCCTTGGATAGACCCAGTCGCCTCCTGAAGCAGCCCGGGCAACATTTTTATTATTCGAGATGCCCACCGATTCTCTCAAAATCTGCTGCCGCGTTGTTTCAAGCGCAACAACTTCTCTGGCTTCGTTCGCCAGCTTAACACTTAAGTGAGTTTTTCTGTTTCCTTCAATTTTCAGGGACATTGTATTGCTTGAACCATTTTGTTTTCAGGGATATTCAATTGCTTCAACCATTTTGTTTTCAGGGATATTGTATTGCTTGAACCATTTTGTTTTGGTATTGATTCTGTGGAGTATATTGTTTTTCTTTCTTTTGTATTAAGCTTTAGTATAGTTGTTAGTTATTCGTCTTAGCTTCTGTGTCAAAATTCCTTTTACATTGGTTATTGAGGTTTGGTTACGAGGTCAGTCCAGGACGTCAAATAAGTCCTGTATACCATGGGGTGGCAAAGTAGAACATGTGCACTATGATCTGCAAACTCGTCCATAGAAAGTCCATTGGTGTCATTCTGTTAAGTTTCATGGAAAATGATCCTCTGATGCACCATATTCTAGGTAACTCCTGAGGAATTAATATTTACCCATCTATGTATCAGGAACAACGATACGAGTTCTTGAATTAATGCTCAATTTGAGGTCGAGCACCTCAGAAATGTAATACCCTGGTTCAACCAATAGAAAATTGGCATATAGATAACATGACCCCTCTGTTCGTGTTGCACTTACCAACCAATAGAAAACTGGCATCTCGATAGCATGACCCCTCTGTTCTGTTCATGACAGCAATAACGTGTTTCTCGTACCTAACGCGTATTTCCTCCTTAATGTATGATTAGTCGCACGTATAACAGGTAGAGAGCTTTGGAAACAACTGAGAACTAAACTGGTGGTTGAATAGAACGAAACACACGGAGAGGATTAAAGATTGGGTAACACCATGCAGAATATGGTGTAACAACCTTCAAACCCTTAAAATAATTTGATTAGTCATGTTATTTGACCTTTTGAGATTCAAGATAACACAACAAATTAACTCAACGTCCATTTATAATGCCTTTTCGTGTCTATGATGATGACAAGGCTTTCCCTTTCCCTTCCATTTCGTCTTAAATTGATGTCATTAATGTAATTCTCCTAAATTTAAAATCATATTTAATATTGATAATGAACATATATCGTTTTGACAGGGATTTCCCATATGGAATCAATAGGATGCTTGATGGGGCTGCAACAATTTTCTTTGCATACATTGGTTTTGATACCATTGCGAGTACTGCTGAAGAGGTATGCTTTGGCCTAATTAATTTAGGTTACAATATAAAAGGATAACTCCATAGAAGAACAAAGGAAGAGATATGACCATAACACAAAAAACCTTAATTAGTTGCACTTATTGACACAGATACTTAATTGGCTGTACTGGATTAGAAGCAAGTACTGCAGTTTTGTTGCATTTCTTTTCCTTCGATTTTCCTCTGCAATGTGGAGTCATCATGGAAATTTTATCATCCTCGAACAAATAGGATGTTCTATGGTTGAAAGAGGCTGAACTGTGTCTTTTTTCCTAGTATTATCCTTGGGCATGGGAGCTTCTTCTGCCATCCCACTCTTTTTATCCAAACCTTTGAACCAACTATATGGTGATGCAATTCTACACCATTCCACCAAGTGGGGTTGCATTTTCTCCTATATATGCCAAATCTTCACTATTGTGATGTCCCAAAGTCATCTAATTGTTAAGAGACTTCCTTATTGACTTTGTCCAATGGTTTTCATTTTGATAAAGAGGTAGGTGCCATCATATCAAAGGAGAGCCTTGGATCCCAAATGATAAAATATTCTAAAATTGTAGAGTCGCTTTCTTCAATAATGTTTCCCTACTTTTCCTTCATTTTATTTGAGTTCAATCCATTTCCCCTACATCAAGGACTTATCATGGAAATTTTTACTATCCTTGGAATGAATCGAATGTGTGCTATAGTTGAGAGATCTTGAAATTTTGTATATTTACGTAGGATTATCCTTGAGTGCGACACCTTCTTACACCATCCCATTCTCTTTGTGTAAGGACTTTGAACCAACTATATGGTGATGCAAGCTTGCACCATTGCAACAAGTGGGCTGCACTTCCTCTTATACATTTTGGTGGGTGCCCTTGAAGGACCAATGTGGTGTCCCAAGGGGATATTTCTTGCCCTAGGGTTGCAATCTCACAAGATAATCTATGCTGATTATAACAATATTCCAATCAGAGATGATATACAATATATGATGACGTAACCAGGTAGTAGTTTTCATAATACAATAATAGTTCACCTTTCTTTCAATTCTAAAAGTTACCTTTAGGGCTATTGGACCAATAGTTCAAATTGCCTAACAGTCACGGCAATGATACTATTGAAAGCACAACAAGTATAACATTCCACCAAGAGTTCATACAAAGGAACCAATTTACAAATCCAATATATCCTGTAGCTTAAATTTCTTAATCTAATACTAATGTATCAGTCAACCCTTGTTGCCTTATTCTACTGTCCTGACCTAGTAAATGGATGTATTCCCTTACGATATTTCCAAGAGTACTCTGTTGCCATACTATGGCCTTTATTTTGCGGAAGATAGGTGCCCAGGTGAATTATTAACTGGACCGCTCTCAGCCCTGACCCTGCGGTTGCCTTTTTCTTCGAGGAAAGGTATTGATCAAACAGATGAGGATTATTGTGCCTTAATTGTTATAAGCTGAATCTCATACGGACCCTTTGCTTATGGAGTAAGGGCCTTGCTACCCTCTATAAGACCTTGGTATCTCAGAGTAGACCTCCTGCTGCCTTAATTTCCTTCAATTAATTTTCTTCAATCAATAGTTTAGAGGTTAGTTGAACCACATGAATCCACAAAGTAAGTCTTGTTGTCACAGAATCAAACCTTTGGTGACCAAACAAACCAAACCATAGAAAAGACCTTCATTGTTCAAATGTTTTTTTGACCAAGAAAAACCACAGGGAAATCTCTTTGCTTGCCAAACCAAATAAGAAACGTCTCAAGGTGTGGGTTGCAATAGAAATGAGAAAAGAGAGGAGATTAGCTGGGGTGGAATCTCTCACCACTGGAACTAATCAAAGATAGAGGACTAGCTATAGGGTGGGATCACGTCCACCCATGTCCAAAACTAATTAATGGAAAACGGGTCTTAAAACCCTCATAGCTGCAACTCAAAAGAAATAAAGATATTCCATTCCAAATCAATGATGATACAATGGTTCCATCTCTTCTTTATTTATAGATTCCTCATGGGGCTCTCTCTTCCGTAATCTAATGTAAGGGGTTATTAGGGTAGCCCCCAATTTTTGCTTTTTGCTCCAACTACCCCAAATTTACCCAATGTTGCCCCATAACATTGGATAATAGGTTTCCCCCTTTATCAAAGACTATAGCCTATGAGGTTGGATAGTCTATTTCATCCTCCCTTGGGTAATTAATCCACAGGGAACATTACAGTCCCCCTTTCCCGACATTGCTTGTCCTCAAACAATTGCATGTTTGGGTGTTGTACAATATTTCCTTCAATTCTCAAGAATGAAAAACTTCCTTCGATACTTACAATTGCCATAGGAAGAAAACCAACACCCTTCTTTAGTTCTTGTAGTCCAATGACCAATATGCTGGTTGGAGATGTCACCATGCAATGGTCACTGTTTCCATTCATTGGTTTATAGTTCAATCCTGGGTCAAGAGTACAAATATGTGCTACTGCTAAAGCAAGTTCTTCTTTTAGACATGCGTTTTCAACCTCCATTTTACTTGTTCCAATAATTTCATCACTATCACATCCTTTATCAAACATCTAAGGTTATATTCCTTACCAGAATTTATAGGACCATCTTCATTTGGGACTGAATGATAGCTACCGCTTTAGAGAACGAGTTTTTCACGTGCAGATTACGATCAACCTTAGGCAGTGGCCCTACTAAGGCTTCTGGAGCCAAGCATGCTAGGTCTGCATCATTAATGCCAATCAAGTTGACGTCAAATAACCCATAGCTGCTAAGACATCCTGAGGAGTATGTGCAAGCAAATATTTTAAGGGTTGTCCTGGTCTGATCACTTTAGTCTTTCTTATTCTATTCCTTGGCTTGCTTGCCTTATATGGAGTTTTGTCGATGTCCTCCTTCTAGCCACCTCTATAAAGCAATCCTGATATGCTGCACCAATTCTGCAACTCAGTTCAACAAATATCTCATCCTTCTGGCTTTGTGGAGTCTTCAATGCTTCTTGTCAAACAGAATTTGCATCAACCCATTGACCTTGGAATTGCCTTAAACCAAAGTTCAAGGCACCAATTTCATCCTTAATGGCCCGCACATTACTTTTTGCTGGAAGGATCTGCTTTTTCAGGGAATCCCACCATTGATCTAGAATTTTATTACGTTCCTGAATTCTCTCAATGTGGCCAAATGATTTTTTCATGTCACACAACATGACTTTCTTCTTGTAAAATAATACTCTTTTGGTCAATTCTATTTTGTACCTGGTTTATCTGCTCATCATTTTTTTTTAACCTTAGTCTTTGTCCAACATTATTCATTGGGGTAGCTGTATCTTTGTACCTCGACCTTTCTTACAAGCTTTTCTAGACCTTTCTCCAGTATGATTGGTCTAATTTTGGGATTTCAAACAACTGGATTATGTATTACTAGACAAGCTTGCTTCTGCATTAGGTGCGTTTAATGGTGTTCCTCCATAACTTCAGCCCACTTGCATTTCCTCAAACATGAGCAGAATATTGACCACCTCCCCTTTGGCTTAGTCTTTTTTTTTTTTGCATCCCCTTTTGCAACACAACCAAGCATAAACTGTACAACGACCTTAGCTCCACTCTCAATAATATGCCTTCCACTATCTCTAATGGTGTCTCTTCATATTTAAGAATTTGAGGATATGTAAGCATATGAAAAGAGTCAGAGAGGACGTTTATTTGATCATTGATAATATCTAACTCCTCAAACATCCCAAGATTTCCAATAGATCGTGGGAACTTGTGTAAGTTAGCAAAATTGCTGCCAACATTAAGCTTAACAAGATTTGTGGAAAGGCACAAACTCTTCGGTATCAATTCCATTTCATTAAAGCTTACATCAAGTTCTTTCAAATTGGTTAAAGAACCCATTGTTGACGGAAGGCTCTTTGTTCCGTTATATTTCTATTTTAGGACTTGTAATGATTCAAGCTTGGCAATAACTTTACACAAAGCTTTGAGTTGATTGTATTTTGCTTGAAGCTCAACAACATATTGATCAATTGACAATTGTATACGGTAGCTCTTCAATTTTATTTGTCTCAATACTCAGTGTTTTCAAATTGCTAAGTTGTCTAACAGACTCGGGCAGTGATGAAAGTTGATTTGAACTCAAGTCCAAGGATACAATCCGAGAAAGCTTTCCAACTGAAGCAGGTAGAGTCTATAAGTGATTGCCATGCAAGTCTAGATCGGTTAGATTGGGCAACTCACCAATGGAATCTAGAAGATTCATTAGCTGATTTGCATGAGTATCCTGTTTCTTTAACTTGGAAAATCCTTCAATTTTCCTAGGAAGGGTCACTATCCTGTTTTCAAACAAAATGATTTCAGTAAGATTATTAAGCTTTCCAATTGAGTCAGGCAACCACTCAACTTGGTCCATCAATCTTCCTTGAAGATCCAACTTCTTAGCATCTTCCTTGGCATTTATCTCAATCAGGCTGGCAAGCTTTATTAAACTGAGCTTTTGTTCCCCTTCAACATCTATGTTGTCTATAATCAGTCCCACAAAATTCTTGTTTTCTACTTTGGCTCCTACAGAATTCCTTTTACCCTCTTCAACATTCTCCTCCCCTTTAGATCCACTCATGACAGAGTACCTGTTAACAAGTGTTGGATTGCCAATTTCCCTAGAATCCATAACAGCATGAATGTCTCCATGTGGTCAACATCATTCAGATCAGTTGCCTTGACGGAGCTAGTTTCTAGGGAAATTGAAATTTCTTCTAAAACACTGCCTATAAGGGATTGATAGAAGAAACATTTTGGTACTTTTCCACATAAAAACCACGACAAATTGGGAGGATACTATGGATGCCAACAACATCTCTAAAGGAGGGAGGGGAGAAGAAGGATCTACCCCTTTCTAGATCAAATTTGCGAGACTCAATGCGATTAAAGGCAACACAACATCAACTCCTAGTAGGGGAGGATACGCGTATTCTTCTTTTAAAACAATGGCAACAATGCCCTTAATGGAGGAGGGTATTATTCTTTTCAAAAAACTAGTAAGTGTGATAGATCCCACTTCCTTTAGCAATACTAGGTTGTTGGTGGAGAAGACTTCTCAGGGCATCATGAGCTTGGGGAAGGAGGTACCAAGGGAAAAGGCCTTGCTGGTTGACATAGATTGACTATTTCCTTTCTCATGCAAGAGTCTCTTTTCCTTACCAAGGAAAATCGATGAGTATTATCCTAGTGTACTTGGTCCAGATTCCAAATATGTATTGTATTTGTAATTTGTCCTTTTGAAATTTATATTTCATATGTCACCTACCTCATTGTAAATATTTCATAAGTGACTTGGTTTAAGATGATCTTTCTCTTTATATATATACATAAAGAGAGAGAGATAGAGAGAGAGAGATAATCAACTATAGAGTGTACATGTATAATGTGGCAATCTCCTTTGTACTTGCATCCGTTCTTTCTTTTGTGAGTGTAGTTATTATTGTCTAATTGCGCACATATCATATATACAACGAAATTCCAGGACTGAAATTACCTAGGGACTGATAGTTGAAAATACATGAGGATGGACATGCTTTAATAGAGAAAGTGTAGCCATATCGTATTAACACCTTTCCTAATGCCTGAGGAAACTAATATTATTCCCACATGGGAATTATAATTCTTCTCGTCTCTTATAAATCTAAGATATGGGAATTACAATCCCACTAGAACACATAAATGCCAAAATTTAAGGATAGTTACAAATGAACATGGGATAAGAGTTACATTCCAAATTTGGTTTGTAATGTATGAGAAAACAAAATAAGCTGCACATGTTTCCAAGACAAAATTATTAGAAGACATTCGATGATCTGAAACATCGCTTTTCTCTGCACTAATCCTCACCATGCCAGACTTGCAACAACCATTTGAGATTAAGGCAAATGCCTTTGACTATGCTATTGGTGCAGTCCTCACTCAACAAGGACATTCGATGGTCTATCACAGTGAAACACTCTTTGATACTATTCAGAGATACCCCACCTATAATAAGGAGATGTACTCCATTGTGTAGGCCTTCCGACAATGGAAGCATTATTTTATGGGGAAGGAGAGTCAAAACTCAACAAATATTCTCCCTAATCTAATGCAGTTGATTAAGTCTTCTCAAGTTATAATGTCTTGTTAATATGACAAGCAATGGTGTGATTTTTGTAGGTGTCACTAATAGCATGACAAAAATCACAGTTGCTATTAATTGTGGTCTTCATGGTAAAGTGATGATTATTTTATCTTGTAATCTCCCATGTTTAGTTGAGCAGAGGTTAGGTGGTTTGTCTGATGTCACAAGGAAATAGGCAAGGCCAGGTCTAAGTCCTTGGTGAATTTGATTAAAGAAAGACCCCTCAACCATGGTATCTTGGTTGAAGGTAATATTTCTACTTTAACAAGGGATAATTTACCAACTAAAAAATATGAGTGAAAATATTTACCCTATCCAAGAAACACATAATAAATATTCGTCTAATAAAAACTTTGTAATTAGAGCAATTTGCTTGAGTATTGCTTCTAGTAACAATTTGATATGTTTTTCCACAAAAAATTTGGGTGAATTGTCTATGTTATAATAGAAACTGACTAAACTATTTGCCTCCCCTTATGCATATTAGGATAATTAACACGTTCTCAATGTTTTTCTTGCCTCTATTTTCAGGATAGCATAGAGAATGACATGGTACATGAGAGTCTGAGACCCCTCAAGAAAACAAGATTATAAGTTTGATTCGATAGGGAATATACCTTTTGGACAAAGAATGACAAAGGACACCCTGTTGGAAATACTAGGTGAATTGGTATTTCATTTCAATCAGTTAATTTTTAATCTTTAGAGCATTAAATAACATCAACATCAAATCAAAACATAAATTAGCAGCACCATTCAACAATGCACAACATCAAAGACAATACACAATCTCCGTCAGAACTTAACACAGCTTGGATTAGCCTCGGAAGGAATCTGAAATTAAGCCTCAGGGAAGCTGAGTTGTGCCTCAGAGAGATGACCTCAGGAGGGCTGAACCTGAGCCTCAAGAAGGGGCCAAAAAAGTTCACAGAGATGCTGAATTACAGCTCAGAAGGAAACCTTAGATACTCGTTGTTGCAACCCTGTTCAGTCTAGCGAAAAACCATACATAAAAGAAAAAATAATAAGCCCATAAATCCCCTCTAAAACTCGGCCTACTTCCTCAGATTGGCATGACAATCCTGGCCTCAGAAAATCAGACAAATTACATGGAAATATTGGTGTTCGATTTGATGCCTTTGGAGGGCATACGAGCACCATATTTATACAAGTCGAAGAGGCTTCTAGAGGGGGGACGACCTGTTCAAAAGAGGGGAGCCGACCTTGAGACAAATTTAAAATTTGAAATTTTCGAGCCAATTTTAACACCCTTGAAGGTCAATTTAAATTCAATTTTTTTTATAACAAAATCCTTCATTGCAAGCCGAGTTTGACTAGGATATCCCTTATATAATTCGATCAACTTTTCTTGAGCATTAAAAACCATTAATTCACCAAACATCAAGCTGCCCTTTTCAATCACTTTGGTTACTTTGACCATGACTTTGGGGTTTCAACTTCAAGAAGCCATATCTCCTCAACCGAGAGGACCCACATGGCGTGCAACCTACCGATGGAAATGGCATGACAAGGACTACACAATGGAGATGGTTATGCAAGCAAATTCACTGTTCTTCATCCTAAAATTACTCAACAAGTGCGGGGCAATATGATCAGGCATTTGGGCTTCCAAGACATCATATCCATTGATGCTTCCAATCAATATGATCTACGGACATATAGTAAAAGCGTTCAAGGACAGACGTTGGCATCAATGACAGCTCCATTAAACCAGTGTTGTTAAAATCGCGATAAAATCGCGATTTTATCGGAAAATCGCAATTTTTTCATCTTGCCGATCAAATCGCGATTTTTACGTATAAAAATCGCCTACTTTTTTTTTTGCCGATTTTTACTGAAAAAATCGCGCTTTTTTCAAAAAATCGCGATTTTTTCGAAAAAAGCGCGATTTTTAACGAAAAAATCGTGGGGGCTCAGGACAGCATAGTTTTATAACTTTTTTTGGGTTTTTTCATGCAATGTTTTTTGAAAGAAACAAATAATTTTTGAGTGGGGTAGCTTAATGATCAAGTCTAGGCCCTAGTATGGATATGCTATTCATGGTAATGTTAAATTCTTAAAGTAAAAGTGACATTCTCCTTAATCTTCATTTTCATCCTTTTACTTAAATTTTTAACATTACCATGAAATGACTCAGGATGTTTGAGAGTGGTTCCAGCCTCATTGGATTTCATATGGAGAAAGTAGAATTTTAGATTTCAATTAAAATCCAGCAGACTTATCAGTTTTTCAGGATTTCAGGATTGGGAGATTGTAATGTTTCCAGGTGACACCACCTGCCCGGGCTACCCCTGCCACCAGTAGAGGACGTGGTCTACCTCCTATAGCTCCTACTTCTAGTTCTTCAACGTCTAGATCACATCAGACTCCACTGCCATTTCCACCTGCACGGGCACCAGCATCTACATCTAGAGGGAAAGGGAAAGCTGTGGCATTTTCTCGCAAGAGGGGCAGAGGAAATCAATAGGATTAGACTTTCATTTTATTGTATATGACATTATGACATGATGAGATACATTATCATATTTTTTGTTGATATTTTGAGGCTGAGTTGGGACTTACTATTCAGGACATGATTCAATGTTATGTGTGATTTTAGCGCTAGAAATGATATTAAACATCTTATATATTAATTTTTTTATCATATTTATGTGTCAATGTATTTATTTTATGTTGTAGATGGTTTAGATATTAAAAAAATTGAAAAAAAATGAATATTTTTGTGCCAAACGATTTTTTCCCGCTTTTTTCCGATTTTTTCCCGATTTTAACGATTTTTTCCGCTTTTTTCCCGGCGCCGATTAAATCCCGATCGCGATGTGTGCAACACTGCATTAAACACACCCTTGGCCCATTCCCTAATCCCTGGAGCATACAGGTTGCATCCCCACAGTTTATAACTTGAATCTCAATGCATAGGTGAAAAAGTTTTCTCGTTGTCAAAATAGAATTTGGTGTTTCCCTGTTGGGGATATCTATATATATATATATATATATATATATATATATATATCATAGAAAACGATATTTTAGATCTTTTCCCTTACCAATGCTTGTTGAGATAGCTGTTGCAGCTTGGCTTTCTTCCTTACCAAGTTATCGCTGTATCAATAATCTACATTATTGTATTGTTGTAAGTAAAGCAGTTTCATGATGAGCCATTAACATTCCTGGGGGGTTTTTGCAATGAATTTTCTTGCAAGATCTAATTTCAAGCTCTTGAATATGTGGCAAATGGGCTCTAACCCCTAAATAACTGTGTTCCATTTCCTTGTAAAAATCACAGCTAGAAAAGTGGCTGCCACTTGTATTCTTTTCAGTTTTGACAACTATGGTTACATATTTCATCAATTGTGGGCTTGGGTAAATTTCTACCTTTTGAAGTTGGATTTGACACTGATGCATTAGTTCTTCCAAGAAGTTGAGAGGATTGTGCCAAAAGTCCTCCCAAGATCAACTGCTTTTTGTGCATATTGAAAATGATACATTAAAAAACTATGTTTTAGGAAATTGCCAGCTACACATCAGAAATCACTTATTTTCTGTGAAAAATGTGCCCTCTTTGCTCTGAGCTGACTGCCCTTTTCACGGTTGAATTGCAGAACTACATTGAAATCTGTGTTCGTTTTCTTTAGATCTTTTCATGCTCTAGAAAATCTCGTAAAAGTAGTAATCACTTATTTGCTGTGAAAATTGTGATCTCTTTTCTCTGTTGAATTGGAAAAGCTCGTAAAAGTAGTAATCACTTATTTGTTGTGTAAATTGTGATCTCTTTTTTCTGTTGAATTGCTGGATTACTATGAAATCTGTTTTTTGTTTTATTTTGAGTTTGTGATGCTCTAGAAAAGCCAGTAAGTTGTTGGTGGGGTCATCTGGGGATTTATTTTTAATTTTTTTAAATTTTAAATAAAAAAAATGGAAAAAACAAAAATACGTGAAGCAATGGGCAGACTCTGGCTGCTTTTGCAAAACGCTTAGAAGCATATCCTCAGTGTTTTCTGCAAATGACTGAAAACTGTGAAACAGCCTCATAGTTGCCTAGGGGTAGAGAGTTCCCTTCATGAGAGGTGTGCTTTAAATTTTCCTTTTGTGCCAAGTCAAACAAATTTCTTACACTGGAAGCTTGCAAATACTGCCACATCAGTTCTATCTTGTATGGGTAGGATTAATGCTTTGAATAGACACATCATCATGTGGTTCAGTTTCTCCAAAGGGCAGAATAAGAGCTTTCTCACTTATGGTGCTTCATCTTCATCGTCATACTTAGCAATGCCTTGATGACCTTCAAAGAAAGCAAGCTGGTCTTACTCCTTTAGGAATGCTAATAGCTCCTTGTGCCTTAAAAACTTTGGTAATCTTATGCCCCAGCACTTGATAAAACTTTCAATGAAGGTTGCCAATGAGGATATGATATTTGGACTCCAAGAGTGTCTAATCCAATCATTATTCCCTTGTGCGAATGAACAAACAAATAATCTCATCATGACATTTTCATGTCTTTCCTTGAATTTTCAAATATTTCTTATGAATGCCAAGACATATGGGACAATAGCTAAAGAAGCATCATCAAATTTTGGAATCTTCTCATCAAATTTTAGGGAGGCCTATTTGGGTATCTCGAACACATGCAAATTCCAAGGAGCCACCTTTCATCCATACAAATTCCAAATTGATGATAAATACAATTCATAGTACATACCTTTTTTATAGTGGAGTTGCCAAAGCCGCCTTTCATCCATACAAATTCCAAATTGATGATAAATACAATTCATAGTACATACCTTTTTTATAGTGGAGTTGCCAAGGTAAGTTGTCAAATGCGTTCACAATGATGCTTATCTTGTTGGCATTATGATTCTGGTTTGGCTCTATGGTTCAGGTGTTGTAACTTGTACTTGATGGCAACTCACTCAAGTGGCAAGACTCTGTTCAGGCTCTCAAAATGATGGAAAATAAGAGGTTCGCTGGTGCATCGTTCAAAAGGTGCGGACCCGCAGGTTCGCCGTTCAGGAAGTGCGGACATACCCGCAGGTTCTCCGTTCATAAGGTGCGGTCCCCCAGTTCACTCACTCCAATGCAGAGAAGCGCGCTCACGTGGGGTTTCTTATGTTTGGCCCTTGGTATTTAGCCCGTCGATTCATGATCCTATGGTTTTGGCCCGTGGTATAGGATCTAAATTATTGAACCCCGGTTTGGATCCCTTGTATTGGTTTTTGATGGTTTTGTCCCATGGTGTGGATAAGGGTTTGACTATAAAAAGGGGAAGGAGATCACTTGGCTAAACACTTGTGAAATTTGAATATCTTAAGATCTGAAATTTTGGGTGTTTGGTTTTACAAAGCTAGATCTAAATCAAGGAGAAAACTTAAGGCGAATCTATTGATAAGTTGTGATCTCTCGGGCGCATGATCAGATCTGTGGATCTGACTGTCTGTGACACATTGGAGGACTGTTAATTTGGCCCTAATCAGAGGTTTGCAGGCGATCCACGGCGTAAGTGCGGGGGTACGCAGCGCAGCAGAAGGCGCAGTGTGAGGTACGCAGCTCAGAAGAAAGCACATTGCGGAGGTACGCAGAGGCACAAAAGGACCAGTGCGGAGGTACGTTGTCAGACGGACAGTGAAGGTGCGGATCTGAGCTGAGGTACGCAGTTCAGCAGAAGGAGTAAGTGCGGTGGTACGCAGAGCAGCAGAAGGATCCAGTGCGGATCTGCGCAGTTCAGGCACAGAAAGACTGCGGATATCCGCAGGTTTATATTGGTGAAGTTGCGGACCTGTCTTGAAACATTTGTTGGCTGTCTTTTATCTATTGCTGCAGAGTTCTGGGTTTAGATTTCTGGTATTACTTTTCTGTTTACAACATTCTGAGAAGTTGGGTGATTCATTGGTTGATTGTATAAGGAGATTGGGTGATTTGCATGTACTTGATGATTATTTGATCTTCTTGGATCCAGTTTGAAAATTAATGAAACGTGGTCCTTAAAGAAGTAGAAGAGCAAAGGGGGTTGTAGCTCCCTTCCAGGAGAGACTGGAAAACGAGAGAGAGTTGTAGCTCTCTGCAGGTTGCAGCCTGCGTACTGGTAAAGGACTGCACCAGTACAAAATCCTTGTAAAAGAAGTTTCTAATTGAAAGAAGATAGAGACATATTGCAGCAGGTGGTTTTCACCCACATTGGGTTTCCACCTTATATCTGGTGTTCTTTGGTGTGCTTATCTATTTTTCTTGTTCTTGTTCATTATTATATGGCACTGACATACAAATTAATGATCAATATCTGAAGAATAAATTAAAGTATAAATCTGGAAGGCATATTGAGAAGAATTTAATAATACTGATTCACCCCCCCTCAGTATTATTTCCAACAATTGGTTTCAGAGCAGGTTCTTCAGAAGAAGCTTGATCGCTTGAAGAAAGATCTTGCATCATGAGCAACTACGAGAGGGAAGCATCAATCAGGCCACCGATTTTTGATGGGACAAACTTCGTTTATTGGAAGGTAAGAGTTACTGCCTATCTTCAATCTCTTGGTACAGAAGTCTGGGATATCATAGATACAGGGTATACTTTTCCATCAGCAACTCCTACAGATCCGGCTGAGAAGAAGAAATATGAAACAAATGCAAAGGCGGTCAATACTCTATTAGGATGCCTATCTCAATCAGAATTTGTCAAGGTAATGCAGTTTAAATCTGCAAAAGAGATATGGGACAAGATTGTTCTGAGCTATGAAGGAGATGATCAGGTAAAACGAGCAAAACTTCAAACCCTCAGGATTCAGTATGAAAATCTCAGGATGTATAATGATGAAAGTGTGGCTAACTATTTTCTTCGTGTAGATGAGATTGTTAATTGTATGAAAAATTTGGGTGAAGAAATAAAAGAGGCTGTTGTGGTTGAAAAAGTTTTAAGATCTTTGTCCCCTAGGTTTGAATCTAAAGTTTCTGCTATAGAAGAAAAAGAGAATCTACAAAGCCTTAAAATGTCACAGCTGCACGGAATTCTAACTGCTTATGAAATGAGGAAAGGAGGTCCATCAGACAGGAGAGAAGTTGTCTTCAAGGCTTCAGGCAAAGGCGAGTACTACGAGTTAGGACACGTGTCAGAAGAAGAAGAAGAATCAAATTTTGTCAGAAATCTTCAACGGGGTACTGGACGGTTCCGAGGTAAGTTACCTTTCAAATGCTTTGCTTGTGGAAGAGTCGGTCACTATGCTGCCAAATGTCCTCACAAGGATAAGATTGACAAAGGGAAGGAACCTGTTAGATGGAACAAGAAACAGAATGCAACTAAGAAAAGTTACTACACTCATGAAGACAGTGATGGCCTATCAAATAGTGACGAAGATGAACGAGGTAATGATTATAAACTTTTAATGGCTTTTGAAGATGATGATTACATGGATGCTATAGATGTGGATGACTTTTATGAAGAGATTTCTAGACTCAAGACATGTTTAGAAGAAAAGAATGTGATCATTGATACTCTGCAATATCAACTTGATGAAAAAGAAAAATCTCTTGAGAAGTTAGAATGTGAAATTGTTGGCCTTAGAAAAGAAATTGAGAAAACAAAGGTTCTTAATCTTAAGTTTGTTAAAGGATCTGAAACTCTGGATGAGATTATCAATGTACAACATTCTCCACTAATCAAGACAGGTTTGGGTTATAATGGAGAAACATCTCAAACATCCACCTCAAAGAGTTATCTTGATGCAGCAAGGAGGAATGAGCAAAAGCCCAATGGAGATCATCAGGTAAAGCAGGGACGAATTACATCAAGAACAAACAGAGACTACCAGGTAAACCAGGGGCAATCCATCTTAAGGGTGAACAAAAGCTACAACCAGCCACAGGTAAAAACTTCTCAATTTGCTTCAAGAATGGATGACAATAGAAATTACAATCGTTTGGCTGGTAGATTTGATAATCGCAGAAGTTTCTTCAATGGCCAATGTTTCTCTTGCCATAACTCTGGTCACAAAGCAGCTCAATGTGTTGCCTATAAGACAATCATGACTAGAGAAGCTCAAAAACAAAGAAGTATGACCAAGATTACGAAAATGACCTATAACAACTTTTCAGCCCTTGAAAATGAAATTGAATGTACTATTTGTAATAACTTTGGTCATGAAGATTCTGAATGCAGGAGTAGGTTTCGGCAGACAAAGGAACAAGCCTCAAGCACCCGAACATGGAGAATAAAGGAACCACAACCAGAAAGATGTGGGATAGCTTTTTATGCAGAAGGACAGGAAAATCTATGGTACATCGACAGCGGATGTTCGAAGCATATGACAGGTGATAAAGAAAAACTTGAATCATATACTGCTTTAGAAAAGGGTAAGAAAGTTTCTTTTGGAAATGATACCCCTGCAGCCATAAAAGGAAAAGGCACTGCTCAGTTGAAAGAAAAGGTCAAAGCTGGAAATGTTTTGTATGTTGATGGCTTGAAGCATAATCTACTGAGTGTCAGTCAGATGTGCGATCAAGGAACCGAGGTAATATTTTAATCAAATGGATGTAGCGTTCGTGATCTTGATACAGGAAAAACAATGATCAAAGGCAGAAGAACTCCAAATAATCTATACATATTTGAAGAAGGACAACAACAATGCTATTTGAGCAAGGATGATGAACATTGGTTATGGCACCGAAGGTTGGGGCATCTAAGCTTTTCACAAATAAGGAAAGCATGCAAATACCAGGCAGTTCGTGGTCTTCCAGATATCAAAATTCCAGACAACACCATATGTAAATCATGTCAGTTTGGTAAGCAAACCAGAACTAACTTCCCTGAGAAGGAAGGATCAGCCAGCAGGCCTCTTGAACTAGTCCATACAGATGTATGTGGTCCATTTAGGACAAGGTCACCTCGAGGAGAAGAATACTTTATATTATTCATTGACGACTTCTCCAGGATGGTTTGGTTGGGACTTATGAAACACAAGGACGAGGCATTCGAAAAATTCAAATCTTTCAACGCCTTGGCTGAAAACGAATCAGATCACAAAATTAAGTGCCTCAAGTCCGACAGAGGTGGGGAGTTTACCTCAAATGAATTTTTCGATTTCTGTGAAGAACATGGAATAAGAAGGGAATTCTCTACAGCTAGGACTCCTCAGCAAAATGGAGTGGTGGAAAGGATGAATAGAACGGTCCAACAAATGGCTCGTGCTATGCTTGATGAGTCTGGGACTCCCGCAACCTTCTGGGGTGAAGCTGCATTTGCTGCGGTTGTTATTCTCAACAAAACAAATGTCCGAGTGAACAACACTCAAACTCCTCATGAGCTCTGGTATGGTGAGACTCCTTCGGTAAAGCATTTCAAAATTTTTGGGAGCAAATGCTATATTAAGAACACTGATGAACAGCTTGGCAAACTTGAACCTAGAGCAGATGAAGGCATTCTCCTTGGTTATTCTCCCCATAGCAAAGCATATAAGTGTTACAATAAAAGACTTGGAAGAATTGTTGACAACATTGATGTAGTGGTTGATGAAAAAGGATACATCCCTAGGGAAGTAAATCATGAAAATATCGAAGAGGATGAAGACTACTCTCCAAATCAGACAAATGATGAAGAAGAACCTCAAGAGGCACCTGAGGAGCAAGTAAGGATAGAAGAAAAGACTCCATCCAGGTACGTTCAAAAGAATCATCTAGAATCTCAGATTTTGGGGCAGAAAGAAGCAGGTGTACAAACAAGAAGAACAATTGCAGAAGCCTCAAGCTATTTGGCATTGCTCTCCTCCACTGAACCACAAAATGTAAGAGAGGCATGCAAAGATGAATGCTGGGTCAAGGCGATGGATGAAGAACTTGAGCAGATCCAAAAGAACAACACTTGGGAGTTGGTTCCTAGACCAAAAGATAAGAATGTCATAGGGACAAAATGGATCTTCAAAAATAAGTTGAATGAAAATGGAGAAGTAATTAGAAACAAGGCCAGACTTGTGTGTAAAGGGTATGCTCAACAAGAAGGAATAGACTTCGAAGAAACTTTTGCTCTCGTTGCTAGACTTGAGGCCATTCGAATGTTCCTTGCTCTCTCAAGCTTTCAGAAGTTCAAAGTTTTTCAAATGGACGTGAAATAAACCTTTCTGAATGGGGACTTAGAAGAAGAAGTGTACATTGAGCAACCAGATGGTTTCATCCTTGGGAATGATCCAAATCTTGTATGCAGACTAAAGAAGGCTCTCTATGGTCTTAAACAGGCTCCAAGGGCTTGGTACTACCGTTTGGACAAATATCTTCATCAACAAGGTTTTTCAAAGGGATTAGCAGATAGCAATCTTTGCATAGAAATTGAAAATGACAAATTACTAATACTTGTTGTGTATGTAGATGATATTATCTTTGGCAGCAATGAAGAAGTTATGAGTCAAAGCTTTGCCTTGGTGATGCAGAAAGAATTCGAAATGTCTTTGCTTGGAGAATTGACATATTTTCTTGGATTGCAAATCCAACAAAATGAAGGCGGGATCTTCTTGTCTCAAACCAAGTATCTCAAGCAGATTTTGGAGAAATATGGCATGGAAGATGCAAAACCAGTATGTACCCCCATGGTCACAGGATGTAGCCTCAATGCAAATGATGAATCAGTAGCAGTGCATCAACCAACCTACAAATCTATGATTGAAAGTCTACTTTATTTAATAGGTACCCGACCAGACATCATGCATGCAGTGGGAATAGTTGGAAGATTTTAGGCAAATCCAAAGGAAATTCATCTTCAGGCAGTGAAGAGAATTTTCAAGTACCTTCAAGGAACTCAAAACTATGGCTTATGGTATCCTAGAGATACAGATCTCACACTTCATGCTTATACAGATGCAGATTGGGCCGGAAGCGTGGATGACAGGAAGAGCACAAGTGGTGGTGCATTCTTTATGGGTTCCAGATTAGTATCTTGGTTCAGCAAGAAACAGAGTTCGATTGCTTTATCTACAGCTGAAGCGGAATATGTGGCTGCTGCATCTTGTTGCACTCAACTCCTTTGGATGATGCAGACCTTGCAGGATTTTCAGATCACTTGTACTCCACCTATCTCCATATTATGTGATAATACAAGTGCAATCAGCATTTCAAAGAACCCAGTCATGCATTCAAAGACCAAGCACATACCGATCAAGTATCACTTTCTCAGGGAACAAGTGCTTGAACAAAAGGTCAAGTTGGAGTATGTTCCTTCTAAGGAACAAGTTGCTGATATACTCACCAAACCATTGCCCAGGGAGACCTTTGAATACCTCAGGCAAAAGCTGGGGGTTGTTGATGCATCATCCTGTTGTTGAATCTCATCTGTTTCAGAGATTGTTGGTTGTACGCAAGCTTCATATGGGGTATACGCGTACATTGGTCGAAGATCGAATGGCACAGGTTCAGGGGGAGCATATATTCTTCTAATAATGCATTTTTGGCATTATGGTAGAAGATCTTGGAGGAAGTACAGAAGCAGAACATGGATGCTGATCTGAATATTGCTACAATATGTCTCTATCTCTTTCACGGTCATGTATGGTGTATGGTGGATTATGGTTCTTCTTGAAGAAATTTTTCGTTTGCAGATCTGATCTTTAGTCAGGGGGAGCATGATCAGCAAAGCAAAGGCCTAAGCATGTTCTCAGGGGGAGCATAACCCTTTGCCCTTGATGTCAAAGGGGGAGAATGACGTTGAGGATCTTGAGGTTGCCATCAAGTCCAAAGGGGGAGATTGTTGGCATTATGATTCTGGTTTGGCTCTATGGTTCAGGTGTTGTACTTGATGGCAACTCACTCAAGTGGCAAAACTCTGTTCAGGCTCTCAAAATGATGGAAAATAAGAGGTTCGCTGGTGCATCGTTCAAAAGGTGCGGACCCGCAGGTTCACCGTTCAGGAAGTGCGGACATACCCGCAGGTTCTCCGTTCATAAGGTGCGGTCCCCTAGTTCACTCACTCCAATGCAGAGAAGCGCGCTCACGTGGGGTTTCTTATGTTTGGCCCTTGGTATTTAGCCCGTCGATTCATGATCCTATGGTTTTGGCCCGTGGTATAGGATCTAAATTATTGAACCCCGGTTTGGATCCCTTGTATTGGTTTTTGATGGTTTTGTCCCATGGTGTGGATAAGGGTTTGACTATAAAAAGGGGAAGGAGATCACTTGGTTAAACACTGGTGAAATTTGAATATCTTAAGATCTGAAATTTTGGGTGTTTAGTTTTACAAAGCTAGATCTAAATCAAGGAGAAAACTTAAGGCGAATCTATTGATAAGTCGTGATCTCTCGGGCGCATGATCAGATCTGTGGATTTGACTGTCTGTGACACATTGGAGGACTGTTAATTTGGCCCTAATCAGAGGTTCGCAGGCGATCCACGACGTAAGTGCGGGGGTACGCAGCGCAGCAGAAGGCGCAGTGCGAGGTACACAGCTCAGAAGAAAGCACATTGCGGAGGTACGCAGAGGCACAAAAGGACCAGTGCGGAGGTACATTGTCAGACGGACAGTGAAGGTGCGGATCTGAGCTGAGGTACGCAGTTCAGCAGAAGGAGTAAGTGCGGTGGTACGCAGAGCAGCAGAAGGATCCAGTGCGGATTTGCGCAGTTCAGGCACAGAAAGACTGCGGATATCCGCAGGTTTATATTGGTGAAGTTGCGGACCTGTCTTGAAACATTTGTTGGCTGTCTTTTATCTATTGCTACAGAGTTCTGGGTTTAAATTTCTGGTATTACTTTTCTGTTTACAGCATTCTGAGAAGTTGGGTGATTCATTGGTTGATTGTATAAGGAGATTGGGTGATTTGCATGTACTTGATGATTATTTGATCTTCTTGGATGCAGTTTGAAATTTAATGAAACGTGGTCCTTAAAGAAGTAGAAGAGCAAAGGGGGTTGTAGCTCCCTTCCAGGAGAGACTGGAAAACGAGAGAGAGTTGTAGCTCTCTGCAGGTTGCAGCCTGCGTACTGGTAAAGGACTGCACCAGTACAAAATCCTTGTAAAAGAAGTTTCTAATTGAAAGAATATAGAGACATATTGCAGCAGGTGGTTTTCACCCACATTGGTTTTCCACCTTATATCTGGTGTTCTTTGGTGTGCTTATCTATTTTTCTTGTTCTTGTTCATTATTATATGGCACTGACATACAAATTAATGATCAAGATCTGAAGAATAAATTAAAGTATAAATCTGGAAGGCATATTGAGAAGAATTTAATAACACTGATTCACCCCCCCTCTCAGTATTATTTCCAACATATCTCACCTCACAAGCATCAAGTCTTGAAAGTCTTCAAAGAACAAGGAGTTCATTCTTCCAATAGGGTCACCTCAATGGAAAGGTTTTCAAGATTGATTTCATTCAATGTCATGTTTTAGGAAATTGACTATCCCCGACAATGGCAACAAATTTTCATAGAAAAATCTCACACTTCTTGAGATAAAGTCTAAAGTTCAAATGTGGATCCCATATACTCAAGATGGGGCCAACTGTCACCTCACCAATCCTCTTCTCACTTTTGGCCAGCCCTCCTCCAGCTTAAGGGGTGGTTTTGTCTAGTAGAACTTGGGGATTAAATGTTGTGGTCAAACCAAGTCAAGAGCTCCCTAAGGCTTCTACGTTAGACACCACAAATCAAATGATTGAACCATTTGGGTTTAAGGTAGATAGGATTGCTAGGGTTCTTTAGGGAAATTTCTAGGTTTCAGTTCAAAGGGAAAGGTTCCTGAACACACACAACCAAGGAATCACCAGGAGAGTAAAACCTCGACAAAATAGTTTAAATGGTTTATGAAAAAAATGGTGATGTAGGATAAAACATCAATGCCTTAGCTTACCAATATATATTTTTAGGGGCATATGGGGTTAAGGAACAATTCAATTGGAGAGAAATGGAGTGGATTTAGGTTCAAAGACTAGAGAAAACTGACTTGTGCTCCCTAGAGATTTGACCATGTTAGAAAATCAGAAAGGCAGTAAATCGATAATTACTTGTGATGTTTCTTATTATTAAGATTCTTTATATCTTCTTTCTTTAGTTCATCAACCAATTACCAAAAGCAGCAGCACATAAAACAATAGACACCAGATGTAGGCACATGCTAGGGCAAAACCTCCTTCGAGGGGAAAACCCAATCAAGATAATTCTTCCTTCCAATAGTATTCTTTGAGACTCTTCACCCTAGACCAAGACCAAATCTTCCCTCCACACCAAGTCAGCCTCCAAGAATTTCGACCTCTTCCCATCAACTTCCACTATGCAGCAACTTACGACAACTGGCAGCGTTCGACAACAATGAAACTTGGAAGACTTCGATCTCCCAATCCAGGATATGAAATAGAGAGATACACCAAAATTTCGATTTTCTTTGTCTCCTTAGACTTGTGAAAATTCCAGAAGCCGGAATCCCTACTGCAACAACTAATAATATTACTCCTATTTGTTAAATTCCTTTAAACAAATTATTTGCAGTTTCCTACGACAAATATCGTAATACATATACTGCAACCTTCACTTAATTAAATTATATGCAGAAACAAGAGACTGAGCAAGAAAGAAAATACAACACAATCGACACCGTTATTTTTGGACAAATGTCCCTGGAAAAACCCAATGTGGGAAAACCGGTGCAACATCTCTGACGGTTTTATTATTCAGGAGAAAATCTGAGTATAATTCTAGGATGCTCAACTAGCAATTCGATACAGAGAGAAACTAGACAAAATGAATGGTGAAATAACCTCACCCTGTCACTGGGAGAATCTATAATTGATCACACTAGACTGGAGCCTCTGCGTCACCCTCTGCGTGGCCTCTGTGCAGAACTGCGTCACCCCAGCTGGGTATTACATTGCTCTTTCTCTGGACCCTCTGCTGGCTAGAAAATCTGAATTTCTGCCCCTCGGTCTCACACCCCAGCTCTCGGCTACTGAAACTCGATTTCCCTGAGCAGGAACTCGACTTCCCTCTATGGCCTGCGCTGCCACTGCATCAACATTGTGTGGGCCAGCGTCTTCCCCTCTTTGGACGTCTTTCTATCCTCTCTCTACCTCATACTCTCCAGCCCAGGAATAACTTCCTTCTTCCGGATTCTCACTGCCCCTCAACTGCAAAAGCTCACAATCAATAATCTCTCGGCACCTGCTCTGCTTCAGAAAATCGATTCATAGAACTCACTTGGTGTGTCCGCCAAATGACCCACAAGCCTTCTTAAATAATATCCTCGTTGACATTCAACGACCCAGATTAAAAGTTAATCAAGGGCTAAGATCATTTTGGCTTGATCCTTGTCTTCTTCTAAAAGTTTCACCCATGATTAGATTAATACCCATTAATATTTTAATTTTCCTAGGTTTAGACTTAAGAACCCCATTAAAAATATTAATTATTTTAATAAAATCATTTTTGGGTGGAATTTCCCAAAACGCTTTATGGGTTCTTTGGAATACAGGTGCCCAAGCCTCCCTGCAAAATTTGAGGTTTAGAGCACATCATATCTACCCTAAATCAACAAGACTTCCCCAAACTCGCATTCACTTCGGCTTCCCGGCAACAAATTTTGCACCTTTTCTAGCTATAAGAGAACTTCGCCTTTTGCCCAGCAACAAGAGATTTTCACACTTCTTCTAGCTACAAGAGAATTCAAACTTTATGAGAGGATGATGCTCCAAATGAATTCGATGAGCTTCCTTTTATAGGCTTCTTGTGAGGTCGAATAGTGTCCTTAGGCCGAATTGATCTTCTCTTAGGCCGACATTGTGTGGAGATTACATAATTCATATATGACTCAATACTTAACCTTTTTATATGATTCAGAAGCCCAAGAAGGGTCTCTTTAAAAGTACAATGACTCTATTGACTCAGAATAAATCCTAGAAGTCCTCAATGGGGACTTTGACCTAAAACATGGTGACCCAAGCATGAAATCCATGCTTTAATAAGTCACAATAATAATAATAATAATAATAAATATTTTCTTTATTCTTTTGACTAGTACATTACATAATGAGTCAAGTACATTATTGAAGACCGAACATAGTTACATTTTCCAACACTCCCTCTTAACTAGGGAGCTATTCATAATGTACAAATACAATGGAAGATCTCAAACTATATGAACCATGAAGAACTTTAGGCACTGCAATGCCATGGACTTAATTCCTGACCAGGGAAATCTATCCAAACAGTCACTCAACAGTTTAGGCACCACAATGCCATGGACTAGATTCTTGACCAAGGTAATCTATCCAGGTCGGACTAAGATGGACTCAAGCTTTCAGCCCCTTTAGGTGCCCTCAGGCTTACTTGCTAACCATCAACCCAAAATCTAGGTGTGTATCCAAAACAAAGCTCTTTTATCAACACCACCTTTCCAACTTTGGGACTTAGACATCAACACAAAGTGTCAACCATATGTCTTCCTAGGCAATGCGTCACTCACAAAGCCTCAATACCCCTTGATCCAACAGATCAATAATGACCAATCTCTCCCAATCAAACTGATTGGTAACCAACATGCTATCAAAACCTTCCAGAGATTCACCTGTACAAACACAACCCTAATCAATAATATAGTTTCACATGTACATAATCAAATACAAACCTCATGGGTCTTCCAGACAACAGATGTTGCTTCTCGCTTCTCAACATCCCATAGTAGGACTATCAACTGAATCTTTGACAAAAGATCCCTCAATCATACATTTTTCTTCCTACTTCATATGCAACAACATATTCTTCAATCGGATCATGCTTTCCTTCTTCTAGCAGCACTTAAAAACACATTCTCCAATTTCCTTCTCCTACTCATGGCCTTCACTAAAACTTACGATTGTTAGTCCTGGTCTAGTGCATGACACATGAAGCAGAGAATCATATCTATCACTCCCTCTTAAATGGAGAGGATCTAATCATTCCTATACAAGGAACATTCTCAACCATCCTCTTATCCTAGGGAGATTCCTTTCATTCGAGCTCCCTCTTAACCTAGGGAGATTTCATCCAGACTCCCTCTTAACTTAGGGAGTTCTACTTCTTCTTTTCATCATCGGAGAATCTTTCGTGGCTTCCAACGATTTCATCAAAGTTATTATCATCCCCATCATGCTTATCACATTAATGAGCATCTTCACCATATTGAAGATTGTGTACCTACACAACTTAAATAGCAGGTACAAACAAATCTATAGAAACATGATGTTAGCCATACCAGAATCGCGGAAGCATTTCATATTTATACATATTAGATACCCAAACTTAATTACAAACAAGAGACATATACTCTTCAACATCTTGCTAGGGACTTTGTCACACGCCCTAGACTACTTCACAACAACATTCATTCCATCTAGGGTCTCAATGTGTCTTCCAAAGGTATGACATACCTTACTACAACATACAGCAAACCTGAGAAACAATTCACACAGATATAGATCTACAAAGCATCTAACAACCTTTCAAAATACATATGTTAGACTTCTCACTAGGGATTCATACAAATCCTAGATTTCATACAAAAGAAATAAAATCAATCAAAGTCAATCACAACTTAGTCATTACCCTGACCAACTTCCACTAGGGTGATTTCCAACCCCTAGATTTTCAATCAACCATCAATCAGTCACTAACATGATCAAATACCACTAGGGTTAGTTTGAAAACCCTATATTTCCGAGCACTCATCAAACTCAACCAAAAATTCAAATTTCAACAATCTCTTCACGAATCTCAAATTATCATATAGTCAACATTCATCAGAGATTCCTAAGATTCCAATTTCACAAATTCAACAATCTTACACAGATCTCGAATCATCATATTTCAGAGATTTTACTTTGACTAAGGTTTAACTCCAAAACCCTAGAATTCCACAATCTCAACAATCATTAAATACATAGATCTCAGTTATTACATTTCACACTAGACAATGTCACTACTAGGATTTAACTGCAAAACCATAAATTTTCATATTTAATAGATTTTAGATTGTTATATCACACATACTAGACAATTTTAACTTCACTAGGGTTTAGCTATAACACCCTAGATTTCCAGATATCATCATCCTAGAATCTCAGACAAGGACTTCCATTAAATCCTAAAACTCATGACCATCAATGACTAGGTCAACACATATCTAGGAATTCATAACCATACATAAGCATATCATATGTCCAACAATATTAATACATCTGACCTAGACCAAGCTAGGGTTTCAATCAAAAGGACACATCTATACATGCCTAGATTTCATCATCATGAAAATACATTTCATATCATGTGTTAGTTAAACCCAACTTAACAAATATCAATAAGAGTTAGACACACAATCATCTTGATTACACTAGGGTTTGATCAAACAAACACATACATACCAAGGAAAATATTTCTAAGACAATATAAGGGTCTTGCTCACACATTCCACCAAACCCCAATGAGCTAGGGTTCCAATGTAGAAACATAACAAACCCTATATTACCAAAACTTCAAAGGTTCCAGGATTTTAGACCTTATCACTCAACCCTCACAAGTTAGGTTTTACCGATCATACCAAAATCCCAAACATGACATCATCAATAAAACTTCAACTAGCATTTCACAATATCCCTAAGCAGTTTAGGGTTTCAGACATTCACAATAGCATACCCTTCGGTTAGGGTTTTCCAGAACCTGTCTAGGGTTCTGCAAAAATTAGTTAAGAGTGGGTTGGGTAGATTTATCAAGAGATGAATCACCCAAACAAGAATCACTCTTAACTAGTGATTCTTAGTGATTCTTGTTTGGGTGATTCATCTCTTGATAAATATACCCAACCCACTCTTAACTAATTTGTTTCTTGACTAACCTTGTCTTGAGAGATCCTCCTTCTAGCAGATGTTTTCCCTAATCAAGACAATAGAGGGAGAAAGGTGATTAGTATTTAATATAATCAAAATTGAATGAGTACATGAACCCAAAATTGAAAAGACATGAGATACTTATCTTTGGGAGTTGTTGGGGGCTCCCTCCAAAGCTTGAGGGAAACCTACAAACTTAAAACAACACAAAAATGTCTTTTCCAAAATATGTTAAAAACCTGTAAATTCTAAAACATATAAAACAAGATATGTAAAGCTACAGGCAAAGGACTTAATAGTGTAAGTCCCTAATGTCGGGTTCTTCTGGCTTGAATTTCTTTGAGTCTCTTACAACAAGGTTGGCTTGATCCCTTCCTCTCTTCTTATTCTTTGGATTCTCGGGAAAATCACTTTTGTAGTGAACCTTTTTATGACATTGATAGCACTCTATCTTGGACATGTCAACTTTCTTCCTCGGTCCCTTCGATCTCTTTCCTTTTACCAATTCCAGCACCTTGTTCTTCTCGAGGATTAGGTCAATCCTCTTCTTCCAGGATCTAAAGTTAGATGCTCCTTCAAGTTTGTTCTCACCCTTGATTGAGTTAGACATCTTCCTTGAATATAATAGACTCCTTCCCTGAGATTGTACCTATGAATGGATTAAGTGCTTGAGACTTCCTTTTTCTTCCTTCTTCACCAAAGCTCTGAAACCATATTAGAAAATAAAAAATGCAATAGATATTTTCTTGATCTCGATTATTACTTGTGATGTTTCTTATTATTAATATTCTTTATATCTTGTTTCTTTAGTTCATCAAGCAATTACCAAAAGCAACAACACATAAAACAATAGACACCAGATGTAGGCACATGCCAGGGCAAAACCCCCTTCGAGGGGAAAACCCAGTCAAGATAATTCTTCCTTTCAATAGTATTCTTTGAGACTCTTCACCCTAGACCAAGACCAAACCTTCCCTCCACACCAAGTCAGCCTCCCAGAATTTCGACCTCTTCCCAACAACTTCGACTATGCAGCAACTTACGACAACTGGTAGCTTCCGATAACAATGAAACTTGGAAGACTTCGATCTCCCAATCCAGGATACAAAACAGAGAGAGAGAAGACACCAAAATCTCGATTTTCCTTGTCTCCTTGGACTTCCCCAAACTCGCATTCACTTCGACTTCCCGACAACAAAATTTGCGCCTTTTCTAGCTACAACATAACTTCGCACTTCTGCCTAGCAACAAGAGATTTTCACACTTCTTCCAGCTACAAGGGAATTCAAACTTTTTGAGAGAATGATGCTCCAAATGAATTCGATGAAGCAAGGGAATTCAAACTTTATGAGAGAATGATGCTCCAAATGAATTCGATGAGCTTCCTTTTATAGGCTTCTTGTGGGGTCGAATAAGGTCCTTAGGCCGACTTGATCTTCTCTTAGGCCGACATGGTGTGGAGGTTACATAATTCATATTTGACTCAATACTTAACCTTTTTACATGATTCAAAAGCCCAAGAAGGGTCTCTTTAAAAGTACAATGACTCTATTGACTCAGAATAAATCCTAGAAGTCCTCAATGGGGACTTTGACCTAAAACATGGTGACCCAAGCATGAAACCCATGCTTTAATAAGTCACAATAATAATAATAAAAAATATTTTCTTTATTCTTTTGACAAGTACATTACATAATGACTCAAGTACATTATTGAAGACTGAACATAGTTACATTTTCAAACAAACCAAGGCATCCTTAAATCTTCAAAGATGGGATAGAGAGTTCCAACTAGGTCATCTCAAAAGAGCTTGATGAGTAGTTCAAAAAGGCATTGAGTAGATTTAGCTTCAAGGACTAGAGTAGACTAACTTGTGTATCCTTTAGGCTTGGGGTAGGCACAAATTTTCAAGGATAAATAAGGTAGGGAACTTCACATAAGGTTGCCTCAAAAGAATTTGATAAAACCCTTGTCAAAGGAAGAAAATGAGATAAAATACAACGAAATGGTGGATATTTATTAAACTTGAGTAAGATAAAGGAAAATAACTTGATTTATCATGCATCCATCAAAATTCACAAATAATCATCCACGGACCACAAAAAGAAGTTTATCCACATCAATAAGACTTTCATCATCAAGTTCTACCAATATCCATCAAGAAAGAGAACTATACACATTAACACAAACTGTTCAAGAAGTTGTTCGACTCATCCATCTGCAACCAAAATTAAGAAACAAGAGATTTGTTTTGAAATTTTAGACTTTCAAAGGGATTTCTCCCACCATTAGAGGATGTGCACCTCTATTTATAGAGGATATGCTTAGCTTCCCTTATATTAAAAATTTAATTTTCTAGGTGAAAGGCTCTTAATCTAGCCCATGGAGTGACAAAAGGCCCTCTTCTTCAACTAATTAATCTAAAATACATAATTTGATCAACATTCATGCGACATGTACAAAGAAAAGGGGCATAAGCCCTCTAAAAGTGACCCATCTCTGTAAATGAGGGGAAAACATTGGCCATTAGCACAACATCTAGCCTCCAAAGGATTGCCCTTCAACACTTGAAAAAGTCTGCCACTTGTCACCAAAATCCTCTAGGCTCCCTCAAATGTGGGTGCACAAGTCCCAAAAATATCCAATGCATCATCTGTAAGGGTTTCCAAAAGGAATGGTTCCTTTCACTTATTGTACAAGCAAAATCCCAATTCTTGATTATGTGTTGTTTCAAGATGAAATGTCAAAGCCTCTAAGAGATGCACCATGCCAATCTTCCATCATTTATCCAAATAAAACCTCTAAAGTATGGATAAGCCCCCTGATATGATAAAGAAAACCTTCCAAAGAGGTTTCCCTTAAACCAATACGAATATCCAAATCTATAGAGGTCCCTTAAACCAATATGAATATCCAAACCTATAGAGGTCCTTAAACCAATACAAATATCCAAACCTATACAGGTCCCTTAAACCAATACGAATATCCAAATCTATAGAGGTCCCTTAAACCAATATGAATATCCAAACCTATAGAGGTTGGCTCTAATCAAATTGCCCAAAATGTTCAACTCGAAAGGTCAACTTGGATTAATTTTACTTCAGATATTACACCTTAAGTCGACCCTGTGATACCATTACGTTTTATGGGTTGGCGGCCTAATATTATTTTTCCAACATTTATGTGTGTGTGTCTTTATATATAAACTATATTATCTTAAAATTAATTCAATTATTAGAGTGTTGGGCATGCTACTATAGTCAGGTTGCACAATTTATAATTTTTATGCTATGATACAAGCAGTTGAGAGTGCTGGTTTTTTATTTTTGCCTCTATAAAGCAAGCGTTGATTCCAAACTTGTTGGTGATGCATCATTGAATCAATCCTTTGATGGTGTCCAATCCATTGGCTACTTATCAAGTCTAAAACAATGCCTGAAACCATTTCCATTTATTATTTGAAGGTGGAAAAGTTTGTGAATAATGTACAAGATAGTCGCTATTTGCTATTTGCTTGTGTGTTTTTTTTTTTCTAAGCCTGCCCATTCTTTGTTGTGGCACTTATTTGCAAAATTTCAAGATGTTGTGGAGTTATGTTCTTTCTATCATCACCATGCTCCCACTCTAAAAGTCTTAATGAGCCTTAACCTAGCGTAAGGGGCTCTTTCAACTTCATCCCAAGAATATTCCACTAATAATAAGCTTTTTCTACTACGTTATGATGTTGAAGAATTTGAGGAGTTTGAAGACTCTAAGCTAGATGGTGTCTATGTTGTTCCTGATGATGATCCATTTCTAGTAGTGGGAATGAGTTTAATGAATAATCACGTTAATCAATGATTTGTAATTGGCCAATGAACAATAGCTTGTAGCATGGTTTTTGGACTGTAGGGGCCATTTAGATGCTCATTGATTATGTATTTTGTTGCTAATATGTTGCATTTTGTGCCATTTTGATATATTCACCCTTACATCATATGTAGATGAGAAAACCTTGCATATTTTGTCTCTAATCGTTTCGAATCTTCTCTCTCTCTCTCTCTATATATATATATATCCGTTAAAAATTAGTCATTTTGTATTTTTTTAAACCAGTTCATTAAATCTAGTTTGATTAGGTTCCAGTTCGAAACCTGGTTTGATAGGTGGTAGGTTCAAAGACAAGTTTTGGTTTTTAAAATATTGGGAAAATCTCCTCATTCTAAGGATGATATCAAGTGTAAGTTGGATTTTGAAGAAGCTTAAGGCTGCTATGACAACATACTCATTCATAGCTAGTATGTCACTTGCATGAAGTGAACCTAGGTGGGGGGGATGATAATCCTTCTCACAACAACTACAGGTAGACCCAATTAATTGTAAGGATTAAAGATATCAAATTGACTCAACAAGATAGACAAGTCAAATTAGCAAGACAAAATATAGCTGTAACTAACAATTAATGTAAACGTTAGATGGTTGAAATTCAAATCTGAAATTTATACAAGGAGTATATAGTGAAAAACTTCATTAATATACATGAGATGAAGTTTTTGTACATACCAAGCATTATTACAAGGCTAATACAATGCACTAGCGCTCCAAGGCTATAGATAGGAGTTCAAACAAGTCCTTAAAATCAAGACGTCTTCTTCTCTTCTTCTTCACCAAATACACATAGGGTTTCATCACAAAAGCCTAACCAAAAACCTTAAAGGGATGAAACCTTATTTCCCTAGAATACAGGATGCTTCATGAAGATCACAAAACCCTAGTGGCTCCAAGCGAGAGAGAGACCAAGTACAAATGAATAGGTAAGAGAGGAGATGACTAGTGTGCTCCTCCTCTTGATCACATTTCTGCACAAGAGTGAAATAGGAGTGAGCACAACGTCATTTCCAACATCTTCCCTTCTTCACAAGGGCAATCTCCAATGAATATGTCCTCCTCCCATGTATAAGTTGTTGTAGGGTTTCCTTGTGAATCCTATCGAACCACTCCAAGAAGACAAGTACAAAGAGAAGAGTATAATGATGCTACCGATTAAAGGAATCTCTCATTCCCCGACATCTATGGGAGGTAAGGGTGGTCAACAATACAATGTGGTCTAAGCCTTTACAAAGAACTTGCAATAAACACTCGTAGGCCAACAAAAATGAAGTGCTCCACTCCAATGGTAAATATGTGATGCTTCAAGGTGATGTACACAATAAGGTTCCTATTACCGCAAAATGTAGCAACTTAGTGC
Organism: Pinus tabuliformis; assembly: GCA_031772625.1. Classification (NCBI taxonomy): domain Eukaryota; kingdom Viridiplantae; phylum Streptophyta; class Pinopsida; order Pinales; family Pinaceae; genus Pinus; species Pinus tabuliformis. The sequence continues at coordinate 681,534,520 of CM062811.1, forward strand.
TAGGCCTCACTAGATCGATAGAAACAATGGAAGCCCTCCAATAGCTTCCAAAGAAAAAGTGCTAGTTCTTTTACAAAAGAAGAATCCAAGTGATGATGATAATCTCTCACAAATGAGTGAGTTCTATTTATATGAACATCACTAAGTCAAATTAACCTAATTAGCCCCCAAAACATTAAAATAATGGGCAATAAACAAGCCGACCAAGTATCTTTCATAAATTATAAATTAGCCACCCAAATACTAGTCGAATTGATGACATCATGCTGATGTGGGGCCATTACAGGTCCACCGTGGATTCCTCTTTGTGCCAAATTGTGAGAGAGGGCTCTATAAATATCGAACAAGGGGATGACACCTTGGTCTCCATGCAAGTCATCATGTGGGGCCCCAAATTGGATTTGGGGCATAAGAACTGGTCTCATGGGTCTCTTGATGATAGAAAAGCATTTGCTACTCTAAAGTCCAATGATGAGGGCTCTGACATGGTGCTTGCCCTCCCATGTCTCAAGGGCGAGACAAACCTCCTACGGCCCTTGGATTAATTGCAATAATATGCTAAGCCGGCCAGGGTACACTAGTCCAAGTGCATCATCTCGTGAAAAATGTGGTGGAATGAACAAACTGCTTAGGGTGCAATGAAGGTTCCCATGGCATGAAATGATGCTCTAACACATGATGGAGTCCCATGGCTCTCAACGCTTCCTTTGGGGGTGTCAATATGAGTCTCTGGTGGGCTTGGGCCCCAATTAAGTTGCCCAACCCATGATGAAACCACCTGTCAATTACATATAAGATCCAATGTGCTTCCTCACCATCAGGTACAATAATTCATTATTCATTAGTGCATCTACGTGAACCAAGCTTGTTAATCAAGGGCACATTGAGATTTCATAGTGTGTTTCTCTTCCAAATTTGGGGCTTGAAGATCATAATAGTGTTACCTCCCTAGGTAGAAGTGGCTAATAAACAACCCTATTAGGTGTTCCCAACCCCTAAGGGTAAAGACATGACTCTTACACCCTTCAATTCCCCTAAGGGGAAAGACATGACCCTTACACCCTTCAATTGATAGGTGCCATGTGAATGATGATGAATGGATGGAGACACGCGAGTCTGAAGGCCAAATGCCATGGGTTCAAGGATGGTAATGATGAGTGATGTCCACATATTTGGGTGTATAGATGTAGGAGGGAGCAATCATGGATACATGAGTTACCCTGACCTTTGTTTTTTTCCACCCTTCTTCATTAGCCTTTTGCCTTTTCTTGATTTTTCTTTGTATTACTGCTCGTGGCTCCAAGAGATGAGAGCACACTGTGTATGATGTAAGCAATTATTACCCCCCTAGGGTGGAGCAGTTCATCGACCACTAGGGGTTGGGACATGCACGGGTTCCTTAATGATGTGGGGGCACTCATGAGGCCTTAGGAACCAGGGTGATGACCATAATGATAGGGGGTAGAGCTCATGTTTGGATTTTTCCCATGTGCTATTTTCATCTCCCGACCATCTTTTGCATTTTATAATATTCTTTTCTTTTTTTTTCTTGCTTGTGGCCATGATATGTTTTTAACATTCTTTTAGTTGCATCAACCTCCAGGGCAACATTTCTGGGTCTGATCCAAAAATGTGGACAAGGGGAGGCAGGTGTACCAGTGCTGTGTGGACCCAATGGTCATGTGGACCCAGAGAGGGAAGATGATGAAATAGGGCTTGTAATGTGTGGAGGGGAGTGAAAATTATGGAATGGGAAAACAAGACTATGCTACCAAAATCAGGGTTTCCCAAGTATTGCTCTTCCTAAAGCTATAGGCCAATAGGGGAGATCCCACGTGTCTAGGATTGAGGATTAACCCCCATTTAAGGTGAGGGAACAAAGTTACAAAACTACTGTCAAACCCTTTCTTCTTCCAAGTCACCCAATAATCCATGCCTAAGATGCCCAAGGAAAAACAAGCATAAGCACCCGATTGCACAATGAAAAACATACCTTTAGGATTGGATTGCTCACCTTCAAACATATGCTCTCGACAAATGGGCAAGGGGACATATGCCTAGTTCAAGGAGCGGAGATCAAATGGCACAATACATCGACTACATCGGTGGCTGTCAGGGCTTGCTGGTTGTCGGCTGAAGAGATGTCTAAGAGAAAAATTCTTCTATGGGGTCACCCAGTTTTGGTGGGTAACATCTGGCTTCGACTGGGACACGAGCTCTGTGTAGAGTGCACGATCAATGTACTCGAACGTGGAGGTCATGAGAACACCAACAATCCCCTGGGGCTGCAAACCTGTATCCTGCACATCACAAACAATGTTGGAAGCATGTGTTCTGGGCATACTTTTATTGCCCATGTTTTCATCAAATAATAAACCATAAAGAAAAGAAAATCTATTCTATGATGCAACTCTAATCTAAGTGCATCTATTCTAGCATGAGAACATGATATGATGATAGTAGCTATGCAAAATAAACATGCAATGCATCCTACTCTAATATACACAATGTCAAGTATCCAAGAAAGGGGTGAGGTGACTGGCCTTGACGGGGAAAACTGAACTAGTTTACTTTTCACCAAGATACATAATTTCTTAACAACTTATAAGCAACAGAATAGACACACAGAGATAAAAATACAACACACAAATTTGCACAATTATTTTTCTCAAGAAACCCATCAGGGCAAAACTTGTCTCCTTGATGTGGTCTTTTATTGATCTTGAACAATTGTATCAAATATAAGGCAATCTGTTCAACTGAGAACACACTTGTTATCTGCTATACTAGCCCGAGCCACCCTGCAATTACGCTGACCCAACTCCTGCTTCCTTGCGCTCTGTAACACAACCCTTTACCAATCTAATCAAAGGGAGGTGGTTACTAGGTTTCCAACTCTCATGTTACGGTTACAAGAGTGGGGAAATTATTTATTTATTTATTTTTATTTTTGCTCTATCTATGGCATGATTTAGTGCAGAGTTGGTTACCATCGTATGTTTGACCTTCTAACACATACAAATTAACATTGGATCATCATATGATATATTATTCATCGACTACTCCATGGACATTCCCATTACTGTAATCCTCTTGTCCTGGTCTGTCCCAAGCCATTACATCAAGGGCACCAGTGTCTACTTCTATTCAAACTCTCAGAGTTTGAAACATCACAATCTGAAAAGTAAAGCTCATGTTGACCAGTAGACTGTCAATGAAAGCACAGAAAATTTTCAGCTGGTTATTCCTAGCAAATATTGGTCTTTCCAGAACATCTTGAGAAAAGGTAATTTCTCCTTTGTAATGGTTTCAAGCAAGTCAGTTGTTCTTATGGTCTCCATGAACGATTTATGTGTGTATGATACATCTCTTTGTTCAATGAAGGCTGCATGTGGCGTTTCTACTTTGTTATGATAAGGTTTATTTTGGCAACCCTCTGACCATGGAATCAATCAAAAGGAGTGTCATCCACATTTCTTACTAAGAAGCAACTACCACTGGCTATTAGAAGAAGACAGTCCCACTGGCTGAACATACTCCCTCAACTCATACACAGATAGCAAGTTGGTGAGAGTCAGATTGCTGAATGGTCTCTTTGACACCAGTCATGGGTGCAACACATTGAGATGCTACATACACATACATGCAGATATAGATATCAGGGTCTAAATAGTGGAGACATGTAGAGCCAGAATACTGAGCCCCCTCTGATGAAGAGTTTACCGTGTGATGAAGAGTTTACCATTTTGAGGGCTCATGTTTACCATGCCTTATCCTTCAATAGTTTCCTTAATAAATACTGAGCAGTGACAATAACATGCTCCATCGATGGTATCACTAAAGGCGAAAGACTGCAGGTACTTTCTTCCTGGACCAAGAATGGCTTTAGGTTATGTATCAAAGTCCTTCCTATTTGTCATGTACAATCATGAGAAAGAACCCAAGATGGGTGTTGAAAGTTTCCATCTATATCCTCCTCAGACATCAGTAACATGGGAGAGAGCCATAATTTGATGAGAGAAGGTAAGAATAGGTCTCTTCTACTGAGCATGCATTTGCTCTTGAAAATAGAACAAAATCATGCCCGAAATACCAAAATATCTTGGATAAGCAAGCTGAAAAACTCTATGGAAAGTGCCAAATCGTAGCCATTTAATATGCTATGATCATTCACCAAAACATCCCTTGAAATCTTGGAAAAATAAACTGAAAAAAACTCTACAGAAGGTACCATTTCCCAGCCATGCAATCATTCATCATGATTACACTTGAATGAGGTTAGGGTTAGATTCTATAATTGGTAAAAATATCCCTCAAGTACTTAGCAGGAGGCCAAGTTCTATGTATATGTGTAACCATATATCATAGTCAGATTTCAGGTGTACCTTACATTACAGAGCAGAAATAGCAACTCTGCCATTACAACCAGCTATTTGAAGTAACATATCATACTCAGATTTGAGGTAAAACCCGTGTAAAGATGCATGACAGGGTAGCACAGAGTAGGGAATAATTCTAATCAAAGGAAACATTCCCGTTGTCATACAATAAACTGATATGTTGCCAATACTATGCACAATTCTCTTTAGTACAAGCATGGTGAGGTAAATGCAGAAAACAAGTGAGAACAATCAGATTGCTATGGGGCAGGCTTGTATGCTGCCCCTAGCATCTACAAAATACATGCAACATCCTCTATACCAGGTATATGAGAACTTTAAGAATGATTAAGTAGAAAACAACTGAAATCACTCCAGATTCCCACTGCCAAATGCATTGGAATGAGGTGCCTACATTAACTGTACTTATTCATGGAAAAGTACTCATAATAGACAAAGGATCATGGGTTTGCTATGCTGAGCTCTGTATGAACCCTACAAATTTGGCATTATCTTTTTTTTTTACTACAATTGAGAATCTTGGGTATTCCAAAGAGGATAAGTAGGAATTATCGAATTTAGAAATAGTCCATAAATACAATCATGAAGGCCATTATTTTTTTTTTTCTCGATAAGACTAATTCTATTAAGCAGTAAAATATTGTACAAGAGGATACATTCCAGAGAAGCAAGATACCGGCAACCGGAAATGATAGGACTATCAACTTCGGTTCCGGGAAAAGAGTTAAGCAAGCAAGGAGTTACAACTAGTCACTGATAGCTTAAGAAGCCTTGAATGCTACCCTAAAAGAGTAGGGGTTTCAACACGAATCTTTTTCCCTTTCCTTTTTTTAACTTCAACCCAGCCACTTTGGGGTGGATGGGCGATTACAACTTGCAGATTGGGGTCCTCCACAGGGGGGCCCTCCTTTTCTGAGTCCGAGGAAGAGGACAAATGGACACGTTTCTGAGCAATGGCTGAATCAGAAGAAGGTGCCAGGCCATCGGTGGAAGGGGCCACCGAATGAGGGGCCTGATTCAATTCTTCATCGCTATCTTCATCTTCAGAACTGGAGGAATCAGAATCCCCTACTGGGGGGGGAGAGCATGGAGCCCATCGTTTGGACTTGGGCTTGGAGTCGTTGGCCTTGTTCTTTTTTGCCGGGCGAGATGGGCAAGTATTCTGCAAATGTCCAGATTGTTGGCAATGTCGGCACCGAAAAGCAGTGTTCTCGTAATCCAGCGTCTGGGTCCAGACAAAGTCATTTATCTTGAGATTGATTTGTTCTGGAAGACCTTTGCTCAGGTCTAACTCCACACACACTCTTGCATATGAGTAGAGACCTTTGGATACCCGCCACGAATCTCCATGGATGAAGCTGCCCAATGTGTCTCCTATTGCTCTGAAGACACGAGTATTCCATAGATGAGCATCATGAAGGCCATTATTAAAATAAGGACAATTAAGAATTGTTTGCATAGCTCCTTTTTAAAAGGAAGCAGCGGCAGTTGCTAAGAAGTGGGTATGATTGATAATCATAAAACACATACGCCCAGACTGAAGCAGGGGCCTTTTGTAATTTATCAAATAAAGGTACATGAATAAAGCCTTCACTCACACTTGGAAGAGTGTGACCCTAGTATTGTTTAACGCTGTTAGCAATCTAGAAAAACCTGTACGCAATTATGTCAACAACACCTACTAATAGAACTAACAATTGCGCACTCATTAGCAAGGCACACATTTACCGAACTGATCCAAAGTAAATACGAAAGACAGAGTTACAGTAAGCCACAGTCAACATGCTAAGTTTGTCGATGTCACTCCAGATGTCATCGAAAGGGAAGTTCCACCCTTGAAGTTCCATGCTAAGTTTGTCAATGTCACCAGCTTGAAGTGAGTAACCAAGGATGCCATGAGGTCCTTTAAGTATGAGACCTTCATAGAGCTTGCATCACAACAAGGAGATCTGTATACTGTTTGACTGGGGCATGCATAGCTATCAACTCGTGGAGTATATTTATTTAATGTCAGTGTCTAACATACAACATTCTATTTTGAATTTTAGTGTTATATCCCTTATGCCACCACTTCTACCATGCAGATTAGTAACTATTCATAACACTAAAATCTTGTAACTGTGCACAGACAAGCATGTGGTGTATAGGGAAAACACAGTGTGATGTAATCTTGCAATGTAAAAATGTTTTCATCCTTTCTTGTGACAGAATTAGACTTGGCAAGGCGTGAAAATCATTGATTGAAAAACCTGTAACAAGTTCCTGCTGAAATGACAGGAATGAGGTTTTGGAGGGATGGAAATCTCTCCCATGAACAAGCCAAATGCTGCCCAGAGAAGGGAATTCGACTTGTGGATGTGAGAGGACACAACCAGCAAGTTAATTTAGTTGTGGGAGTGAGACAGACCAGCATTCGAGCAACATTTATACCCAAGTGCAGAGCAAGGTCCCAACGCTGTGTCTACAGGCTGAGATTGTTGTTTCTCTTGTGCAACGTTCCATCATGCCCAACACAATCAAGAAATGCAACATCCATGGTGCAGAGAGCTAGAGTACATCAGAATTTAATGAGCCCACACAAGAGCCACGGAAATTGAAACAATTGCACATAGATTTCAAGTGTAAAAGTCTAAAGATAGGACTCCAGAAAATCAACACAAGTACGCAGACACAAGGCCACCAGCACGCAAAGAACCAATCTTTGACTTCCCAAGCTTGAAACTAAATGTTGCTGAAGTAAAAATGCATAATTGGAAAAGGGATCAACATGGCTACACATAAATCAACGTTCCTATCATCTATACCTATAACTTCAGTATACACATCGTACTCCTGCAGGTTTGCTAGTGATCCACACATAACGTGGTTAAATCTTGTAGAGTCTTACTGCACATAGGCTTCATCTTCTTTAAATACAGCAGGGCAATCAAGTTTGGGACAATACTAACCTCCCAACCTTAGACAAGTTGCCATTGACTCCTTATGCAGCTGTCACCCCCGAGCTGACTTCTAGGACTTGAGAAGACAGGACTCTAAGGAGCGACCTCCACCTTGGTAGCTAAGGGACTCCAGAGGTTTGCCATCCTCACTTTAAGGAATTTTCACCAATCTCCGCGCTCAACCATATATTCACTTCCAGATCTGTGATTGGCGACGATAAAAAAATATCACGTCCTCTCCCAAGCATTATACTGATTCTTGCTAATGGCTCCCTTCCAGCGATAGATCCCAGCTTCCTGAGAAAGAAATTCGAAGCACCCGCCCAAGAGAACTCTACTCTCCCCCATATCCTTGTTCAAACTATGCTTCCTGGTTGTTATTGTCCAGCCTGGTCCAAATTCTCTGGACCAATAAAAAATCTTCCACCTATCCTTGTACTCAGATTTTTGTGATGGTTGGCCCTGGCATTACTTGGTCAGTCTTTGCAGGTCAATCACCCTCATGCCATTTGGCCTTTTGTCCCTTTGTCTGCCATTTGTCAGCCTCCAAGCCTATTCTAAACAACAAAATCTGTTTATGTAGAAATATCCTCTCAAGTCCTGAAATCACTGTCCCTTTTTCCCTTAGCCCATGTGCCTATAAGATTGTGATATCTATAAAGGTGAACAATGACCGGGGTGTTACACGCTCTGCCTGGCCCTATTTCTGTGCGCACTAGGCCTCCTATTTCCTAGCACACATGACCTCCTATTCTTTAGGACGCAACTCCTAATTCCTAGCGCAATTCTGCTATAAGGAAGTATCCTCACTACTGCGCACTAGCTCCTCCAAGATACACACTCTAGAACCAAAGAGATCTCACACAAACTTGTGCACTCAATAATGATTAATGTTTGTGCCTTCGTCCTTCCTTTATAGATTCGATCCATGCTAAAATTGGCAAGTACAAAATTAGAACTCGTGTGGTTGACAAGTTAACTGAGTTCGAACTAGTTCTCTCTCCAATCATAACTGGAGTCACAACTTGTCCTTACTTCCATCAATGACTGAAGCTCCAACTCATTCTATTTGCACTCATAACTACCAGTTGATCCTATAGTCAAACTAAAGAAGGAAGAACTAAGGTAAGCTCTCATTGCCAGGAATGCACCAGAGACAACCAAGAGAGGTATAAAAAGTCTCAGTATTCTAATGTTCTTCTTGTAATCAAAATGAACATTAGAATACTGAGACTTTTTATACCTCTCTTGGTTGTCTCTGGTGCAATTTTGACAATGAGAGCTTTCCTTACCAATTTGTCCTCCAAAAAGAATAGTGAAAATCTCACAAGAGAGAATGATCCAATCCAAGTGATGATGAGAGAATGAATCAACTCATCATCTATTTATACAATGTCTAATGAATTCAATTTAACGAAATTTGGCCTAATTTATCCCCTAGAATAAAATAATGTTCAAAATAACAATAACATTTGGTGACAAGCCCACCAAATAGCTCAATAATACATGAATAAGTCTCTCAAGAGGGTTGAATGATCATCAAAGTGAGTTGTTGAGCCTTTGAGGAGGCCTGATGAAGTCCAAGGGTACCATGGTGAAGAAAATGACTCCAAGCGTAGTGGACAAGGGGGGTGGCCCCTTGTTATATAATCAAGAACCTGTGGTGCTCCCAAGCGGGTGTAGGGGCACAAGGACAACCTCATGGGTCTCCAAATGGATCAAATATGCTGGTAGACCATCTGTAAGGGTCGGAGTGATGACATAAACCATCCATTTTTAGTGGGGGCACCCTGGAGCATTTTCCAAGTGTGTGGTGCAAGTATGGAGCCCACTGGGCATGGTGGACTAGGTGCATCATCCTCATCCAAAAGGTGGAACATGAGAAATCAATGAACACTGCTGGGGATCCATGAAGTGTTGTCTGCTATGGTGGAGGCCCATGTCTCTCAACGCTCACCTTACTAGTGCCAATGTAGTTCTCTTGGAGGGCTAGAACCCCGTATAGGGAGACCAAGTCCTAAATGAAGACCCACCTGCAATCCTGCATAAGATCCAATGCATCTCCTTTCCCTCCAATACAAAAAATCATTTGAATAATCAAGTAATAATGCTTACAAATCATGGGATCAATGGGGCACTTCATGGTGGCATGCCCTTCCATAGTGGGCTTTGGCATGTACAAGTGTCTCCAAGCTCAATAGGGGGTTAACCAAGGACCCTATTAGGTGGTTTCAACCTCTAAAGGGGGTGGCAGGTCCATGGTACATCCTTTAAGATGTAGGTGGCAGATGATATAATGATGAAATGGAGTGGGGATCAGGGGAAACATCCAGACCACATGTCAAGGTGCATTGGGTAGCTATAACAAGGGAAGCCCACACCTGGGTATATGAATGTAGGAGGGAGAAAATCGTGGTGTACAAGAGTCACCCCGACCTTTTTTTTCCACCCTTCTTCATATGCCTTTTGCCTTTGATTGATTTTGTTTCTTCATAACTGCTCGGGGCTCCATGGGATGGAGAGCATGATGTGTAATATGTAGCAGTGGATACCCCCTTGAGGTGGGGCAGTTCATTGCCCACCAGGGGTTGGGACAATCATGGGATCCTTAATGATGGAGGGGGCTCATCTAGGGCCCATAGGAACAAGGGTGATGGCCATGCATAAGGGGTAGAGCTCATGTTCGACTTTTGCCCACGTGCTAAATTTGTATGTCCCGACTGTATTTTGCATTTTGTGGTACATTTCCTGTTGAGAGTGACCAAATTATGCTTTTTACTTTCTTTTTAGCTGCATCAACCTCTGGGGCATCATTCCAGACCCAACCCAAGGTGTGGACAAGGGGAAGGGGAGACTAACCCATGTGGACCTAGTGGACACATGTGGATTCAGACGGGAAAAGAGATGAATGGGGCTCAAATGAGTGGAGAGGGAGCAATATAGGTGGTGTTAGGAAGTGGGACCACGCAACAACAATCGAGATTTCCCATGTAGTGCCAACCCTAAAGCTAATGGCTAGTAAAGGAGATCCCACAGGACTAGGATACGAGGGTAACCACAGGATCGGGCAATGGAGATAAGAATACCAACCTAACCCACTCTTTCCATCGAATCCCCCCACCAATTCATGCCCAAAATTGCCCATGACAAGTAAGGAAAACTACTCAACTATACCAATGAAAAGTCATACCTTTAGGGTCGGGAGGCCCCCCTTCAAACATACATTCATAACAAATGGGCAAGGGACCACATCGCTGGCTCAGGTGGCAGAGAAAATGGCACATCGAGCTATTTGGGGTTGCTGGCCGAGGACCATCTAGGAGAATCTTTTTCTCCTATATATACTACCCATAGGTGGCGGGTAACACTAGTCCTGTAGAACCATGGTGCCAAGTTCTGGGCTTGGAAGAGTCGATTTTCTTAGTGGAATAGAGGCCATCGGTTTTCTTTGTGTATTGGGCATGCAAAACCACGATGTTAATCTTGTTGAGGCTGAGTTTGGGATCCCTAGCTAGTTGAGTTTCCCTCAGAGTTGGAGTCTGAGTTATATATTTGTTGATGGCCATAACTAGTCATCTTAGGAGTTGAAGCACGAGTTTCATAAGAGGTAGAGGTATACCAAATTCTTTGAGCATTTGTATAAGCCTTGAATGGGAGTCCAGGTTCCTTTATGTCCTTTGTTATGTATTTTTGGCTTTGTTAAATGTGAAGACCATGTTATTTCCATGTCATCATTTGTTATAAAGTTTTATTAGCGAATCTTGTCAATTTCCTGAGTATGCTATGAAATATCAGTCACTGGTATGAGGCTAGTCTCTTCATATGTATGTCACTGTATGTTTATTTTCAGTACCAAATTAATATAATACACCTACAACAGTGTGTTTGTGACGTGTTTGGCAAAATTCATCACTGAAGAGAGCTATTAAACTCAGAAAATCCTTGACCCTTATGAGTATTTCCTAGCTCGTGTCTTAAACCAATCTTCCTTGAGGTTACAACATAGCATGGATTCTCTGCAATTTTGGCCAGACGTCCACTAAGATTCTTTAACCTGGAGAATGGCTTCCTAGTAGCTCTATTTTTGGTCAGGTTTTTTTGTTTGGAGTTTATGGATCCTACTAGAAATGTGCAAGAGAGTTGGGAGGTGCTTGCACCCCCCTTATAGGGATGCTCCAGGACTTGCAACAAAAATGAACCTAGTGAACCCTAGTGGTTTCTTCCTTTCTCTTGTTTTTCCCCAAAATTTGTACAAGATTTTTGAAGTTGTGCATGCCAATCAACAACATTTGTGTTTTCTTGATTGCTAGAGTCACTGAACCATGAAGAATTGACATTCTGAAGAAAAAAAATGAGTCAAGGTCTAGACCTCCACTTCTCATATGCTTTTGTTGTTGAAGAATCTAGGGCATGGAGTTAATGAGATTCTTCTTAACATGATAACTATTTGTGAGGAATTTAACATTTAGCTTATTAACATTTTTCTTAACATTAGTGTGTCTTCTTTAGTTCATCAAATAGCTATCATAACAAAGAGACAAGGACACAAAATTTTGGCTTTCTGCCAGGGCCAAAACCTCTCCCTCTTGGAGAGGAAAACCCACACAAAATTCTTCTTATAGAGATTCCAATTGACGAACACCAAGACCATGACCCTTGACTGATTGAGCCACTCCAAGACCAAGGCACCAATCCTCTTCTTTGTATCGTTGAGATCATCATCATCAGTGCATCATGAAGACATTCATTAATTCTGCAACATAACTGTGCTTCCATTGAGAGACTCGTCATAACTATGAGCTTCATTGCTGCTTCATCACATGGAGATCACAAAGATCCTCTTTACCATGTATATTCCGAGACAGTGAGACAGTGATCATCAAAACCATGACTGTGTTTATGATATATGAAGGCCAAGACAGAGTTTGATAGAGATCCTTCTTGCCGAGGGTGTATACTTGTGACTGCACTTATCATGACACCAAAATTCTTATCATCTCTTTTCCACTGAGGAGTAGACTACATCAACAATGCACCGAGGCTTGTAACGAGGAGGAGACTGAGACTTCTTTGTGAGATTTCAGGTGAGTCCGAGATGGTATCTATATTGTGCTTATCCGAGAGAGTGCTCCTTCAAAATATGCGAAGTCACAGACCTGTACCCATCCGAGTTTCTTCAGAGAGATGCGAGATGCTTCTATGTTCTTTTGCGGTGACCCCAACTGCCTATTTATAGGTGTATGTCCATGCATTCAAGCCGACATGAATTAATGAACTGTTGAGTCACTTCATTTGAGCCGACGTGTCTATTCTTTATATCAATTTTGCTGGCCGACTTGACTATTCTCTTCATCGTTTTGCTTGCTTGTCTTCAAGAGGATTGTGCTGGTCTTGGAGGGTTCTTGACTCTAGGTTGACTCATATACATTTCATAAATGCCCAAGAAGAGCTCTTTGACTCTTTGACTTTCCTAGACCTATGGAATGAGCAAGAAACTCATTCTTATAATTCACAAAAATAATTTTTCTTTACAAGTACAAAGATCAAAATTACATGTATAAATACCGAACCTAGTTACATTTTCTTCAACACTCCCTCTTAACTAGGGAGGTATTTACAATGGTACTTGGCCATTCTCAATTTGAAGAATTTCTAAGAAGAATTGGATTGGTAACCCATCTATATAGCATCATATCAACCTACATTGTCACAGTGCAAGGCCTTGACTAACAACTCCATCACTCCACGAGACCATGAGCTACAATGCTGGCGAGACCAATGACTATAGACACCTTCATCATTGTCTCTCAAGGTACATGTTCATTGAGTATGACCTTCTAGGACTATTCTTATCTTGGGTTCCCAACCCTCAAAGAATATCAGTCCTCTTGCCTACTCTTATCTTGGATGCCCTACACATCCTCAAAGAGCATAGGATGCCAGGTGATTACCCAATCCTCTATTCTTTCTTCCCAGATGAAGACAAGAATGTTGTGTCTATCATGTGTCTACATTTCCATTCATGGCCTTCACCTAGACTTACGGTTGTTAGTCCTGGTCTAGTGCATGACACATGAAATAGAAAAACACAACTGTCACTCCTTTGTAATCAGGGGTGATCTAATCCAAGCTCCCTCTTGATCAGGGACCAGTCAGAGCTCCGTTTTAGCTAGGGACTCTTCCATACATCAACAACTTCTTCTTCGTGGGTCCTTCAATTGCTTGATCAACTTTTCTCCTTGATGTCATGAAAGTTAGTTGAGCTTCTTCCTTGTAGGGCAACAACCATTAATCACTTTCCTCCTTAGTTCGTCATGTCATTTCTTTCTTCATGGAAAGTGGCCTTCTTCATATCTGGAACCTTCATTATATGACTACTTCTTTCTCATCATGCTTCTTCCATCCATCACATGAATGCTAGTTGTACTTGTATTTACAACTCTTGTTCGAGTAGCCCTGCATTATCCATACATTATTCAAGAAATTAAAACATCATATTACATCAAATCATACCTTAAGAGATGGCTCTTCATCATGACATCTTTTTGTAGGTATCAAAATCCCGCATACATGTTGACACATCTCCCAAAGATATCGATTGTCAAGGGTCTTCATCTTTTCCATCATAATCTTCATATCTTTCCGTCTAGTCAAGTCTTCTTGATCTTTTGGATGTTGATCGCCTTCATCAGGGTTGCATATCTCACGATCTCTTCCTTCCTCACACATTCCATTCTCAATATCTTTTAATAAGAGTTTCTTCATTGTAGTCAACCACCTCATCCTTCACATGAGGACATATTATGTTTATTTCATCTAGTGTAACTTATGCCTTCCTGCATCCTTTCAGAAGAGGAAATCCTCTTTCTCCTGATTATGCTTCTTAAGATAGAAGCAATGATCCATGTTACCTGCAACCATATGACATGACATTATACTATTAAACACATACATACATACCTTATTTTACCTTTAGGTCATCGAGGCTTATCCCTTGATCTGCTTTATGTCATCACATCATCATCTCATGGATTCCATAAGTTGGAGTTCCTATTGAAACACTTGCTTCCTCTCTAGATTAGTGAACCCTACAATGAGGATTACATCAGAGAATTTTGAGGATCTTGTATATCCCCAATTGGTAGATGTTTCCTTTTTGACTTGATATATGATGAACCTTGTCTTAGATGACTTCTTCCTTTCCTTCAATGTCCACTGAGGTTCCCAAGAGCGATATCCTACATGTTTGTTTGCCATGGATTTTGTCTTTCATGATTCCCATGGTAATGTCACGAGCTCTTGTTTCTAATTCTTCCATGATGCCATGACACATCTTATTATCATTGTCATATCTTATAGCACAAGATTTAGGAGCTTATGATAGGACCCTTTTTGTGAGGGATACTATCTTACTCATAGGAGAGATTTATTACTCCCTCTTTCCTTGGCCCTTTTCTTCAGCTTCCTCCATCTTTTAGTGTTATGAGCTTCCAAAATCTTTATATTGCATTGAATCTTAGCTATACTTATTTTGTCTTGCTTTGCTTGAGGACCAAGCTTTTGTGTGGGTCTAAGTGATGTGACCTTCTTTACTATAATTTCAGAGAATATATTTTCTATAATTTCATATATCTCTCTTTATGTCGCCTCTTTTAGCATGTGAGAACCTTTGAATGTTTCCATATGATTCCTTGAGTCTCTTGATACATTCAAGCACTATTTGATCTTCAGAGACCTTTCCATAGACATCAATGATTTCCCTTATGAGGATTATGACAATCCTTCTTATTTTATGCAAGGACCTTTTTCATGAGGACTATGACTATCCTCCAATATTTCTATTTCCTTGCAAAACAAAGTTATTAAACCAAAAACATGAAAGATACTTACTTGGCATGTGAAGAGGAGATCTTCACCTTGATGCTTCTTCTGCTTGAGCTTCCCATCATGAACCACTAGTATCCTTTTACCAAAACTTCTTTGGAGACCTTCTGGCATCATGACTTTTGTGATCTTGTCATCATCGAAACTGCTTTATGATCTTGAGATCATTTTGATTCCTAATTCATCTTCTTGGTTCTTTTGACTCCTATACTGAACACATTGTTGACATGCTCGTGATACTGCCATCCCACAAGTGGACCTTATTATACTTCAACATCAGCAAATTCATGCTCTGATCCGAGCATCATGCTATTGAGATCATGTTTATAGACAAGATCTGGAATTGTGACAAGTATATCGCTGTAACACTGTACCGAGACAGTGATGTCTATGAGTGTTGTTCATTCGAATTGTGCATTGTGTTGTGAGCCCGAACTTGTCACCGAATTCATCACTGTGTCTTTATTGAGATGTGTATTGGAGATCTGCCTTTTGATCTATCGAGATCATGACTGTCTCTTCATAGTTTTCACTAAGATCATAACCTATGTTAGGATCATGACTGCTCCTTGACCGAGAATGTAATTGTGTTTATCATCGAGATCTTACTTGTCATGGCTGTGTGGAGAATATATATATTACTGTAGTATTGCTAAGTTTCTTATTCGAGACTGTGTGTATGAGACTGTTCACTAATGTGGGATTACCATGATTCTTTCCATCGAAACTAAGTGGTGCTATAGGATCTTTGAAGCCATCATTCTTATGCCGAGAGATTACCGAGACAAAGATACCAAGACTTGTTAGTATCTCTCCATCATGAGCATGCTAATAATATATTACGCAGTGACATCATTTCGTATGTTGAGGACTGCGATTATGAGGAGGTCGAGACAATGATTGTATTGTGATCACAAGAATGCTGAGATATCATACTTCGCTGTGCTCATTGAGATTGATAGAGGAGAACTTCATCACCGAGGTCCTGTACCTGTCTGTACCATCTGAAGATTCAGAGTGATCCGACTTCTGAGTACTAGCATTGAGACTTCACTTTAACTGAGATTGATCTTGAATTGTCTTGCTATTGTATACTTCTTGTTGAAGACTGATCTTTCAGTTCCTTCAACTTTTTCTGATGTCCTTCTTGAAGCTGATCCTTAAGTGTCTCTTTTATGCCCTTCCTTAGACTGCAATCATAGCTCTAAAACCATGTTGAAGAATCTAGGGCATGGAGTTAATGAGATTCTTCTTAACATGATAACTATTTGTGAGGAATTTAACATTTAGCTTATTAGCATTTTTCTTAACATTAGTGTGTCTTCTTTAGTTCATCAAATAGCTATCGTAACAAAGAGACAAGGACAAAAAATTTTGGCTTTCTGTAAAGGCAAAAATCTCTCCCTCTTGGAGAGGAAAACCCACACAAAATTCTTCTTATAGAGATTCCAATTGACGAACACCAAGATCATGACCCTTGACTGACTGAGCCACTCCAAGACCAAGGCACCAATCCTCTTCTTTGTATCGCTAAGATCATCATCATCACTGCATCATGAAGACATTCATTAATGCTGCAACATCACTGTGCTTCCATTGAGAGACTCGTCATAACTATGAGCTTCATTGCTGCTTCATCACACAGAGATCACAGAGATCCTCTTTACCATGTATATTCCGAGACAGTGAGATAGTGATCATCAAAATCGTGACTGTGTTTATGATATATGAAGTCCGAGACAGAGTTTGATAGAGATCCTTCTTTCTGAGGGTGTATACTTGTGACTGCACTTATCATGACACCGAAATTCTTATCATCTCTTTTCCACTGAGGAGTAGACTACATCAACAATGCACTGAGGCCTGTAACGAGGAGGAGACTGAGACTTCTTTGTGAGATTTTAGGTGAGTCCAAGATGGTATCTTGTTAAATTTTAGGTATGTTCTATGCTGAGAGCAATTTACTTCAATTTTTCATTTTAGTCCAATATCAATTCCAGATTAGCAATCACATCAGCATGATAGTAAGATGCAGATATAACATAAACATAAACATAAACATCATAAGACAAGCCAAGACAAGAGAACACAAGATGTGGCACCAGCCAGGGACAAACCCCAATGTGGGGAAACCCTTGATCAATTCTTCTTATATTCTTCAATAGTTCAACAGAGAGAGAGATAGTACAAATACATTTGAAGTCAACACTTTGACTTGCCAAAATAAGAGATCAGACATCAGAGATCTTCACCATGAAGATAACACAATGAGGTTGTAGATTTGATGACAAGGACTGCAGTTCTGAACTCAGGTGAAGGCATACTTATCAATCCTCATTCTTCAACTGATTCTCCAAGGTGATTCCATCACCATGCTGTACCTTGCTAGCTGACTAATCCTCAATGCAGTAATACTAACCCATGATAATAGCTTTGTCCATCTCATCTTGCAGCAGCATCATACAACCCTCCAATAGTCATCGAAATATCCTTGGATCTCAACAGTAATATCTCACAAGTTATGCTGAAGATTTGGGCATATATATAGGCCCTCATACACTCATACAAAATGCTTGACTGTGGTGTTATGGCTTGCGGTCCAACACACAATCTTCAGGCAACATATTCATTGTGACATGTCCCTTCAATTCATTGTGGCATGTCCCTTCAATAACACGCCAACAGGTCTGATGCTATGCTCCTTTAACTCGGTCCTCTTGCAAGAGACCAACCTTATACTGTCCCAAACCATGCCACTTTCATGCTGACAACCAGCTGCGATTAGGGCTTCTCTAGACAAAAAATTAGAGTTCCCTTTTAGGTTGCGGATTTGGACCACTTAGAACAGTGAATTTACTCTCCTATTGACAATGAATAGTAACATCGAAATGAAGCCACCTTTAACTATGTATGACAACATCTATTTGACTGCGGCTAGTTGTAGATAGGAATATCTTAAACGGTGGATTAGGGCCTCCTTATTACTGTGGATAGGGCTTCTAGAGTGCCTTCACAATTGCGTCTAAAACTTCCTTTACACCTGTGGCTGAGAGCCTTCCACGACAATGGATTAGGGTCTCTACCGGACTTGTGTTAAGGGCACTTTAGAACAGCGACATAGGACACTTGTTTGGACTGCGGCTAGGGCTTGTTAAGGCCTCCTCTATCCAACGTATAAGGATCCTCCTCTTGCTGCATATAAACCCTCATTAACTGTGGCCTAGGTGTCTTCTTCCTCTGCGGCTATATGACTCCTTCAGGACAACGTTAAGGTCTCTCCTCCATGACAGTTTTAAGGTCTCTCCCCCATGATAGCGTTAAGGGCTCCTCCATGACAGCGTTAAGGGCTCTCCTCCATGACATCGTTAAGGGATTTCCTCCATGACAACGTTAAGATCTAGCCTTCATGACTGCGTTAATGTCTAGCCTTTATGACTGCGTTAAGGTCTAGCCTTCATGACTGCTTTAAGGTCTAGGGCATCTCGTCTAGGGCAGCGTATAGACCTTCTCTTCTAGGCCTCTCTTTCCACTAAAACCCAAACGAGTGGAGAGAGGGATCACAAGAGATGAGTGACCAAATCACTTGAGGGCCACCTCTATTTATAGTAAAACGTTGAGGATAAGTGGGGGTAATTTGGTTGCTGGCCGACCTTGACGAATTGTCACATAACACAAATAAATTCATATCTCCATGAATACATGTCGGAATCGGAAGATCTTTAGATCAATCCTACACTTCTCGACGAGAGGAATCCAAGAAAAATATCAGCTACCATAAATAAAATGACCCACATGGAGTTTTGCCCTAGTTGCCAATTTTAACCCTCCCTCTCAACTAGTGAGAACTCCATCTGCTAATCCATCTGTCAGTCCGTACTGTCTCTGCTATCAGTGCCCTGCATTGCTCTGCTCTGCTCTGTTCTACTTTGCTCTACTCTGTTTTGCTCTGCTCTGCTTTGTTGAACTATCAAGAAGAAGAAGTGATCAAGAATGTATCATACCTTTCTCTACTGACCCGAAGTCAGTCCCAGATAGAGACTGTCACATAACACTCTTACTTACCCAAAGTCAATCCCAATGAAGAGAGTGTGTCATACCACTCTTACTGATCCGAAATCAGTTCCAAATAAAGAGAGTGTCTCACACCACTCTTATTGATCTGAAATCAGTTCCAAATAAAGAGAGTGTCTCATACCACTCTTACTGATCCGAAATCAGTTCCAAATAAAGAGAGTGTCTCATACTACTCTTACTGATCCGAAGCCAGTTCCCATTGATCACAAATCAATATCATCCTAGCATAGGGAGTACGGTAGTTACACAATGCATCCATTGGTACTACTATGGTCCCTATCCTCATTTCCCTACTCATTGGCTAAATGAGAGGTACTTCGCATGAGTCCTAGACTGCATCGGTAGGATGTCTCAGCAGGAGAAGGATGAACCCCTCATCCTGCCTACATGTCGCCACGGGCTATCACAGGGGAAGGCTGAACTACTCACCCTGTACACAACAAACCACTAGGGGAAGGCTGAACCACTCACCCTATGGTTGCTTATTGCTCCAAAAGTACCCCAAGCCCCCAGAGCTCCCAGAGCTCAATGTACATATCATACAGGAACCTCAGGAGAGAGTCTCTCCATGACTCGTAGTTGTTGAAATTTGGTACCGGAGGACAGGTGGTTCCCTTAGGCTTTGATCTTTGGCCTAGGGAAAAGTGTCCAAAAGAATTTAATTTTTCTCCTAAAGTGACTTTATAATTTTATAAAGTTAAATCTAATTTAAAAGTGACTTTAAGTGATAAAGTTATTAAGTCTAATTTTAAAGTGACTTTTATAAAGTCAACGAAAAATTAGAAAGGAAAAGTGACTTTGGAAATAAATGACTAAGTGGGTCTTTATTAAAGTGGGGTGAATTCAAAAATAGAAAGTGAGATTTAAATGAACATTTAATCTCAACCATTGATCTAAATCTATTTCAGCCATTGGATTTAGAGATCACCCAAAAGTCACTTGGATCACCCAAAAGTCACTTGGAGTTATATTAAAGGAGGAAAAGGAGGAAAAGGTCATTCATTCTTTCATGAGCAGATTGGGAGAAGGAGAGCAAGAGAGCAAGAGAGATTTCTGAGCAGGGAGGAGAAGGAGACAGCAGCTTGGCACACATTCCAAGGCAGCAGTTGAGCAGATTTGTATAGCTGATTCAACACATAGTGAAAGGCAGATTTTTGCACAAAAATCAAGGAGCAGTTTGCTGATTTTTCTGCACACAAAACGGAGGCCGTACAACATTTATTGCTGTCCTGTTTGCTGTAATTTCCAGATTGCTGTGAGGCACGGGAAATGAGATAAGTTGTAAATTTGCTTGCTGATTTTTTTGCTGAATAATTCTCACTGTAAAAAGGCAATTTTCAGAAATAAAGAAGAGCTCTCAAACTGGTTTTCCCCAAGAGTTGTAGGGGGTTTTTCCAGGGTCAAGTTGACCAAAAATATCAGTGTTTTAATGTGTTTTAATGGCTGTTTTTGATTGCTGATTTTTAATTCTGCAATTTCCAGCGTTCTGAAAAATTTCCAAAATTTGTGTTTTCAGCAATATTTATTTTTTTCAGTCTGTTAAATGTATGGTTATGGGAATGGGCATTTAACTACATGGGAGAAATAAGGAGAAACTGAAAACCGGGGTGAGAAAACAGAAATTTTTACAGTAGTCGTTCTCGGAAAGTCAAGAATTTGATCTTTCCCAGGGGCTTCATCTGAATATCGGCGACCTGCACATCAGTGCCAAAGTGATGGGGCCCTATTGCTCCTCGTTGTACTATATCCCAGATAAAGTGGTACCTAATGTCTATATGTTTGGATTGATTATAAAACACGGGATTCCTCAACAATCGAATCCCACTCTGGTTGTCACAGAAGATCACGATGGTATCCAGCACGTGTCCAAACAACTCACAGAAGAGCTTCCACAACCAGACAGCTTCACACGAGACCATACTCTCAGCTATGTATTCAGCCTCAACGGTGCTCAAAACAACCGTCTTCTGCTTCCTGCTCATCCAGGATATCGAAGCAGAACCCAAAGAGAACCAACACCCAGAAGTGCTCTTGCGATCCTCCACACTGCTTGCCCAATCAGTCATCAGAATAATCATGTAGCCTCACATTTCCGACAATGTATCTCAATCCATGAGAGATTGTGCCCCGAAGATATCTCAAAAGATTCTTGGCACCAATCGAGTGAGGCTCAACTATATATGAGCTCAACATGCTAATTGCAAAACATATATCCAGACGAGAGTTCACCAAGAACATCAATGCTATTATGAGTAGATAAAACTCAGAGGCATTTCCAAATCAGGTCCGGTAGCACTACCGCATAACTTCTTAAAGTTAGGCTCCATCGAGGTAGTCACAGGCTTGCAGTTCACTATTCCAAATCCGGAATCCAACTCCCTCTTACTTTTGCAAATGAGAGGGTTTGTACCTGTCAGAAAGAGGTCGTCCTCATAAGGTACCAGTATGAGAGTTCTATCATCCATAACCTTAAAGCAAAGGTTTGGATCAGCTTCACTCTTAGTGAATCTCAGCTTTATCAGATAGCTATCAATCCTCTCATTCCAAGCTTGGGGTGCTTGCTTTAAATCATAGAGAGCTTTCTTCCACCTGCATACATGAGATTCCCGATCATGAATCTCAAACCCCTCGGGTTGCTCCACATCTGAGGTCTTGCTATTACATGAGGGGAATGGTCCCCTTGTAAGATTTCCTTTGGTACATCTCAGACATGTACCTTCATGCTCTTCCTTGAATTCAGGCATCCTTGTCACCATTTGACTCACATCGGGTAGGGCCTTACAATGAAGATGGGAAGACCTCAGTGCCATTGAAGAGATGTGTCACATGACATGGTCCCCATTGGACTTCCTGCAACTTGATACAAATTGCCAACCCTGAACCCAAGAGAAAAAGCATCTTTAAAATTCCTTTTCCAAACACGTACCTTTCCATCAATGAATGCCACCTTGTAACCTTTGTCTTCCATTGCCGAAATGGACACCAGGTTCCTTTTGAGATCAGAACTTCTTGTAAATGAATCATGTTACCCTCATTCAATTGAAGGGTAACATTCCCTACACCCTTTCCGGGATAGGTGGCATCGACTCCAAGAATGATCTCCACGATTGTCTCCTTCTCTATCAAATTAGAGAGAGCTTCCTTGTATTCGATAAAGTGCCTTGAAGCACCACTATCAATAAGCCAGTTTCCCAAAGAGTCCAGAGGAGAAGTAGTGGAGAGGGCCGATATAAGATAATACTCTTTTTGCTTATCAGAAATAACATTTGATTCTTCATACCTGGAGTTCCTTGCTTTCTTGAAGAGTCGACCATTTCCTTAATGACCTGCATTCCTTTTTCCTTTGTCATTGTACCTGTCATTCCTTCGATCATTGATGATGCCCTGGAATGATTGTTATCATCATCAAGTGATGTGTCCCTTCTATTTGGACACTCCCTCGCATAATGGCCAAACTTATTGCAAGCAAGGCATCTGCCTTTCCTTCCACCCTTAGTGTACTTGTTCTTTGTAGCAGCTAGTGCATTTGATGGAGGCTCAAGGATTTTACCCTTCACGTAATCCAACACTTCTTGCTCTTTCAATGTCAGATTCAGAGACATCTTCCATCCATGATAGACTTTTTACGGAGCTTGTCTTTAGTCGGGAAGAGGGATGAGGAACCCATTGAGCCTTTGACCTTGTCCAACTGTCTTCGATGATTGCTCTTTCACTCCTACTTGGGCTTTGTCTTCACCTCAAATTTGATTCCATGTTAAATTTTAGGTATGTTCTATGCTGAGAGTAATTTATTTTAATTTTTCATTTTTGTCCACTATCAATTCCAGATTAGCAATCACATCAGCATGATAGTAAAATGTAGATAGAACGTAAACATAAACATCAGAAAACAAGCCAAGACAAGAGAACACAAGATGTGGCACCAGCCAGGGACAAACCCCACTGTGGGGAAACACTTGATCATTCTTCTTATATTCTTCAATAGTTCAGTGGAGAGAGAGAGTACAAATACATTTGAAGTCAACACTTTGACTTGCCAAAATAAGAGATCAGACATCAAAGATCTTCACCATGAAGAGAACGCAATGAGGTTGTAGATCTGATGACAAGGACTGCAATTCTGAACTTAGGTGAAGGACTACTTATTAGTCCTCATCCTTCAACTGATTCTCCAAGGTGATTCCATCACCATGCTGTACCTTGCTAGTTGACTAATCCTCAATGTAGTAATACTAACCCATGATAATAGCTCTGTCCATCTCATCTTGCAGCAACATCATACAACCCTCCAATAGTCATCAAAATAGCCTTGGATCTTAGCCGTAATATCTCACAAGTTATGCTGAAGATTTGGGCATATATATAGGCCCTCATACACTCATACGAAATGCTTGACTGTGGTGTTATGGCCTGCGGCCTAACACACAGTCTTCAGGAAGCATATTCATTATGACATGTCCCTTCAATTCATTGTGGCATGTCCCTTCAATAACACCCCAACAGGTCTGATGCTATGCTCCTTTAACTCAGTCCTCTTGCAAGAAGAGACCAACCTTATACTATCCCAAACCATGCCACTTTCATGCTGACAACCAGCTGCGATTAGGGCACATTAGGGCATCTCTAAACAACAGATTAGAGTTCCCTTTTAGGTTGTGGATTTGGACCACTTAGAACAGTGAATTTACTCTCCTCTTGACAGTGAGTAGTAACACCAAAATGAAGCCACCTTTAACTGTGTATGACAACATCTATTTGACTGCGGCTAGCTGTAGATAGGAGCATATCTTAAACGGTGGATCAGGGCCTCCTTATTACTGTGTATAGGGCTTCTAAAGTGCCTTCACAACTGTGTCTAAAACTTCCTTTACACCTGCGGCTGAGAGCCTTCTAGGATAGCGGATTAGGGTCTCTACTGGACCTGTGTTTAGGGCACTTTAGAACAACAGAATAGGACACTTGTTTGGACTGCGGCTAGGGCTTGTTAAGGCCTCCTCTATCTAGTGTATAAGGCTCCTCCTCTTGCTGCATATAAGCCCTCATTAACTGCGACCTAGGTGTCTTCTTCCTCTGCGGCTGTATGACTTCTCCATGATAGCGTTAAGGGCTCTCCTCCATGACAACATTAAGGGCTCTCCTCCATGACAACGTTAAGGTCTAGCCTTCATGACTACATTAAGGTCTAGCCTTTATGACTGCATTAAGGTTTAGCCTTCATAACTGCGTTAAGGTCTAGGGCATCTCCTCTAGGGCAACATATAGACCTTCTCTTCTAGGCCTCTCTTTCCACTAAAACCCAAACGAGTGGAGATAGGGATCACAAGAGACGAGTGACCAAATGACTTGAAGGCCACCTCTATTTATGGTAGAACGTTGAGGACAAGTGGGAGTAATTTGGTTGTTGGCCGACCTTGACGAACTATCACATAACACAAATAAATTCATATCTCCATGAATACATGTCAGAATTGGATGATCTTTAGATCAATCCTACACCTCTTGACGAGAGGAATCCAAGAAAAATATAAGCTGCCATAAATAAGATGACCCACATGGAGTTTGGCCCTAGTTGCCAATTTTAACATATCTATACTGTGCTTATCCGAGAGAGTGCTCCTTCAAAATATGCGAAGTCACAGACCTATACCCATCCAAGTTTCTTCAGAGAGATGCGAGATGCTTCTATGTTCTTTTACGGTGACCCTAGCTGCCTATTTATAGGTGTATGTCCATGCATTCAAGCCGACCTGAATTACTGAACTATTGAGTCACTTCATTTCAGCCGACGTGTCTATTCTTGATATCAATTCTGCTAGCCGACTTAATTCTTCTCTTCATTGTTTTGCTTGCTTGTCTTCAAGAGGATTGTGCTGGTCTTGCAGGGTTGTTCTTGACTTTAGGTTGACTCATATACATTTCATAAATGCCCAAGAAGAGCTCTTTGACTCTTTGACTTTCCTAGATCTATGGAATGAGTAAGAAACTCATTCTTATAATTCACAAAAATAATTTTTCTTTACAAGTACAAAGATCAAAATTACATGTATAAATACCGAACCTAGTTACATTTTCTTCAACATTTGTTACCTGCTCATCCTTTGCAAATTCCACTCTCTAGGCGATCCCTCCAATTTGTTTCCTAAAATATTCACTGTTTGAATAGTAAGAGTAATTACAAGGCAATTGAAGGATCCACACTCTTCCTTCAATGTTGCCACTTGCAGGGATTTTGTAAATGGAAGAGTGATGAACCATTGGACTGTGGCTATGGGTTGGTCAAGCTGTTGTTTTTGCAGGTTTGCAAAGGCAGGAGAAGATTTGATTTGATGGGATTGCCTGGGATCAACTTCCATAACCTCTCAAGATGCCTTAATACTTAGAAGAATAGAAAAATCTCTAGCAAAGTGATAATGCTTCGAAGATAGAGGAGTTACCCAAAGTCCAACAACCTCCTCTAGAAATAACCAAGACCAAGTTGATACCAAATCAGGAAATTTTGGTCCCAATGCTTAACATACAATTAGGGTTCACCAAGTTGCTGCATGCAGAGTGAAATTACTGACAGTAGAAGCAAGAGGCATGTGACAGTGAAGTGCTAGACCTACTGTGAATTGCATTTTCCCCAGTTTGCATGCCCACTGTGGGATCCAATGGATGATGGAGATCAATCCAATGTCACTTCATCATACATGTTGTACTATTAATCATTGAATGCATTAGGATGGTGGAGTACTCTGATCGTTTAATGTCAACCAATCCCACACAAACAGGTCACCTTAGCATTATTCACAAAGTTTGCATGCCAAAATTCATATCAAATTTCAATCAAGTATCCAAGGCAAGTACCCAATTATGCATAACATTTTGATAAATCTCCAAACATATGCCATAACGACAAGACCAATCAGTACTTTCTGCTTGAGCAAAGTTTTAGACCTTGGTTGATCCTTTCATGAAGTCAGACAATGTGGATTGATATATCTAAGAAAGGTTTTATATTGATTGTGCCTGGCATTATGGCCGTTTTCATCCCAACAGAATCTACCTGTCACCTCTTTTCAACTCAAATCCATGGAGTGGAATATATGAAGGGTGAGTTGCAGGAGCCTTAGACCATATTTTGCCATTTAAACAACAACAATATCATCTTCTACACACCAGTGTTGGCAAAATGAATGAAATCAAAGCTTGAGCGAAGGAGAGAAGCCTTGGTTCCACATTTGTTTACAAGAAATATAACCATTACCATATTGACCAGGGATCACCACACTATCATGACCATTAACCATGGCTTATGCCACCCAATGTTACTCACATAATTGACAAATTACCTAGCGATGGCCTTGTTGGTGGTGTTGAAAGGTCCTATACCAGGGTCAGCTAGGGACTGTGAAACTCAATGAAATGATCATTTACATGTTAGGTCACCATTGTGATTTTTTATCCCAAGTACAAATTACAAGATCTTCAAGGTGTCAAGAAGCACATTACAAAGAATTTTTTATTTTAATTTTAAAGTGTTTAGAAGGTGATTATTTTGTTGAAATTAATATGAATTTCCATTTATTTAAGCCAATCATTTTCTGATATACACCTTTGATGATTGTTCTCTTCCGCTTAGCGTTGAACGAAATCTAAACAATGACATTAGGCATCTTGTCTCTTTCCTAAGTAGCATAGTAAATTACCTTGGCCACCTTGTACTTGTTGTGAATATTGTTGTGAGCCAGAGCTTTGTTTGCTCGAGAGAAACTTGCTTTTTGGCCTGAATTTTCTTTGCACAAGTAGTAGTGATCGAAATAAATGCCTGTTGTTACCCACTACTTGTGGGTAGTATGCATCAATGTTGTGAAAAGCGCGAGCGGGATTAAATCGGCGTGGGGAACGAATCGGAAAAAATCGGAAAAATCGGGAAAAAAGCGGGAAAAAAGCGTTTGGTACAAAAATATTCATTTTTTTTCAATTTTTTTAATATCTAAACAATCTACAACATAAAATAAATACATTGACACATAAATATGATAAAAAACTAATATATAAGATGTTTAATATCATTTCTAGCGCTAAAATCACACATAACATTGAATCATGTCTTGAATAGTAAGTCCTGACTCCTGAGTCCCAGCTCAGCCTCAAAATATCAACAAAAAATATGATAATGTATCTCATCATGTCATAATGTCATATACAATAAAATGAAAGTCTAATCCTATTGATTTCCTCTGCCCCTCTTGCGAGAAAATGTCATAGCTTTCCCTTTCCCTCTAGATGTAGATGCTGGTGCCTGTGCTGGTGGAAATGGCAGTGGAGTCTGATGTGCTCTAGAAGATGAAGAACTAGAAGTAGGAGCTACAGGAGGTAGACCACGTCCTCTACTGGTGCCAATGGTAGCCCGGGTAGGCGGTGTCACCTCCTCCTCCTGCTCCTCCTCCTCCTCCTCCTCCACCTGCTCCTGCTGCTGCTGCTCCTCCTCCTCCCCCGCCACTACATTCTGCGCTAACCAATCATCAGTAGAATCCATGAGAGGCCTCTCGGCCTCAACCCTCCATGCAGCAGTGGTGTCAATCCCATCCAATGAGATGGCATCCACATCAGGTGTCCTCTCAAGTTGCCTCACCCACAATCGAAGATTGTAGTAGACGTAGACCATGTCATTAAGTCGCTGGGACTCCAACCTGTACAAAGATCATGAAATAATAATTAATAATTAATATTATAAAAAAAATATTGTTTAATGAATTCAAAAATTTATTTGGAAATTTGCAATATTTTAAATGTTTAAGTGTTAACCTGTTGCGCTTCTTGTTGTGTATTTTTTCAAATACACTCCAATTGCGGTCACATCCTGAGGAGCTGCATGTTTGGCTGAGGATGCATACGGCAAGCTTTTGCAAAAGGGGTGCTCTGCCACCATACATTTTCCACCATGCATCTACAACAAAATTACAAATAAAATTTTAAATAAACATAAGAAAAAATGGAATTTGAAGAGACAATGAAATTTGAAACAAAGTTACAAACTAAAAAATACCTGGCATTTTAATCGTCCTATCAGTGATAGCCATCTCAAAGCCAAATGTGCCACCTGCCATCTTATATGTCTCAATTTGTTTAGAGATCTCTATACGTTGTTCTGGAGATCGCACCATCTTTTGGACACAGGATAAGAATCCATCCATGATCTCAGCGTCAAAATCAAACCCACATGCATAAGAAAATGCAGGGTTCAGGAAAAGCCCAGCAGCATGAATGGGACGATGGAGTGTGTTGTTCCATCGCTCATCAATCACTCCCCATAGAAGGAGTTGTTTCTGAAACCCATCATCTCCCTTATCATCATAGTAGGCCCGAATGGCTTCTTTGGCCTTGTCCATGGCTTCATACAAATAGCCCATTGCGGGCTTCTCACCATCAACCAATCGAAGAACCTTTACCAAAGGTTCAGTAACGGCGCACACCTCCTGCACTCTCGCCCAGAAGTCTTCCTGGTATGAAACTAGTCTGCATACAGCCTCTCCTTCTGGTTTGCGGCTCATTGACAAAGCACGCCACTCCTCTGAAAGAAACATTCTCTTCACATCCCACATAGAATTCAAGAGGGATTGAAGAGATATGAAACTCGTGGCAAACCGTGTAATGGCGGGGCGCACCAACTCTTTGTTGTTGGTGAATCTTCTCATCAAGCTAAGCACAGATGTATGATTATATATAAATTTTGTGATGCTTTTTGATGAGTCAACAATATCTTTGACAAAGGGAATTTTCCCTATGTCCTCTAACATCAAATCAATACAATGGGCAGCACAAGGTGTCCAAAATAAAGTAGGATGCCTGTCCATAATCATTCTACCAGCAGCAACATAATTTGCAGCATTGTCCGTTATGACTTGGACAACATGTTGTTCACCCACCTCCAAAATAAACACATCCAGCGAATCACATAAAGTTCTTGCATCTTTGATTTGATGAGATGCATCAACAGATTTGATAAACATAGTCCCCTTGGGACAACTAACCAAGAAGTTTATAAGGGTTCTCCCCTTTTGGTCAGTCCAACCATCTGACATAACAGTGCATCTTGTTTGTGCCCATGATGCCCTAAAATCCTCCAATCTTTGGGTGCAGTCACGCTTTTCATCTTGAAGAATCCGGCCTCTGAAATCATGATAAGAAGGGATTTTGTACCCCGGGCCAACACTGGCAATAACATCAACAGTAGGTTGGAAAAATGGATTATTCCTTACAATGCTGAAAGGAATATCACTCCAGAGGAGAAATTTTGCCATCAACTTGTCAGCTTGTTCTTTTTCAGTTCTTTTTAGCATTGAGCCGATAGATGGTTGTGAACCAGGTGTGGTTCGAGGAAAAAAAAATGATGATGCAGCTATCGGATTGACTGATGCTGCAGTAGAACCAGTGCCACTTGGCCCACTTCCTTCAGCTGACCTTTTTAGTTGCCTTTTGAGTTCTTCTTTGGCCTCTCTAGTGTGCTCTAATTCTCCCAATGCTCTCATGGCTCTTTGGATAAGTTCAGGATTTGTATTTATACAGGGCCCCACATCATGTCCAGGGATTTGTGCAAGGTGAAACTTCAACCTGTACACCCCCCCGCGTATCTCCTTTCCACACAACTTGCAATTCAAGTTTTGTCTATCATTTGGAGCTTTAGGTTCACCATATTCCCAGAAAGGATCCAATTTCCTTGGCATGTTTGTTTTTGAATTTTGAATTTGCAAACCTATGGGAAAATAAGGATTAGGAAATAGGAATTTAGGATTACAATTTAGCATTTACAAAATTACAAGTTACAAATTTCCAGAATCCAAAGTTCCAAACCCAAGTTACCCAACCAAATGGCAAATGCCAAAAACAATGAAAAAACATAAACAATGTTTAAAAAAATGAAAAAAATAAATAAAAAACTGGTTCCCATAGTCATACCAATTTACCCATCCCAAATCAATGAAAAAATACAAAAAATTCTTTAAAAACAATGAAAACAAAAGGAAAATGGTGCCCTTTCCCAACCAAAAACAATGAAAAACAATGTTTTTAAACAAGGAAAACAAAAAAAAATTAATCCACATACTATTTTTATGGAGAAATTGGTGGTCTCCTCTTGAATTTGTCCTACAAGCACTTAGATTTGCTCACAAACCCTCCAGCTGCTCTCTCCAAGACATCCTCCTCCTTCTACGCGTGCCCACAGTCCAAATGACCCAAAAAAAATCAAAAATCGCATTATAAAACCCGCTGCCCCGACACCCGAAGATATTTTTCGGAAAAAAGTGCGATTTTTTCGGAAAAATCGGCAAAAAAAATATAGCCGCTTTTTTCGTATAAAACGCGCGATTAAATCGGCATTAGGAAAAAAGCGCGATTTAATCGTGCTTTTCACAACACTGGTATGCATAGGAGAAAATTTTCTCCTAGGTGGTCCTCAGTCAATAGCCAATAGCCCCTTGCAACCACTAGATAGCTCAATGTGCCATTATCTCTGCCACCTGAACCAGCCATGTGGTCCCTCGCCCATTTGTTATGATCGTATGTTTGAAGCTGGGCCTCCCGACCTCGAAGGTATGGCTTTTCATTGGTGTAGTTGAGTGATTTTGCTTACTTACCATGGACACTTTTGGGCATGGATTGGTGGTAGGATTCAACGAAAAGAGTGGGCTAGGTTTGTACTCTTGTCTCCTCTGCCCAATTCGATGGTTAGCCTTGTATCTTAGTCCCGTGGGATCTCCTTTACTGGCTATTAGCTTTAGGGTTGGCGCTACATGGGAAATCTCGATTTTGGTTGCTTGGTCCCGCTTCCCAACACCATATACATCACTCCCCTTCGCTAATTTTAACCGCATTCATCACCTTTCCCATCCGGGTCCACATTTGTCCACTGGGTCAACAAAGGGTTAGCCTCCCCCATCCCTTTTCCACACCTTGGGTCAGGTCTAGAATGATTCCCCAGAGGTTGATGCAGCTAAAAATAAAAGAAAAAGCATAATTTGGCTACTCTCAATAGGAAATGTACCACAAAATGTACCTTAAAGGGGGTATCCATTGTCATATCCAACACATCATGCTCTCATCACTTGGATCCCTGAGCAGTTATGAAGAAAAATCAATCAAAGACAAAAGGCATATGAAGAAGGGTTGAAAAAACAAAGGCCGAGGTAACTCATGTACCACGATTTGCTCCCTCCTACACTCATATACCCAAGTGTGGGCTTCCCTCATCATAGCTACCCTTGTACCATGACATGTGGCCTAGATCCTTCCCCTGATCCCCTCTTCGTTCCATCACTATATCACATGCCACCTACCCATTGATGGATGTACCATGGACATGTCACCCCCTTTAAAAGTTGAAACCACCTAATAGGGTCCTTGGTTAACTCCCTTATTGAGATTGGAGACACCATTACATGCTAAAGCCATGAAATGCCCACTTGATTCCATGATTTTTAAGCTCTTTTACTTGATTACTCTAATGATTTGTTGTATTGGAGGGCAAGGGGATGCATTGGATCTTATGCAAGATTGTAGGTGGGTCTCCATTTTGGGGTTTTGTCTCCTTATACGAGGTCCAAGCCCTCCATAAGGCCACATTGGCACTTGTAGGGTGAGTGTTGAGAGCCATGGGCCTCCACCATAGTAGAGAGTACTTCATGGATCCCCAACACCATTCAGTGATTGCTCGTGTTCCACCTTTTGGATGAGGATGATGCACCTGGATCACCATGCCCAACTGACTTCACACTTGTACCACACACTTGGTAGAGGTTCCAGGGTCCAGATGAGGATGTGTCTCACTGCAGGAGACAAAGGGAGGGCTTATGTCATCATCCTAGCCCTTACAGATGGTTTACAGGCATTATCGATCCACTTGGAGATCCATGAGGATGTCATAGTGCCCCCACACCCACTTGGGGACACCACATGTGACTTGCTTGGATATCAAGGGTCCAACCCTCCACTATGTTTGGAGTCCATTCTCTCACCATGTCACACTTTGGAGTCCACTAGGCCTTCTCAATGGCCCAACGACTCATTATGTTGATTATTCTTTCCTCTTGAGAGGCCTCTTTTTATGTTATTGAGCTATCTTGGTGGGCTTGCCACCAAGGGATGTTATTATTGCACAATATTTTATTATTTGGGGCTTAATTAGATCTAATTAGGCAAATCAAACCCTTTAGAGAGGATATAAATTGATGAGAGACTCATTCATTCCTCTCATTATCACTTGTTTGGGATTAGTAGCTCTTGTGAGAATTTCGAGAGACTCATTCATTCCTCTCATTATCACTTGTTTGGGATTAGTAGCTCTTGTGAGAATTTCGCATTCCCTTTTGGAGGATGAGTTTGGTTTCATGGATGAATTTTGATGTTTGGATACTATTCTCTTGATCTTAGAACTTCAAATTTGTCTTGATTTGATGATTGGATATACTCATTGTACATTTAAGTGCTCTTTTTCATGTCTATTCTTTACTTTTATCTTGTCACATGAATCATGTATGGGATTTTTGCTCTTTAGATCTGAAATTTACCCTAATTTATGCAAAATTGTGGAAATTTCAGACTTTCATGTATAATGAATGAATGTTTCTAGAGGGTAATTTTCATTGAATACACCTTGATAAGTCATCAATTCTTGCACATCGAAGTATAAAATCTTCTGGCAGCTACTCTCATGCCCTAATTTGCCATGCGAAGTTGCCTAGAGGTCTCCTTGATTGGGTTAAGTCTCTCCAAATCACAAAATCACCTTGACTCCATCTCTCCCAAAGGAAAGGCACTAATCTAACCATTGGTGATCACTTAAAAGAATATTTTTCTCGCCTTTTCCTTCTCCTTCTAGGCCTAACCCTAGTAGGTCACCTAGGGTATCAAACGAATTTCATTGTAGCCATCCAAACCCTTCGATTTTTGGTCCACCCATGCGCTGGACTTTTCTCTAGAGGTCCTCCAAGTTTGAGGCGAATCCGACGGTGGAATCTTGAGATAGAGAAAGCCCTAGCCATAAGACCAACTCTTTCCCTAGGTTGGATTGGGTTAGTGTCCTCATTAGGATCATTGCATTCAAATCTTAAAATAAAATTAGTCCTTTGATCCTATTCTCTCCCCTAATTAGGTTAGGCCCCTCTGTGGACAATCAACTCCATACCCTTGACCTAGTTTGGGTCAACTTGGCTTCTCTGTGGTCCCACAAATCTACAACTCAAATTCCACAAGGATTACATAGAATCCATTGCTACATAAGGATCCTTAAGTCTAGGGAGCCCCTTGTCAAGGCATATCCTCTAAACCTAGGCTCAAGCATCCTCTTAGCCCTTCTTAGAGAGCCTATCACCTTGCTTGTAAAGCAAGTAAGCTATTTGTTGGACACCTAATGCTCTAAGGGTTGTTGTGGAAGCTAAATAGTCAAAGGGATTCCAAGAAACCAAGGGTCACTCCAATGTATTATAAATATGTATCATTGTGAATAATATATGCAATTCAATGTTTATCTTTCATATTTGTTGTTCCCATTCCATGCGTGTTTAACATGGTATCAGAGCTGCAAGAGAATTATGGCCTTGCTCTAGTTTGAAGCACTTGTTTTGTGGACTCTCTAAATGTCAGTTCTGCCTTCCTGGGTGTCAGAATTTCCATTGTTGTGTGCTTGCATATTTCTTACTGCGCACTGTTCCACTGACCTGCACTACTGAATTTATTTGAAGCTAAATTAAAGTTGCCTATCTGCCAAAGGTATTTTTGTTCAATCGTAACTCCTTTGTTTTTGTTCTGCTATTGTTGTAGCTCTGCCAGCCCCTGCAGAATCGTTCCTCCTTATTTGGTCTCACAACACTACGTGTCTATTACTCTTCCTCCACGCTTGTCTTTCCCGTCGCATCATTTCCAAGCTGGTCAGACCTACCTTGCTAGTCCTTTACTTGATGCTCTATGCGTTCTTTACATTCACTACATTATTCTATGGCCTTGCATTTTGTGGACTGAGCAAGACGACTAGAATGTTTGTTTTTGTATTTATTTCATATGGTTTGCATGACTGCAAAGACATTGTCAAACCGAACCTACTATGAGCCCTCCAAATATTCCAGCAGGCCATATGTTTTTATTCATTCATATAGGTTATCGGTGAAAGAAGAGGGCAGGGTAGTTAGTGGGTGTTGAAACCCAGGACTCTCCTTCCTTTTAGATTGATCAAGAACTATCAGGGTTGGACGAGCTCGAAACTTTATTCTTGGTAACTTAGGCTTTTAATGAACCCTGAAAAACACAATATGCAGACGAATCGAGATGGTTATGGCAAATAGTTTGTCATCTTAATGATTGCTCGGGCAACCAAGTTTAACACCCCATACCTCTCCCACCGCTCCGGTTTCCTCTTGGCATAACGCCCCATACACCCCTGTGCGGCTTTGGTCCTGTGTAATAACGTTCCTCACCTCTTGTGGTATCTCGACTCCCGGTTCTCCTATCACACTAGCGCTCCTCCTCACTGCACTCGAACACCTCCCAATTGGCTCTGATCTACACACTGTGCTCCGGTTCATAGCTTATATTGTATATTACACTCCTCAACTCCCACCGGTCACCATTCGATCTGGCTTTGCGGCCATACCGTACCATACATCGCTACGGTTTTGCAATACCATATAGCACTGCGGTCCCACCGCCTCCTTCGTATATGTTGACCCTCCTCTTTAGAAGGTTGTGTGTTCTGTTCACGTCGGGTTCACCAGTGATGCATTGCAAGAGATGAATCATTGACCGGTGTTGTGAAACTGTTTCCCTCAATCTTCTTTCTCCTACCTTCCTTGTTGCCTCTGGTGCTTTCTGTGGAAGCCTTTCCAAGCTTCTCCGTTCAAGTTCAACTTTTCTTTCCAAATTTTGAGCTAGATACTTCAGCCTGCGAATGATAGCAGGCAATTTCTGAACAACATTAGCTCCATCTTTCACTGCACAAAGCTTCTTCAAAACTTCTGCTGCCTTCGAAAAACCTTCATCCTTGTTTCTCAAAAGTTGTTTAGCAATTGTGTTAATTGAACCAGGGGTATCCACCACAAGTTGGGCTAGTTCTGGATAGTAAGCAATGTTGGACAATACAAACAGTGCATGCTTCAAGACTTCCTCATGTGGTGCATTGCGATTGGTCGAGTGAATAAGCTGACACAACTTATCAATAGCCCCAGCCGCCACAAAGCGTTCACAACACCTTTTCGAATGTTGTGTTGCAACATCTAATGTTGCACAGGTGTGAAGAATACCACTGACAATCTTATGATTCAATAGCACCTCCAGTGCCTCTGTAACACGGTTCTCAAGCCATAGCCTGTCATCCATGTTAATTGCAGAGTTTTTTAATTCGAAACCGCAGTTTTCTACTAAGCCGGCCACGAAAATGGGATTGAATAACAACAACCGAATATAACCTGTGACATTCTCATTCACAGTGACAGAGCAGTGACATTCTGAGAACTCCTTTTGAATGGTGCAGTGAATGGTATGTGGACCCTTTTTTTTTAAGACTGTGCTGTGAAGATTGGTTCATATATTAGTGTATAGTGAATGTATTGGTGGTATAAGTGGCATATAAAGTACGTTGAGTAATTTTATAAGATCATGGTATATAAAGTGAAGATTAAAAAAAAGAAAAGAAGAGAAGTTTGGTATATTATTTATATAGTACGAAATTACATGGTATGGTTTTCTAAGTAGTGGTTGACATATTTCTCCAAGAAACTTAACAGATTTTTCCAAGAAACTTGTTTTATGCAAATAAACTGATCTAGTTAGCTTTTTGAGGGACTCAAAGTATCATGAACGCAATGCATTCGTTTGAAAAATGGCTCAAATTGGTGAAGTTTTATATTTCCTAAGAACTTTTCTACATTCCATTGACCATGATACAGTGAAAATTGACAAAGCCTCTCTCCTTAATATTCAAATTTGTTTAGAAGATGCAAAGGAGAAGATCGAGCTTCTCCAACTTGAGTCAAAGCTACAACAAGAAGAATTACAACAGTGGAGTCATCATTCTGAACCTGTTTCTGTTCAAAACATTGAGATAGACTCCCATAAGCAGCAAATCAATAATGTTGATCTAGTACCCGATAAAGGAGCAGATTTGTAGAAAGACACAAAAATTCAGCCTACACTTCCCAAGCCCATCATCAGACCTTTGGAAGAGCTTGTCCACAACAAGCACATAACAGGTCTTGGATATGATAAGGAGACGTTCTTTCATATTCCAGACTATTCCAAGCCCATTCAATTTCAAAGTACTGGGTTTCTTCGTGACAGTTCACCTTTAGTTGTTCCAGATCTTGCTCCTCTTCCACAACAGATTGTTAAATGCCAACATTGTGATCAAGTTAGCCATATGAAAGATCATTGTTTTGATCTTCATCCATGTGAGCACTATCATAAAACCACTCATTCCTCAAACAGATGCTTCAAAAACAAACCTCTTGTAAGAACAAAGATTCATCTTGGGATCGCTTCTTGGCAATGGGCTTCAACAATCAAGAAGATATTTTAGACATATGTCAGAATCTCTTCTAGAATATTTAAAGGTCTTGCAGTTGAGTTTTCCCCATATTCTCACCTTGTATCTGACAGGGTGGGGGGGGGAGTGATGGTCATATACAAGCTTCAAAGCCACATCAAGTGAGCTTGAGCCCCAACCTGCGATACCAGATTCAGAGTTGTAGCGAGAGACAAAGATTCCCGTGAGCATGTCTTTGGTTGGTGGTCAGCCTTAAACCATCTATGCGGGGTTGAGACCTCCCTTTTCAGGTTGAGTTTCTCTCTCTTCAAAGAATTGGGGAGACTTCCTCTAGCAGAAGACTTCAACTTCTTGCCAGTTTTGGAAGATTTCCAGGAATTGCATTAAGCATTCCAGAGTTGGTGGTCATCCTTAAACCACCGCAGGTTGAGACCTCCCTTTTCAGCTTGAGGTTCTCCCTTTTTATGCATGTTGTAGACCTCCCTTCTTCCAGGTTGAAGGTCTTGCTCTTCAAAGCATTAGGAGTACTTCCTATAGCAGCAGACTTCAGCTTCTTGCCAGACTTGGAAGAGTTCTGGGAACTGCACTAATCGTTCCAGTGTCGGTGGTCATCCTTAAACCACCACCTTATTCCAACATTTCAGAGAGCACATTCAGCCTAGTGTTGCCATGCATTTTTGCACATTTTGTATTACAACTCTCTTCTTGGACTCACACATAACCCTTCAGATTAAGGCGGGGAATGTTGGACACCTAATCCTCTAAGGGTTGGTGTGGAAGCTGAACAGTCAAAGGGACTCTAAGTGACCACTTGGAATGTGAAACCAAGGGTCACTCCAATGTATTATAAATATGTGGCGGGGAATGTTGGACACCTAATCCTCTAAAGGTTGGTGTGGAAGCTGAACAGTCAAAGGGAGTCCAAGAGACCACTTGGAATATGAAACCAAGGGTCACTCCAATGTATTATAAATATGTATCATTGTGAATAATATATGCAATTCAATGTTTATCTTTCATATCTGTTGTTCACATTCCATGTGTGTTTAACACTATTCAATTGAGTCTCTCTTGTGAATAGGCTTTAGGAATTACCCCATATCTTATCATTGATCCATCTATTCTTGTGATTCCTCTCATACCAAGACTCCTCCCATTGGTGAAAGTTCGTAAAGAGCAGGGAGTTTTAGCTAAGGTGACAATGGGCTATCGCTTCATTGTTGCCCCTTGACCTAGTAGTTTTTCTATAGGATCACTTCCTAGGTTTGAGCGGTAACACCCGTATTAGGGTTAATCATTTCCATCTTAGACTTTGGAGTTTGGACGGAATGGAAGTGAATGCAACATTTGGTATGTTTTTTTCTTCTGAATCTATATCTCTATAATGCTTATAAAATTGCATATTCCATCACTAACAAAGGCTAGGAGCTTGTTATGTGAAGTTTTTGAGGCATATCAAATGTTTCCTC
Organism: Pinus tabuliformis; assembly: GCA_031772625.1. Lineage (NCBI taxonomy): Eukaryota > Viridiplantae > Streptophyta > Pinopsida > Pinales > Pinaceae > Pinus > Pinus tabuliformis. The sequence continues at coordinate 681,572,801 of CM062811.1, forward strand.
CATATAGTTGCCAATACAATTCCTTTGGCCTTTTTTGTCGTGCTTTGAGTTGCAATGACTCTCTCTCTAAATAGAGAATGGGGAATTTGTTCTCCAGTTTCACCTTTCTTGATATGCAAATGTGTGTACCAATGTTGTATGTACTTCCTCTCCCTTATGAGTTGTGATTCACAATAATGTTTTGTCTCTATCAAAGTTTCAAGCACCATCTTTCCATTGTTGGGATGTATAGTGTATACTAGTGTCATAGCCAATTGAAGAAAGGTCCTTTGATTATTCTTTTCTGTCCGAAATTTGCCTACACAATTAATTTACAGAGATTTGTTCCACAAGTTTTCCTCTTTTTCAATGGCATGTATCCAGCTTTAGGTCAAAGCTTTCCATAGGGGTGAAATGCATTCTCTTGTGCCTTTGCTTGCATTTGCAGTTCATACTTGCTTTTGGGGTTTATTTTGTGAGCTTAGTTGTATAATGTTTTTGTACAAGATGAGGGCAGATTCTAAAGCCAAATTGGACTAAAATTTCAGGTTATGTGAATTTTGCAGTAGATTTTGAAGAGCCCTAAGACCGTGAGGTACTGTACAGTGAATTTTAGCAAAGTATTGTAAATTCAAGGGCCTTTTTCCAGTAGAAAACATAGTGTTTTATGGCAGTTTGGAAACCATGAGATAGCCATTTGTACCCCCAAAGCAGTGTGAGATGTGATAGCCCTACAGATCTGTGAAATTGGACCAGGTAGGGTTTCCTCAGGGTGACAATGCTTGTGATTGTCAGATCATCTTTGTAGGACTTATCTAGAGAATATTGTCACTGGACTTCGATGCATAGTTAACAAGTTACAAGCATGTTGGTCAAGATTTTGTTTTGAAATCTCTTAAATGAGGTATTCTAAGTCATTCATTCATAATTGACATTGGTATCTTTTGGTTCAATGCAGGATGCTCCCATTCACATTATTGTAGGTTCTCATGTATGGGTGGAAGATTCTAAAGAGGCCTGGATCGATGGAGAAGTTCTAGAGATCAATGTTTGAAAGCTAAAATTCAAACCACTAATGGAAAAACAGTAAGACAATGTTACTATTTATGGACTTGTTTGTTTTGTCTTTTGTATTAAAGATCTTTTGTAACTGATGCAATGTATTTCCTTTACCGATTAGATTTGTGAAGCAAATTATGAAAGTCATGTTCCAACAATACACATTGCCAATGTCCTACACTTTTGCACCAATTAAAGATGCCGACTTTCCGAATTATCCTGTAACTAGTTCTCATTAGATGAATTACCTGGCCAAAAGACTGGGATGAGTCATCTATTTTGCAGTGCACAATGTTATATGTTGTCAACATTTGCTATAGAAATTCATAATGAAATGAATTAATGAATATATGATTTGTCTCATTGAAATTCTATGAGTATCCTTGAAGGTATTTGCGTTTATTCTCACCTCTACTTTCCTTGGTTTTGGAAACATCTCATCTCACTCTCAAGCTTTTATGTGAGAGAGATTGCTGGTACCTTGCCTGCCCTAATTGGCCCATGAACAGAAAACATGTCACAAGCAGGATTTGACTTTGGGCGGGAAGGATAACAACTTTTCCTCTTAACCATGCAAGCTAAACCTAATTGACATAATACTTGCATAATAGTTTATAACTAGTTTTTTAGCAGTTGATTACTATGAGAATTATATTGTTGTAAATAAAAAGGAATTATTTCATTAATTGCACTTTTTTGGGTTGCAAATGATATTTTTTTGCTTCTTTAAATGCACACCCTAAATATACTGAAGCACTGCCCGGGGGTGTGGATGGTATGACAAAACTAGCTTATTTGCATGAACCGAGAGTTCTACACAATTTGTCAACTAGATATGAACTTGATGAAATTTATGTGTGTTTTAGTTTCTTGAAATTGACTACTCTATTGACCATTGTGTTTGAAAATTTTGAGTGGTTTGCTCAAGCTTTGATTGTTTTCATAATAATTGGCTAAGTTATATTGATAAGAAAGTTCTGCAGAATTTGTCAACTAGATATGATCTTGATGAAATTTATGTGAGTGTTTTAGTTTCTTAAATGTGACTACTCTATTGAGCATCTTGTTTAAACTTTTTGAGTGGTTTGCTGAGGCCTTTTTTTTAACAATAATTGGGTAACTTATATTGATAAGAAAACTACAGCTACATCTGCAGCAGATGTTACATCACTGTATTGTTCAAAAAAAATCTCAAACTAACTTCTCTACAGGCCATATGCAGTCCTACTACAAGCCCAAAACATGAATTGGCTTGATCCTTATAGAACTTTGCCTAGTGTTCCTTAATACCGTAAACCCTAAAATATATCCCTAATTTTCTAACTATTCTGAAATACAAAAACTAACAAAGAGCATAAAAACTCGCAGTATCCTTCAGACATTTGGTTGCTGGTTCACTTTCTTGGTTCATAGTTGCCACCTCCTTGCCAAATTGGTTGATAGTCTCTTCTCCCTTGAACTCTACTCTGGATGAGTAGGTTGTCATCCTTTGGTTAATGGACTAGTCATCTTTACGCAGATTCTGAGTCAAATTCCAAAGGAGAACACACTCAGCTTCTACATCTGCTAATTGCTTCTTCAATTCCAGCAATGGCCCCATATATTCTAACAATTTTGAAATACATGAAAAACTAACAAAGAGAATAATGATTAGCAGCACCTTACATACCTGTGCTTGCTGGTTCAGTTTCCTGGTTCATAGTTTCGATCTCTTTGTCAAATTGGTTCACAGACTCTTATCCCTTGAACCTTCCTCTAGACGAGTAGGGTACTAGGTTGTCATTCTTTGGTTAGTGGACTGATCACCCTTATGCAGATTTAGAGTCAATTTCTGAAGGAGACTACACTTGGCTTCCAAACTACTAACTGCTTTTTCAATTTTAGCAAAAAAACCCATAATTTATGCTACTTGTGTAGTGATTTGACATCCCATTTCACGAACCTTAGAAAAAACTATGATATTGAAAATTGAGGACCTGTTGCAATGCACATGTTCCTCACAGCTTCTGAGATTCACAGGTTGGTCTGTCTCTCAAATTCTGCTGACAGTACAGGCCTGGAAATGATGGTGGTTCTGCAAACTACAATTTTTTCAGGAGGCTGGTTCCCCTGGGAGATCCCTAGCACCACAGAACACTTGAAACAGTAAACAGCAAAAACACTGGTTACGTTGCTGAGAGACTTGGTGGTCCACCTGAGCCTGCCTAACATAGTTACCATTATCCCACAATGAACCAAAGAAACCAGTGCTATCAGAAGACAAATGAGCATGACTAATGCTTGGAGCATGCCATTGACAGACTTCCATCCCTTCACATTGCAAATTGTATGTGAGATGAGGTCTGGAGTGTGCGCCATGAAACCTAAGCTTGCCTTGTTACTTGTCATGTGACAATTTAAGGCTCAGAGGCATGTCATGGTACCGATCAATAAATTAGGGGATGTTTGTTGTCATGTGCCATTAACTACTAATTCCCCACCTTTTAAACTTGAACCATAATTTACTCACCAATCTGCTGCTTGGTTGAGTTCACACATGACATGGTAGAAATTGATGGAGGAGGAGCTCACTTCATGCGTACTACAAACCAGAATTGAAGCTAGGTGATGATATTTTGGCTTTGAATTGTGCACCATATATTTTAAAATTGTTTTGGAATCTAATCCCTTTAAACCAATTTGAGCCCTTGCAACAAAGATTATGCTTTTGCGGCTTGCCCTATTGTTCCGAACAGTATTGGGACCCCAGGCATAATAGATATCATTTGTTCCTCCAGGATCCATGATGATCCCTCCCACACTGGCCACACCGGCCACACCAGATTAATATTTGATTTATTATTTTTGATATGAGAAGAATTGCATTCAGTTTGAATTTCTTTTTAAATAAAATGAAGAGTTATTTAAGTTATTATAGCAACAATGAACTTAAGGTGTTCTCTGGTATTTTACAGACATATACTGGGAGCATACTGGTTTCCATCAATCCTTAAAAAAAAGACTTCCTCATTTGTATGATAGCCAAATGATGGAACAATACAAGTGCACTACATTTGGAAAGCTAAGCCCTCATGTTTTTGCTGTTGCAGCTGCTGCATATAGGTATGCTACTGTGATTTTCCTTGATCAAGGGATGTTTAACCTAGAGTCAAGCTTATTAAGGTAGAAAATTGAGAATTTTATGAAAACAGGGTGATGGTCAATGATGGAATAAGTCAGGCCATTTTAGTCAATGGAGAAAGTGGAGAAGATAAAACAGAATCTACCAAAATGCTTATATGCTATCTTGCTTACATGGGGGGTCGAGGAGCAAATGAGGGAAGATCAGTGGAACAAGAAGTGCTAGAAGTAAGAAACAAAATTTATGTTTCTGAATGGAGGCCACAAAATTATTGACAGTGCACCATTTATAAAAGCTCTTAGGATATTAGATTTTTTGTGGTATGTTTCTAAATGATAATTCTGTTGCCATATATCTAACTTCCCCCTTTTGTGGCTTGCAGTCAAATCCTGTTCTTGAAGCTTTTGGAAATGCAAAAACTATCAGAAATAACAATTCGAGTGAAGGGTTTTTTATATTTTAATATATGCTATTATGTGACTTATCCAAGGTAGTCATGGGAAGTACGAATTGTCATTTAAATTAGCCATCAAATATAATTTTTTAATGTTTTAAAACACTAGTTTGATTAAAGTCCTTATCATCTGCAGTCACTTTGGTAAATTTGTTGAGCTTCAATTTAACCAGAATGGGAGAATCTCAGGAGCTGCTAGCTACTGGAAAGGAGCCGTGTTTGTTAGGTTTCTGATCCTGAGAGGAATTATCATTGTTTTTATATGCTCTGTGCTGCACCACCAGAGGTATGCATATGGATGCATTTAATCTTAACGTCTATGGATTAATTGAATGGACCATGCATTGTTTAATTTTCACATCAGGTTTTGTTTCTATTTATGATTGAATTCAAAGGGTAGTATGCTAACAATCAGACTTATGATTCTTTTCTTGGTCCCTCCAGGATATTGAGAAATACAAGTTGTGTTATCCAAGAACATTTCGTTATCTCAAACAGACCAATTGTTATGATATGGATGGTGTGAATGATGCTGAAGAGTATCTTGTATAAAGAAGGGCCATGGATGTGGTGGGAATCAGTCCTGAAGAGCAAGTATGTCTAGTTTGAACAGCTACATGTTAGGAAATATTATTCACATGTCATGAAAATAAAGTCTTTGTCTCATTTGCTAAGTCATTGCATTTTCTTAGGAGGCGATATTTTGAGTTGTGGCATCTATTCTCCATCTAGGTAAGTTGGAATTTTCCAAGGGGAATGATACAGACTCGCCTAGACCTAAAGATGAGAAAGCAATGTTTCATCTGAAAATGGCAGCTGAAATTTTCATGTATGTTTTCTTCCCAAGACTATGAATTATGTATTATTTGCTTCAGATTTTTTATACATCTTAAACATGGTAAGTTGTAACCAATTAACTACAATGAATTAATATTTTTTCGTATCCTAGGTGTGATGCTAAAGGCCTTGAAGACTCTGTCAACATGTCATTGTGAAACGTGATGAAAGTATTACAAAATCACTAGATCCAGTTGCCACAGCTACCAATATATTCACGATTATTTGACTGGTATGGGTTGTCATACTTGATCTATCTTGCTTATCTAGAATTAGATATCCTACATTAGTTTATAAGTGAACTAGGAAAATCACAACATAAAATACAATACTTAATCAAGCACACATGCTTATGAATATGACACAATTATTTGACTTAGCAACTTGGACCCCATTAAAACTTTTTTTTGGTAAATAAAAGAAAATATTTATCTTATTGAGAATTTACAAAGGAGCACATCACATCATTGTAGAGACTAGACAATCTTTCATCTAGTTTAGTGTTCCTATACCATAGTCTGTATATAAAACATTTGCCAAAAAATTAGCAAATTGCCCTTGTCTATTGCTTGTAATTTGTAAATACTACAAAAAGAAAGGTTGTTACTTGTAAATAAGGGTGGTTGTTCATGACCATCATAATGAACCATGAATGCATGAGTATAGCAAGATTCTTAGATATGCATTGCAATAACACACAAGGAGGTTGCTCTCTTTATTCCTCTCCAAAGACCCAAATATGTTGTAATAAGTTCCCTTGCTTGAGAGATAGTGAGTGAATGATTAACTGAGTGATGGGGGTATAACCCATCGCTTTATATGGATTTGAGATTTGGGGCCCCAACGATGGTTGTAGATAGTGGTCTTGCATCTAGAAGGTCTAGGCTTGTGCTTGAACACCTTATTTGGTGCAAACGTATTCATAAAGATTCATCAATTGATTTTTCATCATCATATAGATCAATTTATATGTCATTTTATATACATGCACATAATCAATCTTCCTAAAACATGGTTGATCTTTGTGTGCCTTAGACCATTAAATGCCACAAATCATAATGAGATGTGCTTGAGTGTGGGTTGAGAAATTGCATTGTGGGAGAACTAATATGCATCTACAATGTATATCAAAAGAAGAAAGGTGCATAGTTGAATGCATGTGGGGTCATAAGAGAGGCATCATGTCACTATACTAGGGATATAAATATAAAGGGGTATAAAAATGTTAATGAAAAAATGGATACATACAATATCTAGTGAAAATAGGGGTTTTTCTAAATTGGGAAGGTGTATTGGGTTTGTATTGGTAGGGGGTTAAATAAATTGATTTTTATAAGTATTTTCCAATATGTAGTCAAATTAAGGGTATTTTTTAGTATGCCACAAAGGCATGTGCTATGCAAAGGTTCGTTGAGTGAAGCTCCCTTGGATTTAGATCTCCTTGTTGCTCCTCCCCCACACCTTGCCCGAATTGTAATACTAGAGTGTTATACTCCTTCTGGAGGTACTGCTACTCCAATTTGGAAGACAAATCCTCAATCTCTGTCGAAGTTGTTGTCCTTGCCTTTACTGTCCTTCTTCCTCTTCAGACATTGGTTGACATAGTGACCAAGCTCACCGTAGCCGAAACACTTGACCTTCGGCAGATCTTTCTTCTTCTTTTCTCCTTTAGAGTCTTGTCCCTAGTTGGGACCCTTCTTCACTTTTCCCTTCCCTACAAAAATGACATTCTCCTCCTTACTACCTTCTTTCCATTGCCACTGTTGCTGGTAGTGCCATCAATGAGGCTGAGCCTCAACTCCTCTTGAGTGAAGTCACTCCACAAGCGTTCCCAATCAAAAAACTTGTCACACCCAGAACTCGGACGAATGCTCGCCATTCCTTGGAAAACTCTTTGAGAGCTATCCACACAAGCTCATTGTCCGTTGGCATCTCTCCAACTACTGCAATTTCATCTCTGACACCCATAATCCTGTGAAATAGGATGTAACATTCTCACCCTTGTTCATCTTGATTGTCCTCAACTTCTCCTTGCGAATCATCTTCTGGTTCTTGGAAGGATCCTTGTACAACTTGACTATGGCGTCCCACATCTCCTTTGCTGTAGTCTTCTCTGCGATATGTGGAATCTGAAAATTTGGATGCCCAATTTTCTATCGCAGAAATTGATTAATGTTCTTCTATTTGTTAATTTCTAAACAAATTATTTACTGTTTCCTATAGTAAACATTGAACCTAATACACTGCAACCTTCACCATTTAAATAAAATTCGGAAACAAGAAATTGAGCAAGAAAGAAATACAACACATCTACACATATGTTTTTGGACAAATTTCCCCGGCAAAACCCGGTGTGGGAAAACTGGTGCAGCAGCTGAGGGGTTTATTATTAAGCAGTAGTAATTCTGAATACAATCTTTGGATGCCTTCCTGGCTAACCAATACAGGGAATATCACTAACAGAGAGATAAGTGAGATTACCTCACACTATCACTAGAGATCTTGGCTGATCGAACCACTGAATGAACAACCCTTGGTTGCCTCTGCGCAGTCACTGCGTCAGCCCAGCGTCACATCCTCTAAGGACAATGTCACCCCTTCTCCTGATCAATTTGCTGCCCAAGAACTTCGATTTTCACCTCCCGGTCTCACACCCCGGCTTCCGGTTTCTGATATCGATTCCTCGAACAAATTTTCGAACCTCCTCAAGGCTTTTGCGCTGCCTTTGCGTCAGCCTACGTTGGCCAACTTAGCCACTGCGCTGCCTTCTCTGCTGAGTATTCCCGGATCAGGAGAAATATCCAACCGGAACTATCCTTGCCCCTTATTGTAAAAAATCACTTTGAATTTCTCTCCGGCAGTTGCTCTGCTTCAGAAATTCAATCTTCTGATCTCTCTCGATGTATTTTCCAAGTGCCCATCAAGCTTTCTCTTATAATCCCCTCGCTAATCAATGAATGACCCAAATTAGATTCTAATCAATGGCTAGGTGTTGAAGTTTCTAAGTTTACTTAGTTAGAAACCCTCCATGGACTTTATCTGATTTATTCCTACCTACTTGTTATTTTACTTAACAAGTTATTTACAATGTAAATACTGAAAATAAACACTAGTGCATGCTCAACATATTATAAATCAACAACTAAAGGAAACAGAAACAATCACACCATATGACACCATTATTTTTGGACCAATGTCCCCAGAAAAACCCAATGTGGGAAAACCGGTGCAGCTATCTGAGGGTTTTCTTATTAAGCAATATCAAAGTACAATCCGGTGCCGAAACTGGCCTACCCAATAAAGAATTTCCTTGGCTGAAACCCCAGATAATCCTTCCGGCAACTACTCAGCTCCAATATGCCCCAGAAAACCCAGTGTCAAACTCTCTCTGGACTGCATCAGCCCCTCTTTGCCCAGCGCTGGCCCTGCGTCACCCCGGATGGGTTTGCTTTAGCTTTAGGAGGCCATGCGTCAGCCCTCTGGCCCTCTGCGTCAGCAACGCTGGCCTCTCTGAGGCTCTGCGCAGCTCCCGGTTGCCTCTGCGTGGCCCTACGTGAGCCCTGGTTGGCTCTGCGTCACACTCCCCGGCTACTGCGTTGCTCTCCCAACACTATCTCTGCCTCTTTGTCTCTCTGTACTCAATGCACCTTAGGTGCAACTTCCAATCACTAATTCTATCACTCTTAGCAAACCCCGCTCTAGAGAATAGAATGACTGATCACTCTGGTGTCTTCTCCAAGTGACCATCAAGCCTCCTCTTATACTTTTCCTGTTGACATATCAATGGCCGAGATTAAGTCCCTAATCAATGGCTAAGATTAAATCTGGCTTGATCCATGTTTTTCGGACCATTTTAACACAGTTTCATATTAATATGCATTAATATTTTATTTTCCCTAAGTTTAGACTTAGGGACTCGATTAAAAATATTAATTATTTTAATATCTCCTGAACTGTTTAGAATCTGCCCAAACCCTTTCTGGGTATTGGAGATCTCATGTGCCCCAATCTCTCCACCAAATTTCGTGGCTAGAGCACATCCGATGCTACCCCAAATCAACACTAGGATCATATTGACTTGATCTTCACTCTCTGCTAAAAGTTTCACCCACAGTTTAGATTAATACCCATTAATTATTTTAATTTCCTAAGTTTAGACTTAGGGACCCATTAAAAATAATTAATTATTTTAATAAAACTGACTCCGAGTGGAATTTCCCAAAATGATTTCTGGGTATTGGAGAATGCATGTGTCTAAGCCTCCCTGCAAATTTTGGGACTTAGAGCACATTTGATGCTACTAGAAATCAGCACTCCCTATTAGCGAGGAATGTGCTTTAGCAATGGAACCTGCTGAAGCATCACCCTATTCTGTAACATCTCCCTCTACATTGCTGATGTCTGACATCCTGTCCACCAACCACTGCCACAAATGCTGCTTCTGTACTGTTGCTGACCCTGCCATTGTCAACACTGCATCCGTACTACAACTCCCTCTGAAATTATGTGTTCGTGTTGTTGTTGGCCTTGCCACTGCCAACACTGCATCTGCACTGCAACCTTCTCCAACTGCTGTTGCTATTGCATCAACAACAGAAAAACATCCCAAATTACTGAACTGGTGTTCAGTATGATGCATCTCGTTGCTGGAGTCTGACTGCTACTAGTCTCTACGCTGACCCTCTGAAGCCTCTGCGCTACTGTTGACCTCTTCTCTGTGCCAACTGCGCTGCTGCCAACTCTAATCCGTGTTGCTCAGTCTTTGGCGCTCCTAGCCACTGCATCTGTCACTCCTGGCACTCCTTTGCACCAACTGACACTAGCCCCCTGCTACTTCTGATCTGGGTTCCCGTAGCAAGGTATTGATCTGAGAGGTGGACTCCTCAAGGATCTTGCCCATCTGTAGTTCTTTCGAACTATAGCTCTAGATTAGCCCACCTCCTTCCTGGAGGTATCTCGACTGTCATGGCAAACTCCTTCTCCTCGATCTTCATGGATGCAACTTTCGAATCATGCTTCTCATCCTTGTCCTTCTTCTTGAGAGGACACTGTGTAACATAGTGACCATATTCACCACACCTGAAGCATTTAATCTTCGAGACGTCCTTCATTAGCCTTCGCTGCTCCTGATGCCCCTTGGATGCGAGGTTTGAATTCTCTTCCTCATTGGGCTTTGACCCACTGCTGCTGCTTCTGTCAAGTTTACGCTTGACCAAGTCTCTCCTCAACTCCTCTTGCTTAAGAGTTTCCCACATTCCTTCCCAGTCTGACAAGTTCTCCCTGCCCAGGATGCTCTGGACAAAAACCTGCCACTCCTCTGAAACCGAATTTAGGGCCAGTCTTACCATCTCGGAAGATCGAGGTGTAGACCCCACAGTTGCCAACTTGTCACGGGTCTCCTGAAAATTTCCAAGGAATGAATCAATGCCTTCCCCCTTCTGCATCTGTGTTGATCGCATCTTCTGCTCCAAGTACATCTTCCGTTGCTCCGAAGATCCCCGATATAGCGTTGACAATGCATCCCACATCTCCATGGCAGTACCTATGCCAGTGATGTGACAGACTACATGATCCTTCACTCCGTCGAGGATCATTGTCTTTGTCATCGCCATATCACCCTTGTACTTCTTGAGCGGATCTGGATTCGCGGGCTCAGCTACCACGCCGTCGACGTAAACCTTGAGAAAATGCTCATCCAGAATGTTAATTTTAAGTATGTTCCATGCTTAGAGCAATTTATTTCAATTTTCACAGTTAGCTCAATATCTTTTTGTTAAGTTATGGTATGTTCTATGCTTATAGCAGTTTACTTATCTTTCTTATTATTATCCACAGATTATCAATCACATGTACATAAAATAAAGTGCAGATAGAACATTAAATGATTGACAGAAAACAAGCCAAGACAAGAGACACAAGATGTGGCGGCTAGCTAGGGACAAACCCCAATATGGGGAAACCCTTTGATCAAATCTTCTTTTATCTTCAATAATTCAGCAGAGAGAAATAATACATAAATCTGATTTACAACAGCAGCAACAAATCCTAGATCAGCCAAACGAGGGCAGACAATATCTTGCAAACCGACTGTCAGATCGACTTGATTCCACCACCAAAAAATGCCGGGCCTTCAAAGGAGAGTCAGATCCACCTACAACGCAGTTCAGAGAGAGAGAAAGATGGTCAACGCTAGTCAAACTTCCAATTTGCAGTTGCAGCCCTAAATCTGCGTCCTTCCTTCCACACATGTGAGAGAAGAGTCTCTTTCTGCGTAGTAGGAGAAGAGCCTCTTTTCTGCATAGGAGAGAGAGATGTGATGAGATGAGTGTGTCCAAATGAGGAAAATACCTCCTGTATTTATACACAACTATTGATGATTGAATAGATGCGACTGTTGGGCTTCTGAGCCTACATGAGTTGTTGGTTGGCTTGATAATTATTCCATAATCAAAATAAATTCATATCTCCATAAATACTTGTCGGAATTGGATGATATTTAGATCAATCCTACACCTCTCGACGAGAGGAATCTAATAAAAATATTATCAACCATGAATAAGATGACCCACATGGAGTTTGGCCCTAGTTGCCAATTTTAACACTCCCTCTCAACTAGGGAGAACTCCATCGCAATTTGTCTGTCGTTCACTACTATTCATCCATCAAATGCATTGCCCTGTACAGCTTGACCACTACTCTGCTTTGCTCTGTTCTGCCCTGTTCTGCTTTGTTCTGTTCTGCTCTGTTCTGATGTGCTCTGCTCTGCTCTGTTCTGTTCTGCCCTGTTCTGATGTGCTCTGCTCTGCTCTGTTTTGCTCTGCTCTGCTCTGTTTTGCTCTGCTCTGCTTTGTCCGAATTATGAATAAGAAGAAATGATCGAGGATGTATCATACTGACCCAAAATCAGTCTCAGAGTGTGTACAACTGGTCCCAAACCAATCTCAACCGACTCGAAGTCACTGTCATAGTGGGTACAACTCTTACCACTGGTCCCAAACCAGTATCATCCTCCACTGACTCAAAGTCAGTCTTAGAGTGTGTACTACTGGTCCCAGACCAGTCTCAACCGACTCGAAGTCAGCGTCATAGTAGGTACCACTCCTACTACTGGTCCCATATTAGTCCTCCATTGACCCGAAGTCAATCTCAGAGTATATACCACTGGTCCCAGACCAGTCTCAATCGACCCGAAGTCAGCGTCATAGTGGGTACAACTCCTACCACTGGTCCCAAACTAGTATCATTGATCCTAGATCAATGAAGGTCATCCTAGCATAGGGAGTACGATAGATACAACGATGCGTCCATTGGTACTACTATGGTCCCTATTCTCATTTCCCTGCTCATTGATCAGATGAGAGGTACTTCCCATGAGTCCCAGACTGCATGGGTAGGATGCCTCGACAGGAGAACTAATCAATCCTGTCCTCACAGGAGAACTAATCATCCTACTACACAATCGTCATGGAGAACACATCATCCAGACCTCACAAGAGAACTAATCATCCTGCTACATAATCGTCATGGAGAACACATCATCCAGACCTCACAGGAGAACTAATCATCCTGCTACATAATCGTCATGGAGAACACATCATCCAGACCTCATAGGAGAACTAATCATCCTGCTACATAGTCGCCATGGGGTGTTACAGGGAAAGTTTTGATTCTTTTACCCTGTGGTCATATGTCGCTCCAAGAAGTACCCCGCACCCCCTGGAGCTACAAGAGCTCCATACATCATACAGGACCCTCATCAGAGGGTTTCTGAACGACACCAAGTCGTTCTCGGAAAGTCAAAAATTTGACCTTTCCTAGGGGCTTTGTTAGAATGTCAGCGACCTGTTCATCTGTACCGATATGTTGGAGCCTTATAGCTCCCCGTTGCACCATATCTCGAATATAGTGGTACCTGATATCGATATGCTTGGAGCGATCATGAAATACGGGATTCTCTGACAAACGAATCCCACTTTGGTTGTCACATAGGATCACTGTGGTATCCAGTGTAAATCCAAACAACTCACTGAAGAGCTTCCGCAACCAGACTGCCTCACAGGAGGCCATGCTAGCAGCAATATACTCTGCCTCGGCGGTGCTCAAAGCCACGGACTTCTGCTTCCTTCTTATCCAGGATATAGAAGCAGATCCCAAGGAGAAACAACACCTAGAAGTGCTCTTACGATCCAACACACTGCCTGTCCAATCAGCATCTGTGTATCCAAGTAGTCTCACATCTCCGACAGTGTATCTTAGCCCATATATAATTGTGCCACGAAGATATCTTAACAAATTCTTGGCACCAATCCAATGTATGTGATGAGGTTCAACCATATGTTGACTTGATGTGATGACTGCAAAGCATATATTTGGACGGGAGTTCACTAAGAACACTAATGCTTCGACGAGTTGCCGATACTCGGTAGCATTTTGTAAAACAGGTCCAGCAGCACTACCACTTAACTTCTTGAAGTCAAGCTCCATTGGAGTAGTTACAGGCTTGCAGTCTACCATACTGAATCTTTCCAATATCTTCACCACATATTTTCCTTGAGATAGGAAAATTTCCCTTGGCTTCTGCCAGACTTCAAGTCCTAGGAAATAGTGCATCAGTCCTAGGTCCTTCATTTCAAATTCAGAAGCCAACTCCTCTTACATTTGTGAATGAGAGGGTCTGCACCTGTTAGGAAGAGGTCATCCACATGCAGCACCAGTATGAGAGGTTTGTCATCTTCAACCTTAAAGTAGAGGTTAGGGTCGGCTTTACTCCTAGTTAATCTCAGCTTCATCAAGTAGCCATCGATCCCCTCATACCATGCTCGGGGTGCTTGCTTCAGCCCATACAGGGCCTTCTTCAACCTGCACACATGAGATTTTCGATCATAAATTTCAAATCCTTCGGGTTGCTCCACGTAGACCTCTTCTTTGATCGAACCATGCAAGAACGCGGTCTTAACATCCATCTGATGTAGTTTCCATCCTAGTGAAGCCACAAGGGCTATGATCGAGCGGATGGTGGTATATCTGGCAACAGGTGCAAATATCTCGTCATACTCTTTTCTTTCGGTTCCCTGGTGTCAACTTCTAGAGAGCTCCTCACTGTAGGAAGATTGTTCATCTCGCTGAGATCCATATCTTCGTCAAAGGTGACATCATGACTAATCACGACTTCCCTTTGATCGGCTACATAGATTCTATAGCCCTTAGTATTTTCACCATAGCCCACGAAAATTCCTTTCTTTCCAGATGCACCCAATTTATTCCTTTTCTCTTTCGACACATGAAAATATATAGGGCTTCCAAAAATTCTAAAATGAGATATGTCAGGTTTCTTACCGGTGAACATTTCTTTAGGAGTCTTGGAACCCAATGCTTGATGAGGGCATCGGTTTTGTACATATACAGCGGTGCTTGTAGCTTCAGCCCAAAGAAACTTCAGAAGTCTTTGATCATGGAGCTTGGCACGGACAACTTCCACAATCGTACGATTCTTCCTTTCTGCCACACCATTCTGTTCAGGAGTATATGGTGTAGTAGTCTCCCTCTTAATGCCAGCCTCTTTACAAAAGTCATGAAACTCGTTAGATTCATATTCAGTTCCATTATCAGTCCTTAAGATCTTGATCTTCTTTTCGGTTTGATTCTCGATCAAGGCTTGAGATGTGTCACAAGACATGACACCTAGCGGACTTCCTCCGACTTGATATAATGAATCAACTCGAAACCCAAGAGTGAAGGCATCTTTAATATTGTTTTTCCATGCACGTACCTTGTCATTGATGAAAGCCACCTTGTAGCCTTTGTCTTCCATTGCCGAGATGGACACTAGGTTCTTTTTGAGGTCAGGTACATATAATACATCCTGTAAGTGGATCGTATTACCTTGATTCAATTTAAGAGAGACATTGCCTACACCTTTCATGGGATATTTCATATTATCTCCAAGGACAATTTTCGGGTTAGTTTCTTTCTCTATCAGATTATGGAGAACTTCTTTGTAACTAGTGAAGTGCCTTGAGGCACCACTATCAATGAGCCAAATTCCCATTGAGTCCGAAGGAGTAGAGGTAGATAGAGCAGCTGGTAGATAATATTCATCTTGCTTATTGTCAACAGTGTTAGATTCATACCTGGAATTTCTAGCCTTCTTGAATGATTGTCCTCTTCCTTGACTTCCAACACTCCTTTTACCTCTGCTATTAGATTTTTCATTCCTTTGATAGCCATGAGAGGGATTTTGATCATCGTCCCAGTGTGAGTCCCTTCTATCAGGGCACTCCCTTGCATAGTGACCTGCTTTATCGCAAATGTAACATCATCCTTTTCTTCCACTCTTAGGTCTAGCCTTTCTTTTTTATTTAGTCCTGGAATTATTACTTTTCTTAGCATGAGAAGAAAAGGCAGCAGGAGGACCTTTAGGCATGGGCATTTCTTGCTCTTCTACCCTTGTTTCTCCTTGAATGCATCTAGCCATTAATTCCTCGAAAGTAGGAATTACATTATTGGTTAGAAGAGTAGTCGTCAACATGTACCATTCGGATGGTAATCCTCCAAGAGTTGTGAGTGCCATTTCCCTATCCGTAATAGTCTCCCCAATAGATAAGAGATCATTCCTGATCTCGGTGATTCTTAAGAAGTATGCTTGCTTACTCTCATCTTTTCCCTTCTTAATTTCCTTCAGCTTATTTCTAAGAAACAAAACTTGATTTGCATCATTAACTTTAAATAAACTCACCAGTCTATTGTAGATTTCCTTGGAGGTGTTAAGGTCGGAGATGTAGGCCACCAAGTGCTTGTCGATAGAGTCCTGGATGATCTTCTTTGTTTTGACTTTGCTGATTTTGCATTTGTTCCTGGCAGCAGCGGGTGCATTTGATGGAGGCTCAACAATATTGCCTCTCACATGGTCCAACACTCCTTGATCTTCTAAGGTTAGATCGAGAGACATCTTCCATCCGTGATAGTCAGCTTTCTCACGGAGCTTGTCTTCGGCAGGGAAGAGTGTTGAGGACCCCATAGTTCTTTTAGGATAGCCTTGCCAATCTTCTCTTCGGTGATTGCTCTTGCTCTTGCTCGGGCTTTGTCTTCACCTCAGCTCCGATACCATGTTAAGTTATGGTATGTTCTATGCTTATAGCAGTTTACTTATCTTTCTTATTATTATCCACAGATTAGCAATCACATGTACATAAAGTAAAGTGCAGATAGAACATTAAATGATCAACAGAAAACAAGCCAAGACAAGAGACACAAGATGTGGCGGCTAGCCAGGGACAAACCCCAATATGGGGAAACCCTTTGATCAAATCTTCCTTTATCTTCAATAATTCAGCAGAGAGAAATAATACATAAATCTGATTTACATCAGCACCAGCGAACCGTAGATCAGCCAAACTAGGGCAGACAATACCTTGCAAACCGACCGTCGGATCGGCTTGATTCCACCACCAAAAAATGCGGCCTTCAGAGGAGAGTCAGATCCATCTATAGCGCAGTTCAAAGAGAGAGAGATGGTCAACGCTGGTCAAAATTCTGATATGCAGTTGCAACCCTAAATCTGCGTCCTTCCTTCCACACATGTGAGAGAAGAGTCTCTTTCTGCATAGTAGGAGAAGAGCCTCTTTTCTGCGCAGGAGAGAGAGAGAGATGTGATGAGATGAGTGTGTCCAAATGAGGAAAAGACCTCCTGTATTTATACACAACTGTTGATGATTGAATAGATGCGACTGTTGGGCTTCTGAGCCTACATGAGTTGCTGGTTGGCTTGATAATTATTCCATAATCAAAATAAATTCATATCTCCATAAATACTTATCGGAATCGGATGATCTTTAGATCAATCCTACACCTCTCGACGAGAGGAATCTAATAAAAATATTATCAACCATGAATAAGATGACCCACATGGAGTTTGGCCCTAGTTGCCAATTTTAACACTTTTCCAGATTAACAATCACATCAGCATTAAAGTAAATTGCAGATAGAACATAAACATAGATCGCAAAAGACAATCCAAGGCAAGAGGACACAAGATGTGGCGCTAGCTAGGGACAAACCCCAATGTGGGGAAACCCTTGATCAATTCTTCTTATATGTTCTTCAATAGTTCAGCAGAGAGAGAGAGAGATTGTACATATACAACAAGAATCAACACTTTGACTTATCTAAATAAGAGCATAGATCATCTCTAAGAAGATGATACGCGAGGTAGTTGAACTCTGTTGAAGACATGTTGCTTCAACTGATTCTCCCAGGTGACTCCATCACCATGCTGCACCTATCATTGTGCTGCTCCTCATCATCATGCTGCTCCTCATCATCATGCTGCACCTCACTGTGCTGCACCATGCTGCATCGCATCAAGCTTCACTAATCATGACTGTACCCATCACTGTACTGCATCGTGTACTTGCTGCCCCATGTGCCATTTGCTGCACCATGTTGTAACACTGCTTGTCCCAATGTTTAGCACTGGAGTACCTTGCTGCCAAACATGTTGTCCCAATTTTTAGTACTGTTGTACCTTTTTGCCCCAATGTTTGCTACACCAAGCACCATTGCCTAGCTGTCCCATTTGGCATGCTGTACCTTGTTGCTGTCCTAATGAGTTTGCCATGCTAATGTTGTTGCCCCATTGTAGCCTTGTTGTACCATGTCAAAGCTTGTCGTCCTATTGCTTTCTCCACCAAGTATCATCTCCTTGCGGTCCCATTTGCATACTCCACCAAGTGACCTTGTTATCCCATGTATCTAGCTGCCAACACACGATACAAACGCTGCTCCAAACAGTTTATATACAGTTGTTCGTGACTGTTCTGATTAGGGCACTAGGGCAGCCCCAAATTCCACACATAGTCCTTAAACAACCCTTTGGAAAACTGCGACACCCTTAAGAGACCTCTCCTTTGCTATGCTGCTGCCTAGGGTCAATATCAACCCTTAATCTGCCCCTATGCAAGCCTTGCTGTGGTGCTAAGGCCTGCGGCCTAGCACACAACAGTCCTGTAGCCTTAGGTCCCTCAAAACAATGCCTAAACCAACAACATTTAGCCCTTAAGGGCTTGGCCTAGCACACCGCATACTTGCCCTTTATTACAGCAACTCGGACCCCAAAACAGTCCTCCTATTCCATGTTGTTCCAGCCTCCTTATGCTGTGGCTAAGGCATGGTATAACCCTCCATGGCTGCAGCTAGGTAGCTGCGTCTAGCGCTGGTTATATCCCTCCCTGATTGTGTCCTCTAGGTTACTAGGGCTGTGTTAGGACTGCGTCTAGGACTTGTTTAGGACAATGTTAGGGCTTGTTTAGGACAGTGTTAGGGCTGCTTTAGGATTGCGACTAGGGCTTGTTAAGGCCTCCTCCATAGTTGTGTTAAACTTCTTCCATGAGCTCCTTTAGGTCAACGTAGATCCCTTCCATAGCTTCGCTGGCCTGTCTTCTTTGTTGGGGTTAGGGCAACCTCCTTTCCTCCAACGTCTAGGGCTTCTTCCTCCTATATTTCTCTCAAACTAAAACCTAAGACAAGGGGAGAGAAATCAAGAGAGAAGTGTGTGTGAAATGACTCTCAAGTCATCTCCTTTTATACTAAAACGTTGAGCACATGTGGGGGTTATTTGGTTGTTGGCCGACCTTGATGAATTGTCTTATAACATAAATAAATTCATCACTCCATGAATACTTATCGGAATCAGATGATTTTTAGATCAATCTTACACCTCTCGATGAGAGGGATCCAAGAAAAATATCAGTTGCCATAAATAAGATGACCCACATGGAGTTTGGCCTTAGTTTCCAATTTTAACACTCCCTCTCAACTAGGGAGAACTCCATCCGCTGATTCATCTGTTCGACTTTACTATCTCTGCCATCCGTGCCTTGCACTGCTCTGCTCTACTTTGCTGAACCATGAAGAAGAATTGATCGAGAATGTCTCATACCATTCTCTACTGACCCGAAGTCAATTCCATATGAAGAGAGTGTGTCATACCACTCTTATTGATCCCATATCAGTTCTAAGAGAGTGAGTCATATCACTCTTATTGACCCGAAGTCAGTTTCATTGATCCCAGATCAATATTACAAGAGAGTGTCTCAAACCACTCAAACTGATCCCAGATCAGTTTCATTGATCCCAGATCAATGGAGTTCATCCCAGCATAGGGAGTATGGTAGATACAACGATGCGTCCATCGATAGTACTATTATGGTCCCTAACTCCATTTCCCTGCTCATTGGCCAGATGAGAGGTACTTCCCATGAGCCCCAGACTGCATGGGTAGGATTCGTCGACAGGAGAACCACTCATCCTGTCCCTAAGTCGCCACGGGGTATCACAGGGGAAGGTTGAACCATTCACCTTGTACATAGTGCACCATTAGGGGAGGGTGAGTCGCCCTATGGTCACTTGTTGCTCCAAGAAGTACCCCAAGCGCCCCCGGAGCTCCTAGAGCTCAATGCATGCATCATGCAGGACCCTCATAAGAGGGTCTCTCAACGACTCCAAGTCGTTTGGGAAAGTCACAAATTTGACCTTTCCCCGGGGCTTCGATAAAATGTTTGTGACCTGTACATCAGTCTAAATGCGATGGAGCCTCCTCGCTCATCGATGTACCATATCCCAGATAAGGTAGTATCTGATGTCTATATGTTGGAGCAATCATAGAATACGAGATTCCTCAACAATCGAATCCCCCCTGGTTGACACAGAATATCACGGTGGTATCCATCATGTGTACAAACAACTCACTGAAGAGCTTCCGCAACTAGGCAGCTTCACGTTTTCGGCATTGTATTTCAATCCATGAGAGGTTGTGCCCCGAAGATATCTCAGAAGATTCTTGGCACCAATCCAGTGAGGCTCAACCAAATATGAGCCCAACATGCTAACTGCAAAACATATATACGGATGGAAGTTCACCAAGAACATCAAAGCGAATGAGTTTATGAAACTCAGAGGCATTTCCCAAATCTGGTTCGGCATCACTACCACATCACTTCTGAAAGTTAAGCTCCATCGAGGTAGTCACGGGCTTGCAGTTCACCATTCCAAATTTGGAATCCAACTCCCTCTTACTTCTGCAAATGAGAGGGTCTGCACCTGTTAGAAAGAGGCTGTCCTCATAAGGTGCCAGTATGAGAGGTCTATCATCCACAACCTTCAAGCAATGGTTTGGATCGACTTCACTCCTAGTGAATCTCAGCTTTATCAGACAGCTATCAATCCTCTCAAACTAATCCCCAGGGTGTTTTGCCTCAAGCCATAGAGGGCTTTCTTCCACTTGCATACATGAGATTCTCGATCATGAATCTCAAACCCCTCGGGTTGTTCCAAACCTGTGGACCTGCTACATGAGGGGAATGGTCCCCTTGTAGGATTTTCCTTCGGTACATCTCGGACATGTACCTTCATGCTCTTCTTGAATTCAGGCATCCCTGACACTATCTGACTCACATCGGGTAGGGCCCCACAATAAGCAGACCTCCGGTGCTATAGATGAGATGTGTCAACTAACATGGTCCCCAATGGACCATCCTGCAACTTGATACAAATTGCCAACCCTGAACCCATGAGTAAAAGCATATTTGAAAATTCTATTTTCAAACATGTACCTTTCCATTGATGAATGCCACTCTGAAACCTTTGACTTCCATTGCCAAAATGGACACTAGGTTCTTCTTGTGATCAGGTACATAAAAAGATTCTCGTAAATGAATCGAGTTACCCTTATCCAATTGGGAGGTAACATTCCCTACACCCTTTCGGGATAGGTGGCATTGACTCCAAGTATAACCCCACGGTTGTTTCCATCTCTACAAAATTAGAGAGAGCACCCTTCTATCCGATGAAGTGCCTTGAAGCATTACAATCAATAAGCCAGATTCCCAAAGAATCTGAAGGAGAGGGCCAATACAAGATAACGCTTCTTTATCTTATCAGAAACAACATTTGATTATTCATACCTAGGGTTCCTTGCTTTCTTGAAGAGTCGGTTGTTTCCTTGATGACCTGCATTACCTGTCATTCCTCTGATCATTGATGATGTCCCTGGAATGATTGTTATCATCATCAAGTGATGTGCCCCTACCATTCGGACACTCCTTTGCATAATGGTTGAACTTATTACAAACAAGGCGTTTGCTTTTCCTTCCACCCTTAGATCCAAACTTCCTGTTGAAGTGATCTTTAGGTAGGCCATCAGAAGCTTCCGCTGTGCCATTTTGATAATATTCTCTACTTCGATTTCACCCTCGGTGAATTTGAAGAGGGATGAGGAATCCATTGATCCTTTTGTCCTTTCCCAACTGTCTTCGGTGATCGCTCTTTCACTCTTGCTTGGGCTTTGTCTTCACCTCACCTCTGATACCATGTTAATTTTAGGT
This sequence comes from Pinus tabuliformis, assembly GCA_031772625.1. NCBI lineage: Eukaryota > Viridiplantae > Streptophyta > Pinopsida > Pinales > Pinaceae > Pinus > Pinus tabuliformis. Next base: position 681,594,630 of record CM062811.1, read on the forward strand.
ATGTTCTATGCTTAGAGCAATTTATTTCAATTTTCACAGTTAGCTCAATATCTTTTCCAAATTAGCAATCACATCAACATTAAAGTAAATTGCAGATAGAACATAAACATAGGTCGCAGAAGACAAGCTAAGACAAGAGGACACAAGATGTGGTGCTAGCCAGGGACAAACCCCAATGTGGAGAAACCCTTGATCAATTATTCTTATATGTTCTTCAATAGTTCAGTAGAGATAGAGAGAGATAGTACGTATACAACAGAAGTCAACACTTTGACTTATCTAAATAAGAGCATAGATCATCTCTAAGAAGATGATACATGAGGTAGCTTAACTCTGTTGAAGATATGCTGCTTCAACTGATTCTCCCAGGTGACTCCATCACCATGTTGCACCTATCATTGTGCTGCTCCTTATCATCATGCTGCACCTCACTGTGTTGCACCATGCTGCACCTCACTATGTTGCACCATGCTGCACCCATCATCACCATGCTGCATCTCATCAAGCTTCACTAATCATGACTGTACCCATCACTGTACTACATGATGTAATTTTTGTCCCATGTGCCATTTGCTGCACCAAGTTGTCACACTGCTTGTCCCAATGTTTAGCGCTGGTGTACCTTGCTGCTACACATGCTGTCCCAATGTTTAGTACTATTGTACCTTGCTGTCACACATGCTGTCCCAATGTTTGCTGCACCAAGCACCATTGCCTAGTAGTCCCCTTTACCATGCTTCAACAAGCACCATTGCCTAACTGTCCCATTTGGCATGCTGTACCATGCTGCTATCCTAATGAGTTTGCAGCACCATGCTAATGCTGCTATCCCATTGTAGCCTTGCTGTACCATGTCATAGCTTGCCGTCCTATTGCTTTCTACACCAAGTATCATAGCCTTGCTGTCCCATTTGCTTTCTCCACCAAGTGACCTTGCTGTCCCATGTATCTAGCTGCCAACACACCATACAAACGTTGCTCCAAACAATTTATATACTGTTGTTCGTGACTGTTCTGATTAGGGCACTAGGGCAGCGCTAAATTCCACACACAGTCCTTGAACAACCCTCTGGAAAACTGCGGCACACCCTTAAGAGACCTCTCCTTTGCTACGCTGCTGCCTAGGGTCAATATCAGCCCTTAATCTGCCCCTATGCAAACCTTGTTGTGGTGCTAAGGCCTGCGGCCTAGCATAGCAGTCTTGTAGCCTTAGGTCCCTCAAAATAGTGCCTAAACCAACAGCGTTTAGCCCTTAAGGGCTTGGCCTAGCACACCGCATACTCGGCCTCTATTACAGCAACTCAGACCCCAAAACAGTCCTCCTATTCCACGCTGTTCCAACCTCCTTATGCTGTGTCTAGGGCATGTTATAACTCTCCATGACTACAACTAGGTAGTTGTGTCTAGGGCTGGTTATATCCCTCCTCCTTGATTGCGTCCTCTAGGTTACTAGGGTTGTGCTAGGACTGCGTCTAGGGCTTGTTTAGGACAACATTAGGGCTTGTTTAGGATAGTGTTAGGGTTGCTTTAGGACTGCGGCTAGGGCTTGTTAAGGCCTCCTCCATAGCTGTGTTAAACTTCTTCCATGAGCTCCTTTAGGTCAACGTAGATCCCTTCCATAGCTTCGCTGACCTGTCTTCTTTGTTGCGGCTAGGGTAGCCTCCTTTCCTCCAACGTCTAAGACTTCTTCCTCCTAGATTTCTCTCACACTAAAACCCCAAGACATGTGGAGAGAAATCAAGAGAGAAGTGTGTGTGAATTAACTCTCAAGTCATCTCCTTTTATACTAAAACATTGAGCACGTGTGGGGGTTATTTGGTTGTTGGACAACCTCGACGAATTGTCTTATAACACAAATAAATTCATAACTCCATGAATACTTATCGGAATCGGATGATCTTTAGAACAATCCTACACCTCTCAATGAGAGGGATCCAAGAAAAATATTAGCTGCCATAAATAAGATGACCCACATGGAGTTTGGCCCTAGTTTCCAATTTTAACACAGAAGGAACGACATCCTTGCCTTCTAGATCACATAGTTGGATGCCCCATCCAACCTATCATGATCTTTCAATTCACTGACTGCCATCTCTGCCAAACGAAAAATTCGAATGACCTCCTCTCTCCTCTGCACTACTTCTGGGATCACATATGCACTCCCTGCTGGAGTTAGTAGAACTGATGCTCCCTGTTGTTGCTCAACAAATGAGAAATCGAATTCCCTGGCTAGTAATTCTCTGAGGAAAAAATTCCCTCAGTGTCTCTCTTCTTTCTTCTGACGTCTTTCTGCCTAGCAACTACCTGCAGAAAACTGCGTCACACCAGAAACCCCTCTTCGCTGAAGCTACTGTTGCGTTGCTCCCTCTGCCGCTGACAAATTTCGATCTGGAAATCCTACCTCTCTGTTGACTCACTCAGAGAGAGATTTACAACGAAAATCTTGTTGCCCTGGCCTAAACTGCGCAATCCCTCTGGGGATTCGATTTGCTTCCTATGCAACACTTTGACTTCCCTTCTTTCTTCAGCGCTGGGCTCCTCTGGCACTGCTCTCTTGTTCCACCTGCAACTCTGATACAATGTGAAAATTTGGATGCCCAAATTTCTATTGCAACAACTAGTTAATGTTCTTTATTTGTTAATTTCTGAACAAATTATTCACTGTTTCCTATAGTAAACATCGAACCTAATACACTGCAACCTTCACCATTTAAATAAAATGCGGAAACAAGAAACTGAGCAAGAAAGAAATACAACACAACTACTCAGTTGTTTTTGGACAAATGTCCCTGAAAAAACCCAGTGTGGGAAAACCGGTGCAACAATTGAGGGTTTTATTATTAAGCAGTAGTAATTCTGAATACAATCTTTGGATGCCTTCCTGGCTATCCAATACAAAGAATATCACTGACAAAGAGATAAGTGAGATTACCTCACACTATCATTGGAGACCCTGGTTGATCCAACCAATAAATGAACAACCCTTGGCCGCGTTTGCGTAGTCACTACGTCACAGCCTCTAAGGACAACATCACCGCTTCTTTTGATCAATTTGCTGCCTAGGAACTTCTATTTTCACCTCTCAATCTCACACCCCGGCTTATGGCTTATGATATCGATTCCTCCAATAAATTTTTGAACCTCCTCAAGGCCTCTGCGCTGCTTCTATGTTAGCCTACGCTGCCCAGCTTAGCCACTGTATTGCCTCTCCTGGATCTCTCTCTGCCTTCTCTGCTGAGTATTCTCGTATCAAGTGAAATCTCCAACCGGAACTATCCCTGCTGCTCATTGCAAAAGATCACTTCGAAATTTTCTACGGCAGCTGCTCTACTTCAGAAATTCGATCTTATGATCTCTCTCGATGTATTCTCCAAGTGCCCATCAAGCCTTCTCTTATAATTCTCTTGCTGATCAATCAACGACCCAGATTAGATTCTAATCAATGGCTAGGATCGTATTGACTTGATATCCGCCTTCTTCTAGAAGTTCCCCTATAGTTTAGGTTAATACCCATTAATTATTTTAATTTCCTAAGTTTAGACTTAGGGACCCATTAAAAATAATTAATTCTTTTAATAAAACTGTCTCTGGGTGGAATTTCCCAAAACGATTTTTGGGTATTGGAGAATACATGTGTCTAAGCCTCCTTGCAAATTTTGGGACTTAGAGCGCATCCGATGCTACCAAAAATCAACATGGAACGATATGATCTTGAGCACCATCGAGGATCATTCTCTTCGCCTTGGGGTTATCATCCCTGTAGTCGTGAATCTAGATGGGATCTGTCGGTATAGCTATCACTGTTGTAGCTAACTCCTTCAGACTGTGCTCGTCCAAAAGGAACATCATCTTCGCCTTCCAGATGCCAAAGTTGGAGGCTCCATCCAATATGTCCTAATCTCTCAAACTTGCTGTGAGCATCTCTGGAAAAATCTAAGAAACTCAATAAATTAGAGAACCTTCTCTCCTCCAACTGGAAAATTGATTTGGAAACACAATTTCCTCTACAAAAACCAACTCAACCTCCTTTGCAGATTCTCACCCTCTTCCCACAACTCGCACTAGATCCTGTCACTTGTCCTAGATCCTACAACTCGTCCTGGCAACTGAGAAATGCTTCCAGAAATTAGTTCTGGAAAATATGTTGCCTCCCTTTGTCCTTTGAAGTTGTTCTCACCTCCTCCAACAAACAGATCGGGTTACTAGAAATGAAATTACTACTTCGAATATGCGAATTGGGTAAATTGGCTATTTTATCTACTTGCTTCGGTCCTTTTTTATTTGCAGATAAATCAACCTTTCTATGACTCTGAGAATATTGGAGAAATGAAACCCTTGCGCACTCTTTCTTCCTTTCCCTACACTGATCTACTGCTGTTAAACCCTTATGCTACAAATCTTTGCGCTAGATCTGCTCTGTGAATTTTGATCTGTCTCTGGAAACCCTTAAAGGCAACCTCACTGCTTGTTGTTGCCATTGAGACAATTCACTTTTTCCTCCGGATCACCTTCCTGGACTGAAAATTGAATTTATGCCTTTGTAATTTGTAGTACTTGGCTAGGCCTACGCAGATCTGTGTTACTGTGCTTCAAATCTCCCTTTGAACTGCATAACCCTTGCTCTAGAGCTTCACTGATCTGATCTTCACTTTGTTACCATGTGAAATTTCCACGATTGCAATAAACTGGAATTTGATCTTCTATCTACTGGAGATTATTTGTCTTTTGTAATTAACTTTATGACAAATAATGATTAAATCACTATTGCAATATTCACAAATAAAAACATTGTGGAATAAAAACTGGAACTGAGAAAATATGCGCACACAAAAAATATGACAGTTATTTTTGGAAAAAATGTCCTTGGAAAAATTCCAAAGGGAAAACCTATGCAATAGATGAGGGCTTTATTATTATTCAGCAATTTACGAGAAATTACAATTGGTTTTCTTTCACTAGAAAACCTCCGACAAACACTGATCTCCCCTGGCAAAATATACTGGAGACTATCTCCCTCTGCTACTTGATCTGGCCTTCTCCAGGCAATTCACACTTATCATATTTAAATTTTGTTAAAAGTGACAGAAAGAGGACAAACTGTAGTTTGTTAGGTATCGTTTTCAGGGTCGAAGGTCGAAACAATAACACGTGGCACTTCGTACAAGTTCACTCCATCGAAAGGTCATCGTGGGAGATTGGGCATAACTCTTTCTTCGAGAATCCAATCTCGATCAGACTTGTGGGGTTGGAAAGAGGACTCAAAGAGATATAATAGGACAAAATTTCAGACCTTGGAGATCCAAAATTACAAAGATACAATAGATTCAATGTTGAGCTCCTACAAAGAAAAAAATGGTGTGTGGTCTTTTAAAAAATTTGCATAAGTTTTGTTTGAAAAATTAGTTTGAAGTGATTCAAAGGGCATAGTGAAGCATAATTATCATTAATCGATGCCCCAAAGAAAGAAAATGGAAACACCTAGTAAGCAACTCAAAAACTCTACTATGATTCATGAAGAAGAGGAAGAAATGCAACATGATATATCAAAATTACGAGATTAAGTGCAACAAATTTCACTCTCACAAAAAGTAACAGAAGCTAAGATGGATGGTTTGAAGAATGGCATGGAAGCTAAGATGGATGGTTTAGAAGCAAAACTGAAAGGCAACATTGAAGATTTGAAGAAAGACATGGAAGGTTTGAAGGAAGGTTTGACAAAGTTGCTACAAGAAATGCTTCCTAATGGCGAAAATGTAGTAGATGAAACTCATGACGAGAACAAAAGAAATGTTAATCATGATTTCATAGACTCTAACATTGAGTTGAAGACCCACCATACTCTAATGATCGATATGAGTAAGTTTGATGGCAATGATCCCATAACATGGATACTACAGATGGAGGAATATTTTGATCTCCACAATGTGCAAAACACATAAAGGATACGCATTGCCACTTTATATTTAGAACCCAATCAATTTGTATGGTATCGATGGCTTTGCTCTCGTAAACAAATTATCACTTGGTCAATTTTTATGGAGGAAATGATAACACATTATGAGGATACAAAGAGAAACACCTTCTTTAGCCAATTGATAAATCTCAAACAAAAGGGTCAATGGTGGAGTACATTGAGGACTTCCAAAAATTGAATATAAGGGTAAATGATATTCCAGAGGAGCATAGGATTGATGTCTTCATAGGGACATTAAAGGATAACATCCAACAAGAGGTTCGTCTTTGGGAACATGATTCATTGGAGAAGACATTCAAGTTGGCAAGAAAAATTGAAAGCAAAATTATGGAAACAAGGAATCCTACCACTCACAACTGTGAAGATGGAAGTATTGTCGCTCTTAGCCTTCCACAACCTACAAAGTTGACACCACAACAATTGGAAGAAAAAAGAGCAAAAGTGCTTTGTTATAGTTGTGATAGATACACTAAAGGTCATAAGTGTATTGAGAAGAAATTAATTTACACAAATTGGGAAGAGGAGGAAGAAAAGAAACAAGAAATGCCAAAAGAAGAGGATATAAACCAGGAACCAACCCCAGAGAAAGAAAAAATGAATCTGACCATATCTTGCGATGCATTGATAGGAATTACCACTCCTCAAACTCTGAAGATAGGAGGACATATCAAAAAGAAAAAGGTAATAGTGTTGATTGATTTGGGTAGTACCCATACCTAAGGAATTGAATTGCTTCCTATATCCAACACCAGAGTGTCAAGTGATGGTTACAAATGGAGGAACCATAAATTGCTCTGGAAAGTGCCATAATATCAAGCTATCCATGGGAGAATATGCATTGAATAGTCCATTGCTTTCCATTCCAATCGGTGGTGCTGATGTTGTACTAGGAGTCTAATGGTTACAATCTTTGGGTACGATAGCTTTTAATTTTCAAGAACTTTTCTTGAATTTTTTTTGGGAAGGAAAGGAAGTTGAATTAAGGGGTATCGCAGGGAAACCAGGAAAGATAATGGAATGAAAAAACTTCTAAAGAAAGAATAATGGGACGTAATTGCACAATTATGTTTAGTGGAGGTTCAAACAACGAAATCATCTATTTCTACAGATCTCCAAATATTCTTGGACAATCATTCTAAGGTTCAAGAAATGGAAGATCACATCGAGCATCAACAAGAAGTTCTCCAACTCTTAAAGGACAAATTCACTTTGGCGCAGAATCGAATGAAACAAAAGGCATATCAACATCACAGCAAAAGACGTTTTGATGTAGGCGAATGGGTATTTTTACCGCTACAACCATGCAAACAAATGTCCCTCAAGCAAGCTAAGAAGGATAAGAAATTATCACCAAAGTACTACGGTCCTTACAAGGTGTTGGAAAAGATTGGTACTATGGAATACAAATTGGAGCTTCTTGCATCTTCCCCAGTGCACCTAGTTCTCCATGTTTCATGTTTAAAGAAGGTTATAGGTGACAAGCTCCTAGTTCAAACAATATTGTTGGAACTTGACGAGGAAGGATAAATCATATTGGAACCTGAAACAATCATGGAATCAAGAACCTGCCAGATACGAAATCGATCAATTTCAAAGTATCTCATCAAGTGGAAGAATATACCTGCTGAAGATTCCACATGGAAGGATGAGAATTTTATACAGAAACATCCAAAACTAAAGCGTCGAGGGCAACACTTTTTTGGAGGAGAGGGGCATGTTAGGTCCATATACTACTAGTGTTAACTCTTATTATTATTAGTGCAACCCCATTATTGTTATTGTTGTGCCCATGTAGTCCCCATATTGTTATTATTGTGCCCCATAGAAGCCCACTATTATTATTGTTGTGCCCTTACATTACTATTGTTATGTCGGCTATGGTTATATTGTGACCCCTTAGACTCCTATATATAGCAAGGAGGTTTTGTTATGTTAGCGCTGATTATATTGTGACCCCTTAGACTCCTATTGTTATGTCGATTCTAATTATATTGTGACCCCTTAGCCCCCTCGAAGAGACTAATTTTGAAGTCGTTGATCTATTTCTTCTATTTTGTGAGCTGGTTGCATAACATCCCCTCCCTCCTTGCCATGGAATGGGGCGCCACTAAGGATCCAACTCCTCTGGTTTTGTTAGAGGAGTGGGGTACTGATCTCACCATATTGGGAACTAGGAGTCTCCCTTGGTGCTTCCCCCCCCGTTTTTTTTCTTTTTCCTCGTTTTTGTTTGAGTTAATTCTTATTCCCATGGATGCATAAACATCCCCATAGTTAGGTGCACTTTACTAATACGGTGGGTTCCTCTTGTTGATTCTGCGCCTTCAAGTTCTGTGGCCCCGCCATCACGTCACGATTCGCGATGACCGTGTATCCACCGATCGGGAGGACCTCCACCCTTGGTACTCTAATCCATGGGTCACGTTGTCCCGACTTACACAGTCAACCCCTGTCGGGACCGGCACAATCAGGGTTACGGTGCAAGGTTCCAATTCTGTAGCTTGTCGTGACCTTTCTGGTGATGTCACTGGTAGGGGCCGACTCAACCGTAAATGGGTGGCCCTCACCCACTCCTTTACCCCTATTGGACCAGGAGGGATGAACCAAGATTCCACTTGGAGTCACTGCACCCAATCAGGATAAGGTAGAATCTAGGTGAGCCAATAAGGGTCTACCACGTATAGGTATTCCTCTGAGCAGTGGCATCGATGCATAAGATTTTAGTTATAAATTAAGTGTGGAGGTAGCTCCATGGCATCGCCAATGGAGATGGGCTCCTTACATGCCTGGAAAGCAGAGCTTTTGCTGTCATCACAATCAACGCCAATGGCCCTGAGTGGTCCCCATGGTTCACTAGCCTCTACAGGCGCTACCCTCTTGAGATTAGGTTCGAGCAACTCCTCCCTATCCCATGGGAGTTGTTGAATACCAAAGGGTCTGCAAAGAGATTTGCATCCCTCGTAGATATGCAAACCAAGGCGCGGACTCGAGTTTGCAGCTCCATTGACAGTCGCACTGAACCTGCAGCCGGTGGCCCTCCGGGACTTGTTGTAGGCCTCCATGACTACTGGAAATGCAAGGTTTCTTGCATCTCTCAAGGAAAGTTCGGGCTACAACGGTTAGGGGAGGATGTCATCCTTAACGTTATCACCAACTTTCCCAAGCTGGGAACCACTTGTAACTCTTTATGTACACACACTCTCATCGAGACATGCATAACCAAAATGGCCAACAAGTTGTCTCTAATGTAACTACCATTCTATAATAAAGACGTGTATGGCTAGGACCATGATATTTGCTTCAGGCTCCTGAGCCATTTATGAGATCTAATATTATTACTTTGTGTACGTGTTATTATTACATACATGGTTTCATGGTAGCCATTTCATGCCAAATATGTTATTCATTTGTTAATTATGTTCTTAGACACAATTTCATTTAGTTTTATTCTAGTATCTGCAATACATTTTCTTCTTAAATATCAACACCTAGTCGCTATTAAAATGTAAGCACACATTTAGTAACGTAGCAAATACAAGAACACTTATCTTAAAATAGTCTGGGAAACTGAGTTTGGGATAAGGACTCTCCACCCAACCGTAGACAGTTGCAGCCAAGACTACTTGCAGCTGTCACCCCCGAGCCAGATTCCAGAGACTAAGGGGCTTGCTTGAGAGATAACACCAACCACCAAATAAATCAGGGACTCTAGAGGGCCTCTCTCCTCCACCCACCAACATCCCAGTAGTCAATAAGACACAAAGAATCAAGAGACCAACTGCATCCACCCCGAAAAAACAAGGGAATCCAGAGAGTAACCTCTCCACCCTAAAACACACAGTGGTTCTACCCACTAATTAACTTTAGCCTTGCTTCACTGAAAATCGGTGCTCCAAATGAAATCCGAACTGCCCTATTTATAGTTGTTTCCTTATCAAAGTAAGCTGACTCGACAACAAGCTGGGCCGATGTGTTATTTGGAGGGGCATTGTTATTCTTCTTGAAGTCGACCTGATGGGAGATGCTTGTGCTTGTATTGGAGGGCTGTTTGACTCTTTCATTGACATTTATACAAATGTAACATGCCCAAGAAGGGTCCTTCATACATGACATTGACTCTCTTTGACTTTATGACCAATCGTAAGGGCTCACAATGGGAGCCATTACTAAAAATAAAATTCCTTTCTCATGAAACCCATGAGACAAAAATAATCTTATTTTTCTTTACATCAATTACATAAAATCACATTTACATATGCCATTATGAAGCCCAAACCTAGTTACACTTTTCAACACTCCATCTTAACTTGGGGGGTATTCATACTGGTAGTTGGTCATTCTCAATCTGAAGAATTTCTCTTAAGAAGAGTCAGATTGGTAACTCCATTTGTATAACATCATATCAACCAACATTTTCACATAGCAAGGCCTTGACAAACAACTCTATCTCTGCACTAGATTTGAGCACAATGCTAGCGAGACCAATGATGTATAGACACCCTCATCATTTCTCTCTTGGAACATACCCCACCCGAGTTCTCATGGTTTGTTCCACTAGGACTATTCTTATCTTGGATTTGAGTCCTCAAAGAATATCAGTCCTCTACGACTACTCTTATCTTGGATGCCCTAAATCATTCTCAAAGATAATTAGATGCCAAATGTTTATCCAATCCTCCATTCTGTCTTCCCAAGTGAAGACAAGAATAATGTGTCTATCTCTCCCTCTTAACTAGGGAGGACATATTTATTCCAATAAAGGAATGTACTCATCCCTATGGAAGAAATGTACCTAAGCTCCCTTTTAGCTTACAAATTTTTGCTTCCAAGTTTCTTCCAAGTAAGAAACTTGTTTCCAGGCTCCCTCTTAATTAGGGAACTACAACAACTCCTCAAGTGGAGATGATGGGACAACCAATTGCTTGAGGAAATCCTCCTCACGATGTCATGAACTTCTTTTTGTTATCCAGGAGTCTTTATGTTTGGGACTCCTTCATAGGGCACCGACCATCCATCACTTTCATCCATGAATCAACCATATCATTATCGAAAAGTGATCCATCATTACATATCTGGCCTTCCTTCATGCCATGCTGCTTTTTTCATGTCATGTTTCCTTAAGGATCTTTTATCCTACTACATGTGCATCGGTGGTGAAAGACATCCGTAGATCTTCCCTCGGCATCCTTGCATAAACCGATCTAGATGTTTGTTCCAAAAGGAAAGGAATGAACATTAAAATCAACATTACCTTTGTGATGGTATTTCATGATGACATCTTCTAGTTTGCATCAACATCCTACATACATATCGACACATCTCCCAAAGATACATATTGTCAAGGATCTCTTCCTTTTTTAGATTCCATTAGAATCTTCATATCTTTCATGGAGATATCCTAGTCAAATATTCTTGGTCTTTCGTATGTTGATTGCATTTCCCATGGTTGCATATTGCATGATCTCTTCCTTCCTTTCTTCACACATTTCATTCCCAGGAATTTCCAATCAGAATTCCTCCAGTTGTTGTCAACCACCTCATATTAGATATGAGGACATATTATGTTGATTTCATCTAGACAATGTGTGACTCATGGTTTCTTGTATCCTTTCATAGGAGGAGATGCTTTTTCTTTTGATCATGCTCTTAAGATAGAGCTTCGATCCACGTTACTTGCAACCATATGACATGACTCTTTAATATTGAATATAAGCATACATACTTCATTATTCTTTGGGTCATCCAGACTTCTTGTAACAACTCCCTTGATTGAAAAAGCTTCAATCCATTTCGCTGCCTATTTTATGTCATCATACCATCATCCCATGAATTCCACAAGTTTGGAATTCTTGATGAAACACTTGCTTCCCCTCATGATCAGTGAACCTTTCAATGAATATTCCATCAAAGAATCTTGAGGATCTAAAGTATCCCCATCAGCAGATGTTTCCTTTTGATAGATGTATGATGAACCTTGTACTATGTGACCTTGCCACTTATGTTTCTAATGAGATTCCCAAGAGCTATATCCTTGACTTCCATAGATTCTAACCATCTTTCATGCTTCTTTATGATGATGTCCTAAGCTCTTGCTTTCAATGCTTCTATGATGCCTTGATGCATCCCATTATTTTACTTAGTGAATCATGATAGCCATATCTTACAACATAATACTTAGGAACTTGAAAAGAACTTAGGTGAAGAAGACTATCTCAATCATAGTAGATATCTCTTACTTCCTTTTTCTTAGACTTCTTCTTTTCAACTTCCTCCACTTCTTCGCTGATATGAGCTTCTTCTCTTCCTCTTATGTTATTGTCCTTCTTGATCTTAGGACAATCTCTTTTGTAGTGCCCATAGTCTTGACACTCTAGCATTGGGTCTTAGACATATCCCTTTTCTTTTTTTGAGAACCAGACTTTCCAAATTTTCCCTTTCTCCTTGTCATTGTAGCATAAGCTTGATTTTCTCACCTACTCGCACATCAGATTTGGCCTTTTAGTCTAGATTCTTCAATCTTGCACGATGACCATAGATCCTGGAATGGAGTAACTTCTTTCTTCCCATAAATACTTGAAGTACAGTTACCCCACTCCTCCGGTAGTGCATTTAATACAACTATAGTCATTTCTCTATCAGACATGACTTCTCCCAGATCTTGTAGTTGATCCCGAATCTCAGATATCCTCATAAAGTATGAGGCTATTCCATCTTCCCTTGACATCTTCAGCTTGTAGAGTTCTTTCCTTAATGAGATGACTTCTCCAACAGTGCTCACGGAATACAACTCTACCAGTTTGTCATAGATTTTTGTTAATTTTAGGTATGTTCTATGCTTAGAGCAATTTATTTCAATTTTCACAGTTAGCTCAATATCTTTTCCAGATTAGCAATCACATCAACATTAAAGTAAACTACAGATAGAACATAAACATAAATCGCAGAAGACAAGCCAAGACAAGAGGACACAAGATGTGGCACTAGCCAGGGACAAACCCCAATGTGGGGAAACCCTTGATCAATTCTTCTTATATGTTCTTCAATAGTTCAGTAGAGAGAGAGAGAGATAGTACGTTTACAACAGAAGTCAACACTTTGACTTATCTAGATAAGAGCATAGATCATCTCTAAGAAGATGATACATAAGATCAGTTGAAGACATGCTGCTTCAATTAATTCTCCAAGGTGACTCCTTCACCTATTGTTGTGCTGCATTTTGTCATCATGCTGCACCTCACCGTGCTGCACCATGCTGCACCCATCATCACTACGCTGCATCTAATCATGCTTCATTAATCATGACTGTACCCATCACTGTACTGCATTATGTGCCATTGTTGCACCATGTTGCCATACTGACCTATGTGCTGGCTGCATCTTGCTTGCTTGTTGTCCCTAGCATGCTTGTTGTCCTTTGCATGCTTGCTGTTGCATGCTAGTTGTAACATTGCATGCTTGTTGTATTTGCTGCTAAGTACCATACAACTGTCCCAATGTTAGTTGTCCCTTGCATGCTGCTCTCCTTTGGAGACAGATGCTCTCACTGTTCCGACAGTTTCAGCAATTTCGGTTGTTCGTGGCAGTTTCGGCAATTCCGACAATTCCAGCTATTCCCGACAGTTTTGGCAGTTCCGGCTTTTCTCGACAGTTCCGGTAGTTCTCGGCGGTTCCGGCTTCTGCCCTTTGCGTTAGCTTTCCTGGCTGTTCCGGCAGTTTTGGTTGTTCCTGGCAAATCCCGGCAGTTCCGGCTATTCCCGGCAGTTCCGACAGTTCCGGTAATTCCGGCAATTCTGGCAGTTCCGACAGTTCCGGCTTTTCCTGGCAGTTTCGACAGTTCCGGCTTTTCCCGACATTTTCGGCAGTTCCCGACAATTCCGGCTATTTCGGCTATTCCTGACAATTCCGACAGTTCCCGGCAGTTCCCGCTTCTGCCCTTTGGATTAGGCAGCGTTATCCCTTAGGATCTCTCCTCCTACTAAAACCCAAAGACAAGTAGAGAGCAAGAGATCCTGAGTATGTTGAAATGACTTGAAGGCCACCTCTATTTATACTAAAACGTTGAGCACAAGTGGGGTTTATTTGGTTGCTGGCCGACCTTGACAAATTGTCCCATAACACAAATAAATTCATATCTCCATGAATACTTATCAGAATCGAATGATCTTTAGATCAATCCTACACCTCTTGATGAGAGGGATCCAAGAAAAATATCAAGTTCCATTAATAAGATGACCCACATGGAGTTTGGCCCTAGTTGCCAATTTTAACACTCCCTCTCAACTAGGGAGAACTCCATCCGCTGATCCATATGTCCGACTGTACTATCTCTGCCATCAGTGCCCCGCACTGCTCTGCTCTGTTGAACCATGAAGAAGAAGAATTGATCGAGAATATCTCATACCATTCTCTACTGACCCGAAGTCAATTTCATCTGAAGAGAGTGTGTCACATCACTCTTATTGACTCGAAGTCAGTTTTATTGATCCCAGACCAATATCACAAGAGAGTGTCTCAAACTACTCATACTGATCCCAGATCAATGGAGGTCATCCTAGCATAGGGAGTACGGTAGATACAACGATGCGTCCATCGATAGTACTACTATTATCACGCCCCCAGGCCGGCAGTAGTCTTTCAACTGCTCTTGGCGAGGTGCGGCACCACCGAACACTTTCTTTTCACCAATACTTATGTTCATGGACTATGCCTAACCCTATGTCCTACTTAGTTTGTGTTTCTCAACCAAGTAATTATTATGTTTCCTTTATACCAATGAACACCCATACACATTCATTATCATCAGCAATTATAAATGAAGAACACAATTGCACAGTATAAAGGGAGGGGCAACTACTTGAACAATGAGTCTGCCCGAATATATATTATTAATCAACTTTGCAATATTACAAAGCTTTACAAGTATACTTGGGAAACACCAAGTTTCATACTTAGCCAAATTTACAACTTCTCACACCTCCGTGTGATAACCAAGATTCCTTGCCCAAGCTGGGCGGGCGCGCCCTCACACAAGCTGCCTACCGCACTTCTCAACCGAACCTTGTTTTGACGGACGGGTGACCTCACCCAAGTCACCCTTCGTTTACTTCCGCATGGTGGGCCGGCGACCTCACCCAAGTCACCCTTCGTTTACTTCCGCACGGTGGGCGGGCGACCTCACCTGAGTCCCCTTTTCCACCTCTGCGTTTAGCCTTGCACGACGGGCGGGCGCTCACCCGAGTCACCCGAGATACCTGTGTCAACCAAGCGCCCGACGCTTCTACCCGCTCTCTACCCGAACACCGGCGCCTTCACCCGCGCCTTCACCCGAGACCTGTGCGTTTTCCTTTGTGTGGCCTTGCCCAAGGTTGGGCGCATAGAACTGCGCCTTCCCTTCTTGTTGCGGCTTCACTTTAACTTCGCACTTCCTCCTTGAGTTGCTTGTTCGAATGCTTGAGCGATATCCAAATGATCCATCAACGCATCAATATATATGTTATGTCGTGTGGTCGTGCCTCCTCTCGGCTGACCCTCGTTTATCATCAACCGATGCCCTTCGTTTGGTTTTCCATACGGTCGGCCCATTGGCCAACACCCCCAACCAACAATTCATCACCGTCGGCTTGTTAAGTGAATGCCCACGCTTGTTCACCGTATAAACATAAGACTCGCTCCTCACTTATACGCACACACACTCCAAGTGTTCGCTCGGTCCTTTTTGTTAGTTCGCGCGCTCGGTTGTTGAACCAACTCGTCGCCAATCCTTCGCACTTCGTGTTTCGGTTATGCCAAGGACCGCAGGTCCTTACATCCTCCTCCACCTGAAGTCGTTGTCGTCGTTGACAACATCCCATCCTGGTAGCCATCCACCAAGATCAAGATTTTCATATTCGAACAGTCTTATCCATGATGTCAACTCCTCCACATACTGCAAACATCCCTGCAACATATGTAGAACCACATCTCCATCATGTGTCGTCCCTCCGTGTAGTCTGCCTGCCAAGATACTCCACCTGATTCTGCCATCTGTCTGCACATTGGTACCCCTCATGACTCAAGCTAGTTGGGTAGCTAATCCAACCATACGCCCAAACCACAAGAATGCACATCCTTATGCCATCATCAGTGTTTCCCTGACTTCTGCTACATTTCGGACTCATCAAAGTCTGCTCAAAATCCCATGCTCAGGTCCATGGAAACTCCATCCCATCTGCAACATGATTGGTCCATGGTCTTGTTGTACAAGGAGTGTTCAACCTCTCCACTAGATCATACAAAACATCTCCATGTCACATCAGCATCTGCACAACATCTTTGCCTCGACACTCCCATAGAATGTCCATGAATGACATCTCTATCCATGCTTCTGCATCATGTCCCTGCATGCTCATGCTCCATGTCTCCAACCTGATGTCCATGACTCTAGTTGTCCATGATGCCCAACCAAGTGGTCTCATCCCAACATCTGGTCATCTGCATCCAAGTCTGCAAATCTGTCATAAAGAAGCCTCCCCTAAGGCCCCTTGTTAAGTTGGTGCAGCGCCTTCCCATCAAGGTCCCTGCACCAACCCATCTCCAAGGTTATCTATAGAGAAAGGAGGGCCAGGAAGTTTCCTCCCTAACTCTCATCCACCCATGTATCAGATTGATGTTGTGTCCTTAAGTATCTGTGCACAGCCTCAATCTCCTCACATGTACACCCAAGCTCCCCAAGCTTGGCTTTCGTCAACTGAAAGTCATATATGCCCATAGCATACCTGCAAAGGTCCACTATACCAGCTGGATCTCTACCTGCATAATCTTCCCCAACCACTGCTTCTAAAGTAGTACTCGGACTCCCTTCATTTGCAACTCCATTGTGAAGATCATCAGTAGAAGATGTCTCTGTCAAGTGCTCCCTAATTCGTGAGATTGTCTTCTCACTTCCTTCCTTCTTCCTTGCCCTTGCAACGAAGTCAATCAACTTCCCTTCCTTCGTTGTTTGAATCATACTCCCGAGTCCTCTTTGCTCCACATCCTCATGCTTCACATTCGGATCTTTGGGATACAAAGTCATAGAATTCATCCTCGGTCGATACCCCAAGCAACTCCTTTTATTCATCGGAACCAACATAGTTCTTCCTCCAGCTGTGATCAAGAGAATGTCCCAGTCCACCATTGGTATGGCTTGTGCAAGCTTCATGAAATCTTGCCCCAACACCATAGAATGATCATCCATGTCCACGATCCTCAAGTCCAACTTTCCAAACCACGAGCCCACTCTCACCTGAGTGTTCTCCATCACACCAATAACAACTTTCATGGTAGAGTTGACTGCTTTGAAAGCACTCCATTCCCTCTCCATCTTTGCTTTCTTCCCAAAAGACTTTCCTGCTTTCCTGCTTAAGAAGCTATGAGTAGCTCCCGTATCCACCAAAGCTGCAAATATCTTGCCTTTCACGGTCACCTGCACAAAACTCAGCTTCAAGGCATCACCTCCTTTTACCTCCTTTTGTCGGCTTTATCTTGTGTCTCACATCAACAACCTTCTTCAAAAACTTGGCCTCAGAAGTGTCCATTGGCTTGTGCTCCAATTTGAAATTCCTCCTAAGGTACTTCACTTCCTTGCTTGGCTCTTCTAAGCAATTCGATCTTGGCTCAGCTTGACTTCCTTCAAGCTTGTCCTCCATCGCATCCTGCTTAAGTGCACCAACCAAGTGCCCATCGACTGCCTTCATGGAACTAAGCTTCCGAACATCCTCTGGATTATTACGGTAGTGAGTTCCCAACCTGTCTATGTAGTTGAGCTCATCCTGCTCAATTACAACAACCTTCTTACCAAGAAGCTTCTTCTTCATTTCATCCTCAAGCTGCTTGATTTCGGTCTCCACCATGGCACTTTCCTTCCTCAACCGGGCTCTTTCATCCAAGAGCTCTTGAAGATCAAGTCCATTCTGTCGGATCTCCTTGTCAAGTTCCCTGAGTTCACCATCCATCGTACTTCCATATTGAAACTTGAGTTCTTCAAGTTCCTTCCTCAGCTTTGAACAGCTTTCCCGAATCTTCATATTCTCAGCCTTCATCGAAACCCAGTCAGAACTCCATCTACTCATCTGTTCCAACACTTTGTACCGGAATACTTCACTTGCATTATGGCTAGATGCACCTATCATAGGTTCATCCACCATCTTTGCCATTTCAGCCTTCTCCACATTCACCAGCTTCACCAAGTTCCTGCAAACCAAACCAGTTCTTGTTCCACTTGTATGTGAAACCAACTTCCTTCACCTGCAAGTACCCATTTCCACTGTCATCAACTGTCAAGCTACTTCAATCCTGAATTAGCTTTCAATCTTCAACACCAGCACCTGTTCATCAGCTCTCCGGTACTAGCTCTGATACCAACTGTCACGCCCCCAGGCCGGCGGTAGTCATTCAACCGCTCTTGGCGAGGTGCAGCACCACCGAACACTTTCTTTTCACCAATACTTATGTTCATGGACTACGCCTAACCCTATGTCCTATTTAGTTTGTGTTTTTCAAATTTCAATCAAGTAATTATTATGTTTCCTTTATACCAATGAACACCCATACACATTCATTATCATCAACAATTATAAATGAAGAACACAATTGAACAGTATAAAGGGAGGGGCAACTCCCTGAACAATGAGTCTGCCCGAATATATATTATTAATCAACTTTCCAATATTACAAAACTTTACAATTATATTTGGGAAACACCAAGTTTCATACTTAGCCAAATTTACAACTTCTCACACCTCCGTGTGATAACCAAGATTCCTTGCCCAAGCTGGGCGGGCGGGACCTTACACGAGCTGCCTACCGCACTTTTCAACCGAACCTTGTTCTGATGGACGAGCGACCTCACCCAAGTCACCCTTCATTTACTTCCGCACGGTGGGCGGGTGACCTCACTCGAGTCCCCTTTTCCACCTCCGCGTTTAGCCTTGCAGGGCGGGCGCTCACTCGAGTCGCCCGAGATAACCCGTGTCAACCAAGCGCCCGACGCTTCTACCTGCTCTCTACCCGAACACTGGCGCCTTCACCCGAGACTTGTGCATTTTCCTTTGTGCGGCCTTGCCTAAGGTTGGGCGCATAGAACTACGCCTTCCCTTCTTGCTACGGCTTCACTTTAACTTCACACTTCCTCCTTGAGTTGCTTGTTCGAATGCTTGAGCGATATCCAAATGATCCGTCAACGCATCAATATATATGCTATGTCGTGTGGTCGTGCCTCCTCTTGGACGACCCTCGTTTATCATCAATCGACTCCCTTCGTTTGGTTTTCCATATGGTCGGCGCATCGGCCAACACCCCCAACCAACAATTCATCACCGTCGGCTTGTTAAGTGAATGCCCACGCTTGTTCACCGTATAAACATAAGACTTGCTCCTCACTTATACGCACGCACGCTCCAAGTGTTTGCTCGGTCTTCTTTGTTAGCTCGCACGCTCGATTGTTGAACCAACTCGTCGCCAAGCCTTCGCACTTTGTGTTTCGGTTATGCCAAGGACTGCAGGTCCTTACAACTATGGTCCCTAACCTCATTTCCCTGCTCATTGATCAGATGAGAGGTACTTTCCATGAGTCCCAGACTGCATGGGTAGGATGCCTCGATAGGAGAACTAATCATCCTCTCTATAGGAGAACGAATCGTCCTGCCCCACAGTTTCCACAGGAGAACTAATCATCTTAGCCCACAGGAGAACTAATCATCCTGTTTCACAGTTGCCACGGGAGAACTAATCATCCCGGCCCACAGGAGAACTAATCATCCTGTTTCACAGTTGCCACGGGAGAATTAATCATCTCGGCCCACAGGAGAACTAATCATCCTGTTTCACAGTTGCCACGGGAGAACTAATCATCCCGACCCACAAGATAAGATAAGATAAGATAATTTTATTAATGTCCAACAAATGACCATAATAGATCAACGGGGCTGTTAGTTACAATGATTACATCATGCCAAGCTAGTGGACCAAATGGTCCCCTTTAACATTTCTTAAAAAGCAGAAATACATCTATAATCTAAGTAAATGTAAATGTAGAAGCTCTCGGCTTTGAAACAAAGCACTGCGATGAAGCAGAGAAGGAGAAGAAGAAGAAAGGGGGAAGGAGTCTTCTGCCCAGTTCCTACTCCTAACATCCGAGGTCGAGAGAAGAAAACTGAGAGAAGCTTGTCAAACTCTACTGTCCTGTGGGCATATTGGGCTGACACTGCTGTCGCCTGGAGGTTCTAGGGCGCCTCCTAGGGGTGGATCCAATCTTGGAGCACTGGTGCAGTCTGGTGGGTCGGCCCCCCTGGGACCGCACTGATCTGGTCTCAGTGTCTATGGGTCAGTCAATGGTTCTTTTGGTGCCCTGTGCTGATGGTAGCGCCCTAAAGAAGTTCGTGATCTTCTGCGTGGTGTCCAATCTGGTGGGGGGTTGAAGAAAACGGGCCCGAAATCTGAAGGCCTCCTGGAGATAAAGTGCAAGGCATCTCTGATCAACATATCTGAGGAAGTTGGTCAAAGTCTGAGAAGACCTGAAGAGACAATGGAAACGACCTCGAATCTCGTAGTAAGCAGGGCATCCGAAGATGAAGTGTGTCTCTGTCTCTATCTCCTGTAAGTGACAAAGCTGGCAAATTCTATCTGCCCTATCGATGTGGTGATCTGTCTCCACCCGGAGTCTGTGAGACCCAACTCTGAGTTGCCCGAGGGGGATTCTAAGGGCATGCATCCAATGCTGGAACGTGTACTGGGGTCTGATGATGAGCCCATCCCTGATCTCCAGGCAATGCTCCGCGTAGAAGGCCATTTTTGGACGCAACCCATTGGGAGGATTGGTCCATGTGGTCTGAATGTATCGTCTGTAAATATCCTCCTTAATGATTTTATTCAGCTCTTGCTAATTGGGAAGGAGGTGGCCTGGAGCATTCAGAGAGTATTGAAAAGGAGGGGGATGGTCAATTTGGATTCCTGAAGCTTCCAGAAGCTCTGTCACGCTGGTGTACCAACATTTGGATCGGCCTGTCTGCGTACGGGTGATGTTCTCCGAGGAGCAATATGCTAAATATAGGTATCTGTCACGACCCTTCCTCGTGTCTGCCAGGCCTCGGAGCCTGTGCAGGAGCGACACTACCCTAAATATCACCTCTAGGTGGAAAGGTTGAGCCCCGAACTTTGCTAGAATGATGTGCTGAGGAACTGTCTGCTTGCACCTAATGAAACGATGCAAAAGGAGGGTTTGGACCCGCTCTGCTGAAGCCCAATCTGACTCTAGGAGAGAGGGACCCCAAATCTTTGAGCCGTAAAGCATTGTGGGGCGAATCAAAGTGTCCATGATGCTCATTTTGGACGAGATGTCCTGGAAATGGTGTCGGAAACACTGCCTCTCCAGAAGGGCTAGGGAGCCATACCCTTTGTTGATCCAAGGCTGAAGGGTTGGCCGCACGCTGAAGCGAGGCCCTGAAAACTAAACTCCCAAATATGTATAGGTGCTGACAATCTTGATCTCTTCTCCTTTAAATAGGAAGTGGAAGTCCGAGGTTTTCTTGACTCCATTGAAGATAATCACTTTGGTTTTACCCAAGTTCACAGTTAGATGCCTCCGGTCACAAAAAGTTGCGAGAGCATCCAGCTGTCTCTGAAGGCCTTCTTGGGAGGAGGCAATAAGGGCAATATCGTCTGCAAAGAGGAGGATGGAAATCAGGACCTGGTGAAGAAGACACCCATCTGTATCCTGGATATGCTCCCGGAGGAAAGACTCAAGCTCATCGATATAGATCTCGAATAAAGTAGGAGAAAGGGGGCATCCTTGCTTGACTCCAATGGTGCTTCGGATGAAATTCGACATTCCACCGACTGTGCGGAGATGGCCAAGGACAACCTCATAGAGGCGCATGATAGTTGTTAGGAGAGTCGAGGAAATGCCAATCTCTCTTAGCCTCTGGAAAAGATCTTCCCTCAGGACTGAGTCATCCTGTTCCACAGTTGCCATGGGAGAACTAATCATCCTGGCCCACAGGAGAACTAATCATCCTGTTTCACAGCTGCCACGAGAGAACTAATCATCCCGACTCACAGGAGAACTAATCATCCTGTTTCACAGTTGCCACGGGAGAACTAATCATCCCGGCCCACAGGAGAACTAATCATCCTGTACATAGCGCACCACCAGGGGAGGGTGAGTCGCCCTGTGGTCGTACGTTGCTCCAGTAAGTACCCCAAGCCCCCCAAAGCTCCCAAAGCTCAATGCATGCAACATGCAGGACCCTTATAATAAGATCTCTG
This sequence comes from Pinus tabuliformis, assembly GCA_031772625.1. Taxonomy (NCBI): domain Eukaryota; kingdom Viridiplantae; phylum Streptophyta; class Pinopsida; order Pinales; family Pinaceae; genus Pinus; species Pinus tabuliformis. The sequence goes on from CM062811.1 coordinate 681,616,882, forward strand.
AACGACTCCAAGTTGTTTGGGAAAGTCACAGATTTGACCTTTCCCGAGGCTTTGACAAAATGTCTGCGACCTGTACATCAGTCTCAATGCGATGGAGACTCCTCGCTCATCGACTTACCATATCCCAGATAAGGCAGTATCTGATGTCTATCTACTGGAGCAATCATTGAATATGGGATTCCTCAATAATTGAATCCCCCCTTTGGTTGTCACAGAGAATCACAGTGGTATTCATCATGTGTACAAACAACTCACTGAAGAGTTTCCACAACTAGGCAGCTTCGTACGAGATCATACTCGTAGCTATGTATTCGGTCTCAGTGATGCTTATAGCAACCAACTTCTGCTTCCTGCTCGTCCATGATATCGAAGCAGAATCCAAAGAGAACTAGCACTGAGAAGTGCTCTAGTGGTCCTCCACATTGCCTGCCCAGTCAGCATTCGAATAATCATGCAATTTCATATTTCCGATAGTGTATCTCAATCCATGAGAGATTGTGCCCCGTAGATTTCTCAGAAGATTCTTGGCACCAATTTAGTGAGGCTCAGCCAAATATGAGCTCACCATGCTAACTACAAAACATATATCTGGACGGAAGTTCACCAAGAACATCAACGCGAATGAGTTTATGAAACTCAGAGGCATTTCCCAAATCTGGTTCGACATCACTACCATATAACTTCTGAAAGTTAAGATCCTTGAGGTAGTCACATGCTTGCAGTTTATCATTCCACATCTGGAATCCAACTCCCTCTTACTTCTGCAAATGAGAGGGTCTGCACCTGTCAGAAATAGGTCGTCCTCATAAGGTGCTGGTATGAGAGGTCTATCATCCACAACCTTCAAACAATGGTTTGGATCGGCTTCACTCTTAGTGAATCTCAGCTTCATCTGACAACTATCAATCCTCTCATACTATGCCCGAGGAGTTTTGCTTCAAGCCATAGAGGGCTTTCTTCCACTTGCATATGTGAGATTCCTGATCATCAATCTCAAACCCCTTGGGTTGTTCCAAATCTGTCGACCTGCTACATGAGGGGAATGGTCCCCTTGTAAGATTTTCCTTTGGTACATCTCAGACATGTACTTTCATGCTCTTTTTGAATTCAAGCATCCCTGTTACCATCTGACTCACAAACCTCCGGTGCTATGTGTCAATGGACATGGTCCCCAGTGGACTTCTTGCAACTTGATACAACCCTGAACTAAAAAACATCTTTGAAAATTCTATTTTCAAACACGTACCTTTCCATCGATGAGTGCCACCTTGTAACCTTTGACTTCCATTGCTGAAATGGACACCAGGTTCTTCTTGCGATCAGGTACATAAAAGAGATTCTGTAAATGAATCGAGTTACCCTCATTCAATTGAGGGGTAACATTCCCTACACCCTTTCCGGGATAGGTGGCATCGGATCCAAGTATAATCCCACGATTTTTTCCATCTCTACCAAATTAGAGAGTGCACCCTTCTATCCGATGAAGTGCCTTGAAGAACTAAAATCAATAAGCCAGATTCCCAAAGAATCTGAAGGAGAGGGCCAATACAAGATAACGCTTATTTATCTTATCAAAAACAACATTTGATTCTTCATACCTGGGGTTCCTTGCTTTCTCTGAAGAGTCGGCCATTTCCTTGATGACCTGCATTACCTGTCATTCCTTTGATCATTGAAGATGTCCCTAGAATGATTGTTATCTTCATCAAGAGATGTGTCTCTGCCATTCGGACACTCCTTTGCATAATGACCGAACTTATTACAACCAAGGCATCTGCCTTTCCTTCCACCCTTAGATCCGGACTTCCCATTGAAGTGATCTTTAGGTAGGCCATCAGAAACTTCTGCTGCGCCATTCTGATAACATTCTTTGCTTTGACTTCACCCTTCGTGAATTTGAAGAGGGATGAGGAATCCATTGATCCTTTTGTCCTTTCCCAACTGTCTTCGGTGATTGCTCTTTCACTCTTGCTTGGGCATTGTCTTCACCTCAGCTGTGATACCATGTTACTTTTAGGTATGTTCTATGCTTAGATCACAAGTGGGGTTTATTTGGTTGTTGGCCGACCTTGACGAATTGTCCCATAACACAAATAAATTCATATCTCCAAGAATACTTATCGGAATCGGATGATCTTTAGATCAATCCTACACCTCTCGATGAGAGGGATCTAAGAAAAATATCAGCTTCCATTAATAAGATGACCCAAATGGAGTTTGGCCTTAGTTGCCAATTTTAACAATTTCGATGTTTCAAGTTTAGATACATATGGGATGAGGGGATCCTTGATGGATTCTATGAGAATCCTTTGAGCCCTAACTTCCCCTCTCATATATTTGGCAAGAGCTTGAGCATCTTTCTTTCTTGGTTTAGTGATAGATCCTTTGACATTTTCCATAACCTCATTTTCAATGAGATTTAGATCTGTCCTTTTCTTCCATGCAAGATAGTTTGAAGCCCCAACCAATTTGTTACTTTCCTTTCAAAACGACATTCTGACAGATTCAGATTTAGGCATAAATATACTTACTTGATAGAATGCTCCTTCTTGTTGCTTCCTTGATTTTGACGATGATATAAAGGATAAAAAACTTCTCCTTGATGAAGATAGTTTTCTTCAATAATGATCCTTGATCACACAGAGAAGGAGATCCCTTGGATCTCCTTATGATGATGATGTCTTCAATGGTAGGGATCTTGCTTGAGAGATATTTCCTTAGAGTCTTGATGACAACGCCTTTTGATCTAGCTTCTTTTGGATGAACAGTCTTCAAAACACTTCAACTTGATTCGTAAATATTTTCAACTTGTTTTTGTTACCTTAGCTTTGATACCGTGTTGAGAAATCTGGGGTAGCAAGATTAAGTGATTTCTCTGAGAGATAGTTGCTTGTGAATGATTTTTACTTATTAGATTAGAATCTTTTCTTTATATTATTATTGTGTTCTTTCATCAAACAATTACCAATGCATAAACAATAAAGAGACAAGAGACACATAATGTAGGCTATCTGCCAAAGCCAAAACCTCTCCCACTTGAGAGGAAAACCTGAACAAATTCTTCTTCTTATAGAGTCTTGAATTGACGAATACCAAGACCAAGATACAAAGCCCTTTTCCTCTTCCTTGAGTCAAATATAGTCAAACCCTTTGCTTCTTCTTCTTCTTGACTTTCTTTCAGAATTTCAACCCCTTGATTTCGGTCTACAACTTTTGTTTCCAAATCAGAAACCTTAGTTTGTATAGATGACCAACTTTAACCCTTAACTAGGCTCTCTTTAGAAAGAGACTCCTTTCTTTTAGTTCACCTTCCCTTTGACTTGTCCTTCACCAAACTTGGTTACCTTTAGATGTCTGTAACCTTCTCGGTCTCCTTGCTGCAATAGTCAGGATTGCAACTTCGTATGTGGAGATTACTTAGCCCAAAACAATCACAAAATAGTGTTGAAACACTTCGCTCTTTCTTCCTCTCTCCTCGCTGGTTATAGGGCTTCTTCTTGATCAACTTTGCACTACTTAACTTCAGACTTGCTTCACCAAAAATTAGTGCTCCAAATGAAATCCAAACTTCTCTATTTGTAGTTGTTTCCTTATCAAAATAAGCCAACTTGACAGCAAGTTGGGCCGACGTGTCATTTGGAGAGGTATTTTTATTCTTCTTGAAGCAGACTTGAAAGGAGATGCTTGTGCTTGTCTTGGAGGGCTATTTGACACTTTAATTGACTCTCCTTCATACATGACATTGATTCTCTTTGACTTTATGACCAATCCTAAGGGTTCACAATGGGAGCCATTCCTAAAACTAAAATTCCTTTCTCTTGAAACCCATGAGACAAGCATTACAAAAATAATTTTATTTTTCTTTACATCAATTACATAAAATCACATTTACATATGTCATTGTGAAGACCGAATCTAGTTACACTTTTCAACAAGAGGGTCTATTGGAGATGATATCTTAGGAAATGTAGATGTAGCACAGAGGATGGGCGAGTCATGTTGTTTTCCAACAAAATAGTGTTATTATTATTTGTGTGCTCAATGTTTTCTCCTAGCATGGTTCTCGGGTAGTACCACTTAGATAATATACATAAAATGGTATGTTTAAATTTATATGCTTTTTTGGTCCGCATCACACACACACACCCACACAACATGACCTAGAGAGGAGGATGGTAAGGTCGAGCAAGCAAGCATCCTGAGCTTTCGACCAATCAACCATTGTGCTAGTAAACAACACTAGGATTTTGGGTGTTCAATATGTTTAAATATGCTCAGATCCCTCTTACAAAATGGATTATTTCTCTTACTATAACATTGATTACATTATTCCTAGTAGATTTTAGTTTAGAAAGCTTATATATTTTGAGATTTTGCATGGAATATAAATGGACTGGAGTTAAGTTGGATCACAAGTTCATGCCTTCAACTCTCTAGTTTAGCTTGATTAGAATTCTAATATTTTATTTTGTATCTACTGCATATGGTTGATTTAAGTGATCACATATACATAAAATACAAAATGGATTATCCTCCTTTATATAACAAGGCTCAAAGACGAGTATGTTTCATATTATGATTGATTGTTTCATTCAACTCTCCAATTTAACTTTTATAATGATTCTAATATCTTATTATGTATATGTTGTAGATGGCTTGTTCTGGTGAGCATGAGTAAGTGGAATACAAAATGGAATGTCTATATTTATATTCCAAACTCTAGACGAGGTATGTTTGGTATAATGAATAAATATTTGTTTTGAATTATGTTTGCCATTACTATTTGTGTTTTTATTTTAACCTTGTCACCCCACCTTTTTTCTTTTCAGTGGAGAAGAGGACACGATGATAGAGATAATGTGCGAAGGGGAAGTTTGCAATTTTTTGTTTGTTGTTGTCTACATGTTTCTTTTAGTTCATGCCTTCAAAATCTATAGTTTGACTTATATTAAAAATTCAATATTTAATTGTGTATCTATTACAGATGGCTTGTTCGAGTGAGCGAAAATATGTGAAATACAAAATGGATTGTCCCCTTTTATATAACAATCTCAAAGAAAGGTGTGTTTCTTATTACAATTAATTATTCCATACTCTCTAGTTTAATTGTATAACGATTCTAATATGTTATACTGTGTCTTCTGTAAATGGTTTGTTTTGATGAGCACGAGCAAGTGGAATACAAACAACGTCCATCGTTATAAAACAAACTCTAGGGGAGTTGTGTTTCCTATTATGAATAATTATTGGTTTTGAAATATGTTTAACATTACTAATTGTGTGTGTATTTTAAGCTTATTCAACCTACTTTTTTCCCTTTCAGTGGAGGAGAACACATTGCAGGAGAGATAATGTGTAGAGGGGATGTTTGCAATTTTTTCTTTATTCTTGGCTGCATGTTTTGTTTAGTTTAGTTTGAGCATGGCCATGCTATGTTGTACTCGTTTTCCTTTGTTTTGCATTTTTTTCTCGTTTTTTTTTAGTTTGGTCTTGGTTTCGTTTTTTGGGTGTGTTGAACTCTTCCTTTGTTTTGTTTTTTTGTTATTTTAATGTTTTTTGTAGTTTGGTCTTGTTTTCGTTTATTGTGTGCGGAAACGGAAATAAAGGAAGAAAACAAAGAAAATTGAGGTTATTTTTCATAAATGAAGGTGAGTCAACATTTTTATATGCAATGCACTTCACTTAAAAGTATCTTTCACTAATTTGTGGCTCCATTTGTTTGCTATTCAAATTATTATATGTTTTATCTATGCTCTCATAGTCAACTATATTGATATTTTTTATGTAGTGAAGAGCTACAATTGTAGTGTCTACATAAGTCAAGTGGTGAAGATGCTCTAGACATTCTACAAACATGGCATAGATGATGGGTGAGGCATACTTTTCTCCTACACAATACTATTTTCCTTTAATACACTGAAATATTTGTTAGTTGCACAATGATATATCATTTTGTCATGGTTTCAAGGTAGTATGATCTTGTTCATGGATGTGAGATTTAAGATTTTCCCTAGAATTTTGATATGAAAGAAATGGAAATGTTACACTATGGTTCACATGTTCAGGGATTATTGTTCATGATTGTCGATGTTATAATATTAGCCAAGGGAAGGTAGTTATGTGTATGTGTTGGCTTGTTGGGGCTTGACCCAGGGTCAGAGTTAATTAGCCAAACAAATCCTGGTACTAGCCCTTTCGGAAACAGTCCGCAGAGCGCGGATTGAGGTCTCACCCGAAGTAGTATGGGAGGGTGCTAGAACCAAGTTTCCACACCCTGGAGATGTCTGATGAGTTCGAATGGTCCGCGGTTTGTCCCTGCGCGTAGGTTGCTTTGCGCACTTTCTCGTTCCTCGTGGCCTGATATACTGCCTTCGCGCAACCCTACCTAGGGGCTGAGCGTCGCGCTCTCCGTTATTACCCAAGACCTTGCTTATATTCCAATGTCAGTTAATCATCTTTGCCTACTCGAGTGCTTTAAGTTATACTTAGCAACATACAATATTCATACAAGTGCGCGCAGTAAATAGACAGTATATTTTCGAATTATATCAATCATGCATTAACCCAAGAACAGATACACAGAATTATAACCAAACTTCTCTTTATTGATTCTTTTCACGGTTACAGACTCTATTCACCCTGTGCACTCAGCTGTAGGGGTCCGCGCACTCAGCTGCGGACTACTAGGCCTCTGCGCACACAGTTGCAGAGCCTTCTCCTACCCTACGACTGAAAGACACACTTTACATTGCGACTCAATCACTTAGACTTCTCATACTTCTCTTCTATTATCTATCTCTTTTTTTACACTTAGAGCCTCGCTCTATTTATACAATCCCATGGTCCGCGGACCATGGGTAGGTCTATCTAGCCGACATTACATTACAAAACTAGGGCGGACAACCCTGTGACTCTATCATACTTTCGCGCCCTGCGCCTACAATTCGCAGAGCTTTACAACAAGATTCTGTTAAAACTTGGGCTTTGAGCCCCAAAACATGCCTTGGGGGATTCCATGCCCAGCAGGCCCCCAACACAAACATCGGTGACTCACCCTCGAGTCATTCTGTCAGCGTGGCGATCTTTGCGCGGAGTCCCTCCAACTGTTCTTGAACTTCACGGAGGTCAGCAGCGCACTGAGTTGCTTATTCTTGGATTTGCTGCATACGCTGTTTTGAGACCCTCTGTGTCGGGAGTGCTTCTCTACATCAATGTGTGCATCCCCTGCATGTGTGCGAGCTTGCCTTCGATTTCTGCCGTGATGGTGAAGGCCTCGTTGATCCAAGGCTGAATGCGTGCCTTCAGGATTGCTTCCTTATGTCGTGCCGCGTCCACCTGCTCCTTCAGTGCTTTAGCCTACTGCATCTGTGCAAGCCTCTGAGTGAGGACCACCGTCTGTGCAGTTCCTCGGACACTGTCATACTGCTGTTGGAGTTCTCACGCCTTTGTCTCTAAGCGCTGGATGTTGGGGTCCTCCTGCAGATTTGAGAGGACCTCAAGTGATTCTTCCAACATATTGGTGCAGTCGCGCACTGCACCTCCAATTTCCTCCAATCCCACTGTGATAGTGCTAGTGCGTTGTTCTCTGACTTCTGGGGGAGTGGATGGCTGCGCCTTTAACTGCAGCTCGGCGATCTGAAGGTTCAACTCCAGCTAAACCTTTGTCATTTCTTCCCTCGCCTCGTAGACCCTTGCTGCTAAGATGTGGATCCGCGCCTCTGCTGGTATGTCTGTTGGGATGGCCAGCTTCGGGATGCTTTGGCAAGTGTCATCTATCCCCTGTACCAATTGTTGATTTTGTGACACCAATTCGTCGCGCTGCAAGCTTAGTTGTTCCATATTTATCAACTTTTGCTCACTGAGGACTTCGAGCGCGCGGCTCTCCCTAGCTCGTAGCTCTACAGTTATCCCATCCTGCAACACATATTAGGTCTCGCGTGTGAGTGTAGCTATATTGATACCGAGACCTTTCAGCGCGTTGACCGTAGGCCTGTCAGCCTCATTTGATGTCACTAGTGCCCCTTCCGGCAACACTATGGTATTTTTCATCCGCGCGCAACATCTGCTCTGCTGCCGTGGATCTGACTGTTAGGTTGGTCGAAAGGGTACCAACCTGAGGCGGGTGCGCATGTAATTCCTGCAACTGCGCTCTGAGGGCCCCCAACACAATCTGGTTCTCCTGCATGAAATCTTGGAGAGCTTCATTGGTGACATCGCGCACTGTCTCGACGATGTCATGCAGATCACCCTCGATTAGGGTGATCGGGTTAATGGACAATTTCGAGGCCTTGACCTTCTTACGCGACCTTGCCCGCTCTACTGGGTGCTGGCACTTCAGCTGCGTTGACGCGGTCTGTGGGTCTGCTCCTTCTGTTTCTGCTTCCTCTGCTTCCTGCCCTTGCGAAGGCATTGTTTGGCCCTCGCTCGCCTTCGCGGCTGATTCCTATGCTGCTGCTGCTGCGGCCTTTTCCTGCTCAGCTGCTTTATGTGCTGTGTCCTGCGCTGCCCGCACTTCTGCTGCCGCTGCTTCCTTCCTTCGCTTTTTGGCTAACTGTGCGATGTGCAGCTTGGCCTCGTCTTTCTTCCTTTGCGCTGCCGACTTCTCAATCTCTCCGATGTCTGGGGCGCACCACTTCGGCGGCCGTGCCTTCAGTACATCAAAAACGACGTCGTCTGTTGCTACGAAGGGTAGCTTTATCCACTGCTTAATTGGGTCCTTGCGTGCCCTGATGTAAATATTATGCATGTCCGCTTTAAATTCTGCAAAACTCTGCAGACTGTTGTAAACAGTGGGTGACAATTGTGGCTTACGGTTGATCCCCATTCTAAGGTTCATCTCCATGAACACCCAGAAGATTTTGCTGTCGTGTATCCTCTTAGCATCCTTCGTGGCCCAGAGCGAAGCGTACTTCACGGCCTCCAGTAAATCCCTATCAATTATGGGGAATTGACTATCCTCCGGTAATTCCCCAGCCACGAGCACTATGGACAACAACAACCATGCATAGTGGAACGTTTTGCCTTGTTCCTGGGCTTCGCGGCAATTTTCTAAAAACTCCTTGTAGAGGAACTCGGACCAGTTAAATTGGACCCCCTCTGCGCACTGCTCAGCCAGTGCTACCACCGGTGCGGGTACTTCGTCCGCGTGACACTTATGCATGACCTTTCCTGCCAGGATTTGGGTCGCCACGTGCACTGCTTTCTCCTTGATGCTGGAGATGGCGTAGCCCCTCTTCTTCTTCTCCAACTTGTATTTTTTCTTCATGGCCTCTGCAATGGCCAAGTCATTGCCCTTCCCTTCTGATATGTCCGCGGGGTCCTCTCCTTTACATGGAAGTCGGGAGACGCGGTGAATCAGGTCTGTCGTGATGGGGATGGGCTCCTCCAGCCACAAACACCCATCATGCACCAGGCAGAGCAGCTGCCTAATGATGAAAATGGTTATTGGTGCGCGGTGAAAGTGTGGCACCCAGAGTAGGTTCAGTAGCCCAACCTTTTCCACTCCGCGCAACCACTTTTGCGGCTCTAATTCTGTCACCCCCGTCGCGGTGTTTTGTTTGGGCTTCATGAGGTTCCTGGTCTCAAGGTGAGGGAACTTCTCGTGGTCAGCGAGGTCCCAATCTTCAAATTTTAGGCTCGACACCCGTCCCAGGTGCGTACCTTCAAACATAATGTTGTCTGGGAGGAGCGGGGTCTGGAGCGAGCTCTTGGTCTTGTCCAGGTCCTTGGGCACTTTCGCCTTCCCTTTTCGTGGGGGGACATAGGCGGGCAATTTTGTTGTGTGGTGCGCAAGCTGAGTGTCCTCCTCCATGCCTTCATCCTCGTCCTCCGCAATGATAAGATCCTCCAGATCTTCTTCTTCTTCATCTGTCTCTATGGTGACAGCTTTCCCCTTCTCCTCCATTCACAGTTCACTGTGCAGCAGGTTCCGCGGGGACACGTACGGGAACCATTGCTTGTTTGTCCTTCTTAGGTCTTGGTGTGTGCAGTGATTTCGGGATTTCTGCCACAATCCTGGTTCCTTCTGGAGCATCTCCCACAACCAGGGCTTGCGTAACCTCTCCGGCGGTCATTTCGGTTATCTCCATAACGTCCTGAGTAGTTGCCATCGTATTTGTCCGGAAAATCAAGCACTCGTGAACTTAGGGGCTCAATCAACGCTCGACTCACAACAATCAGGGCTCTGCTCAATCGCTCAATTCGCAAATGACCAAGTGTTGTTTGCTGGGTAGCCCTTTGTATTTTATAGCGCTTTTTGAATTTGAATTCGACTGTTCCCCCCAAATCCGGTTCATTAATGCTTTCTTGGCGGCAGATTTTTCCAAATCTTGCCCATAAATCGCGTCTTAAATGCCTGCCGCCCGCTCCATTTGGCCTCAAGTTGAGCATCCCATTGTGAATAGTGACTTCAATGGTCACTTTTTGGTCAACCCACGCGGCAGCGCAACCCCTCGTGCGCGGTCACGGACCTTGTGACTCTCTGCTTCTGCGCGCATCTCCAGTATCGCGCAACTCCTGGGCAGAATAGTTTATAGTCTCGCGCTCCCTTTCAACTGCCTGGAGCGCTAACACTGTTCCTTCCTCGGCTAGTCAGGTGGTCACGCCACTTATGTGCGGTTTCCTTCGATCATCCAGCATTCTTTCTGAGAAATACCTACCTTTTTTCGTTACTGGCCGTGTCGCGCACCTTATCCTCTGCAACGCATAACCTTGGTTAATTCTCTTAGTAATATGTGGTCCAAGCCAAGGCATCAGACTGATCAATTCGCGGCGATAGTCCTCAAGCTTGTCAGCATGATCGTACACACCCTGTTTTATCAACGTGGTCTTCTTATCGAGAAACTCGTTCCTTATCTCGTCTTCTAGCTTCTTGACTTCCGCTTCTACCAAAGCACTTTTCCTCCTTAATCACACCCTTTCTTTTTCAAGTTTTTGGAGCCTAAAATTTCCCTGTTGGATTTCTTCCTCAAGTCCCATGTGTTCTGCTTCTTGCGGCTGTGTGATCCCTTCTTTCTAGGCTCTGCGAACCATCGTATCTACTGGTGCTACTATGCGCGGACTAGGCTTTTCATGCTCCATGGGGATTACAACATTCGCTTCATACTTCAGCTTCAAAGGTGCTTGCGCAGTCATGGTTTTGCACACGGTCCTATATGCCCAGAGAACCGTTGGTACGCGCAGGTCCCAGTTAGCCCGCTTCACATGGTGGACCGTGTTCAGTGCTTCGCGTACCTTGTCAAAAGCTTCTGCGTGAATATGCTTCTGCGCGCTTGGTCTTACCATAGTTCCTGGTCCCAAACGGAGCGTTTGTTTGCGCCATTGTCTTGCCCGCACTTGCGTCTCGATCATGTCTCCTACCACGAGTACTGTGTGTATTCTTGCAAGTTTCATACCATATGCTTGTACCCACCTGGAAAGGTGGGCGCGTAAGCTGTTTCGTCTGTCATACTTGTCTTTTAACCACATCAGAGGCTTCCCAAACCGCATGGGCATCATCCTTTTGCATTCGCGCCAGTCCTCGAAACTTCTTTGGTGCGTACACCACCACCTTGCGGGGGTAGCGCGCAATACCCATTTCAGAGCGCTTAAACGTTGTTGTTCCGACACTTCTTCCTCAAATTTGTTCAGGAAATCATCCACCTCGCCCAACCCGTCATACGTAGGCAGGTCTCTTACCTGTGTTGCTACGCAGCGCAACGACCTTGTCATCATGTTACAGTTGAGCGTGGTTACCTCGTGTAACTGGTTCTGCCATCGTTCTATCTCTTCGTCAGAATCTGATGTGTAGGAGCTTTCGTGCTCCCAAGATATTCGACCATTCGCGGTTGGATTTACCCAATCTTGCTCCCGCGCGGTTATCTTGTAGATGCAGTCTAGATCATCATCACTATCGTTGTCGCGCACTGGTTCTGTGTAGCGCGATCCTTTTGCAGGGTCTAAAGGTACCACTACGTGCAGTGACTTTTTCTCAAAGATCATCTTGCGCTTCTTTAGATTTATTACTCCATTCATGTCAGTGACCCAATCTATTCCTAATAACGCGGGATAGGGATTGTTGTTCTACAATTTCTATCATTTCGAAATCTGCCAGCGCGCTTGCTCATTTGATGTCTACTGTGATTCCTTGTAATCTTCCCATAGGTAGGATCTTTTGCTGGTTTGCCATTCACAGTTGGATAAGAGACCATTGCAGCACAGGCCTGCCCATGTGCTCCCATGTTTGCTTTGGCAGGACGTTTGCGTCTGATCCTAGATCCAGAATCACTTGATCCATCTCATATTCCCCGATATGCGCGGTCAATCTCATCTCCCTTCCTGTGCACATCGTGTGCTTTCCGAGCTTTCGGAGTACATGCAGCTCCCCTAGCGCGGTCCTAACGCATCTAATTATGAGTTCTTGCAGCCCCTTCACAGCCTTGCTGTCACGTAGCAGCTTCATGCATGTCTCCAAGAATGTAGTGAGCATCAATGGGTCCATTTCCGACTCCAGTCCGTCCTTACTTCCTGAAGTGGAGGCATCAACAAAGCTCCTCTTAGCTTCCATGAAGGTCTCCTTAGTGCGCTCCAAATCAAATTTTGGTTCCTTTGTTGGAGCCTTGCGAACCCAGGTACTTTCTTCAGGTTGCTTACCTTTGTCATCCCCTGTCGTAATACCACTTTGGAGCACGATATTTACATTGGGGTCTTCCTCGCGCGACTCAGACCTCATCATTTGCAGGTTCTGAGTTAGGGGAGGTTGGAGTGCTCCTTTATCGCGCAACCTCGCTATCAGTGTGGGACAGTCCTCTGTCTCATGATCAAACTGCGTACAATATAAGCATGATGGTCTTGTTGGATTTGTACAATTGCGGGCATAATGCCCCGGCCCTCCGCAATTGTAACATATTAGCTGTCCGTAACTTCTTCCTAGTCCCATTCCACCTTGGCCTCGTTCGCGCCCCTGAAATCCAGTGCGCGCCATTCCTTCATTTTGATCGAGGGCCCGTGTCTCGGCCTGAACTCTGTAGGCAGGAGTCTGATCCATCATCAGTTCATAACTTCTACAAGTGCGCTCATCATGGCCTACTGACCTGCAGAAATTACAGAACAACTGCTGGGAATTCTGCGTATACTTCTGTAACAGATGGCAATTATCTATAGCATGCTTCCCTCCTATCTGACAAATTGTGCACCACAATGCAGGCGCCGTGCTTGGTCCTACTTGTGCCTCTGGTCTCAATGGCATTGGTCCTCCTCCTGCGAGGTAATTCATGAACACCGGGCAATGGTCCTTGTCGTGCCCCTGGCCCTTGCACTTTACGCACCATACCTCGTCGCGCACTTCTAGACGAGTCGTCCTATCTTGTTTCAAACTCTGCATCTCAAGGCACAAGTTCTTCAACTGCGCGTGAATCTGCTGGACTCCCAGGTTAGGATCTTGTATCAGAGTCTCGTGCAATCTCATCGCGACCTCCAAAGCCTCAGCCTAAGTGGTTAGCCTTTGTTGCGACAACGCGTTCCGTAGATGCGGTGTTAACGAGGCTACAAACCATTCGCGGTGTTGCCCGTCTGTTAAGGTCATGTTTGCTTCGCGAATTGTGCACTTTAGTCTTTGATCCAACTCCCACGGGGTTTCGCCTGGTAGCATTGAGATTTCTTTGAATCCAATGATCAATTGTGCCTCCGACTTTGGCCTGCTAAATTCTTTGTTTAGCACAGTTTGGATATCCGCTATCCCCGCATTTGGATTGTCATTGGAATGCTTAATGTACCAAGTCAGTGCGCGATCCTGCAGAGCGCTAACCAACGTTGCCTTCCTTATATTGTCGTCTGTGACACCCTGTGCTTCCCATACAACTTTTATCACGAACCAAAACTGGTCCGGATCTTCATTCCCTACTCCCTTGAACATTGGTAGCTTTATCGCGCTGGCCATACTACTTCGCGATGGTGGCAGAGGTGGTATGGGCGAAGTCAGGGGTGAAGATGGTGAAACTGGTGGTGGTGTGGGTGGGGGTGGTATGCGCGGAATTCTCTGCTTTATCAGATTGATCGCACTTCTTGGTGAAACCTTCGCGAGCTCCTCTTCGCCTCCACGTGGAGGTGAAATCAAGGGGCTAGTTTTTAGTTCTGTGCTACCTTCATTTCTGTAGATCCTCCCACTCCGCGTAGCCCCAAACATCAATTTATTCGCATAACCCACTTTTCACACAGTAGCATTTTAATCCAAGTGTTCAAAGATTTAACGTACTTATCTCGCGATCCCTTGAGGAAGCGTCGTTCTGCCTCGCTGTAGCTGACTGAAGTATCTACCGCGAATTTAGTGATGAATCCTCCTATGACTCGGTCCAGCCAGTGATCGACTTCTAGTCTGCGCACCAATTCCGGAGTCCACACAATAGGTTTGTCGAGTTTACACCTTCCTTGGCTATTTGCTAGCCTCGCGATCCACTCGTACAACTCAGTAGGGAAGGATGCAAAGAAAATTTCATGGATTTCCGTATATAAGTAGCAATCTAACCACTCTTCCTTTGATAGTTGCGGATTCCTGTTTTCCTGCGCCGCGAACTCGTGAATCTTTCTGTCCAACCACTCTTCAATTCCTTTCTTGGTTGGATTCCAGTGATATGACATCAGACATCTCTATGCAGATCCCGGTCCCGACAACAGAACCATTTGTTGGCTTGTTGGGGCCTGACCCAGGTTCAGAGTTAATTAGCCAAACAAATCCTGGTACTACTGGCCCTTTCGGCAATAGTCCATGGAGCGCGGACTGAGGTCTCACCCGAAGTAGTATGGGAGGGTGCTAGAACCAGGTTTTCGCACCCTGGAGATGTCTGATGAGTTCGACTGGTCCGCGGTTTGTCCCTACGCGCAGGTTGCTTCGCGCACTTTCTCATTCCTCGCGGCCTGATATATTGCCTTCGCGCAGCCCTACCCAGGGGCTGAGCGTCGTGCTCTGCGTTATTACCCAAGACCTTGCTTATATTCCAATGTTAGTTAATTATCTTTGCCTACTTGAGTGCTTTAAGTTATACTTAACAACATAAAATATTCATACAGGTGCGCGCAGTAAATAAACAGTATATTTGCAAATTATATCAATCATGCATTAACCCAAGAATAGATACACAGAATTATAACCAAACTTCTCTTTATTGATTCTTTCCATGGTTACAGACTCGACTCACCCTGCGCACTCAGCTGCAGGGGTCCGCGCACTCAGTTGCAGACTACTATGCCTCTGCGCACACAGCTGCAGAGCCTTCTCCTACCCTACGACCCAAAGACACACTTTACACTACGACTCAATCACTTAGACTTCTCATACTTTTCTTCTATTATCTATCTCTTCTTTTACACTTAGAGCCTTTCTCTATTTATACAATCCCATGGTCCGCGGAGCATGGGTAGGTCTATCCAGCCGACATTACATTACAAAACTAGGGCGGACAACTCTGTGACTCTATCATACTTTTGTGCCCCGCGCCCGCGATTTGCAGAGCTTTACAACAAGATTTGGTCAAAACTTGGGCTTTGAGCCTCAAAACATTTCTTGGGGGGATTCCATGCCCAACAGTATGGTAAATTCATCACTGTATATTTATGCTTTAAATTCTCTTGGTTTATTCATGATCTCATATATAATATTACTTTGTTCAGCGAATGACTACAAATGTAGTGTCTGGGAGGTTATTGTTAATAAATGAAGGTGAGTCATCATTTTTATATGCAATGCACTTAGGCTTAAAAGTATCTTTCGCTAATTTGTGGCTCCATTTGTTTTCTATTCAAATTAT
Source organism: Pinus tabuliformis (assembly GCA_031772625.1). Classification (NCBI taxonomy): domain Eukaryota; kingdom Viridiplantae; phylum Streptophyta; class Pinopsida; order Pinales; family Pinaceae; genus Pinus; species Pinus tabuliformis. The sequence goes on from CM062811.1 coordinate 681,632,661, forward strand.
TATGTGTTTTATCTATGCTATCATAGTAAATCATATTGATCTTTTTTATGTAGTGAAGAACTACAATTGTATGATCTACACAAGTCAAGTCGTGAAGATGCAGTAGACATTCTATGAAATGGCACAGTGGATGGGTGAGTCATACTTTTCACCTACACAATACTATTGTCCTTTAATTCATTGAAATATTTGCTAGTTGCACAATGATTTATGATTTTGTCATGGTTTTGAGGTAGTATGATCTTGTTCATGGATGTGAGATTTGAGCTTTCTCCTAGAACTTCGATTTAAGAAATGGAAATTTTACAGTGGGGTTTTCATGTTTAGGGATTATTGTTCATGATTGCCGTTGTTATGATATTAGCCAAGGGAAGGTAGTTATGTGTATGGTTAATTCATCACTCTATATATTTATTCTTTAACCTCTTGTGGTTTATTAGTGATCTCATATATAATATTACTTTGTGCAACGATGACTACAATTGTAGTGTGTGGGAGGGTCGAGTGGAGATGATATCTTAGGAAATGTAGACGCAATGGAGAGGATGAGTGAGTCATGTTTTTTCCATCAAAATAGTGTTATTATTATTTGTGTGCTCAATGTTTTCTCCTTCTAGCATGGTTCTTGGGTAGTACCACTCAAATGATATACATAAAATAGTATGTTTAAATTTATATGTTTTTTTGTTCCACATCACACACATACCCCCACACAATGTGCCTTAGAGAGGAGGATGGTAAGGTTGAGCAAGCAAGCATCCTGAGCTTTCAACCAATCAACCATTATGCTAATAGACAACACTATGATTTTGGGTCTTCAATATGTTTAAATATGCTTATATCGCTCTTACAAAATGGATTATTTCTCTTACAATAACATTGATTGCATTATTCCTAGTAGAATTACGTCTAGTTTAGAAAACTTATATATTTTGAGATTTAACATGGAATGGAATTAAGTTGGATCACAAGTTCATGCCTTCAACTCTCTAGTTTAGATTTTATTAGAATTCTAATATTTTATTTTGTATCTACTGCAGATGGTTGATTTCAGTGACCACATATACGTAAAATACAAAATGGATTATCCTCCTTTATATAACAAAGCTCAAAGACGAGTATGTTTCACATTATGATTGATTGTTGCATTCAACTCTCCAATTTAACTTGTATAATGATTCTAATATCTTATTATGTATATGTTGTAGATGGCTTGTTCTAGTGAGCACGAGTAAGTGGAATACAAAATGGAATGTCTATCTTTATATAGCAAACTCTAGATGAGGTATGTTTGGTATAATGACGAATTATTCGTTTTGAGTTATGTTATTCATTACTATCCGTATCTTTATTTTAACCTTATTCACCCCACCTTTTTTCCTTTCAGCGGAGGAGAGAACACTACAGTAAAGATAATGTGAAAAGGAGAAGTTTGCAATTTTTTGTTTTTTGTTGTCTACATTTTATTTTGAAGTTCATGCCTTCAAATTCTCTAGTTTGACTTTTATTAGAAATCTAATATTTTATTGTGTATCTATTGCAGATGGCTTGTTTCGGTGAGCAAAAAGCTGTGAAATACAAAATGGATTGTTCCCTTTTATATAGCAATCCCAAAGGAAGGTGTGTTTCTTGTTACAATTAATTATTTCGTACTCTCTAGTTTAACTTATATAATGATTCTAACATCTTATTTTGTATCTTCTATAGATGGTTTATTTTGATGAGCACAAACAAGTGGAATACAGACAATGTCCATCGGTATGAAACAAACTCTACGGGAGTTGTGTTTCCTATTATGAATAATTATTGGTTTTGAAATATGTTTAACATTACTAATTGTGTGTATTTTAAGCTTATTCAACCGACTTTTTTTCACTTTCAGCAGATGACAACATGTTTCCGGAGAGTTGATGTGCAGAGGGGATGTTTGCAATTTTTTCTTTGTTCTTATCTGTATGTTTTGTTTTGTTGAGTTTGAGCATGGCCATGATGTGTTGTATTCGTTTTCCTTTGTTTTGCATTTTTTTTCTTGTTTTTTGGTGTTTGGTCTTGGTTGCATTTGTTGGGTGTGTTGGACTATTCTTTTGTTTTGTTTTTTTGTTCTTTTAATGTTTTTTGTAGTTTGGTCTTGGTTTAGCTTGTTCGGTGCGGAAATGGAAATGAAGGAAGCAGACAAAGAAAATTGAAGTTATTGTTCGTAAATGAAGGTGAGTCAACATTTCTATATGCAATGCACTTCACTTAAAAGTATCTTTCGCTACTTTGTAGCTCCATTTATTATCTTTTCAAATTATTATATGCTTTATCTAAGCTCTCATAGTCAACTATATTTATCTTTTTTATGTAGTGAACAACTACAATTGTATGTTCTACACAAGTCAAGTGGTGAAGACGCACTAGACATTCTACAAACATGACATAGAGGATGGGTGAGGCATACTTTTCTCCTACACAATACTATTGTCCTTTAATACATTGAAATATTTGTTAGTTGCACAATGATTTATTATTTTGTCATGGTTTCGAGATAGTATGATCTTGTTCATGGGTGTGAGATTTGAGATTTTTCCTAGAACTTTGATATGAAAGAAATGGAAATGTTACACTGGGTTCACATGTTCAGGGATTATTGTTCATGATTGTTGTTGTCATAATATTAGCCAAGGGAAGGTAGTTATGTGTATGGTTGATTCATCACTTTGTATATTTATTCTTTAACCTCTCGTGGTTTATTCGTGATCTCAGATATAATATTACTTTGTGCAGGGAACGACTACACTTGTAGTGTATACGAGGGTCAAGCGGAGATAATATCTTAGGAAATGTAGATTCAGCGCAGTGGATGGGTGAGTCATGTTTTTTTCCAACAAAATAGTGTTATTGTTATTTGTGTGCTCAATATTTTTTCCTTTTAGTATGGTTCGCGGGAAGTACCAATCAGATGATATACATAAAATGGTATGTTTAAATTTATATGTTTTTTTGTTCCACATCACAAGCACACCCTCACATAACATGCCGTAGAGAGGAGGATGGTAAGGTCGAGCAAGCAAGCATCTTGAGCTTTCGACCAATCAGCTATTGTGCTAGTAGACAATGTTAGGATTTTGGGTGTTCAATATGGTTAAATATGCCTAGATCCCTCTTACAAAATGGATTATTTCTCTTACGATAACATTGATTGCGTTATTCCTAGTAGAATTACGTCTAGTTTAAAAACATTATATATTTTGAGATTTAGCATGGAATATAAATGGACTAGAATAAAGTTGGATCACAAGTTCATGCCTTCAACTCTTTAGTTTAACTTTTATTAGAATTCTAATATTTCATTTCGTATCTATTGCAAATGGTTGATTTCACTGACCACCTATACGTAAAATACAAAATGGATTATCCTCGTTTATATAACAAAGATAAGACGACTATGTTTCACATTATGATTGATTGTTTCATTCAACTCTCCAATTTAACTTGTAAAATGATTCTAATATCTTATTATGTATCTGTTGTAGATGGCTTGTTCTGATGAGAACGAGTAAGTGGAATACAAAATGGAATGTCTATATTTATATATCAAACTCTAGAGGAGGTATGTTTGGTATAGTGAATAATTATTCGTTTTGAGTTATGCTTTACATTACAATCTGTCTTTATTTTGACCTTATTCACCCCACCTTTTTTCCTTTTAGTGGAGGAGAGGACACTATAGTAAAGATAATGTGAAAAGGGGAAGTTTACAATTTTTTGTTTGTTGTTGTCTACATTTTTTTTTGAAGTTCATGCCTTCAAATTCTCTAGTTTGATTTTTATTAGAAATCTAATATTTATTGTGTATCTATTGCAGATGGCTTGTTCCAGTGAGCAAAAAATTATGAAATACAAAATGGATTGTCTCCTTTTAAATAGCAATCTCAAAGAAAGGTGTGTTTCTTATTACAATTAATTATTGTGTAATCTCTAGTTTAACTTATATAACGATTTTAATATATTATTGTGTATCTTCTATGGATGGTATGTTTTGATGAGCACAAGCAAGTGGAATAGAAACAGCGTCCATCGTTTTGAATAATTATTGGTTTTGAAATATGTTTAACATTACTAATTGTGTGTATTTTAAGTTTATGCAACTGATTATTTTTCCCTTGCAGCAGAGGACAACACATTGCAGGAGAGATGATGTGCAGAGATGATGTTTACAATTTTTTCTTTGTTCTTATCTGCATGTTTTGTTTTGTTGAGTTTGAGCATGGCCATGCTGTTTTGTACTTGTTTTCGTTTGTTCTGCATTTTTTTTCTCGTTTGTTGTTGTTTGGTCTTGGTTTCGTTTGTTGGGTGTGTTGTACTCTTCTTTTGTTTTTCTTTTATGATCTTTTAATGTTTTTTGTAGTTTGGTCTTGGTTTCGTTTGTTGGGTGCGGAAACGGAAACGAAGGAAGCATACAAAGAAAATTGAGGTTATTGTTCATAAATGAAGGTGAGTCGACATTTCTATATGCAATGCACTTCACTTAAAAGTATCTTTCGCTACTTTGTAGTTCCATTTATTATCTTTTCATATTATTATCTGCTTTATCTAAGGTCTCATAGTCCACTATATTTATCTTTCTTATTTAGTGAACAACTACAATTGTATATTCTACACAAGTCAAGTGGTGAAGACGTACGAGACATTCTACAAACATGACATAGAGGATGGGTGAGGCATACTTTTCTCCTACGCAATACTATTGTCCTTTAATACATTTAAATATTTTTTAGTTGCACAATAATTTATTATTTTGTCATGGTTTCGAGATAGTATGATCTTGTTCTTGCGTGTGAGATTCAAGACTTTTCATATAACTTTGATATGAAAGAAATGGAAATGTTACACTGGGTTCACATGTTCAACGATTATTGTTCATGATTGTCGTTGTCATAATATTAGCCAAGGGAATGTATTTATGTGTATGGTTGATTCATCACTCTATATATTTATTCTTTAACCTCTCATGGTTTATTCGTGATCTCAGATATAATATTAGTTTGTGCAGCGAACGACTACACTTGTAGTGTCTGGGAGGGTCAAGTGGAGATAATATCTTAGGAAATGTAGATGCAACGCAGAGGATGGGTGAGTCGTTTTTTTTTTCCAACGAAATAATGTTATTTTTATTTGTGTGCTCAATATTTTCTCCTTCTAGCATGGTTCTCGGGTAGTACGACTCAGATGATATACATAAAATGGTATGTTTAATTTATTTGTTTTTTTGTTCTACATCACACGCACACCCTCTCATGGCATGCCCTAGAGAAGAGGATGGTAAGGTCAAAGAAGCAAGCATCTTGAGCTTTCGACCAATGAACCATTGTGCTAGTAGACAACTCTAGGATTTTGGTTGTTCAATATGTTTAAATATGCCTAGATCCCCCTTACGAAATGGATTATTTCTCTTACAAGAACATTGATTGCGTTATTCCTAGTAGAATTACGTCTAGTTTAAAAAACTTGTATATTTTGAGATTTAGATTGGAATATAATTTGACTAGAATGAAGTTGGATCAGAAGTTCATGCCTTCAACTCTCTAGTTTAACTTTTATTAGAATTCTCGTTTTTTGTTGTTTGGTCTTGGTTTCATTTGTTGGGTGTGTTGTACTCTTCTTTGGTTAGGTTTTTTTGTTCTTTTAATGTTTGTTGTAGTTTCGTCTTGGTTTCGTTTGTTGTGTGCGGAAATAGAAATGAAAGAAGCAGACAAAGAAAATTGAGGTTATTGTTCATAAATGAAGGTGAGTCTACATTTCTATATGCAATGCACTTCACTTAAAAGTGTCTTTCGCTACTTTGTAGCTCCATTTATTATCTTTTGAAATTATTATATGCTTTATCTAAGCTCTCATAGTCAAATATATTTATCTTTTCTTTGTAGTCAACAATTACAATTGTATGTTCTACACAAGTGAAGTGGTGAAGACGCACTCGACATTCTACAAACATGACATAGAGGATGGGTGAGGCATACTTTTCTCCTACACCATGCTATTGTCTTTTAATACATTGAAATATTTGTTAGTTGCACAATGATTTATTATTTTGTCATGGTTTCGTGATAGTATGATCTTGTTAATGCATGTGAGATTTGAGATTTTTCCTAGAACTTTGATATGAAAGAAATGGAAATTTTACACTGAGTTCACATGTTCAGGGATTATTGTTCATGTTTGTCGTTGACATAATATTAGCCAAGGGAAGGTAGTTATGTGTATGGTTGATTCATCACTTTGTATATTTATTGTTTAACATTTCGTGGTTTATTCGTGATCTCAGATATAATATTACTTTGTGCAGGGAATAACTGCACTTGTAGTGTATACGAGGGTCAAGCGGAGATAATATCTTAGGAAATGTAGATGCAACGCAGTGGATGGGTGAGTCATGTTTTTTTCCAACAAAATAGTGTTATTGTTATTTGTGTGCTCAATATTTTCTACTTTTAGTATGGTTCTCGGGTAGTACGAATCAGATGATATACATAAAATGGTATGATTAAATTTATATGTTTTTTTGTTCCACATCACAAGCACACCCTCACATAACATGCCCTAGAGAGGAGGATGGTAAGGTCGAGCAAGCAAGCATCTTGAGCTTTTGACCAATCAACCATTGTGCTAGTAGACAATGTTAGGAGTTTTGGTGTTCCATATGTTTAAATATGCCTAGATCCCTCTTACAAAATGGATTATTTCTCTTACGATAACATTGATTGCGTTATTCCTAGTAGAATTACGTCTAGTTTAAAAAGATTATATATTTTGAGATTTAGCATGGAATATAAATGGACTAGAATAAAGATGAATCCCAAGTTCATGCCTTCAACTCTCGAGTTTAACTTTTTTTAGAATTCTAATATTTTATTTCGTATCTACTGCAAACGGTTGATTTCACTGACCACTTATATGTAAAATACAAAATGGATCATCCTCGTTTATATAACAAAGATAAAGACGACTATGTTTCACATTATGATTGATTGTTTCATTCAATTATTCAATTTAACTTGTAAAATGATTCTAATATCTTATTATGTATCTGTTGTAGATGGCTTGTTCTGATGAGGACGAGTAAGTGGAATACAAAATGGAATGTCTATATTTATATATCAAACTCTAGACGAGGTATGTTTGGTATAATGAATAATTATTCGTTTTGAGTTATGCTTTACATTACAACCTATTTTTATTTTGACCTTATTCACCCCACCTTTTTTCCTTTCAGTGGAGGAGAGGACACTATAGTAAAGATAATGTGAAAAGGGTTAGTTTACAATTTTTTGTTGTTGTTGTTGTCTACATTTTTTTTTGAAGTTCATGCCTTCAAATTCTCTAGTTTGATTTTTATTAGAAATCTAATATTTATTGTGTATCTATTGCAGATGGCTTGTTCCAGTGAGCAAAAAATTGTGAAATACAAAATGGATTGTCCCCTTTTATATAGCAATCTCAAAGAAAGGTGTGTTTCTTATTACAATTAATTATTGTGTAATCTCTAGTTTAACTTATATAACGATTTTAATATCTTATTGTGTATCTTCTATAGATGGTTTGTTTTGATGAGCACAAACAAGTGGAATAGAAACAACGTCCATCGTTTTGAATAATTATTGGTTTTGAAATATGTTTAACATTACTAATTGTGTGTATTTTAAGTTTATGCAACTGATTATTTTTCCCTTGCAGCAGAGGACAACACATTGCAGGAGAGATGATGTGCAGAGATGATGTTCGCAATTTTTTCTTTGTTCTTATCTGCATGTTTTGTTTTGTTGAGTTTGAGCATGGCCATGCTCTTTTGTACTTGTTTTCCTTTGTTTTGCATTTTTTGCTCGTTTTTTGTTGTTTGGTCTTAGTTTCGTTTTTTGGGTGTGTTGTACTCTTCTTTTGTTTTGTTTTTTTGTTCTTTTAATTTTTTTGTAGTTTGGTCTTGGTTTTGTTTGTTGGGTGTGGAAACGGAAATGAAGGAAGTAGACAAAGAAAATTGAGGTTATTGTTCATAAATGAAGGTAAGTCGACATTTCTATATGCAATGCACTTCACTTAAAAGTATCTTTCGCTACTTTGTAGCTCCATTTATTATCTTTTCATATTATTATATGCTTTATCTAAGCTCTCATAGTCCACTATATTTATCTTTTTTATTTAGTGAACAACTACAATTGTATGTTCTACACAAGTCAAGTGGTGAAGACGTCCGAGACATTATACAAACATGACATAGAGGATGGGTGAGGCATAATTTTCTCCTACACAATACTATTGTCCTTTAATACATTGAATTATTTGTTAGTTGCACAATAATTTATTATTTTGTCATGGTTTCGAGATAGTATGATCTTGTTCATGGGTGTGAGATTTGAGATTTTTCCTATAACTTTGATATGAAAGAAATGGAAATGTTACACTCGGTTCACATGTTCAATGATCATTGTTCATGATTGTCGTTGTCATAATATTAGCTAAGGGAATGTATTTATGTGTATGGTTGATTGATCACTCTGTATATTTATTCTTTAACCTCTCACGGTTTATTCGTGATCTCAGATATAATATTAGTTTGTGCAGCGAACGATTACACTTGTAGTGTCTGGGAGTGTCAAGTGGAGATAATATCTTAGGAAATGTAGATGCAACGCAGAGGATGGGTGAGTCGTTTTTTTTTTTTTGCAACGAAATAATGTTATTTTTATTTGTGTGCTCAATATTTTCTCCTTCTAGCATGGTTCTCGGGTAGTACGACTCAGATGATATACATAAAATGGTATGTTTAAATTTATCTGTTTTTTTGTTCCACATCACACGCACACCCTCTCATGACATGCCCTAGAGAAAAGGATGGTCAGGTCGAGCAAGCAAGCATCTTGAGCTTTCGACCAATCAACCATTGTGCTAGTAGACAACGCTAGGATTTTGGTTGTTCAATATGTTTAAATATGCCTATATCCCTCTTACAAAATGGATTATTTCTCTTACAATAACATTGATTGCGTTATTCCTAGTAGAATTACGTCTAGTTTAAAAAACTTATATATTTTGAGATTTAGATTGGAATATAATTGGACTAGAATGAATTCGGATCAGAAGTTCATGCCTTCAACTCTCTAGTTTAACTTTTATTAGAATTTTAATATTTTATTTCGTATCTACTGCAAATCGCTGATTCCAGTGGCCACATATACGTAAAATACAAAATGGATTATCCTCTTTTATATAACAAAGCTAAAGACGAGTATGTTTCACATTATGATTGATTGTTGCATTCAACTCTCCAAATTAACTTGTAAAATGATTCTAATATCTTATTATGTATCTGTTATAGATGGCTTGTTCTTGTGAGCACGAGTAAGTGGAATACAAAATGGAACGTTTATCTTTATATAGCAAACTCTAGACGAGGTATGTTTGTTATAATGAACAATTATTTGTTTTGAATTATGCTTTCCATTACAATCTGTCTTTATTTTAACCTTATTCACCCCACCCTTTTTCCTTTCAGCGGAGGAGAGGACACTACAGTAAAGAAAATGTGAAAAGGGGAATTTTGCAATTTTTTGTTTATTGTTGTCTACAATTTTTTTTGAAGTTCAAGCCTTCAAATTCTCTAGTTTGACTTTTATTAGAAATCTAATATTTAATTGTGTATCTATTGTAGACGACTTGTTCTAGTGAACAAAAAATTCTGAGAAACAAAATGGATTGTCCCATTTTATATTGCAATCTCAAATAAAGGTGTGTTTCTTATTATAATTAATTATTGTGTACTCTATAGTTTAACTTATATAGCGATTCTGATATCTTATTGTGTGTCTTCTTTAGATGGTTTGTTTTGAAGAACACAAGCAAGTGGAATAGAAACAATGTCCATCATTATGAAACAAACTCTAGTGGAGTCGTGTTTCCTATTATGAATAATTATTGGTTTTGAAATATGTTTAGCATTACTAATTGTGTGTATTTTAAGCTTTTTCAATTGACTTTTTTTCCCCTTAAGCATAGGACAACACATTGCAGGAGAGATGATATGCAGAGAGGATGTTTGCAATATTTTCTTTGTTTTTTATCTGCATATTTTTTTTTGTTGAGTTTGAGCATGGCCATGGTGTGTTGTATTCGTTTTTTTTTGCTTGGTCGTGGTTTCGTTTGTTGGGTGTGTTGTATTCTTCTTTTGTTTTCTTTTTTTGTTCTTTTAATGTTTTTTGTAGTTTGGTCTTGGTTTCGTTTGTTGGGTGCGGAAACGGAAATTAAGGAAGCAGACAAAGAAAATTGAGGTTATTGTTCATAAATGAAGGTGAGTTGACATTTCTATATGCAATGCACTTCACTTAAAAGTATCTTTCACTACTTTGTAGCTCCATTTATTATCTTTTCATATTATTATATGATTTATCTAAGCTCTCATCGTCAACTATATTTATCTTTTTTATTTAGTGAACAACTACAATTGTATGTTCTACAAAAGTCAAGTGGTGAAGACGCACTCGACATTCTACAAACATGACACAGAGGATGCGTGAAGCATACTTTTCTCCTACACAATACTATTGTCTTTTAATACATTGAAATATTTGTTAGTTGCACAATGATTTATTATTTTGTCATGGTTTCGAGATAGTATGATCTTGTTAATGCGTGTGAGATTTGAGATTTTTCCTAGAACTTTGATATGAAAGAAATGGAAATTTTACACTGGGTTCACATGTTCAGGGATTATTGTTCATGTTTGTCGTTGACATAATATTAGCCATGGGAAGGTAGTTATGTGTATGGTTGATTCATCACTTTGTATATTTATTGTTTAACCTCTCGTGGTTTATTCGTGATCTCAGATATAATATTACTTTGTGCAGGGAACTACTACACTTTTAGTGTATACGAGGGTCAAGCGGAGATAATATCTTAAGAAATGTAGATGCAGCGCAGTGGATGGGTGAGTCATGTTTTTTCCAACAAAATAGTGTTATTGTTATTTGTGTGTTCAATATTTTCTCCTTTTAGTATGGTTCTCGGGTAGTACAAATCAGATGATATACATAAAATGGTATGATTAAATTTATATGTTTTTTTGATCCACATCACAAGCACACCCTCACATAACATGCCCTAGAGAGGAGGATGGTAAGGTTGAGCAAGCAAGCATCTTGAGCTTTCGACCAATCAGCGATTGTGCTGGTAGACAATGTTAGGATTTTTGGTGTTCCATATGTTTAAATATGCCTAGATCCCTCTTAAAAAATGGATTATTTCTCTTACGATAACATTGATTGCGTTATTCCTAGTAGAATTACGTCTAGTTTAAAAAGATTATATATTTTGAGATTTAGCATGGAATATAAATGGACTAGAATAAAGATGAATCACAAGTTCATGCCTTCAACTCTCGAGTTTAACTTTTATTAGAATTCTAATATTTTATTTCGTATCTACTGCAAATGGTTGATTTCACTGACCACTTATACGTAAAATACAAAATGGATTATCCTCGTTTATATAACAAAGATAAAGACGACTATGTTTCACATTATGATTGATTGTTTCATTCAACTCTTCAATTTAACTTGTAAAATGATTCTAATATCTCATTATGTATCTGTTGTAGATGGCTTGTTCTGATGAGGACGAGTAAGTGGAATACAAAATGGAATGTCTATATTTATATATCGAACTCTAGACGAGGTATGTTTGGTATAATGAATAATTATTCGTTTTGAGTTATGCTTTACATTACAATCTGTTTTTATTTTGACCTTATTCACCCCACCTTTTTTCCTTTCAGTGGAGGAGAGGACAATATAGTAAAGATAATGTGAAAAGGGGAAGTTTACAATTTTTTGTTGTTGTTGTTGTCGACATTTTTTTTTGAAGTTCATGCCTTCAAATTCTCTAGTTTGATTTTTATTAGAAATCTAATATTTATTGTGTATCTATTGCATATCGCTTGTTCCAGTGAGCAAAAATTTGTGAAATACAAAATGGATTGTCCCCTTTTATATAACAATATCAAAAAAAGGTGTGTTTCTTATTACAATTAATTATTGTGTAATCTCTAGTTTAACTTATATAACGATTTTAATATCTTATTGTGTATCTTCTATAGATGGTTTGTTTTGATGAGCACAAGCAAGTGGAATAGAAACAACGTCCATTGTTTTGAATAATTATTGGTTTTCAGATATGTTTAACATTACTAATTTTGTGTATTTTAAGTTTATGCAACTGATTATTTTTCCCTTGCAGTAGAGGACAGCACATTGCAGGAGAGATGATGTGCAGAGACGATGTTTGCAATTTTTTCTTTGTTCTTATCTGCATGTTTTGTTTTGTTGAGTTTGAGCATGGCGATGTTGTTTTGTAATTGCTTTCCTTTGTTTTGCTTTTTTTCTCGTTTTTTGTTGTTTGGTCTTGGTTTCGTTTGTTGGGTGTGTTGTACTCTTCTTTTGTTTTGTTTTTTTCTACTTTTAATGTTTTTTGTAGTTTGGTCTTGGTTTCGTTTGTTGGGTACGGAAACGGAAATGAAGGAAGTAGACAAAGAAAATTGAGGTTATTGTTCATAAATGAAGGTGAGTCGACATTTCTATATGCAATGCACTTCACTTAAAAGTATCTTTCCCTACTTTGTAGTTCCATTTATTATCTTTTCATATTATTATATGCTTTATCTAAGCTCTCATAGTCCACTATATTTATCTTTTTTATTTAGTGAACAACTACAATTGTATGTTCTATACAAGTCAAGTGGTGAAGACGTACGAGACATTCTACAAACATGACATAGAGGATGGGTGAGGCATACTTTTCTCCTACACAATACTGTTGTCCTTTAATACATTGAAATATTTGTTAGTTGCACAATAATTTATTATTTTGTCATGGTTTCGAGATAGTATGATCTTGTTCATGGGTGTGAGATTTGAGATTTTTCCTATAACTTTGATATGAAAGAAATCGAAATGTTACACTGGGTTCACATGTTCAACGATTATTGTTCATGATTGTCGTTGTCATAATCTTAGCCAAGGGAATGTATTTATGTGTATGGTTGATTCATCACTCTGTATATTTATTCTTTAACCTCTCATGGTTTATTCGTGATCTCAGATATAATATTAATTTGTGCAGACAACGACTACACTTGTAGTGTCTGGGAGGGTCAAGTGGAGATAATATCTTAGGAAATGTAGATGCAACGCAGAGGATGGGTGAGTCTTTTTTTTTTTTTTAAATTTTCCGATGAAATAATGTTATTTTTAGTTGTGTGCTCAATATTTTCTCCTTCTAGCATGGTTCTCGAGTAGTAGGACTCAGATGATATACATAAAATGGTATGTTTAAATTTATCTGTTTTTTTGTTCCACATCACATGCAGACCCTCCCATGACATGCCCTAGAGAAGAGGATGGTCAGGTCGAGCAAGCAAGCATCTTGAGCTTTCGACCAATCAACCATTGTGCTAGTAGACAAAGCTAGTATTTTGGTTGTTCACTATATTTAAATATGCCTAGATCCCTCTTACAAAATGGATTATTTCTCTTACGATAACATTGATTGCGTTATTCCTAGTAGAATTACGTCTAGTTTAAAAAACTTATATATTTTGAGATTTAGATTGGAATATAATTGGACTAGAATGAAGTTGGATCAGAAGTTCATGCCTTCAACTCTCTAGTTTAACTTTATTAGAATTTTAATATTTTATTTCGTATCTACTGCAAATGGCTGATTCCAGTGGCCACATATACGTAAAATACAAAATGGATTATCCTCGTTTATATAACAAAACTAAAGATGAGTATGTTTCACATTATGATTGATTGTTGCATTCAACTCTCCAAATTAACTTGTAAAATGATTCTAATATCTTATTATGTATTTGCTATGGATGGCTTGTTCTTGTGAGCGCGGGTAAGTGGAATACAAAATGGAACGTCTATCTTTATATAGCAAACTCTAGACGAGGTATGTTTGTTATAATGAACAATTATTTGTTTTGAATTATGCTTTCCATTACAATATGTCTTTATTTTAGCCTTATTCACCCCACCTTTTTTTCCTATCAGCGGAGGAGAGGACACTACAGTAAAGAAAATGTGAAAAGGGGAATTTTGCAATTTTTTGTTTATTGTTGTCTACATTTTTTTTTGAAGTTCAAGCCTTCAAATTCTCCAGTTTGACTTTTATTTGAAATCTAATATTTAATTGTGTATCTGTTGTAGACGACTTGTTCTAGTGAACAAAAAATTCTGAGAAACAGAATGGATTGTCCCATTTTATATAGCAATCTCAAAGAAAGGTGTGTTTCTTATTATAATTAATTATTGTGTACTCTCTAGTTTAACTTATATAGTGATTGTGATATCTTATTGTGTATCTTCTTTAGATGGTTTGTTTTGATGAACACAAGCAAGTGGAATAGAAACAATGTCCATCATTATCAAACAAACTCTAGGGGAGTTGTGTTTCCTATTATGAATAATTATTGGTTTTGAAATATGTTTAACATTACTAATTGCGTGTATTTTAAGCTTTTTCAACTGACTTTCTTTCCGTTTCAGCAGAGGACAACACTTGCAGGAGAGATGATATGCAGAGGGGATGTTTGCAATTTTTTCTTTGTTTTTATCTGCATATTTTGTTTTGTTGAGTTTGAGCATGGCCATGGTGTGTTGTACTCGTGTGTTGTACTCGTTTTTTTTTGCTTGGTCTTGGTGTCGTTTGTTGGGTGTGTTGTACTCTTCTGTTGTTTTTTTTTTTGTTCTTTTAATGTTTTTTGTAGTTTGGTCTTGGTTTCGTTTGTTGGGTGCGGAAACATAAATGAAGGAAGCAGACAAAGAAAATTGAGGTTATTGTTCATAAATGAAGGTGAGTCGACATTTCTATATGCAATGCACTTCACTTAAAAGTATCTTTCGCTACTTTGTAGCTCCATTTATTATCTTTTCATATTATTATATGCTTTATCTAAGATCTCATAGTCAACTATATTCTTTTGTATTTAGCGAACAACTACAATTGTATGTTCTACACATGTCAAGTGGTGAAGACGCACTCGACATTTTACAAACATGACATAGAGGATGGGTGAGGCATACTTTTCTCCTACACAATACTATTGTCTTTTAATACATTGAAATATTTGTTAGTTGCACAATGATTTATTATTTTGTCATGGTTTCGAGATAGTATGATCCTGTTAATGCGCGTGAGATTTGAGATTTTTCCTAGAACTTTGATATGAAAGAAATGGAAATTTTACACTTGGTTCACATGTTCAGGGATTATTGTTCATGTTTGTCATTGACATAATATTATCCAAGGGAAGGTAGTTATGTGTATGGTTGATTCATCACTTTGTATATTTATTGTTTAACCTCTCATGGTTTATTCGTGATCTCAGATATAATATTACTTTGTGCAGGGAACGACTACACTTGTAGTGTATACGAGGGTCAAGTGGAGATAATATCCTAGGAAATGTAGATGCAACGCAGTGGATGGGTGAGTCATGTTTTTTTCCAACAAAATAGTGTTATTGTTATTTGTCTGCTCAATATTTTCTCCTTTTAGTATGGTTCTCGGGTAGTACGAATCAGATAATATGCATAAAATGGTATGATTAAATTTATATGTTTTTTTGATCCACATCACAAGCATACCCTCACATAACATGCCCTAGAGAGGAGGATGGTAAGGTCGAGCAAGCAAGCATCTTGAGCTTTCGACCAATCAGCCATTGTGCTAGTAGACAATGTTAGGATTTTTGGTGTTCCATATGTTTAAATATGCCTAGATCCCTCTTACAAAATGGATTATTTCTCTTACGATAACATTGATTGCGTTAATCCTAGTAGAATTACGTCTAGTTTAAAAAAATTATATATTTTGAGATTTAGCATGGAATATAAATGGACTAGAATAAAGATGAATCACAAGTTCATGCCTTCAACTCTCAAGTTTAACTTTTATTAGAATTCTAATATTTTATTTCGTATCTACTGCAAATGGTTGATTTCAGTGACCACTTATACGTAAAATACAAAATGGATTATCCTCGTTTATATAACAAAGATAAAGATGACTATGTTTCACATTATGATTGATTGTTTCATTCAACTCTTCAATTTAACTTGTAAAATGATTCTAATATCTGATTATGTATCTATTGTACATGGCTTGTTATGATGAGGACGAGTAAGTGGAATACAAAATGGAATGTCTATATTTATATATCAAACTCTAGACGAGGTATGTTTGGTATAATGAATAATTATTCGTTTTGAGTTATGCTTTACATTACAACCTGTTTTTTTTTTACCTTATTCACCCCACCTTTTCTCCTTTCAGTGGAGGAGGACACTACAGTAAAGATAATGTGAAAAGGGGAAGTTTACAATTTTTTTTTTTTTGGTTGTTGTCTACATTTTTTTTTGAAGTTCATGCCTTCAAATTCTCTAGTTTGATTTTTATTAGAAATCTAATATTTATTGTGTATCTATTGCAGATGGCTTGTTCTAGTGAGCAAAAAATTGTGAAATACAAAATGGATTGTCCCCTTTTCTATAGCAATCTCAAAGAAAGGTGTGTTTCTTATTACAATTAATTATTGTGTAATCTCTAGTTTAACTTATATAACGATTTTAATATCTTATTGTGTATCTTCTATAGATGGTTTGTTTTGATGAGCACAAGCAAGTGGAATAGAAACAACATCCATCGTTTTGAATAATTATTGGTTTTGAAATATGTTTAACATTACTAATTGTGTGTATTTTAAGTTTATGCAACTGATTATTTTTCCCTTGCAGCAGAGGACAACACATTGTAGGAGAGATGATGTGCAGAGACGATGTTTGCACTTTTTTCTTTGTTCTTATCTGCATGTTTTGTTTTGTTGAGTTTGAGCATGGCCATGCTTTTTTGTACTTGTTTTCCTTTGTTTTGAATTTTTTTCTCGTTTTTTGTTGTTTGGTCTTGGTTTCATTTGTTGGGTGTGTTGTACTCTTCTTTTGTTTTGTTTTTTTGTTCTTTTAATTTTTTTTGTAGTTTGGTCTTGGTTTCGTTTGTTGGGTGTGGAAATGGAAATGAAGGAAGCAGACAAAGAAAATTGAGGTTCTTGTTCATAAATGAAGTTGAGTTGACATTTCTATATGCAATGCACTTCACTTAAAAGTATCTTTCGCTACTTTGTAGCTCCATTTATTATCTTTTCATATTATTATATGCTTTATCTAAGCTCTCATAATCCACTATATTTATCTTTTTTATTTAGTGAACAACTACAATTGTATGTTCTACACAAGTCAAGTGGTGAAGACGTACGAGACATTCTACAAACATGACATAGAGGATGGGTGAGGCATACTTTTCTCCTACACAATACTATTGTCCTTTAATACATTGAAATATTTGTTAGTTGCACAATAATTTATTATTTTGTCATGGTTTCGAGATAGTATGATCTTTTTCATGGGTGTGAGATTTGAGATTTTTCCTATAACTTTGATATGAAAGAAATCGAAATGTTACACTGGGTTCACATGTTCAACGATTATTGTTCATGATTGTCGTTGTCATAATATTAGCCAAGGTAATGTATTTATGTGTATGGTTGATTGATCACTCTGTATATTTATTCTTTAACCTCTCATGGTTTATTCGTGATCTCAGATATAATATTAGTTTGTGTAGCGAACGACTACACTTGTAGTGTCTGGGAGGGTCAACTGGAGATAATATCTTAGGAAATGTAGATGCAACGCAGAGGATGGGTGAGTCATTTTTTTTTTTTCCAACGAAATAATGTTATTTTTATTTGTGTGCTCAATATTTTCTCCTTCTAGCATGGTTCTCTGGTAGTACGACTCAGATTATATACATAAAATGGTATGTTTAAATTTATCTATTTTTTTGTTCCACATCACACGCACACCCTCTCATGACATGCCCTAGAGAAGAGGATGGTAAGGTCGAGCAAGAAAGCATCTTGAGCTTTCGACCAATCAACCATTGTGCTAGTAGACAACGCTAGGATTTTGGTTGTTCAATATGTTTAAATATGCCTAGATACCTCTTACAAAATGGATTATTTCTCTTACGATAACATTGATTGCGTTATTCCTAGTAGAATTACGTCTAGTTTAAAAAACTTATATATTTTGAGATATAGATTGGAATATAATTGGACTAGAATGAAGTTGGATCAGAAGTTCATGCCTTCAACTCTCTAGTTTAACTTTTATTAGAATTTTAATATTTTATTTCGTATCTACTGCAAATGGCTGATTCCAGTGGCCACATATACGTAAAATACAAAATGGATTATCCTCGTTTATATAACAAAGCTAAAGACGAGTATGTTTCACATTATGATTGATTGTTGCAGTCAACTCTCCAAATTAACTTGTAAAATGATTCTAGTATCTTATTATGTATATGCTATAGATGGCTTGTTCTTGTGAGCATGAGTAAGTGGAATACAAAATGGAACGTCTATCTTTATATAGCAAACTCTAGACGAGGTATGTTTGTTATAATGAACAATTATTTGTTTTGAATTATGCTTTCCATTACAATCTGTCTTTATTTTAACCTTTTTCACCCCACCATTTTTCATTTCAGCAGAGGAGAGGACACTACATTAAAGAAAATGTGAAAATGGGAATTTCCCAATTTTTTGTTTATTGTTGTGTACAATTTTTTTTGAAGTTCAAGCCTTCAAATTCTCCAGTTTGATTTTTATTAGAAATCTAATATTTAATTGTGTATCTATTGTAGACGACTTGTTCTAGTGAACAAAAAATTCTGAGAAACGAAATGGATTGTCCCATTTTATATAGCAATCTCAAAGAAAGGTGTGTTTCTTATTATAATTAATTATTGTGTACTCTCTAGTTTAACTTATATAGCGATTGTGATATCTTATTGTGTATCTTCTTTAGATGGTTTATTTTGATGACCACAAGCAAGTGGAATAGAAACAATGTCCATCATTATGAAACAAACTCTAGGGGAGTTGTGTTTCCTATTATGTATAATTATTGGTTTTGAAATATGTTTAACATTACTAATTGTGTGTATTTTAAGCTTTTTCAACCGACTTTTTTTCCCTTTCAGCAGAGGACAACACATTGCAGGAGAGATGATATGCAGAGGGGATGTTTGCAATTTTTTCTTTGTTTTTATCTGCATGTTTTGTTTTGTTGAGTTTGAGCATGGCCATGTTGTGTTGTACTCGTTTTTTGTTGTTTGGTCTTGGTTTTGTTTGTTGGGTGTGTTGTACTCTTCTTTTGTTTTGTTTTTTTGTTCTTTTAATGTTTTTTGTAGTTTGGTCTTGGTTTCGTTTGTTGGGTGCGGAAACGGAAATGAAGGAAGCAGACAAAGAAAATTGAGGTTATTGTTCATAAATGAAGGTGAGTCGACATTTCTATATGCAATGCACTTCACTTAAAAGTATCTTTCGCTACTTTGTAGCTCCATTTATTATGTTTTCATATTATCATATGCTTTATCTAAGCTCTCATAGTCAACTATATTTATCTTTTTTATTTAGTGAACAACTACAATTGTATGTTCTACACAAGTCAAGTGGTGAATACGCACTCGACATTCTACAAACATGACATAGAGGATGGGTGAGGCATACTTCTACACAATACTATTGTCTTTTAATGCATTGAAATATTTGTTAGTTGCACAATGATTTATTATTTTGTCATGGTTTCGAGATAGTATGATCTTGTTAATGTGTGTGAGATTTGAGATTTTTCCTAACTTTGATATGAAAGAAATGGAAATTTTACACTGGGTTCACATGTTTAGGGATTATTGTTCATGTTTGTCGTTGACATAATATTAGCCAAGGGAAGGTAGTTATGTGTATGGTTGATTCATCACTTTGTATATTTATTCTTTAACCTCTTGTGGTTTATTCATGATCTCAGATATAATATTACTTTGTGCAGCGAACGACTACGATTGTAGTATTTGGGAGGGTCGAGTGGAGATAATATCCTAGGAAATGTAGATGCAGCGCAGACGATGGGTGAGTCATGTTTTCTCCCAATAAAATAGTGTTATTGTTATTTGTGTGTTCAATATTTTCTTCTTCTAGCATGGTTTTCGGGTAGTACCACTCAAATGATATACATAAAATGGTATGTTTAAATTTATATGTTTCTTTGTTCCACATCACACGCACACTCTCGCATAACATGCCCTAGAGAGGAGGATGGTAAGGTCAAGCAAGGAAGCATCTTGAGCTTTCGACCAATCAACCATTGTGCTAGTAGACAACACTAGGATTTGGGGTGTTCAATATGTTTAAATATGCCTAGATCCCTCTTAAAAAATGGATTATTTCTCTTACGATAACATTGATTGCGTTATTCCTAGTAAAATTACGTCTAGTTTAAAACTTATATACTTTGAAATTTTGCATGGAATATAAATTGACTAGAATGAAGTTGGATCACAAGTTCATGCCTTCAACTCTCTGGTTTAACTTTGATTAGAATTCTAATATTTTATTTCGTATCTACTGCAAATGGTTGATTTTAGTGACTATATATACCTAAAATACAAAATGGATTATCCTCGTTTATATAACAAAACCAAAGACGAGTATGTTTCACATTATGATTGATTGTTGCATTCAACTTTCCAATTTAACTTGTAAAATGATTCTAATATCTTATTATGTATCTCCTGTAGATGGCTTATTTTGGTGAGCACGAGTAAGTGGAATACAAAATGGAATGTCTATCTTTATATAGCAAACTCTAGACGAGGTATGTTTGGTATAATGAATAATTATTCGTTTTGAATTATGCTTTCCATTACAATCTGTCTTTATTTTAACCTTATTCACCCCACCTTTTTTCCTTATAGCGGAGGAGTGGACACTTCAGTAAAGATAATGTGAAAAGTGGAAGTTTGCAATTTTTTGTTTGTTGTTGTCTACATTTTTTTTTAAAGTTCATGTCTTCAAATTCTCTAGTTTGACTTTTTGTAGAAATCTAATATTTATTGTGTATTTACTGCAGATGGCTTGTTCCAAAAATTGTGAAATACAAAATCAATTGTCCCCATTTATATAGCAATCTCAAAGAAAGGTGTGTTTCTTATTACAATTAATTATTGCGTACTTTCTAATTTTAAACTTATGCAATGATTCTAATATCTTATTGTGTATCTTCTTTAGATGGTTTGTTTTGATGAACACAAGCAAGTGGAATAGAAATAGTGTGCATCGTTATGAAACAAACTTAGGGGAGTTGTGTTTTCTATTATGACTAATTATTGGTTTTGAAATATGTTTAACATTACTAATTGTGTGTATTTTAAGTTTATTCAGCCAAATTATTTTTCCTTTTAGCAAAGGACAATACATTGCAGGAGAGATCATGTGCAAAGACGACGTTTGTAATTTTTTCTTTGTTCTTATCTGCATGTAATGTTTTGTTGAGTTTGAGCATGGCCATGTTGTGTTGTACTCATTGTTCTATGTTTTGCAGATTTTTCTCGTTTTTTGTTGTTTGGTCTTGGTTTCATTTGTTGGGTCTGTTGTACTCTTCTTTGGTTTTGTTTTTTTGTTCTTTTAATGTTTTTTGTAGTTTGGTCTTGGTTTCGTTTGTTGGGTGTGGAAACGGAAATGAAAGAAGCAGACAAAGAAAATTGAGGTTATTGTTCATAAATGAAGGTGAGTCAACGTTTCTATATGCAATGCACTTCACTTAAAAGTATCTTTTGCTCATTTGTAGCTCCATTTATTATCTTTTCAAATTATTGTATGCTTTATCTAAGCTCTCATAGTCAAATATATTTATCTTTTCTATGTAGTCAACAACTACAATTGTATGTTCTACACAAGTTAAGTGGTGAAGATGCACTAGACATTCTACAAACATGACATAGAGGATGGGTGAGGCATACTTTTCTCCTACACAATTCTATTGTCTTTTAATACATTGAAATATTTGTTAGTTGCATAATGATTTATTATTTTGTCATGGTTTTGAGATAGTATGAGCTTGTTCATGCGTGTGAGATTTGAGATTTTTCCTAGAACTTAGATATGAAAGAAATGGAAATTTTACACTAGGTTCACATGTTCAAGGATTATTGTTCATGATTGTCATTGACATAATATTAGCCAAGGGAAGGTAGTTATGTGTATGGTTGATTCATCACTTTGTATATTTATTGTTTAACCTCTCATGGTTTATTCGTGATCTCAGATATAATATTACTTTATGCAGGGAACGACTACACTTGTAGTGTATACGAGGGTCAAGTGGAGATAATATCTTAGGAAATGTAGATGCAGTGCAGATGATGGGTGAGTCATGTTTTTTTTCCAACAAAATAGTGTTATTGTTATTTGTGTGCTCAATATTTTCTCCTTTTAGTATGGTTCTCGGGTAGTACGAATCAGATGATATATATAAAATGGTATGATTAAATTTATATGTTTTTTTGTTCCACATCACAAGCACACCCTCACATAACATGCTGTAGAGAGGAGGATGGTAAGGTCGAGCAATCAAGCATCTTGAGCTTTCGACCAATCAGCCATTGTGCTAGTAGACAATGTTAGGATTTTGGGTGTTCAGTATGTTTAAATATGCCTAGATCCCTCTTACAAAATGGATTATTTCTCTTACGATAACATTGATTGCGTTATTCCTAGTAGAATTACGTCTAGTTTAAAAAAATTATATATTTTGAGATTTAGCATGGAATATAAATGGACTAGAATAAAGTTGAATCACAAGTTCATGCCTTCAACTGTCTAGTTTAAGTTTTATTAGAATTCTAATATTTTATTTCGTATCTACTGCAAATGGTTGATTTCACTGACCACTTATACGTAAAATACAAAATGGATTATCCTCGTTTATATAACAAAGCTAAACATGAGTATGTTTCACATTATGATTGATTGTTGAATTCAACTCTCCTATTTAACTTGTAAAATGATTCTAATATCTTATTATGTATCTATTGTAGATGGCTTGTTCTGGAGAACACGAGTAAGTGGAATCATTGTTTTAAGAAACGACCGTTTCGATACCGAAACGGCCGGGTTGATCCGAGCCATTACCCTCTGCTGTGACCCGGCCCTTGGAACGGTTCGACTGGCCGAGTCAGCCATGACTCGGCCGAGTCATGGCTGACTCGGCCAACTCGGCCGTTTCTGTATTGACTCGGCCGAGTCATAACCAGTGGCCTGTAACCCCATCAAAACAGCGATTTGACATTTTTTTAATGAAATTTTGAAGTGTTTGCTGATTGGTTTTAACTCCAATGTGTTTTATGAATTAGTTAAATGTTATTTGGGGTCCATTTCCCCCTCCCAAACCCTATTTAACACACTCAAATGCTCTCTACTATTGATATGTTATTCAAATTTCATGGTAATGTTAAATTCTTAAAGTAAAAGTGACATTCTCCTTAATCTTCATTTTCATCCTTTTACTTAAATTTTTAACATTACCATGAAATGACTCAGGATGTTTGAGAGTGGTTTCGGCCTCATTGGATTTCACATGGAGAAAGTAGAATTTTAGATTTCATTCAAAATCTAGCAGACTTATCAGTTTTTCAGGATTTCAGGATTGGAGGATTGCAATGTTTCCATTGAGTTTTGTCATGTATTAGGGTATGGAACTCGTATTTAATCAAGAGCACCAATCCCTCTATGTACCTTGATGTTAGTGACATTGGTTGTCGAACTCCTCTGGGATTCACTCCCAAACCAGGAGCTTCTGAAAATGTCGCTCCCGCTCCCGTTTTCGCTCTCGCTCCCCACTTTCGCTCCTGCTCCCAACTTCCAAGTAACACTGAGCCAGATGATGTTGGCAACTCTAGCAGTAGCCAGTCGTACTGGTCACAGACTTTTGTTGTAGAGGCCATTTATAGCCTCCTTGGTTATGTGTTTTTGTTTTGATCTCTATATCATCATCGTGTATGTATTGGACAATGCATTGGGTGCCATTTTGATATAATGGATATATTCATGAGCCTACTTTGATCATATGTTGTCTTCTATCTATATTCTAATGCTGTGTGTTTGGAAACATGAATGAAAATCTTTAAAATTATGTGTTTTTATAAAAAATAAATATTTAATGTATTTTTTACAGTGACCGAGTCATTGAAATCGAGCCGGTCGAGTTGATACCGAGTCGGAGTCAGAGTCGGAGTCGACCCTCGGCCGAGTCGGAGTTTTAAAACATTGAGTGGAATACAAAATAGAATGTCTATCTTTATATAAAAAACTCTAGACAAGGTATGTTTGGTAGAATGAATAATTATTCATTTTGAATTATGCTTTCAATTACAGTATGTCTTTATTTTAACCTTATTCACCCCACCTTTTTTCGTTTCAGCGGAGGAGAGGACACTACAGTAAAGATAATGTGAAAAGGGGAAGTTTGCAAATTTTTTTTGTTGTTGTCTACATTTTTTCTTTTAAGTTCACGCCTTCAAATTCTCTAGTTTGAATTTTAGTAGAAATCTAATATTTTAGTGTATCTATTGCACACAGCTTATTCTGGTGAGAAAAAAATTGTGAAAAACAAAATGGATGGTCCCGTTTTATATATCAATCTCAAAGAAAGGTGTGTTTCTTATTACAACTAATTATTGTGTACTCTCTAGTTTAACTTATATAACGATTCTAATATCTTATTGTGTATTGTCTATAGATGGTTTGTTTTGATGAGCACAAGCAAGTGGAATAGAAACAGTGTCCATCGTTATGAAACAAACTCTAGGGGCGTTGTGTTTCCTATTATGCATAATTATTGGTTTTGAAATATGTTTAATATTACTAGTTGTGTGTATTTTAAGCTTTTTCAACTGACTTTTTTCCTCTTTCAGCAAATGACAAGACATTGTAGGAGAGATGATGTGCAGAGGGGATGTTTGCAATTTTTTCTTTCTTTTTATCCACATATTTTGTTTTGTTGAGTTTGAGCATGGCCATGGTGTGTTGTACTCTTTTTTTTTTGTTTGGTCTGTTGTGTGTGTTGTACTCTTCTTTTGTTTTGTTTTTTTTGTTTTTTTTTGAGTTTTTTGTAGTTTGGTCTTGGTTTTGTTTGTTTGGTGCAGAAACGGAAATTAAGGAAGTAGACAAAGAAAATTGAGGTTATTGTTCATAAATGAAGGTGAGTCAACATTTCTATATGCAATGCACTTCACTTAAAAGTATCTTTTGCTACTTTGTAGCTCCATTTATTATCTTTTCAAATTATTATATGCTTTATCTAAGCTCTCATAGCCAGCTATATTTATCTTTTTTATCTAGTGAGCAACTACAATTGTATGTTCTACACAAGTCAAGTGGTGAAGACACACTAGACATTCTACAAACATGACATAGAGGATGGGTGAGGCATACTTTTCTCCTACACAACACTGTTGTCCTTTAATACATTGAAATATTTGTTAGTTGCACAATGATTTATTATTTGGTCATGATTTCGAGATAGTATGATCTTGTTCATGGGTGAGAGATTTGAGATTTTTCCTAGAACTTTGATATGAAAGAAATGGAAATGTTACACTAGGTTCACATGTTCAAGGATTATTGATCATGATTGGCGTTGTCATAATCTTAGCCAAGGGAAGGTAATTATGTGTATGGTTGATTCATCACTCTGTATATTTATTCTTTAACCTCTCGTGGTTTATTCGTGATCTCAGATATAATATTACTTTGTGCAGCGAACGACTACAATTGTAGTGTCTGGGAGGGTCGAGTGGAGATAATATCTTAGGAAATGTAGATGCAGCGCAGAGGATAGGTGAGTCATGTTTTTTTCCAACAAAATAGTGTTATTGTTATTTGTGTGCTCAATATTTTCTCCTTCTAGCATGGTTCTTGGGTAGTACAACTCAGATGATATACATAAAATGGTATGTTTAAATTTATATGTTTCTTTGTTCCACATCACACACACACCCTCACACATTATGCCCTAGAGAAGAGGATGGTAAGGTCGAGCAAGCAAGCATCTTGAGCTTTTGACCAATCAACCATTGTGCTAGTAGACAACACTAGGATTTTGGGTGTTCAATATGTTTAAATATGCCTAGATCCCTCTTATAAAATGGATTATTTTTCTTACAATAACATTGATTGCGTTATTCCTAGTAGAATTACGTCTAGTTTAAAAACCTTGTATATTTTGAGATTTAGCATGGAATATAAATGGACTAGAATGAAGTTGGATCACAAGTTCATGCCTTCAACTCTCTAGTTTAACTTTTATTAGAATTCTAATATTTTATTTCGTATCTACTGCAAATGGTTGATTTCAGTGACCAAATATACATAAAATACAAAATGGATTATCCTCGTTTATATAACAAAGCTAAAGACGAGTATGTCTCACATTATGATTGATTGTTGCTTTCAACTCTACAATTTATCTTGTAAAATCATTCTAATATCTTATTATGTATCTGTTGTAGATGGCTTGCTCTCGTGAGCACGAGTAAAGTCGAATACAAAATGGAATGTCTATCTTTATATAGCAAACTCTAGACGAGGTATGTTTGGTATAATGAGTAATTATTCGTTTTGAATTATGCTTTCCATTACAATCTGTATTTATTTTAAACTTATTCACCCCATCTTTTTTTCCTTTCAGTGGAGGAGAGGACACTATAGTAAAGATAATGTGAAAAGGGGAAGTGTGCAATTTTTTGTTTGTTGTTGTCTACATTTTTTTTGAAGTTCATGCCTTCAAATTCTCTAGTTTGACTTTTTTTAGAAATCTTATATTTATTCTGTATCTATTGCAAATGGATTGTTCTGGTGAGCAAAAAATTGTGAAATACAAAATGGATTGTCCCCTTTTATATAGCAATCCCAAAGAAAGGTGTGTTTCATATTACAATTAATTATTGCGTACTCTCTAGTTTAACTTATATAACGATTCTAATATCTTATTGTGTATCTTCTATAGATGGTTTGTTTTGATGAGCACAATTAAGTGGAATACAAACAGTGCCCATCGTTATGAAACAAACTCTAGGGTAGTTGTGTTTCCTATTATGAATAATTATTGGTTTTGAAATATGTTTAACATTACTAATTGTGTGTATTTTAAGTTTATGCAGCCGAATTTTTTTTTCATTCAGCGGAGGACAACACATTGCAGGAGAGATGATTTGCAGAGGCGATGTTTGCAATTTTTTCTTTGTTCTTATCTGCATGTTTTGTTTTGTTTTGTTGAGTTTGAGCATGGCCATGCTGTGTTGTACTCGTTTTCCTTTGTTTTGCATTTTTTTCTCGATTTTGTTGTTTGGTCTTGGCTTCATTTGTTGGGTGTGCTATACTCTTCCTTTGTTTTGTTTTTTTGTACTTTTTATGTTTTTGTAGTTTTGTCTTGGATTTGTTTTTTGGGTGCGGAAACAGAAATGAAGGAAGTAGACAAAGAAAATTGAGGTTATTGTTCATAAATGAAGGTGAGTCGACATTTCTATATGCAATGCACTTCACTTAAAAGTATCTTTCGCTACTTTGTAGCTCCATTTATTATCTTTTCAAATTATTATATGCTTTATCTAAGCTCTCATAGTCCACTATATTTATCTTTTTTATTTAGTGAACAACTGCAATTGTATGTTCTACACAAGTCAAGTGGTGAAGACGTACGAGACATTCTACAAACATGACATAGAGGATGGGTGAGGCATACTTTTCTCCTACACAATACTATTGTCCTTTGATACATTGAAATATTTGTTAGTTGCACAATGATTTATTATTTTGTTAGGGTTCCGAGATAGTATGATCTTGTTCTTGGGTGTGAGATTTGAGATTTTTCCTAGAACTTTGATATGAAAGAAATGGAAATGTTACACTAGGTTCACATGTTCAGGGATTATTGTTCATGATTGTCGTTGTCATAATATTAGCCAAGGGAAGGTAGTTATGTGTATGGTTGATTCATCACTCTGTATATTTATTCTTTAACCTCTCTTGGTTTATTCGTGATCTCAGATATAATATTACTTTGTGCAGCGAACGACTACAATTGTAGTGTCTCGGAGGGTCGAGTGGAGATAATATCTTAGGAAATGTAGTTGTAGCATAGAGGATGGGTGAGTCATGTTTTTTTCCAACACAATACTGTTATTGTTATTTGTGTGCTCAATATTTTCTCCTTCTAGCATAGTTCTCGACTAGTACGACTCAGATGATATACATAAAATGGTATGTTTAAATTAATATGTTTTTTTGTTCCACATCACACGCACACCCTCACATAACATGCTCTAAAGAGGAGGATGGTAAGGTCGAGCAAGCAAGCATCTTGAGCTTTCGACCAATCAACCATTGTGCTGTTAGACAACGCTAGGATTTTGGTTGTTCAATATGTTTAAATATGCCTAGATCCTTCTTACAAAATGGATTGTTTCTCTTATGATAACATTGATTGCGTTATTCCCAGTAGAATTACGTCTAGTTTAAAAAACTTATATATTTTAAGATTTAGCATGGAATATAAATAGACTAGAATGAAGTTGGATCACAAGTTCATGCCTTCAACTCTCTAGTTTAACTTTTATTAGAATTCTAATATTTTATTTCGTATCTACATCAAATGGTTGATTTCAGTGACCACATATACGTAAAATACAAAATGGATTATCAGCATTCATATAACAAAGCTAAAGACGAGTATGTTTCACATTATGATTGATTGTTGCATTGAACTCTCCAATTTAACTTGTAAAATGATTCTAATATCTTATTATGTATCTGTTGTAGATGGCTTTTTCTGGTGAGCACGAGTAAGTGGAACACAAAATGGAATGTCTATCTTTATATAGCAAACTCTAGATGAGGTATGTTTGGTGTAATGAATAATTATTTGTTTTGAATTATGCTTTCCATTACAATCTGTCTTTATTTTAACCTTATTCACGCCACCTTTTTTCCTTTCAGCGGGGGAGAGGACACTACAGTAAAGATAATGTGAAAAGGGGAAGTTTGCAATTTTTTGTTTGTTGTTGTCTAAATTTTTTTTTGAAGTTCATGCCTTCAAATTCTCTCGTTTGACTTTTATTATAAATATAATATTATATTGTGTATCTATTGCAGACGGCTTGTTCTAGTGAACAAAAAATTGTGGAAGACAAAATGGATTGTCCTGTTTTATATAGCAATCTCAAAGAAAGGTGTGTTTCTTATTACAATTAATTATTGCGTACTCTCAAGTTTAACTTACATAACGATTCTAATATCTTATTGTGTATCTTCTATAGATGGATTGTTTTGATGAGCAAAAGCAAGTGGAATACAAACAACGTCCATCGATATGAAACAAACTCTAGGGAGTTGTGTTTCCTATAATGAATAATTGTTGGTTTTGAATATGTTTAACACTACTAATTGCGTGTATTTTAAGCTTATTCAACCGACCTTTTTTCCCTTTCAGCAGAGGACAACAAATTGCAGGAGAGATGATGTGCAGAGGGGGTGTTTGCAATTTTTTCTTTGTTTTTATCTTCGTGTTTTGTTTTGTTGAGTTTGAGCATGGCCATGCTGTGTTGTACTCGTTTTTTGTTGTTTGGTCTTGGTTTCATTTGTTGGGTGTCTTGTAATCTTCTTTTGTTTTTTGTTTTGTTTTTTGTAGTTTGGTCTTGATTTCGTTTGTTGGGTGCGGAAACGGAAATGAAGGAAGCATTCAAAGAAAACTAAGGTTATTGTTCATAAATGAGGGTGAGTCAACATTTCTATATGCAATGCATTTCACTTAAAAGTATCTTTCGCTACTTTGTAGCTCCATTTATTACTTTTCAAATTATTATATGCTTTATCTAGGCTCTCATAGTCAACTATGTTTATCTTTTTTATGTAGTGAACAACTACAATTGTATGTTCTACACAAGTCAGGTGGTGAAGATGCACTAGACATTCTACAAACATGACATAGAGGATGGGTGAGGCATACTTTTCTCCTACACAATACTATTGTCCTTTAATACATTGAAATATTTGTTAGTTGCACAATGATTTATTATTTTGTCATGGTTTCGATACAATATGATCTTGTTCATGCGTGTGAGATTTGAGATTTTTCCTAGAACTTTGATATGAAAGAAATGGAAATGTTACACTTCGTTCACATGTTAAGGGATTATTGTTCATGATTGTCGTTGTCATAATATTAGCCAAGGGAAGGCAGTTATGTGTATGGTTGATTCATCACTCTGTATATTTATTCTTTATCCTCTCGTGGTTTATTTGTGATCTCACATAAAATATTACTTTGTGCAGCGAACGACTACAATTGTAGTGTCTTGGAGGGTCGAGTGGAGATAATATCTTAGGAAATGTAGATGCAGCGCAGAGGATGGGTGAGTCATGTTTTTTTCCAACAAAATAGTGTTATTGTTATTTGTGTGCTCAATATTTTCTCCTTCTAGCATGGTTCTCGGGTAGTACCACTTAGACGATATGCATAAAATGGTATGTTTAAATTTATATGTTTTTTTGTTCCACATCACACGCACAGCCTCACATAACATGCCCTAGAGAGGAGGATGGAAAGGTCGAGCAAGCAAGTGCCATGAGCTTTTGACCAATCAACCATTGTGCTAGTAGACAATGCTAGGATTTTGGTTGTTCAATATGTTTAAATATGCCTAGATCCCTCTTACAAAATGGATTATTTCTCTTACTATAGCATTGATTGCATTATTTTGAGTAGAATTACATCTAGTTTAAAAACTTATATACTTTGAGATTTAGCATGGAATATAAATGGACTAGAATGAAGTTGGATCACAAGTTCATGCCTTCAACTCTGTAGTTTAACTTGATTAGAATTCTAATACTTTATTTCTTATCTACTGCAAATGATTGATTTTAGTGACCACATATACGTAAAATACAAAATGGATTATCCTCGTTCATATAACAAAGCTAAAGACGAGTGTGTTTCACATTATGATTGATTGTTGCATTCAACTCTCCAATTTAACTTGTAATATGATTCTAATATCTTATTATGTATCTGTTATAGATGGCTCGTTCTGGTGAGGACGAGTAAATGGAATACAAAATGGAATGTCTATCTTTATATAGCAAACCCTAGATGAGGTATGTTTCGTATAATGAATAATTATTTGTTTTGAATTATGCTTTCCATTAAAATCTGTCTTTATTTTAACCTTATTCATCCCACCTCTTTTCCTTTCAACAGAGGAGAGGACACTGCAGTAAAGATAATGTGAAAAGGGGAAATTTGCAATTTTTTGTTTGTTGTTGTCCACATTTTTTTTTGAAGTTCATGCCTTCAAATTCTCTAGTTTGACTTTGATTAGAAATCTAATATTTTATTTTGTATCTATTTCAGACGGCTTGTTCCGGTGAGCAAAAAATTGTGAAATACAAAATGGATTGTCCCCTTTTATATAGCAATCTCAAAGAATGGTGTGTTTCTTATTACAATTAATTATTGTGTACTCTCTAGTTTAACTTATATAACAATTCTAATATCTTATTGTGTATCTTCTATAGATGGTTTGTTTTGATGAGCACAAGCAAGTGGAATACAAACAGTGTCCATCGTTATGAAACAAACTCTAGGGGAGTTGTGTTTCCTATTATGAATAATTATTGGTTTTGAAATATGTTTAACATTACTATTTGTGTGTATTTTAAGCTTATTCAACTGACTTTTTTTCCCTTTCAGCAGAGGACAACACATTCCAGGAGAGATGATGTGCAGAAGGGATGTTTACAATTTTTTCTTTGTTCTTATCTGCATGTTTTGTTTTTTTGAGTTTGAGCATGGCCATGCTGTTGTACTCGCTTTTTGTTGTTTGGTCTTGGTTTTGTTTGTTGGGTCTGTTGTACTCTTCTTTTGTTTTATTATTTTGTTCTTTTAATGTTTTTTGGTAGTTTGGTCTTGGTTTCATTTGTTGGGTGCAAAAACAGAAATGAAGGAAGCAGACAAAGAAAATTGATGTTATTGTTCATAAATGAAGGTGAGTCAACATTTCTATATTCAATGCACTTCACTTAAAAGTATCTTTCGCTAATTTGTAGCTCCAATTATTATCTTTTCAAATTATTTTCTGCATTATCTAAGCTCTCATAGTCAACTATATTTATCTTTTTTATGTAGTGAACAACTACAATTGTATGTTCTACACAAGTCAAGTGGTGAAGAGGACCTAGACATTCTACAAAATGACATAGAGGATGGGTGAGGCATACTTTTCTCCTACACAATACTATTGTCCTTTAATACATTGAAATATTTGCTAGTTGCACAATGATTTATTATTTTGTCATGGTTTTGGAGATAGTATGATCTTGTTCATGCGTGTGAGATTTGAGATTTTTCCTAGAACTTTGATATGAAAGAAATGGAAATGTTACACTAGGTTCACATGTTCAAGGATTATTGTTCATGATTGTCGTTATCATAATATTAGCCAAGGGAAGGTAGTTATGTGTATGGTTGATTCATCACTTTGTATATTTATTCTTTAACCTCTCTTGGTTTATTCGTGATCTCAGATATAATATTACTTTTTGCAGCAAACGACTACAATTGTAGTGTCTGGAAGGGTCGAGTGGAGTTAATATCTTACAAAATGTAGATGTAATGCAAAGGATGGGTGAGTCATTTTTTTTCCAACAAAATAGTGTTATTATTATTTGTGTGCTCAATATTTTCGCCTTCTAGAATGGTTCTCGGGTAGTACCATTCAGATGATACAAATAAAATGGTATGTTTAAATTTATCTGTTTTTTTGTTCCACATCACATGCACACCCTCCCATAACATGACCTAGAGAGGAGGATGGTAAGGTCAAGCAAGCAAGCGTCTTGAGCTTTCGACCAATCAACCATTGTGGTAGTAGACAATGCTAGTATTTTGGGTGTTCAATATGTCTAAGTATGCTTAGATCCCTCTTACAAAATGGATTATTTCTCTTACGATAACATTGATTGCGTTATTCCTAGTAGAATTATCTCTAGTTTAGAAAACTTATATGTTTTGAGATTTAGCATGGAATATAAATGGATTAGAATGAAGTTGGATCACAAGTTCTTGCCTTCAACTCTCTAGTTTAACTTTTATTAGAATTCTAATATTTTATTTTGTATCTATTGCAAATGGTTCATTTCAATGACCACATATACGTAAAATGCAAAATGTATTATCCTCTTTTATATAACAAAGCTAAAGACGAGTATGTTTCACATTATGATTGATTGTTGCATTCAACTCTCCAATTTAACTTACAAAATGATTCTAATATCTTATTATGTATTTGTTGTAGATGGCTTGCTCTGGTGAGCACGAGTAAGTGGAATACAAAATCGAATGTCTATCTTTATATAGCAAACTCTAGACAAGTTATGGTTGGTATAATGAATAATTATTTGTTTTGAATTATGCTTTCCATTACAATCTGTCTTTATTTTGACCTTATTCACCCCACCTTTTTTCCTTTCAGCGGAGGAGAGGACACTACAGTAAAGATAATGTGAAAAGGGGAAGTTTGCAATTTTTTGTTTGTTGTTGTCTACATTTTTTTTTGAAGTTCATGCCTTCAAATTCTCTAGTTTGAATTTTATTTGAAATCTAATATTTTATTGTGTATTTGTTGCAGACGGCTTGTTTCGGTAAGCAAAAAATTGTGAAATACAAAACGGAATTCCCCCGTTTGTATAGCAATCTCAAAGAAAGGTGTGTTTCTTATTACAATTAATTATTGCGTACTCTCTAGTTTAAATTATATAACGATTCTAATATCCTATTGTGTATCTTCTATAGGTGGATTTTTTTTATGAGCACAAACAAGTGGAATACAAAGAGTGTCCATCGTTATGAAACAAACTCTAGGGGAGTTGTATAATTATTGGTTTTGAAATATGTTTAACATTACTAATTGTGTGTATTTTAAGTTTATTCAACCGACTTTTTTTCCCTTTCAGCAGAGGACAACACATTGCAGGAGAGATGATGTGCAGAGGGGATGTTTGCAATTTTTTCTTTTTTGTTATTTGCATGTTTTGTTTTGTTGAGTTTGAGCATGGCCATGCTGTGTTGTACTTATTTTTGGTTGTTTGGTCTTGGTTTTGTTTGTTGGGTGAGTTGTACCCTTCTTTTGTTTTGTTTTTTTGTTATTTTAATGTTTTTTTGTAGTTTGGTCTTGGTTTCGTTGGTTGGGTGCGGAAATGGAAATGAAGAAAGCAGACAAAGAAAATTGAGGTTATTGTTCATAAATGAAGGTGAGTCAACATTTCTATATGCAATGCACTTCACTTAAAAGTATCTTTCACTACATTGTAGCTCCATTTATTATCTTTTCAAGTTATTATATGCTTTATCTAAGCTCTCATAATCAACTATATTTATCTTTTTTATGTAGTGAACAACTACAATTGTATGTTCTACACAAGTCAAGTGGTGAAGATGCACTAGACATTCTACAAACATGACATAGAGGATGGGTGAGGCATACTTTTCTCCTACACAATACTATTGTCTTTTAATACATTGAAATATTTTTTGGGCATCTTGAGGTGGAGCTATTGCCTGCTTCACGTACTTGAGCACTCCATTATCTTCCAACACCATTGATATCCGCTCCTTCCATGCACAAAAATTTGAGGCTCGTTCTAAACTATGATCTGACCTCAGTCCTTGGAACACCATACTATTATCCAAATAACTGCTAAACTTTTCAAACTTTTGCACAAGCCTTCTACATGATTTGCGTTGTCCACTAACTGGTCAATCCGATGTTGGTCTTTATACTGATTTTTGCTCTGAAAGCATGCTAAATTTTCATGAAACTCTGCAACTACTGAGATGAATAACTAAAAATTGAAACTAGTTAACGTTCACCATGATACAAAGCCTCTTAACAACTTATAAGCAACAGAATAAAAACAAAGAGATAAAAGCACATCACACAAATTGACACACTTATTTTTCTCAGTAAACCCAACAGGAAAAACTTGATTGTTTGTTGTGGGAGTTTTATTGATTGTTCTTGGAGCAATGAATCTATTACAAGCCAATTTGTATCTCTTGAGAAATCATTTTGCTTCTCACACAATTCTCAGTTGATGCAACTGATCTTAGCCTGCCTTGATCACCACTTGATCTCGATTCCTACACACAATTCTTCCTTTATTGCCTCCTTGACTTTCTCTACAAACCGTGTTGTCTTGCTTCAATTATGTTGCTCCTTCCTTGCACACTTGAGCCCCTTATACCTTGCACTTATCTCCTATTTCCTAGCGCACTTGAGCTCCTATTTTTTAGGACCCAATTCCATTCAACCTGCGCACAACCAATTCTCCTAAATTCTAGCGCGCTTGTGCCTCCTACTCTTTAGGACACAATTTCTATGTTCCACAATCTGGGCTCTCTCACACTAACTTGTGAGCTATGTCTTGTCATAAACCTTTGTGATTTACTTCTGCCTTCGTCCTCTCTTTATAGGTGAACTTTGATCCACGCAAGGAGGCCCGACTTAATTTAGATCTTGAGCTATGATAGCGAGTTAACAGAGAGTGTTACTTTCTCTCCTTCCAATCATCACTGGAGTTGTTAATTGAGATTTTCCGTCTCCTGATAATACAAAGTAATTTGCTAATTTACCGTATCAAGGTTAAAAGGTGCTTGAAGATATTTCGTTATGTGTGATACATGGAAAACATCTTGGATGAAGGCCATCATCCTTCATGGTGGCCATGATAGTCCAAACTAGTCAATTTATTGCTCATGTCTTGTTATGGGTGCTTAGATGCCCTAAGAAATTAAGTTTGATCATCTCATAATTAGTAATTGATACTTTTCCATCTCCTAATAATACAAAGTAATTTGCTAATTTATTAACCTCTAACATTATAACCTTGGCCACTTGAATAAATATTATATGATCAAAGAGAATTAACAAGGCGTTACATCTTTGAGTAACTGGGAATGCTTAGTGTTTTTAGGTATTGCATTGTTATTCATTAGTTCACATTGTTACGTATTGCCCTATTTTTTAGGTATCACATTGTTATTCATTAGTTGGCATTGTTACATATTTCCCTCTTCATTTTCGAACGAGGCAAGAACTCTCAATCAGGGTTCAAATGTTATGAGTATGGATTTCCATCCTCAGCAACAAACAATTCTGCTAGGTGATTTCAAATCCCATTCAATACAGTTTTTCATTTAAATAAATTCGTTAAGTCAATTTGGAAAATGTACCTTTTATATTTATAAATATGTTCACACTGACTAGTATTTCAAATTTGGATTGTTGGCTTTATCAATCAATTGGAACAAATGTTGGTGACATTGCAAATTGGGAAGTGGAATCTCGAAAAAAAATTAGGTTGCAGGAACTTTAAGGTTTGGGAAATTTCAGCCTGTTCCATTCACATGCAGGTAGATGATTTTTTCATAAATTAGTTATGTAATTTAAATTGGAAAAATGTACATGTATGAATGATCTTGAAAAGGTTTTAGAGTTCTTTACTAGAGTTGATCATTAGCACTGGCCTTAGGTAAACTCTTATACATGTTTTGTTATGTTTTCTTAGGCTGCTCTTGTGAAAAATCCAACTGTATCAGTGAATCGTTGTATTTGGAACCCAGATGGGGCAGTCCTTGGTAACTTAATCTATACTCATATTCATTAATAAGATGCTTTGATATCATTTCCTTCTTTATACAACAATGTGAGTGATTTGTAATAATGCCATCTACAAATGCCTCTGGTCTCCTTTTGGTTGGTTGCACACCAATAGAATGGTGTGCTACGCCCTCTATTCAGATACTGACATGCCTGCATTTGTGTTATAGGAGTTGTGTTTTCCAAGCGTATAGTTCACATATATTCTTATACTGTGGCAGGTGATTTGAGACAACATCTAGAGGTTTGCTTACATGCTTAAAGGCCAATCTGTACATTCTTGTAGGTCTGTAAAATTAAGTTTGTATTGAAAATATAATTTATTAACATTGATATAATTTAAACAGATTGACGCACATGCTAGTGGTGTGAATGATATTGCTTTTTCACACCCTAGATACTATCTCTTCATAATAATTACATGTGGGGATGATAAGACCATCAAGGTAATCTGCTTTATCATATGTGTCAAGACTCATTCTAATAGTTGTCATTTACTTATCTGTATATGAAAATTTAAAAAAAAAATATTGTCTGTGCTTGTAGGTGTGGGATGCAGTAACTAGTCGAAAGCAGTACACATTTGAAGGTCATGAAGCAGCTATATGTTCTGTTTGTCCTTTCCAGTAAGAAAATATTCAGGTACTTTGTTCCTTGAGTCCTGAAGAATTTATGTGAATTGCAGTTGAGGACTAGTTTTAAAATACATTGCATATTCTATTTTTGTTTGATGTTTGGCTTTCTGTGAATTTTTGGCCATATGGCAAATACTTTATTGCACTAAAGATAGATGGATTATGATTCTTTGTTGTATGCAGTTTACTTTTTCTATAGCTATTGATGGCAAGATCAAATACTGGTTGTATAACTTGTATGATCTTGCGGGATCTAGGGTGGACTATAATGCTCCGGGCTTTATAGTGCTGATGGAACAAGGTAAAATGTTAACTTGGAATTGTGTTTAGTTTGTAAAATGTCTTCATGTAGATTTGAGTTTTCCTTTCTCCAATTTTCTATATTTGTTGTGTCAAGTCGATGTCCTTTCTGAAGTGTATAATCATTTGTATTTTTTATTAGGCTCTTCTCCTGTGGAACAAGTAAAGATGGTGATTTATACCTCATTGAGTGGAATGAAAATGAGGGAACAATCAGTGGAATGAAAATGAGGGAACAATCAAGCAGACATATTCTGCAATTTGAGACAACCAGGAATAGGTTCTTGGCAGCTGGTGATGAATTTCAAATAAAGTTTTGGGACATGGATAACACCAACATCCTAACAACAATTGATGTTGACGGTAGTTTGGTGGACATGGATAACACCAACATCCTAACAACAATTGATGTTGACGGTAGTTTGGAAATGAGGATGGTTTGTTTTTAGAGTTTCAAAACATTATTTCAAGTTTTCTTGATCACATCTCAATGTATAATCCTCGTGCTATTTCCAAAAAAATCCCAGGCTAGTCCTCGCCTTCGTTTCAGCGAAGATGGTTCCCTGTTGGCAGTCACAATGAATGACAATGGCATAAAGATCTTACCCAACGCAGAGGGATTTCGCTTAATTCGCATGCTGGAGAGTAGATCCTTTGAAGGAACGAAGGTGCCACCAGAGACAATGGCAACAAAGGTAAATTCTTCTTCCATGCACATTTACTGTGTACATGCACTACTAATTAATGGTAAAGTTTAAACTCTAACTAGTTCATTTTTACTATGCAGACTTCAATTGTGAATGCCATGCCTCCTGCAGTCACTGCTCCTGGTTCCCTGGTTCCCTTCGCAGTGTTGTAGAACGTTCGGACAGACTTCCACCTGCATTGTCAATGACCAATTTTGTAAGAGCATTCTGAATCTAGCATATTTGTCCAGCATTATTCAGTTTAGTTTGTTACATATATCTTATCATTTTCTAAACTTTCACTCAGAATCCAGATATTGTTGCTTTCGAGTTTCCATATAGCATAGGATTTTGTTCTTTTCCCCATTCACATGCTCTATTAGCCATTATTTTGGCATATCTTTTATAGGAATAGGATGATATTATCAATGATGTCTAACAATAATCTGATATTCGAGACAACATGTGTGCAGAGTAGTATAGAGTCTAGACAGACAGTCCGACCCCAGATGTTAAACGAAGGCTTCTAGATGAGGTCACAGACAAGAGCAAGAACTGGAAATTGACTGAGATCACTGATTCGGGTCAGTGTAGGTCTCTCAGGTTGCCTGACAGAATGCATTGCGAGCAAGGTATGCAATCATCCCTCTATTACAGAAAACACTAAAGGTTGACATACTCTACAATTTTATGTGCTACAAATTCTGTCGATATTGATTCAAACAAGTAATGTGCTATTTCTTGCAGGTGGTAAAACTGATATACACCAATTCCAATGTTGTTGTCTTAGCACTAGCATCTGATGCTCTCCATAAGCTATCCATAAGCTATACCGCGGAGTGACCAAAATCCATCCAGAAAGGTGGGGTTCTTTAGTAGTTGTTGTTTGCTTCCTTTTTGTTTTAGCTTGTTTTGTTTATTTATTTGTTTGTTATACTTTTGGATATATAATTTGCAGTTGTATTTTATGTAGTGTTCCACCGTCTGCAACGAGTATTCCAACACAGATGTGGCAGCCAGCTAGTGGGATTCTTATGAATAATGACGTTGGTGATACAAATCCAGAAGAAGTCAGTGCTTGTATAGCTTTGTCTAAGAATGATTCCTATGTAATGTCTGCTTCCAGTGGCAAGGTCTCCTTATTCAATATGATGGCATTTAAGAGAGCCTTTTACCTAAAGACCAGTTTCATTTTAATGTTTCCGATGATTTATATAATTTCAGTTTTGGTACATTGGTCTGCTTAGGGTTTAGTCTCTAATGTCTCACCTTCAACTTTCAAATTATGTGGGTAATAGGGTTCAGTTACTCTAGAAGGTTCTTGTGTAATGTTCCTTACTATAAGCTAAGAATTCAAAGGCTCCCAATTAATCTAAATCACTGGTTTCATGGGATGCTAATTAGTGATTGATTCATTGCAAGTCATGACAACTTTCATGCCACCTTCTCTGGCAGCCACTTTTCTGGCTTTCCACCCTCAGGACAATAACATCATTGCAATTGGCATGGAGGATTCATCAATTCAATATACAGTTGATGAGGTGTTGCCTGTGAATATATCTTTCAATCCTTATCATTTTTCTTCATTGTGCCCTTTTACAAAAACTGACCTTTAAGTGGCATGCTCTGAACTTGCTGCGATTTTTATAGGTAAAAGCAAAGCTCAAGGACCACCAAAAATAAATCACAGGCCTGGATTTTTCGCATGTTTTGAATGTGTTTGGTATCTTCGGGAGCTGATGCCCAGGTATATGGTTTCTTTTATTATTAAATATAGTCTGACTCCGTGATGCTCAAAGTTTACATAAATTTATGGACTGGAAATGTTCATATACTCACAACCACGTCTTTTGGCAGTGTTGTTCACTTAAAGTTTACATAAATTTATGGAGTGGAAAAGTTCATATAATCACAACCACGTCTTTTGGCAGTTATGTCCCTGGGGCTTAAATGGGTGGGACAAGCGAAAGTCAAAGTTGTACCATTACAACCAGGAAGACCGTCACCACCAGTGAGGATACAAAGAGTACAGTTTCATAATGATCTTCCTGTCACCACCAGTGGGGATACAAGAGTACAGTTCCATAATGATCAAATTCACCTGTTGATTGTGCATGAGAGCCAGCTTTGTAATATATGATGCTTCCAAGATGGTCACCACCAATGGGGAATACAAGAGTACAGTTTCATAATGATCAAATTCACTTGTTGGTTGTGCATGGCAGCCAGCTTTGCTATATATGATGCTTCCAAGTTGGAGCACTTGTTTCTATGTAAGTACTTGTAAGCACTGTTGAATTCAAACATAGACAATAACATAATGTACTTGTAAGCACTGTTGAATTCAAACATAGACAATAACATAATGTAACCTTCTGTATATGATTGGATGACCTTGTTACATGGTTGCATTGCAGTGGTCTCCTCATGATTCCCTATGTCCTCCTATTTCAAGTGCCATATATTCATGTGACAGCGTCCTATTTTATGCGAGCTTCTGAGCTTGTCATAGTGCAGTTGGGGTGTTTGATGTAGAAAGATTAAGGCCTCAATGTCGCATTGCACCTTCTGCATACTTTTCATCGGGAATGAACAGGTAAATGGGCTCTTTCATTCTGTCATGGTTGATACATCAATTTTTTAGATTTGGATTTTAACCAGGCATATTATGATATAATTTTATTGTTTGGTTATTTATTCAGCAGTAATGCCTATTCTCTAGTCGTTGCATCACATCCATCCGAACCGAGTCAATTCCATCTTGGAAGAACAGATGGAATTCATGATTTTGAGCCTTC
The DNA here is from genome assembly GCA_031772625.1 of Pinus tabuliformis. Lineage (NCBI taxonomy): Eukaryota > Viridiplantae > Streptophyta > Pinopsida > Pinales > Pinaceae > Pinus > Pinus tabuliformis. The sequence continues at coordinate 681,673,791 of CM062811.1, forward strand.
AGAGTAAGAAGGGAAATGGGGTGTTGGAGAACCCCCAAATAATGGAACTGTCGGATCAAATCCGACATTAAATAACCAAGGTTGGGAACCACCCTCAAGGTAGTTCAATGGAAACATAAGAACAATTTGAAGTGCACTCTTTATTTACAAGAATACCATGAATAATGGTAGCGTCTTGTCAGTGAAAAGCCTCACTTGTGTTGGCATTCTATCAAGATTGTAAATGTAAATAATATGTAAATGAAAATGAGTATCTAGGTGCAATCCTGGTCACTAATTTTTCTGGGTCATGTAAAAATTGAAAGTCTGTCATTGGAGCATAGGTCGTGTAAAAATTGAAAGTCTGTCACAGGAGCATAATTTATGAATGTTCATTACGAGGGTTTCTCAGTGTCTATTTTTGAAACCGTTCTTTTTACTACGAGTTTTTTTCATATGTTCATGTGCATTCAGGCAAACCTGGTTTATGCGGAAGCTTTGTCAGACTCGGGAATATTATATTTATTAACTGAATCAACATTTTTGGGTTGAATAGTATTGGAGCTGATATTGAAGTAATTCAATTGAGAAAACATTAATTATGCATGAGTTTTTACAATTGACTCAACGATGGCTTTTTTGGCATGTGTTTTAAATTTTGCAATTGAATCAACGAACTTTCTTGTTTGATGACACTATTGTTTAAACATATTGATACAGAGTTTTTGGCATGTGTTTTAATTTTTGCAATTGGCTCAACGAACTTTCTTGTTTGATGACACTATTGTTTAAACATATTGATACAGATATTTACAGAAAGCAAAAAACTTTCAGTGATAATGCTTATATTGCTGCAGCTTTTGTGTTTTGTTTTTATGGCCTGCGGCCTTTGTGTTTTGTTTTTTATGGCCTTTCTAAGAGGAAAGATGAGATCCTTACCTTGTGAAAATGTAATATCACAAATTTTGGATATCATCTTAATAAGAGGCTCCGCTTATGCCATCTGTAGTTGCACAATGCAAAGGTTATATTGATACAGATATTTACAAAAACCAAAAAACTTTCAGTGATAATGCTCATATTCATATTGCTGCAGCCTTTGTGTTTTGTTTCCCTGCCCTTGCTGAGGGAAGAGATGAGATCCTTACCTTGTCAAGTTGTGATATCACAAAATTTGGATATTAGCTTAATAGGAGGTTTCGTTTATGCCATTGGTAGTTGCAGAGGGTTTTATGCTATTTACAAGATCTCTGAATAGGGTCATCGCGGCGTTTGTTCCCTATCTTGACGCCGCGCTGGTTCTGCCTCAACTCCGCCTAATGCAAAGCAATAGGATCGTGGAAGCTTTTACTGCCTTCTATGTGTTTGCTGTCGGTGCAGAGAGGTTAAAATTTGCATTGTGGCTCATGTTGATCCTAAGGGACATTATGAACGGCTCCATCACAACTTATTTTGGTTTGGGGGTTTTCCTCTTCATCGTCGTTGAGGTTGTTGAGAGCTTCATATTGGCAGATTTCGTTTATCACTATCTCAATATGGTTCAAGTGCCTGGACACTGATGCATCTCCCGGCCATCGTGGTTGAATAATCACCCGTTTGATATGATCATATCTGGACTGGTAAGCCCCCAGAGAGTTAGAAATTATAATTACAGTGGTTTTCTAATCCGTTTTCTTGGGGTGCATCATGCACTAATATGGCATGGATGGTCCAATTGATAAGAATTGTGCACTCTCTTGAATATGATAAGAATCATGCACTATCTTGAATATTCTTGAATACGGTATGGATGGTTTTCTGTGCTCTCTCGTCATAGGTTCAGTGAATTTATTGTTTTATTTAAAAATTTCTTGTCCATACAGAGTTAATTAAAACGTAAACAAAAACCTTAAAACCCTCTATCCTTCCTAGAATCCTTCCTAGAATTTGTGAAGTATTGCAGCTTTAACATTTCAGGTAGTTTCCAAGATCAAAGAAACCCATTTTTAGTATTGCAGCTTTAACATTTCAGGTAGTTTCCAAGATCCAAGAAACCCATTTTTGAATACCTCATATTGCACTTATCGAATTTTAAAATAAATGAAATGGTGCATTCCAAGTTTTTGAATATGGAAAATAAATTTTTAGTATTGCAGCTTTAACATTTCAGGTAGTTTCCAAGATCCAAGAAACCCATTTTTGAATACCTCATATTGCACTTATCGAATTTTAAAATAAATGAAATGGTGCATTCCAAGTTTTTGAATAAAATAAATGAAATGGTGCATTCCAAGTTTTTGAATATGGAAAATAAAATTATAGATCCTTGATTTACATCCAAAATCGAAAAATTAGCTAGTAAAACACATACATAATGAAGATCATACATAACAATGAAGATCATACATAATGAAGATCATAACATAAACTTTCTGGAAAATAATACCATAGTTTTTATTATCACTGAAAAATGAGCATTTTAAAAGTAACCATAACATTATTTTTATTAATTTAATTACAAAATATAAAACAAAATGTTTTTTTTTTAAATTAATTATAGATATCACAATTACAAAACAACTAAAATGAAAAAGAAGATAATAACTCAAACTTTCTGGAAAATAATACTACAGTGTTTATTATCACTGAGAAATGAGCATTTTAAAGGCAACCATAACATTATATTTATTAATTTAATTACAAAATATAAAACAAAACCTTTTTTTTATTTATTAATTTTAGATGTCACAATTACATGACAATGAAGATGCAAAAGAAGGTAATAACATAAACTTTCTGGAAAATAATACCACAGTTTTTATTATCACTCAGAAATGAGCATTTTAAAAGCAACCATAACAATATTTTTATTAATGTGATTATAAAATATAAAGCAAATACATTGAGACATTTTATTTATTTTTATTAATTTTAGATGTCACAATTTTTTTTTTTTTTTTTTTTTGGTCAGTTTTAAATGTTACCATGGAAAAAGTGTGTTTGTTTGGTTGATTTTAAAAACAACCATAATATTATTTTATCAATTTAATTACAAAATATAAAATAAATACTTTGAGATGTTTTCTTTTTTTATTAAATTTAGATGTCACAATTTTTTTTACAGTTTTGGATGTCATTTATTTATTTATTGTTGTTTTCCAGTTTTAAATGTCACAATTTTTTTTCCAGTTTTAGATATTACCAAAAAAAAGTGTGTTTCTTTGGTTTCCCAGTCAATTAGATGTTTATGATTTTTTGCCTTTTTTAGTGTCTAATATCTCCTTATTTAGAACAAGAAGCGTCCTTACTCCCTCAATCAAATGAGAGAAAGTGCACTGCAATTACAATATACCTTAAACTTCATATATCATCTACTACAACAAATCTTCGGCTACTTACTGGTGGTGGCTCAACCAAACGAGGAAAAGTGCACTACAATTATAGTACACCACCCTAAGCTTCATATATCATCTACTACAACAAATCTTCAGCTAGTGGTTCAATAATCTTGAGGCCCATGTACAAGAGGTTGGCGAGAGATTGGACCATTTGTTTAGCAACACTAAATTCAACAAGTTATATATTGGAACATTTAACATTTATGTGGACCTTATTTTGTTGGTGTAGATATTTAAGGCTTTTAAATATTTGAGATGTGTAAATTTGGACAGCAACACTAAATTCAGCAAGTTAATATTGGAACATTTAACATTTATGTGGACCTTATTTTGTTGGTGTAGATATTTAAGGCTTTTATTTGAGGTGTGTAAATTTGGACAAATCTTCAGCTATTTACGGGTGGCTCAATAATCTTGAGGCCCATGTCCAAGAGGTTGGCGAGAGATTGGATTTGTTTAGCAACACTAAATTCAGCAAGTTATATATTGGAACATTTAACATTTCTATGGGCCTTATTTTGTTGCTGTAGATATTCAAGGCTTCTAAATATTTGAGGTGTGTAAATTTGGATCATGTTACAATAGAAATGTTATCATGTCTTGTAAACATTTTGACTGAGTCAAATTACATAAAATAAAATAAAACAAAATGGTTAAAAAAAACAGGAATTAATGCTTCAAATGCTTAAATTTCCATTAGTAATTTCTTGGCTGTAGGTTTCGACAAGCCATGGTTTTTCCCATGATATTCTTATTTAAGAAAAGAATATATATATATATATATATATATATATATATATATATATATATATATTCTACCAACCTAGATTCATATTAATTCCTGATCCCTACCAGGATTAATGTGCAGATTTCTTTCAGAGGTTGGAGATAAAATTATCTCCAAAAAATACAAATAAAAAATAAGTCATCTCAAACAATACAAATGGAATGAAGTTTGAAAATTTAATAATTGGGTTAATTAGGATTTGGGTGGTTGAGGGAAATGACTATGATTTTCTCCAACCAAAATTCAAATCCTCCTTGGTAACATGATAGGCATTTGTTGTAATGACTTTGTGCTTATGAATATTATTGTATTATATTTGTGCCTTGTGAACATATATATATTTGTGGGTTAGTCTAGTATCAATAACCTCACTTTTGTTCTCAAACAATACAAATGGAATGATGTTTGAAAGTAATAATTGGGGTTAATTAGAGTTTGGGTGGTTGAGAAAAATAGTTTTAATTTTCTCCATCCAAAATTAAATCCTAATATATTAGTGGGTTGGTCTAGTATCAACAACCTCACTTTAGTTCTCAAACAATACAAATGGAATGAAGTTTGAAAGTCTAATAATTGGGGTTAATTAGGGTTTGGGTGGTTGAGGAAAATTGTTGTAATTTTCTCCATCCAAAATTCAAATCATCGTTAGTAACATGATGAGCATTTGTTGTAATGGCTTTGTGCTTATGAATATTATTGTATTGGATTTGTGCATTGTGAACATAAATATATTTGTGGGTTGGTATAGTATCAACAACCTCACTTTAGTTCTCAAGCAATACAAATGGAATGAAGTTTGAAAGTTTAATAATTGGGGTTAATTTCTCAAACAATACAAATGGAATGAAGTTTGAAAGTTTAATAATTGAGGTTAATTAGAGTTTGGGTGGTTGAGGGAAATGGTTGTAATTTTCTCCATCCAAAATTCAAATCCTCCTTTATAAGTTGTAATGGTTTTGTGCTTACGAATATTGTTGTATTAGATTTGTACCTTGTGAACATAATAGTTCTTAAAGTAAGAGGGACATTGTTTTTTTCCCTTTGACAAAAAGAAAAAAATTAAAACATATATATAATATATGAATTTAAAATATTATAAATTTTTATAAAATGCATAATTTCTCTTTACATAATTTAAATCTTAAAAAAATATCATTTTTATTTATAATTCAATACAAAATAAAATAAAATAAATAAAGTAATATTAACTTATTTTTATAATAAAAATGTTGATATTAATTTGAAATACTATATAAAATATTAAAAAAACATATTAATATAATTATAATTAGATTAATAAATATCATATTACTATTGGGTTTAGGTTTAGCTTAAGTAGTTGAAAAAACTTGTTAACTTTTTTTTATCCAAGTTAGGTGAGCAATGAGTAATGTCCAAAATTTTATTGAGGAAAAAAATAAGAAATAATTATCTAACAACATACAAATACGAATTATTATATTCCATTTTTTTTTTTTTAAATAATTACTAATTGCTTGCATTTAAAAAAAATCTAGCAATAAAATTGTAATTGAGACATGATATTAGTTCCTTTATCTTCTTTTATTATTTGGAATCACTTGATACGGGTATTGTAAAATTAAACATTTAATTGTCGTGTTTTTAACTGTTGTAATATTTGGTATATAATGAAGAACCTCTTATGTGAATTTAAATATGATTTAAAATGAATGATTAAGTGAACATTAGTCATTAAATTGCAGCAATTTTATATTAGTTTTTTACAATTGGTTTGATTTGGGTTGCATAGTCCATAATAATATTGTATCTTGCAATGGATTAGAATGCTTCTTGAATTGAGCTATCAAGTCAACATTGTACATTATTATTATACTTCAATTGAATTAGGGTTAGATAAAAAAAATGGACATTTTATTTCTTTAAAGGAAAACTGAAGTTAACATTTAATAATAAGTATGCATATTGATGTTCTCTAATTTATAAACGTGTTTCAAAAATGTCGTTTCAACTTCAATCATAAATGGAAAAACTAAAATTTATTTGGAAAATGTTTAAATAGATGAATATCAAAATTATGATGTTTTGAATAGATGAATACCAAAATTATGATGTTTTGAGTATTATATGATTTCATTGGTTTTTTATTTATCAAAATATTGATTAAATTTATAAATGGGTTTCAAAAATGTCATTTCAACTTCAATCATAAATGGAAAATCTAAAATTTAATGTTGGAAAATGTTGATATAACCAAATGAAAAGTATTTATTAATAACACATTAAAATGACATTATTGAAAATAACTGTGTCAAGTAGATAAATATCAAAATTGTGATGTTTTGAATAGATGAATACCAAAATTATGATGTTTTGAGTATTATATGGTTTTATTGGTTTTTTATTTATCAAAATATTGAAATGACAAATGGTCATTTTTTAAATTTTAAATAAGTTTAGTCTTTAATACCACTACCACAATACGTATAGGGAATTTTTCTAAAATTATTACTTCATTCACCATGCTTGGTCACATTATTGCATTGTATATTATTTTCAAAATGATTGTGTTTAGCTAACCACAACCTATCAATTTGTTTGTTGGGTCACTATTGTAATGCCTTACCATGTTGCATTTGATAACATGCATATATTTTTGTCATACCAGTATAGCCTCAACAACATTTGGGAATGAGATTATTTATTAAGAATGACCAACACAAACCTTCTTTAGCACAAAACAAGATGGTGTAGTAGTATGACATAAATATTGGGAAACAAGTTCTTCTTAGGTGGCATTGTTAGACCATTAATCAACTAGATTTAAGATGGTGGATCCACAACACAATCCCTATATTGCAAGAACACCCTTCAAGGTTGTGACCATATGATGTGATAAATTGATAAGCATCCATGTGATCCAAAGTGTGTGAATAGCATGTCCATCTTAGCCTTGCCAAGACACACTTTGAGGAGCTTAGAATACTCATTCTTCTACTTTGTTTGGTTTCTATAAATCACTTTAGCAAGCAAATTGCAACTTGTCATAAAATGATAACTAAAACCCATACATTATAATTTCATCGTGAGTAATTTCATTGTTTCTCTAAACTCTATCTTAATTATAATAATAAAAACAGAGCATAAAATGAATGGTATTTCTAATAATGAATAATAGGTTGGAAAATGTGATTAGCATGTGATATAATTGTAAATAATGTGTTGGACATTGGATAAACCAACGCTCCCCCCATGGACTAACTGCCTCTCGTGGATCCTCTTATCTGGCGATACGATCGTTGACTAACACATCCAGGTTTTGGTCTAATGATAATCATGATTCCCAACAAGTGGTATCAAAGCATAGGTCACAAGTTCAATACACACCTTGCTTGCGTTGGGTGGGAAATGGTTGGACATTGGATAAATGCTTCCCATGTGTTTCGCGACATGGACTAACCGCCTCTCGTGGATGCTTATCTCTGGCGATATGATTGTTGACTAACACCTGCGAGTTTTGGTCTAACAACGATCATGATTCTCAACATCATGTCCATTTTGGCTTTGCCAAGTCGCACTAGAATATTATTTTTTCTACTTCGTTTTGCTTTTATAATTGACTCTAGGAAACAAATTGCAACTTGTGGTAAAATGAAAACTAAGACCCATACTTTATAACTTCATTATGATTAATTGTAATTGTTTCTCTATACTTTATCTTATTTTATAATAAAAACAAAGAACATGAAATGAATAATTTTAATCATATTTTTTTAATATTATGTGAAAGCAATTTAACACAATAAGATGAGAAATACTAGCAAGATATCCTATATTAAAAACAACTCACTACAAAGATTACTATTTTTTTCCATTTTGGTTACAACTCTATTCTTGTACAATGAAACTCATTTAAATATGTGATTCCAAACCTCAAATTGAAATGTACCAATGACCCGTGAAAATATCATGATATATAACTCTATATTTCCTCCTATCCTAGTGAGAAAATAAGTCCTTGGAAAATATTATGGCATTGTTTAATAAGTCCTTGGAAAATATTATGGCATTGTTTTTTTAAAGTTTTATTAGAAATATTATTAAAATTCCCCTTTTTATGAAAAATGTGTTTTAAGAAGTCCAAGGCAGAGATAGGAAGATCCAATTTTCTATACAATATTGCAGGGCATATAACTAATCTCCTCTCCTAAGTCTCCTAGGTAACCTGAAGCTTTAGTTATAATTACACTTTATATGTTTTTCCTGTTGAAAATTACAGATATTGATTTAACCCTCTCAAACTTGTTTTTGATTTTGTTGAAAATTACAGATATTGATTTAACCCTCTCAAACTTGTTTTTGATTTTGTTGAAAATTACAGATATTGATTTAACCCTCTCAAAGATTTTGTTGAAAATTACAGATATTGATTTAACGCTCTCAAACTTGTTTTTGGTTTTTTTTGATAAATAGCTGTACTTCAAAACTGCTTATTTTTCAATACACCCCGGTCCCCATCTACAAAATGTAAAATATTTTAATAAAAATCAAGATTTTTCCTTAAAGGAAAAAAATAAAAATAGCATACAGTAACATTAGGAAAGAGAAGTAAATATGAGAAAATTCCAATTTGTAGTTAGGCGCACCGCTGGGTATTCTTTGCGCGCACCACTGGTTCTAGATCTGGGAGACTTGTACGATCTACCAGGAGACTGGTGTGCTTTGACCCAGTAAACAATACACACATTCGCTTTGCCCTTTTGCAGCCATATAAAATCTCGGCATATTCGACAGGGAAAAGAGGAATGATTAAAGAAAAGAAGCCATACCCTGAAGGAAAACTTGCTACAAACCAGAGATGGAGAGCATCAGAACCAGAGATGGAGAGCATCAGAGTTTCTCAGAGGAAACCATGATTGAATTGCACGCTGGAATGGAGCTTTCACAGACGCTCAAAAGCCAGAAGTGATGTTCCTTTTGGCGTATAAGCCGGAGATAATGGAAGTTCCTTTTCAGCGGATAAGACAGTTGGTTTTTTGGCGCTGAAGTTCTCGGGCTCATGACTGATCTTTTTTAGCGGACAAGTTATCAGAGGATAAATGAGCTTCTTTATCGGCAGAGAAAGATAAATGAGCCTCTTTATCAGCGATAGGTTCTCTGTTACGAGAAGCTCTCGTAGAGAGGTTATACTATCTGTTACAAGAAGTTATCAGCAATAAGCACTTGATTTTTAGATAGGTTATCCGCAATAACCTATCGTTTTTAGATAGGCTATCAGTTTTAGATAGGTCATCTGCAATAACCTATCGTTTTTAGATAGGTTATGAGTTTTAGATAGGCTATGCACAATAAGCTATCGTTTTCAGATAGGATGTCGCACTAAGCTATCGTTTTCAGATATGGTATCTGCTATAAAATATCATTTTTAGATAAGCTCTCTACAATAAGCCATCATTATTTAGATAGGCTATCTGCAATAAGCTATCATATTTTAGATAGGCTTCGCAATGAGCTATTATAGGCTATCGGCAATAAGCTCTCAGTTTTAGATAGGCTATTCGCAGTAAGCTATCGTTTTCAGATAGGCTATCGCATAAGCTATCGTTTTCAGATGGCCTATCTTCTATAAGCTATCATTTTTAAATAAGCTATCTACAATAAGCTATCATCTTAAGATAGCCTATGAGAAATAAGCTATCATATTTTTAGATAGGCTATCCGAAATAAGCTCTCATTTGGATAAGCTATAAACAATAAGCTATCAGTTTTTTGATAAGCTCTCCTCAATAAGCTATAAGTTTTTTGATAAGCTATCACCGATAGTCTATCTGATAGCCTATCTTTCGATAGGTTATCATTTTGAGATGGCTACCATATTTAGATAGGCTATCTGCAATAAGCTATCGATTTTTAGATAAGCTACCATTTGATAGGCTGTCAATTTTGAGATAGGCTATCGTTTTTCCATAGGTTATCTTTGTACTTATCATTTGATATGTTATCCTTTTGAGATCGGGTATCAGTCATATAACTTCTTTGTTACAGATAACGTAGGGCGATATAGTTTCTGTGAGAAATGGGGTATCAGCGCTAGGTTACACTCCCATAACAAGTTGGAGATACATTCCCATAAACTATCACGATTCTTCTGGCAGCGCGTATCGTCTCTGTTATGCTCTTCTTTAAATTGCGAGGTACCTCATCTCAGAGCAGACAGACTCCTGCAATGATTGAGAACCCTAGTTCAGTCTTTTGCTATGGAGAGATTCGTCGAAAACCAAGCTGCTGGCCGCTGACCAACCCCTGCTCAGGGGTCGTGAATCACTTGCTCGGAGCCGGTGAACCCTAGCTCTGTTGGTGCCAGAAATTTTTGGATTTTGGCGCTTGCACTCCTGTGTTATCTCTAGTGGTGGTGTTGGTTCCAAGGTTTTTACCTATGTTGCACCGAGACCGATCTAAAAAAACCCACATACCCTACGGCTCTGTGTTCCCGAGACTTCTGAACTTCTGGGAAACGTTTCCAAACCGTTTGGGAATTTCATCGGGGACACACTGACGATCCAGAGAACTTTCAGGGAAGTTCCAGACAGAGTTCAGAGGGATGTTTTTGACAAATTTAAAAGATCTTCTAAGCAGATTTCAAATATGTTTTGGGCAAGATTTTCTAATCAGATTTCAAGTATAATCCAAAGCATATAATTTCTGTTGTTTTGGGCAGATTTCAAGGATAATCCAAGCATATAATTTCTGTTTTGACCATCATGAATATTGATGATCCATCTCTAGACGGCCCAGATTGACTCTGCCCACATCAACAGCTCCCAGGTCTTTTTGGCCCCCCCCGACCATGTTTTCGTTTATTAGCGGGGAGGGTCCGAAAAGAAGTTTCCTCGCCAGGCCCCTCTGCTACGTGTCCATCCCATATCATTTTGAAACCAACCCCCCCCCACTTACCACTCATGTCCTCCCTCCAAAAACCACTCGTCCTCAACACTCTCTCCCATTGTGTGATTGCGATATGATGGGTGGGCCCAATCCCGCAGATCAGCATTCGCAAGTGTCAAGGGAAATTACCAAAGGTAAGGTGTTATAGATCTCTGATATGCGGGATTCCAAGTAACAAAGGAAAAAGGCCCCAGACAAGAGTCTAAAGTCTCTAGCGCCTTAGGGCTAAGCACCCGTTTCTAGACACCGATCCTATGAAGAGGATTACAGAAAGGGGTTGAAGCAAAGGGGCTTAAAGGAGATCGGAACTCGCCTGTTTCGTAAGCTTTTAGTGATAAGGGTCAGCACCGAAAAGTCCTCCATATTACACCATAAGTGCATCACCAGGATATCAGGGTGCCGATAGTGTTTTGCAGAACTTTAAACACGAAGTGGGTCCACAGCAGAGAGAAAAGGCACGCACATAGACACAAATGTCTCTATGCAGTGGGTCAACGTTGACAGAAGTAAACAAGGATTTAGTAGCCCAGAAGGACTTTATTATCCAGCATGGTGCCCCCATACTGAAGGAAGATGAAGTACAGTCCAGGGGTCCTCTGCTTCAGTACTGCAGCATGAAATTGAGGGTCCTCCGCTTCAGTACTGCAGCATGAAACTGATAGCGCCCACTCCCAGATTTAAAGGATGAATGGTTCAAACAGTAAAGGCAAAAGCGATTGGAGTCGTTGAGCAACACATGAGGCCATACCATGAGCAAACTACAAGTTGAAGCAGTAGTGATCACAGGGATGGGCATGAAGATATTTTATTGGCATTTTCATCTGATTGATTGACTTGTTTTGTATTCTTGTAGTGTGTGGCCATTCAATGAGGCAATTAATGTTTTGTAATGTTTTTGGGCCGTAGAGCCATCCTTCGCTGAGCCAGCCAGTAAATTTGACAGTTGAGACTCGGCAGAAGATATTTTGTTGTAGAAAATGTTCAAACACTTCCCCTCTCCATATAAATAGGGGAAGCAACGCTTTAGAAAGGTTCAAAATCCTAAAGAAAACTCTACATGTTATTTTCAGACTATATAACTTCATAATACAAATCTTTCATAATATCAAGCAAATGGTGGTGATTCCCCCTTCAAGTATTACAATATGTTATCCCTCTGTTAAAACCCATTATGTTCATGTTTCTTCTTTGAATTCATGCAATCATAGCTACTAGAAATATTTCAAACTCCCTCACAGATTCATTTGTATCGATATGTTAATGCATGTGCCTGTAACTTCCTCATAGATTCATTTGTATCGACATTGTTAATGCATGTGCCTGTATGGATTATTGAAATTATATCTTTAAATCTACGCTACATGAATCATAGCATTCAGTCCCTCTTTTATCCATTATATCTACCTGTAACTCAAATATGTATAGAAATTATTAATGCCTTAAGATCTATGTGTTAAGTGTAGAATTCTTGATGCTTTCAGCTCTATGTGATGGGTTTCTCTTTATCCTTATCCTTTCTCATTTGCACTACAAAATCTTATTAAATTGCAAGTCCTTGAACTACTTGGCCTCCACTATTTTATGCATATATTGCTATGAACTGCCTATGTGAAGAAGTACCAGGAATACATGTCCTATACCTTTGGATGAGTGAACGAACCATTTATATATATATGTAAAACATATGTGAGGTCTCCATTTTACTGAGAATCATTTGGGACACATAAAATCTAGATGTTCCCAGGCACTTGCCTTGTAAGCAATCCAAGGTTGTCTCTCGGAGCTACAACATCTTCTGGCGTCATTTTCGGGGAATGTATTGAAGGATTTTTCCCCTGGGATACGACAAATTGAGCACTCCTTGTGTAGGTGAGAAAAGATGCTCTGATTGCATCCACATCACCTTGGCGACTCCACACACCCCATCACCATTCATCATCCTGGCTTTTAAGAAGCCTCACACTTGCTTAGATACCTCTCAGCGGAAAGCCCCATTTGTATATGACTTAGAGAGAATAATTTTCAGGAAAGTCTAGAAGGAGAAAACTCCTACTACCTGCACTATCTTCTCATCAGTCTTTGAATCCTCCTCATCTATCTCTCAACACGATGTTACTCACTACTCAGGAATTACTCGTAAAACCCTTACATACCCTGCTTTCAGTCCAGCCACTCCTACCACCGTGTGTTTGGCCCAAGTTCCTCAAGCGAGTCCCAATCCCCCTTCATTAATATAGATGGCTCTTTTAGGTGTTTTTCTAAATAAATATGCCCCTCTTAATTTACCTCAGCCCCTAAATGTTATGCCCCAAGACTACCTGAAGATTTTTCCTAGGTTCAATGGGGAGGATGATAACACTGCACAGAGAAACACTGAAACCTTATGTGCCTTTGCTGAGAACCTAAACGTGGAACAGTTGGATGTGGTCATGAGACTTTTTGTACAATCCCTTGATGGAGAAGCCATAAAATGGTTTAAAGCCCTACCAATGCCTCCATCACTACCTAGGAGGAGCTTGAAAACTCTTACACAGAAATGGGGTGAAAAGAGAAATCATGAGTACCTCCTCACAGATTTTAACGCTATAAAGAAGAATCCAAAAGAGGATATCTCAGAATTTATAAAAAGATTCAATAAACAGTATAATAACCTACCAGGTGAGATAATGCCTCCTCCAGTTGCTGCTCGAGTGGCTTTTTTGGGAGCCTTTGAATCTGACTTTGGATTTACTCTAAGGGAAAGGAAGTATCTCACTCTAGATCAACTCCAAATCGATGCACTTGAGGTGGAAGCAAATTTCACCTTAGCAGGAAAGTCAAGAGGAAAGCAAGAACCTACCGAGAATAAAAGAGGGAAAGAAGAGTCATCCTCCTCTTGTCAAGATAAAGAATCACCAAACCTGAAGTTGGATGAACTGGAAAAACCCATCAAGAGTTTATCATATAAGGTTGGGAGGCTTGAACTTGAGAATAAGAGCCTCTCCAAACAGAATGCTCAAGTCAACAACCGGGGTTATAACCCATAGTATAGAAGGCCTCCATTGCATATCCTTCCAAGGCAAAGAAAGGAATAGGTCAACTAGATCCCTCATCCTCTATATTTAGAAGATGGTCCCGACGAGCAATCATCGAATACACACGAGATGCAAGGAAACTTGTATTTTGCTTTCTCCGAAGAAGAACATGAAAATATGGCTCACCAAGAGACCAGTGATGATAGAGAAGCAGCAGCAAATGAGGAAGATATAGATTACGATTGTAAACAGTTTTCAAATTTCATGCAAACACAACCACACCGTAAGTATGATCTAAGATCTTCAAAGAAGAGGTCAAGAGAACCAGAACAACAAGAGGGAACTGCTTCCCAAGTTATCCCCCAGTACTAGACAAAAGGAAAGGTAAGCTAAATCTTGACCCTTCCAAGATAAAAGTCTCCGCAAATAAGGGAAGCAATAGTTCCAAGGGACACGCAGAAAAGGAGGCACCAATTTTGTAAAAAACTGTCAGTGGTAAGGAAGGAGAACTAGAGCCAGGAGGTATAGAAAAGGTCCAACCTACATTCAATTTTCAGAAGGAGCTTGAAAAGGTAAAGATTCTTGTCCCTCTGATTGAGCTTCTAAAGCAGCCTACTTATAAAGCTCAAGTCTCTCAATTCATGCATCCATCCACCTCAACACCAACTCATGATAGTTTAAACCTCCAAGAGGAGAGGCCAATGGTTGTTTTTGGGCCTCATGTGGAAGAACTTGATCCTTCTACTGCACCCTTCTACGTGACCCTAGTAATCCATGACCTCTTATTACATAATTGCATGTTGGATTCTAAAGCCTCACACAACCTCATGCCATTAGCAATGATGGAATAGTTGGGCTTGCAGATCACCAGGCCCTACAAGGACCTATACTCCTTTGACTCTAAGAGGGTCAAATGCTTGGGAATGATAAAGGATTTGGTGGTAAACCTGGCTCAGATCCCTGTGAAGAGTGTGGTAATGGACATAGTAGTGGCAGACATTCCCCCTCGGTTCGACATGCTCCTATCTAGATCTTGGGGTTCCAAGGTGGGGGGCTCTATCAAGTTAGATCTGACTTATGCCACTATTCCCACTTTTGGAGGCGAGCAAAGGAGGTTGTACAGAGAATCCAGGTTTGTAAAAATTGTGACCCCAGCTAAAGGCTCAGAAAACTCCCTAGTGTGGGAAAGAAAGCGACCTCTCTTGCGTGTTCCTAGAAGAAGATGAGACCATCTTATTAGAGGAAACATCAGTACATCTAACAAGGCAGTATTAACACTAGCACGCAAATGAAAACAAAGTATAGTTTTCACGGTTTGTGGCAAGGTCTAGGTAGAATTGAAAACATTCATTAGGTTTGTCCTAGTCAACAGTTTATCCAATATTAGATTGTTGATAGTAATTGAACAAGCCAAGAACAAAACGAAAAATAAGAAAGTCACAAGAACAATTCAAAACTCATTCAATTTTGTACATTCATTATTTTATACTCACACTTGTTTTCCAGGCAAAGATAAGTGAAGGGTACTTTGTTTTACTTTGGGATTGAGTTTCGTTTGAGCAATTTGCATGCAGGTAGAAGAAGATTCAACGACAACACCAAGAAAGCATTTAAGAGTCTGAATTGTCAAATCAATATCTCTTAAGCGAAGCATTGCAACGAGACATTATTTGAAGACAAAACATATATCATCAACAGTTGTCCATATATTCTGAAGAAATGTCAAATCATTTTAACTAGGGGAATTATCTCTGGTATGAAAGCCCATTTTGTAAAATGGTTAAATTGCCTAGAGTTGTAAAGGCATTATTGGGGAGAGTCTACTCTATTGTCAATTTTGTTGGGATAAGGGTAGGACCTAATATTGTCTATCATTTATTGAAAATCATTGTAATGTGGATCATTGTCCCTAGTACGGGAGTCCACATCTTTTATCTATTTTTATCTTTATAGGGTGGTAGGATGGTGCTATGTTGGTGAATGAAGTCACCTTCAGGTTGGGGCCTGTAAAACCTTTAGGGTGGTAGGGTGGTGTTAAGGTGAGTTGTAGCTCACTTGGGTGTCAAAGCATCCTTTTAGCTGACTACTGATAAAACCAAGGCAATGGGCTGTCCTTCCATTGGGAGCTGGAGAAGAATGTTTTTCTAGAGTTCTAGGAAGTTGTCGCTTTCTTTTCAGTTGGGGCCAAAGATTAAAGAACTTATTAGAAAAACATTCGGTGGTTTTTGACCCAGATGGGGTTCTCCACCTAAAAATCTTGTGCCTACTATCTTTATTTTGCATTTTTTCTTACTACTTTTATTGAACAATAATAATAATAATTGAAGATTAACTAATGCTCTGCAAAAATTAATAAATTGATAATTGCGAAGAAATACTGATTCAACCCTCATCTCAATGTTTCCAACAATTGGTATCAGAGCTTGGTTCCTTCAGTAGCAATTTAAAAACTGGATGGAGATCGTGGAGTGCACCAAGAATAGAGTTCCTCTATTTAATGGAGATAACTATGCACTTTGGAGCGGAAGGATGCAAGTTCATTTACTTGCACAAGGATATGAAGTTTGGGAAATTGTTGAGTAGGGCTACCAGCAACAAAAGATGAACAAGGTAAGAAAAATATCGTAAATGATGTTAAAGCAAAGGATCTTATTATAAGTGGACTCACTCAAGTTGTCTATGTTAAGGTATTGGGTTGTAAAACAGTTAAGGAGGTATGGGACAAGCTTCAGGATATATATGCAGGAGACTCGAAGGTCAAGGAAGCGAAACTTCAAATTTATAGAGCTTAATTTGAACAACTAAGGATGAAAGAAGACGAGAACATCACAACTTACTTTCAACGTGTAGATGAAATAACAAATTCCTTGGAATGATAACGAGAACCAGTTGATAAGAAGGGCATTGTTAAGAAAGTCCTCAGAACTCTTCCATCAAGATTTAATCCTAAGGTTTCGATATTAGAAGATAGATCAGAGTTAAGCAACTTGATTATGGATGAACTACATGGGATACTTAACAATATATGAAATGGGGATTGAAGAAGAAGATGGCTCATCTAATATAGAAACTACATTCACAGCATCCAAGAAAACCGGGAAGGGCAAATAGGTATCCAAACCTAGATCTAGTTGTTGCAAAGAGGAAGAAGAAGAAGAAGTAAGACTTTTAGATGAAGAATTTGTGTACATTACAAGGAAGATGAAAAGAGGAACATGTAAGTATAAAGGAAAACTTCTATTAATATGTTTTGATTGTGGTGAGATAGGTCATTTTGTTGCTAAGTTCCCTCATAAGAATAAAATATTTACAAAAGGAAAGAAAGGTTAAAGAAATTTCAACAACCAAGGTAAGAAGAAAGGGTTTAAGAAAAAAATTCTCTCCAAGGAAGATAGTTCATTATCTGAGAAGAAGTGACAGTGGTGAAGAAAACAAAGAAAGAGTATTATTTATGGCTAAGCATAACAAGATGGAAGCATTTGACAAAGAAGAAGATGAAGAAGAAGAAATGACTGAAATCGAGTTTCAAAACAAAGTTGTTAGAATTATAAAAGAACTAAAAGCAGAAAGGAAAATGTTAATTCTCTGGAAACTGAATTGAAGGAGGTAAAGAATCTCAACAAAAGGAATGAAGAAGAAATCATCAATGTCAGAGTAAAGTTAGAAGAATCCAAAAGAATTGAAGAATCACTTAGGGATGAGTTAAAAGAAATCAATGAGGCAAGGGAAGAACTAGAAGCCCAAATAGTATCTCTTTGAAAGGAAGTAAAAAAGGGAAATGTTCTGCAAAATTTTGCTAACAGTTCTAAAACTTTGGATGAGCTCATCAGCAACCAAAGGTCATATAATGACAAGACTGGTCTAGGCTACAAAGAAATCCTTGAAAAGGGTTCAAACTCCAAAAGGGAAAATGCACATGTTGAAGGATCTACTACCAAGAAAGGATGTTTCCTAGCCAAAACAAAGGTTCAAGATAGACAAGAAAGCTATCGGAAAACGATTCCACAAAGAAGGTTTCCTCCTAGGTATCAACCCAGCTTTTATGGTTTTTGTTATTCATGTAGAAAGTTTGGGCATAAAGCTATAGATTTTTGTACTTATGAAAGCAACTTTGGAATATCTTTTAGGAATATCTATTCCAAAAAATCCACAAGAAAACTTTAGGCAACATTATAAGAGATTTCGATAAATGTGATAAATGCAACAACTTTGTAAATTTGGCTAAGGATTGCAAGGTAATTCTCCCCTCCAGGGAATCACAACAAAATTGGAATGAACAAGTTTGGAAGAAGAAAACTAAAAGGTGCACTCTTGCATTAAAGGCTCAAAGTAAAAAGAATGTTTGGTATGTAAATAACAGTTTTTCTACACATATGACTAGAGATAGGAATAAATTTATATCTTTTAAGGAAGGAAAATATGGAACAGTATCCTTCGGAAATGATGGATCTTCAAATGTCATAGGAACATGTATTATCAAGCTTGGAAGCAAGGATGCTATACCAAAAGATGTGCCTCTCATTGAAAAGATGAATCATATTTTGCTAAGTGTAGGTCAAATGTGTGACCAAGTACACAAACTGTTATTTGACTCAAAGAAATGTGAAATAAGAAAAGAAAATTTCAGTCAACTTGTGGCTACTACAAGTAGAGCTCCAAATGACATATACACCTTAGATGAGGTTGTTAAAGGATGTTTCTTGGCAAAATAAGATGAGAGTTGGCTATGGCATAGAAGAATGGGACATATAAACTTTGACAACCTTGTTAGAATTAGAAAAAAGGAAGTTGTGAGAGAAATGCCATTGATTTCAAAACCAACCAATGTTGTATGTGAACATTGTTAGCATGGCAAGAAGACAAAGGTCAAATTCAAGACAAAAGAACACTTCACATCACAACCATTGGAATTAATACATACTATTGGAATTAATACATACTGATCTATGTGGACCAATGAGGACTAAAGGATTGAATGGTGAACTATATTTTATGCTAATTATAGATGATTATACGAGGATGGCCGTTGTTAGTTTCTTGAAGAAAAAGTCTGAGGCATTTGAATGTTTCAAGATCTACAAGGAAATGGTTGAAAATGAAATTGATTTAAAGATTAAATGTTTGAGATTTGATAACGACAGTGAATTTACCTCCAAAGCATTTTAGCATTTTTGTAAAGAAAATGGAATAAAAAGGCAGTTCTCAACAGCCAAAACACTGCAACAAAATGGATTTGTTGAAAGGAAGAATAGAACTATACAAGAAATGGTTAGAACAATGCTAAATGATTCAAAATTATATGACAAATTTTGGGTTCGAGTAGTTGATACAACTGTATTTATTTTGAACGAAAGTCTACTTAGAAACAATTGTGATATGACTCCATACGAACTTTGGAAAGGAAGACCAGAAAATGTCAAATATTTTAGGGTATTTGGAAGCAAATGCTACATTAAAAGAGAAGATCAAGAAATAGGAAAGTTTGATTCTCAAGTAGACAAAGGTATTTTTGTTGGTTATTCACACAAAAGAAAAGCTTATAAATGTTACAATCAAAGACTTAAATGAATAGTTGAAAGCATCAATGTAACATTTAATGAAGATTATGGCTCAAAGGTTAATGAGGAAAGCTCCTCTTCAAGCAAACCAAAGACACATGAGTTAGAACCAAAAAAGGTCAAAGAAGAAGTCCCAGAACACACACAATTGAATAAGGAAACAACTACCAACCAAGAACATATTAGAGACGAACATTAAGTTGAATGAGAAACACCCCCAAAGGCCCCCAAATAATGGTATCAAAAGAATCATCCATTAAATCAAATCACTAGGGATCTCAATGAAGGAATAGGAACTAGAAGAAATCACCAACTTTGTGTACCACAACAAGCCCATCTTGCTCTCTTAGCTACATTTGAGCCAAACAATTTTGAAGAAGAGAGTCAAGATGAACATTGTGTAGCTACTGTAAATGATGAATTGGATCAAATTGAGAAGAATGACACTTGGGAAATGGTCCCATGACCAAAAGATAAAAATGTCATTGGGACAAAATGGGTTTTCAGGAACAAGTTAAATGAGGATGGACAGATTACCAAGAACAAGGCAAGGTTGGTTTGCAAAGGATATGCATAGGTTAAAGGAATTGATTTTGAAGAAACATTTGCTCTTGTTGCTAGAAAGATCAAAGTTTATCAAATGGATGTGAAATAAACATTTCTAAATGGAGAATTAGAAGAAGAAGTATATATAAAACAACCTGAGGGGTTTTTTCTCACTAACAAGAAAGATTATGTTTGCAGATTAAAAAAGGCGCTGTATGGTCTCAAACAAGTACCTAGAGCATGGTATGTCCATCTTGACAAGTATTTGCAACAACAAGGATTCAAGAAGGAAGTGTGGATAGCAACATTTATGTAAGGATTGAACATGATAGTCTGAAGATTATTGAAGTATATGTGGATGATATAATATTTTGGAGTAATGATAACATGTTAAGTAAAAAGTTTGCTACAAATATGTAGAGTGAGTTCGAGATGTCACTACTTGGTGAGTTGACATAATTTTTGGGACTTCAGATATCTCAACAAGACAAGGGAATATTTATCTGTCAAACCAAATATATCAAGGAAATGTTGAAGAGATTTCAAATGGAATATTGCAAGCCAGTTCTCACCCCAATGACGACAAGTCGCAACTTGAGCATAGATGACTCATCCAAAGATGTGGATCATAGGATGTATAGATCTATGACTGGTATTCTTCTATATGTAACAGCTTCTAGGCCAGATGTGATGCAGGGAGTTGGCAAGCTGCAAGATTCCAAGCAGCACCAAAGGAATCCCATGTCATTGCAGTAAAAAGAATTTTTGATATCTTAAGGGCACGACAGAATAAGGACTATGGTATCCTAAAGGAAATTAGCTAACCATCGAAGCTTATACCGATGCATATTGGGAAGGAAATGTTGATGATCGTAAGAGAACTAGTGGAGCAGCCTTCTACCTAGGTGGTTGTCTTGTTTCGTCGTCGAGCAAGAAACAATCTTCAATCTCATTATCCATGGTGGAAGCATAATACATAGCAACAACAACTTGTTGTACCCAATTCCTCTAGATGAAACAAACATTGCACGATCTTCAAGTGAGTTTGATGAGCCCATTCCAATCTTTTGGCATAACACTAGTGCCATTAGTATCTCAAAGAATCTTGTGATGCATTCAAAAATGAAACACATTCCAATCAAGTACCATTTTGTTAGAGAACAGGTAGCTGAAAAAAAACATCAAGGTTGAATACATTGGGATGAAAGAACAAATCGATGACATCTTTACTAAACCTTTACCACATGAGGCATTTGAGTATATTCGCCAAAAGCTTGGGATTCTCCCACGTTCCCATTAGACTATTCTTTTATCTAGTCAAGACGAAAGGGAGAGTTTAGGCAGATTACAGGTCTGCAGGAGAGGCAACTTGACATGGGGAGTTACCCTTTTCTATTATTTTCAAAGGGGGGAGAAAGTGTTAGGAAGGTTAGAAGCATGATGTTAGGGGGATTTATTATCACATGGAGAGTACTTGTGTTGCCATCAATGCCAAAGGGGAAGATTGTTGATAGGTGGTTGTCATTGATGTCAACCCGAGCAACACCAGGAGCTACCTCGATCTTCCATGGAAAATTTGACATGGAAATTCATGGAATCTCATGTCAATATCCTTCTAGATAGATTCTCCTCGACGAGATGTTTTCATTGATATATGGTATGCCTCGTGGTTCCTCTTGGTTTGAGAGAAAATTGAGATTGAAGTTGAAGACCCAGTTTTGTGGGCTAAAACCCTAGGGGGAGAGACATGACACCTTATTCACCAACGGTTGTCAATATATGACAAGGATTCTCACTGTAATCTCACCACGTGTAAGTTGAATAACTTGAAAATCCAAAGATAGCAAACCAATCACTGACTTCACACTCGGATAGGATCATATGCACTAAGAAAATCATTGGTTTGCTTGCAATTAACATCAAATTTATTAAGAGTTATTAAGGGTATGTCACTAATAAGAAATAATTTAAGTCAATAAGTATTAATACAAATATTTGGAAGAATATTAAAATGATTCACTTACCTTAGAATAAAAAGACACATATTTTAAAATATTTAACATTCTAAAATATTATGAATTACTCCTGTAACATACATTAAGAAGCCATCCTTAACATCGACAGATCAAATAATCATGGTTTATTGTCACATAAGGAAGTTATGTCTCCTACAAACAAGGAGCCCTATCCAACATCTAATTAAGAATCTTATACTATATATATGTTGTGAAACTTTGGCATAGTGCAGATCATGCACTTGAACGATTATCTTGAGAAAAGGACATTTGAAATTTTCGGTCACCTTAAAGGAGTAGCACGCAAGTATCTAAAGGAGATTTTATCGTTGGGTTTTGTGTGCTTGGTGGTTCACATTTATTGCAGACCTGTCCATTAGAGGAAGAGTAAATCTTTTGTTGAAGGATATGGATTTTTGACACAATATTTTGGACATGTGCTGGAAACATTAATCCATACCAGCGAGTTGACCTTGTTGTAGCTTTTTATACTATAGAACAATAAAGGGTCTGAGGAATAGCAAAGGCACTATTCACAAATCAACACCTTGCAGCCACCATATCCATACCTGAGGAAAAGCGAGTTTATTTTTGAAGAAATATTCTCTTCCATGAGTTGCAAATTCAAACATGTTTTAAGGATTATATTGCAGACATATGACTCGTAGTTTCATCATAGAAAAGTAAACTCTTTTATATAGCTCTCGGCCCTTAATTATGGTACCATTTTTGAATCACCGAAGGTCATTGGACAACAAAAGGGTTGGAAGGTTGCTACAGGACTGCAAATAAAAGTCTTGGTCTACCTTTTAAGGACTAGCATTGAGAAGTTTGTCTAGAACAATTATAACAAGACTGCAAGTGAAGTCTCAGACAAGACTACTGGACTAGTAAAGTGTTTCAAGGCTTCAACTGAGTTATGTTTTGAAGGTTTTGTTGAGGTTAATTGATCTAGAACTATGATTATCTTCTTTGATAAGGTTTGTAGTACATGCTTAGGCTTGTATCTAAATATGTTAAGGTTTGATTTTAAGTATTAAAGGGTTGTGCACTAAGCTTGATTAGGGTCTACATAAGATGTGTAATTAAAGGTTATTAGAACTCTTGTATAGTTTTCGCAGTTTGTGGTAAGGTCTAGGTAGAATTGAAAGCATTCATTAGGTCTGTCACATTTTGAATCATTCAATTTTGTACATTCATTATTTTACATTCACACTTGTTTTGTAGGAAAAGGTAAGTGAAGGGTACTTTGTTTTGCTTCGGTATTGGGTTTCATTTGAGCAATTTGCATGCAGGTAGAAGAAGATTCAAGGACAACACCAAGCAAGCATTCAAGAGTCTAAAGTGTCAAATCAATATCTCTTAAAGGAAGCATTGCAACGGGACATTCTTTGAAGACATTGCAACCATCATCAACTGTTGTCTATAAATTGTGAAGCAATGTCAAAGTCAAAAGTCAAATCATTGTAACTAAGGGAATTACCTCTAGTACGAGAGCCCACTTTGTAAAAGGGTCAAATTGCCTAGAGATGTAAAGGTATTATTGGGGAGAGTCTATTCTATTGTCAAGTTTGTTGGGATAAGGGTAGGTCCTAGTATTGTCTATCATTTATTGAAAATTATTGTAACGTGGCTCATTGTCCCTGGTACAAGAGTCCACATATTTTATCTATTTTTATCTTTATAGGGTGGTAGGGTGGTGCTAGGTTGGTGAATGAAGTCACCTTCAGGTTGGGGCCTGTAAACACTTCAGGGTGTTAGGGTGATGCTAGGGTGAGTTGTGGCTCACTTGGGTGTTGGAGCATCCTTTCAGCTAACTACTGATAAAACCAGGGCGTTAGGGCGTCCTTCTAGTGGGAGCTGGAGAAGAATGTTTTTCTAGAGTTCTAAGAAGTTGTAGCTTTCTTTTCAGTTGGGGCTGAAGATTAAAGAACTTATTAGAAAAGCTTTCGGTGGTTTTTTACCCGGAGAGGGTTTTCCACTTAAAAATCTTATGCCTATTGTCTCTATTTTGCATTTTTGTTTACTGCTTTTACTGAACAACAATAATAATAATTGAAGATTAACTAATGCTCTGAAAAAGGTTAATAAATTGCTAATTGCTAAGAAACACTGGTTCACCCCCCCCCCCTCTCAGTATTTCCAACACCATTTGGTTATAAGCAAATCAAATCTATTACAAATCCTCACATTGATCATAAACCCAAAATTTGGTCCAAAAATGAAGCCTCACACAACCTGAGAGGACACTGACCATCTTAACATACACTGGAAATACCAAGATAGAGAAATTATTTTGTTTCAACTTTCGACATATATATATATATCTATATATATATATATATATATATAATTTCTATTTTAATATTATGTATTACAATGTTAAGAACTAATTTAGTTATTACTAATGAAAAGTGAATGTTTTATTTAAAAATAATTAACAATTTCATATATTAAATAATATTATTATATAACCAAGCAAAAGAAAAATACAATTTACAATTTGCATGTCGCATATACAATTTACATTTTGAATCTGAGGCAAAGTTGAAATTTCCACCTTATGTGTAGCTCAGTCTTCAGCCAAAGAAACAATAATAGAAAATCTATGCACTTTGTACAAATATTTAAATTGTTAAATGGAGTTAGAGGAGGAACGATTCAGCCAAAATTAGAGGTGGGCTAAGTTTGGAAAAAGGACCTACATGTGCACCAACATTTAATTTCTACTATAGTCAAAAACTGAAACGATCTTAGCCATCCAAGGAGACTCAATCCCAGCCTTTCGTGGGACTGGTGGGCCCAAGTCGATTTCTAAGAGGGAAAAAGGGCACTCACTTGGTTTGTTCATGCACTAGAGACTTGGTGGCTAAAGGCAGCAAGAAGAGAACACTTCAAGCTAAGGGGTTTCAACAAACTTGAGCTTCAGATCAACACAGATTAAGGGAGAAAGAGAGGCATACAAGCCTCAAATCTTACCCCTCATCCATTATACTTCAGACAAGTCATATTCAAGGCGCCAAAGGGGTCGTATACATGCCATATTTAGTTGTACAGAATTGTACAGTGCATATGATGACAAGGTCGTGAGGCTAAGTGAGGGTGGCTCAGCGTGTTGAGAAATTTGCATAGCCAAAGGGAAGTTTCCCTTTCTTTGTAATATTTTTCTCAGCATTACTTTTGTTGACGCAGCCTAATAAAAGCCACCAAATTTGTAGGTTTTCCCCATTTTGGGGTTTCTTGCATAAAATTTGTTGTGTAGAATTTTATGGTGTGTTTGTCTTCATTTGTTCCTTATTTTTTGTTGCATGTTAGTTAGAAAACTTGGTATATTCGTGGATTGAAGATAAACTTCAATTTTCAACTCTTTAGTTAGCATAGCTAAGAGATTAGTCGATGAGTTTTTAGAAATCTAATACAAATGAATCGGTGGATATTAAACCAAATCAATATTTGGCCTAATAATAATTTGGAACTCAATCATAGGGTAAAATATTTTTTTTGGAAAACCTCAATACAATTGTTGGAAGAGATTTCATTTAAATTGGAGATCTTTCTCAAATGTCATACATTTTCAAACAAAGAGGATGTGTTCTATTAGATGCATTGTTGTTCTTGGATGTTTATTCTATCCGCTGACTAGGGTGTGAGGCTGAGCGAGGGTGGCTCAACGTGTTGAGAAATTTGCATAGACAAAGGGAAGTTTCCCCTTCTTTGTAATATTTTTCTCAACAATACTTTTGTTGAAGCAGCCTAATAAAAGCCACTAAATTTGTAGGTTTTCCCCATTTTAGGGTTTCTTGCATAAAATTTGTTGTGTATAATTTTATGGTGTGTTTGTCTTCATTTGTTCCTTATTTTTTGTTGCATGTTAGTTAGAAAACTCGGTATATTCGTGGATTGAAGATAAACTTCAATTTTAAACTCTTTAATTGGCATAGCTAAGAGATTAGTCGATGAGTTTTAAGAAATCTAATACAAATGAATCGGTGGATATTAAACCAAATCGATATTTGGCCTAATAATAATTTGGAACTCAATCATAGGGTAAAATAATTTTTTTGGAAAACTTCAATACAATTGTTGGAAGAGATTTCATTTAAATTGGAGATCTTTCTCAAATGTCATACATTTTCAAACAAAGAGGATGTGTTCTAGTAGATGCATTGTTGTTCTTGGATGTTTATTCTATTCACTTAAAGCTTTGATTTTGAAGCAAAAAGGACTTGCTAATGTGCACTTTCACAAACACTTTTACCAGCATTCAATCTTTTAAGAACATTTTTTTGGCTTTAAGAGTTATTGTACCATTCCAAATCAATAAATCGATGTTGCGCAAAAGCCACTTTGCATCTTGTTAGAATCAAGTAATAAATTATTTAAGGCCTTGTTACCCACCAAAATGGGTAACCTCCTAGGAGAAAGCTTTTTCTCCTATTTTGAATAGTCATCTAGCCAGTCACCCTACACATTGCTTGATGATGATGATATGACAGCTTCACCATTTTCCCCAGTCATTACACCTCTCACCATCTGGCATTTCTCTTGAATGAAGGTGAGCTACCACTCAACAGGTACTTAATGTTTTGGGCATTTAGTATGGATAAAAGGAAATTCTAGATGATTTATTGATCTTGACTATAAGTTTATTCTCTCACCTTTTTGAATTTGTAACTATGGTTCGTCTTCATAATGTATATTTGGTCACTTGATATATTTGTATTTATCATTCTAAAGCATATTTTAAATGCTAGAGTCAAAAGAAAATTTATTTTGAGTAAAAGTCCCATTGCAACATTTTAAAGAAGAAAATTTGAATTTTTGAAATGTATTTTTTTGCCCCATAAATTGTAAAGTTAGCCTCCCTCCAAGTCAAGTTGGCCTTGGCTAAAGACACACTCATTCAACCATGACAAACTACTATATAAAGGCAGTTCGACCTCCTCCACTTGGGCATTCACATTCTCTCACACAAGACAAGTTATGGGCAAGCAAGTGAATGACAAGAAGGATGAATATGACAAATAGAAGGACTAATTGACTCTCTCTTGCAACTTGCAGAGGTGGATTGGCTCTTCTCTCATTATTTGCAGTTTTTCTCGGCATTCTGTTGCGGGGGCTGAAATTTTGGGCAACTAGAGGGGTCGAAATTTTTGGGGTGACTAGCAATTGCAGGAGGGTCGAAATTTTGGGTCAAGTAAGGCAGAGCGAATTGCTAGATTAGATTGGGAGGCTTGACTTGGAGGGGAAGACCAGATTTGACCATAGGTCTAGGTGTGTCTCTCATTGAACAAGAAGAATTTCTCTATTGAAAAGGTCGTTGGGTTTTTCCCTTTGGTGGGAATTCCCAGGGTTAATCTCGTCTTCTTTTGTACATTGTGATCTCTATTGTTCTTTATGGTTGAATGAAGTATAAATGTTAAATGATATATATCATTTAATAATTTATGAAGTATAATTGTTAAATGACATATTGGAATAAAGTAAAAGAAGAAATTCATCAAAAGAAATTATCAGAATTTCAAAATTATTGTGTTAATCTCTATTGCACTTAGAAAATCAACATGGTAGCAAAGCTTCGATGATCCTTGCAAAAAATCTAGAGAGCATGTTATTGAAATCCTTGTAGATTGGCATCTATGGCTTCGTCTATGAAATATGAAAACAAGTTAGAGGGAGCATCAAACTTCAGAGCTTGGAAACTGTTAAATTTGGGCATCGTCAAGAAAAATTTCACTGAGGGAAACCCTAAGTCCCCATAAACGAACCCTTTCATCCAAAGAGAAGAATTTTCATTAGTCAAAAGAAAATTCAATTAGACGAAAGATATTATTGTTATTAATATCTTTGGGCAATGAAATTTGAATTTAGATTTAAGAAATTTTTTCTTCCAACAGTTTCAAGTCGGCTTTTCAATAATCAAGTCCAATAGTCCTAAGGGACGAGTCCCCTCAAAGGAATAAATATAAAATGATTCTAACTCTCCCTCATTTGATATATGGATCTTTTCTTCCGAGGAAAAGGCTCGGTAGCTCACACTGGACAAATTGAATAAGAATTTTATGTGGAAAGACTCACATTTACAGGGACTTTCTTTTGATGATGATTTGATCTCTTTGCAATGGCTCATATAGTCCTGAGCCTTTTGGATGTATCTCATAGAGTTCAGAAGGGTTATCATTATAGATCTTATATTACATTAGCTAAATCTCTTTATACATTCGATCTTGTGAGACTGACCTCGCTCTTTGAAATTGTATGACACTCTGCCTCTGCAATAAGTATGGTGGACCGAGTATGTATGGAAATCTCACTATAATGGCTTCATTCTCAGCAGTTATGGTCTCGATCTTAATTGATGGCACAGGTTAATGTATTCACATCACTACAATTAAGTATGGTTTCATATATTAGTTATTATGTATGTATGGTTTTGTTCCTCTACATCGAGGTATATATATAGTATTTGAATTATGGCTCAATAATTCAGATCTTCCTTGCACCTCAATAACATCATTATATGTTTGGTATAATACCTCCAAGTGGCATTTCTACACTTGTTCAATCGACATCTCTCAGTCACAACATTGAATCTTGGCATCGACTCACAATATACATGGTTTGGTATGCGCATAGTTTGGCATGCTATATAGTTGACACTAATTCACATGGTTCCTCTACATTACATATGATTATATATGTCTAGTTCCTCTACAGTTACATGGATGGTTCTCTGTGGTTACAATACAGTTCTTTTTAGTTATATGTATATAATAAATCAATATTGGTAAGGCATCTCAAGCAACATGGGTATATTGCATAACCTTGACAGTTATGACAACATGATCATGACACTAGTGACAATATGATGATGATGACAGTGATGGAAGGGCAGATCCTTGACAGAGATGTATGGCCTGATGTCGAGGTCGTGATATGTACACTGCTCTTGTGACATCATGATATGGTATGTTGTTAAATTGACTCTAGGAGGTTCAACTTGATTGATGATGAATGGCTTAAGATTTATGTATTTTTTATCTCAATTGAAAAATTAATGAAATCTAATAGAAGAAGAAGATTTGATTGTGGGTTTCCCCCTTATTGGTTTTTTCCCTAGTCTCAGTCCAAATTCTGGTGTCTCTTTGTGTGCATGCTTTTCTTCTTATGTTCCTTTTATTGTTCCGATACATTACTGATGATGTTGTTCTTTCTACATAACTACATATGATGTTATAATGTTGTGGCATGAATTCAATGTGTAAATGATATAATGAAATTATCTTAAGTAAAGAAAAATACAGGCCTA
Source organism: Pinus tabuliformis (assembly GCA_031772625.1). NCBI lineage: Eukaryota > Viridiplantae > Streptophyta > Pinopsida > Pinales > Pinaceae > Pinus > Pinus tabuliformis. The sequence continues at coordinate 681,703,300 of CM062811.1, forward strand.
AGATAAAATTAACAAGGAATCAGAGTTGAGCTGAAGAAAAGTCATGGATATCACCCCTATGAAAACATTGTTTATGAAAGCAAGCGAAGATGGTGAAGACCTAAAGAATGATAAGGTTTGAAGGAAACCCTAAGCAACCTTGTTCTAGTAAGAGGAGCCAAGGCTTGGTAAATAACATGAGATTAGGGTTTCAGAGAAATTGTTAAGGCATAACATGAGATTAGGGTTTGAAAGAAACCTTTGAATTATGAAAGAATGGTTTGGATATGATTAGCTCGCACAGATCTGAAGTTGGTTTGCAAATTCATTTATGGAAGACTGAAATTGCATGGTCCGAGCTCGCACAAGCAAAGAGAAGAATTTTGCTTATGGCTGTAGGGTTGGAACGTAGAATTCTTGGTTGTAGCTGCACCCTTGATAGGATGCTTTGTGCAGCTAGAGAGCTACAATTGCACTCATGATCACTAGCTTTGTGTTGTTGTGACCTAAGATAGTTTTGATAGTTGACCATTGGCTTTAATCATTGACCAAAAGCTTGAAAACGCTTATATGGATCAGATCTTTCTATTGGGCTTATCTCTTGGATATTTTTTATTTGGTTAAGTCTCTTGAAGATTTAGCGTAACCCTAGATAGGCTAGTCTCACTCCTAGAGATAGAATGATCATTGGACTTGGCTGGATATTGGCTATGAAGGCATCTTCTCTTTTGATGATATATGTGATATATAATTGATGACCTATGGAACCTCATGATACAGATTCTGCTAAAGGCAACATTACCTTATGGATGATGGACAGTAATGACTCTTGGAGGTTGGATCAAGATGGAGTTGATCACTTCCTTCAATCCTCGTTAAAGATAAGTAACTTCTAGATTTATGTTGTTTCTTTATAACACTACTCTTATTTAGATTTATCAAGGAAAGTTATAGTAAGATCCTGGACCCTGATCACACACCAGGTAGGGTGGAGTGAGGTCCTTCCATCATCTAGACTTGATCACTAACTAGGGAGGGGTTGAGTGAGGTCTTGGCCCAGTGTGCTCACCAAGAAGGGTGAGTGAGTGCATGATAGTTGATGCTCTCGACATTTTGACCTACCGAGAGGCCATGGATTTGAGGATCAATCACTCTGGATGAGTGAGTCCTTATGTGTTGATGACATTGCCATGGATTTGGTATCGCCCCCGATATGGCCACTAGTAAATGTTGATGATAGATGATGATGTTGGCGATGATTTATAACTTTTTTTAGAGAAATTTTTCAACTTGAGAGCACCTATGACGGTGATTATGAATACCTCCCTAGTTAAGAGGGTGTGTTGAATTTGTAACTATGGTTAGTCTTCATAATGTATATTTGGTCACTTGATGTATTTGTATCTGTCATTGTAAAGCATATTTAAATGTTAGAGTCAAAAGAAAATTTATTTCGAGTCAAAGTCTAATTATAACTTTTTAAAGAAGAAAAATAACATTTCTAAAATGCAATTTTTGGGTCCAAAAATTGTCAAGTCAGTGTCCCTCCAAGTCAACATGTCCCTAGCTAAAGACACCCATTTGGCCATGAAAAACTACTATATAAAGGCAATTCGACCTCCTCCACTTGGGCATTCACATTCTCTCACATAAGAAAAGTTATAGGCAAGCAAGTGCAGGATAAGAATGACAAATAGGATGATTTGACTCTCTCTTCTCTCTATTGCAACTAGCATGTGTGGATTGGCTCTTCTCTCTTTGGTTCGCAGTTTTTTTGGGGACTCTCTTGCAAGGCGCGAAATTTTGGGAAACTACAAGGGCCGAAATTTCTAGGGTGACTGGTAATTTCAGGAGGGCCAGAATTTCTTTATTGAAAAGGTTGTTTTCCCAAGGTAAATATTGTCTTCTTTTGTGTATTGTGATCTCTATTGTTCTTTATGGTTGAATTTATGAAGTACAATTGTTGAACGATATATTGGAAAAAAGTCAAAGAACTACATCAAAAGTAATTATCATAATTTTAGAAATATTGTGTAATCTCTATTGCACTTAGAAAATCAACACACCTTACTAGAGGGGTTAAAGATCGCCTACCACTCAACAAGTACTTTAATGATGTGCCACTGGATGAATTTACTTAATGTTTTAGGCATTTAATATGGATAAAAGGGTAATCTAAATGATTGATTGGTCTTGACTGTGAGTTTCTTCTCTCACCTTACCAGAGAGGTTAATCTTCAGACTTAGTCCACTGGGACCTCCCCTAAGACCTTAGGGTTATAGGAGGGTGTTAATTTTAGGCAAAAATGGTATGCTCTATGCTTTAGAGCAATTTTACTTCAATTTCTTTATTAGCCCAATATCAATATTCAAATTAGCAATCACGTCAACATGATAGTAAAACGAAGATAGAACATAAATATAAACTGTAGAAGACAAGCCAAGACAAGAGGACACAAGATGTGGCACCAACCAGGGACAAACCCCAATGTGGGGAAACCCTTGATCAAATCTTATTTTAGTCTTCAATAGTTCAGCGAAGAGAGATAGTACAATTTACAAATTTGATAATTTATAACAGTTGCAAAAGAGCCCTAACTAGAGTAGTCAACGCTGGTGAACATGGCAGATTTGACCCTCAGCAAATCGAACAACTTTGGCCTCCAAACAACAAGATAAAACAACCCTCAAAATAGTGAAATTTAGCCCAGTCAAAGTCTGGTCAAACAGCCCACCTACGGTCAGCGCTAGCTATAGTAAACATTGGTCAATAGTCAACATTGGCCTCGATTTTTATGCCCATAAATGGGGCCTACCCAAACAGAGATAACCCTCACAAAAAAATAGTCAAAGGAGGTCAACGCAGGATGATCAATGCTTGGTCAAACTGTCCAGAAATTCGGTCTCCTGAAATTTTAGACATGTGGAGAGAGAGAGGCCCAGAAATCTGTACCCAATCAACGAGGAGAGAGAGATAGAAGTGTGAAGATGAATATATCCAAATGAGGCTAAGGCATCATGTATTTGTAGCAAACATTGAGGATGAATAGACGTGATTGTTGGGCTTCTGAGCCTACATAAGTTTGCTGGCCAACCTTGAAATTTTTTTCCATAATCAAAATAAATTCATAACTTCGTCTGTACATGTTGGAATCAGATGATATTTGGATCAATCCTACAGCTCTCGAAGAGAGGAATCCAAGAAAAATATCAGTTGTAAAAATAAGATGACCCGTGTGGAGTTTGGCCCTAGTTGCCAATTTTAACACTCCCTCTCAACTAGGGAGAACTCCATCTTCTAATCCATCTGCCAATCTGTATTATCTCTGCCATCAATGCACTGCTCTACTTTTCTGAACTGTGAAGAAGAAGTGATCGAGAATGTATCATACCATTCTCTATTGACCCAAAGTCAGTCCCAATCAAAGGAGAGTGTGTCATACCACTCTTAATCACCCGAAGTCGGTTCCAATCAAAAGAGAGTCTCATTTCACTAGTGGCATCATTGATTTTGTGATTACAAAATCGGGGTTTCAAATCACCTTTTATTACAATTTTTCAACAGCTTATCAAACACCATTTTGGCTAGTGGCATCACTAAGTTTTTGTGACCATAGAATCATAGTTTCATATTATCTCATATACTCAATTTAGTTGGTGGTCCAAAGAATTTTGGCAAGAACCATCACCTAGGGGTTGAAATATTAAGGTTCTCAAATAATACCTTTTAATGATTTCCTAAGGTTTTAACCCCCTCTTTCAACGACTCACTTCAGTAGTTTATGAGAACATTTTTGGCCAATGGCGACACTTAAGCCTTCATTGTGACTATGAAACTAGGGTGTTGGAACATCTCTTTTTCAGAGGATTCTTAGGGTTGAAACCAATCTTCAAGGGTAGTGCATTTTTTCTGGGATTTCCTAGGGTCTAAACCCTTCCTCATGGCACATTGCATATTTTTTGAAGGAAGTTACCTCTCTTTCTCTTGGGTTTATAAGGGCGAAACTTTTAATGACCTTATGATGCTAATTTGGAAGCTTAGGGATAAATTCCCTTTGTCTGGACAACCTTCCTCTCCAGAGAAGCCCCTCTTTTCCCTTGTTGGAAGAATCTAATTTGGTCAAGGAAAAAAATATTTTTAATGAAAAACCCACAAGTTCCCAAAAGTACAAGTCAGCCTAAAGTCATAATTGGGTCTCCAAAGTCACAGATAAGTACACTTCAAGGTCGCTTCATTTGGACATCACATCAACACATCTCTTCTTCTGTCTCCTCTCTTGATTGGTTTGTACAAGTCTGATGCAAGGAGTTTGAGTTCACACATGTGAAGGGAAGAAGTCTAGTTCTGATTTTTTGCATTGATTTTTTCTTTGGGCAGTGATTGACCAAGTTTGACTTAAACATATCTAATTTTTCGAGACCGAATTTCTTAGTGAAGGAACCAAATTTTTTTAGGCATTTTGACTTTGGTTGATCGCAGGTCTATTTATTGAAGTTTGACCGCAAAGATCTAAAATTTGACCACAACTTTCTCGAGATCCTTTGACCCAGTCTTTTTGGGATTGTTTTGACTGAAGTTTGACCAGCAAAAGAGGCCAAGTTTTTTCACTGCTGACCGAGCTCTTTGGAGGTAGTTTGACCATTAACTTATGGACTGGTTAAGGCATCATTGGGTGTTGTTTACTTTGACATACATGGAGAAATTGACTTGTTGACCATATTTGACTTTGAGGGTCATCTTTTGTATAGTCAAAGAGTTGACTTTGACGCTTTTGTGGATGGTTTGGAACGTTGTATCTCTTTGTTGAACATTTGATGATATTCTAATAGCAGAAGAATTTGAAAGGGCTTCTCCCCTTCTAGGGTTTTTCTGTAATCTTTGACCAAATCTTGTGTCTCTTGTTATTGCTCTTGGTTGTCTTCTATTGTACATTGGATGTACTATTCTATCTACAATTTCTCATTGTTGTTGGAAGAATAAATTTATTTAAAAGTGATTGCTAGTTGAAAAAAGAATTGGGCTTCCTCGATGGGGGTGAGAATCGAGGCAAACATGAATGTCGGATCCCATGAGGAATGACAACTGGGCTGGAAAGGTAGGTCGTACCTCCAGGCCCCCTCATACCATGTGAAGGAGGGGATGGTGTGCATGAGCATTATATCTCAAGCGTGTGAACATTTACGACACCTTGGGAGAGGGAAGAGCCAAAAAGTTGATAAGTGGGATGAGGAAGGCGTCGTGACTCCGGTTCACTGCATAGGTGTGGTGGTGGAACTACACATGGCCTCCTGTTTGACAACACGCGAGGCGACGGAGGCGTGACAGAATTGGTGTTTTCTTCATATTTCTCAGGGAAGTATGGTTTGTTGAGCTTAGAGGAGGCCAATTCCAGATTTTTCTTAGGCCAGACAGGGCTGGCCTGGGTTGGCAGGCGTGGTGTGAAGGAAAGTGCTATTTCTTGCTCATTTGGGGCAAGGAGCGTCTCTGTAAAAGCTAGCAATGCATTGGTGAGGGTGGTGTTTGGGACGCATCTTGTTCCTGGAGAATAGTCGCCGTCCTGGTAGTCGATTTTGTGCAATGGAGTGACTGGTGTGGTAGGGAGTGGGGTGATGATGCCAACATTGTTGCCTTAAGCTTGTTTTGGTGTGCAGGAAGGACGATATCCATTGCATCAGACACGACAGTGACCCTAGCATACTTGGGCATAATTGAGCGATGATAGATGTGACCTAATCCTCGTCGAGGTCGGTCTAACCTCCCAAAGCAACCAGGGATAGGGAGGGAGGAGGTCCTCGCACTGGAAACCATGGTGGACGGCAACAGGAATACACAAGGAGGAAGAGGGTCGTGGTGAAGGTTATGGAGAGCGTTGAGGATGGGGTGGCAGACTTTGTGGAGGTTGTCGAGGCAGCCAGAGTCGAGGGAAGTTGAGTCAACATGGTGGGGGGTGAGGCATGAAGACACCCCGCACCAGCAGCAACTTTCGAACTCTCGACTCTCGGAGAGGTGGTGGGCATAAGAGGAGTTAGGCAGCTACAAACGATAGTTGTGGCGATGCCCTAGACCCACTGAGCCTGCACTACTATTGCTTGGATAATTGTCGAGACCTAATTCAATCCTTGGTGGCCCGGGTGGACACGACAGAAAGAGTTAACAGGGAAGAGCATGATGAACTAATGGCTACACTGGAACACGTGCATTATTTCCGATGCTAGGTTAGGGAGTGGGTAGTGGTAGTCTGGAGGGGGCAAAACCAGTTAACGGAGAAAGTGGAATAGATGGAGACTTAGATGGTGCACTTTGAAGGGAACGTTCAGTGCTCCTTCTGTCCTTCGCCTCCTCCAAGAACTGCTCCAAACAACCTAACTTCAGTCACCTCAGATGACTAGTATGTCTTCCGGTTTTCTCTATGTTTGTTTGTTTATTGCAGCCTATGGCCCTCCCGCTTGTCGATACTAGAACTAGCATCCTTTTTGTATTTTTGTCACCTTCTATAGATCATGGTCAACAAATCCAATAGGGGTGAGACCACATGCTTTTTTTGGAAGTCTCAGATGTATATCTTTTTTCAAAATGAATAGAATGTTGACTTGCAAAAAAAGAATTGGGCTAAGTAATTATGCTAGCATAGAATAATGGAAAATTAACATGGATTCATAACTGAGGTGAGGACAAGCCCAAGGAGACAAGAGACTAAAGCAAGCACCTTTGAAGGAATCTATTTGGAATAAGCTACTTGATCAAGATGTATACCTCTTACTTCAAGGATACTGGGAAGTTGGGCAACTCATCAAACTTTGTTACTTGGAAGATTAGGTTGGAAGTGATATTGGATGATAATGGTGTCTTGGAATATGCGGAAGGAAAAGTACCAGAGCCACCAAAAAATGCTCCTATTGTTGCCAAGTCCAAATATAAGAAAGGTGATCTCAAAGCCAAAAAAAATCTTATTGATTCTTTGAAAAATCATTTTCTTACTTATGTTGGAAAAATGAATAAGTATAAGGGCATCTATGATAAGTTGGTTGAGATGTATGAGGTCAACAATTTGAATCACATTCTTTCCTTAAAGAATCAACTGAAGGACATTAAGATGAAGAAGGGGGAATTTGTGCAATCATATATTATTATGAGGATATCCCATCTAAGGGATCAATTACAAACTGGTGCAGAACCCATATCAGATAGAGAGTTGGTGTTCGTTACTCTTCAACACCTTCCTCCTATTTGGGAAACCTTCATCACTACTATCAGAAACAATGATAAGTTCCTGACATTTGATGAGCTCGTTGGAAAGTTCATTAAAGAAGAATTTGGAATGATATCTAGAGGGATAATTCAAAAGCATGAAGAAGGAGATCCCTCTACATTTAATGCACAAGAAAACAAGAGAAAAGGAAGAGGAAGACCATCTGGTTCAAGAAAGTCTGCCTATGAATAAAAGGATTCCAATAGAAGAGGAAGGAGAATTGAATGCTTCAATTGCCACAAACATGGCCATTATGCTTGAGATTGTCCGGAAAAGAGAGACGCTCCAAGATCCCACTTTAACAACAATAGTGGCTTCAACAACAATAGGTTTAATGATAGAAAAGGATGAGATAGAAGAAGAAATGCTTTTGGTGATCATGAAGAAGGCCATCATCCTCAAAAGAGACCAAGGAACTCCAGGTATGGAAATAATGCAGTGGCCACTCAATTTGAATATATTCTTATTTCTACTCTTTCTAGTTCCTCTCCTCCAAATTTGTGAGATAGTTGGTTGGTAGATAGTGGGGCTTCTACACATTTATCTAGGTATCACGAAGTCCTCTCAAATCTGGTTGAGAGGAAGACTAATCTAAAGATCATCCTTAGAAAAAAATCTATGTATCTTGTGAAGGGTTTTGGTTCTATCAAATTTCATTTGGATTATAGGGAAATCATTATGCTTCATGATGTTATGTATGTTTCGGGATTAAAGAAGAACTTGGTATCTATATCTACTTTGGAAGACAAAGGGCTGAGAGTTGCCTCCATAAGAGGAAGGGTCATCACCTGGCCTATGGAATCTCACATGAGGGATGCAATCAACGTGGGATCTAGAATTCAAGGACTCTATAGAGTCGATGGAAGATCGTTGCGAGCAATGGTACATGATAGCAATCATCAAAGTGAGTTATGGCACCAAAGGTTTGCTCATATACATTATGAAGCTCTTCCTAAAGTTAGAAGGATGGTTTCCGGGATGCCTAAAGTTCAAACTAACCATGATGGAGTATGTCTAGGATGTGCTTGTGGAAATAAGTCAAGGGGACTATTCCCCTCCAGAAAAAGCAAGACCAGTGATATTCTATACCTCATCCATTCTTATTTATGTGGTCCCATGTCGGTAAAATATTTGGGTGGCTATCTATACTATATAATCTTTGTGGATGACTTTTCCCACAAGACATGGATATTCAACTTAAAGTGCAAGGACGAAGCATTTGAAATGTTCTAAGAATTCAAGGCACCAATAGAGAATCAAGCATGGAAGAGGATCAAGGTCTTCAAGTCTGACAATGATGGAGAATATATTTCTAATGAGGTCATTAACTTCTACCAAAAGGCTAGAATCAAGAAAGATACCATCACACCCTATAATCCCGAGTAGAATGGTGTGGATGAAAGAGAGAACAAAACTATCATGGAAGTTGCCCAAGCCATGTTGCATGATCAAAAGTTGTCGAAGTTCCTTTGGGGAGAAGACACTAATACAGTGGTCTATGTTCAAAACATGACTCCTTATCAAGCCTTAGGTAACAAGACTCTCGAAGAAGTGTTCACAAGTGTGAAGCCCGATGTTGAACATCTAAGGATATTTGGCTGCACCGTGTATTTTCATGTGTCGAAGGACAAGAGGAACAAGTTGGAAGCCACTGGAAATAAATGTATGTTTGTTGGATATTGTGATAGTTCTAAGGCTTTTAGAATATACGTGTCTGGTCCAAGCAATATTGAGTTTAGCAAGGATGTGACTTTCGATGAAGATGTTGCCCCTAAAAAAGCAAGGGATATTCCTCCTCCTCCTCCTATTGAGAAGAAGGATGATGACATGGACCTACTAGATGGCCCTTTTGTGCCAGAGCAAGAGAAGGAAGTTGCTGATATTATGGAACCAATAGACCCCTTGGATCCTCCTCCAAGTGATCCTCCTACCAGGAAGAGACCCCTTTGGCTTCGTGATACATTACAAGATGTTGAAATACATGTCGTTGCCAAAGGAGCCTTTAAAGAAAGCAAAAAGCCATGTCGATACCAGGGATATGTTGTGGTTATGAGCTCCATGATACAGGTTGAACCCCACACCTTTGAAGAAGCAGTGAAAGAGTAGGGTTGGAAGGATGTTATCGCTAAAGAGTATGAGTTTATTATGAAGAACGATGTGTGGGATGTTGTTTCGAGACCCAAAGGAAAGTCTGTCGTGACTTCGAAATGGCTATACAAGATCAAGCGTGGAGTTGATGGAAGTATTGAGAACTAGTTGTTCAAAGTATTTGAAGTTTGTGGAGCCAGAATTCAAAGGTTGTCCCAAGTATGTGATCTTACAAGTATTGAATGGTTGCAGTGTTGGAACTACAAAGGATCCCTTTTGTAGATAGTTTATGATTCAAGAGTATTGGTATTGTGTAGGACTAACGCATGTTTAAGGAATTCCTTGTTGATTTTTGAATTTTGGGTTGATCCTTTGACACATATTACTAAGGCCTGTGACTAATCTTTGAAGTGATTTAAGCCTCTAGTCATGACAGAGACTGAAGACTCATATTCACTATAGAAACAGAGCTATATTCGTCTTCTTACTATGACATCTTAAGAAGGAGTGTTGGTTGGAAAGGTATTTGTGGCAAAGATGAACTTTTTGTATACAGAGGTATGATTGGTCTTTACTATAAAGGTCCTCTAACTAAAATCCAGAACATCTGAAGTTTGGCTTGACCATTGTGATGCTGCTAGACTTACTTGTGTTTGTATGTTGGATATGCATTGCCAGTTTACTGAATTGCTGAGAGTATGGAATAGTATTGTTTCCATTACCATTATGCATTTATAAGTCTTTACTATAAAGGTCCTCTAACTAAAAGCCAGAACATTTGAAGTTTGGCTTAACCATTGTGATGCTACTAGACTTACTTGTGTTTGTATGTTGGATATGCATTGCCAATTTACTGAATCGCTGAGAGTATGGAATAGTATTGATGCCATTACCATTATGCATTTACGAGAGCTGACAGAGTTTCATTGATGCTACAACACAGGTAACTTGAGGGTCACAAAGAAATAAATTATGTAATCATCATTGTTGGAATTTTTGGTCCGTTGAATTGTTTATTGATGAATGTTAGAATAAGTATTTGTTGAAGCATTATCAGAGTTGTTTCCAAGGGCTATAATTGTTGTAGTGCATCTATGGTGTTGGGTTTCTCCTATATTGCTACTAGTATGCTCATGTATGTTGTTCTAGGGTTTTTGCCTAAAAAAAAGATACCAGGGTTTGAAAGAGAATATCTTAAGCAATGTTGTTGGGACAAGGGTTGTATATGGAAGGGTTATTTATGCTGAGCAGAGATTGTATTATTTGATGCCAGTATTTGTATGATTGTTAATGAACCTAGATTTGACATTGATAGTTGTATCTAGTTGTTGAGTATTCCTTAGTTGTGTATGATACTATTACTTTATGACAAAGACATGTATATGTTGAGACAGTGGTTTTATGTAGAATTATTTATGTAGGGTTTTCCAGAGAGAGTATGTTATTGAGCTAAGGTTTGATCCTTAAGCAAAAAAATCTAGTATTGTTGTTGATGACCTTGTATTGCAAATTGACTGAGTCGGTAGAGAATTTTTGATATTGTTTATATTGATATTATGCGCAAGTGGATCCAGTCTTAAAATTGTGAAACATGGTCCACTATGGTGAATTGTTGAGCAAGTGTGGCAGGGTGGTGCAAGGCGGAGATTGGACTCTCCCTCAGGTTGGAGCCTGAGAACACTTCAAGGCGGCAGGGTGGTGTTAAGGCATGTTGGAACCTGTGCAGGGTGATGGAGCATCCTTTCAGTCAGAGCTAATAAAACCAAGGCATTAGAGCATCCTTCCAGTTGGAGTTGGTAAATCAGGGCATTGAAGCATCCTTCCAGCTGGAGTTGGTAAATTAGGGAGTTAACTTCCTTCAAGTTGGAGCCTATAAACCAGTGGGTTGGAGCCTCCTTTAGTAGCATAAATTTTGAAGACCTATATTAAGAAGCATCCAATGGTTTTCCTCCCGGAAGGGTTTCCACCAAAAAATATCATGTCTATTGTCTTGGATGTTTTGTATTGTTGAATGGTGATGTTATTTGTTCATGTGATGTGATGCTAACTTATGTTTTAATCTAATGCTAATAATAATCAATGCTTTGTGAAGTTAAAATTAACTTATTGAAGTGACATATTGATTCACCCCCCCCTTTGTATTTCCAACAATGAATTATCAAAGGGAAAGAAACAAAAACTACTTTTTGCAAATTCAAAATGTAGGAACTTGTTAGATTTTGCATCCAACGAGTGCTTACACATGAAATTTGAGAAACCTATAAGGAGATAAATAAAAAATTTGATTAAAAAAAGTAGTTTTCTTCCTTTCCCTCCAAAAATATTTTACCACATGGTTGATATCATCTTCTTGAATCCTAGTGGTTCTTTTAAAGTTGACTTTGATTAACATTTTTTGTCAAGGCCCATCTTTTACCTCAAAATTACCCTAATGGAGTAACCTTCATTTGCAACTAAAATTGGCCTAAATTGAGCTAGATATTTCTAAACCCTTTGTCATTTTCATCTAAGCTTTAACTTATATTGAGCTAGGGATTCATAAACCCACTCTCTTTTATATTGATCTAGGTCCATATACCCACTCTCACTTGTGTTGAGTTGGGTATCCAACAGCTCACTCTCATTTATATTGAACTAGGTATCCATAAACCCACTCTCACTTGTGTTGAGTTAGGTATCCACAAGCCCACTCTCATTTTTATATCGAGTTGGCTATCCATATCCCACTTTCATTGTCTTTAAGCCATGACGAACATTATTTAAGATCAGTTATCCATAAACCCACTCTTGTTTGTATTTCATCCATACCCAACCCTATATTGAGTTGAGTATCAGTAAATCCACTTTCATTTTTATCTACAGCCCACTCTTCTATTTAATGGAGGGGGGTTGTTGAGAATGGTTTTAGTTTCAACCAACCAAGGTTGACATACAATTTTAAAAATTATTTTATGTATTAGGATTGGCTTGATAGGAATTCACACACCCTAAGTCTAGTATGTGCCTTAGCTAGGAAACATAAACATACTAGAAATGCCCAACTTAAAATAGTTTTGCACAGTGGAATATACCAATAATTAGATCAATGATAGTGCACAATATTTTATTCCAAAAACTTGTTTTTTACCATTCTATTAATAAGATAGCTCACGAGGCTCTCGTACCAAGGATAATGGTCCTTTATATCCCATTACAATGAAAAATACAATGTTAAGTCATTTTGACCAATACCTTAGGGTTGAGGCTTTGTCCTTTAAACCTTTCCTGCCATCATAAAGACATGTACAACACTCTAAAAACATAGTTGTAGCAAACTATGGCTTTTAGCAGCCCACATTAGGTTACTCAAACAAAAATCATCTTACTTGGGCATGATCCTTAGCCCATGGTCCTCTTGGCATAGCTTTCTTGGGCCCTCTGCCAACTCATTTAGGCCTTCAACCCCTTTCTTATCATATTGTTGGCTCCTTTACCCTTCAGCTAGCCTTGCTCACTACTACAATAGCCTTAATCAACTCTTTTTTTGCCTCGACCTCCCTTTTTTAACTTACATGATCCAGCAGATGCCTCCCTAAGCCCATTGAGTTGCTACAACAACCCTGCACCCCTCCTACAACCACCTATGGGCTATTCCTTGCTTGCAACCTCACCTCAAGTTGTCAATGGTCTATACAAAACTTCTTTCCAACCCTTCCCAAGAAGCAAAACCTGCCTTGGCTAAGTCACTTTTAGCCTTGATCATCACAAGAAGAATGCTCCATTTGTCTCCTTGCCTTTGTATTTATACTTTTCCAAGGGGTGTGTCTCTTGGCCTTGTTAGCTGACCTGATATGACTTGACACCTTAAACCTGTCAGACCAGGTAGTAACTCCTCAAAATCAATTCGTTATATTCATTTAGGTTGGTCTTTATTATATACATGAGGGAGAGATTGTTCATTTCATCTCCCGTTGACTCTTCATATTTTGCATTATTTATTTACATTAGTTACACTTATTCACCCAATCCTGATGATTAGGTGTCAACATTCTCCCCCTTAATCTGAAGGGATGTTGGTGAGTCCAAGCATCGTTCTGAATCTTTCAAGCTTTTCTCTTCCAAGCACTTTGGTGAAGATGTTTGTAATTTGCTCATTAATGGAACAATGGTGGAGATGGATTGTTTTGGCCTCAACATGATGTCGAATCATATGATATTTAGTATTGATGTGCTTCGTTCGATCATGGAACTTTGGGTTCTTGGCCAACTTTATTGCTAAGGTATTGTCAATCATGAGTGGAGTCATTTGTACTTGTTTTACCTGCAAATCTTCAAGAATTTTCCTGAGCCACACACTTTCTTTTGTTGCCTCAGCTGCTGCCACATATTATGCTTCTATTGTGGAATTTGCTGGAACTGATTGTTTGTGTGATCTCTAGGAGACAGTTCCTGATCTAAGACTCATAGCATAACCTGAAGTAGATGCCCCAGTTTCTTTGTCTCCATCGAAGTTTGAATCAGAATATCCAATCAAGTTGAAGTCATCCACCCGTGTATACTTGATTCCAAAGTCTTGAGTTCCCTTCAAGTACCTTAGAACTCTTTTTGCAGCAGACCAATGTCCCTCACAAGGCTTTTGCATAACCTGGAGAGGATTCCAATAGCGAACGAAATGTATGGTCTGGTAGTAGTTAGGTAGTTGAGACTTCCTACAAATTGTTTATACTTTGTTGCATCCTCAAATTATTTTCCTTCAATGGATGTGAGCTTTAAGTTTTGTTCCATTGGAGTAGTAAGAGGATTGCATTCTGTCATGCCAAACTTGTTCAACAGATCTCCAATGTACTTCTTTTGAGAAAGAAATATGGACTTTGGATGTTGAATTACTTCAATACCAAGATAGTAATAAACATAGCCCAAATCAGTCATTTCAAAACCTTTCCTCAATTCCTTCTTTATGGATGCAATGTAGCTTTCATTGTTCCCTGTCATCAAAAGATCATCTACATATACCATAAGATATACAAGTGTTTGCCAACTTTCTTGACAAATAAAGTTGCATCATCAAGATCATAATGTTCGAAATTGAGTTTCAGAAGATGCTCAGTTAGTTTTTCATACCAGGCTCGCGGTGCTTGTTTGAGGCCATACAAGGATTTCACAAGTTTGCATACTTTATGTTCATGTCCTTTCACAACAAATCCTTCAGGTTGGGACATAAAAACATTCTCTTTTAGATATCCATTCAAGAAAGCAGTTTTTACATCCATTTGATGGACTTTCCAACTGTTCTGAGCTTCTAGGGAAAAGAGTGTGCAGATGGTAGCCCATTTTGCTATGGGGGCAAAAGTATCCTCATAATTGACCCCTTCTTTCTGTGCAAAACCTTTTGCCACAAGCCTGGATTTGTGCTTGTCAAGTGAGCCATTTGCTTTATACTTGTTCTCGTAGACCCACTTGTAGTGAATTGGTTTGGTTCCTAATGGAGGATCAACCAGCTTCCAAGTGCCATTCTTTATCAGGGCATCATACTCTTTGTGCATCACTTCTTTCCATTCATCATGAGAAGTAGCTTCTTTGAAGTAAGTTGGTTCGAAATCTGTAGACAAATTCAATTCACAATCATAAGAAACATCCATATCAACAGGTGAATTAGAGTCATCTACATCACCTCCATTTTGCCAGTTTGAATTTCTAGTTCCTGTCTTTCCAACCTCATCAGGATGAAAACTTTCAAGTGTCTTTGTCAGCCACTTTGGGGGACCTTTCTCAGATGGTCCAAGCTGCTCCGTTGATTGAGTTGGGACTGAATCAAGATTGAGTCTCCCAATTCTATCAATCACATCACTTAAAGTATCATCCATTGTTGGAGTTTCATGCGGTGGGGAGAGTTCTTTAGAAGAAGATTCCACAGGTTGATCTAGTATAGGAATCCCCCCTTCAAGATGTGGAATCTGATTATCAAATTCTTGAAATGATTTTTCATTTGTGAATCTATCCAAGCGATCAAGTTGCTGCTCAACGACATTGTCAGTTTTGGATGATTCAAGAAAGATTGCATCTCTAGATACAACAAACTTTTTATTGACTTCATCATAGAGATGGTATGCTTTGGAGGTGTTTGAATACCCCAGGAAGATACACTTATGACTTCTTGCACCAAGTTTGTTTCTATGTATCTTTAGTATCAAGGCATAACAGGTGGAACCAAAGACCCTGAGATGCTTTACTGAAGGAAAGTGCCCATACCACATTTCATAGGGAGTCTTGTTTCTGATAGCATTAGATGGACATCCATTCTTTATATATACAGCACATAGAACTGCATCAGCCCAAAACATCAATTTTACATTTTTGAAAAACATCATGGAGCGCACCATATTTAAGATTGTCCTATTCATTCTTTCATATACATCGTTCTGTTGGGGATTATAAGGCACAATTGTTTGATGTTTGATCCCATGTTGGCGAAGATAGTTTTCAAATTCATTTGAAGTGTATTCTTTTCCATTATCAGTGCGAATAGAGCCAATATGAGATTGTGCATCATTTTCAATCCATTTATGAAAGTTCTTTAATGTTTGAAAATCATCAAATTTGTTCTTCAATAAATAAACCCAACACATTCTGGTGTAGTCATCAATAAATGTCATCATATATTTTTTTCCATTTGTAGAAGGAACAGGCATTGGACCACATAAATCTAAATGAATGAGTTCAAGTTTTCTATGTGCTCTTGAATGTGAATCATGAAAAGACTATTTGCTATGCTTTCCTAGAATGCAAGCATCACATTGCTTAAGCTTCCTAAGAATTATAGGCAAACCAGTAACATCATTTTTCTTCAACAGGCAGAGGTTGTCATAGTTCAAATGTCCAAATTTAGCATGCCATAATAAGCTTGATGGAAGTGTACCTTCTTCATAATGAGAATTGTATGAGAAATGTTGTGCATGAGCAGAGGTACCCTGTAGTTTGAGAAGTCTTTCTTCTTCTATCCCCCTCATGACAAGTGAGTGGTTAGATGCTTTTCTCACCTCAAGCTTGCCATCAAACATATGAATGGTGTGACCTTGCTGGCAGATGTGGACCAAGGACAACAAGTTTCTCTTCAGCCGTGGGAGATATAGAACATGATGTAGAAGGAAGTTTGGAAGACCAAGGAATTTAAGCCTGATTGTGCCAAGCCCTGATGGCTTGATTTTTGATTGGTCTGCAAAGTATACTGCTCCATCAACATTGTCATTAAATTCTTCAAAAAAATCTTTTCTATGAGTCATGGCAAGCTTCTCCTGAATCAAGCAACCAATCATTTTTCCAAGAAGCAAGTGAAGCATTAAATAAATCTTCATTTACTCCGATATTACATTGTGCCACAACATAATGAGTGGATTCAGGTGCTTTACCTTTGTCTATGTCATTAGTTTTACCTTTGGGTTGGTTTCTTTGCTACTCAATTTTATCCCAAGGTAACTTGCATGTAGAGGCATCATGTGATCCATTTATTTTGCAGCGTAGGCAGTGCAAATCTGACTTTTCTCCTTGAGAGTGTCTGCTCCCACTGCCTCTGAAATATCTTCCTCTTCCTCTTCGACCACCTCTTCCTCTGGAAGAATCTTGGGCAAGATTATTTTCTTTATGAGCAAGGCACATAGCCTCTTCAGAAGATTCAGGGGTTGTCTTATTTCCAAAAGCTTTGTCTCTTTCATCAAATTTTTTCACAAGCGAGTCAAAGGTAGTATCTTTGAGATTTCCATTTGCTTGCAATGACTCAAGATAATTGGAGTAAGTAGGATAAAGTGCCTTGAGAAAAGAGATAAGAGGAATATCAAATTCAACTTTAGTGGCTTTAATATCATGCATTATATATTTTACTTCGGATGCAAGAGCAAGAGGATCATTATTTTGTAATTCAAGAGTGAAGAGTTTAATCATGAGTTGAACAAATTCAAGTGCATAATGTGAGTCATAGAGTTCTTTCAGCTTTTGTAAGGCTTCGAAAGTAGTTGAAAATGGAAAAATATGGCGACTCACCTCTTCACTTACAGATGCTGCAATTAATGCATAGGCTTTGCTGTTCTTATTTTCCCAAATGGTGAACGCTTTGTCTGAGGTAGGCTATTCTGGCTCTTTGTCTCCATCTCCAACACATACTTCTTTCCACAACTCATTGAAAATGAGGGTGTGTTTTATCATTTGAGACCACTCAGGATAGTTCTCCTTGCCAGTGAGAACTATTCCCACAATAGATATGATTGAATGCATTGTAAAATCTGTGTACTTTATAAAAAATACTTCTAGCAATATACTGTAAAAAATTGTAATTCTGGTGGCAAACTCTGTTTGACTTTGAAATTTATTTTTTATTTTTTTATTTTTTTTATTTTATTTATTTATTTTTTTTTTTATGGAGGCCAACGCATGTATTAAAAAAACACTGTTATTAAGATACCTCCTGCGCATCATACATCGTGGCTGCCAGTCATCAAAACTAGTCCCGCGCTAATAACCCCGGCCTGCATTGCGTGTGGGCTGGCTTTGACCACCAGTTGCAATAAATTCTTGAAGCAAGCTCTTTGTTGCGTGTCTATGTTATGGTGTCCCAGAGATTTCAATAACACGATCTGAGGAACCAGACTCAGAATCATGCAACTTTACTTTTGCTCCAGATATCTCTCGAATTTTTTGAATGTTACTTCTCTCTTCCGCTGTGCATCATACACTAGAATGAGGTCTCGGTTCAGGTACCAAGGAATACTCCATTGGCAATGGTTACATCTCCCAGCAACTTGCTCAACTCCTCATCATTGCGAACGACAAGTTGAATATGTCTTGGAACTATACGATTCTTCTTGTTATCCCGGGCAGCATTGGCAACAAGTTCCAAAACCTCAGCAACCAGATATTCAAGAACAACAGCAAGGTACATTGGAGCACCAACTCTGATATTCAAACTAGTGTGCACAACAATGACTGTTGAGTGGTATGGAATTGATTCAAAAAATGGTCTTCGTGTTGGCTACAACGTGCAGGATGGAATTGGCAAAGTGGAGGTATGCGGATTCAAAACAATGTAAAACCACAATGTATACCAGATTCTTTACACAAGCAATGGCGGGCTGCAAAAAATGTTACAACCTGACTAGTATGACAAGAATATCCAATGATGCACAATTCAAAAATGTGGAACTGTTGAGCACCAAGAATACCATTACGTTTCCAGCCAAGAGGTCGAGGTCGATACCACTATAATGGAACGGAACTACCATGCTTCCATTGCGCCAGATTAAGGTTCTGGTCCGAAAGGTGTGCGTTCATATCCCACAGCTGTCACCAGAACATAAAAACATATGATAGTCATTTAGGAATGT
This sequence comes from Pinus tabuliformis, assembly GCA_031772625.1. Classification (NCBI taxonomy): domain Eukaryota; kingdom Viridiplantae; phylum Streptophyta; class Pinopsida; order Pinales; family Pinaceae; genus Pinus; species Pinus tabuliformis. Next base: position 681,721,967 of record CM062811.1, read on the forward strand.
GGGTGCAGGGCTCAGGAGCATGGTAGAGGTGTGAGTTCTGCAAAATAGGCAGGAAAGTGACACCAGGAGTTACACCAAAGCTAATTTTGGAAGTTGGATCTGATACCATGTCAGACCAGGCAGTAACTCCTCAAAATCAATTTGTTATATTCATTCACGTTGGTCTTTATTATATACATGAGGGAGAGACTATTCATTTCATCTCCCGGTGACTCTTCATATTTTCCATTATTTATTTACATCAGTTACACTTATTCACCCAATCCTGATGATTAGGTGTCAACAAAGCCAAAAATAATTATATTAGAATAATAAACGTTTCCCTTGGATTCAAAGCCCACTCACTTTGGGTCCAAAACCCCAAACATGGATGCAAAGCCCATTAACCAAACCAAAAATCCTCAAGGGCTTTTCCAACCGGAAATACCTTCATAACTACCAATATTTCAACCCTCCCTCTTAGTGAGGGAGGAATTTCCACTTGCCTCTGTTGGAAGACCTAGATCTTTGAAGATACCATGCTTCTAGAAGCCTCCTGCTTCAGAGCATCCTCCATGGCCATCCAAACCATGTCTTTCCCTATTCCTAGAAATCTCTAGCTCCATGACTTTCCTTGTCCCTAGAAATCTCTAGCTCCATGAATTTCCTTGCATGGCCATGAATTCCTTGCATGTGCCATGGCTTTTTCTTGCATGGACATGAATTTTCTTGCTTGATAATGACTTTCCTTGCGTGTACCATGAATTTTCATTGCATGCATCATGACTTCCTTGCATGATCTACGACTTTCCTTGTTGAATAAATTTGTCATTGATGGCATCATAGTTGAATTGTTGAAACAAACCCTAACCCTAGATATTATGCAAACCCTAGGAGACCTAAACCGTAACTACTTGACTAGACCCTAGGTGCATGTGTATATTAATGAAATTATAGATGCACTTGCCATAACAAAGTGCTAGCAATGATGTCATTATGATGTCATGTTTGCATTGTTGAAGCTAGCCATGTCGGTCATTAATGATGGCAAGCCAATAACTATATGCATTGCCAAAGCTTTGTTGGAGATGCCCTAAGAAATTAGTTACCTTGCTGAAGATGCCCATGAAGACATATTGAAAAGGCACCATAGCCTTGTTGAATGATGCTCATAATTCCCATGTGATGAAGCCCTAATCTAGTAACCCTAGATGTATGAATATGTCAAAGAAACCATAGTCATTGTATGCAATCCTAATTCATGAATATCACATGCACTAGCATGTCAAAATAGTGAAAAAATTCTAATCCACTTGATGCTATAATTCCATAAAAGAAATTATTTAATAGGGTTGCTATGAAAAAATATGGATATGATGAAAGAAAAATTAAATTTCCATCATTAGAGGTCATATCTTGAAGGGAATGTTATATCAACTTATAGAGGAGGTCATAAGCTTTCCAACGAGTACTCACTTGGCTCCTAATTCCTTACCGTTGAAGAGAAATCAATTTTTGAAATCAACAAATGTAAAAAATTGTCAAAGTATCCAAGCCGACTTGAGTAGGCTCATAACCATTGGTAAAGAGACATGTCCCTTCATTATATGGATAAATCACTATAAATATAAACCTAAATTCATCCATTCAAGCTCAGATTTTTTTGTAGAGACAAGAAAAGAGGTGGAGAAGTAGTTGCAGCCTAGAAAGCAAGGAAGACAAGTTTGTGGAATTATTCTTGGGTTAAATAGTCTCCCACAGGTTCAAGCTAGGAGCAGAGAAATTGTTGTAGTTGTCGTGGTCGAAGTTTCGTTGTTGTAGTGGTCGAGGTTGTCGTACTTTCCGTGGTCGAAGTTGTTGTGGTTGAAGTTATCATGGTCTAAGTTGTTGTAGTTGTCATGGTCGAAGCTGTCGCAGTTGCCATAGTTGAAGTTGTCATGATCGAAGTTGTTGCAGTTGCCGTAGTTGAATTTGTCGTGGTTGAAGCTATTGTGGTCGAAGATGTCGTAGTTGTCGTGGTTGAAGTTTGTCGAAATTGTTGTCATCGAAGTGTTGATTTATTGGGATTAGACAAATAGAGCTTGTTGAAGTCTTCTCTTGAGAAAATAATAGGGCAGAGTTGGAGAACTTTGTGAAGCAACATATTGAAGATTTGTGGAGATCATTGAAGACCATGATGCATTGAAACCATCATGAGGTAACCTTAAAGATTTTGTTTGGGTGACATAAAGAGAAATGGCGATACCTTCTAAGAAGACAAGGTTATCATTGATGACATGACGTGGAGACTAAGGGAAGGCATAACTAAAGATTGACAAGGCTTGTTGAAGAAGACATTGGGAGTTGTGAAGTATAACCAAATACATCTTGATGAAGTAAAGTAAGGGTTGGAGCCCAAGATATTGGAGCCTCGAAAAGACATGGTTGCTGCCTTGGAGGAGAGGGTTGGAGCCCTAGAGGATTGAAGTCCTCAAGAAACTAGGTCGAATACTAAACTAGATAGATATAGGGTTCGAGCCCTTGAGGTTGGTGCCTCAAAATTGATAAGGTTGCAGCCTTGGAAGTCCAAGTCGGTGCTTGGAAAATACAGGTTGGAGCATGGGAGATTGAAGATTGGTGTCTTCATTCAGGGTTGTAGCCCTACATATAATGTACTTGATTTAATGTAAAGAAGAAATTAAGAAAAGAATTTATTCTTATTGTTCATTTTGTGTTCTAAATATAAGTGATCTAACTGGTAAAAGTAACGATTAGAAAGAAATACTGATTCAACCCCACCCCCTCCCTCTCAGTATTTACAACAATTGGTATTAGAGTTAGTTCCTTCTCTCAAAGCCTAACAACTTGAAGGTTGATCCTTAGAACACAAATGGCGAAGCTAAGGATGAAAGCTTCCAATCTTTCTAAAGATGTGTCTTCCTCAACTATGAAAAATGAAGATAATCAAAATGGGAAAGTTCCATTGTTGAATGGAAATTTTGATGTATGGAAGATAAGAATGAGAAATTTCTTAATGGCTCAAGGCATTGAAATATGGGAATCAGTGATTACTGATAGCATGATGAACAAAGAATCCAAGGAGTACAATGCAAGAGTGATGAAGGCAATTTTGAATGGGCTACCAGATTCTATAAAGGCCAATTTGGAGAAATGTTTGTCAGCGAAAGATATATGGGACAAACTTCATGACCTTCACTTAAAAAGAGTGTTGACCATGACCTCTAGTCAAGAAGATGATGGAAAGCAAGAAGGAAATCCAGAACCCATCAAGGAAGTTGAAAATAAGTGGGATGACATCAAAGCCATAGAAGACCTAGAAGAAGAAGAAATTAAAGAAGACTTTGAAGAATTTCTCCTGACTAAACTTATAGCTGCCATGGAAGAGATTAACAATTTGAAAAAATAAAATGAGGAACTTAAGAAGAAAGCACAAGATGGTGACCAAGACAAGACAAGGAAGGAAGTTGACCTTTTCAAGCTTCAAGTACAAGAAAGAGATGAGGAGCTCACCAAGCTTAAGGAGGAACTTCATCAAAACAAAAGATAGCATCATGAAGAAGTCATATCCATGACAAATCAATTAGATAAGGCAAAGAAAACGGAAGAAACTTTTTCAAGCCACCTTAAACTAAGACTCAAGAGTTTAAACAAACTTGAAGCAGAGATTGGTAAATACAAGGAAGAGGTCGCCTTAGATATCAACTAGAAGAAGCAAGGAAACAAGCACAAGGAGTTGAGAAGTTGATGGAAGCTTTGGCATTCATAGAAGACAAGTTGATGAAGCAGAAAAGGAGAGAAACACTATGGCATGCCAACTAGAAGAAAAAAACGATGACATCACCAAGTTAAGATAAAAAATAACTTCTCTTAAGGCCTAATCATGTGAAGCAACCAAGTTGGAGATCATACTATCAAAGAAGGATGAAGAATGCAAGAAAATGAAAGAAGAAATTTTCTTTCTTAAAAAGGAATTTGACTTGTTGAATAAGAACTTGAAGAGCTGTCAAACCCTAGATGACATCCGAAGTCATCAAAGGTCTCCCCTTAATAAATCAGGTCTCAGTTATGCATGTGAATCCTCAAGCAAGAAAGATGCAAACCCTAATGCTTCAAACAACAATGATGTGAGGAAGCCTAGAAGAAATGTTGATGCTCCCAGTTCCAACAAAGGCAAGGAGAAGAGTTAAGAACACATTGAAAGAAATCCTACTCCAAGAAGACTTGCAAATGGTGTCAAGAATACAAAAGGTAATGAATATCATCAAAGAATCCCAAGGCAAAAAGAATTCAGAAGTACATCAAGGAAATCTTCATATCCCACGTACCAAAGTATATTTCTTGGTTATTGCTACTCTTGTACAAACTTTGGGACATGGAAAAAGATTGTAGAGCATATCACAAATACAATTATAATGTTCCTCGTTAATCTCCTGGAAGCAATTTTGCAAGAAGTCATGATTGCTCATTCATAAACAAGAGGGATGCTTCAGTCGCCATAACATTGGACATATTGCACGTGATTTTAACTTGACTTGGGTCCCTACACAAGCTAGAACCATGATAACCAAGCCAGAAAAGAAATTTACACAAATATGGAGAAAGAGGCAGATTAGATCTCAAAGTCTCTTAGAAACTATAGCCAACAACACATGTTGTTGATTTGATGAAGATATCCTTGACAAATGTGATATTCCAAGTGTTTGATGATGAGAATCTACTAAAAAGGAGACCATACTGTTAGGGGGAGCTATTCGTGATCATTCTTGCAGAAGCTATCCGTGAAAGGGCTCTATGAAATCCTTAATGAGTCACTCATTGGCAATAATCCTTTGATAGATCATCTCTTGGGAGAAACTCCATTGAAGAACATGATCCCTTACTCATCTAATGGACTATTGTTGAAGATTTCTTCCATTTGATCACAAAGAAAGAAATCTTTCTTGAGTTAAAGGAGTTTATAAAGGAAAGAGTTGGTTCATCACATGAAGAAATGTAAACACATCTATCATGGACCACATTGCCAGAAGGAAGAGCACCATAACAGGGGGAGAAACATACCTATGAAGAATTATTATTGATTAAGAAAATATGATGAAAAGAAGCAACTTGATATGGGGAGGACTTGGGCACCCCATTTTCCATTGATGTGAAAGGGGGAGAGAATGTTGAAAGGGGGGAGTATTGCCATCAATGAAAAAGGGGGAGATTGTTGAATAAAGTCATCATTGATGGCATCATAGTTGAATAGTTGAAACAAACCCTAACCCTAGATATTGTGCAAACCCTAAGAGACCTAAACCCTAACTACTTGACTAGACCCTAGGTGCATGAGTATATTAATGAAATTCTAGATGCACTTTCCATAACAAAGCGCTAGCAATGATGTCATTATGATATCATGTTTGCATTGCTAAAGCTAGCCATGTCAGTCATTAATGATGGCAAGCCAATAACTTGCCCTTCTATGCATTGCTCGAGCTTTGTTGGAGATGCCTTAAGAAAGAAGTTACCTTGTTGAAGATGCCCATGAAGACATATTGAAAAGGCACTCTAGCCTTGAATGATGCTCACAATTCCCATGTGATGAAGACATAATCTAGTAACCCTAGATGTATGAATATGTCAAAGAAACCCTAGTCCTTGTCTGTAATCCTAATGCATGAAGATCAAATGCACTAGCATGTCAAAATAGTGAAAAAATTATAATCCACTTGATGCTCTAATTCCATAAAAGAATTTCTTTAATAGGGTTGTTACGAAAAAAATATGGATATGATCAGAGAAAAATTAAATTTCCATCATTAAATATCATATCTTAAAGGGAATACTATATCAGTTTATAGAGGAGGTCATAAGCTTTCCAATGAGTACTCACTTGCCCCTAATTCCTTACCGTTGAAGAGAAATCAATTTTTGAAATCAGTATGTGTCAAAAATTGTCAAACTGTCCAAGCTGACTTGAGTAGGCTCATAACCCTTTGAAAATAGATGTGTCTTTTCAGAATATGGAAAAACCACAATAAATATAAACCTAAATTCATCCATTCAAGCTCAGAGTTTTCCATAGAGAAAAGACAAGAGGTAGCGAAGCAGTCACATCCTAGAAAAGCAAGGAAGACAAGTTTGTGGAATTGTTCTTGGGTTAAATAGTCTCCCACAGGTTCAATCTAGGAAAAGAGAAGTTGTCGTAGTTGTCGTGGTCGAAGCTGTCGTGGTCGAGGTTGTCTTACTTTCCATGGTTGAAGTTGTCATGGTCAAAGCTATTGTAGTTGTCATGGTTGAAGTTGTCGTAATTGCCATGGTCGCATCTGTCGTAGTTGAAGTTTTCATAGTTTTTGTGGTTGAAGCTACCATGGTCGAAGTTTTCGTGGTCAAAGTTGTCGTGGTCGAAGTTGTCGCATATGTCGTGGTTGAAGTTGTTGTGGTCGAAGTTTTCGTGGTTGAAGCTACCATGGTCGAAGCTACTGTAGTTGCAGTGGTCAAATTTTTCATGGTTGTTGTGGTCGAAGTGTTGATTTATTAGGATTAGACAAATAGATCTTGTTGAAGTCTTCTATTGAGAACATAATAGGGCAAAGTTGGAGAACTTTGTGAAGCAACATATTGAAGATTTGTGGAGATCATTGAAGACCATGATGCATTGAAGCCATCATGAGGTAACCTTGGAGATTTTGTTTGGGTGACATGAAGAGCAGTGGCGATACCTTCTAAGAAGACAAGGTTGTCATTGATGACGTGACGTGGAGACTAAGGGAAGGCATAACTGAATATTGACAAGGATTGTTGAAGAAGACATTGGGAGCTATGAAGTATAACCAAATACATCTTGATGAAGTAAAGTAAGGGTTGGGTCCCAAGAGGTTGGAGCCTAAAAAAGACAAGGTTGGTGCCTTGGAGGTTAGGGTTGGAGCCCTAGAGAATCGAAGTCCTCAAGAAACCAGGTAGGAGCTTGAACCAGATATAGGGTTGGTGCCTCAAAATTGAAAAGGTTAGAGCCTTGGAAGTCCAAGTCGGTGCTTGGAAAATACAGGTTGGAGCATGGGAGATTGAAGATTGGTGTCTTCATCTAGGGTTGGAGCCCTACATATGTTGTACTTAATTTATTGTAAAGAAGAAATTAATAAAAGAAATTATTCTTATTGTTCATTTTTTGTTCTAAATATAAGTGATCTAACTGGTAAAAGTAACAATTGAAAAGAAATCACCCCCCCTCTTAGTGTTTCAACAACATTCACCACGAATTTCCTTACATGGCCTGGAAGACTCCATTCCCTCGCTTTAACTTGAAGGTTAGACTTCCATTGGGTTGTTGACTATCCCTTTGAGCCCGTAGTCTCCTTGCATTAGTATCAAAACTCCCTTTCAGAGCTAACACCTATGCACATCTCAAATCTAATTGTGCTTCGAAGTAGCTCTAACACCATGTTAGAAACCCACACACCATAGGTATAGTCTATGCCTTAGCTAGGAAACATAAACGCACTAGTAGTTCCTAACTTTAAACAATTTTGGAGAGCGGAATATAGTAGCAATTAGATCAATGATAGTACACAATATTTTATGCCCAAACCTTGTCTTTTACAATTCCATTAATAGGAAAACTCACGGGGTTCTCGTGCTAGAGATAATGGCCCTTTATACCCCACTACAATGCCAAATACAATGTCAAGTCCTTTTGACCAATACCTTAGGGCTGAGACTTTGTCCTCTAAGCCTTTCCTGCTCTCATAAAGAGACCTACAACACTCTAAATAATTAGTTGTAGCAAACTATGGATTTTACCAACCCACATTAGATTACTCAAACACAAATCAACTTACCTGGGCATGATCCTTTAGCCCATGGTCCTCTTGTTGTAGCTTTCTTTGGCCCTCTAAAGCGAGCAAAGTTCCTTCTATAAACTGATTATTCCAAAAGACTTGGAATATCAAGATATCCATGAGGATACAAATACTATATTAAATAGATGAATAAGAATGATAATGAATGGATTACAATGATCACGAGAGGCTTGCTTATATACCACACAAGTGTCTCTTCATGAAGAGTCATGTCTCAATTAGACATGCCTTTTCAACCTAATTACTATTTAAACAATAATTAATTATGATTGTTATCATTTACATTATATTTATATTATTTATATATTTTATTTGTTACATTACCTCCTTCCTCTAAAAGCTTTGTCCTCAAAGCTTGTCGATGAAAAAAGGTTTGATCTATTTTTCGGCTTCGAATGTCTTTCTCTCTTAGAATAGTCATCCTCGTCGATACAAGTTGATATGATCTTCTTAGTGACAAACAAAATTGTCGCGCTGAGAAGGGATCAGACCATCGTAGATTAATCTTCTGTATAGTATTCTGATCACTGGAATTTTGTAATGACTTGTTAGCATAAGACTGGATTGAGATTACATCACTATTATCCGGAACATCAGTTTGTTGTTTCGGTTCTGACTAGTTCAAATATGTAGCATGGTTGATTTGTCTGTTCTCATGATTCGGATGCCGATATGGAACTTTTTTGGTTTGATTTTTCCTTACTGAGCATGTGCTAATTTTTATATTTTCTTTTGGCAAAGATGTTGTTGAGATGGTTATGGAACATTCACTTGGGATGTTCATTGTCTGAACTGCAACATCTACGTGTGTCGTTTCTTCAACTGACTTGTCTTCTTGAGTTGTCATATTTACTAGATCGTTATTTGCTGTTTTGTCATGAACTTGAATTCCTACATTTGATGCTTCTTTCTCGATAAGTTGTTGTACCTTGTTTTCTAATGGATTCTTATCCTTCTTAAGTTTCTTAATTTGCGACAATAATTTTTCACTATGGTTTTTATGTCGAGAAACTTCTTCATTTTTGTCAATAGTGATTTTGTCAATTTCATTTTGCATATTTTGTAATACTTTTTTACCTTCTTGAGAAATTACTTTTGAAGTATCTGATATATCTTCTGGCGTTATTGAATTAGGTTTTAATGTCTGCCCCTTTAATAGCCCTGTTGTCTACTCCTTTACCCTTCAAACGGCCCTGCTTGCTGCTACAACAACCTTAATCACCTCTTTTTCTACGTCGGCCTCCCTTTTTTTTTATATCTTAAACAGGCTAGTGGATGCCTCCTTGAGCCCAACGACCTGCTATAGTTCCTATGGCTGGTTTGTTTAAGCTTTTGGCCTCACTTCAAGCTAACAATAGTCTACACAAAACTTTTGTCTAGCCCTTCCCAACCAACAGAACCTTAAGCAAACTTGGCCTTGTCCACAGATCTATCCTTCTTTAGATGTGCAGGGATGTATACAAGTACATATACCCATACCATTTTCAAATTTCTTGGTAACAAGGTGTATATATCTATTCTCTTTATATATTTTAATATGCATACAGGCATACATATAGGAATATTTTCCTATACAAACACATTATACTTGGGAATGGACACCACCAGATTACCAAAAAAAATTGAAACTGTTCTGCTTAGATTGCAGAACATTCTCAAATTTTAGACTGCATTTTCAAACAGGAAGGACTCGAATAAGTAGCCAATCTCCAGAAATTGGACAAGAGTTCTGCTTGGATGCATTGTTCTTGGGATTCATTCTACTCATAGCTCTAGTTTCCAATGAGAAAAGACTTATTCTCATGCAGATCCCTAAATTTATTTTCACATGAATTCTATCTTTCAAGATATTTTTGTTGTTCTAAGAGTTGTACCATACAGACTGAATGGTATGATGTTGCACAATCCATGTCACAACTTGCCAGAATAAGTTGGGTTATACATTTAGGAATCCACGCAAATAAACCCTTAGTTGTTAAAGTGTCTTTAAGATCCCACTTATTCATTTAAACTAAGTTAGTAACTTAACTATTATTATTATTATGAACAAGGCCTTGCTTCAATGAAGGTCTGGTATGAGCTGCACATGCTTTAAGAAGAAATAGCATTGCCCTCAGGTTGGCCATCTTCCAAACCCCATTTATTAGTTCATATCATTTATATGAAGCAGTTATCTAAATTCTTATCATCAAGAGTGAGATCATTTATATTCTCAAGAGACAAACAGTTGAACTCTGAATAATCTTGTTATGAACCTCCCTGAGGTATGTATATTGATCTATTCACATTAAAGTTCTTATGCATTTTTTTTATAACGTTCATGTGGTATCCTTTCATGAACTTAAAGAGTTAGTTATGTTCCACTCTTTCTCAGCAGGCCTCTAGTGATTTTGACAATGATAGGTGAGGTCAATGCCATCAAGAAATATTTGTAAGTTCAAGAAGAGAGTAAGGCAGAAATTCATGCCCAAAAGTGCATGCACTTTCCTCACGAGAAACATTTAAAAACTTGAGGAAAAGGAGGTCAACCCTTGTCAGCATTAGAATTCCCACTAAGATAACAAAGGCCATCTTCTTCCTATATCATTAGCTACTCCTTGTAATATATTTTATAAGTAAATTTCCTTCGAATGCATTCTAAAGAGTTCAAACTTCAGACAGAGATCTTGTTAAGTTTGGAAAATAATTACCATGGCATGATACAGTCGATTTATCAACCTGGATGCCAAAAAAATGTTTTAGATTTAATTTATGTGTGTGAATTTTAACTGCAGTTCATTATGATCTTTTTCTAACAAAGGTTATATAGAACTTTTAAGAGAAATCAGTTTCAATCAATCATGATCAACTTTGAACTATAGTCAACATGGTCAATATGTAACCATATGGTCAATATATTTAACTGCAGTTCATTATGATCAGTCTCTAAAAAATGGTTCAATACAACTTTTAATAGCAATCAGTTACAATCAATCGTGATCAAATTTCAACTATAGTTAATTTCAACGTGGTCAATATATAACCATAGTCGATTGACATAAAGGTCAACAGAGGTAGAAGTGAAAGTGTATAGATGACTTTTTCTTTATGGCATGGTGTATGTTTGATATATCTTTATACATTTATGCAAAGATATCTACACACACATACATATATACAAATATGTGCTACAAATAAACCACATCAATATTTTACACTTAGTACTTATGCATTACAAAGAGTTGCCCAGGTTCATGGGTGTATCAAAACACAACATGCACATCAATGTTGCATGGAGTCTCTTGTATGGGGGCATTCTAGCACCTAGGGTACCAGAAATGTCTAGTACCCCAGGTTCATGGGTGCATCAAAACACACACATGTACATCAAAGTTGCATGGAGTCTCTTGTATGGGAATATTTTTAGTTCCCGGGTACTAGACATTTCTAGAGATGGGGTACCTGGTACAAACCTCCAAAATAGGCTATGCCAAGTGCACGTGCAGGTATGTACATTAATATTTTACACTTAGGGGTACTAATGTATTACACTGAGTTGACCAAGCTCATGGATGCATCAAAACACACACAAACACACACATCAAACTTACAATGAATCTCAGGTATGGAGGGCATCTTTAGTACAGGAACTACCGAGTACAAACCTTGGAGAATAGAGCATGCTAGTGAAGATGTTTTTGTGTGTGTGCATGTGCGTGTTACCTTGTTTGGTTTGACAAAATTGGCCAAAGATACAGTCTGATATGAGATCACAGGATCCATTCTCATTCGAGCTGCTGGTCAATACCAAAATCCATCTAGGACTCTGGGGAAGTGGGTAAAATTCTGCAAGCTTGAAATGAAGCCTGAAATGAATGGAAACAACTAGAGAATGGTGTGAGCTACATAAAATCATTGTTAGTTGCAATAAGATGGTACCTACGACAGAAAACTGCCCACAACTAAAAATTGAAGCCCATGGCAGCAAAATGGTGCCCACATAGCAAAATGCAGATACCCACTGCATACAATCACTGTCCACAGCAAGAAGATGATGCCTGCACGGCAAAAGAAGGGATGGACACAGAAAGGGTGTCCATCAGTTTTTGCAGCAACAAATAAGCACCCCAAGCTCCAAATTGAGGCCCAAAAGTGGTTTTCAATACTCACCAAATGAAAAACAATGTTGCTGCATTTTTCATCTCCATGGTGGAAAAAATGAACATTGGGATCTATTTTCAAATGATACATGTTCCAAACAAGGTTTAGAGTTAAGAAAATAAAGCATTGACCTTTCTTAACTCCGATCTATTTACAGCCAGTCAGGAGTAGTCTGAGTGGTTGGGATTCATGGTGCTAATGACACCCACCTCAGTTGGAATCAAAGGTAACCTTGCTCAGTATGGTTGTGTGCTATCATAATAGGCCAGGGGGGTTTTCTAGGCAGTAGCACTATGTGATTCTTGGTGGCGGCAATGATTGTATGTTCCAGTTACCAATTTCCCCCTTGATAAATTAATTTAAAAAAAATAGATATGTATGCATTTGTTGGTTTCCTATTGGTGTGTGCCCAATGAAGGCTTTAGTTTCAAGTTATGTATGCCCCAAAGAGTGTAAAGGGTTGAGCAAATAAACCATTGACCTTTTTTTGCCTTAGATTTTTTATGTTAGTTTTATTCTACAATTAAGGACACACATCAAGGGCTATAGTCCACAAGAAATTATTTTAACTGGAGATTAGAGAAATAATGCAGTTTTTTTCAAGTCCATCCAACAAAATTTAGCAAGATATTAGTAGTTGTGAAGACAACGTTCTTTTCTTCCAAGAATGGGCACTAGGAATGGGGCAGTCTACACAGAATTAATTAGCCTATTAAATAGGAACATCCCTTGATTTGGGTTGGGGTCATTGGATGCATCCCCAGAGCTTAGGAGATGCCTATCTTTTGCCCAGGTGAAAGATGCGCATCTCCCGAGCCACATTAGGGACAAGGGGCATATCCCGTTTCCAAGTTCATGTAGCCTACTGCAAGGGATGTAAACCTTGACTATTGAGGTATCATTTACTCATTTCCTTCCTACATAATAAGGAACTGTCCCCAATTCTGTTAAAGATCAGTAAATCTTTGTTCAAACGTAAACTGGGAAATCCATTTAGATTGATATGATAGAGTCCTTTTTTGACCAGTCAAATAAATTGTTGTGCTTGCTTCCTATGGTTCTAGTTTAGGTATCAAAAAACAAATCTTCTCAAACTGAATAATAGAACTCTAGAATGGTACCTTTCCCAGTGAGACACATGCACCTCTTTGTCCAAGTGTGATGGCTCATTAAGTTTCATAATATTGATGCTAATATCATGAATACCAAGGTGCGCTTAGAGATCAACACAAAAATCCTTTGGGCCTTGTTAACCCTCAGATTTGCCCCTTGCAAACTAGAGGGTTAAAAGCTAGCTTTCATTGAGCTGGCATTCAGAGTTGGCTTTTAGAGTTTGCTGCTTCCACACAGGTCAGAGCCGACTGTTATAGAGATCAGATGAAGTAGTTCTCAATGATTTCAGCCAATTTCATAGCCAAAGACATTTCACGGCCAATTTCATTAGTTCTGGAGGACACTACTATTTTTAGCAGCTAGAGTTCAAAGACTTTAATTTCAAAAGTACGAGCTCATGATTCTGATGAGCTATTTCTACGTGACATGTGAAACATTGTTATTTTTAGTAGTTGAGGTTCTAAGGTTCACATGGAAGTTCTAAGCACATATCCAAATCATAGTATTCAAAACCAGCCGGTTTGAACAGGAAACTAGTCAAATCGGTTGGTTGAATCGCTGAAGGGGATGAACTGGTTGAAAAAATGGGTTAGACTGATTCGTGGGCTAATACTTTCCATAACCGTCCATAAACCGACCAGTTTATGATAGACCTGACTGGTTTTCCCATAAACCAGCCAGTTCATTACCAACTCAGTCATTGACCCCACGTGAGTTGTTTTTTGGCTTTTCTAAGTGGTTTTGAGCATTGTAGAAAAAGTCGAAGTCGGGATTAAATCGGCAAGGGTCAAAAATTGAAAAACTCATTAAAGTCAGGAGTTTTTTTTAAAGTTAGAAAAATTATAAAAAATACAAAAATAATCATTTTTTTTTTTTTTTTAGCGTCTAGAGTATCCACAACATCAAATCAATGCACTTCCACATAAACATGTAAAGAAAGCTAATATATAATATGTATATGAAGTCTAGTGCTACATCACATATCAAAATAGTGAATCAACTCCTGAATCTTGAGTCTTGTCTGAGTCTCAACTCTCAAGAGTCAAAATATCAACAAAAAATATAATAAATGTATATCATGACTCATTTACATGTCATAAAGTAATCAGTAACTGAGATCCTCTGCCCTTTTTACAGTAATAGGGAATGGCTTTGCCTTTTCCTCTAGATGAAGAAGGCCTAGCTACTGGAAATACAAATGGGCTTAGTCATACTCTAGAAGTCGATAAAAGAGGTGGCCTTTGTCCTATGTTGCTACTGCCCATCCTAGATGGTGTCACCACCTCCTCATCATCTTCGTCTAGCTTTGCCTCTTGACCCTGATGTTGCTCCTCCTCCTCTACCTCTGGCTCTCCCTCCCCTACCATTGCTACCTCCTCTAGATCCACATCTAACCAATCAGGGATCGAGTCCATGGTCAACCTCTCAGTATCACAACCCTCCATGCAACAATGGTATCAATATTGTCCAATGAGATGGCTTCCACATCAGGAGGTTTCTAAAGTTGTCTCACCCACAATCGAAGATTGTAGTAGACGTAGACCATGTCATTGAGGTGTTGGGACTCCAATCTGTATTAGGGTCATAGATTGTAAATTAGTACTTCGAAAAATTAAATATTGAAAATAATCAAATGAATTCAAAAAATTTAATTTGAAATTTTTTACCTGTTGCGCTTTTTGCTATGTATTTTGTCAAATACACTCCAGTTGCGCTCTCACCCAAAGGAACTGCATGTTTGGTTGAGCACTCGAATGGAAAGCTTTTGGAGATAGGGTACTCTACCACCATAGCTTGTCCACCAAGCATCTACAAGTCAAAAGAAAAATGAGAAACATAAGATAAAAACATTGAAATTCTAAACTTGAAAGTTTGAAACAAGTTGAAGCTTACCTGGCATTTTGGTTGTCCTATTCTTAATAGCCATGGTAAAACCAAATGTGCCACCTCCCATCCTATATACCTCCATTTCTTTAGAAATATCTTAATGTTCTTGCTCAGATGCCACCATCCTCTTGTTGAAGAATCTAGGGCAAATTAGTGTAGTGTGATTCTTCGTTACTTGATAACAATTTGTGGATTATTTTTACTTTTCCTTATTATCTTATTCTTCTTCTTCTTATTATTAGTGCATATGTGTGTACTTCATCAAACTGCTATCAAAACATAAGAACAAGTACACAAGATTTTGGCTCTCTACCACGGCCAAAACCTCTCTTCTCTTGAGAGGAAAAACCTTTAGTGAATTTCTCTTATTGAAGCTTCAATTGATCAATACCAAACCCTAGACCCATGACAAAGAGATCCTCTGAGCACAAGTCTAGTCTTCACTCCTTTTTGCACCTTATACCCTGACACTTCTTCCGGCACTTCTTCCAGCACCTTATACCCCAGAACTTCTTTTGACACTTTGTTTCTCAACACTTCGTCCTCCTCCTTCAGCACTTCGTTTTTCTTTCAACTTGTTAGTAACCTTGTTGTACTTGCTCTAGAGAAGATGCCTCTGATGAGACCCTTTTCGTATGATGATTCCTTTCTTGTCTTCATGAATTAATGAACTTGTAAGACCGTAATGGGAGGGTTGTTATGACAACAAGGACAACCTCTTTACCTTCGCACATGTGACTACTTTCTCTATGGTGTAGACCTCTTCCTTCTTCGCTTGTGAGAGTTCCTTCTATGCTTGAGTGAGGGGCCTCATAGGCGTGCTTAGATTGCCCAACCAATGATATTATGTCACTGTAATGATAGTGTTGTTGTGATTGCAGAAAAAGGTTTGTTTCTCGCATGTGTGACTGTTTTCTACCGTAGAAAACAGTCCCTTCAACTTCGGTCTAGACTCTTCCTTGTACGCTGCACTAAAGGCTCCTTTTCTTATCACTTGATCACCCTTCTTCTTCCTCATTTTCTGTGCTAATTTCAGAGCTATGAATGTGTTGTATTGAAGTGGAGTATGACCCTTATATATGTGTGTTTGCTCCTTTTAGGCCGATTTGACTCAAGGACTACTCTTATGCTTCAGATTTATTTTTCCAAGGATGTTGTTGCTTGGAGGATGCTTGTGACTTTGCTTGGAGGTATTCTCTTGGCCATAATACATATACATGCAAGTTATAACATGCCCTTAAGGTATTCAACTTATTCTTTTTAATATTTGACTCACCTATAGCACTTTAAATAGTGTTAGACCTATTTCAATGAGCAAGAAACTCATTGAATTATATTATAAAAATAATATTTCTTTTCTTGAATAAATACAAATATCAAAAGTACATTTATGAAGACTGAACCTAGTTACATTTCCTTCAACACTCCCTCTTAACTAGGGAGGTATTCATATAATCTTCCAAGGTGTTTAGCTATTATCTATCTTGAATAATTCACATAAGAGAAATTGGATTAGCAATCCATCTGTTATAGCATCATATCCATAAACATTGTCATAGTGCAAGGCCTTGACTAACAGCTCCATCTCTTTACGAGACCATGAGCTACAACGTTGGCAAGATCAATGATTTAGAGACACCTTCATAATTGTCTCTCAAGGTACATACCCACCCGGGTGTTCACTGAGTATGACCTTCTAGGACTATTCTTATCTTGGGTTCCTAGCCCTCAAAGAATATCGGTACTCTTGCCTACGCTTGTCTTGGATGCCCTACACATCCTCAAAGAAAATACGATGCCAAATGATTACTCAATCCTCCCATTCTTTCTTCCCAAGCGAAGACAAGAATGTTGTGTCTATCTTGTGGCTTCATTTCCATTCATGGCCTTCATCTAGACTTACGGTTGTTAGTCCTGGTCTAGTGCATGACCCATGAAATGGAAAACACAATTGTCACTCCTTTGTAATCATGGGTGATCCAAAACTCCCTCTTGATCAGGGACATGTTAGATCTCCCTCTTAACTAGGGACTCTTTCATTCATAAACAACTTCTTCTTTGGGTGTCCTTCAGTTGCTTGATCTTCTTCCTTTCTTTAATTCATGAAGTCTTTGTTCAAACTTCTTCTAGGTAGGGCACCATCCATAGATCACTTTCCTCCCTGGTTTGTCATGTCATGCTTCCTTCGTGGAAAGTGGCTTTCTTGTCATCTTAACTACTCTTTTGTCATCTTGTTCATGCTTCGAAATATTCTTCTCATGGATGCTTCGTTGTGCTTGCATGTTTACATGCTTTGACCTAGTAGCCCATCATGACTTCATCCTGATATTGCTTCAACATTGCTTTTTCTTTTGTTGGATGGCTTCTTCATCACGACATCTCTATAGAGTAGAATAAGTTATCTGCACCTTTTATATCTCCAAGGCCTTCATAGGTGTCAAGGGTCCTTTCTTCCTTTATCTCGCCTTCTTTCGGGAGATATGTTCGAAGTATCTTGTCAAATAGTGATTCTCGGTGATCATGGTGTTCTTCCACATGCTTGATCTCTTTCTTCATTTTCTTCTTATCAGATAGATAGGTCAACCATATAATGCTTCATATGAGAGCATTCCTTCATTGCTTATTTCCTGGACTTGTCAGAGTTTCTTCTTGCTTCTCAGTCAGCAATCTTATGCTCCTTATGTAAGCATATTATTTTGTTGACCTTCATTGCATTGTAGTACATGCCTTCGAGCATGTTCTTGGTGAAAGAGATTCTTTCATACTTGGTCATGTTATAGAACTATTACCATGACTCAATAATATACAAATGATAACATGACTTAAACTTTGATGCATACATACCTCATCTTGATTCTCCTTTGATCATCTTAAGCTTCATTTGGTTGTCCTTGGTTTAGCCCTTCTTGCTTCATCTTAGCTTGCTTTCATATCATCATTTTCTTGAATCCCATGGATGGGATTCTCAATGAGACATCTGCTTTGGTCCATGAACCTTCTTTTGAAGATTACATCATATTATCTTAAAGATCCTTGCCTTGCAAATGTTTCTTCTTTTTTTGATGATGGAGGTCTTCTAAGATTCTTAATCATGATCAATTTCTTTTCATCGTGGATGAGGTCTTATACTAGGTATGCTTCTTCTACATGAATATCTTGAGCTATATCTACCATGCTCATATATTCTAAAAGATATTTCTGCTCATGCATTTTGTTCTTATCATAAATGCTACATCTTCATGAGTATCTAGAACTCTATATACTACATACTTCTAGTTCTACAAGATGTTTCTAGCCATGAAATTTTATTCTATTCCTACATGCTCCTATACCACTCAAAACTTTGAAAGAAGTCTAGAAGTAAAGAGTTTGACCTAGTCATAGTAGATATCTGGAGGATCTTCCTTGTTTTGCTTCTTTCCTTCTTCTTTCACCTCTTGAGTTATGTGAGCTTCTTCCCTCTTTCTTTTGTTATTGTTGTCCTTCTTGAGCTTAGGACAATTCCTTTTGTAGTGTCCATATTCTTGGCATCCAAAACATTGGATTTTGGACATGTCTTTGTTGTTTGTTCTTCGTGGACCAAACATTCCCAAATTTTCCATTTCCCTTTCCCTTGGCAATGGTAGCAAATGCTAGGTCCTTTGATCCAACATCTTCTTTTGACTTAGTCTAGTTTCCTCTGTCCTGCATAGAGACCACATTTCACTGAGAGTGGTTGCTTCCTTCTTGGCATATATGCTTGATGTGAAGTTTCCCCACTCCTCAGGTAGAGCATTGAGTACTACAGTTGTCATTTCTTTGTGAGACATGACTTCCCCAAGCTCTTGAAGTGGATCTCTCATTTCAGAGATTTTCATGAAGTAGGGAGCTATTCTTTCCTTTGTTATCTTCATCTTGTATATTTCATTCCTAGAGATATTACTTCTCCAGTTGTGGATACCGAGAATAGCTCTACTAGCTTATCATAGATTTCTTTTGATGTCTCAAACTTGGAGACATAGGGAATGAGAGAGTTTTTGATTGATTCTACCATAATCCTTTGAGCTCTTGTCTCATTCTTATTGTACTTGACTAAAGGCTTGACTCTGTTCCTTAGCAGGGATAGTGATATTCCCTTTGACATGTTCTAGGAGTTCATTCTCCTTGAGAAGTAGATCAGCCCTCTTCTTTCATGCAAGAAAGTTATTGGTACCTACCAATTTATTGCTTTCCTTGCAAAAAGACATTGATGTATATTCAGAAGGGGACATGTACTTACTTGATAGATTTTTGAGATGTGATGGATTTGCTTCCTCCTTGAGGACTTGATGGCTTGCCTTCGTTGGACTTTGATGTTCTTCAAGTTGCCTTCTCCAAGTGGACTTGTTTGATGATGAGATTTGTTTGAAGACTTGTAGCTTGATGTAGGTCCTACTTCAATCTGCTCTTCTTTGTAGGTGCCTTTATGTAAGGCTCTTCTTCTATCTTTATAGACCTCCTTGATGAATGATGGATTGTATAACCTTCTTGTCCTTGAAGTGATTGAGACTTCTAGGCTTCATGCTTCAACTTTGTAGATGCTTCTCCTTGATTAGTGTTCTTGAGTTGCCCTTTCCTTGATGTGTCACCTTACCCTCTGATACCATGTTGAAAAATCTAGGGCAAACTAGTGTAGTGTGATTCTTGTTACTTGATAACAATTTGTGGAGTATTTTTACTTTTCCTTATTAGCTTATTCTTCTTCTTATTATTATTAGTGCATATGTGTGTACTTCATCAAACTCCTACCAAAACATAAGAATAAGAACATAAAATGTTGGCTCTCTTCCAGGGCCAAAACCTCTCTTCTCTTGAGAGGAAAACCCTTTAGTGAATTTCTCTTATTGAAGCTTCTATTGATCAATGCCAAACCCTAGATCCCTGACAAAGAGATCCTCCAAGCACAAGTCAAGTCTTCACTCCTTTCTGCACCTTATACCCCGGTACTTCTTCTGGCATTTTGTTTCCCAACACTTCATCCTCCTTCTTTTGGCACTTCGTTCTTCTTTCAACTTTTTCATAACCTTGTTGTACTTGCTCTAGAGAAGATGCCTTTGATGAGACCCTTTTCATATGATGATTCCTTTCTTGTCTTTACCAATCAATGAACTTGTAAGACTATAATGGGAGGGTTTTTATGACAATAGGGACAACCTCTTTACCTTCGCACGTGTGATTATTTTCTCTGTGGTGTAGACCTATTCCTTCTTCACTTGTGAGAGCTCCTTCTATGCTTGAGTGAGGGCCTTATAGGCCTGCTTAGATTGCCCAACCAATGATATTATGTGATTGTAATGATAGTGTTGTTGTGACTGCAGAAAGAGGTCTATTTCTTGCATGTGTGAATATTTTCTACCCTCGAAAATAGTCCCTTCAACTTTGGTCTAGACTCTTCCTTGTACGTTGCACTAGGGGTTCCCTTTCTTGTCACTTGATCACCCTTCTCCTTCCTCATTTTCTGCGCTAATTTTAGGGCTATGAATACATTGTATTGGAGTGGAGTATGACCCTTATATATAGGTGTTTTCTCCTCCTTTTAGGCCAACTTGAGGCCGACTAGATAACTTGTTTGACGACCAACTTGAGGACTACACTTATGCTTTAGATTTCATTTTCCACGGATTTCGTTGCTTGGAGGTGTTCTCTTGACCATAATACATATACATTCAAGTTATAACATGCCCTTGAGGTCTTCAACTTATTCTTTTGACTATTTGACTCACCTATAGCACTTTAAATAGTGCTAGACCTATTTCAATGAGCAAGAAACTCATTGACTTATATTATAAAAATGATATTTCTTTTCTTGAATAAGTACATTTATGAAGATTGAACCTAGTTACATTTCCTTCAACACCTCTAAACACAAGTGAAGAATCCATCCATCACCTCGACATCAAATATGAAACCATAGGTGTAAGCAAATGCGGGGTTGAGGTAGATACATGCAGCATGAGTGGGGCGATGGAGGGTATTGTTCCATTGCTCATCGATCACTCTCCATATGACCTATTGTTTCTCTAACCCCTCGTCTCCCTTATCGTCATAATAAGCACGAATGGCTTCTTTGGCCCTATCCATGGCCTCATACAAGTAGCCCATTGCGGGCTTGTCTCCATCAACCAATCGAAAGACCCTTACCAAAGGTTCTAAAATGGAACACACCTCCTCTACTCCTACCCAAAAGCTCTGATCATATAAAACTAGTCTGCATATTCTCTCTCCCTCTGGTTTGTGGCTAATATATAGAGCATGCCAATCTGGTGAAAGAAACATGTTCTTCACATCCCACATAGAATTCAATAGAGACTAAAGAGATATGAAAGTAGTGGCAAATCGTGTAATGGATGGATGCTCCAACTCTTCGTTGTTGGTGAATCTTCTCATCAAGCTAAGCACAGATGCATGATTATATATAAATTCTGTTATGCTCCTGGATGATTCAACAATATCCCTCACAAGAGGAATCTTACCTATATCCTCCAACATCAAGTCAATGCAATGAATAGCAAAAGGTGTCCAAAACAAGTTAGGATACCTTTCCATAAGCAATTTGCCAGCTGCAACATAATTTGCAGCATTGTCTGCTATGACTTGGACAAAATTTCTTAGGCCTACTTCCTGAATGAAGATGTCCAACAACTCACATAATAAACATGCATCTTTAGTGTGTGAAAATGCATCAACAAATTTCATAAACATTGTCCCCTTGGGACAACTAACCAAGAAGCTAAGAAGGGTCCTACCCTTCTAGTCAGTCCAACCATCTGACATGATTGTGCATCCTGAGTGTTCCCATGATGCCCTAAACTCCTCCAATCTAGAAGTGCAATCAGTCTTTTCATCTTGAAGAAGAGGCCCTCTCAATTCTGCAAAGGTGGGGGCTCTGTACCCCGGGCCAACGAAAGTAACAACATCAAACATAGGTTGGTAGAATGGGTTTGTCTTGGCAATGTTGAAAGGAAGATCACTCCATAGAAGACACTTACTGACCAAATTGTTAGCTTCTACCTTTTCCTTTTTTTTAAGTGTCGATTTGATGCCAGGTTGTGCACCAAGTGTGGTTCTAGGAACAAAAAAAGTTGAGAAAGCTGAGGGGTTGGGACATATGGGTGTGGAAGGTGATGTTGAAGAACCACTCACACTTCCCCCCTCTTGAGGCCCCTACAAGTTGGATTTTTAGTGTTGCCTTGATTTCTTTGCCCTCCTCTTTATCCATCAACGATTGAATGGCCTGTCGAATGATTTCTGGAGATGGATTTGGGCAAAGGTCTACATTTTGCCCCAGAATTTGCCCCAAATGGAGTTTTAATTTGTTGATACCTCCTAACATATGCTTGCCACACAACTTGCAACTCAAATACATTCTATTGACCCCCCCCAGATTCAAGTCAACTACATTCCTTTTGTTTGAAATTTTGAACTTGAATTTGAACCTGGGCACAAAAAAAAGTGAAAAAAAAAATTCCCATCACATAAGAAGCAAACACAAATATAATTGTTGATTTTATATTTTAAATGTCTCTTCTCACTCACTTGAACACACTCAGATTCACTAAACAAGGATTTGAATTTTTATCATTTGATTCTTGAAAGTTGAAGTTTTGCTTCAATCTAGATTCCAAACAATGTTTTGATTCAAAATTCTAAGCAAAAATAAGATAAAAACAAACTCATTGAATTATAGAAAGATTTAAGAATCCATTTGTGTAACAAAGACTAAGAGAGAAATAAAAATACATACCTGGCAGCAGCAATTCGGCACTTTGAATCTCTCGCGTTGAGCAGTGGACATATCTCCAAATCCCCACTACAAAACTAGCAAATCTCCTCCTCTTGGGCAATGGCAAACAACTACTCTCTCCACAGGGACGAATGGGAGTGAAAAAAACAAACAAAAATGTATTTTTCCGCTTTTCGGCCTCTTATCCACGTCCTAGGAAAGGAGGGACGACTTTTTGGGTCAACTCTCGATAAAATCGAGAGTATTACAATTTATTCCTGATTTTTTGTGAGTGAAAAAGTCGGCCGATTTAATCGGCTAGCTGAAAAAATTGGTATTTTAGGATTTAATCATGATTTTTTCCACTGTTTTTTGAGGGAAGCTAGGGGCTATTTTCCTCCAAAAACAACCCCTCCAAGCCTTTAAAAGGATGCCTCCCTTCTCATTTGCCTCTTAGATCTCAACCCTAACAATGTTGGCAATCAATGGTAGTGTTAAATTCTTAAAGTAAAAGTGACATTGTAACGACCACTAGTCGTATACGCAACAGAAATATTTAAAATACTTCATAGACAAAGACATCCATCATAAGGCAGTAATTGTAAATTATACATTGTATAAAGAATTGATGTAGGATGATTTACAAATGAGAATGAAGGTCTTATATATATAGCCAGGTAAGTACCCTTTCACAAACATGCATACCTCTAAGATATGCATTTTCATTATTAACTAACTAACCATTAGTTAATTTACTTATTATTTATTATTATATTTATATTATTATGATTATTATTTATTATCTTTTTTTACATAATTTATGTTCATAATAGACATTTCATCCTTTTAACTAAATTTCATGAAATGACTCAAGATTTTTGAGGGTGGTTTCAACTCTCAACCTAACTGGATTCTGCAACCTTGCATGGCATGATTCTAGTATGTTTATAAAGTCATGTAAAACATCTAGGTAGCTTAAGATTTTTACCGAAGAGTTTCATTCTAAGGAGTTTTTTTTTCCAATGTTAATTATTTGTGTTTTTCAACGCCCTATAATTAGTAAAGCTTTTCTCCCAAGCATACCCCAAAGCTAGAGTGGGGCTTGATGGTAAGGTTTTAAGTAAATCCTAGTGTATAAAGTCGATGTATAGCATCATACTAGATCATGTCTAAAGTCTTGTAGAATTTGGTTAAGTCTAAGTGTCTAATTTTATTTATTAAAATTTCTCACTCGTCGAAATTTTAATAATTATTTTGATGTAAATTGTAAAATGTGTTTTCTATAGAAGTTATAGGTGGTATGAATAATCATAGTTAGACCTCATCGCCTAAAATTTCTATTTAGACACACTTTGAGGGTGGAAAATGTGTTTAAACCCTTGGTTGTTCTTCTCCTTCATATTAAGAAATTTTAAAAAGCAATCAACGATCATCCCCTCCATTAACATGAAATAGAAAGAACGAAGCAAGAAATCTCCAAAATTTAGTGCCCATCATACTTTAGCCTCCCACGGTTCTAGTGGGGGTTAGTTTTGATTAAATATTAGAAATGTTTTATTTTTGTACCATTTTGTGCAACTAATTTGTAAGAATCTACTCTGGTTCTCAAGAAGCAATAAGCTCAAGTCTCAGATGGTCTAATTTTGGATCTTCTCCCCCCCCCCACCTTCTTTTTTTCGGGAGGAGGATGGTTTTTTTGCCCCCCTCTTTCTAGAGTCATGGAAAAGTTTTTCCAATTAACTTTCATCTTGATGTACTTAATTGCGTGTTCCAACCGCAAAATTTTGCTTTAGACAAATTTCTTGTTCTAGTTAAAAAAAGGTGACGAGGGAAAGGCCAAGCACATCATTATATGGGATTTGATTGAGGATATATGGAACAACATGTAACATTTCACACTTCACTGAGAAAGAAATTCACATTGTTTTACTCTAGTGAATTTTGCTACAAGTTTCACCACTAGCATTATTGGCCAAGTTCTTTAGTGTATGTAGAAAATGGTGAGACCTATAGGCTCATGCAACCATATAGTTTGAGTTAAAGAATTACAAGAGAGCTCTAGGATTATTTGGCTATGATATAGAAATGCGAGTAAGAACATTTATGTGGCTAGATAAGAAATTTGACTTCAACTTTCAAATTGTATGACTAATTGTTCAACTTTAAAGTTCACATTTAGATTTTATTAATAAGAGTATATTGTTTAGAAATTTAATTTACTTCTTCTCTTTTTTCCTATTTTTTAAAATGTTTGGTGGGATAACTATGGTGGAAAAACATCAAATCTTCAAAAATTTGTAATTTTTGTGCTAAGTTAATTTTCTTGTGCTTTGGATTGAGAAATTTGTAATCTGTGTACTCAATTAATTTTCTAGTGCTTTGGATTGACAACACAATTGGAGTTTATTTGAAAAAACACGCTCAGGAATGCATAATAGGATGTAGTATCAACATCTCAATGATATGACGTATCTTTACGACATCCTTTGATTGTAGGTGGGGTAGTTGAAGAACCCACTTGATGTACAAGATATTTACTTGGATGTGATTCATCCCACTTCTAACTGAATGTTGAAGAGGGTGAGAGACCTATTATGTAGGATTCATTTGTCTGGTTAGATAGGGAGGATGACCGAGCGCAAGACCAACTAGTTCAAAACCAATTAGAGCAACACTGACCATCTCAAGACCAACCAATGCACAACCAACAAAATCAAGTGTAGGAACCATCAACTTTTAGCTCCATTGGACATGCAATTCCAAGACCCTCCACCAGTAGGCCCTAGAAAAGAGGCAAAGGTCAGTAATGCATCCATATTATAGTTTATTTTTTAATTTTATTTTAAACTCTTGAATGTTAACTCAACCCTAGTCAACTATTGATGGTTAATGTATGATGTATGTGATTGGACAACCTATATAAGATAATTGAATACCTCCTTTTAATATTTATGTCACAATGTAATTATCTGATGATTTAAGTTCATGTTTTCATTTAGTTGAAAAACATTACTTTATGTAGCTTTTATTGGTCAACAACTTTTTATTGATTTTTCCCAATTTTCATTTTTCAAACCCCTACCAATTTGTTTGTGAGTAATATTTCTATAACAATACTCACAATCTTTAGACACAAGTTGCAATCCATTGACTCCTAAATCCATTTCAAGAAAAATATCCACCACACAAATCTGTCAGCTTTCAAGTTACTCCAAAAGTCTTTACACCATGTTTAGGGGTGCTTAATGAGATTTGGGATGCACGGTGTATGTTTAGCCCTTGGATGGTTTGAGATTGATTTGCACATGGGAGATGGCTTGTGATGGATTTGCACATTGCATATTGCTTAATTAGTGATTGATTGACCTTAGTTAGGTGATTGCTTGGCATACTTCCTTATGGCTTTGGAATTACCTTAATAGCTTGAGTGACATCCTTTATGATGGCCACATGGAGATGTTGCTTTCTTGGAGAAAGTTTTCCATAAGAGAAGGAGCATATTACATCTTCGAGGAGGGAATCAAGCACTAGACATCATGGGAAAGGACTAAAGGATCAATGGATTCCTCATCCCTCATCTAATTCACCAAGGGTGAAGTCGAAGCAGAGAATATTATCAAAATGACGCAGCGTAAGTTTCTGATGGCCTACCTAAATATCACTTCAATGGGAAGTCTGGATCTAAGGGTGGAAGGAAAGGCAGATGCCTTGGTTGAAATAAGTTCGGACATCATGTGAAGGAGTGTCTGAATGGTAGGGAAACATCGCTTAATAATGATTACAATCATTCCATGGACATCTTAAATGATTCAAGAAAGCAAGGAACCCTAGGTATGAAGAATCAAATGTTGTTTCTGATAAGTTAAAGAACTGTTATCTTGTATTGACCCTCTCCTTTAGATTCTTTAGGAATCTAGCTTACTGATTGTAGTGCTTCAAGGCACTCCATTGGATAGAAGGGTTCTCTCTCTCTCACTTGGTAGAGATGGAAACATTTGTGGGATCATACTTAGAGCCAATGCCACCTATCATGTAAAGGATGTTACCCCTCAATTGAATGAGGGTAACTAGATTCATTTACAAAATCTCTTTTATGTACCTCATCGCAAGAAGAACCTAGTGTCCATTTCGGCAATGGAAGTCAAAGGTTTCAGGGTGGAATTCATCGATGGAAAGGTACATGTGTGAAAATAGAATTTTCAAAGATGCTTTTACTCATGGGTTCAAGGTTGGCAATTAGTATCAAGTTGCTGGAAGTCCATTGGGGACCATGTCAGTTGAGACATAGCACTAGAGGTATGTGAGTCAGATGATGACAGGGACACTTGAATTCAAAAGGAGCAGGAAGATACATGTCTAAGATGTACCAAAGGAAAATCTTACAAGGGGACCATTCCCCTGATGTAGCAGGTCCACAGGTTTGGAACAACCCGAGGAGGATTGAGATTCATGATCGAGAATTTCATGTGTAAATGTGGAAGAAATCCCTCTATGGCTTGAAGCAAATCACCACGAGTTTGATATTAGAGGATTGATAGCTATCAGATGAAACTGAGATTCACTAAGAGTGAAGCTGATCCAAACCATTGTTTGAAGGTTGTGGATGTTAGACCTCTCACACTGGCTCCTTCTGAGAATGACCTATTTCTGACTAGTGTAGATCCTCTCACTTGCAAAAGTAAGAAGGAGTTGGATTCCAGATGTGGAATGGTAAACTGCAAAACTATGACTACCTCAAGGATCTTAACTTTCAAAAGTTATATGGTTGTGATGCCAGACCAGATTTGGGAAATGCCTCTGAGTTTCATAAACTTATTTGCATTGATGTTCTTGGTGAACTTTCGTCTGGATATATGTTTTGCAGTTAGCATGGTGAGCTCATATTTAGTTGAGCCTCACTAGATTGGTGCCAAGAATCTTCTGAGATATATTTTGGGCATAATCTATCATGGATTTAGATACACTGCCATAAATATGAACCTGCATGATTATTTGAATGTTGATTGAGCAGGTAGTGTGAAGGATCACAAAATCACTTCTCAGTGTTGGTTCTTTTGGGTTCTACTTTGATATCAATAGATGAGCAGGAAGTAGAAGTCGGTTGCTATAAGCACTGTCGAGATCGAATACATAGCCACGAGTATGATCTCATATGAATTTGCCTGGTTGTAGAAGCTCTTCAGTGAGTTGTTTGTACACATGATGAATACCAGCGTGATTGCCAACTAGGATCAATGAAACTAACTTAGGATCAGTATGAGTGGTTTGAGACACTCTCTTGTGATATTGATCTAGGATCAATCAAACTAACTTCAGTTCAGTAAGAGTGATATGACACACTCTCTTCATATGGAACTGACTTCGGGTCAGTAGAGAATGGTATGAGACATTCTCGATCAATTCTTCTTCTTCATGGTTCAGCAGAGCAGTGCAAGGCACTGATGGCAGAGATATTACAGTCAGACATATAGATCAGTGGATGGAGTTCTCCTAGTTGAGAGGGAGTGTTAAAAATGGAAACTAGGGCCAAACTCCATGTGGGTCATCTTATTAATGGCAGTTGATATTTTTCTTGGACCCCCCTCATCGAGAGGTGTAGGATTGATCTAAAGATCATCCGATTCTGAGAAGTATTCATGGAGATATGAATTTATTTGTGTTATGGGACAATTCGTCAAGGTCGGCCAACAACCAAATAAACCCCACATGTGCTCAACGTTTTAGTATAAATAGAGGTGCGTTGAAAGTCATTTGGACACACTCACTTGGGATCTCTTCCTCTCTACTTGTCTTTGGGTTTTTGTGGGAGGAGAGATCCTAAGGGATAACACTGCCCTAATGGAGAAAGGTTCTACACTATCTAGAGGGAGTGCCCTAGGCTCTACGTTGCTCTAATGAAGAAGCCCTAATTAGCCTTAACGTAGTCATGGAGGAGACTACTATAGCACAACAAGGAGAAGTCCTAATTGCCCTCAACGCTGGTCTAGAAGAGACCTAAGTTACTGTCCTAAAGAAGATACCTAGCCCTATCCATAGATCTAAATGGAGCCACAAACAAGCCCTAACGCAGCCATGGTAGAAGCTTAAGTACCCTACATGGAGAAGAAAGAGTCAACCTACAGTAGCCCTAATCCCTAGCTGCAACAAGAAAGGGAGATTCTAAGATAGCTTGAGTGAGGCTGAGTTCTTGAAGACCGAGGTAAAGGCTGAGAGACTATCATGGATGCCGTAGGCTGTCTTAAGGGTCGAAGGCATAGTTTCATGGGGCTATAACCCTTGGAAAGGGCTAATGTAACAAGGGATAGGCTTGTTGTAGCAAGCCGCAGTCCCTATCACATCTATAGGTCTACATTAGGAGGGCATAAGTACTACTAGGGTATAACATGTCAACATATGGTTTAGGAATGCTGGAGAAGGGTGATCATAGCCCTGAGACAGATGCTGTGACGGCTGTCTAATCAGCTGATAAAATACCCTTACCAATCCAACAATGTGGCAATCATAGAAGGTGTGATAGAATTGCAATAAGGGTACATCACAATGGTGGTGAATGCTGTAATAAGGTGCAACATGAAGTACAGTAAGCATGCAATGGTACAACAAGCATGCAAGGGACAACAAGCTAATACATGGGACAGCTGTAAGCATGATGACACATGGGACAACAAGCTAATACATGGGATAGTTGTAAGCATGATGACACATGGGACAACAAACTAATACATGGGACAACTACAAGCATAGTGAAACATGGGACAGCTGCAAGCATGGAGAAGCATGGACAACAACATAGTAAAGCATGGACAACAACAAGCACAATGCTGAGAATACATTGGGACAACAGTATAGTACTTGGTGCAATAAGTACACAAAGCAACAATGGTGCAGCAAGCACATGGGTGATAGCATGGTGTAGCAGTGGCACTAGGTACAACAGTGCTAAACACTGGGACAACATCAGCATGAGGTTAGCATTGTGATGATGGGTGCAGCACGGTGAGGTGCAACATGATGGCAAGATGCAGCACAATGATAGGTGAAGGAGTCACCTTAGATAACCAGTTGAAGCAACATGTCTTCAACTGATCTCATGTATCATCTTCCTAGAGATGATCTATGCTCTTATCTAGATAAATCAAAGTGTTTACTTCTATTGTAAATGTACTATCTCTATCGCTCTCTCTCTGCTGAACTATTGAAGAACATATAAGAAGAATTGACGAAGGGTTCCCCACATTGGGGTTTGTCCTTTGCTAGCACCATATCTTGTGTCCTCTTGTCTTGGCTTGTCTTCTGGGATTTATATTTATGTTCTATCTGCATTTTACTTTAATGCTGATGTGATTGCTAATCTGGAAAAGATATTGAGCTAACTATGAAAATTGAAATAAATTGCTCTAGCATAGAACATACCTAAAATTAATAGTACCCGATCTAAAGAAGAACCTGGTATCTATCTCGGAGATGGAGGACAAAGGATTCAAGTTGTCATTCATTGATGGAAAGGTATGTGTTTGGAAAAGAATTTTGAAAGAAAAATTTACTCTTGGATTTAGGGTTGACAACCTATATCAAGTTGGAAGAAGTCCATTGGGAGCTATGTCTTGCGACACATCTCTTTAATCTAAATTATGGCACCGAAGATTTGCTCATCTTCATTATAAAGCCCTACCCGATGTAAGGAAAATGGTGACAGGTATGCCCGAATTTAAAGTAGAACATGAAGGTGTTTGTCAGGGATGTGCCGAAGGAAAACATACAAGGGGACCATTCCCCTCAAGTGATAGCAAGACTACCAACATTTTGCAATTGGTTCATTCTGATCTATCTGGCATGTTGCCTGTGACATCTTTGGGAGGATATTTGTACTATGCTATCTTTGTGGATGACTTTTCTCGCAAAACTTGGATTTATTTCTTGAAGGACAAAGTGTTCACATGGTTCCGCTCTTTCAAAGCCTTGGTCGAAAATCAAACAAGGAAGAAGATCAAAATATTGAGGATTGATAATGGAACCGAATATGAATCAAATGAGTTCAATGACTATGGTAGAGAAGCTGGCATTAAGAGGGAGACTACTACCGCATATACTCCTGAGCAAAATTGGGTTGCTGAAAGGAAGAATCATTCTATTATAGAAGCCACACATGCCATGCTTCATGATCAAGGACTTCCAAAGTTCCTATGAGGAGAAGCTGCCAACACCACTGTGTATGTTCAAAATAGTACCCCTCATCAAGCATTGGACTCCAAAGTTCCTGAAGAAGTTTTCACCAGTAAGAAACCTGATGTTTCTCACTTTAGAATTTTTGGTAGCCCCGTATATTTTCATGTGTCAAAAGAAAAGAGAAGAAAAATGGATGCATTTGGGAAGAAAGGAACATTTGTGGGCTACAGTGAAACTTCAAAGGCAGATATGTGCATAGTCAAAGAGAAGTGGAAATAATTCATGATGTCATATTTGATGAAGATGTCACCCTTGGTAAGATTAGGAACATTCCTATTCCAAGGAAGGACAAAGAAGAAGATACAAGAAAGTAGGGAGAACCGCTGGATGAGCCGATGCCTGATGCTGAAGGACTAATGGATCCCATTGATCCACCTCCCCATGAGCCCTCCTCCTCAAAAGGGAGACCCTCATGGCTTAGGGACACTCTCAAATATGCTGAGAGACATATTGCACCAAGGGGGTTATTTCAGGAAAGCAAGAAGCCAAATAGGTACCAAGGGTACTTAGCTGCCATAAGCACCATTGTTCAAACTGAGCCTTACACATTCAAAGAAGTTGTGAAGCACCAAGTTTGGAAGGATGCTATGAACGAAGAGTCAGTTATGAAGAATTATGTTTGGGATGTGGTCCCTATTCCCAAGGACAAATATGTTGTCACCTCAAAATGGCTCTAGAAGATCAAGCATGGAGCTAACGAAAGCTGAAAGGTTCGAGGCTAGGTTTGTTGCTTGAGGCTTCTCTCCAAAGGAATGTGTGGACTACAATGAGATATTTGCACCAGTTTCCCTATATACCACCATCCGTTCGATCATTGCTCTTGCTGCCTCTCAAGGATGGAATTTACATCAAATGGATGTGAAGACCACCTTCTTGCATGGTTCAATTAAGGAGGAAATCTATGTAGAACAACCTGAGGGGTTCAAAGTTCAAGATCAAAAGACACATGTATGCAGGTTGAAGAAAGCCCTCTATGGGTTGAAGCAAGCTCCCCGTGCTTGGTATGAGAGGATCAATAGTTATCTGATGAAGCTGGGTTTTACAAGAAGTGAAGTTGATCCGAACCATTACTTTAAGGTTGAAATGATAGACCTCTCATCTTGGTACTTTATGTGGACGGTCTCTTTCTAACAGGTGCAGACCCTCTTATTTATCAATGCAAGTAGGAGTTGGCTTCTGAATTCGAGATGAAGGACCTAGGATTGATGCACTACTTCCTAGGCTTGGAGGTTTGGCAAAAGCTAGGTGAGATTTTTCTTTCCCAAGGAAAATACATTGTGAAGCTACTTGAAAGATTTGGGATGGTAGATTGTAAGTCTGTGACTACTCCGATGGAACTTAACTTCAAAAAGTTATGTGGAAGTGTTGTTGGGCCCGATTTGGGAAATCCTTCTGAGTATGATTAAATCGTGGGGGCCCTGCTATTCTTGGTGAACTACCGTCCAAACATATGATTTTAAGTGAATACATTGAGTCAATTTATGGTCGAGCCTCATCACATACATTGGATTGCTGACAAGAATCTCTTGAGATATCTACAGGGCACAATCACCTATGGACTGAGATGCATTGTCAGGAATTTGAGGCTCCATGGTTATTTTGATGTTGACTGGGCTAGCAGTGTGGTAGATCGTAGGAGCACATTAGGATGTTGCTGCTCACTAGGTTCTGCTTCAATATCCTGGATGTGCAGGAAGCAGAAATCGGTTGCTTTGAGCATCGCTAAGGCTGAATATATTATTGCTAGTATGGCCTCCTCTGAAGTTGTTTTGTTGAGGAATCTCTTTAGTGAATTGTTTGGGCATGAGTTGGATACCACTGTGATCTATTGCGACAACCAAAGTGGGATCCATCTCTTTGAGAATCCCATGTTTCATGACCACTCCAAGCATATTGATTTTAGGCACCGCTTTATCCGGGTATGGTACAACGGGGAGCAATAAGGCTCCAACACATTGGGCCTGATGAACAAGTCGCAAATATTCTTATGAAGCCCCTGGGGAATGTTAAATTCTTAGCCTCCCATGAATGACTTGGAGTCATAGAGAGACCCTCTTATGAGGGTCCCGTTTGAGTTTGATATTGAGCTCTAGGAGCTTCGGGGGGCTTGGAGTACTTCTTGGAGCTATGAGCGACCATAGGGTGCGTGGTTTTCACCTTCCCCTAGTGGTGCGTTATGTATAGGGTAAGTGGTTTACCTTCCCATGTGATACCCCATGATGGTTGATATATGCATCGGATGAGTAGTTCACCTTCTCTTGTCGATACATCTTGCCCATGCAGTCTGGGACTCATGGGAAGTACCTCTCATCTCGCCAATGAGTTGGGAAATGAGGATAGGGACCATAGTACTACCGATGGACGCATCTTGTACTATCGTACTCCCTATGCTATGATGTTTGATATTGATCTAGGATCAATGGACACTGACTTCGGGTCAGTGTAGAGTGGTATGATACACTCTCGATCATTTTTTCATTGTTCAGCAGAGCAGAGCAGGGATGTCAGAGATGGTACAAATTGACAGATGGTTTGGCAAGTGGATTTCTCCCTAGTTGAGAGGGAGTGTTAAAATTTGCAACTAGGGCCAATCTCCACCTTGGACAGCTCATATGATGGAGATAATATTTTTATTGGATTCCTCTTTCTGAGAGGCGCAAGATTGATCTAAAGATCATCTCATTCTAACAAGTAGAAATGGAGTTATGAATGTATTTCTTCTATGGACAAATTATCAAGGTTGGCCAGAAGTCTAACATAGGCTCATGAAGCCGAACAAACATGTCTCTTCACCTTCAACATTGTGTATAAAGAGAAGAGGAATTTTCCTCATTTTGGACACACCTCAACACACATATTTCTCTCTCATCTCCTCATTGGTTTGTACAGCAAAGGAGCAGCTCTTCTTCATCCGTTGACTTGGGTTGACCGAAAATTTCAGGTTGGAATTTCAAAACTATTTTTGGGCCATCTATAGCAGCATTGACCGAGGGTCAAACTCACTCCTTTGACTGTGTTTTTCAAGTAGAAAATCTGTAGTTGTTTGACCAACGTTGACTGCAAAGTCATTGACCTAGATTTGACTATGTTGACCAAGTTTGACTGGATTTTTCAGCACTATTTTGGGTTAATTTGAACTGTCTTTGGAGGCTGAGTTGACTGGGTTTGATCGAGCTAATTTGGAGAAGACTTTCTACTGATTTGACTAGCATTGACTTTCTGGTTAAGGCATTCTATTAGCTGCAGTTTGACTGGACTATTTTATAGTGATTAGGCAAGTAAATTTTGTATATTGTACTCTCTCTCTCTCTCTCTGTTGAAGTTTTGAAGAATAATAAGAAGATTTGATCAAAGGGTTTTCCCCACATTGAGGTTTTTCCCTGGCATCCGCCAAATATTGTGTCTTCTTGTCTTGGCTTCTATTCTGCTTATTGTTTATGTTCTATCTGCATTTACTATCAATGTTAATGTGATTGCTAATTTGAAAATTGATATTGGGCTTATAAGAAAAATTGAAGTAAATTACTCTAAAGCATTGAACATACCATTGTTATCTAAAATTAATAGAATGCAAGCCTCTAATGAGAGGAATTAAGCATTCAAGATAGGGTCCATGGTGAAATTGTCCCAATAAATTGTATCCACCAAAAATCATTTTCTATATTCACTCTCAAGATGTGTCTTGGGGATATGAGAGATATTGTTTACGTCAATGTCAAGCATTGTGAATTTATGTGAACCAATTGAAAAGAATTGGCAGACTAGTGGCTTTGTTGCAAGTCCTTTTGTTGATTTATCTTGGATTTTTGAACAGATTTAAGTTTACATTTTTGTGAAATTGGGTTATATATTTTCTTTTAGATGAATGTTACAAGTGCAAATAGTCAAAAAATGTACAACTCAAGAGACTGTATGTTTTCACAGTTATTCATATTGGGAAAACTTTTCGGATGAAACTATGTAGAGGATTTTATATCCTGGACACAGTTTCATCCAAAAAGTTCTCCCAAAATGCACAACTCATTTAGCAGCTTGGAACCTCAGGGTTGGGAAGCTGAGTTTCTATTTTGGTGTTTGATATCATGAATGTTTTCTTTAATGTAAATACATAATGTTATACGCGTGTTCTCAAATACCATCAATCACCCATATTCTTAAAGGATTAGAACTGGTATTCTCTAGTTGTTGTTTTCAAATATTTATGCTCTTATTGTCTTTCTTCTTTGATAAATGTCCCTGAGCCAAAACAAATGCAGCTTAGGATGTAACATGCTTCAACCAACTCAGGACTGTTTTCATCTCTGCTTTGGGATCAAAGTCACTTGAGAGAATTTTGGTGCAACTAAAACAACTATACCTTTCTCATAACACATTTTGATTACTTACCTTTTTCTTTGATTGATAAATGACCCCTTGATAACAAAGTGGCCTATCTTTGGCTTAGGTGTCACAACAGATGGATATCTATTATGCCATATTCACCTAGGACTTGCACAACATCCATGAACCTCAAGGTCACTAGGACTTCCAACCGGTTACAAGATGCAATAGTTAGCTCCACTGGCAGAACGAAAGTGACACTAAAAGTAATTGAATTGACCAATATATGGCTGATGATTATTTTGTTTATGTTGATTAAGGTGAAAATTAGCATATGGCTAAGCTCTGTTCAAGACACTGAGCTCTTATTTTCCTTGAACTAAATGAATCTTCTGAAGATAACATGCTTTTGGGTATCTAGACAACAACAATATTTGAATGCTAAATAATACAGTAATAAAAATAAAATAGACAAATAGGAGAAAAATATATTCCACGTGTTCCAGCCACTCAAATAAAATATTATGGAGTCAGTGCTGTTCATGAGTCTCAGAAGGATTAATTCAGGAACATTATCATTATCAATTTCCTTTATCAGTGATTAACAATATCAAATTTACATCAACAAATGAAGTTTTGCAAGCCACTCTCTCAAATATAAAAATATTTGTGGTTCTGTACACCTAAATTTTCAATTTTGTCAACAAAATCCAAACAGGATAACCAATTACAAAAAGAATTCGTTGGAACAAAATAAAAGAACTCGGAACCCTGTTAAATAAATAAATAAATATGTTATAGCTTTGTAGTCATCCTCTGCATATTTAAAACGATGAACGAGCCTTCAAATATGTCAAAAGAATTTCCCACTTTAGAAGATAATAAAAACTCAAATCGCCTATAGGGCAATTCAATATTGCTTAAAATGAACAAATTTGATATACGTCGTGGCCTAAAATTATGGTTTAGGGTTATTGACAACCATCATGGCGTAAAATTACGGTTTAGGGTTATTGACAACCATCATGCCCTAAAATTAGGGCTTCGGGTATATAGGCATACATAAAGAACTAAGCTTAGGGTTAGGCTTAGATCCTTCACGAAAAATCGATTTTAGCCGGAACCTTGATTTGCCCCTCGGAACCTGCCATACCAATACAATTTTATCTCTGAGAAACCCCAAATCCAAAACCCTGAAAATCCTAGCCCAGCTGCAGTTTATAGCAAATCAAATTCAAACAACTAGAAAATATCAAACAAAAATCATTTGACCTCGATAATCGATAAACCTAGAGTGGCGGTCTTCAAGAGCTCAAAATGCGTGTTGCCTCTACGGAGAAAATACTCGATGTAGATGAAAATCTTTTTATCTATGGACTATGCATATTTCTGAACTTTGTCGATACAATTTGCTCTATTCTGGATGGCTCAGGGAAATCTTTGGTTCGGGCTGCTCGTAAGAATCCTTTGTATAAACTTAAAACCTGCCTTTGCATTCCAAAGATTCTTTGCGAAGGCGCCATCAATTACAGATTCTATAAATTATGGTGGCCAAGGCTACAAGGTCTGTAAAATCAACCACAAACCAAGATTTCATTAAAGCTGTCTCCAGCTTTCATAAAATCTCTGCGAGGTATTTGAGATGAATAGGTGGTCATTTCTGAGCTTAATGGTTAAATATTCATAATGTCGGTTCTTATTTTGTAATGTATTTTTTTAATAATTTTTAAAGGTCATTATATTTGATAAAGGAATAATTATTTTTTTAAAGATTTTTATATATAGTTAAAAAAATTAGTTATTAAATTTCATGTCGAGAGAGTATAGTAGAGGGACTTATTAACTTGTTTTCATGATTTTTTCATCGGAAATATTCATTTCGAAGGGAATAGTGGTGCCTCGAGCCTGCCCTTTGTCTATCCACAATTCAAGAGATCATTTTTCTCAACTCAGCATTTATGGCCCATTAGGTTATCATACACATGTCTATTTGACGACAGTGGTGGCTTGCCTGTAGAGAATGTTAAGAACGCAAGCATGGGCAATAGAAAGTAGAAACGTTGGTTGTAAATGACTGAAAGCAACAGATGATAGACGGGTTGGTTACAACATCCTTTCACAATCATTATGGTGAGGGAGTGTAGCTGACCTCATTGGGGAAGCAGAAGCAGGCCACATCTCCCTCCTTGGCACAAATAAGGCATTGAACAATATGATGATAGCATCCCTCGTCACTATCGGTGCCTAGTTGCAGAACAATTTGATGATAGCATCCCTCATCACTACCAATGTAGATCGGGAGGCCTAGGAGATGGGCATCACTGGTGATAATGTGTGGTCTCTCCACAATCTATTAGGTTGCCACCTCATAGACCAAGAAGATGCTACTATGGTGTTGGAGGGACGTGTTTGGGACCTAGACTTCACATTTGTCGTGCTTGGGTTACGTTGTGAGCCATCGTTGGTGCTTTGGGGCATCAATTACAACATACTTCCTCATCTGCAAAGAGCTCCAATTCACAGAGCTTTGTGGATTCTACCTTGCAAGGTACCAAACCTTATAGGCAACATACGCGTCGCACTAAGGGCCAATCCTCATTCAATCCTTTGTGGATTCTACCTTGCAAGGTACCAAACCTTATAGGCAACATACGCATCGCACTAAGGGCCAATCCTCATTCAGTCCTCAACAGTAGCACAGTACAATGGAGAACATTCTTATGGATCCTGGGACGTCTAGCAGTAAGGAAGCTCATACTAGTGGCCCAAATGGTGTCACCCATCCTCTGCTTGTAATGCACCAATTGCCAGTTGGGCAGTCTCTGCCAATAATGCACCATCTGCCAGCAATGCACCCTCGGCTCAATGATGAGGACTACTACAAACCAACACCAGTGGAATGGGAAGATCCTCTTGAGCTCAAGCATGGTGAGGAGAACCCCAGCAAGCAACATTTGGCATTGCTCCGGCTTCCATTACGACTTAGGTCATTTTGAGGCTCCTGCCATTCTGCTTTTTTTTTAATGATATAAATTATTCAAGCGATCATTTGGTTTCCCTCACAAGGGAAAATGGTCCTACCTACCACAGTTTTGTAACAACCAACCTCTTTTTCTTATGGCGCAATCTAGCTAGCCAAATCCCTTAAAGCATGTAATATATGTACATTTTCTATAATATAAAGATGTCTAACTTCTTATAAAATTTAAGCATGTTTGTTCTCTTATAAATAAGTTTGTCAACTATCTTAGGGAAGTAATGGAATTGAAAATGTGAGAGTGAGCAGTTATGGATTTCTAGTCGTTGTTGTTCCTCCCCTTTGTGTTGATTTTTTTTGTTGTAGATTGGTGTTTCATTTGTTGTTAAGAGTGGATATTTTCAGTCTTCATGATAGCTTTGGATTTTTTTTTCCATTGAATCAGGGTTTGTCTTGATTTTCAACCGCCTCAGTCTGCTATCAACTCGGAAGTTATTTTCCTATTCTATCTATTCCCAACACATTGGGGTCTTTCCTATTGTTGGATTATGATCTGGTGATGCATTCTTTAACTC
Source organism: Pinus tabuliformis (assembly GCA_031772625.1). Taxonomy (NCBI): domain Eukaryota; kingdom Viridiplantae; phylum Streptophyta; class Pinopsida; order Pinales; family Pinaceae; genus Pinus; species Pinus tabuliformis. The sequence continues at coordinate 681,760,766 of CM062811.1, forward strand.
TTAAGTGGTTGAGATCATTGCTTGTTCAATTGGTCTCTCAAGCAGATTTGTTTAAAAGGTGAAATCAATTCTCTCTCTTGATTTGGGAATTCTCTCCTTTGTGACGAAGAATGTAACTACATTGAAGGAAAGAGAGTTGATTGGTAAGTTCATTGGCCTTTTCCCTAGCTATAATTATGTTTTAGAATGGGTCTCTCTTAATTGGGTAAATCATGAGCCCGTTGGTATTTTCTATCGTGGAAACAATTATTATGCATTTCTTTTTTAAAATAAGGAGGATAGAAATCATATATACAAATCTAGACCTTATTTCATGGGCACTAAAGGAATGTTTCTCACCCACTAGTCTTTGGATTTCAATGATCTGGAAATCAAAAATAGGCTAAAAATTGAAAGTGCTCAGAATCTCCCAAAACCGGCGTCAAGTCGTAGTGTTCGTCGTCCTAATTCCAACGATGCTTGAATTTCCTTAATCTGATGTTGTATGAAGAAGTTATGACATTCTAAACTTTTTGACCAAAAAAAAAAATGTAGATGGGCTGACTCGGGAGTCCATACTGCTGACATCATGTTGACATCAGGATGCCAACTAGGCGTACGAGGGGGCAATCAGAGCCCGCCAAGTGTCAGTTTGTATAGTTGGCATCATCTTATTGCTTGAGGTTATTTTGGTGGCCTAATAGGAGGCCGCCACGTGGCCCAATTAGAGGTCGCCATGTGGCGCCTCCTCATTGGTCAAAATTTTTATGTTTAGGCCCGAAGGCCTCAATGGGGTTCGACCCCTCGACCTGCCACCACCAAACTCCATGTTTTATCGTTGGACCATCACGTTGGTTCTTAACATAACATGTGGTCGAATTATATTTAATGTGATATTGTTTTGGTGTTGGGAGGAGGGGTCGGGTGGCTAGCCCTGACCCCTAGGTCACATTACTCTCCATATTCCTACGGTGCATGACAAATAGGAGTGGGTCTAGGCATTAGCCCTGGCCCATGCTCACAACTCGGTGCATAGGACCACGACAGAGTGAAGTCAGAGGTGGCTGGGACATAGCCCCAACCCCAAGTCCCATGAAAGGTCATATGACCACAGCGAAGGATACTATGTTAGAGGGCACGGGCAGTTGGCCTCGGCCCCCAACCCTATGGACAACTATGTGACTGTGTCGACAGAGCGGGAGGCCTAATCGATGGGGGTTGGAAGTTGGCCCCAACCCCCGAACACAGTGCCATAACATGACCACCCTCTGATGAGAAAGGATCCAAAGTAGATGGGGGCAGACCGTTGGCCCTAGCCCCTGGCCTTATGGGTGTCGTGTGGCCTTGATTTTTCACTTAAGGGGTTATTGGTGAAATTAAAGAGGCAACATTTTGCCCATTTTGCAGCGGAAATAATGTCGGTCACTGGTGAATTTGTTGTTTGGTGGACTGTGTAAAGGGTGAATTTGTAGGACAATGATCCACGTGGATATTGGTGGTCTCCTGCCTATTCCACTTGGACCCCCAACACTGTCTCTTTCAGTTTCCTTAATTGTAGCACAATTTACTATTTTTGGCAAATTTTCGGGTCTTGAACTTCTATAGCCGTTTTGAGGCCTTAAACGGTGTTTTTAGGGAAAACAGAGAGACCGAAAACATCCTAAACCAACTTGCTTGTTTATTTTTAGCCCTCTCTTTGAGATCTTCGAAACAAGGTATTATGATATCCAAACAGAGATTGTATGCCAAAGTTATGACCCTAGGAATTTGATGTACCAATTTACCCAAACAGGGCCCACAGTTTTGGCGCTTCATCTCCTAGGGTTATGTTTCTGGATGTTTAGGGTTTTCCATTGTTTCTCAATAATAAATATGTCTTTGAGCCTCATTGTAACACAGTTTAGAGGCATGTAGCCGCCACATCTCTCCTCAAAGATAAGCTAACATTGCCCGAGCTATCTTATTTCCATTTTGTTAGTAAGCATAGTTTAATATTTTTCCATTAATGAAATGAAGTGTTTTTCTGCCGCATCTTTGTGTTTATGATTATATCTGTAATTTGTTGCATTCCTATTTAAGTTCGGATCAGTGGTATCAGAGTGGTCTGCTCTTTCTTTGTTTTTCTTTGCATGTCCCCAATGAGGTCAGGGTATAAGGAATTAGGGCTCGATCTGGTTGAACCATTATAGGATCAACCTCGCAAAACCCGACGACCTCCCATGGCAGAAAGACGAGGGGGTAGGAGATCCTTTCAAAATGTTGCTTGAAGAAGCTCTCGAGTGACAGAGGGACGCGATGATGGATAACTTTGCTCAGATCCTTTAACAGCTACCCACAGGCGATGCATCTTCATCCAACAGCCACTCTGGAGGTGCCACTCCTTTTAAGGTACAAGTTAACTTCGATATTCTCATATTTGAAGGCCTAATAGATGTAGACATCGTAGATAAATGGTTAAATCTATTAGAAGGATATTTTTCATTTCATGACTTTTCCAATCGGGAAAATATTACATTTACACTCCTCAAATCCGTCCCACACGTCAAGGACTAGTGGGAAACCTACTGTGAACAAAAGGACGAGAGTGAACCCTCATTGTTTTCAGCTGCACCCACTTGGAATTCTTTCTGAGACACCATCAAGGAACAGTATTACCCTGTTGGGAGCTATGAAGATAAATACATAAAGTGGACCATGCTACGATAGGGAAGGGACCAAGATGTGCTGGAGTTCACAAATACTTTCCATACCCTTCGCATGAAGCTGGGTATCAAGGATACTGAGTGGAATTTGGTGCTCAAGTACCATGGTTGTCTACACAAGTACATCCAGGATGAGATGGAGTTCCTGGACATTTCCTTGCTCGACATGACGTATCGATACGTTGTAAAGATTGAGCAGAAGTTTAAACAAAAGAAGCGGGACTTTGGATTTGCGAATCCAAAGTAAGGAAAAGGCGCCCCCAAACCATAGAACAAGGGACCAAGCCAAGGCGGGGCTATCTAGGACAACCCTCCGAAGCCACAAGCAAAGAACAACACCACAAACATGAAGAAGGACATGGGAAAATGATGTGAGTTCCATAAGAGCTCCACTCACAATAAAAGTGAGTGTCGGGCCAAGCAGTCACTGGTGGCCGAGCTGAAGGCTTTCGAATCAGACGCACGTTCCAACTCTGAATCAGAACCCGATAAGGGGACTGAAAAACGGAAGCAAATCATTGATGTGGAGCTCAGTGCCATCGTGGCCACCACAAAGATACAAAAAATTGAGCTTGAAGATCCAGAGGAGGGGGAACCCCTCTTCAGCTCATATATGTGGGTGAAGGGTTCTCCACTACAGTTCATTGTCGACAACGGAAGCCAAAAGAACCTCATTTCAAAGTTATGAAGTGGCTGGGCTTAAAGAATACAACACATCCACAACCGTACACCATTGGGTGGCTTCACCAAGGATGAGATCTTCGTGCCTGCCAGCAGTGTCGTCTTCCCTATAGCATCAAGCCCTTCACGGATGAGGTATTGTGTAACGTTGCTCCTCTTGAAGCTTATGATGTATTGTTAAGACAACCATACTTGTGGAAGCGATATGATGTATATGAGTTTAGACCTCTCTTTGTGGTTATTACTTTGGCTAATAAGTTGTATAGGATACCGGAGGTAGCCCCACCTACTGCCATCAATGTAGTAAGATCATTTCCCAGACCAGGAAATGTGTTTTCCTTATGATTCGCCCCCAAGGCAAGAAGAAGGTTGTGGCCACGGCTTCTAGGCAGGGCTCCTCTACACAGCAGCAACATATGGACAAGGTCGTGGAGGAGTACAGGGACATTTTCGCCTCACCCACAGGGGTACCCCTGCACTGTCAGTTGAGGCACTCCATCGATCTGCTATCGGGCATGCCGCTACCCAATGGACAGATCTATCTATGCTCTGTTCTAGATAACGATGAGATCAAGAGGCAGATTTAGGAACTACTACAGAAAGGCCACATCAGGCCAAGCTCATCACCCTGTGGGAGCCCGATTGTATTGGTACAGAAGAAGGATGGGACCTGGAGACTCTGTATTGACTATCGGGTGCTGAACAAGATCACTGTTCGGAATAGGTACCCAATCCCACAGATTGATGACCTTCTGGACCAGCTCAAGGGGGTCAAATATTTCAGCAAGATTGACTTGAAATCAGGTTATCACCAGGTGCCTATCGAACCCTTCGATGTGTGGAAGACTGCCTTCAAATCCAAGGAGGGCCTTTTCGAATGGTTGGTCATGCCATTCAGATTGACGAATTCCCCTGCAACCTTCATGAGACTGATGGATGACATCTTACGACCCTTCACCAATGCATTCATGGTGGTGTATCTAGATGACATATTGATCTTCAGCCAGAGTTGGGAAGAACACCTCCACCATATTTGGCAGGTCCTTCAAACCCTTTGACAACACAAGTTGTGTGCTAACTTGGAGAAATGCACCTTTGGCCTGACCCAGGTTCAATATCTGGGGTACATCATTGATGAGGAGGGTGTACATGTGGACCCATCCAAGATACAAGTCATTCAAGATTGGCCAGCCCCAACCACTCTAACAGAGCTCCGCAGCTTTTTGGGTCTTACCAATTTCTACCGCAGGTTCGTGTTGGGGTTCTCTCATATCACTTGGCCTTTAAGTCAAGTCACCAAGGGCGGAGCGAAAGCAAAGTTATTTTGGTCAGAAACCCAGCAGCAAGCATTCTCCGAGTTGAAGAATCGCCTATATTCTGCACCAGTTCTCACATTACCAGACTTGTAACAACCATTTGAGATTGAGACAAATGCCTTTGACTATGCTATTGGGGCAGTTCTTACTCAACATGGGCATCCAGTGGCTTACCATAGTGAGACACTTTCAGACACACTCCGAAGGTACACCACTTAGGACAAATAAATGTATTCCATTGTGCAAGCCTGTTGTCAATGGAAGCATTACATTCTGGGGAAGGAAATGGTCATCCACACAGACCACCAGACTCTATAGTTCATACAGACACAAGGGAAGTTGCAGAACGATTGCCATCAGAAATGGTCCACCTATCTACAACAGTTCCATTTGAACATTAAGTATAAGAAGGGAAACACCAATAATGTCGTTGATTGGCTCAGTGTACCACCGGTCATGGCACTGATCACTGTGCTCGACTCCTGTGTGCACGAGTCGTCAGGGTGACCACATGTTTATAAGAGCGATCTAGAATTCGACAACATATACCAGACACTCCTGGAAGGGAAGAAAGTTCCAAATTTTCACCTTCAGGATGCACTATTATGCCACTTGGGACACATATGTGTTCCTTCAAGTGAGCGTGGCAAGATGATTTGGGAGGCGCATTACAGTCGGGTCGCTGGACATTTCGGAGTAGAGAAAACAATGGCGGTATTGCAGAAGTATTTTTATTGGCCGAAACTTCGTCAAGATGTTGGGAAGTACATTAGATCTTGCATCGCCTGCTCCATTGCCAAATCAACCATCAAGAAACAAGGCTTGTATACTCCTCTACCTACTCCTAGCCGACCTTGGGAATCTGTCTCCATGGATTATATGTCGAGCCTTCCTTCTACTAAGCACGACAACGATTGCGTTTTCGTGGTCGTTGACAGATTCTCTAATATGGCCATCATGGCAGCCTACAAGAAGAGTATCTCAGTAGAGGCCACTGCTAAGCTCTTCTTCGAGCGAGTGTGGGTACACTTTGGTATCCCACAGTCCATTATCTCAGATCAGGACTGTTGATTCCTGAGTGCATTTTGGTCAAGTCTCTGGTCGGCGCTGGATACAAAACACACCAAGTCCATGACTTTCCATCCCCAAACTGATGGCCAAACAAATGTTGTGTACAGAATGATCATACACATTCTGCGCATGTACAACTCAAAGCATCCACACACATGGGATGAAAGTCTCCCCTATGTCCAACACAGCTACAATAGAGCTCTCCACAGCTCAGCAAGCCACATCCCCTTTTAGGTAGGGTTGGGATTTTAGCCATTATGCCACATTGATGTGGCCATACCATTTACAGCCACTCAAGTATATTTGGCTCACGTGTAGTCCAAAGCTGAAAGGGCTAACAGCTTCATTGAGCACATTCAACATATCTTCCAACAGGTCCATGATATATTGGATAGGTCCATTGCTAAGTACAAGTAGCGCCATGATCAACATCGAGTGCCGCACAAGTTCCAAGGGGGCGACAAAGTTTGGCTTCATTTGTATAAAGAGTGCCTTGTTGGGCCCCACCGCAAACTTTGCCCGCTCTGATATGGGCCATACACCATCGCTCAACACCATCGGTGACAATGCCTTTGAGCTCAACATCCCACCATTCCTTGGTTTGCACCCAGTGTTCAATGTAGGTTGCCTTCGGCCATACTTCTCACCATTGTTGGACACATTTGACATTGCAGAACAACTCACACCAATAGAGCTAAACCCAGAGTGCATGGAACAGGCCACCACTGATCGGATCATGGACACACAGATCAAGAGCACTCACCAGTAGAAGATGCAATTATATTGGGTTGTCAAAGTTGGCCAACTCCTTCACCAAGGCAAGTGGCTCACCAGGGACCAAGTTCAGCAAAAGTTTCCCCATCTCATGGAGGCACTCAACGCAATGGGAACCATTGCTTCCTAAGGGGGGAGGAATGACACAAGTGGATATTTGCGGTCACCTGCCTATTCCACTTGGACCCCCAACACTGCCTCTTTTAGTTTTTTTGTTTCCTTGATTGTAGCACAATTTACTATTTTTGGCACTTTTTTGGGTCTTGAACTTCCAGAGCCATTTTGAGGCCCTAAACGATGGTTTTAGGGAAAACAGAGAGACCAAAAAGGTCCCCAACCAACTTGCCTATTTGCTTTTGGCATTTTCTTTGAGATCTTCGAAACAAGGTATTATGATAGCCAAACAAAGATCATATGCCAAATTTACGACCCCGGGAAATTGATGTACCAATTTACCCAAACGGGGCCCACAGTTTTAGCGCTTCATCTCCTAGGGTTAGGTTTTTGGATGTTTAGGGTTTTCCATTGTTTCTCAATAATAAATAGGCCTTTGAGCCTCATTGTAACATAGTTCAGAGGCATGTAGCCACCACATCTCTCCTCATAGATAAGCTAACATTTCCCGAGCTATCTTATTTCCATTCTGTTTGTAAGCATAGTTCAATATTTTTCCATTAATGAAATGAAGTGTTTTTCTGCCGCATGTCTATGTTTATGATTATATCTATAAGTTTTTGTGTTCCAGTTTAATTTTGGATCAGACAAATAGCAAGTTTTGGCCAAATTGAAGGACAAATAATAGAGCCTGGCTTGGAGAAGCATAACTTGCTCAATTTTTAACTTTTTTTAGCTAAAGAAGAACCTATATGGGGGTTTTTTAGCGTCTTGAACTCATTAGAAACCTTAGTTTTCTAATTTGAGTACTTTATGATGGAATTTTTGCATAATCAAGTCTTTTAGTGCCAAAGACAATCAGAGTTTTGAAGCAGTTTGAAGGCATTTTGAGCATGGAGAGAGCCTAGTCAGAGGTTTTCCAGCCTTTTAATTTCATCTTTAATAGCGGTTACTTCAGTAGAACAACTAGTTTTAGTATTTTCTAAATATGTGTTCATGAGAGAAGTTATTTTCAATACTTCAATGTGGAGTTGTTGTATGTTTTTTTGCTCGGATTTTAGGTGGAGTACAAGGACTTGTTGTGTGAGTCCTTTTTATGTTGACATTTTCATGACTTGTTGTAGGGAATCATATTTATGAGTGATAATTATTTGTATGAGAAACAAGCCACTCTACTGTGAACAATTTGTATGTACTCATTTGTTGTTGAAATCAATAGAGCGGTCTAGCTGTTGGAGCAGGCCTGGAGATGTAGCCCAGGAGGGGTGAACTCTGTCATCAAATGTTGGTTTCTTCTCTTCATGTTTGTCATTTTGAGTTGCATGTGAATGTGTTTCTTTTTAAAGTTCATGTGAAAACCAAACTCAACATTTTAAAGAGGTTATGAAACTTGTTTACCTTTAAAGACCCATTTTGTTTACTTGCAAAGTGTTAGAGGACGGTCAATTTTTTTTAGAGGAGAAGTTATCCTCCATTTTTAGATCAGGTGGTATCAGAGCTGGTTCTAACCAAGTTGCAAGTATGGGCAAGAAACTGAAGCGTGAAAGACTCCAAGAGTTAGAGGAGATCAATTTGTCTCTTCGAATGGAGAATGTTGAGTTGAGAAGGTTGCTTGAAGTTGCATAGGAAGAGAAAAGAAAAATGTGCCTACAGTTGCAGCATGTAGTTGAGGAACAAATTGGTGAGAGTTTCATTCCAGAAGCAACAAAGAATCCCTCCAAGATGAAGCCAATTTGTGGGCATGGTCCAGACACAAGATATGGACCCTATGTTGAGAATGATGCTTGTGAGTTTTGTCAGCATCTAAAAGATTCTCCTTATGTGCCCGTTGGTAAAAGTGGGTGCCTTGAGTCATCATCTACTTCGTCATCAACATCTGAAACAGAAAATATGGGTGACAAGTCAAAGGAGTTAATTATCATTTATAGTTCTATTGCAGCTTTTGAAAACCATACCAAAGGTATTGGTATGAAGCTTTTAACTCGGATGGGTTATGATGGAGGAGGCCTAAAAATCAATGACCAAGGTATCACTAATCCTATCGAGGTGAAGGAACGACTGTGATATGAAGGATTGGGTTATGATCATGGAGAAATCAGAGAGTGCTTTAAAGTTATTGAGGCAAAGAAATCATCAATTGATGATATGTCACACCAAGATGGTAGTGATAATGAAAAATTATCTCCAAAGGGAGATGAATGTTCTAAGGGACATGCAAAGTCCAGTCCTCATCTTCAAAGTCAGCGCCCAAAGGACAAGTATAAATTTCATGGGGATTTTAAAAATGTTGGTGATTTTGATTATTTATGGGGCATGTTTCCTTGCACATTTTGTGTTGCAGCTGACCGTTTTTTGGACGATTGTGAGGAACGTAAGGTGATGGTCAAAGGAATGGACCAAATCCTTGGGACAAAGCATGAGGAATATCTCCTTGCTATGTAGACTTCCTTGTCGAAGGGCAAGCAAAAGTATTTTTGTACCCGTTGTAGCATGAATGGGCACCAGATTGAAAGTTGTTGGAAACTCCATCCGGAATTTCGTCCCAAGAAGGACAAAGATTGTTCAGAAATGGAAACAGGAAATTATAGTTTAATTTTTCCTTGAATTAAACTGAGAATTAAAATCGAATTCTATTCTCATAGCAACTTGTAAATAGTTATTTAAATTAAATTAACTTAACTAGCTTAGTAATTTCGAGTTGGAAGTCTTTCCATAGTCATGTATACGTTCTCCCTAAATTTTAGGGGTCCATGATGAGTTTATTTGAGTTGTAGTTAGATTAACTAAGTTTGACTGAGTTATGGGCAGTTAAATTAGTTCTAACTGTTTGTAGAACTAATAGAGGATTAGCAATCAATTAGTGCATTGGTGCATCCACAAGTATTACTCTAGTTAAATGAAGATTCCCTCATGAGAAACTCATGCATGTCAGTGCAGAGAAAGACCTAGTTGAGACTAGAGTGTAGGGACAATGTACTATCAGTTGTATGATTTACTTAGTTGTAATTATCATGCATGCAAACAAGAAAATGACCTAATTTAGGATTGCATAGTTTTGGAAGCATGAATTCCCTTTAAATACAAGCTATTCATCTTAGGAATTGTGCAAGAAAATAAGGGCTTGGCAGGCAGTGGAAATTGGCTAAGAGTGGGCTTGTGAGGCAGAGAGTTGAGCATACTTGTGTGGAATTGTTCTTGTGAGAACAAGCTTTGTATCTTCACTCATATTTATGATTAATGCAATACAGATAGTCGGGGTTTTGAGCAGTGGCTTTCCCCAAAGAAACTTATTGTGTTATGTGCCATTGATTTATCTTCTTTTTGTTCATATTGTTTTCATCGATATATTGGCTTCCGTTGGTTGAAAGTAGAAGTAGATTATTGTCTTATGATTTAGTACATTGCATGAGCTTGTGAATCTACAGGAAAATCTACATGGTATAGAAGCTGAAGACAATATACTAGAGGAGATTTCGAAGTTTTTGAGTTCAGGGTTACAGGTGAAATTCAAATTTGCATTTCATACTCAGGATCGATAGATGGCATTCTACGGTTTGCAGCTCAAGTATGCCTTGGAAGGAAACTCAAATTATATAGCCTGGAAGGATAGAATGGAGGCCGTGTTGGAGGATAATGGCTTGAAGGAATCCATTGATCAAGGTATTCTTAAGCCACCAGCATTGGATACAAAAGGTCTAGCTGAATGGGGGAAGTGTGTGGGAAGGGCGAGGTGGATGATGCTTGAGGGAGTTCGAGACCACATTGTCTCGAGTCTCCATGGGAAGGAGACTTCATATGCTATGTGGAAAGCATTGAAGGACCTTTTCCAAAACAACAGTGACCATAGGAAGTTGGCACTGAAAGATAAACTTCAAAAAATCAAGATGGAGAAAGGTGAGACCATTCCAAAATACTTGACCAAGTTCATAACCTACAGAGATGAACTTGGAAGTGTTGGAATAACAATTTATGAGGATTATATGGTGAGCCTAGATCTCCTATGCCTTCCTAAGAGTTGGAATAGCTATTAGGACTCTATGAATGGAAGGGAAATGTTGCTAGATTGGGAACGACTATGGTCGAATTTGATGTAGGAGGAGATCAGAAGGAACACTAGAGATGGTTCCTCATCTAAGACTAATGATGAGGAAAATTGTGCCTTAGCAGGTAAGGCAAGGAAGGGGAAAGGGAAGGCTTCCCATTCCAAATCAGATTCTTGCCATGGAGGTAAGAAGAAAGACATGTTGAAAGTTAAGTGCTTTGATTGTCATGAGTTGGACCATTTTGTTACAAATTGTCCACTCAAGAAGTCCAAGAAGAAGTCCTCAGGAGGAGTGGCAGGTGAGGCTTTGGCCTCTCAATTCAAATTGGACTTTACTCTCATTGCATGCATGGTGTCATCAATGATGGGTAGTGTATGGTACCTTGATAGTGGAGCTTCATTCCACATGACTGGTGACAAGGAGCTATTCAGTGCCTGGAGGAGAAGGATCTCCAGATGCATATCAAGATGGGTGATGACGAGAGGTATAGTGCTACAGGATTGGGTATGGTTACTTTTTAGAGGGAGCATGGTGCTCCTCTCACCTTGAGGGATGTTATGTATGTGCCCAGGTTGAAGAAGAACTTAGTATCGGTCGCCATGTTGGAGGACAAAGGCTATGATGTGGTCTTTAGCAAAGGAAAGACGTTCCTTAGACACATAGCCATGGGTCAAGTAAAGAAGATTGGGATTCGAGTGAAGAATCTCTATAAGTTGGAGGTAGAGGATTGTGCTTCTTTGAGCACAAAAGCAGAGATGGTGCAGAGCCAAGACATTGGCGAGTTGTGGCATAGGCGATTGGGCCACTTGCATCATGGGGCTTTGAAGATCATGCAACAGATCTCTACTGGGCTTCCCAAAGGTACACTTGAGCAAGTTGATACATGCAAGGGGTGTACTTTGGGAAAATACACCAAGGCTTCCTTTCACAATAGAGACAGTCGAGCAAAGGTTATTCTAGAGTGAGTCCATTCATATGTGTGTGGACCATTCTCGACAACATCCACGACCAAACACATGTATTATGTTATATTTGTTGATGACTTTTCTCGTAAATGCTGGATATTTTTCATGCAGAAGAAGGATCAAACTTTCACAAAGTTTTGTGAATTTAAAGCATTGGTTGAGAAAGAGTCGGGCAAGAAGGTTAAAGCTTTGAGGAGTGATAACGGTGGTGAGTATGTCTCAAATGAGTTTAAGAACTTCTGTGCATGAGAAGGGATTATACGAGAGTTGACGACATCCCATAACCCACAACATAATGGGGTGACTGAGAGGAAGAACAGAAGCATTGTAGGGGCAACACATGCTATGTTGAATGACTAGGGCCTACCAATACACTTGTGGGCTAAGGCACGCAACACAACAATCTATTTGCATAATATAAGCCCACATTGGATACTTGGGATGAAGACACCAGAGGAGGCTTTCTTCGGCAAGAGGGCAGATATTGGTCACTTCAGGATTTTTGGGTCATTGATATATTTCCATGTGACCAAATATGCACAGATGAAGCTTGAGATGACAATAGAATTGGGGATATTTGTGGGGTACACTGATACACTTCACAACTATCAGGTGTACTTACCGACCAGCAGGATGACAGTGGTTCGCAGGGATGTCAAGTTTGATCAGCAGAAGGCCTTGTGATAAGTTGGGTTATACATTTAGGAATCCACGCAAATAAACCCTTAGTTGTTAAAGTGTCTTTAAGATCCCACTTATTCATTTAAACTAAGTTAGTAACTTAACTATTATTATTATTATTATTATTATGAACAAGGCCTTGCTTCAATCAAGGTCTGATATGAGCTGCACATGCTTTAAGAAGAAACAACATTGCCCTCAGGTTGTCCATCTTCCAAAACCCATTTATTAGTTCACATCATTTATATGAAGCAGTTATCTAAATTCCTATCATCAAGAGTGAGATCATTTATATTCTCAAGAGGCAAACAATTGAACTCTGAATAATCCTGTTATGAACCTCCCTGAGGTATGTATATTGATCTATTCACATTAAAGTTCTTATGCATTTTGTTATAACGTTCATGCAGTATCCTTTCAGGAACTTAAAGAGTTAGTTATGTTCCACTCTTTTTCAGCAGGCCTCTAGTGATTTTGACAAGGATAGGTGAGGTCAATGCCATCAAGGAAGATTTGTAAGTTCAAGAAGAGAGGAAGGCAGAAATTCATGCCCAAAAGTGCATGCACTTTCCTCACGAGAAACATTTAAAAACTTGAGGAAAAGGAGGCCAACCCTTGTTAGCATCAGAATTCCCACTAAGATAACAAAGGCCATCTTCTTCCTATATCATTACCTACTCCTTGTAATATATTTTATAAGTAAATTTCCTTCGAATGCATTCTAAAGAGTTCAGACTTCAGACACAGATCTTGTTAAGTCTAGAAAATAATTACCATGGCATGATACAGTCAATTTATCAACCTGGATGCCAAAAAAATGTTTTAGATTTAATTTATGTGTGTGAATTTTAACTGCAGTTCATTATGATCTTTTTCTAAAAAAGGTTATATACAACTTTTAAGAGCAATCAGTTTCAATCAATCATGATCAACTTTGAACTATAGTCAACATGGTCAATATATAACCATATGGTCAATATATTTAACTGCAGTTCATTATGATCCGTCTCTAAAAAAGGTTAAATACAACTTTTAACACCAGTCAGTTACAATCAATCGTGATCAAATTTCAACTATAGTTAATTTCAACATGGTCAATATAACCATAGTCGATTGACATAAAGGTCAATAGAGGTAGAAGTGCATGTGTATGGATGACTTTTTCTTTATGGCATGGTGTATATTCGATATATCTTTATGCATTTATACAAAGATATCTACACACACATACATATATACATACATGTGCTACAAATAAAACACATCAATATTTTACACTTAGTACTTATGTATTACATTGAGTTGCCCAGGTTCATGGGTGCATCAAAACACAAACATGCACATCAAAGTTGCATGGAGTCTCTTGTATGGGGACATTCTAGCACCCAGGGTACTAGAAATGTCTAGTACCCCAGGTTCATGGGTGCATCAAAACACACACATGCACATCAAAGTTGCATGGAGTCTCTTGTATGGGAACATTTCTAGTACCCGGGTACTAGACATTTCTAGAGATGGGGTACCTGGTACAAACCTCCAAAATAGGCTATGCCAAGTGCAGGTATGTACATCAATATTTTACACTTAGGGGTACTAATGTATTACACTAAGTTGAACAAGCTCATGGGTGCATCAAAACACACAAAAACACACACATGAAACTTACAATGAATCTCAGGTATGGAGGGCATCTTTAGTACATGAACTACCGAGTACAAACCTTGGAGAATAGAGCATGCTAGTGAAGATGTTTTTGTGTGCGTGCATGCATGTGTTACCTTGTTTGGTTTGACAAAATTGGCCAAAGGTGCAGTCTGATATGAGATCACAGGATCCATTCTCATTTGACCTGCTGGTCAATACCAACATCCATCTAGGACTCTAGGGAAGTGGGTCAAATTCTGAAAGCTTGAAATGAAGCCTGAAATGAATGAAAACAACAAGAAAATGGTGTGAGCTACATAAAATCATTGTCAGTTGCAATAAGATGGTACCTACGACAGAAAACTACCCACAACTGAAAATTGAAGCCCATCGCAACAAAATGGTGCCCACATAGCAAAATTCAGATACCCACTGCATACAATCACTGTCCACAGCAAGAAGATGATGCCTGCATGAAAAAAGAAGGGATGGACATAGAAAGGGTGTCCATTAGTTTTTGTAGCAGCAAATAAGCACCCCAAGCTCCAAATTGAGGCCCAAAAGTGGTTTTCAGCACTCACCAAATGAAAAACAATGTTGTTGCATTTTTCATCTCCATGGTGGAAAAAATGAATGTTGGGATATATTTTCAAATTATACATGTTTCAAACAAGGTTTAGAGTTAAGAAAATAAAGCATTGACCTTTCTTAACTCAGATTTATTTACAGCCAGTCAGGAGTAGCCTGAGTGGTTGGCATTCATGGTGCTAATGACACCCACCTCAGTTGGAATCAAAGGTAACCTTGCTCAGTATGGTTGTGTGCTATCATAATAGGCCAGGGGGGTTTTCTAGGTAGCAACACTATGTGATTCTTGGTGGCGTCAATGATTGTATGTTATAGTTACCAATTTGCCCCTTGACAAATTAATTTAAAAAAAAATAGATATGTATGCATTTGTTGGTTTCCTATTGGTACTTGCCCAATGAAGGCTTTAGTTTCAAGTTATGTATGTCCCAAAGAGTGTAAAGGGTTGAGAAAATAAACCATTGACCTTTTTTTGCCTTAGATTTTTCATGTTAGTTTTATTCTACAATTGAGAACACACATCAAGGGCTACAGTCCACAAGAAATTATTTTAACTGGATATTAGAGAAATAATGTAGTTTTTTTCATGTCCATCCAACAAAATTCAGCAAGATATTAGCAGTTGTGAAGACAACATTCTTTTCTTCCAAGAATGGGCACTAGGAATGGGGCAGTCAACACAGAATTAATTAGCCTATTAAATAGGAACATCCCTTGATTTGGGTTGGGGTCATTGGATGCATCCCCAGAGAGCTTAGGAGATGCCTGTCTTTTTCCCAGGTGAAAGATGCGCATCTCCCGAGCCACACCAGGGACAAGGGGCATATCCCCTTTCCAAGTTCATGTAGCCTACTGCAAGGGATGTAAACCTTGACTATTGAGGTATCATTTACTCATTTCCTTCCTACATAATAAGGAGTTGTCCCCAATTCTGTTAAAGATCAGTAAATATTTGTTCAAACGTAAACTGGGAAATCCATTTAGATTGATATGGTAGAGTCATTTTTTGACCAGTCAAATGAATTGTTGTGCTTGCTTCCTATGGTTCTAGTTCATGTATCAAAAAACATATCTTCTCAAACTGAACAATAGAACTCTGGAATGGTACCTTTCCCAGTGAGACACATGCACCTCTTTGTCCAAGTGTGATGGCTCATTAAGTTTCATAATATTGATGCTAATATCATGAATACCAAGGTGCGCTTGGAGATCAACACAAAAATCCTTTGGGCCTTGTTAACCCTCAGATTTACCCCTTGCAAACTAGAGGGTTAAGAGCCAGCTCTCATTGAGCTGGCATTCAGAGTCTGCTTTTAGAGTTTGCTGCTTCCACACAGGTCAGAGCCAGCTTTCATAGAGATCAGATGAAGGAGTTTTCAATGATTTCAGCCAATTTCATAGTCAAAGACATTTCACGGCCACTTTCATCAGTTCTGGAGGACACTACTATTTTTAGCAGCTAGAGTTCAAAGACTTTAATGTCAAAGGTACGAGCTCATGATTCTGATGAGCTATTTCTGCGTGACATGTGAAACATTGTTATTTTTAGTAGTTGAGGTTCTGAGGTTCGCATGGAAATTCTAAGCACATATCCAAATCATAGTATTCAAAACTAGCCGGTTTGAATAGGAAACCAATCAAACCAGTTGGTTGAATCACTGAAGGGGATGAACTGGTTGAAAAAACAGGTTAGATTGATTCATGGGCTAATACTTTCCATAACCGTCCATAAACCGACCAGTTTATGACAAACCCAACTGGTTTTCCCATAAACCAGCGAGTTCATTACCAGCTTGGTCATTGACCCCACGTGAGTTGTTTTTTGGCTTTTCTGAGTGGTTTTGAGCAATGTGGAAAAAGTCAAAGTCGGGATTAAACCGGCAAGGGTCAAAAATTGAAAAACTCGTTAAAGTTAGGAGTTTTTTTAAAAATTCGGAAAAATTATAAAAAATACAAAAATAATCATTTTTATTTTTTATTTTTTTTAGCATCTAGAGTATCCACAACATCAAATCAATGCATTTCCACATAAACATGTAAAGAAAGCTAATATATAATATGTATATGAAGTCTAGTGCTACATCACATATCAAAATAGTGAATCAACTCCTGAATCTTGAGTATTGTCTGAGTCTCAACTCTCAAGAGTCAAAATATCAACAAAAAATATAATAAATGTATATCATGACTCATCTACATGTCATAAAGTAATCAGTGACTGAGATCCTCTGCCCCTTTTACGGGAATAGGGAATGGCTTTGCCTTTTCCTCTAGAGGAAGAAGGCCCAGCCACTGGAAATACAAATGGACTCAGTCATCCTCTAGAAGCCGATAAAAGAGGTGGCCTTTGTCTTATGTTGCTACTGCCCATCCTAGATGGTGTCACCTCCTCCTCATCATCTTCGTACAGCTCTGCCTCCTGACCCTGATGTTGCTCCTCCTCCTCTACCTCAGGCTCTCCCTCCCCTACCACTGCTACGTCCTCTGGATCCACATCTAACCAATCAGGGATCGAGTCCATGGTCGGCCTCTCAGTCTCAACCCTCCATGCAACAGTGGTATCAATATTGTCCAATGAGATGGCTTCCACATCAGGAGGTTTCTGAAGTTGTGTCACCCACAATCGAAGATTGTAGTAGATGTAGAGCATGTCATTGAGGTTTTGGGACTCCAATTTGTATTAGGATCATAGATTGTAAATTATTACTTAGAAAAATTAAATTGAAAATAATCAAATGAATTCAAAAAATTTAATTTCAAATTTTTTACCTGTTGCACTTTTTGCTATGTATTTTGTCAAATACACTCCAGTTGCACTCACACCCAGAGGAATTGCATGTTTGGCTGAGCACTTGAATGGCAAGCTTTTGGAGATAGGGTACTTTGCCACCATAGCTTGTCCACCAAGCATCTACAAGTCAAAAGAAAAATGAGAAACATAAAGAAAAAAAAAACATTGAAATTCTAAACTTGAAAGTTTGAAACAAGTTGAAGCTTACCTGGCATTTTGGTCGTCCTATTCTTAATAGCCATGGTAAAACCAAATGTGCCACCTCCAATCCTATATACCTCCATTTCTTTAGAAATATCCTAATGTTCTTGCTCAGATGCCACCATCCTCTTGTTGAAGAATCTAGGGCAAATTAGTGTAGTGTGATTCTTCGTTACTTGATAACAATTTGTGGAGTATTTTTACTTTTCCTTATTATCTTATTCTTCTTCTTCTTATTATTAGTGCATATGTGTGTACTTCATCAAACTGATACCAAAACATAAGAACAAGTACACAAGACGTTGGCTCTCTACCAGGGCCAAAACCTCTCTTCTCTTGAGAGGAAAACCCTTTAGTGAATTTCTCTTATTGAAGCTTCAATTGATCAATACCAAACCCTAGACCCCTGACAAAGAGATCCTCCGAGCACAAGTCAAGTCTTCACTCCTTTTTGCACCTTATACCCTGACACTTCTTCCGGCACCTTGTATCCGAGCACTTCTTCTGACACTTTGTTTCTCAACACTTCGTCCTTCTCCTTCCAGCACTTCATTCTTCTTTCAACTTGTTAGTAACCTAATTGTACTTTCTCTAGATAAGATGCCTATGATGAAACCATTTTCATATGATGATTCCTTTCTTGTCTTCACAAATTAATGAACTTGTAAGACCGTAATGGGAGGGTTGTTATGACAGCAAGGACAACCTCTTTACCTTCGCACATCTGACTATTTTCTCTATGGTGTAGACCTCTTCCTTCTTCACTTGTGAGAGTTCCTTCTATGCTTGAGTGAGGGGCCTCATAGGCATGCTTAGATTTCCCAACCAATGATATTATTTCACTGTAATGATAATTTTGCTGTGATTGCAGAAAAGGTTTGTTTCTCACATGTGTGACTGTTTTCTACCCTAGAAAATAGTCCCTTCAACTTCAGTCTAGACTCTTCCTTGTACGCTGCACTAAAGGCTCCTTTTCTTATCACTTGATCACCCTTCTTCTTCCTCATTTTCTGTGCTAATTTCAGAGCTATGAATGCATTGTATTAGAGTGGAGTATGACCCTTATATATAGGTGTTTGCTCCTTTTAGGCCAATTTGAGGCCGACTAGATAACTTGTTTGAAGGCCGACTCAAGGACTACTCTTATGCTTCAAATTTCTTTTTCCAAGGATGTCGTTGCTTGGAGGATGCTTGTGAATTTGCTTGGAGGTATTCTCTTGGCCATAATACATATACATGCAAGTTATAACATGCCCTTAAGGTCTTCAAATTATTCTTTTAAATATTTGACTCACCTATAACACTTTAAATAGTGTTAGACCTATTTCAATGAGAAAGAAACTCATTGACTTATATTATAAAAATAATATTTCTTTTCTTGAATAAATAAAAATTTCAAAAGTACATTTATGAAGACCGAACCTAGTTACATTTCCTTCAACACTCCCTCTTAACTAGGGAGGTATTCATATAATCTTCCAAGGTGTTTAGCTATTATCTATATTGAATAATTCACATAAGAGAAATTGGATTAGCAATCCATCTATTATAGCATCATATCCATCAACATTGTCATAGTGCAAGGCCTTGACTAATAGCTCCATCTCTTTATGAGACCATGAGCTACAACGCTGGCGAGACTAATGATTTATAGACACCTTCATCATTGTCTCTCAAGGTACATACCCACCCGAGTGTTCACTGAGTATGACCTTCTAGGACTATTATTATCTTGGGTTCCTAGCCCTCAAAGAATATCGGTCCTCTTGCCTACTCTTGTCTTGGATGCCCTACACATCCTCAAAGAGTATCGGATGCCAGATGATTACCCAATCCTCCCATTATTTCTTCCCAAGTGAAGACAAGAATGTTGTGTCTATCTTGTGTCTACATTTCCATTCATGGCCTTCATCTAGACTTATGGTTGTTAGTCCTGGTCTAGTGCATGACCCATGAAATGGAAAACACAATTGTCACTCCTTTGTAATCAGGGGTGATCCAAAACTCCCTCTTGATTAGGGACCTGTTAGAGCTCCCTCTTAACTAGGGACTCTTTCATTCATCAACAACTTCTTCTTTGGGTGTCCTTTAGTTGCTTGATCTTCTTCCTTTCTTTGATGTCATGAAGTCTTTGTTCAGACTTCTTCTAGGTAGGGCACCATCCATCGATCACTTTCCTCCCTGGTTTGTCATGTCATGCTTCCTTCGTGGAAAGTGGCTTTCTTGTCATTCATCAGGTTTTCTTGTCATCTTGGCTACTCTTTTGTCATCTTGTCCATGCTTCGGAATATTCTTCTCATGGATGCTTCGTTGTACTTGCATGTTTACATGCTTTGACCTAGTAGCCCATCATGACTTCATCCTGATATTGCTTCAACATTGCTTTTTATTTTGTTGGATGGTTTCTTCATCATGACATCTCTGTAGAGTAGAATCAGTTATTTGCACCTTTTATATCTCCAAGGCCTTCATAGGTGTCAAGGGTCCTTTCTTCCTTTATCTTGCCTTCTTTCAGGAGATCTTCGAAGTATCTTGTCAAATAGTGATTCTCGGTGATCATGGTGTTCTTCCACATGCTTGATCTCTTTCTTCATTGGCTTCTTATCAGATAGATAGGTCAACCATATAATGCTTCATATGAGATCATTCCTTCATTGCTTGCTTCCTGGACTTGTCAGCTTTTCTTCTTGCTTCTCAGTCAGCAATCTTATGCTCCTTATGTAAGCATATTATTTTGTTGACCTTCATTGCATTGTAGTACATGCCTTCGAGCATGTTCTTGGTGAAAGAGATTCTTTCATACTTGGTCATGTTATAGAACTATTACCATGACTCAATAATATACAAATGATAACATGACTTAAACTTTGATGCATACATACCGCATCTTAATTCTCCTTTGATCATCTTAGCTTCATTTGGTTGTCCTTGGTGTGGCCCTTCTTGCTTCATCTTAGCTTGCTTGCATATCATCATTTTCTTGAATCCCATGGATGGGATTCTCATGAGACATTTGCTTTGGTCCATGAACCTTCTTTTGAAGATTTCATCATATGATCTTAAAGATCCTTGCCTTGCAAATGTTTCTTCTTTTTTTGATGATGGAGGTCTTCTAAGATTCTTAATCATGATCAATTTCTTTTCATCGTGGATGAGGTCCTATACTAGGTATGCTTCTTCTACATGAATATCTTGATCTATATCTGCCATGCTCCTATATTGTAAAAGATATTTCTACTCATGCATTTTTGTTCTTATCATAAATGCTACATCTTCATGAGTATCTAGAACTCTATGTACTACATGCTTCTAGATTCTACAAGATGTTTCTAGCCATGCAATTTTATTCTATTCCTACATGCTCCTATACTACTCAAAACTTTGAAAGAAGTCTAGAAGTAAGGAGTTTGACCTAGTCATAGTAGAGATCTGGAGGATCTTCCTTGTTTTGCTTCTTTCCTTCTTCTTTCACCTCTTGAGTTATGTGAGCTTCTTCCCTCTTTATTTTGTTTTTGTTGTCCTTCTTGAGCTTAGGAAAATTCATTTTATAGTGTCCATATTCTTGGCATCCAAAACATTGGATTTTGGACATGTCTTTGTTTTTTGTTCTTCGTGGACCAAACTTGCCAAATTTTCCCTTTCCCTTTCCCTTGGCAATGGTAGCAAATGCTAGGTCCTTTGATCCCACATCTTCTTTTTCCTTAGTTTGGTTTCCCTTGTCCTGCATAGAGACCACATTTCATTGAGAGTGGTTGATTCCTTCTTGGCATATATGCTTGATGTGAAGTTTCCCCACTCCTCAGGTAGAGCATTGAGTACTACAGTTGTCATTTCTCTTGAGACATGACTTCCCCAAGCTCTTAAAGTGGATCTCTCATTTCAGAGATTTTCATGAAGTAGGGAGCTATTCTTTCCTGTGTTATCTTCATCTTGTATAATCAATTCCTTAGAGATATTACTTCTCCGGTTGTGGATACCGAGAATAGCTCTACTAGCTTATCATAAATTTCTTTTGATGTCTCAAACTTGGAGACATAGGGAATGAAAGAGTTTTTGATTGATTCTACCATAATCCTTTGAGCTCTTGTCTCATTCTTATTGTACTTAACTAAAGGCTTGGATTTGCTCCTTAGTAGGGATAGTGATATTCCCTTTGACATGTTCTAGGAGTTCATTCTCCTTGAGAAGTAGATCAGCCCTCTTCTTTCATGAAAGAAAGTTATTGGTGCCTACCAATTTATTGCTTTCCTTGCAAAAAGACATTGATGTATATTCAGAAGGGGACATGTACTTACTTGATATATTTTTGATATGTGATGGATTTTCTTCCTCCTTGAAGACTTGATGGCTTGCCTTCCTTGGACTTTGATGTTCTTCAAGTTGCCTTCTCCAAGTGGAATTTCTTGATGATGAGATTTGCTTGAAGACTTGTAGCTTGATGTAGGTCCTGCTTCAATCTGCTCTTCTTTGTAGGCGCCTTTATGTAAGGCTATTCTTCTAGCTTTATAGACCTCCTTGATGAATGATGGATTGTGTACCCTTCTTGTCCTTGAAGTGATTGAGACTTCTAGGCCTGATGCTTCAAGTTTGTAGATGCTTCTCCTTGATTAGTGTTCTTGAGTTTCCCTTTCCTTGATGTGTCACCTTACCCTCTGATACCATGTTGAAAAATCTAGGGCAAACTAGTGTAGTGTGATTCTTGTTACTTGATAACAATTTGTGGATTATTTTTACTTTTCCTTATTAGCTTATTCTTATTCTTATTATTATTAGTGCATATGTGTGTACTTCATCAAACTCCTACCAAAACATAAGAACAAGAACATAAAATGTTGGCTCTCTGCTAGGGCCAAAATTTCTCTTCTCTTGAGAGGAAAACCCTTTAGTGAATTTCTCTTATTGAAGCTTCTATTGATCAATGCCAAACCCTAGACTCCTGACAAAGAGATCCTCCAAGCACAAGTCAAGTCTTCACTCCTTTTTGCACCTTATACCCTGGTACTTCTTCTTGCATTTTGTTTCCCAACACTTCGTCCTCCTTCTTCCGGCACTTCGTTCTTCTTTCAACTTGTTCGTAACCTTGTTGTACTTGCTCTAGAGAAGATGCCTTTGATGAGACCCTTTTCATATGATGATTCCTTTCTTGTCTTCACCAATCAATGAACTTGTAAGACTATAATGGGAGGGTTGTTATAATAGTAGGGACAACCTCTTTACCTTCGCACGTGTGATTATTTTCTCTATGGTGTAGACCTCTTCCTTCTTTGCTTGTGAGAGCTCCTTCAATGCTTGAGTGAGGGGCCTTATAGGCCTGCTTAGATTACCCAACCAATGATATTATGTGACTGTAATGATAGTGTTGTTGTGATTGTAGAAAGAGGTCTGTTTCTCGGAAATATTCATTTCGAAGGGAATAGTGGTGCCTCGAGCCTGCCCTTTGTCTATCCACAATTCAAGAGATCATTTTTCTCAACTCAGCATTTATGGCCCATTAGGTTATCATACACATGTCTATTTGACAACAATGGTGGCCTGCTTGTAGAGAATGTTAAGAACGCAAGCATGGGCATTAGAAAGTAGAAACGTTGGTTTTAAATGACTGAAAGCAACAGATGACAGAGGGGTTGGTTACAACATCCTTTTGCAATCATTATGGTGAGGGAGTGTAGCTGACCTCATTGGGGAAGTAGAAGCAGGCCACATCTCCCTCCTTGGCACAAATAAGGCATTGAACAATATGATGATAGCATCCCTTGTCACTATTGGTGTCTAGTTGCAGAACAATTTCATGATAGCATCCCTCATCACTACCAATGTAGATCGTGAGGCATAGGAGATGGGCATCATTGGTGATAATGTGCGGTCTCTCCACAATCTATTAGGTTGCCACCTCATAGACCAATAAGATGCTACTATGGTGTTGGAGGGACATGTTTGGGACCTAGACTTCACAATTGTCGTGCTTGGGTTACGTTGTGAGCCATTGTTGGTGCTTTGGGGCATCAATTACAACATACTTCCTCATTTGCAAAGAGATCCAATTCACAGAGCTTTGTGGATTCTACCTTGCAAGGTACCAAACCTTATAGGAAACATACGCGTCGCACTAAGGGCAAATCCTCATTCAATCCTTTGTGGATTCTACCTTGCAAGGTACCAAACCTTATAGGAAACATACGCGTCGCACTAAGGGCAAATCCTCATTCAATCCTCAATAGTAGCACAGTACAATGGAGAAAATTCTTATGGATCCTGGGACGTCTAGCAGTAAGGAAGCTCATACTAGTGGCCCAACTGGTGTCACCCATCCTCTGCTTGTAATGCACCAATTTCCAGTTGGGCAGTCCCTGACAATAATGCACCATCTGCTAGCAATGCACCCTTGGATCAATGATGAGGACTACTACGAACCAACACCAGTGGAATGGGAAGATCCTCTTGAGCTCAAGCATGGTGAGGAGAAACCCAGCAAGCAACATTTGGCATTGCTTCGGCTTCCATTACGACTTAGGTCATTTTGAGGCTCCTGCCATTCTATTTTTTTTTAATGATATAAATTATTCAAGCGATCATTTGGTTTCCCTCACAAGGGAAAATGGTCCTACCTACCACAGTTTTGTAACAACCAACCTCTTTTTCTTATGGCGCAATCTAGCTAGCCAAATCCCTTAAAGCATGTAATATATGTACATTTTCTATAATATAAAGATGTCTAACTTCTTATAAAATTTAAGCATGTTTGTTCTCTTATAAATAAGTTTGTCAACTATCTTAGGGAAGTAATGGAATTGAAAACGTGTGAGTGAGCAGTTATGGATTTCTAGTCGTTGTTGTTCCTCACCTTTGTGTTGATTTTTTTGTTGTAGATTGGTGTTTCATTTGTTGTTAAGAGTGGATATTTTCAGTCTTCGTGATAGCTTTGGATTTTTTTTTCCATTGAATCAGGGTTTGTCTTGATTTTCAACTGCCTCAGTCTGCTATCAACTCGGATGTTATTTTACTATTCTATCTATTCCCAACACATTGGGGTCTTTCCTATTGTTGGATTATGATCTGGTGATGCATTCTTTAACTCTTAAGTGGTTGAGATCATTTCTTGTTCAATTGGTCTCTTGAGCAGATTTGTTTAAAAGGTGAAATCAGTTCTCTCTCTTGATTTGGGAATTCTCTCCTTTGTGATGAAGAATGTAACTACGTTGAAGGAAAGAGAGTTGATTGGTAAGTTCATTGGCCTTTTCCCTAGCTATAATTATGTTTTAGAACGGGTCTCTCTTAACTGGGTAAATCATGAGCCTGTTGGTATTTTCTATCGTTGAAACAATTATTACGCATTTCTTTTTTAAAATAAGGAGGATAGAAATCATATATACAAATCTAGACCTTATTTCATGGGCCGTAAAGGAATGTTTCTCACCCACTAGTTTTTGGATTTCAATGATCCGGAAATCAAAAAGAGGCTAAAAATTGAAAGTGCTCAGAATCTCCCAAAACCGGTGTAAAGTCGTAGTGTTCGTCGTCCTAGTTCCAACGATGCTTGAATTGCCTTAATCTGAGGTTGTATGAAGAAGTTATGACATTCTAAACTTTTTGACCAAAAACAAAAATGTAGATGGGCTGACTCGGGAGTCCATACTGCTGAGATCATGTTCACATCAGGATGACAACTAGGCGTACGAGGGGGCAATTAGAGCCCGCCAAGTGTCAGTTTGTATAGTTGGCATCATCTTATTACTTGAGGTTATTTTGGTGGCCTAATAGGAGGCCGCCACATGGCCCAATTAGATGTCGCCATGTGGTGCCTCCGCATTGGTCAAAATTTTTATGTTTAGGCCCGAAGGCCTCAATGGGGTTCGACCCCTCGACCTGCCACCACCAAACTCCATGTTTTATCGTTGGACCATCACATTGGTTCTTAACATAACATGTGGTCGAATTATATTTAATGTGATATTGTTTTGGTGTTGGGAGGAGGGGTCGGGTGGCTAGCCCTGACCCCTAGGTCACATTACTCCCCATATTCCTACGGTGCATGACAAATAGGAGTGGGTCTAGGCATTAGCCCTGGCCCATGCTCACAACTCGGTGCATAGGACCATGACAGAGTGAAGTCAGAGGTGGCTGGGACATAGCCCCAACCCCAAGTCCCATGAAAGGTCATATGACCACAGCGAAGGATACTATGTCAAAGGGCACGGGCAGTTGGCCTCGGCCCCCAACCCTATGGACAACTATGTGACTGTGTCGACAGAGCGGGAGGCCTAATCGATGGGGGTTGGAAGTTGGCCCCAACCCCCGAACACAGTGCCATAACATGACCACCCTCTGATGAGAAAGGATCCAAAGTAGATGGGGGCAGACCGTTGGCCCTAGCCCCTGGCCTTATGGGTGTCGTGTGGCCTTGATTTTTCACTTAAGGGGTTATTGGTGAAATTAAAGAGGCAACATTTTGCCCATTTTGCAGCGGAAATAATGTCGGTCACTGGTGAATTTGTTGTTTGGTGGACTGTGTAAAGGGTGAATTTGTAGGACAATGATCCAGGTGGATATTGGTGGTCTCCTGCCTATTCCACTTGGACCCCCAACACTGTCTCTTTCAGTTTCCTTAATTGTAGCACAATTTACTATTTTTGGCAAATTTTCGGGTCTTGAACTTCTATAGCCGTTTTGAGGCCTTAAACGGTGTTTTTAGGGAAAACAGAGAGACCAGAAACATCCTAAACTGACTTGCTTGTTTATTTTCAGCCCTCTCTTTGAGATCTTCGAAACAAGGTATTATGATATCCAAATAGAGATTGTATGCCAAAGTTATGACCCTAGGAATTTGATGTACCAATTTACCCAAACAGGGCCCACAGTTTTGGCGCTTCATCTCCTAGGGTTATGTTTATGGATGTTTAGGGTTTTCCATTGTTTCTCAATAATAAATATGTCTTTGAGCCTCATTGTAACACAGTTTAGAGGCATGTAGCCGCCACATCTCTCCTCAAAGATAAGCTAACATTGCCCGAGCTATCTTATTTCCATTTTGTTTGTAAGCATAGTTTAATATTTTTCCATTAATGAAATGAAGTGTTTTTCTGCCGCATCTCTGTGTTTATGATTATATCTGTAATTTGTTGCATTCCTATTTAAGTTCGGATCAGTGGTATCAGAGTGGTTTGCTCTATCTTTGTTTTTCTTTGCATGTCCCCAATGAGGTCAGGGTATAAGGAATTAGGGCTCGATCTGGTTGAACCATTATAGGATCAACCTCGCAAAACCCGATGACCTCCCATGGCAGAAAGACGAGGGGGTAGGAGATCCTTTCAAAATGTTGCTTGAAGAAGCTCTCGAGTGACAGAGGGACGCGATGATGGATAACTTTGCTCAGATCCTTTAACAGCTACCCACAGGCGATGCATCTTCATCCAACAACCACTCTGGAGGTGCCACTCCTTTTAAGGTACACGTTAACTTCGATATTCTCATATTTGAAGGCCTAATAGATGTAGACATCGTAGATAAATGGTTAAATCTATTAGAAGGATATTTTTCATTTCATGACTTTTCCAATCGGGAAAATATTACATTTACACTCCTCAAATCCGTCCCACACGTCAAGGACTAGTGGGAAACTTACTGTGAACAAAAGGACGAGAGTGAACCCTCATTGTTTTCAGCTGCACCCACTTGGAATTCTTTCTGAGACACCATCAAGGAACAGTATTACCCTGTTGGGAGCTATGAAGATAAATACATAAAGTGGACCATGCTACGATAGGGAAGGGACCAAGATGTACTGGAGTTCACAAATACCTTCCATACCCTTCGCATGAAGCTGGGTATCAAGGATACTGAGTGGAATTTGGTGCTCAAGTACCATGGTTGTCTACACAAGTACATCCAGAATGAGATGGAGTTCCTGGACATTTCCTTGCTCGACATGACGTATCGATACGTTGTAAAGATTGAGCAGAAGTTTAAACAAAAGAAGCGGGACTTTGGATTTGCGAATCCAAAGTAAGGAAAAGGCGCCCCCAAACCATAGAACAAGGGACCAAGCCAAGGCGGGGCTATCTAGGACAACCCGCCGAAGCCACAAGCAAAGAACAACACCACAAAGATGAAGAAGGACATGGGAAAATGATGTGAGTTCCATAAGAGCTCCACTCACAATAAAAGTGAGTGTCGGGCCAAGCAGTCACTGGTGGCCGAGCTGAAGGCTTTCGAATCAGACGCAGGTTCCAACTCTGAATCAGAACCCGATAAGGGGACTGAAAAACGGAAGCAAATCATTGATGTGGAGCTCAGTGCCATCGTGGCCACCACAAAGATACAAAAAATTGAGCTTGAAGATCCAGAGGAGGGGGAACCCCTCTTCAGCTCATATATGTGGGTGAAGGGTTCTCCACTACAGTTCATTGTCGACAACGGAAGCCAAAAGAACCTCATTTCAAAGTCATGAAGTGGCTGGGCTTAAAGAATACAACACATCCACAACCGTACACCATTGGGTGGCTTCACCAAGGATGAGATCTTCGTGCCTGCCAGCAGTGTCGTCTTCCCTATAGCATCAAGCCCTTCACGGATGAGGTATTGTGTAACGTTGCTCCTCTTGAAGCTTATGATGTATTGTTAAGACAACCATACTTGTGGAAGCGATATGATGTATATGAGTTTAGACCTCTCTTTGTGGTTATTACTTTGGCTAATAAGTTGTATAGGATACCGGAGGTAGCCCCACCTACTGCCATCAATGTAGTAAGATCATTTCCCAGACCAGGAAATGTGTTTTCCTTATGATTCGCCCCCAAGGAAAGAAGAAGGTTGTAGCCACGGCTTCTAGGCAAGGCTCCTTTGCACAACAGAAACAGATGGATAAGGTCGTGGAGGAGTACAGGGACATTTTCACCTCACCCACAGGGGTACCTCTGCACTGTCAGGTCAAGTACTCCATCGATCTGCCCCGGGCGCACCGCTGCCCAATGGACCGATTTATCGATGCTCTGTTTTGGATAATGATGAGATCAAGAGGCAGATTTAGGAACTACTACAGAAAGGGCACATTAGGCCAAGCTCATCACCCTATGGGAGCCCGATTGTATTGGTACAGAAGAAGGATGGGACTTGGAGACTCTGTATTGACTATCGGGTGCTGAACAAGATCACTGTTTGGAATAGGTACCCAATCCCACAGATTGATGACCTTCTGGACCAGCTCAAGGGGGACAAATATTTCAGCAAGATTTACTTGAAGTCAGGTTATCACCAGGTGCCTATCGAACCCTTCGATGTGTGGAAGACTGCCTTCAAATCCAAGGAGGGCCTTTTCGAATGGTTGGTCATGCCATTCGGATTGACGAATTCCCCTGCAACCTTCATGAGACTGATGGATGACATCTTATGACCCTTCACCAATGCATTCATGGTGGTGTATCTAGATGACATATTTATCTTCAGCCAGAGTTGGGAATAACACCTCCACCATATTTGGCAGGTCCTTCAAACCCTTTGACAACACAAGTTGTGTGCTAACTTGGAGAAATGCACCTTTGGCCTGACCCAGGTTCAATATCTGGGGTACATCATTGATGAGGAGGGTGTACATGTGGACCCATCCAAGATACAAGTCATTCAAGATTGGCCAGCCCCAACCACTATAACAGAGCTCCGCAGCTTTCTGGGTCTTACCAATTTTTACCGCAAGTTCGTGTTGGGGTTCTCTCATATCACTTGGCCTTTAAGTCAAGTCACCAAGGGCGGAGCGAAAGCAAAATTATTTTGGTCAGAAACCCAGCAGCAAGCATTCTCCGAGTTGAAGAATCGCCTATATTCTGCACCAGTTCTCACGTTACCAGACTTGTAACAACCATTTGAGATTGAGACAAATGCCTTTGACTATGCTATTGGGGCAGTTCTTACTCAACATGGGCATCCAGTGGCTTACCATAGTGAGACACTTTCAGACACAGTCCGAAAGTACACCACTTATGACAAAGAAATGTATTCCATTGTGCAAGCCTGTTGTCAATGGAAGCATTACATTCTGGGGAAGGAAATGGTCATCCACACAGACCACCAGCCTCTATAGTTCATACAAACACAAGGGAAGTTGCAGAACGATTGCCATCAGAAATGGTCCACCTATCTACAACAGTTCCATTTGAACATTAAGTATAAGAAGGGAAACACCAATAATGTCGTTGATTGCCTCAGTAGACCACCGGTCATGGCACTGATCACTGTGCTCGACTCCTGTGGGCACGAGACATCAGGGTGGCCACATGTTTATAAGAGCGATCTAGAATTCGACAACATATACCAGACACTCCTGGAAGGGAAGAAAGTTCCAAATTTTCACCTTCAGGATGCACTATTATGCCACTTGGGACACATATGTGTTCCTTCAAGTGAGCGTGCCAAGATGATTTGGGAGGCGCACTACAGTCGGGTCGCTGGACATTTCGGAGTAGAGAAAACAATGGCGGTATTGCAGAAGTATTTTTATTGGCCGAAACTTCGTCAAGATGTTGGGAAGTACATTAGATCTTGCATCGCCTGCGCCATTGCCAAACCAACCATCAAGAAGCAAGGCTTGTATACTCCTCTACCTACTCCTAGCCGACCTTGGGAATCTGTCTCCATGGATTATATGTCGAGCCTTCCTTCTACTAAGCACGACAATGATTGCGTTTTCGTGGTCGTTGACAGATTCTCTAAGATGGCCATCATGGCAGCCTACAAGAAGAGTATCTCAGTAGAGGCCACTGCTAAGCTCTTCTTTGAGCGAGTGTGGGTACACTTTGGGATCCCACAGTCCATTATCTCAGATCAGGACTGTTGATTCCTGAGTGCATTTTGGTCAAGTCTCTGGTCGGCGCTGGATACAAAACACACCAAGTCCATGACTTTCCATCCCCAAACTGATGGCCAAACAAATGTTGTGTACAGAATGATCATACACATTCTACGCATGTACAACTCAAAGCATCCACGCACATGGGATGAAAGTCTCCCCTATGTCCAACACAGCTACAATAGAGCTCTCCACAGCTCAACAAGCCACATCCCCTTTTAGGTAGGGTTGGGATTTTAGCCATTATGCCACATTGATGTGGCCATACCATTTATAGCCACTCAAGTATATTTGGCTCACGTGTAGTCCAAAGCTGAAAGGGCTAACAGCTTCATTGAGCACATTCAACACATCTTCCAACAGGTCCACGATATATTGGATAGGTCCATTGCTAAGTACAAGTAGCGCCATGATCAACATCGAGTGTCGCACAAGTTCCAAGGGGGCGACAAAGTTTGGCTTCATTTGTATAAAGAGTGCCTTGTTGGGCCCCACCGCAAACTTTGCCCGCTCTGATATGGGCCATACACCATCGCTCAACACCATCGGTGACAATGCCTTTGAGCTCAACATCCCACCATTCCTTGGTTTGCACCCAGTGTTCAATGTAGGTCGCCTTCGGCCATACTTCTCACCATTGTTGGACACATTTGACATTGCAGAACAACTCACACCAATAGAGCTAAACCCAGAGTGCATGGAACAGGCCACCACTGATCGGATCATGGACACACAGATCAAGAGCACTCACCAGTAGAAGATCCAATTATATTGGGTTGTAAAAGTTGGCCAACTCCTTCACCAAGGCAAGTGGCTCACCAGGGACCAAGTTCAGCAAAAGTTTCCCCATCTCATGGAGGCACTCAACGCAATGGGAACCATTGCTTCCTAAGGGGGGAGGAATGACACAAGTGGATATTTGCGGTCACCTGCCTATTCCACTTGGACCCCCAACACTGCCTCTTTTAGTTTTTTAGTTTCCTTGATTGTAGCACAATTTACTATTTTTGGCACTTTTTTGGGTCTTGAACTTCCAGAGCCGTTTTGAGGCCCTAAACGATGGTTTTAGGGAAAACAGAGAGACCAAAAAGGTCCCCAACCAACTTGCCTATTTGCTTTTGGCATTTTCTTTGAGATCTTCGAAACAAGGTATTATGATAGCCAAACAAAGATCATATGCCAAATTTACGACCCCGGGAAATTGATGTACCAATTTACCCAAACGGGGCCCACAGTTTTAGCGCTTCATCTCCTAGGGTTAGGTTTTTGGATGTTTAGGGTTTTCCATTGTTTCTCAATAATAAATAGGCCTTTGAGCCTCATTGTAACATAGTTCAGAGGCATGTAGCCACCACATCTCTCCTCATAGATAAGCTAACATTTCCCGAGCTATCTTATTTCCATTCTGTTTGTAAGCATAGTTCAATATTTTTCCATTAATGAAATGAAGTGTTTTTCTGCCGCATGTCTATGTTTATGATTATATCTATAAGTTTTTGTGTTGCAGTTTAATTTTGGATCAGACAAATAGCAAGTTTTGGCCAAATTGCAGGACAAATAATAGAGCTTGGCTTGGAGAAGCATAACTTGCTCAATTTTTAACTTTTTTTAGCTAAAGAAGAACCTATATGGGGGTTTTTTAGCGTCTTGAACTCATTAGAAACCTTAGTTTTCTAATTTGAGTACTTTATGATGGAATTTTTGCATAATCAAGTCTTTTAGTGCCAAAGACAATCAGAGTTTTGAAGCAGTTTGAAGGCATTTTGAGCATGGAGAGAGCCTAGTCAGAGGTTTTCCAGCCTTCTAATTTCATCTTTAATAGTTGTTACTTCAGTAGAACAACTAGTTTTAGTATTTTCTAAATATGTGTTCATGAGAGAAGTTATTTTCAATACTTCAATGTGGAGTTGTTGTATGTTTTTTGTGCTCGGATTTTAGGTGGAGTACAAGGGCTTGTTGTGTGAGTCCTTTTTATGTTGACATTTTCATGACTTGTTGTAGGGAATCATATTTATGAGTGATAATTATTTGTATGAGAAACAAGCCACTCTACTGTGACAATTTGTATGTACTCATTTGTTGTGGAAATCAATAGAGCGGTCTAGGTGTTGGAGCAGGCCTGGAGATCTAGCCCAGGAGGGGTGAACTCTGTCATCAAATGTTGGTTTCTTCTCTTCATGTCTGTCATTTTGAGTTGCATGTGAATGTGTTTCTTTTTAAAGTTCATGTGAAAACCAAACTCAACATTTCAAAGAGGTTATGAAACTTGTTTACCTTTAAAGACCATTTTGTTTACTTGCAAAATGTTAGAGGACGGTCAATTTTTTTCAGAGGAGAAGTTATCCTCCATTTTTAGATCAGGTGGTATCAGAGCTGGTTCTAACCAAGTTGCAAGTATGGGAAGGAAACTGAAGCGCGAAAGACTCCAAGAGTTAGAGGAGATCAATTTGTCTCTTCGAATGGAGAACGTTGAGTTGAGAAGGTTGCTTGAAGTTTCCTAGGAAGAGAAAAGAAAAATGTGCTTGCATTTGCAGCATGTAGTTGAGGAACAAACTGGTGAGAGTTTCATTCCAGAAGCAACAAATAATTCCTCCATGAATAAGCCAATTTGTGGGCATGGTCCAGACACAAATATGGACCCTATGTTGAGAATGATGCTTGTGAGTTTTGTTAGCATCTAAAAGATTCTCCTTATGTGCCCGTTGGTAAAAGTGGGTGCCTTGAGTCATCATCTACTCCTTCATCAACATATGAAACAGAAAATATGGGTGACTGGTCAAAGGAATTAATTATCATTTATAGTTATATTGCAGCTTTTGAAAACCATACCAAAGGTTTTGGTATGAAGCTTTTAACTCGGATGGGTTATGATTGAGGAGGCCTAAAAATCAATGACCAAGGTATCACTAATCCTATCGAGGTGAAGGAACAACTGTGATATGAAGGATTGGGTTATGATCATGGAGAAATCAGAGAGTGCTTTAAAGTTATTGAGGCAAAGAAATCATCAATTGATGATATGTCACACCAAGATGGTAGTGATAATGAAAAATTATCTCCAAAGGGAGATGAATGTTCTAAGGGACATGCAAAGTCCAGTCCTCATCTTCAAAGTCAGTGCCCAAAGGACAAGTATAAATTTCATGGGGATTTTAAAAATGTTGGTGATTTTGATTATTTATGGGGCATGTTTCCTTGCACATTTTGTGTTGCAGCTGACTGTTTTTTGGACGATTGTGAGGAACGTAAGGTGATGGTCAAAGGAATGGACCAAATCCTTGGGACAAAGCATGAGGAATATCTCCTTGCTATGTAGACTTCCTTGTCGAAGGGCAAGCAAAAGTATTTTTGTACCCGTTGTAGCATGAATGGGCACCAGATTGAAAGTTGTTGGAAACTCCATCCGGAATTTCGTCCCAAGAAGGACAAAGATTGTTCAGAAATGGAAACAGGAAATTATAGTTTAATTTTTCCTTGAATTAAACTGAGAATTAAAATCGAATTCTATTCTCATAGCAACTTGTAAATAGTTATTTAAATTAAATTAACTTAACTAGCTTAGTAATTTCGAGTTGGAAGTCTTTCCATAGTCATGTATACGTTCTCCCTAAATTTTAGGGGTCCATGATGAGTTTATTTGAGTTGTAGTTAGATTAACTATGTTTGACTGAGTTATGGGCAGTTAAATTAGTTCTAACTGTTTGTAGAACTAATAGAGGATTAGCAATCAATTAGTGCATTGGTGCATCCACAAGTATTACTCTAGTTAAATGAAGATTCCCTCATGAGAAACTCATGCATGTCAGTGCAGAGAAAGACCTAGTTGAGACTAGAGTGTAGGGACAATGTACTATCAATTGTATGATTTACTTAGTTGTAATTATCATGCATGCAAACACGAAAATGACCTAATTTAGGATTGCATAGTTTTGGAAGCATGAATTCCCTTCAAATACAAGCTATTCATCTTAGGAATTGTGCAAGAAAATAAGGGCTTGGCAGGCAGTGGAAATTGGCTAAGAGAGGGCTTATGAGGCAGAGAGTTGAGCATACTTGTGTGGAATGGTTCTTGTGAGAACAAGCTTTGTATCTTCACTCATATTTATGATTAATGCAATACAGATATTCGGGGTTTTGAGCAGTGGCTTTCCCCAAAGAAACTTATTGTGTTATGTGCCATTGATTTATCTTCTTTTTGTTCATATTGTTTTCATCGATATATTGGCATCCGTTGGTTGAAAGTAGAAGTAGATTATTGTCTTATGATTTAGTACATTGCATGAGCTTGTGAATCTACAGGAAAATCTACATGGTATAGAAGCTGAAGACAATATACTAGAGGAGATTTCGAAGTTTTTAAGTTAAGGGTTACAGGTGAAATTCAAATTTGCATTTCATACTCAGGATCGATAGATGGCATTCTACGGTTTGCAGCTCAAGTATGCCTTGGAAGGAAACTCAAATTATATAGCCTGGAAGGATAGAATGGAGGCCGTGTTGGAGGATAATGGCTTGAAGGAATCCATTGATCAAGGCATTCTTAAGCCACCAGCATTGGATACAAAAGTCTAGCTGAATGGGGGAAGTGTGTGGGAAGGGCAAGGTGGATGATGCTTGAGGGAGTTCGAGACCACATTGTCTCGAGTCTCCAAGGGAAGGAGACTTCATATGCTATGTGGAGAGCATTGAAGGACCTTTTCCAAAACAACAGTGACCATAGGAAGTTGGCACTGAAAGATAAACTTCAAAAAATCAAGATGGAGAAAGGTGAGACCATTCCAAAATATTTGACCAAGTTCATAACCTACAGAGATGAAATTGGAAGTGTTGGAATAATATTTTATGAGGATTATATGGTGAGCCTAGATCTCCTATGCCTTCCTAAGTGTTGGAATAGCTATTAGGACTCTATGAATGGAAGGGAAATGTTGCTAGATTGGGAACGACTATGGCCGAATTTGATGTAGGAGGAGATCAGAAGGAACACTAGAGATGGTTCCTCATCTAAGACTAATGATGAGGAAAATTGTGCCTTAACAGGTAAGTCAAGGAAGGGAAAAGGGAAGGCTTCCCATTCCAAGTCAGATTCTCGCCATGGAGGTAAGAAGAAAGACATGTTGAAAGTTAAGTGCTTTGATTGTCATGAGTTGGACCATTTTGTTACAAATTGTCCACTCAAGAAGTCCAAGAAGAAGTCCTCAGGAGGAGTGGCAGGTGAGGCTTTGGCATCTCAATTCAAATTGGACTTTACTGTCATTGCATGCATGGTGTCATCAATGATGGGTAGTGTATGGTACCTTGATAGTGGAGCTTCATTCCACATGACCGATGACAAGGAGCTATTCAGTGCCTGGAGGAGAAGGATCTCCAGATGCATATCAAGATGGGTGATGACGAGAGGTATAGTGCTACAGGATTGGGTATGGTTACTTTTTAGAGGGAGCATGGTGATCCTCTCACCTTGAGGAATGTTATGTATGTGTCCAGGTTGAAGAAGAACTTAGTATCGGTCGCCATGTTGGAGGACAAAGGCTATGATGTGGTCTTTAGCAAAGGAAAGACGTTCCTTAGACACATAGCCATGGGTCAAGTAAAGAAGATTAGGATTCGAGTGAAGAACCTCTATAAGTTGGAGGTAGAGAATTGTGCTTCTTTGAGCTCAAAAGCAGAGATGGTGCAGAGCCAAGACATTGGCGAGTTGTGGCATAGGCGACTGGGCCACTTGCATCATGGGGCTTTGAAGATCATGAAACAGATCTCTACTGGGCTTCCCAAAGGTACAGTTGAGCAAGTTGATACATGCAAGGGGTGTACTTTGGGAAAATACACCAAGGCTTCCTTTCACAATAGAGACAGTCGAGCAAACTTTATTCTAGAGTAAGTCCATTCATATGGTGTGGACCATTCTCGACAACATCCACGACCAAACACATGTATTATGTTATATTTGTTGATGACTTTTCTCGTAAATGCTGGATATTTTTCATGCAGAAGAAGGATCAAACTTTCACAAAGTTTTGTGAATTTAAAGCATTGGTTGAGAAAGAGTCGGGCAAGAAGGTTAAAGCTTTGAGGAGTATTAACGGTGGTGAGTATGTCTCAAATGAGTTTAAGAACTTCTGTGCATGAGAAGGGATTATAAGAGAGTTGACGACATCCCATAACCCACAACATAATGGGGTGACTGAGAGGAAGAACAGAAGCATTGTAGGGGCAACACATGCAATGTTGAATTACTAGGGCCTACCAATACACTTGTGGGCTAAGGCACGCAACACAACAATCTATTTGCATAATATAAGCCCACATTGGATACTTGGGATGAAGACACCAGAGGAGGCTTTCTTCGGCAAGAGGGCAGATATTGGTCACTTCAGGATTTTTGGGTCATTGATATATTTCCATGTGACCAAATATGCACAGATGAAGCTTGAGATGACAATAGAATTGGGGATATTTGTGGGGTACACTGATACACTTCACAACTATCAGGTGTACTTACCGACCAGCAGGATGACAGTGGTTCGCAGGGATGTCAAGTTTGATCAGCAGAAGGCCTTGTGATAAGTTGGGTTATACATTTAGGAATCCACGCAAATAAACCCTTAGTTGTTAAAGTGTCTTTAAGATCCCACTTATTCATTTAAACTAAGTTAGTAACTTAACTATTATTATTATTATTATTATTATGAACAAGGCCTTGCTTCAATCAAGGTCTAATATGAGCTGCACATGCTTTAAGAAGAAACATCATTGCCCTCATGTTGTCCATCTTCCAAACCCCATTTATTAGTTCACATCATTTATATGAAGCAGTTATCTAAATTCCTATCATCAAGAGTGAGATCATTTATATTATCAAGAGGCAAACAATTGAACTTTGAATAATTCTGTTGTGAACCTCCCTGAGGTATGTATATTGATCTATTCACATTAAAGTTCTTATGCATTTTGTTATAACGTTCATGCGGTATCCTTTCAGGAACTTAAAGAGTTAGTTATGTTCCACTCTTTTTCAGCAGGCCTCTAATGATTTTGGCAATGATAGGTGAGGTCAATGCCATCAAGAAAGATTTGTAAGTTCAAGAAGAGAGGAAGGCAGAAATTCATGCCCAAAAGTGCATGAAATTTCCTCACGAGAAACATTTAAAAACTTGAGGAAAAGGAGGCCAACCCTTGTTAGCATCAAAATTCCCACTAAGATAACAAAGGCCATCTTCTTCCTATATCATTATCTACTCTTTGTAATATATTTTATAAGTAAATTTCCTTCGAATGCATTCTAAAGAGTTCAGACTTCAGACAGAGATCTTGTTAAGTCTAGAAAATAATTACCATGGCATGATACAGTCAATTTATCAACCTGGATGCCAAAAAAATGTTTTAGATTTAATTTATGTGTGTGAATTTTAACTGCAGTTCATTATGATCTTTTTCTAAAAAAGGTTATATACAACTTTTAAGAGCAATCAGTTTCAATCAATCATGATCAACTTTGAACTATAGTCAACATGGTCAATATATAACCATATGGTTAATATATTTAACTACAGTTCATTATGATCAGTCTCTAAAAAAAGGTTAAATACAACTTTTAATACCAGTCATTTACAATCAATCGTGATCAAATTTCAACTATAGTTAATTTCAACATGGTCAATATAACCATAGTCGATTGACATAAAGGTCAATAGAGGTAGAAGTGCAAGTGTATAGATGACTTTTTATTTATGGCATGGTGTATGTTCGATATATCTTTATACATTTATACAAAGATATCTACACACACATACATATATACAAATATGTGCTACAAATAAACCACATCAATATTTTACACTTAGTACTTATGCATTACGAAGAGTTGCCCAGGTTCATGGGTGCATCAAAACACAAACATGCACATCAAAGTTGCATGGAGTCTCTTGTATGGGGACATTCTAGCACCCAGGGTATTAGAGAAGTCTAGTACCCCAGGTTCATGGGTGCATCAAAACACACGCATGCACATCAAAGTTGCATGGAGACTCTTGTATGGGAACATTTATAGTACCCGGGTACTAGACATTTCTAGAGATGGGGTACCCGGTACAAATCTCCAAAATAGGCTATGCAAAGTGCAGGTGCAGGTATGTACATTAATATTTTACACTTAGGGGTACTAATGTATTACACTAAGTTGAACAAGCTCATGGGTGCATCAAAACACACAAAAACACACACATGAAACTTACAATGAATCTCAGGTATGGAGGGCATCTTTAGTACATGAACTACCGAGTACAAACCTTGGAGAATAGAGCATGCTAGTGAAGATGTTTTTGTGTGCGTGCATGCATGTGTTACCTTGTTTGGTTTGACAAAATTGGCCAAAGGTGCAGTCTGATATGAGATCACAGGATCCATTCTCATTTGACCTGCTGGTCAATACCAACATCCATCTAGGACTCTAGGGAAGTGGGTCAAATTCTGAAAGCTTGAAATGAAGCCTGAAATGAATGAAAACAACAAGAAAATGGTGTGAGCTACATAAAATCATTGTCAGTTGCAATAAGATGGTACCTACGACAGAAAACTACCCACAACTGAAAATTGAAGCCCATCGCAACAAAATGGTGCCCACATAGCAAAATTCAGATACCCACTGCATACAATCACTGTCCACAGCAAGAAGATGATGCCTGCATGAAAAAAGAAGGGATGGACATAGAAAGGGTGTCCATTAGTTTTTGTAGCAGCAAATAAGCACCCCAAGCTCCAAATTGAGGCCCAAAAGTGGTTTTCAGCACTCACCAAATGAAAAACAATGTTGTTGCATTTTTCATCTCCATGGTGGAAAAAATGAATGTTGGGATATATTTTCAAATTATACATGTTTCAAACAAGGTTTAGAGTTAAGAAAATAAAGCATTGACCTTTCTTAACTCAGATTTATTTACAGCCAGTCAGGAGTAGCCTGAGTGGTTGGCATTCATGGTGCTAATGACACCCACCTCAGTTGGAATCAAAGGTAACCTTGCTCAGTATGGTTGTGTGCTATCATAATAGGCCAGGGGGGTTTTCTAGGTAGCAACACTATGTGATTCTTGGTGGCGTCAATGATTGTATGTTATAGTTACCAATTTGCCCCTTGACAAATTAATTTAAAAAAAAATAGATATGTATGCATTTGTTGGTTTCCTATTGGTACTTGCCCAATGAAGGCTTTAGTTTCAAGTTATGTATGTCCCAAAGAGTGTAAAGGGTTGAGAAAATAAACCATTGACCTTTTTTTGCCTTAGATTTTTCATGTTAGTTTTATTCTACAATTGAGAACACACATCAAGGGCTACAGTCCACAAGAAATTATTTTAACTGGATATTAGAGAAATAATGTAGTTTTTTTCATGTCCATCCAACAAAATTCAGCAAGATATTAGCAGTTGTGAAGACAACATTCTTTTCTTCCAAGAATGGGCACTAGGAATGGGGCAGTCAACACAGAATTAATTAGCCTATAAAATAGGAACATCCCTTGATTTGGGTTGGGGTCATTGGATGCATCCCCAGAGAGCTTAGGAGATGCCTGTCTTTTTCCCAGGTGAAGGATGGGCATCTCCCGAGCCACACCGGGGACAAGGGGCATATCCCCTTTCCAAGTTCATGTAGCCTATTGCAAGGGATGTAAACCCTGACTATTGAGGTATCATTTACTCATTTCCTTCCTACATAATAAGGAGTTGTCCCCAATTCTGTTAAAG
Source organism: Pinus tabuliformis (assembly GCA_031772625.1). Taxonomy (NCBI): domain Eukaryota; kingdom Viridiplantae; phylum Streptophyta; class Pinopsida; order Pinales; family Pinaceae; genus Pinus; species Pinus tabuliformis. The sequence goes on from CM062811.1 coordinate 681,800,891, forward strand.
ATCAGTAAATATTTGTTCAAACGTAAACTGGGAAATCCATTTAGCTTGATATGGTAGAGTCATTTTTTGACCAGCCAAATAAATTGTTGTGCTTGCTTCCTATGGTTCTAGTTCAGGTATCAAAAAACACATCTTCTCAAACTGAACAATAGAACTCTAGAATGGTACCTTTCCCAGTGAGACACATGCACCTCTTTGTCCAAGTGTGATGGCTCATTAAGTTTCATAATATTGATGCTAATATCATGAATACCAAGGTGCGCTTGGAGATCAACACAAAAATCCTTTGGGCCTTGTTAACCCTCAGATTTTCCCCTTGCAAACTAGAGGGTTAAGAGCCAGCTCTCATTGAGCTGGCATTCAGAGTTAGCTTTTAGAGTTTGCTGCTTCCACACAGGTCAGAGCTGGCTTTCATAGAGATCAGATGAAGGAGTTTTCAATGATTTCAGCCAATTTCATAGTCAAAGACATTTCACGGCCACTTTCATCAGTTCTGGAGGACACTACTATTTTTAGCAGCTAGAGTTCAAAGAATTTAATGTCAAAAGTACAAGCTCATGGTTCTGATGAGCTATTTCTGCGTGATATGTGAAACATTGTTATTTTTAGTAGTTGAGGTTCTAAGGTTCGCATGGAAATTCTAAGCACATATCCAAATCATAGTATTCAAAACTAGCCGGTTTGAATAGGAAACCAATCAAACCAGTTGGTTGAATCACTGAAGGGGATGAACTGGTTGAAAAAACAGGTTAGATTGATTCATGGGCTAATACTTTCCATAACCGTCCATAAACCGACCAGTTTATGACAAACCCAACTGGTTTTCCCATAAACCAGTCAGTTCATTACCAGCTCGGTCATAGACCCCACGTGAGTTGTTTTTTGGCTTTTCTGAGTGGTTTTGAGCAATGTGGAAAAAGTCGAAGTCGGGATTAAATCGGCAAGGGTCAAAAATTGAAAAACTCGTTAAAGTTAGGAGTTTTTTTAAAAAGTCGGGAAAATAATAAAAAATACAAAAATATTCATTTTTATTTTTTATTTTTTTTAGCATCTAGAGTATCCACAACATCAAATAAATGCATTTCCACATAAACATGTAAAGAAAGCTAATATATAATATGTATATGAAGTCTAGTGCTACATCACATATCAAAATAGTGAATCAACTCCTGAATCTTGAGTCTTGTCTGAGTCTCAACTCTCAAGAGTCAAAATATCAACAAAAAATATAATAAATGTATATCATGACTCATCTACATGTCATAAAGTAATCAGTGACTGAGATCCTCTGCCCCTTTTACGGGAATAGGGAATGGCTTTGCCTTTTCCTCTAGAGGAAGAAGGCCCAGCTACTGGAAATACAAATGGGCTCAGTCATCCTCTAGAAGCCGATAAAAGAGGTGGCCTTTGTCTTATGTTGCTACTGCCCATCCTAGATGGTGTCACCTCCTCCTCATCATCTTCATCCAGCTCTGCCTCCTGACCCTGATGTTGCTCCTCCTCCTCTACCTCTAGCTCTCCCTCCCCTACCACTGCTACCTCCTCTGGATCCACATCTAACCAATCAGGGATCGAGTCCATGGTCGGCCTCTCAGTCTCAACCCTCCATGCAACAGTGGTATCAATATTGTCCAATGAGATGGCTTCCACATCAGGAGGTTTCTGAAGTTGTGTCACCCACAATCGAAGATTGTAGTAGATGTAGAGCATGTCATTGAGGTTTTGGGACTCCAATTTGTATTAGGATCATAGATTGTAAATTATTACTTAGAAAAATTAAATTGAAAATAATCAAATGAATTCAAAAAATTTAATTTCAAATTTTTTACCTGTTGCACTTTTTGCTATGTATTTTGTCAAATACACTCCAGTTGCACTCACACCCAGAGGAATTGCATGTTTGGCTGAGCACTCGAATGGCAAGCTTTTGGAGATAGGGTACTTTGCCACCATAGCTTGTCCACCAAGCATCTACAAGTCAAAAGAAAAATGAGAAACATAAAGAAAAAAAAAACATTGAAATTCTAAACTTGAAAGTTTGAAACAAGTTGAAGCTTACCTGGCATTTTGGTCGTCCTATTCTTAATAGCCATGGTAAAACCAAATGTGCCACCTCCAATCCTATATACCTCCATTTCTTTAGAAATATCCTAATGTTCTTGCTCAGATGCCACCATCCTCTTGTTGAAGAATCTAGGGCAAATTAGTGTAGTGTGATTCTTCGTTACTTGATAACAATTTGTGGAGTATTTTTACTTTTCCTTATTATCTTATTCTTCTTCTTCTTATTATTAGTGCATATGTGTGTACTTCATCAAACTGATACCAAAACATAAGAACAAGTACACAAGACGTTGGCTCTCTACCAGGGCCAAAACCTCTCTTCTCTTGAGAGGAAAACCCTTTAGTGAATTTCTCTTATTGAAGCTTCAATTGATCAATACCAAACCCTAGACCCCTGACAAAGAGATCCTCCGAGCACAAGTCAAGTCTTCACTCCTTTTTGCACCTTATACCCTGACACTTCTTCCGGCACCTTGTATCCGAGCACTTCTTCTGACACTTTGTTTCTCAACACTTCGTCCTTCTCCTTCCAGCACTTCATTCTTCTTTCAACTTGTTAGTAACCTAATTGTACTTTCTCTAGATAAGATGCCTATGATGAAACCATTTTCATATGATGATTCCTTTCTTGTCTTCACAAATTAATGAACTTGTAAGACCGTAATGGGAGGGTTGTTATGACAGCAAGGACAACCTCTTTACCTTCGCACATCTGACTATTTTCTCTATGGTGTAGACCTCTTCCTTCTTCACTTGTGAGAGTTCCTTCTATGCTTGAGTGAGGGGCCTCATAGGCATGCTTAGATTTCCCAACCAATGATATTATTTCACTGTAATGATAATTTTGTTGTGATTGCAGAAAAAGGTTTGTTTCTCACATGTGTGACTGTTTTCTACCCTAGAAAATAGTCCCTTCAACTTCAGTCTAGACTCTTCCTTGTACGCTGCACTAAAGGCTCCTTTTCTTATCACTTGATCACCCTTCTTCTTCCTCATTTTCTGTGCTAATTTCAGAGCTATGAATGCATTGTATTAGAGTGGAGTATGACCCTTATATATAGGTGTTTGCTCCTTTTAGGCCAATTTGAGGCCGACTAGATAACTTGTTTGAAGGCCGACTCAAGGACTACTCTTATGCTTCAAATTTCTTTTTCCAAGGATGTCGTTGCTTGGAGGATGCTTGTGAATTTGCTTGGAGGTATTCTCTTGGCCATAATACATATACATGCAAGTTATAACATGCCCTTAAGGTCTTCAAATTATTCTTTTAAATATTTGACTCACCTATAACACTTTAAATAGTGTTAGACCTATTTCAATGAGAAAGAAACTCATTGACTTATATTATAAAAATAATATTTCTTTTCTTGAATAAATAAAAATTTCAAAAGTACATTTATGAAGACCGAACCTAGTTACATTTCCTTCAACACTCCCTCTTAACTAGGGAGGTATTCATATAATCTTCCAAGGTGTTTAGCTATTATCTATATTGAATAATTCACATAAGAGAAATTGGATTAGCAATCCATCTATTATAACATCATATCCATCAACATTGTCATAGTGCAAGGCCTTGACTAATAGCTCCATCTCTTTATGAGACCATGAGCTACAACGCTGGCGAGACTAATGATTTATAGACACCTTCATCATTGTCTCTCAAGGTACATACCCACCCGAGTGTTCACTGAGTATGACCTTCTAGGACTATTATTATCTTGGGTTCCTAGCCCTCAAAGAATATCGGTCCTCTTGCCTACTCTTGTCTTGGATGCCCTACACATCCTCAAAGAAAATAGGATGCCAGATGATTACTCAATCCTCCCATTATTTCTTCCCAAGTGAAGACAAGAATGTTGTGTCTATCTTGTGTCTTCATTTCCATTCATGGTCTTCATCTAGACTTATGGTTGTTAGTCCTGGTCTAGTGCATGACCCATGAAATGGAAAACACAATTGTCACTCCTTTGTAATCAGGGGTGATCCAAAACTCCCTCTTGATTAGGGACATGTTAGATATCCCTCTTAACTAGGGACTCTTTCATTCATTAACAACTTCTTCTTTGGGTGTCCTTTAGTTGCTTGATCTTCTTCCTTTCTTTAATGTCATGAAGTCTTTGTTCAGACTTCTTCTAGGTAGGGCACCATCCATCGATCACTTTCCTCCCTGGTTTGTCATGTCATGCTTCCTTCGTGGAAAGTGGCTTTCTTGTCATTCGTCAGGTTTTCTTGTCATCTTAACTACTCTTTTGTCATCTTGTTCATGCTTCGGAATATTCTTCTCATGGATGCTTCGTTGTGCTTGCATGTTTACATGCTTTGACCTAGTAACCCATCATGACTTCATCCTGATATTGCTTCAACATTGCTTTTTATTTTGTTGGATGGTTTCTTCATCATGACATCTCTATAGAGTAGAATAAGTTATTTGCACCTTTTATATCTCCAAGGCCTTCATAGGTGTCAAGGGTCCTTTCTTCCTTTATCTTGCCTTCTTTCAGGAGATCTTCGAAGTATCTTGTCAAATAGTGATTCTCGGTGATCATGGTGTTCTTCCACATGCTTGATCTCTTTCTTCATTGGCTTCTTATCAGATAGATAGGTCAACCATATAATGCTTCATATGAGATCATTCCTTCATTGCTTGCTTCCTGGACTTGTCAGCTTTTCTTCTTGCTTCTCAGTCAGCAATCTTATGCTCCTTATGTAAGCATATTATTTTGTTGACCTTCATTGCATTGTAGTACATGCCTTCGAGCATGTTCTTGGTGAAAGAGATTCTTTCATACTTGGTCATGTTATAGAACTATTACCATGACTCAATAATATACAAATGATAACATGACTTAAACTTTGATGCATACATACCTCATCTTGATTCTCCTTTGATCATCTTAAGCTTCATTTGGTTGTCCTTGGTGTAGCCCTTCTTGCTTCATCTTAGCTTGCTTGCATATCATCATTTTCTTGAATCCCATGGATGGGATTCTCATGAGACATTTGCTTTGGTCCATGAACCTTCTTTTGAAGATTTCATCATATGATCTTAAAGATCCTTGCCTTGCAAATGTTTCTTCTTTTTTTGATGATGGAGGTCTTCTAAGATTCTTAATCATGATCAATTTCTTTTCATCGTGGATGAGGTCCTATACTAGGTATGCTTCTTCTACATGAATATCTTGAGCTATATCTGCCATGCTCATATATTATAAAATATATTTCTACTCATGCATTTTTGTTCTTATCATAAATGCTACATCTTCATGAGTATCTAGAACTCTATGTACTACATGCTTCTAGTTCTACAAGATGTTTCTAGCCATGCAATTTTATTCTATTCCTACATGCTCCTATACTACTCAAAATTTTGAAAGAAGTCTAGAAGTAAGGAGTTTGACCTAGTCATAGTAGAGATCTGGAGGATCTTCCTTGTTTTGCTTCTTTCCTTCTTCTTTCACCTCTTGAGTTATGTGAGCTTCTTCCCTCTTTATTTTGTTTTGTTGTCCTTCTTGAGCTTAGGAAAATTCATTTTATAGTGTCCATATTCTTGGCATCCAAAACATTGGATTTTGGACATGTCTTTGTTTTTTGTTCTTCGTGGACCAAACTTGCCAAATTTTCCCTTTCCCTTTCCCTTGGCAATGGTAGCAAATGCTAGGTCCTTTGATCCCACATCTTCTTTTTCCTTAGTTTGGTTTCCCTTGTCCTGCATAGAGACCACATTTCATTGAGAGTGGTTGATTCCTTCTTGGCATATATGCTTGATGTGAAGTTTCCCCACTCCTCAGGTAGAGCATTGAGTACTACAGTTGTCATTTCTCTTGAGACATGACTTCCCCAAGCTCTTAAAGTGGATCTCTCATTTCAGAGATTTTCATGAAGTAGGGAGCTATTCTTTCCTGTGTTATCTTCATCTTGTATAATCAATTCCTTAGAGATATTACTTCTCCGGTTGTGGATACCGAGAATAGCTCTACTAGCTTATCATAAATTTCTTTTGATGTCTCAAACTTGGAGACATAGGGAATGAAAGAGTTTTTGATTGATTCTACCATAATCCTTTGAGCTCTTGTCTCATTCTTATTGTACTTAACTAAAGGCTTGGATTTGCTCCTTAGTAGGGATAGTGATATTCCCTTTGACATGTTCTAGGAGTTCATTCTCCTTGAGAAGTAGATCAGCCCTCTTCTTTCATGAAAGAAAGTTATTGGTGCCTACCAATTTATTGCTTTCCTTGCAAAAAGACATTGATGTATATTCAGAAGGGGACATGTACTTGATATATTTTTGATATGTGATGGATTTTCTTCCTCCTTGAAGACTTGATGGCTTGCCTTCCTTGGACTTTGATGTTCTTCAAGTTGCCTTCTCCAAGTGGAATTTCTTGATGATGAGATTTGCTTGAAGACTTGTAGCTTGATGTAGGTCCTGCTTCAATCTGCTCTTCTTTGTAGGCGCCTTTATGTAAGGCTATTCTTCTAGCTTTATAGACCTCCTTGATGAATGATGGATTGTGTACCCTTCTTGTCCTTGAAGTGATTGAGACTTCTAGGCCTGATGCTTCAAGTTTGTAGATGCTTCTCCTTGATTAGTGTTCTTGAGTTTCCCTTTCCTTGATGTGTCACCTTACCCTCTGATACCATGTTGAAAAATCTAGGGCAAACTAGTGTAGTGTGATTCTTGTTACTTGATAACAATTTGTGGATTATTTTTACTTTTCCTTATTAGCTTATTCTTATTCTTATTATTATTAGTGCATATGTGTGTACTTCATCAAACTTCTACCAAACATAAAAACAAGAACATAAAATGTTGGCTCTCTGCTAGGGCCAAAATTTCTCTTCTCTTGAGAGGAAAACCCTTTAGTGAATTTCTCTTATTGAAGCTTCTATTGATCAATGCCAAACCCTAGACTCCTGACAAAGAGATCCTCCAAGCACAAGTCAAGTCTTCACTCCTTTTTGCACCATATACCCTGGTACTTCTTCTGGCACTTTGTTTCCCAACACTTCGTCCTCCTTCTTCCGGCACTTCGTTCTTCTTTCAACTTGTTAGTAACCTTGTTGTACTTGCTCTAGAGAAGATGCCTTTGATGAGACCCTTTTCATATGATGATTCCTTTCTTGTCTTCACCAATCAATGAACTTGTAAGACTATAATGGGAGGGTTGTTATGACAGTAGGGACAACCTCTTTACCTTCGCACGTGTGATTATTTTCTCTATGGTGTAGACCTCTTCCTTCTTTGCTTGTGAGAGCTCCTTCTATGCTTGAGTGAGGGGCCTTATAGGCCTGCTTAGATTGCCCAACCAATGATATTATGTGACTGTAATGATAGTGTTGTTGTGATTGTAGAAAGAGGTTTGTTTCTCGGAAATATTCATTTCGAAGGGAATAGTGGTGCCTCGAGCCTGCCCTTTGTCTATCCACAATTCAAGAGATCATTTTTCTCAACTCAGCATTTATGGCCCATTAGGTTATCATACACATGTCTATTTGACAACAATGGTGGCCTGCTTGTAGAGAATGTTAAGAACGCAAGCATGGGCATTAGAAAGTAGAAACGTTGGTTTTAAATGACTGAAAGCAACAGATGACAGAGGGGTTGGTTACAACATCCTTTTGCAATCATTATGGTGAGGGAGTGTAGCTGACCTCATTGGGGAAGTAGAAGCAGGCCACATCTCCCTCCTTGGCACAAATAAGGCATTGAACAATATGATGATAGCATCCCTTGTCACTATTGGTGTCTAGTTGCAGAACAATTTCATGATAGCATCCCTCATCACTACCAATGTAGATCGTGAGGCATAGGAGATGGGCATCATTGGTGATAATGTGCGGTCTCTCCACAATCTATTAGGTTGCCACCTCATAGACCAATAAGATGCTACTATGGTGTTGGAGGGACATGTTTGGGACCTAGACTTCACAATTGTCGTGCTTGGGTTACGTTGTGAGCCATTGTTGGTGCTTTGGGGCATCAATTACAACATACTTCCTCATCTGCAAAGAGATCCAATTCACAGAGCTTTGTGGATTCTACCTTGCAAGGTACCAAACCTTATAGGAAACATACGCGTCGCACTAAGGGCAAATCCTCATTCAATCCTTTGTGGATTCTACCTTGCAAGGTACCAAACCTTATAGGAAACATACGCGTCGCACTAAGGGCAAATCCTCATTCAATCCTCAATAGTAGCACAGTACAATGGAGAACATTCTTATGGATCCTGGGACGTCTAGCAGTAAGGAAGCTCATACTAGTGGCCCAAATGGTGTCACCCATCCTCTGCTTGTAATGCACCAATTGCCAGTTGGGCAGTCTCTGCCAATAATGCACCATCTGCTAGCAATGCACCCTTGGCTCAATGATGAGGACTACTACAAACCAACACCAGTGGAATGGGAAGATCCTCTTGAGCTCAAGCATGGTGAGGAGAAACCCAACAAGCAACATTTGGCATTGCTTCGGCTTCCATTACGACTCAGGTCATTTTGAGGCTCCTGCCATTCTATTTTTTTTTAATGATATAAATTATTCAAGCGATCATTTGGTTTCCCTCACAAGGGAAAATGGTCCTACCTACCACAGTTTTGTAACAACCAACCTCTTTTTCTTATGGCGCAATCTAGCTAGCCAAATCCCTTAAAGCATGTAATATATGTACATTTTCTATAATATAAAGATGTCTAACTTCTTATAAAATTTAAGCATGTTTGTTCTCTTATAAATAAGTTTGTCAACTATCTTAGGGAAGTAATGGAATTGAAAACGTGTGAGTGAGCAGTTATGGATTTCTAGTCGTTGTTGTTCCTCACCTTTGTGTTGATTTTTTTTGTTGTAGATTGGTGTTTCATTTGTTGTTAAGAGTGGATATTTTCAGTCTTCGTGATAGGGTTTTTGTAGGCTCCCAAATTACATCCCAAACAAGTGACCTTGGGAAAATCGTCATAAATTTCTCTTTGAGCATTAGATTGAAATTTCATCAGAAGTTACTGAAAGAGGACAACTATAGTTTTCTATGTATCATTTTCAGGTTTGAAGGTCGAAACAATGACACGTGGCATTTCATACAAGTTCGCTCTACTGAAAAAGTATATAATCAGGTCATCTTGGGAGATTGGACATAACTATTTCTTGGAGAATCCAATTTATATCAGACTGGTGGCATCAGAAAGAGGACACAGAGGGATACCACAGTTCATAATTTCAGACCTTGGAGAACTGAAATTTTAGAGATACCACAGATTCAATATCGAGCTCCTAAAATCAAGAAAAAGAATGACTTGAATCAAGAAAATAGAAACACCTAGTAAGAAAAAATGGAGGGATGATTTGAAGAATGTGATCGAAGGTATGCTCAATAAGATAAAGTGTATAGAAGAAAATTGAATGGAAACATGGAAGATTTAAAGAAAGATATGGAAAGGTTTGAAGGAAGGTGGGACAAAGTCACTACAAGAAAGGCTTCCTAATGCCGAAAAGGTAGTAGAGGAAACTCTTGATGAGAACAAAAGAAATATTAATCATGATTTCATAGACTCTAACGTTGGATTAAAGACCCACCATATTCCAAATATAGATATGATAAAATTTGATGGCAAGGATCCAGTAACTTGGATACTACAGATGGAGTAATATTTTGATCTACATGATGTGCAACCGCCACAAAAATTATGTATTGCATCTTTATATTTAGAACCAAATCAGTTTGTAATAGAGGGATTTGTTTTCGTAAACCACTTGTCACCTAGTCAATTTTCATGGAGGAAATGATAGCACACTATGAGGATACAAAGAGAAACACCTTCTTTAGCCAATTGATAAATCTCAAACAAAAGGGTTCAATGGCAGAGCACATTGAGGACTTTCAAAACTTGAATATAAGGGTAAATGGTATTCTAGAGAAGCATAGGATTGAAATCTTTATAGGGACTTTAAATTATAACATCCAACATGAGGTTCGCCTTTGGGAACCTGATTCACTGGAGAAGGCATACAGGTTGGCAAGAAAAATTGAAAGCAAAATTATGGCAACAAGGAAGCCTACCACTCATAACTATAAAGATGGAAGTGTTGTTGCTCCTAGCCTTTCACCACCCACAAGGTTGACACCACAACAATTGGAAGGAAAAAGAGAAAAATGGCTTTGTTATAATTGTGATAGAAAATACACTAAAGGTCATAAGTGAAGAAATTAATTTACATGGATGGGGAAGAGGAGCAAGAAATGTCAAAAGAAGAGGATATACACTAGGAACCAATCCCAGAGAAAGAATAAATGAATCTGACCATATCTTGTAATGCATTGACGAGAATTACCACTCCTCAAACTCTCAGGATAGAAGGGCATATCAAGAAGAAAAAGGTAATAGTGTTAATTGATTCGGGTAGTACCCGTAATTTTATTCATTGTAAGATAGCCAAGGAATCGAATTGCTTCCTATATCTAGCAACAGAGTGTCAAGTAATGGTTGCAAATGGAGGAACCATAAATTGCTCTAGAAAGTTCCATAATATCAAGCTATACATGGGAGAATATTTCTTGAATATTCCAATGCTTTCCATTCTAATGGGTGGTGTTTATGTTGTAGTAGGAGTCCAATGGTTATAGTCTTTGGGGACGATAGCTTTCAATTTTCAATAACTTTTCTTGAAATCTTTTTGGGAAGGAAAGGAATTTGAAATACCGGGTATCATAGGGAAACCAAGAAAGATAATCATATCTAATGGCATGAAAAGGATTCTAAAGAGAGAACAACGGGGCGTAATTTCTCAATTATATTCACTAGAGGTTCAAACAACGAAATAATCTATTTCCCCTAATCTCCAAAAATAATTTGACAATCATTCTAAGGTTCAAGTAGTGGAGATCACGTCGAGAATCAACCACAAGCTCTCCAACTCTTAAAGTATAACCTTACTTTGGCACAAAATCAAATGAAACAACAGGCAGAACAAAATCTCAACGAAAGAAGTTTTGATGTAGGTGACTGGGTATTTTAACGGCTACAACCATACAAACAAATGTCGCTTAAGCAACCTAAGAAGGATAATAAATTAGCACAAAAGTACTATGGTCCTTACAAGGTGTTGCAAAAGATTGGTATTATGGCATACAAATTGGAGCTTCCTGCATCTTTCGAGTGCCCCCAGTTCTCCATGTTTCATGCTTAAAGAAGGTTATAGGTGACAAGATCCTAGTTCAAACAATATTTTTGGAACTTGATGAGGCAGGAAAAATCATATTGGAACTCGAAGTAGTCGTGGAAACCAAAACCTGACAACTATGAAATCGATCAATTTCAGAGTATCTCATCAAGTGGAAGAACTTACTCGCTGAAGATTCCAAATGGGAGGATGAGAATTTTATATAGAAGCATCCAAAACTACTTAAGCATTGAGGACAACACTTTTTGAAGGAGAGGGGCATGTTAGGTCCCTATACTACTAGTGTAGCCCCTTACTGTTGTTAGTGCAACCTGTTACACTAAAAAATGTCACCATGACTACTTACAGTTAGTATGGCTCAAATCAACAGTCATGCTACCCTCTTAGGCAAGTCTTATGCCTCTGCTATCCATCTCAAACTCAAAGAAGAGAGAAAGTCTTGTAAAAAATGTGTTTATCTCTGGGGTCGCAGGTTCTCTCTAGCCTTACCTGCGGGGACGCTCACAATGTTCACAAAAGCTGCGTCCTTGGACGCTCTGTATGTTAAGGGACAGGTGCGTCCTTCTGTAAAAGGCAAAATGCGCAAGTTTCATCTTAAAAAAGTTACTTGTGGTTACTTCTAGAACTTTCTAGAGGTCGGTTTGAGGAAATGGATGCGCCTCCAGTTGGTTCATGTATCCCTATTAAGGAGGAACTTATCCCATCAATAAGGGAGCTATCCCACCCAAAGAGGGGGATTATCCCATTGATGGTGGACCTGAATAACCTCTTTACAGCACTATAAATAAAGGCATTGAGCCAGAGGGAGGAGAGGTTGGAGCTATACATTTTCTTTGGGTAAATGCTGCAGGAATTAGGACTCCCATTTAGAACCTTGTGAGGAGAGATTGTCTTTGCTTGATTCTACTTGGAAGTGGGTGAGCTTTGTCAAAGTAGAGGAAAACCCTTGATGGACCCTGGGAGGAACTTGCACAACACCAAGGCCAGGTTGTAAGAGTTTCTTTGTTTCGTTATTAATACAAACTGGTTTATTTTTCTCAATAGCTTGTGTTAATGAGTTATTTCATGTGTTCCTTGGTCTGCATGTTGAATGTATGTTTTATTATATGAAATGCAAGTGCTTGGTAATTGTTTGATTGTTTGTGGTTGCAGGAATTGATGTGAAGGAGGAGCTCATCCGGATCGGCAAGGACGGACTACAACAACAGCGTTTTGGAATAAGGTAAGCCTAAACACTTGTAGTTTTCATGTTTTAAAAGGTATATTTAGAGAAAGATCACTCCATTTTGTCTTGTTTGTCGCTAGAGAGTTTAGACTCCTAGGGAGGTCAGTTGTGTCCGCACAAACGACTTTTTCCGCCACGACAAATTGGCGACTCCACTGGGGAATCCATTAATGAGAAAGTCTTTTCCTTTGTGTGAACTTTGCTCTGAGAAAATCATTTTTATTTTCTGGTTTTTGACTGTGAGAATTAGTATTTGGGTGGCTTAGCTTTAGATTTAGTTAGATTTGGTTTTACTTAACTTTTCCAGAAGGACGCACCCTCTGAGTACTGCACAGTGCGTCTTTGGACGCGCTGTTTCCGTTTGCACAGAGCGGGCCCGCGCCTGTTATAACGGGTTGCCTGCGTCTTCCTGTAAAATTTAGGAAAATTCCATTTTTTGCTTTAATTGCTTTTAGATTTTGATTTTTCTTAGTGTTTTCTGCCCAGATCCTTTAGTACCCTGTCAAAAATTTTCACCTGGACTTGTTTTGTGAGCTTTGAGTGTTTTAGTGGATTTCAACGAATTTTAGGCCTAGGGTTTGATTTTTGAATAGGTCCTGTAGTGACTTTGACGGTAGAAAGTTGTCCAGCCTTAGATCTCTCTGGTTAGTCAGCCTTCTTAGAAGTCGGGCCTGTCGTAAAGTCTCCTTGTGTGAGCAGCTTGCCATTTAAGTTGTTTTGGGTCAAATTTCGAATTACTTGTTTATAAAGTGTTGATTTCCATTTTACAAAAGAACAAAAAGATTAGAGTTTTGTTTTGGCTAGTTTTTGGTTCTGCAATAAGCTAGTCCTTGATTTGATTGTGATCAAGTAAAACACCTTAGAATAATCATTGTTGGTTTTGGCCTCGTTAAGATTGCTTAGAGTAATTTTACCTTTTAGTTTGCTTATGAGTGAATTTTCGTAGATTTTAATAGTTGTTAAGATTGATTTTTGTTACCTTAGATTTATTTGCTTTATTAAAAGAAAAATACAAAAACATCTTCTTTAAAAGTCTTGTTTCAAGTAGCTTTTTGTTTTTGAAAGAGAAAAAGAGTTTTTTCGTGCATGTAAAGAGCAGTCATGTTTTTATGCTTGGAAAAGACAAACGAATTGTTTCTTTGATTGTCTTCAATTAAGAAGTTGCTTTTATAAAGATTGCATTCTCTCAACTTTTTAGTTAAGCAATTCATCGAAAAAGTAAAGTAGTGGGTAAATCATCCTAGGTGCATTTTGTAGTGGTTTCGAGTCGAGTCAACACACCACTGGTTTCACTTCCATCACCTTTTGACTTAAGAAACAACCTTAAAAGTAACGCTTAAATTAAAATCAATCTAGTAATTTTTATTTTTCTAGGGCTCTGAAACACCAACATAGCTTAGGCTAGGGTCTTGGAGTAGGTGAGTACTTAACTCTCCAAGACTACAAAACCAAACAGATAGTTTATCTTGAGTAGATTAAATCCAATTGTTTCAGTTGCACTCTGGGAAAGCTCCTCTTAAAGGAGAAGCACGAGCTCGTGTCCGAACCAGTGAGGGGATCATTCCCCCCTCGTTGGGAACGACGCCAGACAGTACGTATTACAAACGGTAAACCTCGGATTAACCATTGTCGAGGAGCCAGGGGTCACTTATCGATAAACCTTGGATTATTGTCAAGGAGCCGGTAAGGGGATTGAGCTTGTTACTCTGCCCTTGCGTGCTGTCGGAGTTTAGACTGTTCCCCCAGGTGTAATTGTTGTGATTGGTAACTTTAGTGACCATAATCTTTAGGGTTCTACCGAGGTGACGGTGGAGGGAAGGTCCCACTGTACCTGGAGCAGACGTCGGTTATACTCACTTGGATTTTCCGGGGGGTTCACTTCACTTCGAGACGGTTAAAGTGGAGGAACTTGTGCCGGTCTATTCATTAAGCAGGTTGCCGGGGTAACTGTTCCACCCGCCATTTCTGTACTGAATCCTGCGAGGTTGGGCCTAATCACCAACTAGCGCTTTTGGTCCGGAAGACTACTGTTTGTGTTTGGTTTGACGCTCTAGATTATTTAGGCGTGTGCTTCAAATTTGTTTGCTTCTTTAGAAGACTTTAGGTGGTTTGATTTGAAATTTTTTACTTTGTTTTCGTGTGTTGTAGTTAAAAATCTTTAATTGTGGCGGAATTACCGAGACAGTCCCGTCGACTTCGGGGCAAGTCTCCTGAGATTGTTACCGGAATAGATTTGTTAAGAAAACTCCGTAAATCGCGGGGTGAATCTCCTGAAGACATTCCGGGTCAGTACGAAGGGTTAAAGGTCCTTGTAACTCCTCCTAGTGACAGTAGAGTAGGTTCACCTGAAGAAGGAGAATCTTCCTTGGTAGTCCATCCAGATTACCAAAGTTTAAGGACAGGTTACAATCCCGAAACTGTTACAGTTTCCGAGCTTGCTGGTAGTTTTTCATCTGCCAGTGAAACAGGCGAAGAACCTGAAATTTCCGAACCTGTTACTCCAACTTCTAGTGTCCCTGATTCACCGAGAATAGAAAGAATTATCACCGAAAATCTACCTTCTGGTTTGATTGCTATAGAAGAACTTGCTCCAGAAGAAGATATAGGTGTCTCTCACCTTGAAGGTCAACTTACTATTGATCTAAGGGAGCGTGAATCCATCTTTTACAGTCCTCCTAGAAGTACTTCTTGGTACCTTGCGTTAACCAATTTTTTAGACAACTCAGTAGGTTTTTCTACACCTCGTACTCCTTTTCCACCTGGAGGTATTTATACTCCTGTAAATATGTCTGGTCAGTCGTCCGTGTTTACTCAAAGTCCTGAATCTTTTTTACACGGCGGTCCTTCTGTTCCCACTGGGTATCAGTCACTTTCTGGTACCTTTGCGGGGGCATCTCCTCAACCCGTTGATCATGGGTTATTTGCTGGAAACAGTGGTAATATACCATTGGGTGTAGGAGACATTTACATGATGTCAGGTTCAGTCCCCGTTTCCCAACCTCAAGGTGGCCAATTACCGCCTGGGGGGCAACCGCAGTTAACGCTTGGGGGGCAACCTCAAAGTCAGTATGTACCTATGGTGCAATACTTGCCTCAAGGTCAACCTCAGCCTCAATATGTACCCCAAGGTCAACCTCAGTATCAATATCAACCCCAAGGATGGCAACCTCAAGGGTATCAACCCCAAGGTTATCAACCTCAAGGGTACCAACCTCAAGGTCAAGGTCAACCCCAGTATCAGTATTTACCTCAAGGTTATCAACCTCAAGGTCAATACTCAAGTCAAGGTTATCAACCGCCTCAAGGTCAGTCATATGTTCCAAGTATGGGAACTGCACCTTACAATTATCAATCCTACCCTCAATCTGGTTATGGATCTCAGTATCCTCAACCTGTTACGGGTCAGTACCCTGGAATGTTAGTGTGGGATCCATCACAGGGTCAACAGGTGTTGCAGCCAAGTGTACAGATGGTTCCTCAAGCTGGACAACCCGTAGTTTCTGGTCCAACCCAGCAACCGCAACCTGTCCAGCCAAATGTTCAAACTTCTGTAGCTTCGGTAGTTACTCAGCCGTCAATTGCACCTAGTACTCCATCTCAAACGGCTGCTGCAACTACTGCTACATCTACCATACTTACTTCTGGAGTATCGACGGCTCCAGTTTCTACTGTCCCTGTTACCACACCTCAGACATCTTTACCGTTGTCTGGATCTACGATTCAAACCACGGTCCAGATGCCTGTAGGTCAGCCTGGTATAAGTACGGTTGTCACTACTCAACCTCAATTTGTTCAACCTCCGTACCAGGGACAGTACCAACATGGGCAAGCTGTCCAACAACCGGTTTACCAGTATCAACCGTATCCTGGGTACACTTATCAACAACCTCAACAACCCCAGTACGGTCCGGTTAATCCTGGTTTTCCAGGAGGATATAATATCCCAAATGCGACTCCTGTTCCTAGTTATCCTGGATATCCTCCTCCTGGGGCTGGTATTGTGACCCAGAGTTTTAGAGATCCTAACCGGCAGTTACCGTTTATTGCAACTTTGGATTTACCCGACTTGACGCGCCTAACGAACGATCCAATTCAATATCTTCAGTTCTGGCCGCCAATGCCAAATAAGTTGCCCAGCGATATACCCAAGTTCGAAGGTAAGTCTGGAGAGGATCCGTCCAATCATGTGATGACTTACCACCTCTGGTGTGCTTCGAATTCTATCTCAGATGATTCCATCCGCTTACGTCTTTTCCAGCGTACACTCATTGGTCTCGCGGCCAAGTGGTACATTGAGTTACCACGGGCCTCTTTTTACAACTTTAGCCAGTTAGCTACCTCGTTCTTAACTCACTTTCAGTTGCCGGTCAGATACGATAACGACACGGAGTTATTAACTTCGCTAAAACAATCGACGTCCACGTACATTTCTGATCACATCCATGAGTGGAGACGTCGTAGGAGGTTAGTGAAAGTTTTTATCCCGGACCAAATCTTAGCTGAATGGTTTGTTAAATCATTATTACCGAAGATTACTGAAGATGTAGCTAAGGCCGGAGTAGTTACTGAGGAGCAAGTCATTGCTCAAGCACAATACCTTGACTTAGTTTACACTCAGTCGGGTACATTACACGAGAAGATTCCGGATCTTCCAAAGTCGAATCAAATCGCTGCTGCTCCTTCGGGATCTCATGCCGCTGATGGTATGATTGGTATCGTGACTACGAAGAGCAAGAAGAAGTCTTCCAAGGCTTCAACTACTCCAATTATCACTTTGCCTGATTCTCCGACAGGAGAGTCTTCTCCTGAACTCACCGCCGACATTCACGCTGTAGAGTCATCTACGGCCAAATCAAAAAACGGTGGAAAGAAGAAAGGAAAGAAGAAGGCTAAAGCAGACAAGGCTCCAAAGGAGAAAACTGAAAAGTCGGAAACCAATGACGAAAAACGCAAACCTCGATATCCTTGTCTTATTTGTGAAGAGGATCATTTTACGAGAGATTGCCCTCATCGGGCCGAGGTTGTGAAAATAGTCAAAGGTTCTCCCACTCCTGCTGTGTTAAAGAATCCATTTCCGAGCAGGAGAATAAGATGATAGGTTCTTCTTCGAATGCCAGTGAAGAACCCATTTTGATGATGTCTCATGTGAGGATTGCGACTCGATCGCAAGATTATGGTAGTAAGGCTCCTGTTGATGGTAAGGAAGCAGAATCTTCTCACTCTAACCCATCAACCTCAGCTCCTGGTTCCGATCCACTACAGATCGAAAAACCTAACCCAGACTTAGTGATTAAGCCGCCCGCCAAGGGTGTACTTCGAAGGTCTGCTTTCAATCCACATGCGAGAGCAGCCCAGAATTACAACATTGTTGAGGACTTAGCTGTTTCACCTTCAGCAATGTCGGCACTCGAAGTGCTGCAATCATGCCCAGCACAACGGAAATTGCTTTTGTCGGCTATCGGAGCTGTCGATGTTCAGGACCCGAACCTAATGATCTTTGATCTAGAAAATAGTACGCCACGTCTCCCCCATCAAATGGCTTTCCAAATTCCAGTGATAGTCAAAAACAGGCCTATTCATCGGACTGTGATTGATGAGGGAGCTTCTACGTGTATTATGTCGATTCAATGTTGGAGATCGCTTGGTTCTCCTTCGTTGAACCAATCCCCCACCATCCTTAAGGCCTTTGATGGCCGTGGGTTCCGTCCGTTTGGTATTCTACAAGAATTGCCTATAGGGGTTGAAGGTAAAACCGTTAGTCTGGATGTGGAAGTGGTTGATGCCCCTCTAGACTACAACCTTCTTTTGGGTCGAAGTTGGTCATATGCTATGACAGCGGTCGTTTCATCGGTCTTCAGAGTAATTAAGTTTCCACACAACGGTAAGATCGTGACTATTGATCAGCTGACATACTTTTCATCCGACCCAGCCTCTTCAGAGAGTATCCAGCATGTCGGTAAGACGACAATCCCTTATAGGGACGTTGGTGTAGGTTTAGTTAAGGATTCCGGTTTACTGGGAACTTTTCCTCTCCCTCCACTCAGCGCAGATCCTTCGTTTGCAACAATTCATATGATTACATCAGAAAACATTATTTATGATGATCCTTGGTTCGTCCCATCTGACTCTGAGATAGACTCACTCGGTAATGCTATGCCTTTGAGTCCGTATGAAATTGCTTATGAAGCTCTCATGTCTTTTACCGACTTTCATTCAACCGAAGTCGACCAAATGAATGTGGTCAGTGAAGAGTCACTTTTCACCTCACCCTTAGAACGGATAACGTTTCCCGAAGTCGTGTCATCTGACGAACAACTTCGCGAAATCCTAAGTGTAGACGATCTACCATGGGAGGATCTCCATCACAGATCTTCGTTTTTACCTAAGGATGATGCATTTGAAAATGATTTTTCATCTATCTTTACCGCTGAATATGTCAAAGACGCTCAGGATCCAACGAAACATTCTGATTCAGAGTTGAATTTAGGGAATATTTCTCGTACTATTCCCATTGATATTTCAGTGAAGCCCGGAATCGAGGAAAACATTCATATAGGTGCCGCATGTACTGAAGAAGAAATCCAAACTTACAAGGCCCTATTCCAAGAATTCCGCGACGTGTTTGCCTGGTCTTACGAGGAAATGCCGGGAATTGATCCTGCCATTGTTGTTCATGAAATAAAGACCTACCCGGATGCTAAACCCGTCCGGCAACGGTTGCGTCAAATTCACCCTCGAAAAGCGGCTGCGATTAAAGCAGAAGTCGAAAAGCTGTTGAAAGCAGGTTTCATTTATCCGATCCCGTTAACGGATTGGGTATCGAATATTGTTCCGGTCAATAAGAAACAAGGAACAATAAGAATCTGTATCGACTATAGGGATATAAATCGAGCTTGTCCAAAAGACAACTATCCTACGCCTTATATCGATCAAATTATTGATGATTGTGCCGGAAGTGAAATGTTTTCCTTCATGGATGGTTTCTCGGGCTATAATCAAATCAATATTCTACCTGCCGACCAACCAAAAACGGCATTCATTTGTCCATGGGGGACATTTGCTTATTGCAAGTTACCTTTTGGGCTTAAGAATGCCGGGGCCACTTTTCAACGGGCGATGTCTTATGCATTTCATGACATCAAGCACATTGTGCAACCCTATCTCGATGATTTGCCTGCTCATTCTTTACATCGAGCTGATCACCTTGTCCACCTACGAGCAATCTTTATGAGGTGTAGGCATTATCGAATTCGGTTGAATCCCCACAAGTGTGTTTTCTGTATAGAAACAGGTCGATTGCTGGGATTTGTTGTTTCAAAAGCCGGCATTCGCGTCGATCCCTCGAAAGTCGAGGCTATCATCAAATTGCCTCCTCCTTCGAGTTTGCGCCAACTCCAAAGTTTGCAAGGGAAAGCGAACTTTTTACGCCGATTCATCCCAAACTACGCCGAGGTCACTAAAGGTTTTACACGGTTGTTGAAACAGAATGCACAATTCTTTTGGGACGAGATTGCCCAACAATCTTTTGATGCACTTAAACACGCGTTGACCCATGCACCGTTATTGCATCCTCCCAACTACAACCAGGACTACTTCTTATACCTCGCAGCTTCGCATTCCACCATTGGAATGGTGTTAGTTCAAGAAGATGAATTCGGAGCGGAGCATGTGATATATTATCTTAGTAGGACCTTGAATCCCACTGAGCTAAAATATTCGCATGTGGAGAAATTGGCCCTGGCAGCCGTTCAAGCTGTCCAGCGTTTTCGTCACTACATTCTTCTCCGTAAAACTACAGTTATTTCGGATTGCAACCCTATGATTTATATTTTGACAAAACAACTGCTAGGGGGCAAGTACTCTAAATGGATTGTCATCCTGCAAGAGTTCGACTTGGAGTTCGAGAAGTCCAAGTCTAAGAAATCCTTAGTTTTTGCGGAATTGATGTGTGATTTCCCGAGTGCTGACACAGAGACTGTGGCAGAGGAGTCCATTGCGGACGAATCTTTGTTTCTTATCAGTACGTTAGATCCGTGGTACGGGGATATAATCATCTATCTCCAAACCCAAACCTTTCGGCCTGAAGCTTCCAAAGCGGAACGTCGAAAAATTCGGTTTCAATCCCAGCCATACAAAATTATTGGAGATACACTTTATCGCCGGGGGGCAGACTTAGTTTTTCGACGTTGTTTAACTCACGAAGAGGCTGAGAGGGTTTTGAATGATTGTCACTCTGGAGCATGTGGCGGTCATATGTCTGGGTATGCCACAGCTCAGAAGGTGTTGCGCGCTGGCTATTTCTGGCCGTCTATGTTTAAGGATTGTATCATTGCAGTCAGGAAGTGCCACAACTGTCAAGTGTTTGATCGCAAGATGCGCGCTCCACCTGCTCCTCTCCACCCTATAATTGCCGTTGGTCCATTCGCCAAATGGGGTATCGACTTTATTACTTGTAACCCTCACTCGTCGGGGGGCATGCGTATATCATCCTTGCGGTTGATTATTTTACTAAGTGGGCCGAGGCGATGCCTACATTCGACGCAAGCGGCAAAACAGCTGCAGTTTTCGTATTCAATCATATCATAACTAGGTTTGGTGTCCCACAAGCAATCATTACTGACCATGGGAGCCATTTTCGAAACGTCATGATGACTGAGCTTACAAGCCAGCTTGGTTTGCGCCACGATAGCTCTACTCCTTATTATCCGCAAGCCAACGGTTTGGTTGAGTCTATCAACAAAGTTCTAGTTATCATGATCCGACGAACCATTGGTGTTCATCGGTCGAATTGGCACAACATGTTATTTTCAGCGCTATGGGCATACCGAACCTCAGTGAAAAATTCAACAGGGTTCACTCCTTTCCAGCTAGTTTATGGCTTAGAAGCTGTGTTACCCATTGAATGCGAAATCCCATCACTTCAAATGGCTGTCGAATTACTTCCAGCTACTTCCGAAGAGGAGAAACGTTTATTGTACTTGGCTAAATTAGATGAGACTCGACGTGACGCTACATTGGCAATCGAGACTCACGCGAAACGAATGAAAGCTCAGTATGATAGAAATGTAACCCCTCGAAGTTTTTCAGAAGGAGACCTAGTACTATTATATGATCAAGCTAACGATAAGCTAGGTGCTGGAAAATTCGTTCCCATGTGGCATGGGCCCTACATTGTAAAGCGAAAGCTAGCAAAAGGGGCTTATGAGCTAGTTGACTTTGATGGGGACTCTTTGGGTAAACCCAGAAATGGACTTTACCTAAAGAGGTATTATGCTTAAATGATGGGTATGGAGAAATTTTTAGATAGGTTAGATTTTCTTTCTAGCTAGCAATGTGTTAGTTTAGTCAGTGTGCTTAGCTTAGAGAGTGTGGTTTTTCGTCGTTATTCTGGCTTATCTTGGTTTTACTCTTGATATTGCAGATGTCGACGCCTCTCCAAACATACATTGGATTTGCTGATGGTGCTTGTCGTAGTACACGGAACATCTCTTCCGCAGCTTGGGTTATCTATTCGCCCTCTGACGAGTTAGTTTCTATGCATGGGGTAAGCCTCGGTCAAACAACGAACAACATTGCAGAATACAGTGCAGTGATTGAATTATTATCCGAATCTATTTCATTTGGAATTCGACGTTTGATAGTGAGGTTAGATTCTGAACTTGTTGTATTACAGCTTAATAGAGTTTATGCCATTAGAAATCCTGTGTTATTAAGGTTGTTTTTGAGAGTGCGTCTCTTGGAACGTGAATTTGATTACATTGAATATCAACATATTCCAAGGTCTTTGAATACATTAGCAGATGCAATTGCTTCTCGAATGTTGGACAGACATTTACAATAATCATGCAAGTAAATTTAAAAAACATTTCATCACATATGTTAAACAGGATAAGCCGGTAATAGTGATATATATAGATAGAAGTGTGTCAAAAATATATACATCGTCTTCGATCATAGGTTGAAAACACCTTATGATCGGCAAAATGATAGTACAAAAAGTCAAAATGTCACATGTGACTACAAAAGTGACTAGTCAATCACTGGTGGTGCTCTCTGTATGACACCACTGCGCGGGCTACCTTACGCAAAAATCTCCTAAACGGTCCAGGGACCGCGACTACGAAGCGCTGAAGCCTGATAGGAATGTCGTCCATAGTAGTCTCAGGTATATCTGCCGTGAGACACTCTAGATCATGCTCCAACTCAGCTAGTACTTCTGCAGCCGCGTCCTGTGGGGCCGGTACCAGTGCAGCTGGATGTAGTCTATCAAAAGGCCGGAGGTTGGCTGGACGCTGTGGACCAACATCTGCATTTTGAAAGTTTTACTGTTAGTTTTGAGACGATATATATGAAAAATAAAAAAATACATAATTAGAAAACTTGTGAAAATAAAAGTACCTCTGTCATCCCATTGTTCTCCCGGTGGAAGAACCATGTCCGGATCACCTCTAAAATCCACTCCGGCATACGGAAAGTCCTGTATCGAAAAAATCTGGTCCTCTAACCAGTGAAAGTAACTATCTGAGAATCGAACCACTGTCGCACCCTCGTCAGGATGCCGGGCCATCACCGCAACCCATCGTATCAGCTTTGGCTCCCGAGGACCCAAGATATCAACAGTGAGTTGCTGAGGGATCAGCATTGGAACTCTCTCCAAGGCAAAGCTCACGACTAGAGGCCCATATCCAAAAGTCTTTAGTCGTCCGTTCTTTGCCTTGGTCAGTTGGCTCTTCATATGAGCCGACACAGCTTCACACCAGTTGAAAATGGTGCCTTGGTAACAGTCAATTGCCATCCGCATTTGGGATCCGGAAGCAATGTGTAAAGCGGCCGCGCCGCAAATTCTGGTAACCGTGAACGCTATGACTTTGAGTTCAGGCAGAGTGATGTGTTTTATCTCTATGCCTTTTGAATGGTGAGCCCCAGGTGTGCACCACTCGTCGCGGAGACTATCAAGGGATTGGCCACCCGGCCTAGTCCCCGCAAGACTGAGTTGCTCACCTCTGTTCGGCAAGCCAGTGAGAAAGTATACATCCGAGGGCTCTATCTCGAGCTGGTGCCCTCCTATGTAAAAGCATTGTTCTTGAACGTTCCATCGCTCAACCAGCCATTCCAAGAATCTTACCTGGCCCCTCATGCCCGGTATGGTCCAATATTTGTATAATCCGCATGCTCTTAGGGCATCCAGGGAAGGTTGATGATTTATTGCAGCTTCATCATTCTCTACATGCTCTCTTTCTCTCCAATCTAACATGGTTAATGCCCTGCACATCAGAAATAGTCATTAGAAATTGATTTGGGAATTTTTAGACAGTTTTTTGAGGGGGTTGGGGTTTTGAAATGCGCATTTCACGGAAGACGCACCCCGACTTTACAGCACAGGGCGCCCGGACGCGGATGCCCTGAAGGCGGGCTGCGTCTTCCGACCATTTTCCTGTGTAGGAAAAAGTCGGGGGACGCGGGTCACCCGAAGGGCACCCGCGTCCGCCGAGAGGCGCATTCCAAAACCAAAACCCCCCCAAAAAAATGAAACTAAGACCTAAAAATTAATTCTAAATGGATAGAAATGCAGAGTAGGATGTGTAAAATACCTGGATAAGACGGCGTTCGATTCCGACGGTCTGATTTTCCGCAGCGACCACGGGAAGTTTCTTGTCAAAAGCTCCTTTTTCAACCTCAACAGTCAAACGGTAAAAATGACATGGTAAAAGGTCTTTTTATAGGTTTTTTGGATGAATTAGTTCATTTTTTACCATGAAAAGATGTTTTTCAATGTATTTTTGCCTATTTTAAACAGGTATGAGTAATGTGTTGCTTTTGTGCAGGACAAAGGGATTTCGAGGGAAATTGTCATTTTTTCACAAACAAAATATCAGAGTCATCTTTTAAGCCCTTTTTTGACTCCTAAAACATGAAAAGATCGCCGAGCGTTTCTTTTACATGTTAAAACAAAATTAAAAGACGGTCCCCTTTTAGCTCTTTTCTGACCGCAAAATCAGGAAAAGATTGCCGGGTTTTTGTCGTTTCAAACTCGATAAGGAAATAAAACGACGTGTCCTTGATCGCTTTTTACTTTTCAGGTCAACGACACTATTATGAAAGTACTCCTTGGTCGCAAGATCAAGCGGTTCCCCCAGGTATTATTTTATACTTTTTCGGGCTTGAGGGACACAAATATACGAAAAAGTTCAACGTGGAGTCTCCTTTAGTTTTTTCAGACTCTCTAAAAATGAAAAACGCCGAGTTTCTCCTATACTGGGCTCGTTAAACTTTTACAGTAGAGGACCTGTTCAATTACAAACAGGAACGAACCACTCCTTCCTAGGGTTCGAATTTAAACTAGGTTGGACTCGTCCGAAGGATGAGCTTATAATCAAGCATATGTTATCCTCCTCAAGCTTGTTAAAAATAAAGAGGTACTTGCCAGAAATGGTGGGGGAAAAGAGAGAAGAATGAACCTGTTTGTTACCTTTTGCCTCAAAAGAAACTTTATTACCACTCTTGAACACGACACTTTTTTCATTCACCTGGGTTGGGAAATCTTTTACCTCACAGTTGATCAAACCACTTTGAAAGTCTTTAATCGGGTTCCGGGGATTAACTTTGAGTTATTTGTCACCAAGCCATCTGTCGTGTCGTTATGTGTTCAAGAGGTCTGCAAGCAAAACTTTCATCTGCAAAATACTTGTCATCCATTTGACCATCCCTGAGTCAGTCCTTACAGCAACATTTCTTCAACTTGAACAATGATTTCGTGTTGCGGGCTTGCCTGCAACGGGTCGCTTTCTATCGACATCGACACATTATCTAGAAAGATGACTTAGGAATCGACAGTACCTTGAAGTCTGCATGCATCAATGGCAGGTTTCTCGCCTTTGACGTCAGTTTACATCATTGACTTTCGATCAAAGGATTCCGTGAAGTGTTCGACATCAAAACATCTATTCACATTTCACGGGTTGTGCTTGGTACTTTGAGAACCATTGACATTACTGGTGGTCTCTCTCACGCTTGTTAACAATTTACATCATCGACTGGTAATCAAGTGGTTTCTAACATGTTCGACATCAAATCATTTAATCACATGGCTAGAATCGTACCAATTCGGGAAGTAGAAGTGAAGACCCTAGATCTAGTTTCTACCATCCAGGCTACGAGGAGTTTTGTATTCATTATCTATGTAGACTAATCATAAACAGATGGCTACGTCCATACTGTGTCTACAAAAGTCTATAAAAATGATGTACTGCAAGATCATTCCTGTATCAGAGTAGTTAGTCCTTTAGTTAAAGTTTTGAATCTGAGTATGGGAATGCCTACCTCAGTGATGATATAATCTTATACATGTATTTTGTGTTGAAAATTGCAGGTTCCAACCAGGTCATCCACAAGACAATCCTTGAAATGATAAAGCGCTTCACCCTTCCTAGAATTACAAAACCCTAATTTATTCCAGGCTTCGCACTTTAGGGGGCAATCTGTTACACTAAAAAATGTCACCATGACTACTTACAGTTAGTATGGCTCAAATCAACAGTCATGCTACCCTCTTAGGCAAGTCTTATGCCTCTGCTATCCATCTCAAACTCAAAGAAGAGAGAAAGTCTTGTAAAAAATGTGTTTATCTCTGGGGTCGCAGGTTCTCTCTAGCCTTACCTGCGGGGATGCTCACAATGTTCACAAAAGCTGCGTCCTTGGACGCTCTGTATGTTAAGGGATAGGTGCGTCCTTCTGTAAAAGGCAAAATGCGCAAGTTTCATCTTAAAAAAGTTACTTGTGGTTACTTCTAGAACTTTCTAGAGGTCGGTTTGAGGAAATGGATGCACCTCCAGTTGGTTCATGTATCCCTATTAAGGAGGAACTTATCCCATCAATAAGGGAGCTATCCCACCCAAAGAGGGGGATTATCCCATTGATGGTGGACCTGAATAACCTCTTTACAGCACTATAAATAAAGGCATTGAGCCAGAGGGAGGAGAGGTTGGAGCTATACATTTTCTTTGGGTAAATGCTGCAGGAATTAGGACTCCCATTTAGAACCTTGTGAGGAGAGATTGTCTTTGCTTGATTCTACTTGGAAGTGGGTGAGCTTTGTCAAAGTAGAGGAAAACCCTTGATGGACCCTGGGAGGAACTTGCACAACACCAAGGCCAGGTTGTAAGAGTTTCTTTGTTTCGTTATTAATACAAACTGGTTTATTTTTCTCAATAGCTTGTGTTAATGAGTTATTTCATGTGTTCCTTGGTCTGCATGTTGAATGTATGTTTTATTATATGAAATGCAAGTGCTTGGTAATTGTTTGATTGTTTGTGGTTGCAGGAATTGATGTGAAGGAGGAGCTCATCCGGATCGGCAAGGACGGACTACAACAACAGCGTTTTGGAATAAGGTAAGCCTAAACACTTGTAGTTTTCATGTTTTAAAAGGTATATTTAGAGAAAGATCACTCCATTTTGTCTTGTTTGTCGCTAGAGAGTTTAGACTCCTAGGGAGGTCAGTTGTGTCCACACAAACGACTTTTTCCGCCACGACACAACCCCCTTATTATATTGTTGTGCCCATGTAGTCCCCATGTTGTTATTATTGTGCCCCATGGAATCCCACTATTGTTATTATTGTGCCCCTACAATTTTTTATTTTTATTTTTATTTTTTTATATATATAATACTACCTAAGCACCCACAGGGATTTGAACCAGTGACCTATCGCAAGGAGTGCCTTAACAATGCACCCATTCACCATCAATCCAAAGCCCCATAGGCGCCCATACAATATTATTGTTATGTAGGCTTTGATTATATTGGGACCATTTAGAATCCTATATATAGAAAGGAGGCCTTGTCATTTGTATCATCTAAGAATTGTTCATTTGTATAATGTAAAGGAGGTTGCCCCCTCAAAGAGGCCGATTTTGAAGTCATTTATCTATCTTTTCTATATTTTTGTGAGGTAGTTTAATAACATGTATATGTTTTCCCTAAATTTTAGGGGTCCAGGATGAGATTTTTTGAGTTGTAATTAGATTAACTCAGTTTGACTGAGTTATGGTCAGTTAAATTAGTTCTAACTGTTTGTGGAACTAATAAAGGATTAGCAATCAATTGGTGCACTAGTGCATCCACAAGTGTTACTCCAGTTAACTAAAGATTCCCTCATGAGAAACTCATGCATGTCAGTTCAGAGAAATACCCAGTTGAGACTAGAGTGCAGGGACAATGTACTATTAGTTGTATGATTTACTGAGTTGTAAATATCATGCATGCAATCAGGAAAAGGACCTAATTTAGGATTGCGCAGTTTTGGAAGCATGAATTTTCTTTAAATATAGGCTATTCATCCTAGGAATTGTGCAAGAAAATAGGGGCTTGACAGGTAGTGGAAATTGGCTAAGTGTTGGCTAAGAGCAGGCTTGTGAGGCAGAGAGTTGAGCATATTTGTGTGGAATTGTTCTTGTGAGAACAAGCTTTGTATCTTCACTCATATTTCTGATTAATGTAATACAGATAGTCGAGGCTTTAAGCAGTGTTTTTCCCTAGATAAACTTATTGTGTTATGTGCCATTGATTTATCTTCTTCTTGTTCATATCATTTTCATCGATCTATTGGCTTCCACTAGTTGAAAGTAGAAGTAGATTCTTGTCTTGTTCTTTAATACATTGCATGAGCTTGTGAATTTAGAGGAAAATCTACAAAGAGGTCATGCAATCCCTTGCAAGGAAAGCGACAGGTGGAAAACATGAAACTGATGTAGTTCCTAAAGTAGCCTTCAAAGCAGAGCGGGTGCAAAAAGAGAACTCATAAGCTTGGGATAGGCAAAGAATGGGTAGATTATTTTGTACAATGTGCTTGCTTTGTAAAATTGTAAATACTTGTTGTATATTCCCGTTTGGGTAATTTGTAAAGTGAAGCCATGTACAATCACTTATTTGCAACAAGTGTGTTCTCTTTGACATGTTATATTTTATCTTGGCTTGATGATGAGTCCAATTGTTTGAGGAATTTTTGGGATGAGCATTTGTATGTCATCCAACATGTCTACAGTTGTGTCAAGCACTCACTGGTACAAGTATTTTGAAATTAAGCTTGTTTGTGAATTTAATCTTTGATAAAGATTATGTAGAAGATGACCATGATTATGTGGACAAAGCGAAGTACGTCATTGAACAAATGCAACCAGTGTACCGAAGAGTACTAGTCCAACTTGAGGACATTAAAGCAAAGTATGAATAAGTGCATGGCAAGCACCTAATTGCTTCTTATTTCCAGATGGAAGATCAAGTTTGTCTTCAACAAAGAGGGACTTCAAGATGAAGTTTGTTTGAGCCAAATAAAGATGGTTTTGGAGAGAATGTTTAGATTCCATCCATCAAAGTTTTTGTTCCTACATGTTTAGAAGAATTGTGGCTCAATTCTTAATAGGAAGATAAATACTTCATGCAGAGGCAAGGTGGAATACCTTGATTGGAGCTTGAAGGCACCAAGTCAAACAAAATAGAAAGGATTGAGATCAGGAAAGTTAAATGAGCTTTTCCTCACGTATTAGTTGATATAGGATAAACTTTTGGGGTCCAAAAGTTCCTAGTGGGGAGGTATGATCTAGAGATAAAAAATAGGCTAAAAAGTGAGAGTGCTTGGAATCTCTCGAAACTGGCATCAAGTCGTAGTGTTCATCATCTTGATTCTAACGACACTTGAATTGCCTCAATCCAACGTCATATGTACAAGTTACGATGTTCTGAAGTTTATGACCAATAGTTAAAAACTTTGCAGATGGGATGACTTGGCAGTCCGTATTGCTGACATCATGTTGATGTCAACTGGGCATACGAGGGGAAAATCAAATTCCTCCAAGTGTCGGTCCGTACAGGGATGAGTTGGCATCATCTTATTGGTTGAGGTTATTTTGGTGGCCCAATAGGAGGTTTCCACATGTTGCCTCTTCATTGGTCAATTTTTATGATTAGCCCCGAAGGCCTCGGCGGGGTTCAACCACTTGACCTACCACCACCAAACTCCACGTTTTACCATTGGAACATCACGTTGGTTCTTAACATAACACGTGATCGAATTATATTTAATGTGATATTGTTTTGGCGTTGGGAGGAGGGGTCGAGGGGCTAGCCCCGACCCCTAGGTCACATTACTCTCCATATGCCCATGACGCAAAATGAACAGGGATGGGGCTAGGCATTAGCCCTAGCCCCTGGTCAAAACTTGGTGCACAGGGCCACGATCGAGCGAAGTCGGAGGGGGCGGGGACTCAGCCCCAGCCTCGATTCCCATGGAAGTCCATATGAACACAGCAGAGGAGACTATGCTAAAGGGCGCGGGAAGTTGACCTCGGCTCCTGACCCTATGGATAGCTATGTGACCATGCCGATAGAGCAGGAGGCCTAACCGGTAGGGGTGGTTAGCTGACCCCCACCCCGGGACACATCCCCACAAGGTGACCACCCTTCGACGAGAAAGGAGCCATGTGACCCTGATTTTACGCTTAAGGGGTTATTGGCGAAATTAAAGAGGCAAAAAATTACCCATCTTGTGGCGGGAATCACACTGGTCTTGGGTGAATTTGTAAGACAAGTAGCAGGTTTTGGCCAAATTGCAGGACAAATATCAAAGCTTGACTTGGAGAAGCATAACTTGCTCATTTTTAACCTTTTTGAGCTTAAGAAGAGCCTAGATGGGGGTTTTTGAGCGTCTTGAACTCATTGGCAACCTCAATTTTATGATTTGAGCACTTTATGATGTACATTTTACAAAATCATGTATTTTAGTGCTAGAGACAATAAGATTTTTGAAGTAGTTTGAAGGCATTTTGAGCATGGAGAGAGCCTAGTCAAAGTTTTCCAACCTTCTAATTTCATTTGTAATAATTGTTGCTTCAATAGAACAACTCTTTTTAGTATTTTCTCAATATGTGTTCACGAGAGAAGCTCTTTTCGGTACTTAAATGTGGATTTGTTGTATGTTTTTTGTGCCTGGATTTCAGGTGGAGTACAAGGACATGTTGTGTGAGTCCTTTTTAAGTTGAATTTTTCATGACTTGTTGTAGGAAGTCATTTCTGAGTGAGAATTCTTTGTAGGAGAAACAAGCCACTGTAATGTCAACAATTTGTATGTACACATTTGCTGCTGAAATCAATAGAATGATCTAGTTGTTGGAGCAGGCTTAGAGATGTAGCATAGGAGGGGTGAACTCCATAATCAAATGTTACTTTCTTCTCTTCATCTTTGTCATTTTGAGTTGCATGTGGATGTATTTCTTTTTAAATTTCATGTGAAAACCAAACTCAACATTCTGAAGAGGTTATGAAACTTGTTTACCTTTAAAGACCCACGTTGTTTACTTGCAAAGCGTTAGAGGACGATCAATTTTTTTTAGAGGAGAAGTTCTCCTCCATTTTCATATCATTCAACCCAATGATGGAAATTTTTTTGTACACTAGCGTGGATTAGATTGCCACATATTCCCCTTCTTTGCTAGGGTGAATGTATTTTCAAGGCTATAGGATATAAATTGGGTCGATTTATTTCTAGTGATACGGATAAGGAGAATAACTTCTCTTATGCCATAAATTACCTTCCCAAGGTTATTTAGCTCAACTTGGATGGTTGGTCCCATCTTAAGACCCCATATTATGAATAGGTTTCCTTTAAATGTAATTATTGTCATGAGTATGGGCACTTTGCAAAAATTTGTCCCAAGGATCCAACTTCTTAACTTTCTTCTAATCCTATGTCATCTTTCTCATAGTAATGACGAGTAAGGAACATTCAAACTAGTTACAAGGAGACACAAGAAGCAATTAACTAAGATGCAACATGTTAGCAAGCCTAAATCTCATCAACATCCTTCCTCCAATAATAAATATGAAGTTTTGAAGTCTTGTGTGGCAGAAGTTATGGGTGATGAGGCCTAAGTTGACCAGTCATTCCCAGATCAAGTGTCTCCAAAGAATATTAATTCATTTGTTGAGGAAAAGTATTCATCCAAGGATACTAACAAAATCCCTCTTACAAAAAATAAAGAAGAAGAAGTTGGAATGGAGGATGAGGAGGAAATCAAACCCCCCTCTTCTTCTCCTTCCTATTCAAATGTGATAAAAAATAATATGTGTTCTTCCCCTCCTTTAATTAGAAGTAGGAAAAATAGAAACAAGAAAACCTCAAAATCTGGTGCCAATAACTCTCTTGCCTCCCATGGGTCTAACAATGGGTCAATTTCTTTCAAATCTTATGAATGTTTTGTTTTTGTATCATCCAGTGCAAGAAATTTGTAAGAATCTACACATGTTCTCACGAAAAAGTAGGTGCAAGCTTAGAAGGTCTAGTATTAGATCTTTGACCCCCCTTCTTTTTTTGGGCGAAGGACGGGTTTTAGCTCCTTTCTTTGATTCATGGAAGAAATTTTATTTGTAATTGTCACTCTCATGTACTTGTTGTGTGTTCCAGACACAATTTTTTATTAATACAAATTCTCAACTATATATATATTATATTTTGTTTTAGTAGTTGTAAGATGAACGTATTTTTCTTTACTTTTATTTTCATAAGTGCCAAATAATTGGGGAATTAAATTTATAATATATTATTATAAAATTTGAATTTTATTATTAAGATAACCTTGTATATCAAAGAATTTATAGTTTATAATTAAAACTATTAATATATTATTATAATGAATTCAAATTTTATTATTAATATAAATTTATATATTGAATAATTTAATACTTTTTAAAGGTTTTTTCTATTATGATTAATCGAATATACATGGCAAAAAATTTTTGGTCTGCCACTTGGGAAACTAGACCAGTAGCATAAGTTCAAAATTTTCCTATCAAAAGTATTATGGATAACCATATTGTCTTTCAAACTAAAATTAAAACTACGAACTAACATAAAATATAAATTGATAAGCATAAACATAACGACTCTCTATGTTGTGTTTCTCTTCAGATAATTAGCTCGCTTGATCAAACTTCATGAATAGAACCCACCTAAAGAGGTGGTTGTTGTTCACTATCCTTGTCAGAAGAAGAAATATCATGATTCCTCCAATGTCTTTGCAAGCTTTGTGACTTTCTTGTTAATCTTATCAACCTTCTTCACAATTTAAGCCATGCAAATTATCAACTCCTGTTGTGTGTTAGATTTGTCAGTAAGAACTCTACCCATTAAAGTTTTAATGTGCCAATATGGGTTAATCATTTACATGAAGGATGAGGCACGAGCCCTTGAGAGTCGCCTGCATTAGGGATCTAATCTTTAGCTTCTCTTTCGACATGCCTATCGAGAATAACCATTTTGCGCTATCGAACCTGGTCTTCCACTTCAGAAATGGCTATCTATACTACTTTAAGGATAATGCTTGTGTATCTATCCATAGTGGCATATGTAGTTGACTATGCACGGGTTCAGCTAGAAATAGGAGGAGGGGAGTTAGAGACCAAGGAGGGACCTAGTTTACCTCTTCTCCCTCCACAATGGGAGGCTGAAAGGAAATGCATAGCCATGAGGTCAGACCAATTATCAAAACCCACCCTAGAATAGTAAAACTAGGAAGATAAGAGTCCAAAAGGGGAGGCTAGGTGGAAACAAAGGCTACATTAAGGCTTAAAAACCAACTTAGAACCCCTTGTAATAAATCCCCACCAAGAATAACAAGCCCAAAGAGGGAAAATAAAACCAAAATGCTATGAAACCAAAATTCCTAAAAAACATTGATATCATCACATCTATGACTAGGGAGAAGTTCAAGATGGAAATGAAGAAAATTGTGAACTTGAGATTTCCTCTTTGCGGTTATAGTGCACCCGAAGTGGCATGTTCTAGGCTGACTAGCTACTAGCTGAGAACAACTACCAACCCTACATGTAAAGCTAGCTCCACTCCCCAACTGACATTGGTTCACCTGATTCCTAAAATTTCCTTTCTCGGGAATGGTAAATCTACAAACGACAACAATTTCCCATTGGATTTGCACAAATGGAAAACCCCAAGCAATTATATAATTGTAGATATCCTTTCCTTAACAACCTTCGCCTAATCAATCTCATCATACACCATTATCTATCCAAATTCATTCATTATTATCACTTATTGGCTCCTCAAGTTTGTGTTCAAGATGGGTTGTCCTTCTTCAAACTCCCACACATCTACAACCATGGCCTTCAACCTCTTCCACACACAACACAAGTTACGTCGCAATTACAAGTGTATTGTTAACCACGCAACTATCCCCATTTTCGTTAATTGCTTCACACTCATTTCAATTAGTGGCGACTGCCCCACCATATGAGCACCCTCCTTGGGGGATGAATAATTTAAAATTTATAATTAATACCATTGTTTAAATTTCTAAATGAGATTTTTCTTTTTTTCTTTTTACATATTAATATTTTAAATTAATAATTTTATATCTTTATTTATTTTTATTATAACAATTTAAAAACTTTGTGTCGGAAATATTGATATCATTTTTTAATCAAATTAAATTGATCATATACTTATAATTAGTGCAATCATATACCCATGATGGGGTGCCTAATCCAGTACCTAAGCACACCAAATGCACAATTAAGGCGAGTATGAGTGACAAGGTTTGGATAAAGGGACAACTAGAAATCAACTTTCTTGATGTGCCATCGCACTCGTGGGATCCAGGAGCACCAATCCATTGCATTGAAGTGGCCTCGAGTGAGCTCTCACTTGAGTAGTTAACCACCATATGTGTTCACTCTACAATGAAATCACGAAAGGGAATGTAGGCTGCTAATGAATTTAGTGTTGTTTGCAATCCATATTGTGGGGTTTACACGACATATTCAGGAATAATTCACGTACCAAGGAGTATTTACGTTGCACTACTTGTCGATTTTAGTGTGAAACAAGGAAAAATATTTGGGTGTTGTGCAATTATTCTTGAGCCAGTTGAAGAACCAAGCCCTCTTGGCATGGTACCTTTTCCTTTGAATACATCATTTACCTACTTACAAACAACCTTCACCAACCTTACAAGCCACAGGAAAAGTGTATATCTCAAATAGCCTACGCTCCTCAACAATAAAGACACTTTGGCATATTGTCACTTTGTGTTTTTTAATTCCTTCTCTCGTATATGGTTGGATGTCTGGCACTTGGTGTCTAACAATTGTGAGATTGTTGACCTGTCTGTTGTCGTCTAGTCTCTTTTGGAGCGTCTCCCATTCACCCAAGCCTCTTCATGTGGTCACCTCTTTTGAACGCCCTCCATCTACTTCTCCCCCTTGCACCAACCATCTTCCCCTATTCATTCAAATACAATGTTATCCATGAAAATACCTCCTCATCAACTTAGAGGATGTTACTATGATTTTGGTTGAAATACACCCCTTTACACCCCTTTTTTTCTAGCATTGTAATTAGAGTATCTTTATCTACATTTTTTAGGTGTATTGGTTGTATTTTTGTTTATTTATTGTGGGAAATGATGTATGTTAATCTCTCCTTGTACAATTATTATTCATCGAAAGAAAAACTAAGACCATGATCTACATGGTTTTAGTTAAGAGTCCCATAAAACTTCATACATCAACACCCTTCTGAAGACATTAATAAAGTACCTTTACAAGCAAACACGTAATAAAAATAATCAACTCTTTGTGGAAAACACACATTAACTTAAACTAGGGTCTTGGGTTAGGCTGTGCAAGTTAGCTCCCCAAGGCTGCAAAACTAAAAGTGTCATTTAGAGTGAAAATAATATTGTTACACTCACATCTACTGGGACCACTTCTCTTAAAAGGGAGTTAAGTGTGAGGCAAAATTAGAGTGTGAGAGAAGCTAGCTCGCCTTAGATTGCATTTAAGTGGGTATTTTGTGTACTAAGGATTCCTTTGGGGATTTCAGTGTTGATTCGGGGACTCGGGTATCCTGCCCATGACCGTGACCCCCTCGGTGGTGTCTGTGATTTGAGGTAAACATAGTGGCCATAAATCCTAGGGACGTACACAAGGTGACTGGGGTGAACTTCCCTGGTACATAGATAGACAAACCTACTCTATCTTTGGGTTTTTGGGAGGGTGCTCGTCTTCACGAGAGTAATTGACCCCTTCTTACTGAGGTTTGGGCGAAGCTCAATGGTAATTGTAACTGTCTCATTGTGGCCAAATTTCTCTTATATTCCTTTGATACTAGGTTTCATCTCCAACTAATTGTGACTATCAGACAAAGTCTGATTGCTTGCTGATCTCGTAAGGTTTTTTTCTTTTTTAGGAGTGCGTTGTTTTGGTTATTGAGATGATATAAGAACATCACTTTTTTGTTTTAATATCTATATCATTCACCATTATTCACCGTTGTTTCTATTGGACTTCGTTGTTAGTCTACATGGCTGTAGGATCTTTCTCCACTCTTTGTGGAGGAATTTTCAAGTGAAGCAGATTCTCCTGTTACTTAAGGGAGTTGGTCTCCAGTTTCTAATTCTAAATCATTACATATTAACCAAGAGTTTATCTTACCTGAGGACCCTTTCACTAAAGGTCTCATACCTCCTTATAATCCTCTACTTACAGATCCCCTTGGCCCTGTTTTGATCTAGATAACACACTTTCCTACATTGTCTTCACTAGTTTCCACTATGAACATCCCAATGACTACTGGTGAGTCATGGTATTTCATGGACACTTTTGGTCCACCATCATATAACCCACCTATTTTAGATTCTACACCATTTGTTGGTTATCCTACTGTTTAGTCTACGATTAAACCAAGAACCCCAACTACACCAACTATGGGTGGGTGGTGTATCACAATTTTTACCTCCTACCAACCCTTCTCCTTTTGTGTCAGCTCTTGGGCCTCTTACTTTCACCTCATTCGGTGTAGATAATTCGTCAACATTTAATAATCCTTTCGGTTGGAATCCACTGCTAAGTTCAAACCTCGCTCCACCACAAGGTGGGGGTAATGTTTCTCGTACTTATCAAATTGTTGGGGACATTCCTGCATCCTTGCAACTTGTGGTACAACATGGTTAGTCCTTGATTAATTATTTTCCTATTAGTGGTTATCTTGTTAATGCTAGTCCCATTTTCTTAAAAGGTGGTAGTCATGCACCTAACCCGCCTTATGTGGCAAGCGGTGTCCCATATCCTAGGCATGCTACATCTCCTTGGGGCCTCCCAACTTAACCATCAATACTTGTTGGGGGCAACCTCTATCCTGCGGGTAACCAATTTCATGGTAACATCCCTTAGGCTGGGGGCATACCTTATGGCCTGCCATTTTATATGACTCCACCTGCACCTCAAGGAAATTACTATCTGACCACACCTATGCACCACACTAGAAACCAATTGATGGTCAAACCTTCTAGTACTTTTGGTCACCCTAGTTTTCCCTAGTTATATTCGATTGCGCCTACTCTATTTCCATTTTTGGATACTCTTGACATCCCAGATTTGTACAAGTTGACAAACGGCCCCATCAACCATAACTTGTTATGGCCTCCAATCTTGCACAAAATTCCTGGTGACAGTCCAAAGTTTGAAGGCAAATAGGGAGATGATCTGACAATGCATGTCACTATATACCATCTTTGGTGTGTTTCCAATTCTATGATTGATCAAAGTATCTGGATCATACTTTTCCCTCGTACCTTGACTAGTAACATTGTTAAGTGGTATATTGAATTAACACACGTCTCTGTTAACAACTTTAACACCCTCGCCATGGAATTCCTTAAACATTTTTAGTTACCAATCCATTATGAAACTGGAATGGAATTATTGACTACTCCATGCCATAATACTTCCAACCATATCTCCGATCATATTCATGAATGGAGAAGACAACAAAGCTTAGTAAAGGCTCCCATTCCAAACTATCTACTCGTCGATTGGTTCTGCAAATCACTCTTACCTCCCAATGCGAAGGATGTTGCCATGTCTGAAGTGGTTATTGAAGACCAGGTCATTATATGTGCCCAACATCTCGATCTTATCTATTCGCAATAAGACATTCTTTATGACTTGATTCCTAATGCTCCTAGAACTTTGAATTCTCCTACCACTCAACAACTTGGTCTGCACGCCGACGGTCTTGTTGGTGCTACAATCTAGACTGTTGTAAACCAGTTGAGTTGGCAAGCTGCTTAGTTATCCATTACTGTGATTCCAACTTCAACTACAAGGCTCACCCTATTTCCCCTCTTACCGCTGCAATTAATTTTGTGCAATCTACGCAATCAACTAGTAGTAAGAAAAAGAAGAATAAGAAGAAATATGTTCCTTTTGAGGAGAAACAACCTATTCAAAACACCCTAACTCATAAATCTTGTGCCACTGCCAAATTTGATAAAGGAAAAGAGAAAGTGGTTAAGTTTCCTTGCAAGATTTGCTTTAAGGACCATTTAACCTACAAATGTCCTTGTTTATAGGAATGTACCGATCTCCTTGCTCAAAAGGATTCTAGGACCCCTGTTGTCCTTAATAACCCTTTCCCTGCCAATAACAACAACAACACTTTGTTGTGAACCCACCTCCACCCCCACAAGGGGGCAATGGTGGTTCTCATCCCTCTCCTCCTGGAGAAGGGTCATCGACTATCTATGCTTTTAAGGCAGTTGATTTACAAACTCGATCCAAGACCTATGGGAATCTTGTTTCAGACACTTTGGATACCTCGTCATCTTCTATTCTACTTGCACATAACGATTTGCATATTGAGAGGCCCATTGTAAACCCCGTAATTTTTTCCCCCAAGGGACACTTCATCTCGCTACGCATAATTCATCTGCCTGTAGTGCCTAAAACTACAATATTGTAGAAGCTCCCAAAGGTGCCTTATGCCATTTCTGCTCTCGAAGTGTTACAAAGTTGTCTTATCCAATGGAAAGCATGCTTTCGGTTATAGGCAGACTCCACACTTAGGATTCCAACCTAGTTGTCTTATTTTGTAATGCATGTTTTTAAATAATTATTACTGAATATATATATATATATATATATATATATATATATATATATATATATATATATATATATATATATATATATATAGATATATAAGGATTAATTATTTTTTAAAGATTTTTATATATTAGTTAAAATTTTATTTATTAAACTTCGGATCTGGGTGCCTAGATAATAGAGGGACGCATTAACTCACCCTCATGATTAGTGCATCCAAAACATTCACTCCGAGGGAATGGTGGTGCGTTAGGCCTACCCCTTGTCTATCCACAATCCAAGAGATCATGATGGTGGCAAGCTCCTCTCAACTCAACATTTATGGCACATCAAGTTATGGTATACACGTCCACCAGATGGCAATGATGGTCTACCTGTGGAGAATGTTAAGAACGCTAGAAGCATGGGCAACAAAAAGTAGAAACGCTGGCTATAAATGACTAAAGGCAACAAATGATAGGCAGGTTTGTTACAACATCCTTTCATAATCATTATGGTGAGGGAGTGTGGTTGACCTCATTGGGGAAGCAAAGGCAGAGGTAGGCCACCTCTCCCTCCTTAGCACAACTAAGGCATTGTACAATATGATGATAACATCCCTCATCACTACTGGTGCCTAGTCGTAGAACAATTTGATGATAGCATCCCTTGTCACTACCGACGCAAACCGGGAGGCTGAGGAGATGGGCATCATTGGTGATAATGCATGGTCTCTCCACAATGTATTGGGTCACCACCTCATAGACCAAGAGGATGCTACTATGGTGTTGGAGGGACGTGGTTGGGACCTAGACTTCACATTTGTCGCACCTGGGATGCATTTTGAGCCATCATTGGTGCTTTGGGGCATCAATTATATCATACTTCCTCATCTGCAAAGAGATCCTCTTCAAAAATCTTTGTGGATTCTACATTGCAAGATACCAAACCATACAAGCAACATATGCTTTGCACTAACGACCAATCCTCATCCAGGCCTCGATAACAATACAATACGATGGAGAACATTCTTATGGATCCTAGCACATCTGGAAGTAAGGAAGCTAATACTAGTGGCCCAAATGGTGTCACACATCCTCCGCTTATAATGAAACCACCGTCAGGTGGGAAATCTCTACCAACAATGCACCATCTGCCAACAATGCAACCTTCGCCAACTGAGCACCCTCAGTTCAACAATGAGGACTACTACAAACCAATGTCAATGGAATGGGAAGATCCTCCTAAGCTCAAGCATGGTGAGGAGAACCCCAATAAGCAACACTTGGCATTGCTCAGGCTTCCATTGTAACTCAGGTCATTTTGAGGATTTTGCCCTTTTACTCTTTTTTGTTTTTTGTTTTGTTTTTTTTAATGATATAAACTGTTGTAACTTATTTTTACCCTATTTTGTTTTCCAATTTTCCCTTTATGTTCAAAAAAGAAAAAAGAAAAATAGAAAAGAGAATAAAAATAAAAATAAAAGGAAAAAAGAAAGAAAGAAAGAAAAGAAAAGAAAATTGAGAAAAAGATAAATAAAAAATTAAAAGAAAGAAGGAAAAAGGGATTTAATATATATATATATATATATATATATATATATATATATATATATAGATAGATACGAAAAATAAATAAAAGTATATCCCTAAGTCAACGAGCAAGTCTAAATGTCGCTTTATTTGTTGTTATTATTATTATTATTATTATCCTTTATCTTTTTAGAAGGATTATTTAATTTGTAAATAAAATGATTTGACATTTCTGTCAGATAACAATAAAGTTTAATTCAATTGTGATAGATGAGATCAGGGTCGCTCAGATCAACAACCACTGATTGATTGTGGCACCCCCCGTATCTTCGATAGTTAATGGGGGGGTTTGGGGCAAAGCGGTTTTCCCGATCCCGTCGTTGGATACATGGAAACTCCGTGTCGATTGCGATACCCCCCTCAACAATACCACTTACCGTGCTCACCCCCACCCCCCCCCCCCTCGCAAACCACTCTTCCGGTATTACTATCCCGCCATTCCTTCTCCCTCTTTTATCCACCCGCTAGTCTTTTGCCAAGTCTAACCACCACTACCCCTCCCGCTAAACTGGATGATGACTGTTATCATTCAATTATTCCCACCAACTTCTCATTGCATTAAATCCTATGCACCAATAACGTTTAATCAATTCAAACCGTTATTCATTCCCTAATAAAACTTTGCCACCTATTCAAATTAACCTTTTTCATTCTATTTGTCACTACAATTTGAAGAACGTCTCTAAGAGAAATTCCAACAAACAACGACCTTCAACCATTGTTTCCGGCCTATAATAGTCCTATATTGGGGTAAATCCTTATCAATTGTCTCAGAATTTGTTTTTTTCCCGATGGCTTCACATAAAGGAAAGTAAAAAATTGTTACAGATAATCCCCTCTTACCCCTTGTGATTAACTTGGATGAACTCCCATTAGTAGATACTCATTTCAAAGTTGCAAAGACTAATTGTGAATTCGATCTATACAAACTTCACAATTGGGATTTTCAAAAGTACCAAGATACTAGTGATGAGTTTTATTATTGGGAGTCCCTATTGCCTCAATTATGTTTCCCACAAATCTATCATTTCCTAGAATTCGTTGCTTAGCGTGGAGCTCAATAGCTTAGAACAATGAAACCCTTTTCTGTGTGACTTCTAAATCAATTTTCCAAGCCCTCTAATTGAATCTTCAAGAACCTTTGCATCCATTTTCTACTGATGCATTAATGGAAGTTTACCAAAAGCTATCATTTTCAGACATAGCTCATATCTTTGAATCTTTCTTGCCTGAGAATTCTGAATTACCTAGGACCAATCCTCCCTATTCTGCTGCTATGTTCCCTGAATTGTCTAGGCAGGTCATTTCCTTAGTGTCATGTCTATTAGGATACCCCAACGACCAATGGGTTGATGAAGTCATCATGGGCTTTCTGTCAGTTTTCTCTTATGGTAAAAAAACCCTCAATAATATTCAACTATAGTCAATTTCTGTCTGATGCAATTCATGATCAATTATTGAAATTTAGTGCAGAAGGTTCCTTCAAATATCAATCAGTTCTAGTTTACTTGTTTCTATATCATCAATCTGAAAGGTTTAAGTTCCCTTTGCAAAAGTTGGATGCTGCAGGTGCCCCACAGTCAATCATTCACTAGACATCATTAGTGAGAAATACCTCTCAAGGATTCTCATTTAGTGATTTTGTTAATCAATTCATGTATATGACCAATTGTTTATTAAATAGTGATGTAGTTCCTAGAATTTCAATTGAAATTAAGAGAATTTTACACCTAAGTGAGCAAACTAAAGTAGGAGGCTGGTATTTATACCATAATTTTACTGAAATTAGGATTTATGGATGTGAACTACAACATACAAGTTTCCTACATTCCTTCCAATGAGAATTTTTGCTCTTGAGTATATTAGGCAAATGATAAATGCAGATGATGTTCACTTTGTTGCTAGGAAACAAAAAACTCAGTTTAAATTGAAAGCACAGGTCGACCCTTTTATAGCCAACACAAGAGCTGCAACAAAAGAGGTTGATGTTTTATTAAAACAAATGAATTTCAAATTCAGTTTCAGTTGGTCTTATGACCCATTGGGAATTATATCTTCAGTAAGAGTTTCACAGAAATCAACACCTTATGCTCATATGCCTAAACCTGAAATTGAGCAGTATGCAAATAAAGATGATTGGGATGAGAATACTTTGTAGGAGATTGAGGAGCTAGTATTCAATCAAACAATATTGGAAACTCCAAGAATGATAGAGAAAGAACTAAAGAGGCTAAGAGAAAATGTGTCACCAACAGGTTCAAAGTTGCAAGAATCATAATTTCAAGTGGTTAAAAGGAATAAAACTATAAATCTTGATGAAGAATCTTCACAATATCAAACCTATGAAGAGTTTACTATTGTTGTATTGTCAACACCATCTCCTTTTTTCACTACAACAGGTAGAAGAAACCAAAGCTTCTTCTTCTCCTTCTTCGAGGCAACAAAGTATATTTTCTAAATTCCTAGAAATGAAAAAGATGAATGAAGCACTTAAGACTTCGACATATGTAGAGTTTTGGAAGTAGTCTTCCTCAACACAGACAAGGTTACTTTCAACACTAGACAATGAGAAGGGACAATTCCAATTGGCATTTATGGAGCCAAAGGTCCCTATACCAAGGACAACTGAGGATTACAAACTTCCTTGTTTTCTTTTGACACCAAATAGATTCATCCTATAGATCAAATTGATCTACACAAGCAAGCAGGGGAGATGATTTACAC
Source organism: Pinus tabuliformis (assembly GCA_031772625.1). Lineage (NCBI taxonomy): Eukaryota > Viridiplantae > Streptophyta > Pinopsida > Pinales > Pinaceae > Pinus > Pinus tabuliformis. Next base: position 681,843,604 of record CM062811.1, read on the forward strand.
ATCCTTGAAAAGTTATGCCATGACAACTTCTAAGCTGCAAGGATCACTAAATAATATTCATTCTCAATTAAAACTAGAAAAAATGTCTTCTTTAGCTAAGGATATAAGAATCAAAGGATTTGATGATCCAGTTTTAAAATTAGGATTAGATCCTAAAGATGTCAAGGCAGTAGAAGAGAAAATTAAGAATAGAAATGTTGATATTAAAGAATTAAGGAAACAATTAAAGTTGCCCACCTCTGAGCATCCACAAGCACAAGAAGTTGGCCAATTAGAAAAGGAAAAAGAAAACATGCTTAAAACGATTGTTGAACAGAATATGCAAGTTCAGAAGATGGAAGCAGAAATAGAGAAGTTGATTAAAGAAAGAGAGCATCAACTCAGTATTACAGATGCCACTTCCATAGAGACAACTTCTATAGTAGGGACATCTACAGAAGAAATAACCACAATAGAAACACAATCTACTGATCAAAATTTAGCAGAGCAATTTTCAAAGGCCATGGGAGATTTATCTTTGAAAGATTAAGAAATTGATAAACTTATGGTGCAACTCCAAAAGATTCAAGAAATTAAAATCAAGACTCATAATGCATATTTAGTTGAGATTAAAAAAAATTCAATTTAACTAAGCAATTAGAAACTTATGAGAATGAATCATTGATTGCACAAACTATATCTTAGACCAAAGAAAACATTTGGGTTGATATCAATGCATCAGTAACTGGGTTAAGGCCTTCCATCGAAATTATTTTTGAACAAGAAGATTTATTGCAAAGATAAAAAACAACAGTAGCAGAAATAAAAGAAGATTTGGACCACAAACCAGGAGATGCCACAAGGATAATTAAAGTATTAAACTCCAAAAAAAAGAGACGAACTTGACGAATTTGGGATTGAAGACAAAATGGAAGCAGTCTTGGAGGTAAGAAAAGTTTTAACCAAGAGAAATTTGATGTTATAACTTGAGAATAAGTGTCAAAACTTAGAAGCTCAGATCAAAAAAATTCATAGAAAATTCAATGCTCTACATTATAAAGGACTACTAAGTTTGCAAGATATAGGTGGAAAATTGATTCCACTTGAAGATTATCAACATAGGCTACATGAGATAGCAATAGACAAGGCTAAGTTTTCCAAAATCAGAGGAAAATAAGCTTGTTGGTATTTCTTATCGTGGAAACAATTATTAGGCTTTTTTGTTTTAGAATAAGGAGGATAGAAATCATATCTATGAATCTAGACCTTATTTCATGGGCACTAGAAGATTGTTTCTCACCCAGTAGTCTATGTATTTCAACCCCATGATGGAAATTCCTTTTGCACTAGTGTGGATCATATTGCCACATATTCCCCTTCTTTGCTAGGGTGAAGGTATTTCAAGGCTATAGGATATAATTTGGGTCGATTTATTTCTAGTGATATGGATAAGGAGAATAAATTCTTTTGTGCGATAATTTAAGTTGAAATGGATTTTCAAAAGGCCTTCCCAAGGTTATTTAGCTCAACTTGGATGGTTGGCCCCATCTTTAGACCCTGGATTATGAATAGGTTTCCTTTAAATGTAATTATTGTCATGTGTATGGGCACTTTGCAAAAAGTTTTCTTAAGGCTCCAACTTCTTAGCTTTCTTCTAATCCTATGTCATCTTCTCGTAGTAATGATGTGTAAGGAGCATTCAAACTAGTTACAAGGAAACACCAGAAGAAATTAACTAAGAGGCGACATGTTAGCAAGCTTGAATCTCATCGGCATCCTTCGTCTAATAATATATATGAATTTTGATGTCTTGAGTGGTGGAAGTTACGGGCGATGAGGCCCAAGTTGAGCGGTCATTCCCAAATCAAGTGTCTCCAAAGAATATTAATTCATTTGTTGAGGAAAAGTATTCATCCAAGGATACTATAAAAATCCCTCTTATAAAAAAGAAAGAAGAAGAAGTTGGAATGGAGGATGAGGAGGAAACCAAACCCCATTCTTCTTCTCCTTCCTATTCAAATGTGCTAAAAAATAATATGTGCTCTTCCCCTCCTTTAATTAGAAGTAGGAAAAATAGAAACAAGAAAACCACGAAATCTGGTGCCATTAACTCTCTTTCCTCCCATGGGTCTAACAGTGGGTCAATTTCTCTCAAATCTTAGAAATGTTTTGTTTTTGTATCATCCGGTGCAAGAAAATTGTAAGAATCTACTCATGTTCTCAAGAAACAATATGTTCAAGCTTAGAAAGTCTAGTATTGGATCTTTGTCCCCCCTTCTTTTTTTGGGTGAAGGATGAGTTTTAACTCATTTCTTTGATTCATGGAAGAAATTTTCTTTATAATAATCACTCTCATGTACTTGTTGGGTGTTCTAGAAGCAAATTTTTATTAACGCAAATTCTCAAAAAAAAAGAAAAAAAAGAAAAGAAAAAAGAAATAATATATATCTATATATATATATAGATTAGATCTAAACTTAAATAAGAATGCAACAAATCACATATATAACCATAAATACATAGATGCAATAGAAATAACACTTCATTTCATTGATATCAAATACTAAAATATGCTTACAAACATAATGGAAATAAACTAGCTTGGACGATGGTAACTTATCTATGAGAAGAGATGTGGCGACTACATGCCTCTGAACTGTTTTATAATGAGGCTCAAAGGCCAATTTATTATTAAGAAACAATGGAAAACCCTAAACATAAAAAACCCTAACCCTATGAGATGAAGTGCCAAAACTATGGGCTCCGTTTGGGTAAATTGGTACATCAACTTCTTGGGGTCGTAACTTTGGCATAGGATCTTGGTTTGGCTATCATAATACCTCACTTTGAATTTCTTGAAGAAGAGGCCAAAAACAAACCAATAGGTTTATTTGGGACTTTTCCAATCTCTCTCATTTCCCTAAGAACGTTTTTTAGTACCTCAAAACAGTTCTAGAAGTCTACGACCTGAAAAACTTCCAAAAATAGTAAGTTGTGGTACAATTAAGGAAACTGAAAAAACTGAAAGAGATAGTGTTGGGGTTCCAAGTGGAATAGGAGGGTGGTCACCAATATCCACCTGGATCAATCCTCCCCCATTAGGAAGCAATGGGCCCCATTGTGTTGAGTGCCTCCATGAGATGGGGAAACTTCTGCTGAACTTGGTCCTTGGTGAGCCACTTGCCTTGGTGTAGGAGTAGGCCAACTTTGACAACCTGATATAGTTGGATCTTCTATTGGTGAGTGTTCTTGATTTGTGTGTCCATGATTCGTTCAGTGGTGGCATGTTTCATGCAGTTCGGGTTTAGTTTTGTTGGTGTGAGTTGTTTTGCAATGTCAGATGTGCCCAATAATGGTGGAAAGTATGGTCGAAGGCAGTCTACATTGAACAATGGATATAGATCAAGGAATGGTGTAATGCTGAGCTCAAAGGAATTGTCCCCTACAACCTTGGTGATAGTGTATGGCCCATATCGAAGCAGGCGAAGCTTGTGGTGGGGTCTAGTGAGGCACTCCTTCTATAAATGTAGCCAAAATTTGTCGCCCACTGGGACTTGTGTGACACCCAATGCTGATCATGGTGCTGCTTGTACTTAGCATTGACTCTGTCCAATATATCATGGACCTACTGGCGGATGTGTTGAATGCACTCAATGACGCTGTTAGCCTTATCGACTTTAGATTGGACATGAACCGAATCTGCCTGAGTAGCTGCAAATGGCATGGCCACATCAATGGGACATAATGGCTGAAATCCCAACCCTACCTAAAATGGGTTGTGGCACATTGAGTTGTGGAGAGCTTTGTTGTAGCTGTGTTGGACATAAGGGAGGTTTTCATCCCATGTGTGTGAATGCTTCGAGTTGTACATGCACATAATGTGTATGATCATCATGTTGGCGACTTCTGTTTGGACATCAATTTGGGGATGGAAAGTTGTGGACTTAGTGAGTTTGGTATCCAGCGTTGACCAGAGACTTAACCAAAATGCACTTAGGAATTTGCTATCCCGATCTGAGACAATAGATTGTGATATTCTTCTTGCGGGTCACCATAATGGCCATCTTAGAGAATCTGTCGACGACCTTGAAAACGAAAACACAGACATTGTCGTGCTTAGTAGAAGGAACACACGACATGTAATCCATGGAGATGGATTCCCAAGGTCGACTAGGAGTAATAAGAGGAGTATATAGGCCTTGATTCTTGATGGTTGGTTTGGCAATGGCGTAGGAAGTGCATGATTTAATGTACCTCCCAACATCCTAACGAAGGTTTGGCCAATAAAAATACTTTTACAGTACTGCCAATGTGTTTTCTACTATGAAATGTTCAATGACTTGACTATAGTGTGCCTCCCAAATCATCTTCGCACGCTCACTTGAAGGAAAATAGATGTGTCCTAGGTGGCATAACAGTGCATCCTAGAGGTGAAAATTTGTAACTTTCTTACCTTCCAGGAGTGTCTAGTATGTGCTGTCGAATTCTGGATCACTCTCATAAAGATGTGGCCACCCCGAAGTCTCATGCCCATAGGAGTCGAATACAATGATCAATGCCATGACTGGTGGTCGGCTGAGGCAGTCTACAACATTATTGGTGTTTCCCTTCTTGTATTTAATGTTCAAATGGAATTGTTGCAGGTATGTGGACCATTTATGATGGCGATCATTCTACAACTTCTCTTGTGTTTGTATGAAGTGTAGTGGTTGGTGGTTTATGTGGATGATTGTTTCCTTCCCCAAAATGTAATGCTTCCATTGATGACAGGCCTGCACAATGGAATGCATTTCTTTGTCATATGTGGGATACTTTCGGATTGTGTCTGAAAGTGTCTCACAGTGGTAAGCCACTAGATTCTCTTGTTGAGTAAGAACTGCACCAATAACATAGTCAGAGGCATTTGCCTCAATCTCAAATAGTTGTTATAGGTTTGGTAATGTGAGAACTGGTGCATATCAGAGGTGTTTCTTCAACTCAAAAAACGCCTTTTGTTTGGTTTCAAACCAAAAGAACTTCACTTTTACTTTGCCATTGTTGACTTGACTTAAAGGCCAAGTGATATGAGAGAACCCCAACACGAACCTACGGTAGAAATTGGAAAGACCTAGAAATCTATGTGTTGGGTCCCTATAATACTAGTGATTACCCCATTACTATTGTATTTATACCCATTATTTATATTGTTGTGCCCCTATTACCCCCATGTTGTTATTTCTGTGCCCCATAGAATCACTCTATTGTTATTTTTGTGGCTTTATATTATTATTGTTAGGTCGGCTGGATTACATTGTGACTCCTTAGACTCCTATATATAGAAAGGAGGTTTTGTCATTTGAATCATCCAAGAATTGTTCATTTATGTAATGTAAATGAGGTTTCCCCCTCGAAGAGGTTGAATTCTAAGGCGTGGATCTATCTTTTCTATCTTTTCTTGAGCTGGTTTCATAACATTTGGTATCAGAGCTTTGGATTCTAGGGTTTCGCTGCTCCAAACAGGTCATCGTGGAATTTTCGCTATAACATTTTTTCTGTGATGTTTCAGAAGTCGCAAAAAAAACCCATTTGAGAAGAAATTGTGCTGAACCTTGGGTCCGAATTTCAGATCTTTTCGCGTGATATTTGTGGAGATATGATCTGAGGAAGTTGGTTTTTTTGCAGACTCCTGAATTACATTCAAAACAAGTGACCTGGGGAAAATCGTCATAACTTTCTCTCTGGGGATCAGATTGAAATTTCGTAAGAAGGTACAGAAAGATAACGGACTATAGTTTCTTGTATGCATGTTTCAGATTCAAATGTTGAAACAGTGACTCGTGGAGCTTCGTACAAGTTCACTCTACTGAACTAGTCTAGAAGCAAGTCACTGTGGGAGATTTCACATAACTCTTCCTTGGAGAATCCAATTTGGGTCAGACTTGTGGCATTGGAAAGAGGACATAGAAGGCTACTACAGGTAGCAGTTTTAGAACTGGATGATCCGAAGTTACAGAGATACATCAGATTCAATATCAGGCTTCTACAAAGTGAAAAAAGGTGTGTAGTTTTAATTTTTAATTTTTGTGTAAGCTTGGTTTAATGGAATTCAAAGGGCATAGTAAAGCATTATTATCGGTAACTGATGCCCCGAGGAAAGAAAATGCAAACACCTAGTAAGGAACCTGAAAGCTCTAGCATGACTCATGAAGAAGAGGAAGAAATGCTACATGATATATCAAAATTACAAGAACAAGTGCAACAAATGTCACGCTCACAAAAGCTAACAGAAGCTAAGATAAATGGCGTGGAATCTAAGATAAATGGCGTGGAATCTAAGATAAATGGCGTAGAATCTAAGATAAAGGGCATGGAAGCTAAGATGGATGATTCGAAGACAGATTTGAAGACAGACATGGCAGATTTGAAGACAGATTTGACAAATTTTCTACAAGAAATACTTACTAATGGTGAAAAGGTTGTAAAGGAAACTCATGATATGAACAAAAGAAATGTTAATCATGATTCCATAGACTCTAATGTTGGATCGAAGACCCACCATATTCCAAAAATCGATATGAGGAAGTTTGATGGCAAGGATCCCGCCACATGGATATTACAGATGGAGCAATTCTTCGATCTCAATAATGTGCAAAACACACAAAAGGTACGTATGGCAACTGTATATTTGGAACCAAATCAGTTTGTATGGTATCAATGGCTTTGCTCTCGTAAAAAATTTATCACTTGGGCAATTTTTACGGAAGAATTGATAGCACATTATGAAGATACAAAAAGCAACACTTTTTTTAGCCAATTGATAAGTCTCAAACAAAAGGGTTCAGTAATGGAGCACATTGAGGAGTTCCAAAAATTGAACATAAGGGTAAAAGATATTCCAGAGGAGTATAGGATTAATGTGTTCATGGAAACCAGGAAGCATACCACTCACAACTATAAAGACAGAAGTGTTGTTGCCCCTAGTCTTCCACAACCTATAAGGTTGACACCACAACAATTGGAAGAAAAAAGAGCAAAAGGGCTTTGTTACAGTTGTGATAGCAAATACACTAAAGGTCATAAGTGTGCTGAGAAGAAATTATTCTACATAGATTGTGAAGAGGAAGAAGAAAAGGAGCAAGAAAGGTCAAAAGAAGAAGATATACTCCAGGAACAAAGCCTAGATGAAGAACAAATAAATCCGACCATATCTTGTAATGCATTGGCGGGAATTACCACTCCTCAAACCATCAAGATAGAAGGACAAATCAAGAAGAAAAAGGTAATAGTGTTGATTGATTCAGGAAGCACCCACAATTTTATTCATTGTAGGGTAGCAAAAGAATTGAATTGCTTCCTATATCCAGCACCAGAGTGTCAAGTGATGATTGCAAATGGAGGAACAATAAATTTCTCTGGAAAGTGCCATAATATCAAGCTATCCATGGGAGAATATGTATTGACTAGCCCAATGCTTTCCATTCCAATGGGAGGTGCTGATGTTGTACTAGGAGTCCAATGGCTACAATCCTTGGGTACAATAGCTTTTAATTTTCAAGAACTTTTCATCAAATTTTCTGCGGAAGGAAAGGAAGTTGAATTAAGGGGTATTTCAGGGAAACCAGGAAAGATAATCAACTCTAATGGTATGACAAAGCTTCTAAAAAAGGAGCAAAGAGGTGTAATTGCACAATTATTCGCTAGATGTTTCCACATCGGAATCATCTATTTCTCCAGATCTCCAAAAAGTCATAGACAATCATTCCAAGGTATTTGAGACTCCCAAAGGTCTCCCACCTATGCGTGATCATGATCATGCTATTCATCTGATTCCAGGAAGTGTTCCTCCAAACATCAGGCCGTACAGATATCCCTATGTCCAAAAAAGTGAAATTGAACGTATGGTTGCAGAAATGCTAGAGGCTGGTATAATTCAACCGAGTCAAAGTTCTTTCTCTGCTCCAGTAGTATTGGTGCACAAGAAGGATGGATCATGGCGCATGTGTCCGGATTATAGGGAGCTCAACAAGCTCACTATTAAAGATAAGTTCCCCATTCCTGTCATTGATGAATTACTGGATGAATTGCATGGATCAATTTACTTCACCAAGTTGGATCTTCGTTCCAGATATCATCAAATCAGAATGAAGATTGAAGACATTCCGAAAACGGCATTTAGAACTCATGAGGGTCATTATGAATTTTTGGTCATGCCTTTTGGCCTTACCAATGCACCTTCAACATTTCAAGGTTTGATGAATTCAATTTTCAAACCATTCCTTAGAAAATTTGTGTTAGTATTTTTTGATGATATACTAATCTACAGCAAGTCTTGGAAGGATCATGTTGAACATGTTGACAAGGTGCTACAACTATTGGAGGAGAAACAATTATATGCAAAAAGATCCAAATGTTTCTTTGGAGTCCAGGAGGTGGAATATTTGGGTCATATTGTATCTCATGAAGGAGTTAAGGTAGACCCTAGCAAAATTAAAGCCATTAAGGAATGGAAAATCCCCACATCCATAAAGCATCTGCGAGGATTTCTTGGGTTGACAGGGTATTATCGCAAGTTTGTTAAGAATTATGGGAGAATAGCAGCACCTCTAACAACATTATTGAAGAAAGATGCATTTTCATGGACTCCGGAAGCAACAAAGGCCTTTGAACATCTTAAAGAGGCAATGTGCCAAGCACCGGTCTTAGCTACACCGGACTTCACAAAAACCTTTATTGTGGAATGTGATGCTTCAGGAAATGGAATTGGTGCTGTTCTAATGCAAGATGAAAGACCCATTGCTTTTGAAAGTCGTCCAATCAAGGGAAAGTTTTTAAGCAAAGCTATTTATGAGAAGGAAATGTTGGCAATACTCCATGCACTTAAGAAATGGCGACCCTACCTAATGGGAAGACACTTCAAGGTAAAAACGGATCATGATAGCCTTAAATACTTTTTAGAACAAAGATTATCCTCTGAAGAGCAACAAAAGTGGGTCACAAAGATGTTGGGTTATGACTTTGAAATCATCTACAAAAAAGGGAAGCAAAATGTGGTGGCAGATGCACTCTCAAGAAAGGATGAGGATGTGGAAGCATTGTTGTGCGCCATTTCTATTATCCAACCAGATTGGATAAACGAAGCAAGGGAGGAATGGAAGAATGACGAAGAAGTGTGGGCACTTATTCGAAAGCTACAACAAGATTCCAGTACGTCTGATACATTTAGCTGGCAAAATGATTCGTTATGGTACAAAGATCGCTTATACCTCTGTAAGAATTCCCAGCTAAAACAAAAGATTCTTATGGAATTGCACACTTCTCCCTTAGGAGGGCACTCAGGATTTTTAAAAACTTACCACAGGGTTAAGAAGGAATTTTTTTGGGATGGCCTTAAATCAGATATTCAAAAGTTTGTGGCGGAATGTTTGGTTTGCCAACAAAATAAAGTTGAAACAATTAAGACACCGGGTCTATTACAACCTTTATCCATTCCAAGCCAACGTTGGGAGGAGGTTTCAATGGATTTTATCACAGGTTTACCCAAGTCTGAGGGAAAGAGTGTCATCATGGTGGTAGTTGACAGACTTACCAAGTATGCACACTTTTGTGCATTATCACATCCATTTAAAGCCAGTACAGTTTCTACTGCATTTATGGAAACAATTCAAAAGCTACATGGAAACCCAAAGATTATTGTAAGTGACAGAGATCCCATTTTCACTGGAAATTTTTGGACAGAATTATTTTCTTGTCTTGGTACTCAGTTAGCTCATAGCTCATCTTATCATCCTCAATCTGATGGGAAAACTGAGATAGTAAACAAATGTTTGGAAGGATATCTTCGTTGCTTTGTATCTGATAAACAGACACAATGGGTCAAATGGTTGCCTCTGGCTGAATGGTGGTATAACACTTCCTTCCATACAGCAACAAAAATGACCCCATTTATGGCACTTTATGGGTATCAACCACCATCCATCACATCATATTTAAGAGAAAATTCTAAGGTTCAGGCAGTGGAACATCACATCGAACATCAACAACAAGTCCTCCAACTCTTAAAGGATAACCTCGTGTTGGCACAAAATAGAATGAAACAACAGGCAGATCAACATCGCAGTGAAAGAAGTTTTGATGTAGGTGATTGGGTATTCCTACGGCTACAACCATATAAGCAAATGTCCCTAAAGCAAGCTAAGAAGGATAATAAATTATCACCAAAGTATTATGGTCCGTACAAGGTGTTGCAAAAGATTGGTACTATGGCATACAAATTGGAGCTTCCTGCAGCTTCTCGATTGCACCCAGTTTTCCATGTTTCATGTTTAAAGAAGGTTATAGGCGACAAGCTCCCAGTTCAAACAATATTGCCAGAACTTGACGAGGAAGGAAAAATTATATTGGAACCGGAAGCAGTCACAGAAACAAGAACTCGACAGCTACGAAATCGATCAATTTCAGAGTATCTTATCAAGTGGAAGAACTTATCCGCTGAAGATTCCACATGGGAGGATGAGAATTTTATGCAGAAGTATCCAGAACTACTCAAGCGTTGAGGACAACACTTTTTTGAAGGAGAGGGGCATGTTGGGTCCCTATAATACTAGTGATTACCCCATTACTATTGTAGTTATACCCCTTATTTATATTGTTGTGCCCCTATTACCCCCATGTTGTTATTTCTGTGCCCCATAGAATCCCTCTATTGTTATTTTTGTGGCTTTATATTATTATTGTTAGGTCGGCTGGATTATATTGTGACTCCTTAGACTCCTATATATAGAAAGGAGGTTTTGTCATTTGAATCATCCAAGAATTCTTCATTTATGTAATGTAAAGGAGGTTTCCCCCTCGAAGAGGCTGAATTCTAAGGCGTGGATCTATCTTTTCTATCTTTTCTTGAGTTGGTTTCATAACACTATGGATCTATGTTAGAGTGATTGGGGCTAGCCAATCTCGAATGACTTGTATCTTGGCTGGGTCCACATGCACATCTTGCTCATCAATTATGTACCCTAAATATTGAACCTGGGTCATGCGAAAAGTGCATTTCTCCATATTGGCACACAACCTGTGTTGTCATAGGGTTTGGAGGACCTATCGAATATGGTGGAGGTGCTCTTCCCAACGTTGGATGAAAATCAAGATGTCATATAAATACACCACCACGAATGCATTACTGAAGGGTCACAAGATGTTGTCCATTAATTTCATGAAGGTTGCGGGGGCATTCATCAACCCAAAAGGCATGACCAACCATTCGAAAAGGGGATCCTTGGATTTTAAGGCAATGTTCCACACATTAGAGGGTTCAATAGGCACATGGTGATAACCGAACTTCAAGTCAATCTTGCTGAAATATTTGGGCCCCTTGAGCTAGTCCAGAAGGTCATAAATCCTTGGGATTGGGTACTTATTCCAGACAATGATCTTGTTCAACGTTCAATAGTCAATACATATTTTCCAGGTTCCGTCCTTCTTCTGTACTAATATAGTCAGGCTCCCACAGGGTGATGATCTTGACCTGATGTTCCCTCTCTGAAACATCTCCTAAATCTTCCTCTTAATCTCATATTTCTATAGAATAGAGCGTTGATAGATCGGTCCACTGGTAACGGTGTGCTCGGGGTCAGATTGATGGAGTGCTTGACTTGACAATGCAAAGGTACCCATGTAGGTGATGTGAAAATGTCCTTGTACTCCTCCATGACCATATCCATCTGTTGTTGTTGTGCGGAGGAGCTATGTTTGGAAGCCGTGGCCACAATCTTCTTCTTGCCTTGAGGATGAATCATAAGGAAAAAAAATTCCTGGTATATGAAATGATCTAAGTACATTGCTTTGCAGAAATCAAAGAGATGGTGGTAGGCAGGGCTACCTCCGGTATCCCGTATAAATTATTGCCCAAAATAATAATCACAGAGTGAGGTATAGACTCATATACAACATGTCACTTCCACAAGTATGGTTGTCCCAATAATACATCACAAAATTTAAGAGGAGAAACATCACATAGTACCTCATCCGTAAAGGGCTTGATGTTGTAGGGAAGGCGACACTTCTGGCTAATGCGGAGATCTCATCCTTGGTGAAACCACCCAATGGTGTATGGTTGTGGATGTGCTGTTGTCGGTAGACCTAGCCGCTTCATGACCCCTGTTGAAATTAGGTTATTTTGGCTCCCATTGTTGACAATGAACTGTAGCGGAGAACCCTTCACCCACTTTTGTGAGTGGAAGAGGCGTTCCCCCTCCTCTGAATCTTCAGGCTCATTCTTCTAGATCTTGGTGGTGGTCACGGTTGGGCTCCACGTCAATGATCTGCTTCCCTTTGTCATTCCCCTTGTCAGGTTCTGACTCAGAGTCAGAACATGTGTTTGATTCAGAAGCCTTCAACTCCGCCACTAGTGACTGCTTGGCCCGACACTCACTTGTGTTATGAGTGGAGCTCTTATGGAACTCACACCATTTTCCTGTGTCCTTTTTTGTCTTCAAGGTGTTGTTCTTTTCTTGCTGCTTCGATGGGTTGCCCTGGGTCACCCTGCCTTGGCTTTGTACTTTGCTCTGCGGTTTGGTGATGCCTTTCCATTGCTTCAGATTCACAGATCCAAAGTCTCACTTATTTTGTTTAAACTTCTGCTCAATCTTGACAGTGTAACAATACATTGTGCCAAGTGAGGAGATGTCCAGGAACTCCATCTCATCTTGGATTTATCTGTGTAGATAGCCACAGTACTTGAGTACCAAATGTCACTCAAAATCGTTGATACCCAACTTCGTGCGAAGGGTATGAAAAGCATTGGTAAACTCTGACACGTCTTGGTCACTTCTCTGCCGCAATGTGGTCCACTTTATGTATTTATCCTCATAGCTCCCAATAGGGTAGTATTGCTCCTTGATGGCATCCCATAACAAATTCCAAGTGGGTGTGATTGAAAAAAATGAGGGTGCACTTTCGTCCTTCTTCTCACAGTAGGTTTCCAACCAGTCCTTGACATGGGGGCTGCTTTGAGAAGTGAAAAAGTAATCTTTTTCGAGTTGGAAAAATCATGAACATAAAGATATCCTTCTAGTAGGTTTAACCATTTATCTACGACGTCCGCATCTATCTGACCTTCAAATATGGGGATGTTAAAGTTAACTTGCACCTTAAAGGGTGTGGCGCTTCCAGAGTGATTGTTGGAAGAAGACGTGTCACCTTTGGGTAGTTGTTGGAGGATCTGGGAAAAGTTGTCCATCATCACATTCCTCTGTCGCTCGAGGGATTCTTCGAGCAAGATTTTGAAAGGATCTCTTTCCCCATTGTCTTTCTTCTCTTCCGCCATGGGAGGCTGTCAGGATTTTCGAGGTTGGTCTTGCAAAGGTTCGACCAGTTCGAGCCCTAACTCCTCTTATCTCGACCTCATTAGGGACATGCAATGAAAAATAGAGAAAGAGCATACCACTCTGATACCACTGATCCAAACTTAAACAGGAACACAACAAATCATAGATATAACCATAAATACAGAGATTCAACATAAATAACACTTCATTTCATTGATATCAAATATTGAAATATGCTTACAAATTGAATGGAAATAAACTAGCTCGGGTGATAGTAGCTTATCTCTGAGAAGAGATGTGTTGGATACATGCCTCTGAACTGTGTTACAATGAGTCTAAAAGGCCCATTTATTGTTGGGAAATAATGGAAAACCCTAAACATCGAAAAACCTAACCCTGGGAGATGAAGCGCCAAAACTTCGGTCCCTGTTTGGGTAAATTGGTACATCAACTTCCCGAGGTCGTAACTTTGGCATACGATCTCCATTTGGCTATCATAATACCTCGTTTCGAAGATCTCAAAGAGGAGGCCGAAGATAAACTAATAAAATTGTTTGGGACATTTTTGGTCTCTCCCTTTTCCCTAAAAACGTCTTTTAGTCCCTCAAAACGGCTATGAAAGTTTAGGACCCAAAAAACTGCCAAAAATAGTAAGTTGTGCTACAATTAAGGAAACTAAAAACCTGAAGAGACAATGTTGGGGGTCAAAGTGGAATAGGCAGGTGGCCACCAATATCCACCTGGATCAATATTGTTTGAGTAGTTGTAAGATGAACATTTTTTTCTTTATTTTTATTTCAATAAGTGACAAATAACTCGGGAATTAAATTTATAATATATTATTATAATAATTTGAATTTTATTATTAACATAATATGGTATATTGGAAAAATTATAATTGACAGTATTAATATATTATTATAATGATTTAAAATTTATTATTAATATAAATTTATATATTGAATAATGTAAGATATTTTTTTAAGGCTTTTTCTCTTATGACTAATCAAATATACATAGCAAAAAAATGTTGGTTATTGGTCTGCCACTTGGGAAACTAGACTAGTAGCATAAGTTAGAAATTTTCTTATCAAAATTATTATGGATAACAATATTTTCTTTCAAAATAAAATTAAAACTATGAACTAATAGAAAATACAAATTGATAAGCATAAACATAATGACTCTCTAAGTTGTGTTTCTCTTCAGATTACTAGCTCACTTAATCAAAATTCAGGAGGAGAACCCACCTAGAAAGGTGGTTTATGTCCATTATCCTTGTTAGAAGAAGAAATATCATAATTCCCCAATGTCTTTTGCAATCTTCATGACTTTCTTGTTAAGCTTATCAACCTTCTTCACTATTTTAGCCATGCAAATTATCAACTCCTGTTGTGTGTTAGATTTTTTAGCAAGAGCTCTACCCATTAGAGTTTTAATGTGCCAATATGGGTTAATCCTTTGCATGAAGGATGCGGCACAAGCCCTAGTAGAGTTTCCTACATTAGGGATCCAATCATTAGATTCTCTTTCAATATGCCTGTCAAGAATAAGAATTATGCGCTGATAGACCTGGTCTTCCACTTCATAAATGACTATCTATACTACTTTAAGGATAATGATTGTGTATCTATCCACAGTGGAACATGCATTCAACTATGCACGGGTTCGACTAACAATAGGAGGAGGGGAGTTGGAGACAAAGGAGGGATCTAGTCAACCTCTTCTCCCTTCATAATAGGAGGCTGAAAGGCAACGCCTAGCCATGAGGCCAGACCAATTATAAAAAAACACCCAACATAGGAGACATAAGATTGGAAAGTAGAAAATAAAATGACACAGAGAGGGGTGGGATTCAGGGTCGAATGGGAGGGAAACCAAATAAAGGGACTATGGAAAAGAAAGGACCATTCAGCCAGAGGTAACCATTTGACCCATTGTGTTTGTTTATCAAATATAAAGCAACGAAGATATCCTTCTGTTATCACTCAGGTTGTCCTTTTGGTCAGCTCAAAAGGATACGACCGAGGTAACCACAGACCAATCTTTGGACTGCAGGTTCTAGCCCACCTGCAATCAGAGAGGGCTCTCTCTTTCTGATTTAGCTTTGTTGATATGGTTTTAGGCTAGTTATTGAGTTCAAGGGGTTTTGTTTTGATTTTTGGTGGGAGGATGATGCTTTCAAGTAAAGAGGCAGGGATAGCATGAAAGTTTTAGAACCATTGGGCGTGGAGTCAAGGAGTAGGACTGCTGGTGCGTTTTCTTGGTCATAAGAAGGAATTATGGAGCAAGACAGCTGCATATGAAACAATCATTCAAGGTAAAAGAGATGGATTAAAGGCTAAGGAATGAGGGGCAGTTAAGAATCTCTCATTCAAGTTAGCAGAAAGAGGATAAATGAGCCCTATCTAGGAGCAGTTAAGAATTCCTAGATAACAGTCATTTATATGTGAAATAGATCAAACATGAGCCATAAAAGAATTCATATTTATGCCTAAATCAAGAGGAAAACATTAAGAAGCCACATAAACTGAGCATAGAGTGCAGCTAAGCAAATTCTAAACCAATCCTTTGTTCAGTGACTTGAGCATATGTGAAATTGAAATAACAGAGGTAAGGAACACTTATTGATTCATACTGCAGCACAAGAATTCCACATTCACTTCTTCAAACCATTAGACACAGAGCAGACAGTCTATCCTCCAAAGCTTTTCAGCAATCTTTGATTAAGTAAAACATCTCAGATACAGTGCGAGTCTCTAATGAAGATTATCAACCAAACAACCCCCTTAACAATGCAGAGGGTCGTATAAATAGGGATAATTATCCATAATTAATCTATTACAACCGACCTAAATAGGGCCAAAAGAAAATGATTACTTTAACCTAATCTTATCCAGAAATAAATGCATGAAAACATCTTTGAGCTGCGCTGAGGGTAGCTGTATCAAACTGAGTTACTGTCTGTCTTGGGTGGCTTGGTGCAGTCTTTCTATAATAACTGTGATTTGTCTTTTGCCTCCACCTCTAACTTGGTTCTTCTGCTATTTGGTGGCATTAATGTGCACTAATCCCGACCAGATAAGTTTTTAAATGGCCTTAACTGCTTTGCTGACTTTGATGGAGGTTTTTAATTTTCACCTGCTTTGATGTTGCTAAACTGATACTCTTTGCCACTTCCTGATACTCTTTGGTGCTGAACCTGGCCTCTTTAATGTCTTCTGAGTGCTTTAGACTATCCCATCGACCTTTATGGCAGCTGTTCGGCCCTCTGTTGCTTTAAAAACTGTGTTCGCCCCTTTCTGAACGCTTCGCGAAGAAAATCTGGTCATTTTGCGCCTTTCGGGCATGCTGGAGGCCGAGTCACGAAGGGGATTTCCATTTTGGCCTATTTCCCATAGCCATGCATGAAAAACTGCCTCAGATTCTGATTCCGGGCTTCCTAGGCTGCAATTTGCGCCTTTCGCACTTTTTGACGGTGACGTCAACATGACGTCAGAAGGCGGGTCCCAGTATGGCGGTGATGTGGCAGGGTGACGTCAGCGGGGTGACGTGGTAGTACGGTGGCAATTACGTGGCAAGGACACGGTGGCAGGGGGTCGACGCGGGATGGTGACGTCAGCGGTGACGTGGTGCTGACGCAGGAAGCGGGAAAGGCGGTTTATGGTTTCGGGCGCACCGCCGTTCCTCGCAGGTGGTTTCGGCAGAGGGGGTTCCGCCACAGTCGAGAGGGTGACGCGTGGCGAGAGTACGACGGGAAAACCGCCGATCTCCCGGGTGTTAACCCTCGGCGGCTTTGCTGGGGAAAGGACCCGCCCACCATTGATCTGCGGCGCGCCAGATCTAACGGTTGGCTGCAAAGATGAGGCGGTAGAGGATTAGGGACGGGGCCCGCAACGCGATTTGAATGATTTATTAAACGGAGGGGGGTTTTAAACATTAGAAATGTGGGTTTATGGGTTATAACAGATTTTTAAAGGCATCGGAAGGGGTCCGAAAGCCTAGAAAGATGGATTTACGTGGTTTGAGAAGGGTTTTAAGGCAAAACAAGGGGTTTATGCCTTGGGAAGGTGAAAATAAGTCAAATAAGATGGTTTTTATACACATGAAAGGAATTTTATGCTGTGTGATGGAGTAAAATGCATGAAGAGATAGTTTGAGGGTGGAGATGAGGGCTCTTGCTGAGTTTTAGATAAACTTAGCAATTCCCAATGAACTTATGGTTATGTTTCAACCAAGGGGAGGGGATAAGTATATAGGGGAGCTATTAACATAATTTTAGTAGGGGAAGGGGAACACAGATAGGGATTTACATAATAGAGTCAGTAGTTAATATGAAAGTGTGAAGAAAGTGCTAAGTATGTGAATCTTGGGCTATTAGGGGGGATAGAACTTGTAGAAGAGATATCAGCACTCCTAAGTAAAGCAGATCTCTACTTAGGCAAATGATATGGAAAATGATGAAACTAAGAGGAATCAAGCAGATCTTGACCTCTTTAGGGAAATTAGTGAGTGACTTGGGAAATAAGAAGAAGGGGAGTTAGAGGTATCCAGCTTGAGCTCCTCCAAATAAAAACTGCCTTACATTGTGATCTGAAGTAAAATATCACTTTGAAACACAAAATTGATCACAAATCAACATTCTGCAACCTCAAAACTACCTACCCAGCCTACCTACCTAACATTTTTTCTTCTTTTGGTTTGGGTGCACTTAGACTTGCAGACCCTGATTTACAATTTTTCTTTTGACTGCCCTCCTATCTAAATCTACACTTATTTCTGCCAAGGGCCCAGATTAAGCAGTTGGGCTCCTTTGATTCTCTACCTATCTACAAATCTGCCAAGATTAAGCTGTTTGGACAGATATTCATTCTCTATTTCTAAAGCAAGAAATTGAAACCTAGGGAAACCAAGATTAAGCTGTTTGGCCTTCCCTTTTACAGAACATTCTTCAAAAATGGTTAAGTCATCAAAATTGGAATACAACAGTGGCATTTAGATTGGCACACTCTCATGGCCTCTTCTTTGGCCTCTTTAGGAAATATGGAGCATTGCAGTATGCAAAGTATGACATATTTGGCATGTAAAACTGTCAATCATGAAAGATGAACACCTGTTGCAACAGGAGGCTAACAGTGGCTCCACTTGGGGATGGCTTTTTCCTTGTGAAAAGCCAAGAACAGCAGGTCAGACTGCCTTGATCTTCTATGGTTGCTGTAGACTGAAACTTTTCTTTGTACTGGCTGCTAGAAGTGTGAAATTTTGAAATATGAGCAGCTCTCTCCTCAACTGAATTACTGTGAACTGTATAGCATCGCCTGCTTTCTTCTGCGAGCTTAATGTTATGTACAATATTGTTTGAGCATTGTGCCTTTGAAAAATGTAGATCAAAACTGATGTGTTTCTTTTGGCTCTAGTCTAGAAACAGTTGCTAAAAGATTGCTCCTCTCCTATTGATACTGTTTGACTAAAGACTGTAAGTTGCACACTGTTTTGCTTTTACCATGAATTTCTGTGATATGACAGTGCTACTCTTGCTGTTTTGCTGAGATTAATGCAGAGATAGAGTCTTAAAAAAAAGGAATTCTTGCATTAACTATGTCTTCACAAACTTTGCTGCTGCTTCTCTAACCCTCAGACTGCTTATACAAAAAATAAAAACAAAGTGTTGATATATACACATATCAATCTACAAAGAAATATGTACAGAGCTGCATTGTATCCCTTTAAAAGGGATCATGGTAATGTTTTAACATTCGGCCATTAACAGGGCCTTCTTCAGCAGTGCTGCCCTCTACAGATTTGAGAAAATATGTGTTATTCCCCTGAACAACAGAAATAACGAATGGCCCTTTCCATAAAAAATCAAACTTTGCATGTTTTCCCTTGTCTTCTCTTCGTGAATCCCACCTTAGAACTTTGTCGCCAATGTAGAAATCCTCAGCCTTAGCTCTCTTATCAAACATCTTTTTGAGCTTTTCTTGCAATATTTGAGCTCTGTCATAGACTTGCTCTCTGGTTTGCTGAAGATGAATGGTCTGATTGATTCTTCGTTGAATGTCATTTGGTTCAGCCTGAATCTCCTGTAACAGTTTGATAGTAGGGATGCCCAAAGATGAAGGAAATCTGGCCTCCATGCCATATACTAGCTCATAAGGGCTCATCCCAATGGATTTCTTGGTTGAAAGTCTATCTGCCCATAGGGCATTTGTGAGCTTTTTATGCCAGTTCTTCTTGTTTTCTTCTAAGATCTTCTTGATAATATTAATGAGACTTTTATTTGAGGATTCGGCCAAGCCATTACCTTGAGGGTAATAGGCCGTAGAGTGGCCCAAGGTAATATGAAATTTATGGAAAAATTTGATCATCCTTTTGGATTTGAAAGCAGCGGCATTGTCAGTAATGATCTTCTCAGGGCAGCCAAATCTAGAAAGGATATTGCACTCAAGGAATTGGATAATGATGGTATCATTGGCTTGCCTGCATGGGATGGCTTCAACCCACTTAGTGAAATAGTCGGTGGCTGTTAGAATCCACTTGTGCTGGCCTGAGGAGGAGGGATGGATTTCTCCAATGAAGTCAAGACCCCATTGTTGAAAAGGATTTTCAGTTGAGATGGGCTTAAGGGGCAGGGGCAACAACTTTCTTTTGCCCTCAAAGATTTGGCATTTGTGACATGAAGTGGCAAATTTCTTTACATCTGCAAAAAGAGAGGGCCAGTAGAAACCAGCCCTTAAAATTTTATCAGCAGTGGACTTCCAATATAGATGTCCTCCACAGTCACCTGCATGGAATTCTTTCATTACATTGTTAGTTTCATTCATGGTTAAACAATTAAGCAATATGCCTTCGTGATTTCTCCAAAATAATGCACCATCTACGACACAAAACTTTAAAGCCTTCATTTTCAAAAATCTTTTCTTGGTTCTGGACAATCCTGGGGGAGCAAACAGGTTTAACAATACAAAACATATATCAGCATACCATGGGGATTGCAAAAAGGTTTCACTGATCTGTGGAGTCGCTAGCTCCTATTCATTGTCCAATTGGTTAATGTCTAAGGCTTGAAAGTTTGTTTCAGGCATCAGTTTGGCTAAACCTTGTCCCTTTATCAGCTTAGTTGGTTTTATTTCTATGTCATACTCAAGGATATTGGCAATCCACTTGCCTCTTTTTCCCTCTAATCCCTCTTGGGTTAATATGTCTTTTACAACAGCATTTGGGACATATGCAATCACATGTGAATATAAAATGTAAATTCGAAAATCCTTGATGGCCTTAACAAGTGCATAGGCCTGCTTCTCCATGATTGGGTACTTCAAAGGGGCATCTCTTAAGGCTCGGCTGAAAAATGAAATTGGCTTTTCATTTCCCTGATCATCCTTTTGCAAAAGGACGGCAGCTATGGTGTGATCAGATGCAAAAGAAAATATGATAAAGTCCCTATCAAATTGTGGACTTGTGAGGACAGGGGCTTGGGTTAAGGCAGATTTTATGCCCTCAAAGGCTTGCTTGGTCTCGAGAGACCATTTTACCTTGGCATCCTTTTTTAACATGTTGCTTAGCAATCGTATCAGTTCAGCTAGATTTGGAATAAATCTCCTTAGGAAGTTGATCTTCCCAAGGAATGCTTGCAACTCTTTTATGTTCCTTGGATATGGGATTTGGAGGATAGCTTGGATTCTTTCAGGATCAATTCTAATCCCATCTTTTGATATGATATGGCCAAGAAGTTTGCCTTCTTCAAGGCCAAAGAGGGACTTCTTGGGGTTCAAGGAAATGCCATATTTCCTACATGTCATGAATATTTGCCTCAAATGTTTTAGGTGCTCTTGATCAGATTTGGAGAAGGGGGTTAAGTCATCAAGGTAGACAACTAGGAAATCATGTATTTCTTTGGCAAATGCGATATCCATTGCCCTTTGAAAGGTGGCACCAGCGTTTTTAAGTTCGAAAGGCATCTTCACATACTTAAATGTTCCCCACGGTGTGGTAAAGGCTGTCTTGTCTTGGTCATCCGGGTGAACCAGTATTTGATTGAAACCTGAAAAGCCATCTAGCAAAGAGATTCTAGATGACCCCACTACTCTCTGCAGAATATGATCCATTTTGGGCAATGGGTAGTGGTCTTTGTGGAGACTTGGTTTAAATTTCTTAGGTCTACACATAGCCTAATCTCACCTGTCTTTTTTCTTGTGGGAACAAGATTGGATACCCATTCAGAAAATCTGATGGGAGCTATTATGCCTACTTCAAACATCCTTTTCACTTCTTTTTCAATCAGAGGGAGAAGCATAGGATTGATTCTCCTCAGTTTTTGTTTGAAGGGCTTTTGGTTTGGTTTTAAGGGAATGGTGTGTTGGATTACTGAGGTGTCATAGGACTTCAAGTCCTCATAGCTCCAAGCAAATACATCTTGGAATTATTTAAACAAATCAACATATTTGGGCTTCTGATCAGGTGGCAAATTTTTGGATAATTTGATCATTTTGGGCTGCTCTGCTGTTCCAATATTGTGTTCTTCTATAGCAGTGTTCAAGGGCTGCATTTTTGGTTTTTTGGGAACATCATTTGCATCAAACATGTCTTCCAATGGAGTGAGGCCGGCAGGGAGAAAGTTATCTTTCAGATCAACGATCTCGGCCTCTGTTTCTGCTATTTCCTCCAAATGCATCTGTTTCAGCTCTTCTATGTTTGTATTGTCAAAAACAGTTGGGTTCAACATTCGTTTGGCTGTTACAGGTGTTACAGCCTGCTGATTTTCATTTGTTTGCTGTTGTTTATCCGTCATAGCATCCATGTCAATGTTAATATTTGAAAACTCATGCTCAAGAGTGAGGAAATTGTTAATCTGGGCATCATTTTCGAACACTTGCCAATCTTTAACATTATTTGGGACAGCAGGCCTATGTTTTATCTCAGCAGTAAAATGGTGATTTGGCTCAAAGGGAAGCTTGCATGTACTAGCAAATGTGGCTAGGTTGTGTGCATGAATGTTATGCTCTCTTGAAATTTTGGCAAGCTTGGATTCAGTGAATGTATTGAGTATACTAGTGGCAGCAGTCCTATAGGCCCTCATTCTATTGTCATTGGTAACAAAATTACCTTTCATCTGTTGTATGATTAGATCAGAGTCTCTTAAAATGGACACTTTTGCAGCTCCCAGAGCTTTGAGCAGTTTAAGGCCTAGGAAGAGAGCCTCATATTCTGCCATGTTATTGGTGCATTTAAATTTCAGTCTGTAGGCATGGCCTTCTGCATGATTGTTATGTGTATTATGAATCCAAACACCTGCCCCTGCTCCTAACTTGTTGACAGAGCCATCAAACTCTAAATACCATGTGATTTCTTGCTTGTGGTCAATATCAAGAGTTTCAGTCATTCTTGCAGTGGACAGATTTGAACTTACTGTTTGGGGAAGTTCTTCTTGTATGCTGGTTGTGTTTGTGGTTTTGATAGTTTCATCAATATGAGCAACTGATTCTTCATCGGTGTGTGTGTTCAGTTCTAAAGCCAACGGCTTATCATCCATAAGAGGATTTGCTTCATCATTAAATAAAATAAAAGAATCCATATCAGAATGGATTGAGTAAATGGGAAAATTTTCAGGCTTGCTCTCACTAGTTACCACATACTTCATCAATGTTTCTCTATATAGTCTCTTTGGTTGCCCAAAGACAGATATAGTGGCATAAGAGAGGTCTAATTGGAGAGACCCTTGGAGTTTTTCTCCCCAAGATCTTGACAACAACATGCCGTACTTTGGTGGAATGTCAGCAACCACCACATCCATGAGGATTGTCTTGTTAGGAAATTGGACTAAGGAGACACACAGGTCTTTGATGAGGCCTAAACACTTGAATTGACTTGATTCGAAGGAGAATAGATCTTTGTAGGGTCTTGTAACATCAAGGTTCAGCTTTTCCATTACAGCTTTGGGCATAACGTTGTGTGAGGCAGCTGAGTCAAACATGGCATTGTGCAGGACTTTGTCATGTATATGTAAACTGACATAAAAGGGTAAGACAGATCTATATGTTGATTTTCCATTAACTTCTAGACCAAACAGCAGCTCAGGCTGATCATCAAGAACATTGACATCATCCTTGACTTCTGGCATTTGAAGTGATCTTTGAATTTGTTGCCTATACACATTATGTTTAGCAAGTTCGAACAAGGGGATGGATATCTTCAATTTACCTATTTCTGCCTCTAAGTCAAATGATTTTTCAGATTGGGTTTTAGTATTGTGAGAGGCAGGTTTCCCTTTTTCCATTGGAGTATCAACAATTTGGTCTTGTTTATCAGTGTTATGGGAAGTGACTGCTTGCAGTTTTTCAGCTTTAGGAGGGCTTTTTGGAACACTGCTCGAGTTCTTTTCCGAGGAAAGAGGTGGCAAAGGCTGGTCGATAGAATGCTGCATTTATGTTATGTCCTCTACACTCACTTGATGCGAGTTTGGGATAGGTATATCAGCTGGTTCTGTTATGACGGCCTTGCCTTTAGTCTTGTTGGGCTGTTTTCCATCCTTTGGTTTGCTAGGTTCAGAAATATCAATGGTCCTAGTTCTCAACTTATACTGTTTGTGGACCTCATACACAGCAGTATCATAGCCTTGTTTAAAATCAAAAGACTCACCAGACTTGGTCTGAAACTGATTAAAGTCATGCTCATCTTGGTCTTGTTGGGTTAGGAAAATTTGTTGCTCAGCCCTTGAATCCACCAAGTTTATGTGAGTGTCCTCTGGGGGTTCACTAGATGTAGAGGCTTCCGCATAATTTTCATGAAAAGGGGGCCTTATGTCATGGTCTGGGCTAGACCTACCAGCATTTGCGTTCTACGCTTTCCTAAAATTTGGGTTCCTTATGGTATTGGGCTGTTGTGCTTCCCATGAAGACTTCCTCTCAACACTTTCTACTCTGTCTCCCAGCCTTTGCATGCCATTGATAATAGCATCAAGTTTCTGATCTAAGGCTGAGGGTTCTTCCTTAAAGGTGGTTCTTCTCTCCATTCTAGCTCTGTTTCTTTTGGCAATTAGGTTGGCCTCTATGCTAACAGCAACATTTTGCATGTCTGCAAGGGTTTGAGGGGCTCTTTCTTTTAACTGGTATGCCATATCTGGGTCGAATCCATCAGGGAATTTATACAAGGCAAGGTCAGGTGGAGGTCTTAGGTTCTGTGGTATTGCATTATAGACATTGTTGAATCTTGCACAGTAATCTAGGACAGACTCTTGAGGGCCTCTTTTTATTGTATCGTATTCAGCTAGTATGTGCAAGGGGTCTTTCTTTTTCTCCCATCTGTTGGTAAAGGATTGGTAAAGCTCATCCGGAGTGGTTATAGAATTTGCAGCAAGTGATCTGAACCAAGTTCTTACATCACCTGTTAAACTTTGAACAAAAATTTTCATTCTCACACTATCATCATCTATTTCGTAGTTCTCAAAGTAGTCTTGCATCTTCTTGGTATGCTGAAGGGCTGTGCAAGTACCAGTCCCATCAAAATATGTGATTTTAGTTTGATAATCCTGAGGCATAGCCCCAGGGTTTGCAGGTAATTGCAGGGGTGCATATCTATTAGCCATATTCACAGGAATAAGTGGAACAACAGGAACAACAGGGACAACTGGAACAACAGTAGTGGTAATGGGAGTATGTGCAGTGAATGGAGGTGTGGAAGGAGTGCTTTGAGAGGTGGACGATGAACAAGGGGAAACAGGGGTTGAACGAAATAAAACTTTGACAGGGGTTGGAACTCTGCTTGGGTGAACTGCTTCAGGACTATTATCGGCAAAATCTTCTCTTTGTTCTTGCTTCCTAAGGATCTTTGGGATTAAGTTCGGATTTTCAAAAGCAGCTGGGGGATCTGGGTCTAGATTTGACCTAGTATAACGAGAATTCTTTTTGGGAGCCAGATTCTGAATTTGTTTTGGTATTTTCTGTGAATGTTTTTTAGAATTAGCAAGGAAATGATCAAATTTTTGGAACAACTATCTTTAGTTTAAAACTAACATGAAGATTGACTGAAGCAACATTTATTTACTCCTGTAAATGCAAAGCAAGAACAGTTTCAAAGGCTTCCTGGCCGACATTCAGACTTCATCTGTAGTTTTAAGGAACAGACAACACTTGAACAACTGATTTTTGTTTCTATGGAGTTTTCCAACTTGATTTGTGAAATTAACTGAGGATGTTCCCCAGTGGAGTCGCCATTATGTTATCACTCAGGTTGTCCTTTTGGTCAGCTCAAAAGGATACGGCCGAGGTAACCACAAACCAATCTTTGGACTACAGGTTCTAGCCCACCTGCAATTAGAGAGGGCTCTCTCTTTCCGATTTAGCTTTGTTGATATGGTTTTAGGCTAGTTATTGAGTTCAAGGGGTTTTGTTTTGATTTTTGGTGGGAGGATGATGCTTTCAAGTAAAGAGGCAGGGATAGCATGAAAGTTTTAGAACCATTGGGCGTGGAGTCAAGGAGTAGGACTGCTAGTGCGTTTTCTTGGTCATAAGAAGGAATTATGGAGCAAGACAGCTGCATATGAAACAATCATTCAAGGTAAAAGAGATGGATTAAAGGCTAAGGAATGAGGGGCAATTAAGAATCTCTCATTCAGGTTAGCAGAAAGAGGATAAATGAGCCCTATCTAGGAGCAGTTAAGAATTCCTAGATAACAGTCATTTATATGTGAAATAGATCAAACATGAGCCATAACAAAATTCATATTTATGCCTAAATCAAGAGGAAAACATTAAGAAGCCACAGAAACTGAGCATAGAGTGCAGCTAAGCAAATTCTAAACCAATCCTTTGTTCAGTGACTTGAGCATATGTGAAATTGAAATAACAGAGGTAAGGAACACTTATTGATTCATACTGCAGCACAAGAATTCCACATTCACTTCTTCAAACCATTAGACACAGAGCAGACAGTCTGTCCTCCAAAGCTTTTCAACAATCTTTGATTAAGTAAAACATCTCAGATACAGTGCGAGTCTCTAATGAAGATTATCAACCAACCAACCCCCTTAACAATGCAGAGGGTCGTATAAATAGGGAAAATTATCCAGAATTAATCTATTACAGCCGACCTAAACAGGTCCAAAAGAAAATGATTACTTTAACCTAATCTTATCTAGAAATAAATGCATGAAAATATCTTTGAGCTGCGCTGAGGGCAGCTGTATCAAACTGAGTTAATGTCTGTCTTGGGTGGCTTGGTGCAGTCTTTCTATAATAACTGTGATTTGTCTTTTACCTCCACCTCTAACTTGGTTCTGCTACTGTTTGGTGGCATTAATGTGCACTAATCTCGACCAGATAAGTTTTTAAATGGCCTTAACTGCTTTGCTGACTTTGATGGAGGTTTTTAATTTTCACCTACTTTGATGTTGCTAAACTGATACTCTTTGGCGCTGAACCTGGCCTCTTTAATGTCTTCTGAGTGCTTTAGACTGTCCCATCGACCTTTATGGCAGCTGTTCGGCCCTCTGTTGCTTTAAAAACTGTGTTCGCCCCTTTCTGAACGCTTCGCAAAGAAAATCTGGTCATTTTGCACCTTTTGGGCATGCTGGAGGCCGAGTCACGAAGGGGCTTTCCATTTTGGCCTATTTCCCGTAGCCATGCATGAAAAACTGCCTCTGATTATGATTCCGGGCTTCCTAGGCTATGATTTGCGCCTTTCACACTTTTTGACGATGACATCAGCATGATGTCAGCAGGTGGGTCCCAGTACGGCGGTGACGTGGCAGGGTGATGTCAGCGGGGTGACATGGTAGTATGGTGGCAGTTACGTGGCAAGGACACGGTGGCAGGGGGCCGACGCGGGATGGTGACGTCAGCGGTGACGTGGTGCTGATGCAGGAAGGGGGAAAGGCGGTTTACGGTTTCGGGCGCACCGCCTTTCCCCGCAGGTGGTTTCGGCAGAGGGGGCTCCGCCACAATCGAGAGGGTGACGCGTGGTAGGTGTACGGTGGGAAAACCGCCGATCTCCCGAGCGTTAACCCTTGGCGGCTTTGCTGGGGAAAGGACCCGCCCACCGTTGATCTGCGGCGCGCCAGATCTAACGGTTGGCGGCAAAGATGAGGTGGCGGAGGATTAGGGACGGGGCCCGTGGCATGATTTGAATGATTTATTAAACGGAGGGGGGTTTTAAACATTAGAAATGTGGGTTTATGGGTTATAACAGATTTTTAAAGGCATCGGAAGGGGTCTGAAAGCCTAGAAAGATGGATTTACGCGGTTTGAGAAGGGTTTTAAGGCAAAACAAGGGGTTTATGCCTTGGGAAGGTGAAAATAAGTAAAATAAGATGGTTTTTATACACATGAAAGGAATTTTATGCTGTGTGATGGAGTAAAATGCATGAAGAGATAGTTTGAGGGTGGAGATGAGGGCTCTTGCTGA
The DNA here is from genome assembly GCA_031772625.1 of Pinus tabuliformis. Taxonomy (NCBI): domain Eukaryota; kingdom Viridiplantae; phylum Streptophyta; class Pinopsida; order Pinales; family Pinaceae; genus Pinus; species Pinus tabuliformis. The sequence goes on from CM062811.1 coordinate 681,871,284, forward strand.
GTTTCGGATAAACTTAGAAATTCCCAATGAACTTATGGTTATGTTTCAACCAAGGGGAGGGGATAAGTGTATAGGGGAGCTATTAACATAATTTTAGTAGGGGAAGGGGAACACAGATAGGGATTTACATAATAGAGTCAGTAGTTAATATGAAAGTGTGAAGAAAGTGCTAAGTATGTGAATCTTGGGCTATTAGGGGGGATAGAACTTGTAGAAGAGATATCAGCACTCCTAAGTAAAGCAGATCTCTACTTAGGCAAATGATATGGAAAATGATGAAACTAAGAGGAATCAAGCAGATCTTGACCTCTTTAGGGAAATTAGTGAGTGACTTGGGAAATAAGAAGAAGGGGAGTTAGAGGTATCCAGCTTGAGCTCCTCCAAATAAAAACTGCCTTACATTGTGATCTGAAGTAAAATATCACTTTGAAACACAAAATTGATCACAAATCAAAATTCTGCAACCTCAAAACTACCTACCTAACATTTTTTCTTCTTTTGGTTTGGGTGCACTTAGACTTGCAGACCCTGATTTACAATTTTTCTTTTGACTGCCCTCCTATCTAAATCTTCACTTATTTCTGCCAAGGGCCTAGATTAAGCAGTCGGTCTCCTTTGATTCTCTACCTATCTACAAATCTGCCAAGATTAAGCTGTTTGGACAGATATTCATTCTCTATTTCTAAAGCAAGAAATTGAAACCTAGGGAAACCAAGATTAAGTTGTTTGGCCTTCCCTTTTACAGAACATTCTTCAAAAATGGTTAAGTCATCAAAATTGGAATACAGCAGTGGCATTTAGATTGGCACACTCTCATGGCCTCTTCTTTGGCCTCTTTAGGAAATATGGAGCATTGCAGTATGCAAAGTATGACATATTTGGCATGTAAAACTGTCAATCATGAAAGATGAACACCTGTTGCATCAGGAGGCTAACACCTTCCAAACATTTGTTTACTATCTCAGTTTGCCCATCAGATTGAGGATGATAAGATGAGCTATGAGCTAACTAAGTATCGAGACAAGAAAATAATTTTGTCCAAAAATTTCCAGTGAAAATGGGATCTCTGTCGCTTACAATAATCTTTGGGTTTCCATGCAGCTTTTGAATTGTTTCCATAAATGTAGTAGAAACTGTACTGGCTTTAAATGGATGTGATAATGCACAAAAGTGTGCATACTTGGTAAGTCTGTCAACTACCACCATGATGACACTATTTCCCTTGAACTTGGGTAAACCTGTGATAAAATCCATTGAAACCTCCTCCCAACATTGGCTTGGAATGGATAAAGGTTGTAATAAACCGATTTAAGTCCATCCCAAAAAAATTCCTTCTTCACCCTGTGGTAAGTTTTTAAAAATCTTGATTTCCCTCCTGAGGGAGAAGTGTGCAATTCCATAAGAATCTTTTGTTTGAGTTGGGAATTCTTACATAGGTATAAGCGATCTTTGTACCATAATGAATCTTTTTTCCAACTAAATGTATCAGATGTATTAGGATCTTGCTGTATCTTTCGAATGAGTGCCCACACTTCTTCGTCATTCTTCTATTCCTCCCTTGCTTCATTTATCCAATCTGGTTGGATAATAGAAATGGTGCACAACAATGCTTCCACATCCTCATCCTTTACTGAGAGTGCATCAGCCACAAAATTTTGCTTCCCTTTTTTGTAGATGATTTCAAAATCATAACCCAACATCTTTGTGACTCATTTTTGTTGCTCTTCAGAGGATAATCTTTGTTCTAAAAAGTATTTAAGACTATCATGATCCGTTTTTACCTTGAAGAGTCTTCCCATTAGGTAGGGTCGCCATTTCTTAAGTGCATGTAGTATTGCTAACATTTCCTTCTCATAAATAGCTTTGTGTAAATAGTTTCCGTTGATTGGACGACTTTTGAAAGAAATGGGTCTTTCATCTTGCATTAAAACCACACCAATTCCATTTCCTGAAGCATCACATTCCATAATAAAGGTTTTTGTGAAGTCCAGCGTAGTTAAGACCGATGCTTGGCACATTGCCACTTTAAGATGTTCGAAGGCCTTTGTTGCTTCTGGAGTCCATGAAAACACATCTTGCTTCAATAATGTTGTTAGAGGTGCTACTATTCTCCCATAATTCTTAACAAACTTGCGATAATACCCTGTCAACCTGAGAAATCCTTGCAGATGCTTTATGGATGTGGGGATTTTCCATTCCTTAATGGCTTTAATTTTGCTAGGGTCTACCTTAACACCTTCATGAGATACAATATGACCCAAATATTCCACCTCTTGTACTCCAAAGAAACATTTGGAGCCTTTTGCACATGATTGTTTCTTCTCCAATAGTTTCATCACCCTGTCAACATGTTCAACATGATCCTTCCAAGATTTGCTGTAGATTAGTATATCATCAAAAAATACTAACACAAATTTTCTAAGGAAGGGTTTGAAAATGGAACTCATCAAACCTTGAAATGTAGAAGGTGCATTGGTAAGGCCAAAAGGCATGACGAAAAATTCATAATGAACCTCATGAGTTCTAAATGCTATTTTCAGAATGTCTTCAGTCTTCATTCTGATTTGATGATATCCTAAACAAAGATCCAAATTGGTGAAGTAAATTGATCCATGCAATTCATCCAATAATTCATCCATGACAGGAATGGGAAATTTATCTTTAATAGTGAGCTTGTTGAGCTCCCTATAATCTGGACACATGCCCCATGATCCATCCTTCTTGTGCACCAATACTACTAGAGCAGAGAAAGAACTTTAACTAGGCTGAATTATACCAGCTTCTAGCATTTCTGCAACCATACATTCAATTTCACTATTTTGGGCATAGGGATATCTATACTACCTAATGTTTGGAGGAACACTTCCTGGAATCAAATGAATAACATGATCATGATCACGAATAGGTGGGAGACCTTTTGGAGTCTCAAATAACTTGGAATGATTGTCCAAGACTTTTTGGAGATCTAGAGAAATAGATGATTTCGATGTGGGAACCTCTAGCGAACATAATTGTGCAATTACACCTCGTTTTTCTTTCTTTAGAAGCTTTGTCATAACGTTAGAGCTGATTATCTTTCCTGGTTTCCCTGTAATACCCCTTAATTTAACTTCTTTTCCTTCCGCACAAAATTTCATGAAAAATTTCTTGAAATTAAAAGCTATTGTACCCAAGGATTGTAGCCATTGGACTCCTAGTACAACATCAACACCACCCATTGGAATGGAAAGCATTGGGCTATTCAATAAATATTCTCCCATGGATAACTTGATATTATGGCACTTTCCAAAGCAATTTATGGTTCCTCCACTTGCAACCATCACTTGACACTCCAGTGCTGGATATAGGAAGCAATTCAATTCCTTTGCTATCTTACAATGGATAAAATTATGGGTACTTCCCGAATTAGTCAACACTATTACCTTTTTCTTCTTGATATGTCCTTCTATCTTGATAGTTTGAGGAGTGGTAATTCCAGCCAATGCATTACAAGATATGGTTGGATTCATTTCCTCTTTATCTAGGGTTTGTTCCTGCGGTATATCCCCTTCTTTTGACATTTCTTGTTCCTTTTCTTCCTCCTTTTCACAATCTGTGTAGAATTTCTTCTCAACACACTTATGACCTTTAGTGTACTTGCTATCACAACTGTAACAAAGCCCTTTTGCTCCTTTTTCTTCCAATTGTTGTGGTGTCAACCTTGTAGGTTGTGGAAGGCTAGGGGCAACAACACTTACATATTTATAGTTCTAGTGGTAGGCTTCTTGGTTTCCATAATTTTTCTTTCCATTTTTCTTGCTAACTTGAATGCCTTCTCCAATGAATTAGGTTCCCAAAGGTGAACCTCATGTTGGATATTATCCTTTAAAGTCCCTATGAACACATCAATCCTATGCTCCCCTGGAATATTTTTGACCCTTATGTTCAATTTTTGGGTCCTCAATGTGCTCCATCATTGAACCCTTTTGTTTGAGATTTATCAATTGGCTAAAAAAGGTGTTGCTTTTTGTATCCTCATAATGTGCTAACATTTCTTCCATAAAAATTGCCCAAGTGACAATTTGTTTATGAGAGCGAAGCCATTGATACCATACAAACTGATTTGGTTCCAAATATAAAGTTGCAATACGTACCTTTTGTGTGTTTTGCACATTATGGAGATCGAAAAATTGCTCTGTCTGTAGTATCCATGTTCTGGGATCCTTGCCATCAAACTTCCTCATATCAATTTTTGGAACATGGTGGGTCTTCAATCCAACATTAGAGTCTATGAAATCGTGATTAATATTTCTTTTGTTCTCATCATGAGTTTCCTTTACTACCCTTTCACCATTAGTGGCCATTTCTTGTAGCAACTTACTCAAATTTATCTTCAATTTTTCCATGCCATCCATATTAGCTTCCATATTAACGTGCAAGCCATTCATATAGTTTCCACGCCATTCATCTTGGCTTCATTTACCTTTAGTGAGAATGAAATTTGTTGTACTCGGTCTTGTAATTTTTGTAGAAATTTTGAATAATTTAACATATATTCAACAGAGATTATCCTGATCATGTACTATTGTGGAATACATACACAATACATAAGCTCCTCTACGTTGATCATCAATATAGCAGCATCAATAACAATAAAACATCAAGAGCATTCACACATTAACACAATATGTAACCCGGGGAAAGCATCTTGCTAAAAACCCTACACTATCTGTATATTAATGATTGAGACCATGTAACATTACAAAGTACAATGCTTATCACAAGCAATCCAGTACCAGCTCCACCTGTTACACACAATACAGCTCAGATCTGATCTCCAAATCTATTCCACTGCTTGCCTGCCTCCACTGCTCAATACCTGCTCAAGAATTGAATGAGAATGGTCTACCAAACTCGTATTTCACCTCTAAAGAATCATTCACAATGTGTAATACGTGAGCAGAAGCTACAAATTGGGCAAATACATGAGCAAACGCATTGGCATACTCAATCCTTTGATTGTGCAAGATCTGATGCACAACTATAGTCACAACTGATAGCAATCTGATTCTCTAACACCTGTCCCTGCTGGACTGAACATGCACTGACATGCAACTGAGTTAACTGATGTATTCTGTAGTTGTATTATGAGTTAATAATTAGTTTAACAACTCATCATTAGTCTATCTGCAGTTAGACTAACTACAACTAGTTTAACCAAGTCAAACTGAACACAACTCCATCAACTCCATAATCAACTCCACCAAACTCAACTGATTGAGTTCTAACTGAAGTCATGCATGCAACAACTCAACTGACTCATAAGAAAAGCATACTTCCTTCTGACAGCTGCATGGGCCACATCTGTAGCTCAAACTGAAGTGCTCCAAGAGAATAAGATCAAGTTTATAGTCCAAATATTATTATGAGACAATAATATTTGACTTTTCTATTTTTGACAGCCAGTCTAAAAATAGACTTTGATCACCCACACTGTGGTCACCCACACTTTGGTCACCCACATTGTGATCACTCACACTTTGGTCACCCACATTATGATCACTCACACTGTGATCATCCACACTGTGATCAAAAATAGAACTTGCGCCATAATTTGCCTGCGGCCCACTTAGTGAAGGCGACTCTTTTCACTAAGCTCCATCATCTTATTGCAATCTCAACACTCTCTCTCGACAAGATATGGATTATCAGCAACCCCTATCCTGCCTCGGTGGTACTCGAATTTGCTCCTGGTGAGAGCCTTCGTTAGAATATCAGCATCCTGATCCTTCATTGGAATGTATGAAAGCAACAAGATCCTCCGCTGCACACAATCTCTGATATGATGGTACCTGATGTCAATATGCTTAGATCTATCATGAAATACAGGATTAGCCGAGAGTTTAATGAAACTCTGGTTATCACAATAAATCACAGTAGGATCCAAATGAGAACCGAACAAACCAACCAGGATCTTCCTCATCCATATAGCCTCGCATGCAGCCAAACTTGCTGCCATATACTCGGCCTCCGCTTAACTGAGTGCCACGGATTTCTGCTTCCTGCTGTACCAAGAAACTGTTGTCGATCCAATACTGAAGACCCCTCCTGATGTGATCTTTCTGTCCGTTGGGCTCCCTGCCCAATCTGCATCCATGAAGCCACATAGCTTCACCTCATCCTCCTGTCTGTACCACAAACCATATCCCGATGTGCCTCTCAAGTAGCACAATACATGCTTGCCCGCCTTCCAGAAGAGCTTGGTAGGCTTAACCATAGCTTGTGAAAGCTGGTTAACTGCAGAGCATATATCAGGTCATGTATTGACCAAATACATCAGCGACCCCACCAACTGTCGATAAACAGTGGCATCCACTTCTTCTCCTGAAGTGGCATCCTCCTTCCTCCAACCTCCAGGAAGAGGAGTATCAACAGGCTTGCAACCATGCATGTTGAACTTCTCCAGTATCTCCCGAGCATACTTTCCCTGAGAAACGAACAGTCCACCACTGCACTGCCATATTTCCAATCCTAGGAAATAGTGAAGGAGGCCCAAGTCCTTCATCTCAAACTCTGTAGCAAGATCCTTCTTGCATGACAGTATCAACAGCTCATCACCCGTTAGAATCAAATCATCAACATACAGTACAATGATAAGCAACTTACCCTCCACCACAATCTGGTATAGGTTAGGATCCGCCTCGCTCTTGGAGAATCCAAGTCCTGTGAAATAGTTGTCTATCCGTGTGTACCAAGCACGTGGTGCTTGCTTCAACCCATACAACGCTCTCTTGAGCCTGCACACATGCGACTCGCTGCTGAAGACCTCAAAGCCTTCGGGCTGCTCAATGTACACCTCCTCCTCAATGACTCCATTGGGGAATGCAATCTTCACATCCATCTGATGAATGTGCCATTCCATCTGCACTGAGAGAGCAAGAATCGTCCGTATGGAAGAATACCTTGCGACAGGTGCAAAGGTCTCCTCATAATCGATCCCCTCTATCTGAGAAAAGCCTCGGGCAACAAATCTTGCCTTGTACTTCTCCACACTCCCGTCAGCTGCCTGCTTAACCTTGTAGATCCATCTCGAACCCACCACTGATTTCCCTTTCGGTCTAGGAACAATCTCCCATGCACTGTTTCTGACAATAGAATCATACTCTTCCACCATGGCGTCTACCCATGCGGGATCCTCCACAGCTTCCTCGAAAGAGGATGGCTCAGTCACAACACACTTGCTCATCAGAGCCATGTATCCAGTGTACCGATCAGGTGAATGTCTCTGCCTGCGTTGGGCTGTAGGTGGTCCTACAACTTTCTCTGCATCTTGAGCCAGTCACTCAGCTTCTGTCAAGAGGTTTCGCCCTCTGATGGTTGGCGCTGCATGAGTGGTCTCTTCCACTCCATGAACCTCGTCCTGTGGCTGATCCACGTCCTGAAGCTCATCCTTAGGAACTAATAGCTCCTCATCTGCATGCAAGTGTAGCTCCCTCTCAAGCGAACACTTCATGGCTTTCCCCTCCTAAAATTTTATATCCCGTCGCACAATAGTTTTACCACTGTCTGGCAAATACAAACGATAGTTGTGGGGCATATCAGTGTACCCCAAAAATATCCCAACCTCTATGGTCGGCTCCAACTTCTTCCTGGCATCCTTCGTCACATGCATGTAAACGTTAGCACCAAAAATCCTCAAATGAGAAAGATCAGGCTTCTTACCAAAATAAGTCTCCTCAGGTGTACTCATGCCAAGTATCCTATGAGGACAACGATTCTGCACATAAACTGCTATATTACATGCTTCCGCCCACAAGTGAAGGGGTAGGCCCTGATCATGCAACATTGCCCGTGCAACACCCACAATCGTTCTGTTCTTCTGCTCAGCTACCCCGTTCTGCTGTGGGTTATGGGGAGCTATGAGCTCTCTACGAATCCCTTCTGCCTTGCAGAAATCCTTGAACTCGTCCGAGATGTATTCACCACCATTATCGCTCCTAAGAGCCTTCACCTTCTTCCCCGACTCCTTCTCGACCAGTGCTTTGAATTCACAGAACTTTGAATATGTCTCACTCTTCTTCTGCATGAAGAAGATCCAGCACTTACGAGAGAAATCATCAACAAAAATCACATAATACCTGTGTTTTGCTGTCGAAGCAACTGAGAAAGGTCCACACACGTCTGTGTGAATTCTCTCAAGGATCGTCGTGGCGCGACTATCCTTCTCGTGAAAGGTGGCTTTCACAAACTTTCCCAAAGTACACCCCTTGCACTGATCTGACTGCGCAAGTGTGCCTTTAGGAAGCCCTGTAGTGATCTGCTACAGTATCTTCAAGGCTCCATGGTGAAGGTGACCCAATCTCATGTGCCACAACTCGCCATCATCCCGACTCACCAATCCTTCTACCTTGCCCGCCATTGCTGCGCATCCATCTACATGCAACTGATAAAGGTTCCTCACTTGAACCGCTATCTTCCGGGTCTGACCAGTTGTCTTGCTGCGCAGGAAAGCCTTTCCCTCGCTGAAAACAACATCATACCTCTTGTCTTCTAACATCGCCACTGAGATGAGATTCTTCATCAATCCTGGAACATGCATGACTTCCTTCAATACGAAGGGTTTACCAGACTCCCTCTCAAAGGAAATGGTACCGATACCGGTTGCACTGTATCTACCATCATCGCCCATCTCGATGTGCACTCCAAGGTCTTTGTCCTCCATATCAGAGAACAAATCTCTATCTCCCGTCATGTCAAAAGACGCACCACTGTCTAAGAACCACACTGATCCCATCACACTTGAAACCAAGCATGCGATCAATGAAAAGTCAAGCTCAAACTGTGAGGCTAGAGCCTCTCCTGCTGAAGATCCAGTAGCCTGCTTGTTCTTATTCTTCTGCGGACAATTAGTGGCATAGTGTCCGAGCTGGTGACAGTGAAAACACTTCACCTTGGACATGTCCTGCTTCTTGCCTTTCGCACCGGAATGAGAAGCTTTCTCGTTCTTCCCCTTCTTTGCTTTGGCAGCCAAAGCGCAATTCTCTTCATCAGATACCTTTGATGAAGATCCATTCTCACCTTTATTGTTTCTGAGTTTATCCTTTAGCGCCAGGTCGCTCTTGCTTTGGAATAACATTTGCAATCCGTTGAAAGACATTTCAACAACACTACTGCAAATTCGATTTCCACCAGCTCCAACTCAACCGCTTTCGATCTAGAATTCGTGAGAACACAATATTTCTCGTACAGAGATTGACTGTATGGGCATTCACCGGATATCTCACCTTCCAAAGGAAGGATGAATCTAGAGGCTACCTGGCCCGATTACAGACTCTACCTGAAGAAATAGAATGTAAACACTTCCTGAATAGTAGATCTGATGATCAATCCTCGCTTGATATCCTGTAAAAATCTCTTCTACAAATCAAGCAGCTCTGATACCATGTAGAAATTTTGAATAATTTAACACATATTCAACAGAGATTATCCTGATCATGTACTATTGCGGAATACATACACAATACATAAGCTCCTCTACGTTGATCATCAATATAGCAGCATCAATAACAATAAAACATCAAGAGCATTCACACATTAACACAGTATGTAACCCGGGGAAAGCATCTCACTAAAAACCCTACACTATCTGTATATTAATGATTGAGACCATGTAACATTACAAAGTACAATGCTTATCACAAGCAATCCAGTACGAGCTCCACCTGTTACACACAATACAGCTCAGATCTGATCTCCAAATCTATTCCACTGATTGCCTGCCTCCACTGCTCAATACCTGCTCAAGAATTGAATGAGAATGGTCTACCAAACTCGTATTTCACCTCCAAAGAATCACTCACAATGTGTAAGACGTGAGCAGAAGCTACAAATTGGGCAAATACATGAGAAAACGCATTGGCATACTCAATCCTTTGATTGTGCAAGATCTGATGGACAACTATAGTCACAACTGATAGAAATCTGATTCTCTAACACCTGTCCCTGCTGAACTGAACATGCACTGACATGCAACTGAGTTAACTGATCTATTCTATAGTTGTATTATGAGTTAATAATTAGTTTAACAACTCATCATTAGTCTATTTGCAGTTAGACTAACTACAACTAGTTTAACCAAGTCAAACTGAACACAACTCCATCAACTCCACAATCAACTCCACCAAACTCAACTGATTGAGTTCTAACTGAAGTCATGCATGCAACAACTCAACTAACTCATAAGAAAAGTGTACTTCCTTCTGACAGCTGCGTGGGCCACATCTGTAGCTCAAACTGAAGTGCTCCAAGAGAATAAGATCAAGTTTATAGTCCAAATATTATTATGAGACAATAATATTTGACTTTTCTATTTTTGACAGCCAGTCTAAAAATAGACTTTGATCACCCACACTGTGGTCACCCACACTTTGGTCACCCACATTGTGATCACTCACACTTTGGTCACCCACATTGTGATCACTCACACCGTGATCATCCACACTGTGATCAAAAATATAACTTGCGCCATAATTTGCCTGCGGGCCCACTTAGTGAAGGCGACTCTTTTCACTAAGCTCCATCATCTTGTTGCAATCTCAACAATTTTGATATATCACATTGCATTTCTTCCTCTTATTCACAAGTCATGCTAGAGTTTTCAGGTTGCTTACTAGGTGTTTCCATTTTATTTCTTCCGGGCATTAAGTAACCCTAATAATTTTTCACTATTCCCTTTGAATTCCTTCAAACTAATTTTTCAAACCAAACTTATGCAAAATTTTAAAAAAACTACACACCTTTTTTTTTCTTTGTAAGAGCTCGATATTGAATCTGTTGTATCTCTGTAACTGTGGATCTCGAATATCTAAAATTTCATCCCATGGTAGCCCTTTGAGTCCGCTTTATAACCCCAGAAGTCTGATCAAGATTGGATTCTCCAAGGAAGAGTTATACCAAATATCCCATAGTGACCTGATTATAAACTAGTACAGTAGAGCGAACTTGTACGATGTGCCACGTGTCACTGTTTCAATCTTAGTACCTGAAACTGATACAAAGGAAGCTACAGGTCGTCCTCTTTCTGAAACTTCTTACGAAATTTTAATCTGATGCTCAAAACCAAATCTATGGCGATTTTTCCTAGGTGACATGTTTGGAATGTAATTCGGGGGTTTGCAAAAACCATAACTTCCTCAGACTATATCTCCGAAAATATAGTGAGATAGGATTTGAAATTCGAAGCCAAGGTTTAGACCAATGTCTTCTCAAATGGGTTTTTGTTTTAGTTTCTGAAACTTTGTAGCAAAAGAGTTACAGCGAAAATCCCATGATGACCTGTTTTAGTTTAAATTCTGGAGCTTGCAAAAACCCTAACTTCCTTAGATCATATCTTCGAAAATATAGCGAGAAAAGCTTTGAAATTCAGACCCAAGGTTCAGCACAATTTCCTCTCAAAGGGGTTTTTTTTTGCTTCTGAAGTGTAGCAGAAAAAATGTTATAGCAAAAATCCACGATGACCGAGAATCAAAAGCTCTAATACCAAATGTTAGGAAACCAACTCACAAAAAGATAAAAAGATATATCAACGCCTTAGAATTCAGCCTCTTTGAGGGGGAAACCTCCTTTACATTACACAAATGAACAATTCTTGGATGATTCAAATGACTAAACCTCCCTTCTATATATAGGAGTCTAAGGGGTCATATCACAAAAATAACAATAGTGGGTTTCTATGGGGCATACTAATAACAATATGGGGACAATAGGGGCACAATAATAACAATACGGGATATAATGACAATAGTAATGGGGGAATCACTAGTATTATAGGGGCCTAACAAACAATCTAATTGAGACACTTATAAGTGGAATTTCTATAAACGATTTATGGGTTATGGATAACTCTTGTGTTTTATCCTTTCCACAAGGTTTCAAGAGTAGAACACCTCTGATGCTACACAAACTAATAGTCTGGCCCTGACACCTAGATAAACGAACCTACTCTGTCTTTGGTTTTTTTTGGGTGAAGCCTATGGGTAATCTTTATTATCTAATTTTTCCCGACTTTCTCTTATAGTCCTTCGATACTAGGTTTCATCTCTAGCTAGTTGTGACTATCAAACAAATTCTGACTGCTTGTTGATCTCGTAGAGTTTTTTGTTTTTCTAGGAGTGTGTTGTTTTGGTTATTGAGATGATATAAGAAGATGATTTTTTTTTGTAAAATATATATCATTCATCATGGCTTCCACTAGACCTTGTTGTTAGTTTAGACAACTGCAGGGTCTTCCTCCACTTTCTGTGGAGTAATTTTCAAGTGAATTAGATTTTCTTGCTACTCAAGGGAGTCGTCTCCATTTTCCAATTCTAAATCATTACGTACTGACTAAGAGTTTATCTTACCTGAGGACCCTTTCGCTGAAGGTCTCATACCTCCTTATAATCCTCTGCTTACATATCCTCTTGGCCCTGTTTTGATCCAGATAACACCCTTGCCTACAATATCTTCATTGGTTTCCACTTTGAACATCCTAATGACTATTGGTGGGTCATGGTCTTTCATGGACACTTTTGGTCCACTGTCATATAACCCACCTATTTAAGCTTCTATACTATTTGTTGATTATCTTACTGTTCAGTCTACGATTAACCTAGGAACCCTAGCTACACCAATTGTGGGTGGTGTGTCACAAATTTTGCCTCCTACAAACCCTTCTCCTTTTGTGTCGTCTCTTGGGCCTCCGACTTTCACCCCGTTGGGTGTAGACAGTTCGTCAACCTTTAATAATCATTTCAGTTGGAATCCACTACTAAGTTTAAATCCCCCTCCACCACAAGGTGGGGGTAATGTTTCTTATACTTATCCAATCGTTAGGGGCATTCCTACACCCATGCAACCTATGGTACAACATGGTTAGTCCTTGATTATTTCTTTTCATGTTAGTGGTTATCGTGTTAATGCTAGTCCCATTTTCGTAAAAGGTGGTAATCCTACACCTAACCTGCCTTATATGGCCAACAATGTCTCATATCCTAGGGATGTTGCATCTCCTAGGGGCTAATTCAACCACCAATACCAGTTAGGGGCAACATCTATCCCAGGGGTAACCAGTTTCCTGGTAACATCCCATAGGCTGGGGTCATACCTTATGGGCCGCGGCTTTATATGACTCCACCTCCACCTTAAGGAAATTACTATCCGACCACACCTATGTACCCCACCGAAAGCCAATGGATGACTGGACCTTCTGGTCCTTCTGGTCACCCTCATATTCCCTGGTCAGATTTGACAACGCCTACTCCGTTGCCATTTTTGGCTACTCTTGACATCTCAGATTTGTACAAGTTGACAAACGACCCCATCAACCATAACTTGTTGTGGCCTCCAATCTCACACAAAATTCATGTTGACATTCCAAAGTTTGAAGCTAACAGAGAGAAGATTCGACAACACATGTCTCTACATACCATCTTTGGTGTGTTTCCAATTCTATGATTGAACATAGTATCCAGCTCAGAATTTTCCCTCGTACCTTGACTTGTAACATTGTTAAGTGGTATAACAAATTACCACAGTGCCTCAGTTAACAAATTTAACGCCCTCACCATCGAATTCCTTAAACATTTTTAGTTACCAATCCATTATGAAACCAGAATGGAATTACTGACTACTCTATGCCATAATACTTCCACTATATATACGATCATATCTATGAATGGAGAAGACAACAAATGTTAGTAAAGGCACCCATTTTAGACTATATACTCATTGATTGGTTATGAAAATCACTCTTACATCACATCATGAAGGATGTTGCCATGTCTAGAGTTGTTACATAAGACCAGGTCATTAGATGTGCCCAACAACTCGATCTTATCTATTCCCAATCAGACACTCTTTATGACTTGATTCCTAATGATCTTAGATATTTGAATGCTCCTACCACTCAACAACCTAGTCCACACGCTGATGGCCTTGTTGGCGCTACAACTGGGACTATTGTAAACCAGTTGAATGGGAAAGCTGCTCAGTTATCCATTATTGTGACTGCTACTTCAACTACAACAACTCACCCTACTTCCCCTCCTACCGCTACAATTAATTCTATGCAATCAACCAATGGTAAGAAAAAGAAGAATAAGAAGAAATATGCTCCTTTTGAGGAGCAACAACCTATTCAAAACGACCCAAAAAAGCCCCTGTCGCTGCCAAATTTGATAAAGGAAAATAGAAATTGGTTAAGTTTCCTTGCAATATCTGTGTTAAGGATCATTTAACCTACAAATGCCCTCGTTTACAGGAATGTATCGATCTCCCTTCTCAAAAGGATTCCAGGACTCCTATTTTCCTTAACAATCCTTTCCCTACCCAACAAGAGCAATAACAACAACACCTTGTTGTGAACCCACCTCCACCACCGCAAGGGGGAAACAGTGGTTCCCATCCCCCTCCTCCTAGAGAAGCGTCATCAATTATCTACACTTTTAAAGCAGTTGATTTACAAACTCAATCTAAGACATATGGGAATCCTATCTCAGATACTTTGGATACCTAGTCATCTTCTACTCTGCCTGTGCCTACTGATTTTCATATTGAGAGGCCCATTGTCTACCCTGTAATTTGTCCCCCAAAAGGGACACTTCATCTTGCTACACAAAATTCGTCTGCCCGTGTTGCCTAGAGCTATAGTATTGTAGAAGATCTAGTGCAAGTGCCTTGTGTCATGTCCGCTCTTGAAGTATTACAAAGTTTTCCTATGCAATGAAAAGCTTTACTTTTAGCTATAGGCAGAGTTAGCCCTAAGGATTCCAACCTAATTGTCTTTGACATGGATAAAAGTACACTGCCCATTTCCTACCAACTTACATTCCAGGTGCAGGTTCATGTGAAAGAAAAGCCATTAACCACATCATTATTAATGAAGGTGAATCTACTTGTGTAATGGCTACCTCCTATTGGGTTGCCCTGGGTTTTCCCACTCTCACTCCACCATTGAATTCCCTTAAAGTTTTAGATGGCCATACTTTCATCCCTAAGGGATATCTTGCTGCTTTTCCCTTCACTCTTGGAGGGAAAATGATTACGGTTGATATTGAAGTTGTCGTTCGCTCACTCGATTACAAACTTTTGTTGGGGGGTAGTTGGACCTATGCCATGAAAGCTATTGTATTGTCAGTATTTCGGCTTATATGTTTTCTTCATCAAGGAAAAATTGTGGCAATTGACTAGCTGACTTTTTTCACCCTGAAATTTCAACCATTGACTTCTAAAAATATTCCTTTAGTGGGTGGTAATGTTGAACCTTTTGTTGGTATTGGTAATGGTCTTTTGAAATACTCATCTCTTCTAGGGTGTTTCCCTCTACCGCCGCCTCAGGTTCCTATGGCCATTTCTATGGTCTCTGTTGTACTTGATGGATCTACAGATCCATGGATCATACCAACTCCTTCCACTATTGACTCTATTGGAGAATAGATGCTACTATCACAGACATAACTTGCTTATCACACTAGCCCATCTACATTTGAGTCTCCTTCTTCTTTGGTTGGGGTCCATGATCCTGGGAACTTTTCCATTGAAGCTCCCTCTATTGATATTCTCACCATTGTCCTCCCCTCTAATGGGGCTATTAAGGAGGTCACGTATTTAGCTGCGCAACCTTGGTATGAGTTCCACCCTTGTGTCTCAGTCTCTTTTCCATCTGCATTAAACACGAATCATCTGGAAATCTTGTCCCTTAATCAATATGAGCTTGTCCCTTCCTCTTTAACACTTGTTCAAGAGTTATACTCAGAAGGAAACTTAGGCAATCTCCTGGGTGCAAGAACCTTTCCACCCATCTACCTTAATCCTTACACTTTCACTCAGGTCCTTTTTAAAGGGGCCTATGAACTTATGGACTATGATGGGGACCCACTAAAAAAGGTACTATGTCTAGCACCTCACTAGCATGTGCTTTGTAACTTTATATACAAAGTTTTGTTTCTTTTGGTGCATTTCTTTCCCTTTTTCTTGTTTTTCTCAAGTTTTTAGCTCATCAAAAATTGAATAACCTAGATGTTTGGTTTGTTGCATATGATTGTTGTTGTAATTTTCAAAAGTCAAAAAAATTTACACGGGCATTCTATTTATGACCTTTTTTAGCTCATAAAATTGAAAACCTCATGTTTACTTCTTCGGTCTCGTTAAACTCCCATGAGGAAGAACGAACATTCTTTTTATGGACTTTTTTTTGCTTGCTAATCCATAAAATCCTCGAGTTAACTTCTCCAAGCTTGTAAAACTCCTACAAAGAAGGTTTGAGTCATTATTTTTCTATCTTTTTCTTTAAATTGAAAAAAATACGACAAGTTTTCTTCAACTGACTTATTTCAAACTTTATGAAGAATATCGAGTTTACTTTGTTCCCTTTGTACTCATAATAAAATGAGGTGGACATCTGTTGAGCATAGGTTTCTCACTTTATCTGGACTCAATGGATTAATTATGGAAAATGAACTATGTCGAGTATACTATTAACCCTTTGTCGCACTCGATCATCAACCATGACAAAGGCACCCCTTGGAGTCTTGTTTAAGTTCTTTTCAGACTCTCTAAACGTGAAAAGATCGTTGAGTTAACCCTTCCTGGACTCGTTAAACCTAAATAAATTGAGAAACAATTGGAAGAAAGAACAATCATTGCTATCTATACGAGTCAGAAGTTTTATGGCAACAATCTATTGTCTACCACTTGAATGTGGCACTTACCCAACATATTCCCTTGATACATTGACATCCCTACATCCTTATATAATGCTCATATTGGTGTTCTTGAGTCTAAGCTGCCTGGTCTCCTTGGTGTCGTGCCTCCTATTGTTCAAGGGATTATCTACTATCCATTGACCTTATCAACCACTTTATCATATGTCCATTTGACCTAAGTCTGTCTACCCTGTTGTTCTAGATCACTTCAAAACCAATCATTTTTGTCCTATTTCATGTCAATTGATGTATGACTCCTTATTGCGTACCTTTGACAAATCCCTTCCTATCAACTTCAATAAGTTATCTGGGAAGTGGATTGAGAAACACCACAATACCCTAGAGCTTGCAATCCTCATCGACAGGTTTCCATGTGTTTGATTGGGGGTTTTCACTATTGGCTCCCACTTGATCAATTATACGAGTGTTTGACATCAACTCCTTTATTCAAATTCACTAGATTGTACTGCACATCTTGGAGACCATCATCCTTATTGGTGGCCATCCTCACAACTGTTAACGATTTTCATAATTTCCCGATAATTAGATGAATTCTCGCATGTTCAACATCAACTCATTTATTCACATGTATAAAATTATGTTATTATGTGATAATGATGAAGACCTTGGGATGAGGCTTACATCACTCAACCTTGTTTCCTCTCCCAAGTTGTGTATTTTGTTTTTGGAGACAACTTATCTCAATATGACTACACTATGACATAGTTCCACATTGTACTTATTAGTGGACATGATCTCTCATCTTCTATATGGATCCACAATGTATTATTCTAGTTATTGAGCATGAGAATGGCCAACCTAGGACATGATTTATATATGACATATGTTTGTTGTTTGCAGGCCTCCTTCCATTATGACGCTTTGAAAATCTCTCTCCTCGATTGTTTTATAAAGTATTTCATCCATCACCTTCTTCTCTGACCTCACACTTTAGGGGGCATTTGTTATCCATGAAAATACCTCCTCATCAACTTAGAGGAGATTACTATGCTTTTTGTTGAAATACACCCCATTACACTCCCTTTTTCTAGCCTATTTAAGATTATAACGAAAGTTATGTACCATGAGGACAACATTATCCTAGTCTGTAAGACTTTGTTCCTTCATCTAACTTGTGTTACTAAATTCTCACTCAGTCATAAGGCAAAAAGCCCGAGTTAACTCACTTTGACACTTTGGTTCATGAGGAAACTCTCATATGGTGGAATGTGATCGCTTTATCTTCATCTATAAATTTTTCCTAAGCAAATAAAGCTCTTAAAAGTGGATTAAAACTCTTGAAAGTAGATAAAATCGTACACAACGGTAAAAAGCCACAAGTCCATTTGAATGAGGAAACAACATTCACCCATACCTTTTGCCCAATTTGAACTAAAGAAGATTTTGGTAACCTTAACCTCCAATTTCCTATATATTGGAGGCTTGGCCATTGAGAAAGGGATCAAAATTCATGCACTGTTATACTATCAAGATATTGTTTGAGAGAGAGAGGTTGAAGAACTAGGAGTTGGAGGAGGTCATGTTGTAGCTATCTATGGTTGTAACTTTCCTTCATCTTTTGAATATATAGATCTACCATAGTTCCTTCCACATTGTTGTCAATTTCTCATGTATTTTGTGTCTATTTAATGATAACATGGAATATATTCTACTGTTTATATGTTCAATAATGTATTGCTACTATTCATTTACTAATGTTTGAATTGATCAAGATTTATATGCTGTAAAGGTTGTTTGCTTCCTTTTCTATGCAGGATTGAATTTAGGAGTTAGATGGGAAAACTTCTCATCCACACTGAATGCTCTAGTTGATCTACACAAAAAGATCATTAGGTAATCCCTTACCATTGATTTGTCAATTCCAACTTATTGTTTACATTGTTGAATGAATTAGACCATAGTTTGATAGATCTCTTGATCTGTTTGCCTTAGGTTCCAGGAAACTTGAGAGGGTTTTCTAGTTTGTCCATCCGAGCTTAAATCCCTATAACATTCAATTGTGCCTCCTCTTCAACAATCTTAATGCCTAGATAGAGGGCTCGCTCAAGAAGAGGTGTTGTGGGCTGAAGTCCAAACAAAAACACCCAAGCTTGAGCTCGAACCCAATCCTCTGCAGACTGATACCTTGAACACACTCCATTCATGGTATAACACGAGATTTAAGGCAATGAGCAAGAATTGGTCAATGAAAGAGACGACCCACTTGATTCAAAGATCATGACAGAAGTCAAGAACTTGGTTTTGGATTTGGGGTTCCACTTCAAGGCCATAATGCAACTAATATATATACATAATTGATTTATATTGACATGTTAAGAATCTGATGAGTAAAATGTTATTCAACCACAATGAAAGTAGAGATGAGCTACTTCTTCACATGGAGGAGCTCCATTTGCTTTATTAGATCATGGATGAAAGAATGCAAAGAATGAAAGTAGCCCTATTTTGTGATAGAGAGTTGCCACCTCCTAGCCAACCTGACTGACCTACTCCAGTTGTTTAGTCTCATGATCTTTCCTTGGCATGATGCCACTCGTAATAAGCTTACTATTTTAATATATCATTTCTAGTATATGTGTCCTTTGTTTTACTGTCCATATACTTTTATTGGCTTCCACGACCAATTTTTGTAATTTTTGTAATGATGAGCTTGGCCACTACTAACTTTCTTTGTTTGTTTTGGAACATTTTAGCTTGAACCTTTATTAGTGTTCTTGGTCTAGTTTCTGCATAGGCAGATCAAAGCTTATTAAGGTGTCAATATACAACATACATTATACATATTTGATGGTATAATATAAGATCTTTAGCTTACAAAAAAACTAGTACAATCATACAAATTAAATGGCTAGTAAATGTTGATAAACACAAATTCATAATAAGTATCAAAACACTTACCTCGTGATACTTCTCACATTGCCAAGATTTAAAAAAACATAAAAATTAACTTAATGGTAACTTTATTTTAAGTTACTATTATTATTAATTATAAAGAAAATTAATATATGAGTTAAATATATATACATTAAAAAATGTAATAAAGTAAAATAAGTAACAAGGCAACATAGATAGTTACCTGCCACTTAGTTTAAATATAGTTAAATTAGAGTGAAAAACATTAAAGACATACAACTTTATATTAATAAAAAATACAATTAAAATAGAAAAATAATTCATGAACAAATAGTGTTCTTATAATTTCTGCCTATAGAGATAATGCAACTAAATTTAAGTAAAAAAAATGTCTCCATGACGGCAACCACCTAATAATAACAGAGATGGCCCACAAGCATGTGAATTTTAGTCTAGATTAAATCTACAACGTCCAAATGGGATAACCGTAAGTCATGGCTTGATTTTTTTTATTTAGTCAATTCCCAAATGTCAAATACATTTAACATATGTTTTAAAAAATTTCAACCTTTTTTTATCTATAAGACAATAAATGAGAATTAAAATGATTAGTAATAATAATAAAAAGTTAAAATATAAAATTGTAAAAACGATTTTGTTTGGAAATATTGTATATATAAAATGTTGCTCAGTCTAATTATAGCTAGATTAAATATTTAACATTGCAATTTGATAAATGGATGATGGATTTTTAAACATTGATTAAATAAATGTGATTTTTTTTTAATTCTCTAAGATATATTATATAGTTAATATATGTTTAAACTATAATGATTTTAAATTTAAATTTAATTTAAATTTAAAAACAATAATTTAAATTATAAAAAATAGAAATGTTAAGAAATTAACATAAAGTACTGTTTAATCCTAATATATGTCATACATGTTCATTGTGGTTTTTAATGAATTATTTAAGAATTAGAAAAAAAAAGAAAAAATAGGATGTGAATCATAATTTGTATTGATAAAAGGTAAATATAAAAGACTATAAATATGTTCATTCTTAAATAATTCCAATGTTTTGTGCAAAATTCATACATAAACCTGCAATATATGATGGAATAGTGGTCAACATATGATTTTATGTCTTTTCCTTCCTACTAATAACAGTCAACTAAAAATCGAGTAGGATATAATAGCTACTCGTTAGGAATAAAGAAACTGTCAACATATGATTTTATGTCTTTTCCTTCCTACTAATAACAGTCAACTAAAAACCGAGTAGGATATAATAGCTACTCCCTAGGAATAAGGAAAATTATATATATATATATATATATATATATATAGATATATATATATATATATATATATATATATATATACGTGTATTTTCTACCCACCTTAGATTCCATTTGGGATTACTAGATGTGTTCTCTGATGAATGGTTTTATATTTATGATATCGCGATACATTTTATGTTAATGTTGAATGAGATTTAGTCGTAATAGTGTTTGAGTTTACATTTGATGGTGAAAAATTGAAAGATTAAGGTTTCTCTATTAGCTATTAGGGTTAGAATTTTGGTTGCATAACATTTTTAAGATTTACATTTATATCTATTAGTGAAAAGTTAAAACATTAAGATTTATCTAAATACTTATCTAAACCAAATTTATTAATATAAGTATGCTAGTATTAAAAAAAAATCCAGCTTTAATTTCTCTTATAATATTATCCAAAAGTAACCATAGTAGTTTTAAACTAAATCAAGATATATATATGTTTCCATGGTAAAATATAATGCATGCACTCAATCTTATCCGAAGCACGAGGTGTAAACTGTGTAATACGCACTGAACGCGACAAGTATGATGTAAGAGTCCACTATACATATTATATCGCTGGATGCCTAATGTAGACTGATATATATTTAAACATCTGTGCATGTAATGTGATGTGGTTCACTTATACAAAAATTAATGCTTAACTTATACACAAACAAATATAACACATGCACATGATGTATCTAATGCATATGATGACGTAAATAATATTTGCAAAGTAATATATGTGGATTTTAAACACAACCACTTTTTATAAAATATTAGATTAGTTACCTGTAAAATAATTCGAGGCAGACCATGGCAAGATTGGAACCCTGCAAGATGCTTAATACTCCTTTGACCTCAAGGCTTACACCAGTAAGCCAAGACCTCATTGGCTTGATTTTGATTTTCAGCTGCAGAAAGCCAAGTTTCAAACATACCTCGATGCTTATTTGACATCCACATTCTTTCGCACAATGGCTTGGGAGCTCAGTACCAGCCACTTGCGAATTTTCAAGCATCACATTTTATTCGTTCACCACATCACTGATGAAGGCATATGCTTATGCACAAAGAAGAATACATATATCCATTTGCGTATATGAGCTAAATAACACATAAGATCTGAATACCAATCAGCATACAAAGATACACACGAACAGCTAAAAGTGAAACAGAAATAAATAAAAAAATATAAGAAGAAATCAACCCCAAATTCATCAATGCAATAGTTGGATATTTCTCGGTTTTAACATTGCGCTGACGAAGATCAAGGCACCCATGTTCTCACAGTGGGTCGCTTGGAGGTCCACATTAACCAGTTATGAATTCCCAATGACCTCAAGCACTCCCCAAATCACGATCCCCAAAAAGCAAATGGGGAGGAAGAGGGAGGAGCCGAATGATAAAATGCCTTGAAGACAAGGCAAGCTCTATATCGGTGTGAACATATGTATATGCAACCAAATGAAACACGTGCAAGTTTGAGATACATGTTAATTGAACCAAATGAACACAGGCAAAGTTTGAGATACATGTTAATTGAGCCAAATAGGAAACAGGGCAAGGAGACATACTCTGGAAATGGCGAAAGAGATGATCATTTATAAAACGAGCAGCTTCTGGACCTCCACTGCTCTTTTGATTTTTCCGAACTTCAAAAATATATTCATTTTATTTTTAATTCTGAAATTGTGGTAGAATTTTGAAACAATTAAATAAATTTGGGAATAGCATTACGTATTTTGAACAATCTTGTTCAAAAATTCGAAAACATATGAAACGCCTCAGCATTTTAATCGCACACAAGCAAGTGATTTTGTCGTGTAAAGTGCGAGACATCTCCCTTTCCCGTTCCAAGTGGAACATTAACTAAACTAAAGTAAAACAACGTTTTTTTAATGTGTGATAAGAAAGAAATATACATGGGGTTGCGAGAAAGTGGACGAATAGACCAAGCTCGCCGGTGGAGACTGTACCGAATTCGAATTAGGGGTATTATTCACCGTATCGAACTGAATCGGCCCACAATTTTGCCACATGCCTGCCTTTCGTTCTTCTGCCTCTCGTCCTTACCCAACGTCTTTACCTCTGTCTGTTTTGCATGTCCAACGTGTCTACCTCCTAGCTAACGAACCTGCGTGGCCGATATTTACAAATCGGCTGAAATTTGCAGCATCGCGGAAGATATGAGTCACATCCACTGTGTTTTCTCTGTTGGAAGACGGTGACACAGACAGAAGTAGAGGCCTTTTATACAATCAGACCAATTACATGAATTCCACTCGTTCCCTCGCTTCCCATACCTGCATTCTGTGAAGGGCAACACGGCGGCACAGTCTCTGGCCTGCTTCGCTATCTCCGATACAGTATTTAGCAGATTTGCTGTTGTGACGACGGCTCAGATGGACAAAATTGCCATGCAGATTATGGGGAAATGAATTGAATTTGCAGAGGAGTATGACATCGGATTTTTTGATGCCCAGATCGGCCAAACCAGCGGCAACTGATTTCACTCTCCGCCATAGCTGAGGGAAGGTGATGGTTTCTCCTGTGGCGGAATCGATGAGGGCTATGCGGCCTCTGTGGGGAGGCAAAGAAACGAAGATGGGGAGATCCAGGTATGCACAAGGAGAAAATCAAAATTACATTTAGAACACTGTATGTGCAAAATAGCAAGAAATTATCAGCTGATAAGCTGTATGAGTGCTGTAGAGAAAATAACAAAACCAGAGCACTGCACTTTGTATTAAATGCAATTGCAGAAAGGAAAGCAGAGCATGCCTCAACATTACATTTAGAACACTACTATGTGCAAAATAACAAGAAAATATCAGCATTACATTTACTGATAAGCTGTATGAGTGTTGTACAGAAAATAAAGAAACCAGAGCACTGCACTTTGTATTAAATGCAATTGTAGAAAAGAAAGCAGAGCATACCCTAAAGATGAGGGGATTAGGCGTTTGGCAATTTGCAGGGAGCCAACTCCAAAGCAGCCATTAAATCCTGTATGTACCAAGTCATCCTTCGGGCCTTCGACAGCAAGCTCTGCACATGAATAAAGCAGCATGGCGGTTTCGGC
Source organism: Pinus tabuliformis (assembly GCA_031772625.1). Taxonomy (NCBI): domain Eukaryota; kingdom Viridiplantae; phylum Streptophyta; class Pinopsida; order Pinales; family Pinaceae; genus Pinus; species Pinus tabuliformis. The sequence continues at coordinate 681,895,292 of CM062811.1, forward strand.
TTGTTCGATTTTCACAGAAGGGGCGTCGGCGGAATTAGCAACTGGGTGGCTTCCAATTTGGCAAATTCTTACAATGGCAAGGACATATAGATGGAGTCTTTCGGCCATGGAGGGAAGGTGATGGTTTCTCCTATGGCAGGATCGATGAGGGCTATGCGGCCGTGAAATAACACAGGTAAAATAGTAACCCCGCGTTAAGCATTGATTGTTATGGGTGAACATATGAAAGCAAAACAGAATATCGTGTATTGACCTGTGAAACATGAATACAATATGCAAAAATATAGTAAAAGAATCAATCTTGTTACCTGGTATGTCTAAAAATTAATAGCTCACAAGCGTTCCATGGTTCTCAGCTGTTGTTGTTGGTTGATGAATGAATACTTGGGTTGCGAAGCTGATATATAACGAGTCGGTGCAGAGCGTAACGAGCCGGTACAGAGGCAGAGCAGGTTCATGACACCTGCCGGCATCCACGGACACCTGCAGCTTAACACCAAACCTTACGAAACCTTAGCATACCCCTGCAGATAATACGAATTAATCGAATTAATGTTAACATTAAAACCAGACCGTTGACGGTTAGGGATAATGCACTGGGCATAAAGGCAATTTAAGCTATGATCGAGCCTCTTCCGCCTCGGGAAGAGGCCAAATAAGATGGCGAAGCGTCAGGTGGAAATGAAACTTAGGTTATCTCGGCACATCGTCGCACAGGGCATTTGCAAACCTTATGATAAACAACGAATAACACCGGGCAGCGACTAAGAACTAATGCTAGCAGGGACCTGTTCGATTACTATAGTCCCTGCCAAATGCCAGATGGCAGGGACTAATAAGGAAAAAAATATTATTATTATTTGAATGATTGATATGACATGTGCTTTTACTCTGCAACGTACGTAAAAGCTCAGGGAGGCTCGGGTCACGGTTGAGGCTCAGGCGATGGTGCCTTCCAGAGAATTAAATTTGCCATCATTATAGAATAAGAACTAAAACATTTTAGCCAATAATATATGAGATAAATGAATTTAAAATTTATTTAATAATAATTATTTTCATTTGATAATGTGAAATTGTAAATTTTTTTAGTCGAAGGAAAATTAATAGCAAGTCAAAGAAAATTTGAACACAATATATACTGCGTGGGGCAGGTATAATAAGAGTTCAATGTCGCAAATAAAAAGTGAATGGAAATTGAATTTGACACTTGTAGATATGACATTTTTTTTTCTCAAGTAAATTGAATTAAAAAGAACATAACTAGTGGTGAGCTCCAGTATTGTAGCAATAATGCTACAACTCCTGGGGCTTCCTGTCTCTTAATTTTATCAACCCGGTAGTTCGTACGACTTGGAAGCGACGGTGCTGTATGCACAAGTACTAGCCCTTGTCGCAGCTGTCACTTGGTCAGCTGGCACAAGTCCGCTAGGGCTTAAGCCAACTTCTATAGGCTCACAGAAGAAGCTTTATCAATGATGGATGAAAGCTAACTCAAAGGAAGGCTACGCTGCTTGACAAACTGAATCAAAAGCATGTAAATCCATGAAACCCTAATTTAACTAGTCTATCTTCTATAATGCAAAGAATGTGGATGCAACTCCTATGAATGCTGTCATTACCTCTAACAAGTGTAAATGCATGGGTCTAAGCTACTTGCATCATGAGAAATGTGTTTTTGTGTTTTTCCTTTAGGTGTGTGGAATGAGTGTGAACTTGGCCTAATTAGGGTTTGATTGTGCAGGTGGGATGGAGAAGGAAGGAAAGTGTGGGGTAGGTTGGGGAGGCTAGGAGAGGTTCCTAAGGATCCTTAGCACCCATCCACAGAGGTCCCTCACATTCAGAAGCTCGGCAACGAAGTGAATGGCCTCCTACAGGAACGCTGCAGGGGATCCTACAGGATACTCTGTTTTCTACAGGATGGCTGTGCACGTCTACAGGATGGTTGGTCGTGGAGGTTTTTAGGAGTTGATGGAGTGTTGGAGTGGTGTGGGAGGCTAAGGGAGATGGAGATGAACCCAATGATGTCTTAGGAAATGGCAAGTCAGACGAAGGAAGGGTGCATGCAATGGGTTGATGTTTTGGAAGGGTGGAATCAACGAGAGTGAAGGAGATGGAGCTGTACGTGAAATGAGAGAGTTGGAGGGCAAGTGAGTGAGATAGAAGGTGAATAGAACTTGCAGGTGGATGGAGAAAACGACGAAGGAAGTGGCTTGAGAAAGAGCAGTGTAAATGAAACAAATGACCTGTGCATCAAAACAAGAAATTCATTAACCTATTATGCCATGAAACCTACAAATCCGAAATGGAAAACAAGAAATGAAACTAATGCGTGAGAGTGCAGTATGGATCAATGTCGAGAATGTATGAATGGATCTTCAATACAAACGTTCATGTGGCAGCTTGCGTGGAGATGAAACGACTGCTGTTCTTTTTGGTGGCTGATCATGGTCTACACCCCAATCCCAAACAGTGAGATGGCAGTGAGCCTTTACAACCTGTTTTTGTTGGAGCTCCAAGAGATTTATTCTACCAACCTATCAAACTTGAATACTGAAAGCAAAGCATCATACCAGTCCTATCTATGCTAATGAAAACAATTAAACTAACAAGCTGGAAATCCGAATTGCATAGGAAACTAAACAAACTCAAGTGCTGGAACTAATGGTAAATGCATTACAACACTGAGGAGGTCTATGGCTCTCAGGTTGGGCCCTAACCTGAGAGCTATAGCTCCTTGAGAAAACTCAGAACTAACTCAAAAGTGGCCTTCTTTATTCATAATCTGATAACATGCCAAATTGGCTTACAAAAGAGAACGAAACTTGAGCTGTGCTCCAAAATTACAATAGTAATACGAGAGTTTCAACAACCTAACCAAGGCTAAGGCCTCTATACTTATACAAAACGATGCTCCAACAAGTATCCATGATTCTAGGAGCTCGGCTGTTCAATCTATAGTTTAATTGCTGATCCTGTAGGATGATCATAAATGCTGTTTCCTGTAGAGCAGTTTTGAACTGCTGTTCCTGTAGAACAGCTGGCCGTGTATTAAGCTCGGAGGGAGGATGGAGTGGGGCTCGGAGTTCTTGGTGAGGATCACGAGGAATGTCCCCCAAGACCGTGGACAACCTCTCCTTACGTCAGCAATGCCAACTCGTTGTCTCCTTGCCACCTTTTCGTTGTCTTTTGCTCCCTTTTAATGCCAAAACCTGGAATCACAATGCATTAGCTACGTAGATAAAGTGCCTATCCTTTCTCCTACAAACAACATGAATAAACTAAGAAGTGTATGCATAAACAATAAAAATGAATGGTTTGAGCAAGCAAAATAGGCCAAAAATGAGCCCAAATTGTACCAAAACTGGGGCTCATCATCACCCCCCAGCTGAACCATTTGCTCATCCTTGAGCAACCTTGCCCCTGCTCCTCGTCCTTGGCCGAGGACTCGGGACCGGAACAGGCTGTTTCTTTTCTGCTTTTGATGGCCCTGCCTTTTCTGCCCCTGATGGTGATGAGGGTGATGCTTCCTTCCCTTTTTCTATTTCTTTGAGTCGGGCTTCAGAAGGCGACTGGCCTATCTTTCGTGTCCAGGAAGTTATTTTTGGGCTCCCCTTTTCGGGGGTAGCTGATGGTTTAGAGGGGGTTCTTGCACTGGGTGAAGTGGGTACATCCCCTGAAGTGGTATGGCCGCTGGGTGAAGGCTGTGGCTTGCTCGGGGACATCCTCTTGCTTCTCCTGGCTTCAGGTGGCAGAGGGGTCTCCCTCTCCCTTTTCTCTTTCGGTTTTGGAGGTGTGCTGAGGGCAGCCAGTGCCGCTGCTGCCTCCTTATCGAGGATGTCAGCCTTCTCTTTCTTGTGTTTTGCTCCCTCGGAGCTCCTTGTAGAGGGTCCCTCCTTTTTTGATTTCAGGCTTCCTGTGGAAGACCCTGCTTTGCCCGCTTCCGGGCCTCCTGTAGAAGATTCTTTCTTTGTCTTCGGGCTCTCTACAGGAGGCTGTTTCGCAATGACCTTCGGGCCTCTTGTAGAAACCCCTCTTTCCAATCTTGGGCTTCTTGTAGAAGCCCCTGTCTCTGTCTTCGGGCTTCCTGTAGAAACCCGGGGTTGCACTTTCGGGCTTCCTGTAGAAGCCTCTTTCTCCGTTTTTGGGCCTCCTGTAGAAGCCTTGGTTGTTGCTCTTGGGCTTCCCGTAGAAGCCTGCTCCTTACTGATCTTCGGGCTTCCTGTAGAAGCCTTTGTCTTTGTTTTCGAGCTTCCTGTAGAAGCCTGTTTTTGTGTTTTCGGGCTTCCTGTAGAAGCCTGCACTTGCGTTCCTGTAGATGCAACTTCCGCCACCTTTTCTTTCTTGGCTGCATGGATTTTGCTTTTGGTTTTGCCTGCAGGAGCTGTCGAGGTGCTTGGGCTGGCAGGGACCACCTCAGTTTTGACTGCCCTGCTTTTCAACCTCTGTTCCCTTGCTGACAGGATGGGGGTGTCTTCTTTTGCTTTGTCATCCTCTCCCTCCTCCTTCTCTTTTCGTTCTTTCTTCTGTGATGGAGTCGGGGCCTTTTTGCTTTTCCCTTTCTTACTCTTGGCTACGGGCTCTTCTTCTTCACCGCTAGAGGGCCCTGTCTCTCCAAGCAACATTTTTATGTCCCCTTCTCTTGTTAAGTTCCTAAATGATTCCCATGCGAGGGGGACTTTATATGAGCGGAGAGCATCCTCCACGAGCAATTTTATCAGCCCATGATGGGCTATCTGATCAGGGATTCCGTCCTTGAGCTTTGTAGAGCACTCTATCAAGGACTGCAGTAAAAAGTAAGGAATGCTCAGCCTCTGTGCTGCAGGGAGGTCAATCTGGTGTCGTAGTTCGTTGAGCAGCCGGAAGTGATACGCATATATGATGCTGTAACGACCCTCGCAGGTGATATATTTCATAATTTGAAAACTGACTTCGTGCCACGGTGGTGACAGGCTGGTCCTTTTCACCCCATTCTTGTCCTCTGTGAATGATTCTTCAGGCGGGAAGAACTCCTTCTTTGCTTGCTGGCTCTGCTTCCGCTCTTCTTTATCCCACGGCAGACCCATGGGCAGCTCTGTAATCCGACTGATATGCTCTGGGGTGAGTTTGAGGCTGAGACCTCTGAAGGTTACCGTGGCCAATGTCTGTGATTTAGGCTGCAGAGCCTGCAAAAATTCCTCGGCTACTTCATCATCGTAGCCCTGTAGTTTATCACAGAAAGGCATCCATTGTGCTCTAGTGAAGAGCTCAACCACTGCCGGGTTTCTCCTTAATGCATTTGAATTAGTGGGCTCTCGCCTGATAAACCCGCCAGGCATGATGAACACAGTGGTTTATACCAGAGGTGGTGGATACACAGGAAATTCGGTCTTATAGACAGAGTATGCAATGAATTCACAAAACCACAGTCTAATTATGCAGCTATCCTGTAGGAGCGATAGTATAGGCACGGCAATCCAATTCTTTATGACCACACTGTGACTAATGGCCTTGCCACCTTTAAAAAAACCAATTGCGGAAGGAGTTGCAGGGTTACCTCTTTTCTGCCACCTTTTTTTACGTGAAGACTTCACCTTCCTGTAGAGCCGCGTTCTTGTAGAAACTGCTTCCTGTAGGACAGCGTTCCTGTAGAAACTGTTCCTGTAGGAGCAGTGCGCAGGCTTCGGGAAGAGCTTTAGTTGGCTGGCGGTCGAGAGGTGCTTTACCAGCGTTCAGGTAGCCGAGCTCGGCGTATCAACATGCAGAGGTAAGCAGAGGATCTACTTGAGTTTTGAAGTGAGGTTGATGGAGATACACGCTTAATCGAGCCGATTAGATTTTGAATCGGCGCAGCTCGTGGCGCGGGGGTGAGCTGTCCCCGCCGGACCGTTGGGTGACGTCACCCATCATCCGCCTGCACATTCGTTTGTTGCCGCATTCATTCCCACAGATCTGCCGCCGCCCTTTTCGGTTAAACTTCACTTCTCAGTTGATGGGACTGATCTTCACGTGCTTGCTGCGTGTTTCTTTCGTTGTGGTTGCCACCTCGTCCTCTGACTATCCCTTTACTAACCGACGTGGCCAATCACTGGCCTTTAGGCCGCTCAACCATTCACCTTTATGCCATGCAAAACAAATCGAAGTAATAATCATGCAGTTTGATGGAGAGAAGGATTAGAACACTTACCTGCGCGCGGCTGCACATGATTTCCAGTTTTTTGAGCGATGGATCTACCTGCCGCATGTGGCTGCACATTCCTGTAGGCTCGTGGTTACAGGATGCTGGCGATGGAGTGACTGGTTCTGCGCTCATGCGCCCGTGTTTGATCTCAGATGGCGGTGCTGTGAACGGTCTTCACTTGAGCAGGTTGAACTGTTACAGGATCCCCGCGAGGGGTCTTGTCACCGTTCTTTCTCCTCGGGTGTATGCTGCATGCTGGCGGTTCTGGCTTCTCGATCACGATCCCAGCGCTTCTGATGTATCAACTTGGATGTGGTATGGTTCTCGGTGCCTAGTTTTTCTTTGACAGATGCTTTCTCACGAGAACTGATCACTTTGTTGTGCTGCTGCAGGGATGTTGGTTGCATGGCGACGAGGATGGTGGAGGACGATAATGGCAATGTTCAGGGGTGCCATCATTGGCATGCATGCATTCAATCCACTCCTTAGTCGCTAGATCTTCATTTGAAACACATTTCGGCCATCGTAACCTTCTACAGGAAGTTTCCTGTAGAACACAGAGCTTCCTGTAGAAAATTGGCACTTTCCTGTAGAAGATCCGCGTCTTCCTGTAGGAAGACAGTCTGTTCCTGTAGAAAAACTGTATCCTCCTATAGAAGATCCAAAGCATGATAATAATTGCACATACCTAAAAAACATTGCTGTTCTTGGAGGAGGTGCTGATGACATCCTTTGCTAGCATGATGAAGGCCCCTGGCTTGGAGTGGAGAGGCTTCTTCTCCTCCATAGAACATCTGCATGCAAACCTTTTATGGTGCTGATTGCTTTTTTTTTTTTTCTTTTTCTTTTTTTTTAGAAAGACAATAGGAGCGCCTTAATGAGGTTTTCACCCCTACTGCCTGCCTTGGGCGCCTCAGAGAGGTTTTCACCCAAGGATCTTTATTTTTCTCTCTTTTCTTTTTCGAAAGACAATAGGAGCGCCTCAATGAGGTTTTCACCCCTACTGCCTGCCTTGGGCGCCTCAGAGAGGTTTTCACCCAAGGATCTTTATTTTTCTCTTCTTTTTTTTTTTTTTTTTTTTTTTGTGTTTTAGATCCTTCAGGGTATGCCCAAAGTGGAGGCAGAACCCTTCTCTATGACCAAAACAGATTTCTCCATAGTGCTGATAAACTCTTGTCTTGAGAGAGGTCTTCTATAGATCTTCAATCGGTGCCCATTGACAAGCATGGGAATGGATTCCTCATCAATGGTTCGAATGAGGACAGATCCATTGTCATGGCACTGTTCCACCACATATGGTACTAGCCATCTGGTTCTCAACTTCCCCTTGAAATCTTTGAATCTGGAATCATACAACAAAGCCCAATCTCCCGGCTGAAATTGCTTGTGATGGAGATGTTGGTCATGCCACACCTTCCTCTGAAGTTGAACCACTTCTGAGTGAAGGAGGGCCTGCATGCGGTGTTCATCCAGTCCATTCAGCTGCAATAACCTTTCTTGCTGTGCATGGCTGAGATCTAGGTCCAGCTGAGCTGCCAACCTCAAAGTGTTATACTCAAACTCAATGGACAGCAAAGCTTTCTTCCCATAGACCAGCTCATAAGGTGTGAAACCGGTGGTGGTCTTCCAAGTGGTGTTGTAAGCCCATGTGGCTTCAACTAGGCGATCTGCCCAGTCTTTTCTGCTGCTGTTTACCACTTTGGTCAAGATCCCTTCTAGAGCTCTATTGGTGACTTCCACCTGCCCATTTGCTTGAGGATGATAGGGGGTGGAAGTCCTATGCTTGATCTTGTGATGAGCTAATAGATCTTCAACCAAGTTGGAGGTGAACTGGCTCCCTTGATCGGTCACTAGCTCTCTTGGGTAGCCAAACTTGTAGAAGATGTTCTCTCTTAAGAACTCGACCACCTTTTCTTTTGTTGCTGCTTTGATTGCTTTAGTCTCTGCCCACTTTGTCAAGTAGTCAGTACACACAATGATGTAGGATCTCTGCCTCGAAGAGGGATTGATTGGGCCCACAAAGTCCATGCCCCACTTCTCAAATGGCTCGAGAGTCACTTGAGGTTGGAGAGGCATCTCATCCCTTTGGGTCGGTTTCCCCATTCTTTGGCATTGGTCACACTGGCTAACATATCTTCTGACATCTTGATGAAGTGTGGGCCAATAGTAGCCTGCCTGCAGGATCTTGAAGGCAGTTCTCTTTGATGCAAAATGTCCTCCACAAGGCCCATCATGATAGGTGAGGAGAATGTCAAAGACTTCCTCCTCCCTTACACAACGCCTTAAGATCTGATCGGGGCCAAGCTTGAACAGGTTGCCACCAATCCATGTAAATGAGGCACTCTTTCTGATGATTTTGCTCTTCTCTTTTGAAGAGAGGTGCGGAGGGAACTGAGCTGAAACAAGGTAGTTTGCTATATCAGCAAACCATGGAGAGAGTACTGAGATAGCAAACAGATGCTCATCAGGCATCTGGTCATCCACCGTCCCATCTTCATCTGCAGACAAATCCAATCTAGACAAGAAGTCAGCAACAACATTTTCTTTTCCTGGTTTATCAACAATGGTTAGATCAAACTGCTGCAATAAAAGTAACCATCTAATAATACGAGCATTCACATCTGGTTTATTCATCAAGTATCTAATAGCAGCATGGTCAGTATGTACAAAAGTCTGGTAACCAGTAATGTAATGTCGGAACTTGTTCAGTGCATGAACCACAGCTAAGAATTCCTTCTCGGTTACCGTGTAGTTCAGCTCGGCTTTGGACAAGTTTTTGCTAACGAAGTAAATGGCATATGGAAGTTTTTCCTCAACTTGTCCTAAGGCTGCACCTATGGCTTTGTTTGAGGCATCAGTGTGGATGTGGAAAGGTAGGGCCCAGTTTGGACCTCTCAAGATTGGTGCAGACACCAACTTGTCCTTTATCTCATTCAAACTCCTCTGACAATCGTCAGTCCACTTAAACTCCACATCTTTTGCCAACAAACCAAACAATGGTGAGGCTAACTTGCTGAAGTCTTTAATGAACCTCCGGTAGTATCCTGCTAATCCCAAGAAACTCCGGACATCCCTTACTTTTTGAGGAGGTGGAACCCTCTTGATGAGAGCAATTTTGTTAGGATCCACCTGCAATCCTTGAGAAGAAATGGTATGGCCTAGCACTGTCCCTTCAGTCATTAGGAATTCACATTTCTCAGGGCTAAGGGACAAGTTCATCTCGATGCACTTGGTTAGGACCTTTCCCAAGTTGGACAATGCTTCCTGGAAGTTGGCCCCATAAGGGGTAAAGTCATCCATGTAGATTTCCACTGCATCATGGACCAACTCCGAGAAGATGCTCAAGACAGCTCTCTGAAAAGTAGCAGGAGCATTGCATAGCCCAAAGGGAAGGACTCGGTAGGCAAAGGTACCCCAAGGACAAGTGAAGGTGGTCTTATCTTGGTCTTCCGGGCTGATTTGGATTTGATTGTACCCGCTGAACCCATCCAGGAAAGAGAAGAACTTCTTTCCTGCCAGTCCATCCAACACTTGATCTATGAAAGGTAGAGGGAAATGGTCCTTCTTGGTAGCTTTGTTCAGCTCCCGGTAATCTACACAGATCCTCCACTTCCCATTCTTCTTGGGAACCAACACTAGAGGGGACACCCATTCACTATCTGAGATGGGGTAAATGAATCCGGCATCCAACAGTTTTTGCAATTCTTCCTTGACAATGTCCTTAAGGGCTGGATTCATTCTCCTCTGGGGTTGCCTAACTGGTTTACAATCCTCTTTGATGTATATATGATGGGTACAGACCGAGGGGTGGACTCCTTTCATCTCCTTATAGCTCCAAGCAAAAGCATCTAAGTGGCTGGCCAATAGGCTACACAACTCCTTCTCCTGGGAAGGAGATAGAGAGGAGCTGATCTTTAACGCTCTCTCAGGGCCGAACTCCACACTTTTGACTCTGGGAGTGACAGGGCTGGTTGTACAAAGATCCACTAAGGTGCTGGCTTGGGCATCCTCCACCAATTTTTCTAAAGGTAGTGCACTGGTAGGTGGGTTTTGGATCAAGTTCTCGATCAAATCATCCTCGGTTGGGGGATTTCTTCTATTGGTTTCTATGGTACATAGAGGTGCAGAGTACACCTCGTCTTCCTCTCCTTCTTCCAACCAGAGTGGTAAATCATGCTCTAAAGAGGGTTGGGCAGGAGGGTATAGGACTAGCTGCTTGGACATGGGACCATTCTTGATGGTCATGTTTCCTGCCCGACAACTTATGTAAGCATCTGCAGTAGCTAACCAAGGCCTTCCCAAGATGAGAGGATATCCAGTAAGCTTGGCCTTTGGTTGCAGGACCAGGAAATCCGCAGGGTATTCCCAAGAATCAATTGAGACCAAGACATCCTCCACAATCCCTTCGGGAGTCACGGTGGAGCGATCTGCTAACTGCAGTACTGTCGAGGTCTTTCTCAAGGAACCCTGAAGATTGAGTTTAAGCATGGTATCCCTGGTCATCACATTGATGGCTGCCCCCAGATCAATCAAGGTGTGGGGGATAATGGTGCCATTGATGTGTACATCTACTACAGGACTTCCAGGATCTAGGTACTTTGGGCAGATGACTTGTCCTAGCATAAGGTCAGACAGTTGTCCTATGACATTGATAGTTGAGGCATCTTTCTTCCGTCTGCCTGGGTATTTGAAACACTTCTCCTTAATCAGCTTGTTATATATTGGCACATCCTTGATGGCTTGGAGAAGTGGGATTTTTACACACAACTGTTTGAGCTCACCCAAAAGCTCATCTTCTTCTGGGTTCGGTTGTGTGGTGGCTGTTAGTCTCTCAGGAAAGGGTGGAGTAGGCTTTGGTTCACTCTCTTGATGGGTTTCCTCATCCTCTGGGGGAGGAGGTTGGCGATCTGGAAGAGTCTTTCTAGATCTAAGATTGATCTCCTGGATCTCCACAGCATAGGTAGGGCATGAGGTCTCCCCAGTATATACCTGCTGAGCCTGTCTATTGTTGGGGTTCGGGTTCGGTTGAGCAGGCATCTGAGGTTGCCTTGGAGGAGCAGGAGGTAAAGGCTGAGGTTGAACTGGTGGTGGAGGCAGAATGGAAGGAGGAGTGTTGTATTGGGGCCTCCACCCCGACTGAGGAGCACTCCATTGAGGCTGCGACTGGGTATGTGAGTGATATGGATGAGAAGTAGGTTGAGTAGGGTACTGAGGTGGATAAGACCATGGAGGAGGCATGGACCAGGAAGGATGAGCAGGGGGACCCCAGGAAGGCATGGGAGTCAAGTGGTTGGGGTTGTAATAAGCTTGAGATGCCCCTTGCATCCCCTGCTGATAAGGTCTAGATCCTTGAGGCCTCCTTTGGTTGATGAAGTAGAGAGGTTCAGTGGGGGCTTCAGTTCCTTGGTACATGGCTTTAAACCCAGGCAAGGTTGGACACTGATTTGTTGGGTGGTCCTCCTCACAAATGAAACACACTTCGACCGAATGCAATGGACATTCGTTCTTAGGGTGTCTTCTGGTGCACCTAGGACAGAAGACAGCCAAGGCTCTCTCAGCTTCCTCTTTCTTTTGCTGGATCCTGAATGTGTCCAGCTGCATGGCAATGGTATGTCTCACCTCACTCTTAAGATCTTCTAATTGGTTTGTAAGCTCATGTTTGGAGAAAGGGACACCGGTGGAGAGGAGGTTTCCTCTACCTCGTTTTCTAGCTGCCCTGGAATGATTTCGAAACACAGTCTTGATGTCCTCATAAGGCAGTTGGTAAATGTCCCCCCCAGCTAACATGTGAAGGGTGTCTAGGAGATCTTCAGGGACTCCTCGGAGTAGAACCAACTTGAGGGATTCAGGGTCAAGTGTGCATCTGGCCCATTTATAGCTAAGTTGGAACTTCTCCTCATAGTCCTCTAAAGACTCATCATTCCCCATGGTCATTCGAAAGATCTCTCCCTTGGTTTCCTTGGACCTACAATAATCCCTATACTTGGTATTGAAGGCTTGCTGCATCTGAGCCCAAGTGGTGATGCTATTCCCAGGTAATCCCATGAACCAGCGTAGTGCTGCATCCTTAAGAGTGGAAGGGAAAAGCTTCAACTTTTGCTCATCCTCAGTATAGTCATAGGTTCGACAAAGGACAGCAAACTCAAACAAGAAGGTATCAGGATCCTCAGTGGTCAGTCCATGGAAGTGAGGCAAGGCAGAGGGGCTAATGTTTTTCATTTTCATATCCCCATTGGTCTCTCGGATGGGGAAAGCTTTTTCTATTCTCTCATCTTCTCGCCTGTTATCAGCCATGGCTTCAGATGGAGTGGTTTCTAACTCTTCTTCTTCTATAGGGTCTTGGTATATCTCGGGATGTTCACCTATAGGTTCCTCCGGGTCACTGTCACCACCGAAGAGTGAAGGGTGACTAAGTGATGTGGTGGGGGTGTTTGGTAGGAATTTGCCTGATCTATCTCGGTTCCTACGAGGCATGAAATGGAAAAGAATTCTCTTTTTTGATTGCTTTTGTTTTTCTCCTTGTACCTGCAAAACTGAAACAAAGTGATCTACAACTAACTAGATTACTCAAATGAAATTTGCGGAATTGGAAATATTAATCTAGGAAAGCAGGAAATATTAATCTAGGAAAGCAGGAAATACTAATCTAGGAAAGCAGGAAATATTAATCTAGGAAAGCAGGAAATACTAATCTAGGAAAGCAGGAAATATTAATCTAGGAAAGCAGGAAATACTAATCTAGGAAAGCAGGAAATACTAATCTAAGAAAGCAGGAAAGATTAGTCTAGGAAAGCAGGAAAGTCTATGCTACTTTTGCAGAATGGAAATGAAGCAAACTACTTAGCAGAGGGTAAGAGTAGGAAAGTAGAGGAAAAGCAACAGGTGCTAATACTCTGACGCTTCCCCGGCAACGACGCCAAAAAGATGGTGAGCTCCAGTATTGTAGCAATAATGCTACAACTCCTGGGGCTTCCTGTCTCTTAATTTTATCAACCCGGTAGTTCGTACAAACTTGGAAGCGACGGTGCTGTATGCACAAGTACTAGCCCTTGTCGCAGCTGTCACTTGGTCAGCTGGCACAAGTCCGCTAGGGCTTAAGCCAACTTCTATAGGCTCACAGAAGAAGCTTTATCAATGATGGACGAAAGCTAACTCAAAGGAAGGCTACGCTGCTTGACAAACTGAATCAAAAGCATGTAAATCCATGAAACCCTAATTTAACTAGTCTATCTTCTATAATGCAAAGAATGTGGATGCAACTCCTATGAATGCTGTCATTACCTCTAACAAGTGTAAATGCATGGGTCTAAGCTACTTGCATCATGAGAAATGTGTTTTTGTGTTTTTCCTTTAGGTGTGTGGAATGAGTGTGAACTTGGCCTAATTAGGGTTTGATTGTGCAGGTGGGATGGAGAAGGAAGGAAAGTGTGGGGCAGGTTGGGGAGGCTAGGAGAGGTTCCTAAGGATCCTTAGCACCCATCCACAGAGGTCCCTCACGTTCAGAAGCTCGGCAACGAAGTGAATGGCCTCCTACAGGAAGGCTGCAGGGGATCCTACAGGATACTCTGTTTTCTACAGGATGGCTGTGCACGTCTACAGGATGGTTGGCCGTGGAGGTTTTTAGGAGTTGATGGAGTGTTGGAGTGGTGTGGGAGGCTAAGGGAGATGGAGATGAACCCAATGATGTCTTAGGAAATGGCAAGTCAGACGAAGGAAGGGTGCATGCAATGGGTTGATGTTTTGGAAGGGTGGAATCAACGAGAGTGAAGGAGATGGAGCTGTACGTGAAATGAGAGAGTTGGAGGGCAAGTGAGTGAGATAGAAGGTGAATAGAACTTGCAGGTGGATGGAGAAAACGACGAAGGAAGTGGCTTGAGAAAGAGCAGTGTAAATGAAACAAATGACCTGTGCATCAAAACAAGAAATTCATTAACCTATTATGCCATGAAACCTACAATTCCGAAATGGAAAACAAGAAATGAAACTAATGCGTGAGAGTGCAGTATGGATCAATGTCGAGAATGTATGAATGGATCTTCAATACAAACGTTCATGTGGCAGCTTGCGTGGAGATGAAACGACTGCTGTTCTTTTTGGTGGCTGATCATGGTCTACACCCCAATCCCAAACAGTGAGATGGCAGTGAGCCTTTACAACCTGTTTTTGTTGGAGCTCCAAGAGATTTATTCTACCAACCTATCAAACTTGAATACTGAAAGCAAAGCATCATACCAGTCCTATCTATGCTAATGAAAACAATTAAACTAACAAGCTGGAAATCCGAATTGCATAGGAAACTAAACAAACTCAAGTGCTGGAACTAATGGTAAATGCATTACAACACTGAGGAGGTCTATGGCTCTCAGGTTGGGCCCTAACCTGAGAGCTATAGCTCCTTGAGAAAACTCAGAACTAACTCAAAAGTGGCCTTCTTTATTCATAATCTGATAACATGCCAAATTGGCTTACAAAAGAGAACGAAACTTGAGCTGTGCTCCAAAATTACAATAGTAATACGAGAGTTTCAACAACCTAACCAAGGCTAAGGCCTCTATACTTATACAAAACGATGCTCCAACAAGTATCCATGATTCTAGGAGCTCGGCTGTTCAATCTATAGTTTAACTGCTGATCCTGTAGGATGATCATAAATGCTGTTTCCTGTAGAGCAGTTTTGAACTGCTGTTCCTGTAGAACAGCTGGCCGTGTATTAAGCTCGGAGGGAGGATGGAGTGGGGCTCGGAGTTCTTGGTGAGGATCACAAGGAATGTCCCCCAAGACCGTGGACAACCTCTCCTTACGTCAGCAATGCCAACTCGTTGTCTCCTTGCCACCTTTTCGTTGTCTTTTGCTCCCTTTTAATGCCAAAACCTGGAATCACAATGCATTAGCTACGTAGATAAAGTGCCTATCCTTTCTCCTACAAACAACATGAATAAACTAAGAAGTGTATGCATAAACAATAAAAATGAATGGTTTGAGCAAGCAAAATAGGCCAAAAATGAGCCCAAATTGTACCAAAATTGGGGCTCATCAACTAGCTCAAAGATAAATCTCAATTCTCTATCTTTGAGTATTACTAAAAATATCCCACGAATATTTTGTGTAGATTAAATCCATACTATCCATCTAATAATTATTGATAATTAAATTAAAATGTTGGAAAACTACTCCTAAATAAACATATACATAATCAACAAAAAAAAGACATTCTCATATATACACTTATTTAAATTTAATTCACTCATCAAACATTGACAAATACTTGACCTTAGCCTCAGTCTACTCTCCTAAGTTGACATTTGTCTTCCATTTAATATTACATGTATTGTGACCCTAACAGGGGCATGGAAAAATGAGCCAGTGGAGGGGGCCAAAGCCTACCACCTCGCTGTCTCTCCCAGCATTAAAGAGGGGGAATGGAGTGGCCATTTCCCCCCATGCACTCGTGCATTTCACAAGCCTTGATCTTTAAGCACCTTAAGATGATATACTTTGCATCCTCAATGTTTTCTTACTCTGCTCACTGTCAACCCGAGCCTTTTTGTTACACCCATATCCATTTCTAGCTACAGGTGGGATATTTCCATTGTCATGCCTAGTTATTTGGTAGATTGGTGAGTGAAGGCCTAGCCCCCCTGCCTTGGACTGCTATAGTGTTCATTCTTCAACAAAGTCTGAAACACATGTTAATAGAGTGGTTGCAGGGGAGGACACACCAGGAAAGTGAGTTTCCTAGTGGTGGGGAGACTTGCAGTCATAGATAAACAAAGGTCGAAGGGTTGCTAGTAAATTGGTAAGCTCTTTTATGACCAAATTTTGCAATTATTATAGTTTGGTTCATTTTGCATGGAGGACTTCAGTATTTTGTAAGTAGGGTGACCTCGTGTAGTTCAACATTCTTGGTGTACTCTTCATTGCTTTGGTTTCTTCCCATTCCTAAAGCCCCCTCCCTCCCTCTAGTGTTGCACCCTTTTCTATTGATTTACCTCCACTCCTCCAAGTTAGTCTGGGCATTGATTCACATTCTCCACACACCCTTGCTTCGGTTAATTTTTTCTTGGCTTATGAGTCCTCACGACCCTTTAGTGTTTATTAGCTCTAGTTCTTGTCTATACTTGGACACCATGCCATGGCATATGATGCGTTATTGTTAGGGGTCTAGCGGTTGAGGCTCTTCAAGTAGACCCTAAGCCTAGGTTCGAGCCCAATTCATTGTAATAGTTTTCCATTCTTCCGTCCCACCCGAAATTCAAGTGAAAATTCAACAATTGGAAGCTTTTAACCTAATGACCACCAGGGCTATTCTAACTCTGAAATCTAAATTGAAGTTGCTAGTTGGGTCCCCGACCTTGATCACACAAGGGAACGATAAAGTCAACACTTTAACTCCATCACCCTTCACTAGAAAATGAAGACACTTCTAGGTCGATTCCTCAAAGAAAAACATGAGGATTGCAATGAGATAATTGTTTTCCTCAATGAAATCCAAATGGTCCAATGTCACTAGTGCTCTTGCTTGGCTAGCCTTAATGCCCGTCTAACATGTATCTAGGGACATCTCATGTGTGGCCACCAACCTCTAGCAGGTTCAAGTGTGCAAGTTCCAGCAGCGATAACGTCCTCTAATAAATGACCTTCACCCATGCCTCTTGCTTTATATTTTGGATTCATGAACTTTCTTTTATTTTCATAGATAGATGGATGGCCAACTACACCTGGCAAATGATATGTAACAAATTTGACAAGGATCCTAGATAGTTGTCTAAATGTAGGATAGTTCAAACTGAATCTATTTTTTGAGTATTTTGTTGGCCGAGACACAAGTATGTCACCTCCACTTTTGTTGGTTTAGTTTCCCTTGTGACAGATCACAACAATGAGCATTCAAAGTAATGAGCTATATATGCCATTGCTTATGATATAATAGAAGAACTTAATTAAATATATATATTATATGTATTTGACCAAACACTCTGGTGTTTACAATTTTTTTTTTTTTTTTTACTATATTAATTCAACTTAAACTTTTTTTTTTTTTTTTAAAGAATATCTACTTTAAAAAATCAATAAAAATAATCATTTTAGTCCAAGAATAATACATGAAATTTCTTCTAATATAACATTAATTGATTACATTGGGTTCGCTTGAGTATTCCAGGTCGTGCTTGATTGTGATAAACTTTTGTAAGAGTTGAAGCATGTTTAAAGGTTGCACACAAAAGAATCATTGTTTGTTGTAGGTGGGTCGTTATCTTGGAGCTTTGCAACAAGTTAATTCAAAAGTATCAGTAACAAGTTGGCAAGATATAGTTTAATATTACTAACATTTATATTAACTTATTTAAAATGACTATTTTTAATTAAATATATTGTATTTTCTAACGGTTGAAAATAAAAAGTGAATATGTCATGGATTTTTTCTAATGATTGAAAATAAAGGAATAAGGACCAGGATAAGGTTTGAAGCTTTATAACCATGATATAAGCTTTATATATAATTAATTTTTTAGATATTTTTTTAATTTGGCATTTTATTTATTATTTTTTAGATAATATTTTAATTTGACATTTTATCTATTATTTAAAAAAATAAATTAGGATTATTGCAAAATAAAAATGTGTTCGTAAAAATATGTAATATATATATATATATATATATATATATATTTTGTAAGTAAGAAGGAACTGTTTTATATTATGTGAATATGAAGATTACAATTGCTTTCCAGCTTGCATGGTTTATCAAATTTGATACCTGACCACCGGTAGTAAAGTGCCTTCCTGGGTTTTTTGCATTTACAAAACGTGTATTTCATCCAGGTTCTAGACCGACTAGCATTGGCCCCTTTTGTTACAAAATGAGTGACAAAATTGACAAAACCAGAGACTTTGACAAAATTTATGACAGTTGACCCTTCCATGAGGTGACCCGTCGCTTGGATTTCTACATATTGTAAACAAGAAGGAAAATGACTAGCCCATAGGGAACAAAGGCAAGATGTATATTGATATTTTTAAATCAAATGATTTTTTTTCTCTTATTATTATAATTATAAAAAAAATGGAAAAAACATTATAATGTTATTTATTTTTTGGACAATCAAAATACATCTATAGTTAACTCAAAGATACTTTGACACATACATTTATTTAGATTTTTAAACCACCAACCAAATATTAATTGTTACTTAACTTTGGCTTTAATCTAGTTAATTACTTTTTGTCATGGCTTTAATCTAGTTAATTAATTTTTGTCATGTTTGTACATACACTTATCTAAATTTAAAGCACCGAGAAAACATTGACAAGTACTTAATCTTGGTTTTAATCTTGGCTTCAATTTCAGATTAGCTTTTGTCTTTCACTTAATATTATTGGTCTTTGCTAAGGCAACACTCTAGCAATCGATTTGCTTTTGACTAGCCATTATATGAGTTTTGACCAATATATTCTATAATGTTTAACTTTATAAAAATTATATAGATATATTTTAACATTATTAAAAAAACCAATTAGTCATAGTCATGTTGGTTCATATTTTGAATGTCTTATTTCCACCTTCATGACACGTGCACTGGAGCATAATGAAAGAATAGTTCTTTAAGCCAGATTCTATGCCACTCTTGAAATTTGTGCAACTTCCATCATTATCATTACTCTCAATGGTTCTTTCCACCTAATTATGCTCAACTGTCAACTAGAACCCTTATGATAGTAACAAATTAACAAAATAGTGTGATCATAAGAAAAGTGTGCCATCACATCTCATATATTTATGCCGAAAGGCGTTTTCTCTATGGAGTTGGCTGGGCAAACACTGTTCAGCCCAACCAATCTCCTCACTCTATTTTCGTCATTCTTTCCTATCACAATTTAACACATGGTTCATCATGTACATGGTTTTTCGAGACTCATTTACTCCACCTTCGAGTCTCGTTTAAACTGTCTCGTGGCACATGGTTCTGTGGTTTGGGACTCGCCAGTTCAATCTCTGATAGCTACTCGCCCGCTTCTCCTCCTACAACAACAACTCCCACTATTTCTTCTCTTGCATCCGCTCCTTCTAAAGTTGCCACTCCACCATCCTCAACCACCTCTCCTATAGCTCAAAGTCCAACATCTAGCCCCTCGGCTCAAGGCCCAGCCACCGCTTCGCCATCGAGCACCAACAACAGGGTTGTCACTACCCCGTGTTTAGAGAAGATGGCTATATTTGGAGCTGTCATGTTAGGAGGAGCCGTCATCCTCCTTTAAGTTGTATTACGTGGTTTTCTCTTTAGATAAGATGAGATGACTATTTCTCTTTTTAAAATTATTTTCTATGATTCCACTCTTGGTTTGGCTTGACATAGTGGATTACCACCATATTCATTGGACATTCATCATTGTATAATTATTATTTTCAATTCTATTTTAATAAGTATTCTTTATTTACTCCTGGTATAATTTCTATTGAAGATTCTTATTCAGAGCTTTAGATGGGGAGTAATAGTACTGTTTTTTTTTTGAACAATCAATCAATCTAACTAAAACTTTGGTTAATATGGAAAAAAATAACCCATGATTAACGGCATTCGAAAAATTGGTGTGAGCTTTTTATGAGTTTATGAACTGAGCATTATATTCTTAATATTATAATAACCATGACACAAATTTCCTTAGCTTGCACCTTAACCCAATAGTAACAATTTTTTTATGGGATCATTAATGTCTATGCATAGTTACAATGTTATGTTTTCAAATTTTCCTGAGTATTCCAAATATTTGACTGCATCTTATAACATTTATCAGGGCATAGCTGATGAAGATAAATGTCGTTTAGATAGGCATATATACCAAACGATTTAAACATTTAAAGGAAGTTGAGTGGAGTGCTTTAGCCAAGTGATCCCCAAAATCGTTCATATATATTATAATGGGAGAGGAAGAGCTACGTTCAGACACAAATTTGTTTTCATTCCTGCAGGAAGAAGCTGCTAAAGGCAAAGTCAGGAAAGGATGTCTGGACAACTGTTCGACCAATCAAAATTTATAGTGGATCCAATATTAAATTTGGTAATTTGTGGGTTTTTGGCCTTCAAAAAATATTCCAAATTCCTGGGTGAAATCTAACTCCCTGGTAGGTCGTGGTACATTCCGACAGTCTTCGCATCCATCGTGGATAAACAAGATTGTTGATGGTGGCTAATGATTTTGATTCAACAAGTGCCAGTATCCAAGTTTTGATTCAATGATTGATGCCCCTAACCTAACCCTTGTGTGTGGGTTCGCTTCCCTTATGCATTGTTTGAATTTTGATCGACATAATGAAATGAAAGAAGCTCAATTCTATTATGGACCTGGCCAAATCTTAGGATCCCGCATCATGAAGATAACCAAAAATCTGAATCTACATTTCCAAAAGGAAGAGAAATTATCCTCGATAACATCCCAAAGATGTTTCTCTATAACATCTCACAGATAATTTCTGATGAAACAAATAGTATGTTAATGGAACCCATATTGGAGAAGTGCACAAAGTAATTTTTTAAACTGCAGCTGGAATGGGTTTGCAAAATAGAATATGTTTCCTGTCATTAATCAAAATTTGAATGCGGTATCATGAAGTTATTTGCTTTTGTTTTCTTTTTTCCTTAAATTTTCCGAGGTCCTTCACTTAATGTTGGGTGGATCATTCAACATGGAGTGGTGTCGTCTGTTCCGGTTTTCTCACCGATATTGTGATATATTTTCTTGGGGGGGGGTGGGGGGGGCGAATATCATAATTTATTATTATTTAATATGTAATTTTGAATTTATAAATAAATTCAGCATTTTGTAAAGTTTAAATTATGCAGATTTCACAATATTAATTAGTGGATTTAATTGAAATTTGTTAAAAAATTTATCAAGAAAACTAAAAGATGCTATTATTAGGATTAATTCCATGCTTTTTGAGATAGTTTAATTCCTCCCTTTTGAGATAGTTTAATTCCTCCAATGAGGCTTCCATCCTTAACCTCTCCCATGAGGTTGGAACCCAAAACCCCACTCAAACCAATTAATCTATGCCATTAAAAACATTTAATTTTAATTTTAAACATTTTAATATCTGTTTGAAAGAATGTTCATTAAATTAGATCAAATTAAATATATATGATAGGTTGAAATGAGACTTTTTAACATAGGTTAGGATTTACATCTTTTTAGCTAAGGGTGTTTTTAATTAATTTTATTTTTAAATAATAATTAAATTTTAAAAAAGATGGTATGGTGTAAGTTTTTTTATATAAAATTTAACAATAATAAATTGCTTTTAAAAAAATAATATACTTGTTAAGAGCTTAATATGCAAGGCTTAAAGTCATTAAAATATATCCAATTGGATTCAAGTGGGGATAACGATATTCCTCCCAACCACCCAAGATTAACCCAATCCAGAATGAAATTCATTCTTAATAACATCCAAAATGAAATCCACTCAACTGTGTGGCATGGTCAAACTTCAATTAGGCTTGTGGAAGAATTTAAGAAATCAACAAGGATGTTAATAGCACTTGGAGCAAGGTAGAAGAGAAAGCATGGAATACATATGGACCAAAAAGCTTGGAATAAGTACGAAGGTTAAAGCATGGAAGAGGTGTAGAGGGAAAAGTGTTGCTTAAGTGTGGAGGTAAGATTGAGGCACATCATGACCTAATTAACCTAGTTTTCTAGATAAAGAAATTCCATTATATCAATAGTACCAACAAACTTAGGCAAACAAATTGTTATCTTTCACTTCTTGTGCATGTATCTAAGACTTCATTTAGCATAGTTGAAAATATCCATTTAGTATAGTTGAAAATATCTGAAGACTCCATTTAGCATGTTGTCCAATCTTTCTCTTTCTTATACAACAATCCAAAAAATAGATAAAAGCTCCAAAAAGCCTTCACTAAACTTGTTGTATCTCTCTCAATGTGAATATTTTTGCTCGAGTGCCTTCTAATTTGATTTCTCCAATCACCAAACAAAACTAATGCTAAAACAATGAAAGATTGAACTTTCACCTATTCTAGATGTACAAGATGCATCTCTATGATGACTTACCACTTTGAATAACACAAAAATTTAGCCACGTGAGCTCTAAGTAGGTTTGTTTTGTATTTGGTTAGAATTCTCTATGGGATTTTTTTTCTTTTCTAGCCACATCATATAACTTTACTAATTTTTCATTGATCACTTGAATTTTGTTGAATTTATCCTACAAAATAGGGTTAGTTAATGCATTGGGTGAATTCATTTATTGAATATTCTCTCATATTTCCTTAATTCATTGATTGCACTACTGCAAAAAAACCCACCAATCTTCCACTTTAATGCATATTAGTTGGCCTTCACTAGTGGATTTGTGTAGCTAATCCCAAATGTTATGTTTCTT
The DNA here is from genome assembly GCA_031772625.1 of Pinus tabuliformis. Classification (NCBI taxonomy): domain Eukaryota; kingdom Viridiplantae; phylum Streptophyta; class Pinopsida; order Pinales; family Pinaceae; genus Pinus; species Pinus tabuliformis. Next base: position 681,917,857 of record CM062811.1, read on the forward strand.
ATCAACCAAGAGAATAACCTTCTCCATATGTTGCTACAACTATTAATTTGTTTAAGAGTGCTCATTTCCCAACCTAGTTTCCAAGAAAATGTTTTATTATCACAGATACCTCCATGATTCACAAACAATATTCAAGCATTCTACAAGTAGATAGTTTGGGAAAAGTAAAAAATGTCAAAATCCAACTCTTTCAACTCATCCAACATGTTCTATAAGTGGAATTGGACAATCTCTAACTTGTTTTCAACCTACTTCCATGTTCAAAGTTGGACATCTCTATCTAAAATGACCTTGGCAAGCTATACCTACAATTGTGTTGGATTTCGTAAGTCAATGTTCAATGTTGACTACTTTATAAATGACCTACTCCATGGCCAACCAATCCATCTACAATAGATTTATAAGATACTAATCCTACAAGGTAATAATGTGTTATGATTTCCTAGCTCTAGAGCCTCGAGGAGGACAATAATATAAAGGCATCCTACTAGTAATGGATTTTTCTAATTGTGATAATGTATGGTCCTCCAATTCCAAATGCTCTCATTGTGGCTTGGGCTATTGTGGAACCTTGGCTTCCATCGCTCCTATCAAGAAGGTTGGATCCAATACTTATTATTCCAACTATACCATCACACATATCTAATATAAAGGATTATGAGGTTCCTTGTTGGGATTTGAAACATCGGCAAAATTCAAACTACATTGTGGAGAATCTGAATCATCTTTTTATAAACAAAGACCACATAAATTTGAAATCTAACATTATTTCCCTGTACGAAGGGGATAAATGGAGTGAGATATGTTCTCTCGAAAAATCAAGGATCAAGATTGAAAGAAGAGTCACCGACCTACAATTTCTGAAGAATTCTTCCAGTATTTATTCATCTTTCCTTTTGGTTGTTTGACTCTTCTTTCATTCATTCATTCTCTATCCTGAAGATGGATCCATGTTGGGATTTGAAACATGGAAAAAATTCAAACTACACTGTGGAGAATCTGAATCATCTTTTTATAAACTATATAAGTAGATTAATGTAATGTATATACTACTTACTTATCCTAAGCTCTTGCTTCTCCCTTCTATATATCCTCCACCTATAAAGGATCATTCAAATACTAACCAAAACTTAAACCCAAACAAGGATGTTTGGGGCCCTCACTGCTATCAATTCCTACCAAACAATCTCCATTCTATAACCTATTAGTATCTAATGAGCCCCTAAATAATCTACTTATGGCTATCATTTCTTGACTCCTTTTCCTTCCATAATCCCTCCAAATATTCCTTTCTATACTTTAATTATTTTTGTAGTTATCAATTATTAGCCATTTTAATTTACATTGCATTTTGTAGTGAATTGATATATTTGGCATAATTATGAGATCACAACAATGAGATATTTAGGTTTCATGAGAAACATAATTAAGAGGTATTGTTCCTGTATGTCATGGAATAATATGTTTTCAAATCCTATTGTACAAAAGGTTGATAAATCCTTTGCTTTAGCTTCATGTTGAATCTTATTGATAAACTATGTTGAAGAATTTCAATATAGAATGGGTTGGTGCTATAAAATACATTAGTAAGTTAAAAAGCTTGATGTAGGATCACAACTATCTCAAGGAGTAGATTGGTGCTATGGAATATGCCATAAATGCAAGCTTTATTTCTAAATCCTATTCCCAAGCATTATAGGGGTCGAGAAGTGCCTCTCATCACGTGATAGAGTAAGCATGCTGAGAAATAGCTCAACCCAACGATGCATCAAATTAAGAAATTACATAACTCAAATCACTTGTTCACTTCTTAGATGATTCACATTCTCAAGAAACAAATTTTTAATTCACAAGTATTGTGCAAGACTCAGTTAAGCCTAGGCGCCCTTTGAGATAAATTAATTCCTTCAAAGTGACTTCCATCCTCAATCCCTCCCCATGAGGTTTGAACCCACGACCTAGCTAAAACTAAACCTTATGGGTTAAAAGCATTTAATTTTAATTTTAAACTTTTTAATACTCGTTTGAAAGATGACTAATCATTACATAAGATTATTTAACGAAATAACAAGCTTTATAATGGGGGATGTTCATTAAATTAGATCAATTTAAATATTTGATAGGGTGAAATGGGACTTTTTGAGATAAGTTATTATTTACATATTTTTAGCTAAGGGTTTTTTAATTAATTCTTTTTATTAATATTATGAAAATTTTAAAAATTAATTAATTAAATATTAATAAAGATGAAGTGGTGTAAGTTTTCTATATAAAACTTAATAATACTATTTAACTAAATATTTCAAAAATAATAGACTTATCAAGATCTCAGTATGCATAGGCTTAAAGTCATTAAAATAATATACAATTAAATTAAAGTGGAGACGATAACACTATTCCTCCCAACCACCTAAGTTAAACCCAATTGACAATGAAATCCATTCTTGATAACATCCAAAATGAATCTACACAAATGGGTGGCATGGTAAAACTTTAATTAGGCTTTTGGAAGAATTTAAGAAATCAACAAAGATTCTAATAACACTTAGCTCTACTTTCTTAATGCTCGTTGTATAAAGAAGACATTAGGGTTTGATCTAGGGGCATCCTTCACTTTGGAAAATCCCACAACTCCCAAAATAAATTATCATATTGATTCTTAGGAACAATTTGGTTTTCCATTTGTTTCTTCCTAAGGGAAAGGCATGACCTGGTGTAGAGTAATTTGAAATGTAGAGGGAAAAGCATGGAGGTCTAAGGTTGAAGCACATCAATACCTAACTAACCTAGCTATCTAAATAAAGGAATTCCATTACATCAATATTACCAACAAACTTAGGAAACAAAATTGATATCTTTCACTTCTTATGCCTCTATCTAAAGACTCCATTTATCATAGTTGAAAATTTCCAAATGTCATGTTATCCAATATTCCTCTATACAACAGTCCTAGATATAGATAAATATCCAAATATCCTTGACTACACTTTTTGAATCTCTCTCAATGTGAATGTTGTTGCCTAGGTGCCTTCTAATCCAATTGCTCCAATTCTTGTCTTTTGTAACTACATCATCTAGCTCTAATAATTTGTAATCGATAAATTGAATTTATTTGAATTTATCCTACTACTCAATAGTGTTAGTTAAAGCACTAGGTAAATTCAGTTATTGAATATTCTCTCACAATTCCTTAATTCATTGATTGCACTACTACAAAAGACCTACTAATCTTCCACTTTAATGCATATTATTCGACTTTCATTAGTGGATTTGTGCAACTAATCCCAAATGTTGTGTCTTAGCAACCAAGAGACTAACCATCTCCATATGTTTTTATAACCACTAATTTCTTTAAGAGTGCTCATTTACCAACTTAGTTTACAAGAAAATGTTTTATTATCACAACTTCCTCCATGATTCACAAATAATATCCAAGTATTCTAAAAGTAGATAGTTTGGTACAAAGTCAAAAATTTCAAAATCCAATGCTTTCAACTCATCCAACATGTCCTATAAGTGGACTTGGACCATCTCCAACTTGTTTTCAACCTGCTTCCATGTTCAAAGTGTGAGGTCTCTATCTAAAATGACTTTTCCAAGCTAGACATACAACTTTGTTGGCTTTCTAAATTTTAACATGTCATTGTTCAATTTCAAAAATTTCATGAATGACCTACTCCATGGCCAACCAATCCATCTAAAATAGATTTATAAGATACTAATCCTACAACCTAATAATATGTTGTGATTTCCTAGTTCTAGAGCCTCTAGGTGGACACAAATATAAACACATCATAATAGTAAAGGATTGTTCTAACTATGATAATGTATGGGCATCCAACTCCAAATTCTCTCACTATGACTTGTACTATTGTGGGACCTTGTCCTTTGTGGCTCTTTTCAAGAAGGTTAGATACTATACCTATTGTTCCAACTATACCATTGCAAATATCTAATATAAAGGATTATGAGGTTCAAGTTTAACTATAGAAGTAGATTAATGTATTGGAATTACTACTTTCTTATCCTAAGCTCTTTCTTTCCTCCATATATATGTCATGGAATAATATGTTTTCAAATCCAATTGTACAAAAGGTTGACAAATCCTTTGCTTTAGCTTCATGTTGAATGTTGTTGACAAACTTATGTTGGAAAATTGAAATATAGAATGGGTTGGTGCTACAAAATACATTATAAAGTTAAAGAGCTTAATGTAGAATCACAACTATCTCAAGGAATAGATTGGTGCTATGGAATATGTCATAAATGCATGGTTTATTTTTTAATCTTATTGTCTAGCATTATAGGGGTTGAGAAGTGCCTCTCACCACATGATAGAGTAAGCATTATGAGCAACAACTCAACATAATGATGCATCAAATAAAGTAATTACATGACTCAAATCACTTGTTCACTTCTTAGATAATTCACCCTTCTTTATTTTTAGTGCTACGAAATAATTTCATAGCATCCGTTTAATTTTCACTGTTGAGCCACTATAGAATAATTTCGTAGATTTGTTCTCTACTAAAAAATTTCACAGCACTCTTTAAAAATTTTGTATTGTGAATTTCAAGAAGGTGAAATGACTCAACTCTCTGCAAAATCGACTTTCCATGGCCTTGGCCTACTCCCTGACATAGGGAATGATCCCACTCACCTTTCTTCGTCAAGGATTGCATGCTAGCTCAAATTTCACGGTCAAAAATCCAATCCAAAGGATGTCACCACATTCAAAACATGGTACTCTATTTCAACGCTCAGTTCACTGTAAATACCTCATGTTCCCACTCTTGAACACTGTGACCTCACATTCCCACTCCTGAACACTGTGGCACATTCCTCTGAGGGTTGTGAGAACATTTCAATAAGAATACACAAAATATATGAACAAGCCACAACAATTAAGGCTTCAATGCTCATATTCTTAGTGTAATTCGATTGAACAAGTACAATTTTTAAAAAATAAACAACACACAGGAATAAAATTGTGATTAGCAACAATTCATAAGTAGACATCGATTTGCTTCAAACACCAGACTTCGATTCAATTCAAAACCACACCAACTTACAGTCCCATTGGCCATTCAATTATGCCATTCACACAAAAAACACTTCCTTTTCACACAGAAGGAAAGTACAATGATTTGCAATCTACAAGACTACAATTTCACAGAGAAAGAAACGAGTACACTCTTCTCCTCGTCTCTTTTTTTTCTTCCAGAAACTCGTTCTCTTAAAACAAAAACTAACATGGGACAACCAAGACTCTCAAGAGATGAATCATTTCATATTCTCTACAAAACAAAGGAAACTAAAAACCATATTTACAACAGAAAATATCTCCTCCACTTATTAAAAATAAATAAAAACTCCTCCTAAATTAAACATTCAAAATTTCTAAACAAAGATTCCCCCCCCAACATTACCATGTGACCATCCCATCACATTGGCAAGATTTTATCTAGTCTTCATCGAATTTTGTGCTCCATCTATGCACCTGCATCAATTGAGATCAATTATTTCAACTTATCTACTATGAATAATGTTTTTTCTTAAGGGATTTGATACTTTATTTGCTTTAGAGTAGAGGCTCAGCCTAAAGTTGCAACCAATAGTTGAATCCCCTTTTCACATAGATTATATTGTTGGTTATTTATTTTCTTGATAGTGGTAGCTTTCTTTGAATTTCCTGTTGTATATTTGTTATCATTTATATTTTTTCTATACCTACATTTGTATATGTATTCGAGAAACATGTCATAAAATATTTTAATTGTTGTGTTATTCCTCTTTCAAGATTATGTGATTATGTGATTGGCTGAAGAATTAATTTACTTAATTTCATTGTATTAGATTTACTATTAAGTAGTTATATTTCAACTCCCAAAAGGTAAATGCATTTAACAATAATGAGCCAAAGGAAGAAATAGGCACAACCTTTCTAGGGAAACTCATGCGATAAAATGCCCATATATTTAATATTTTTCATAAGCAATAATGTGTAGGTCATCAACACATATGACTAAAAATATAGAGTTCATTCAATAGAAACTAAGTATTATTCACTACGCACAACACTTGACAAGCTTATGCTCCCTGATGGATAATTTATGTGCAAGTTAAGGGTTCAATATCCCATATATTTCATGATAGAGTATTCTCTGATTTGAATTGTGTTGAGTCTCTTCTTTCGAATCCATCACATTGGTAATTTTTTATGCCAACATTTTAAACCAACAAGTGTGGTTTGTCCTTAATAGGAAAAATGAATAATAAATAGGAGAGGAATCCATCACATCAAGGCATTACCAGTCTTCTGTTGAACTTTCTAGGTGCTGCAAGTTGGGAGGTTCCTTGGGTAGGATAACCTCTGTCATGTCAAGGCATTGCCAGTCTTTTGTTGAACTTTCCATCATGCAACTAGAAGATTGGGATTGCAGGAAAGGATGGATTCCTCAATTTCTTCTTGAAGTGTCATTATAGTTGCACAAGAATTTTAGGTAACAAAATTGAATTGGGTGAATTAGAGAGAGGGATAATGTGTTTGGGTTGTTTGCTTGTGGAATTGGATAATCTCTTAATTTGTATTTGCTTATCCTTGTCAACTGTAACTTGGGTTGATTTGCTTATCCTTGTCATGTGTAACTTCGGTTGTAGGAATAATATTTGCAAAGGTTCTCACAAACAATTGAATCAAATACTTCCTCATTTTGAGGCTACAAATCGAATCGGTGGGCGACTGATGAAGCATTAGTTCGCCGACCTTACATTAGAGAGCGATGCAGGTTGGGTGGCAGGCATTGGGGGAAACAACATGAATCCCATCTGGGAACTTGCCAAGAACAACAGTCTCCACACTTGATATTCTGATTCTTCTAATCGTATGTTGGCCATTAAAGTTGCTTCCACCACGGTCTAAATAAGGACAATGAATAATTCTATTTTTCCATTGGAAGAACTGAAATCTCACGAATTGTAAGTATTCAGAGCTTGATTTAAGAATTGTAAGAATTAAAATCTTGTAAATTCGCAGCCTCTAATGCAATTTTATGTTTATGATGTTCATGAAATGCTTCAGTGTTCAATCAACGCTGTTGGATTTGGCAATAGATTTTATTTTGCATGATTTTGAGATGACAGGTATGTTTTCCATAATCCTTATATTGATATTTTACATTTTCTTTTCCTTTTCAAAAAGAAAAAAACTTTCTTTTCATTAATAAAAAGAGAGTACATTCTATGTAGATTTCCATACATTTTCTCTTGGATTCCTATTTGTAACAATGAGTATTTTACCATATGTCTTATACAAAACCTGTCACTAGATTTCCATACCAATGCCTCAACATGCATAGATTCCCTATCTTATCTATGAGAGTGCTACTATATTCTACTTATTCATAGTTACAAAATATAAATAAGTTTTCCTTACCAGCTCATGTTTATCAACAAAAAGGTTTTACCAGCCTAGGAAGGAACAACATTTTTCATCAAAAATATGGAATGAATTCCCTAATTGGTGTTGATATACCCAACATTCATAAATCTGTCTTGCACATATGTCACGAAATGATACTTACCTGTCTCTGAGTTGATGCCCCTCTTTGAAAGAAGATCAGCTACCTGGTTCTGTTCTCTGTAGATATGTGTGTATGTAATGCTCTAAAAAGTGGATGCCATGATTCTGATGTGGATAATCCAGTTGGACAAAATATGGGGACTGAAAAGAATGTATTCTTTGACCCAATCAATTATACTCTTGGCATCTCCATCAACGAATATTTTTTCCAATCCTAACCATTTTCCAAAGTTGAGGACACCCCAAAGTGCAATGATCTCAGCTCTACTATTTGTCCCTCGGTCTCCCTTCCACCAGAAATGGTAGAATCACCCTGACTCCAGAATAATGACAACCCCACATCCACATCTTCTCTATTGGCTAGCCCCATCAAAATATCCTCTGGGATAGATCCCCTTAATGTTCTTATATATTATCTTCCTTGTTTTTACCACTGTCTTCTTGGGTCTAATATTAAAGAAATATGTGATGGTCTTCAGTACCACCTCCGAAACCACCGGTCTTGTATGTTCAAACAACTAAGCATTATGACTACGCCATATGGTCCAGATGACGTAGAAGGGGAGAATGTGATGCTCAAGCATGTCTTTGGACCATGTGATGAAGCAATTTTCCAGTGTATGTAGTGTACCCAAGCGATATAACTTAAGTAAATCCATCACCCCTGTCCACACCTCCCTGGCAAATGAACATCCAATGAATAGATGGTTTGCCTCCTCATCCTGCATCCTGCACATGGAGCATATACCCGGGCCTTGAAAGCATCTGCCTTGTAATTTAATCCCAAGTAATCACTCTATTGTGTATGGCCAACCACCCAAAACAAAGAAGTTTCTTTGGTATCTCCCACCCCCATGCGGCCTTGAACCATGAGTTGAATTTAAATGTTTTTTCTGCCAATGGAAGATTATTATATATATCATTGACTTTTGGATATCCATTTTTTGTTGGGCCTTCTTCACCTACACCATTGCAAGCACCTGAATCATACAAATTTGTGAGAAATCATTCCACTCAATAGCCAAGTTATCAATCAAACCAATGTAGATAGCCCTCAGCCAAGACAGTTGGGAGGTGAACCGATTGTTCCTGTCAGTGATGTGTGCATAATTAAAGATGCCCTTGTCGTGGAGTGTGTTAAGGAGGGAATATAAAAGGGAGTGATTTCCAATGAAGCCCTTCAAAGCATCCATTCCAACCTCCTCCTGTCTTCCATCCCCGAGTACCCATCACATAAACCCCAACATCCAATGGTAATTTCTCGACATGCTCCTCCAAATATATGATGCTCCTGATGACCTTCTTTCCCCCATCCTGGACCATATCGAGAGGGTTTTCCCCTTCATATATTTTTCTCTAATAATTTGACCCCATATACCATTATCATTTGCAGCCCTCCATAAACTTTTTATGATTAAGGCACAATTAAAATTGTGAGTGTTTAGAATACCCCCCCACCGCTGCAATCGGTCTAGCTATGGCATTCCATCTTACCAGGTGTATCTTCCCCTTCAACTCAGTTCTGAACAGATGAATCTTGCCATAATCTCATCAATCTTATGACAAACCTCCATTGGTAGCATAAACAAATGCATCCAGAACACCGAGATGTTCTGAAGGACGAATCTGACTAGTGTCAAACAACCACTTATGGAAATCCATTTATGTGCCCACCCAGTAATTTTTATGTTAAATCTATCCAGTAGCCATTCCCAATATTTGATGTAATATTTATTTTCATTTAATTGGAATCCTAGGTATTTGACGCCCTCCTTCAGATTAGTCACAAAAATCCCAAATAAGTTACAAATCTCCCTGCACCGTGGGTCTTCCATGTTTCTCGTGATCAATATTGATTTATTATTACTCATGTAGATGCCCTATTCCCCGCTAAATGACATGATATTCTAGTGGATAATCCTCCAATCATCATTATCGTTCATGCCTCCAAAGAGAAGGTCGTCAACAAACATAAAATTTGTGACTTGTATGTTCTTTGTTATATTCATTCCCTTAATTCTACCATTGTCTTTTGCCTTTCTCATCTTGCTACTCAGGCAGTCCATAACCTGTATAAATAGAAGTGGCCATAATGCACATCCTTGATGGAGTCCCCTGTGGCATGAGCACATATAAATTGAAATATTTACTAATTACCAATTATAAATTACTAACATGAGTGCAGAAGTAGAGCCCATACCAACTTTCACCAAATTTGGGGAAGCAATAATTCTTAGTTGCTGATGATCGTGACTACCAATATATCATTCGTAAATTGGCAGAAGAATTTCTCAAATATTCTGAGAGCGAACATTTGGTGGATGACTGACTAAAATTGAACAAGCTACAAGCTTTGTGGATTGCGTAAGGACAGACATATCATAAAATCTTCAACCTGTCGATCTATATGCTGAGGGATTTCTACCTTTGACATTTTAGGTGGTGTGAGTCTAGAGAAATCCAATACATGAACCATAGTTCTAAGTAAAAACAGAACATGGGTTGGTTTACAATGGAAAATATGTTATGTCATCTATCAGTGCAGGAGTCCTTCAAAGTGATATTATCAAGTTAAACCCTCTTCTGCCTGTCACCTAGCTAATTCTGTTTATTATGAATGATTTCCATTCATTTATACAAATTATTGTAGTCGGGCTTATAATGTACATTATTGTTGACAAATATTGGATTTTATATGATTGTTGTGCAATGTTGGAAAATAAAAACTTTCTTCAACAATGATATTAGAAATTACACAAAAGATATTCCTGAAATTTCCCACTATATTCTGGGCAACAGGTGATGGTACGCAAATTTTCCTCTATGCCCACTAGAAACGTGGATATTTCACTTTTTGGAAGGTGGTTACCATGGCCAAATCGGTTTCCTATACCCAAAAAACATTCCCAACGTGATAATATTATCATTAGTACTCATAGAATTATTTTTACCCTCCACTGCAAGGAAAACGCGTATCCAAGATCAAATATCCTAGTTGTAACAATCACAAACAAGGAATCAAAGTGGGTAGAGGCATAGGGTGATGTGGAGACTAAAGCATAAGCGATGGCGGTGCTAAAAAATGTTTAGTGACGACATTCCTGAATTAGAGAAAATTCTGGTTCTTAAATGGTGGATCAACTGGTTTCAGAGAGGAAGCTATCATAAGTATACAATTTTGGTGGACAAGAAGCACTTACACGACGTAGGGGTAAAGCTAAATTATGTATACTAAGGACGAGAAGGTTCTTTTATAATTCCTCAAAATATATGTATGAAATTGAAATGCATAAATTGTGGTTTCAGTTCAGGCACTGGTTGGTCACAAGAGAACATACGAGCCAAAAATTCAATGGGTATGTATTATGTACATGGTGGTTACCTTTCAAGTTTGCACTACTTTTACTTGGGTGACAATATTAGATTCAAAAAATATTTCTAAATCTGTTGAAAAGTGAGGTTCTTTCACTTGGGTGATAATATTAGATTCAAAAAATATTTCAAAATCTGTTGAGAAGTGAGGTAAAAGAATTGATGTAAACCATACACTCTTATCACTCTTATCTGTCATATTCCAAAATAACAATCAAATTAATTTTAGTAAATAATATTTAACAACCATACCATAAAAAATAGTATGATTGAAGTTGCCTTAATATTGCTTTAAATTATTTGATGCACTGTTTTCATGGATGGATAGGCATAAACACAAAAAATATGGTGTTAGAAAGTATCAAGAACAAAAACAGTTGCAGGAGCATGAACAAAATGGTTTATTTTCATCTTGCCATAAACATAGATCTCAAAAAAATGAATTACAAGATCAAATGTCTGTTGGCCAAAGCTATAACCTTGTACTTGTCAGTTCACTCCAATTATTGCAGAAATATTGTTATTTCAATGTGCTACTTCCAGCTACATAAACAATGTTGTCATTTTTATGTTACTTTCAATCGCAGGTGCGGGAAGCAACATGGGAAAGAGGGATTTCTCTGCAGAGTTCATATTTAATCCATATTCAATTGATTTATGTAATCATTCTTTAATTAGTTACACGTCCATGGGGTGCTGATACTACCAGGATATCATTTGTATGAGGTCAACATGTGACACAAAATAAAATGATTTATTTGTTTATTTTTATTCGACGACGTTGGGCAGCCGTAAGAACTTGTACCATCTGGTTTTAAGGATGAGATCAATTTTGTTTCAAATGCTTGGGTTTTGCAACAGTATGTCATATATCTCATATATTTAAATGAGAAATGTACCATCTAGTTTTAAGGATGAAATTATTTTTGTTTTGCAACAATTTGTGATATATATCATATATATAAATGACAATTTTTTTTTTGCATTAGACTGGAATTCTCCCAAATTTATAAAAGGGGGGTAGAAGAAGTTGGGGGAAATCAATATGCAGACCTCACTATGAAGGTGATTGCTCTAGATGTGTTATATAAATTATCAACCCTTCTTAAGAGGGACAACATTCAATAAGACTTTTATGAAATTCAACAATGCATCTCGACTTAATATTAATAAAAATAAAACAAAGCTTATTTCCGATGATGGTACCTCGAAGGAGGTAATCAAGATTGCTGCTATGTTTGAGATTAAGATTTGTTCATTGTCAATTGGATTCAAATACCTGGGATTCCATTTGAAACAAGTTTTCAGATTGGGATTGGCTTGTGAACAAATTTGAGTGAATGTTATGCCACTGGGATCATAGGTGGTTAACTCTTGGAGTTAAGGTTGTCATGATTTGAGTGTTTTTGCAAAGCATCCCTGTATATTGGATGCATATATTTCACATCCCTCAATCCACTATGAAGAATATTGAATCCATTGTGCACCATTTTCTATGGTCGAGATCTCGCACCAAAAGAAAAATCCCCCTTGCTAGCCTCAATCTAATCTCTAGACCAATTAAGAATGGAGGTTGGGGCTTCCTTAATTTCATAAGCATTCTACAAGACTTTTTTGAAATTTAAAAATTTATCTGGGCTTAAAATGAATAAAAATAAAACAAAAATTATTTCTGATGATGGTACCTTGATGGAGGTAATCGAGATTGCTGCTATGTTTGAGATTAAGATTTCCCATTGTCAAATGAATTAAAATACCTAGGCTACCATTTGAAACCTAGCAATTACAAGCTTTCAGATTGGGATTAGCTTGTGAAAAAATTAGAGTGAATGTTATGCCACTGGGATCATAGGTGGTTAAATCTTGGAGGCAGGGTTGTCATGATTCGAGTGGTTTTCCAAAGCACCCCTATATATTAGATGCATATATTTCACATCCCTTAATCCACTATGAAGAAGATTGAGTCCATTGTGTGCCATTTTCTATGGTTGGGATCTGGCACCAAAAGAAAATTCCCCCTGGCCGGCCTCAATCTAATCTCTAGACCGATTAAGAATGGAGTCTAGGGCTTCCTTAATTTCAGAAGCATGTCATAAGACTTTTCCAAAATTCAATGATGCATCTCGGCTTAACATTAATAAAAATAAAATAGAACTTATTTCTGATGATGGTACCTTGATGGAGGTAATCGAGATTGCTGCTATGTTTGAGATTAAGATTTGTTCATTGTCAAATGGATTCAAATGCCTGGTATGCCATTTGAAACCTAGCAATTACAAGTTTTTAGATTGGGATTGGCTTGTGAACAAATTCGAGTGAATGTTATGCCACTGGGATCATAGGTGGTTAACTCTTGGAGGCAAGGTTGTCATGATTTGAGTGGTTTTCCAAAGCATCCATGTATATTGGATGCATATATTTCACATACCTCAATCCACTATGAAGAAGATTGAATCCATTGTGCACCATTTTCTATGGTCGGGATCTAGCACCAAAAGAAAAATCCCCCTTGCTGGCCTCAATCTAATCTCTAGACCAATTAAGAATGGAGGCTGGGGCTTCCTTAATTTCAGAAGCATTCGATAAGACTTTTTTGAAATTCAGCAATGCATCTAGGCTTAACATTAATAAAAATAAAACAAAACTTATTTCTGATGTTGGTACCTCGATGGAGGTAATTGGGATTGCTGCTATGTTTGAGATTAAAATTTTTCCATTGTCAAATGGATTAAAATACCCGGGCAAGCATTTTAAACCCAGCAATTACAAGATTTCAGATTAGGATTGGCTTGTGAACAAATTTGAGTGAATGTTATGCCGTTGGGATCATAGATGGTTAACTCTTGGAGGCAGGGTTGTCATGATTTGAGTGGTTTTCCAATGCACCCCTATATATTGGATGCATATATTTCACATCCCTCAATCCACTATGAAGAAGATTGGATCCATTGCGCACCATTTTCTATGGTCGGGATGTGGCACCAAAAGAAAAATCCCCCTTGCTGGCCTCAATATAATCTCTAGGCCGATTAAGAATGGAGGCTGGGGCTTCCTTAATTTTAGAAGTATTCCATAAGACTTTTCTGAAATTCAGCGATGCATCTAGGCTTAATATTAATAAAACTAAAATAGAACTCATTTCTGATGATGGTACCTTGATTGCTGCTATGTTTCAGATTAAGGTTTTTTCATTGTCAAATGGATTCAAATACCTGGGATGCCATTTGAAACCTAGCAATTACAAGTTTTCAGATTGGGATTGGCTTGTGAACAAATTCAAGCGAATGTTATGCCACTAGGATCATAGGTGGTTAACTCTTACAGGCAAGGCTGTCATGATTTGAGTGGTTTTGCAAAGCATCCCTGTATATTGCATGCATATATTTCACATCCCTCAATCCACTATGAAGAAGATTGAATCCATTGTGCACCACTTTCTATGGTCGGGATTGGGCACCAAAAAAAAGCCCCCTTGCCGACCTCAATCTAATCTCTAGACCAATTAAGAATGGAAGCTGGGGCTTTCTTAATTTCGGAAGAATTACATAAGACTTTTATGAAATTCAACAATGCATATGGGCTTAACATTAAAAAAAATAAAGCAAAACTTATTTCTGATGATGGTACCTCGATGGAGGTAATCGGGATTGCTGCTATGTTTGAGATTAAGATTTTCCCATTGTCAAATGGATTAAAATACCTGAGCTGGCATTTTAAACCTAGAAATCACAAGCTTTTAAATTGGGATTGGCTTGTGAACAAATTTGAGTGAATGTTATGCCGTTGGGATCATAGGTGGTTTGCTTTTGGAGGCAGGGTTGTCATGATTTGAGTAGTTTTCCAAAGCACCCCTATATATTAGATGCATATATTTCACATCCCTCAATCCACTATGGAGAAGATTGAATCCATTGTGTGCCGTTTTCTATGGTCGGGATCTGGCACCAAAAGAAAAATCCCCCTTGTTGGCCTCAATCTAATCTCTAGACTGAATAAGAATGGAGGTTGGGGCTTAATTTAAGAAGCATTCCATAAGAATTTTCTGAAATTCAGCAATGCATCTAGGCTTAACATTAATAAAAATAAAATATAACTTATTTCTGATGATGGTACCTTGATGGAGGTAATCGAGATTGCTGCTATGTTTGAGATTAAGATTTGCCCATTGTCAAATGGATTAAAATACCTGGGCTTCCATTTGAAACCTAGCAATTACAAGCTTTCAGATTGGGATTGACTTGTGAACAAATTCGAGCAAATGTTATGCGACTAGGATCATAGGTGGTTAACTCTTGGAGGTAGGGTTGTCATGATTCGAGTGGTTTTCCAAAGCATCCCTGTATATTGGATGCATATATTTCACCTCCCTCAATCCACTATGAAGAAGATTGAATCCATTGTGTGCCATTTTCTATGGTCAAAATCTGGCACCAAAAGAAAAATCCCCATTGCTAGCCTTAATCTAATCTCTAGAACGATTTAGAATGGAGGCTAGGTGTTGAGCTAATTTATGTTCCTAAACTAACACAATTATTTACTATCAATCCGGGTTGTTTATTCTTTGAGGCAAATTCACTATTTGTGAAGATCTAATATAACCAAATCTTGAAAGATAAATGATTAAAAGCTAAAGAGAATATATCTGATAACTCTAATTCAATCAGCTCAAAAGAGAAAACATTGAAAGGGTTCTTGAACTCAAGAAGTCCACTTCCACCTCAGTTATTACTTAATGAATTAGAGATTGTAACCAACAACTCAAGATGCATAAATTATACATGAAAGAAGCTCTTAACTTAAGAGACACTTAAAGTTTTCCATCATAACTCATTCATCTCAAGATATAAATCTAAATGAAAACAAACTATTTGCATGTAAACAAAAGACTAGTTCTGATTCACCATTTCATAGAGGGAATGCCCAACTTGAACACTTTTTTTCCAACTCAATTAGATGATGAATAAACCATTAACAAATAAAATCAATCACTATGCATAACCATAAGGCAATCTGAAATAAGACTTTGAAAAACTAAAGCTACAATCAACCAGATTTGCAATGAAATAAAACTAGTTTAACTTGGAAGTGTACTTAGCTTGGAGTGGGGGCCCTCCACCCTTGCCTTGCACACTTTTGAAGATGATATCAGAAGCTTTATATCAGTAACACATCCATGTATTGAGCAGAAAAAATGAGAGTAGCACAAGTCTTCAAATTAAGTCTTCAAACCAAAAATATTACAGCATAAAAGCATCATAAGTCAATTGTGTTGAGCCATCAAAGTTGTGGCTCTTAAATAAGGAGTTTCATGAAACCAACTGATCTACATTTACTCTAAAAATCTTATCTACTCTAAGCCACCTATCCAAGTCGAATCCACTCCCCTCATCCCAAGAAATATGACTAATATCATGGAATCTCAAAACTGCCCTATTTAGATGGGATTTCTAGATGACTAGTCATGATTGACTAGCTCCAAATAGGCATAATAAGCTCGTTCTGTTGGAACCAAGCATAGGTGGCTTGGTCCTAGTTCCCAAGCTTTCCATTCATGTATCCCATTCGTGCTGAAGTGGCCTGCATCCATATCAACCATGAAGTGATTACGGGAATTTCTGAAATTGCCAAAATTGCACTTAAAATCAAACTTTTATAAAAACTTTAGAAATTGACAAATTAAAGCTAAATACCTGATTAGACATCAAATATTTATTAAAATGGAATGGATGGAGTGAAAATGAGGGATAAATAGATGGTTAGGTAAGTTTCTCAAAGCAAAATAAGATCAAAACTGAGGCCCAACATCTCTCCCATGCTTATGATCAAGCATGTCCCCATGCTTGCTTGCTTCTCTTGGACCTTCTGCCCTCTGAAGTGGATGTTGTACCTGTTGTTGTTTCCCTGTTCAAACAATCAAATTATGATTCCTGCTTTACCTTCAACATTGCTGCTTTAACCTTTTGTTTTTCATATTTAGCTTGCCACATATTTTTGTCCTTTAACCATTTGAATGCCTGTTTGGAAAGCAATTCATTTCTCCTTTTCAACCTGCTTATTTCTTCTTGTAACTTTTCATTTGTTTTCATTAGCTTTGCATTGTCCTTTTTCTGTGCCTTATTCTCTGTTTTTAATTGCTTTTCCACAATTTTGCTTATTTCTATCTGATCAGTTAAGTCTTGGATTTTGGCCAAATTAATTTCCTTTTCAAAGTCCTGGGTGGTTTTCATTAATGATTCTCCTGCATCATTATCATATGTGGAATCCCTTTCAAGGGGTTCTTGTGCCATATCCTGTTCTTCTGGTTTTCTAGGAGAATATGCTTCTACTTCTTTTTCAAAATCAATAGAATTCCTATTCCTAGGAACAGACATGACAGATGTTTCAGTCTCATGCATGGCCATATTTCTAGCTCTTGTTCTTGGATATAAAGGAGAATTCATCATGCTCCTGTTTTCCTGTTCTACTTTGTCCTGTATATCAATAAGTTGTTCAGTAAAATGATTTTTATTCATGAATTCTTTCCATTCTAGGCCCTTTGATCTCACCTGGTGTTCCACTAAGATTTTGATTAACCCCTGATGATATATCTGTGCTGCCCTTGGCCTATGCTCCTGTTTCACTGTTTCAATCATTTTCACAAGACTTTTGTATAGGAAATATGGTAAGTTAATCCTATCATCCCCTTTGATATGCTGTAGTAATCTAACATGATATAAGTGAGCAATGTTGTATCCACGATCACAAGTCAAGAATTTTTGAATAACCAAGACCAGTTCCCCCCATGGTTCATTAAACCACTCCCTGGGTATCCCTTTAGTCCTATCAAATGTCCCCTTTCGGTTCTTTTCAAGGAAGAAAGTCCACGCTTTCTCCTTGAAATGTAAACCTTTATGATACTTCTCCCCTATCATCGTCAATTCTAAGGCTTTGGACAAGTACTCTTGAGTTACTGGGACAATGATTTCTCCTACTTGAGTTTGGTCTTGGCTGAAATTATTGATGAAATCTTTGGTTATCTGCTCAGAATGGCCATTAAACTTCTATAGAAATCCTATCATCCCTGACTGATACAGTTTTTCTACAATTTCTTTTCCCCAGCTTTCTATTTGAAATCTTGGTTCTACCCGGTTTGTCATGATTTCTGTGAACCAATCAATATAATCCTCTGCTGTTACTAACTTCATTTTAACAAAAATTATGACTGTTGTTTTTAAATGAAATTCTAGAAGCAACGAGGCTTACCTTCCCCCTCTGACTCAACTTTAATCTGTTTGACTCTGTCTTCTTTAACCTCTGTTGTCTTTCCTCTGCACAAGCACTGTTTCAATTCCCTGTTTAAGGCAAACAACACCTGAATATCTTCTATCAATACACTGCTCTCTGTTTGTTTTTGAAAATTAAATACACATGCAGCAATAACCATGTTTTCTCAGCTCAAAATAACATGAGTTACTGTGTATTTAAACAAAAACTTTTAAAAAAATTGGCTCTCGGCCTCACAACAGATCCTCAAAACACTCTCGGCCTAATCCCATTTTACCATTTTTCAAAAAAAAATGACTGTGTAATGCAGCAAATTGCTCTCGGCCTTTCAACAAATACTCAAAAAAATGACTGTATAATGTAGCAAATTGCTCTCGGCCTTTCAACAAATTCTCAAGAAGATTGACTGTGTAATGCACATGAATTTAATTGACAGAGTTATAAGCTTACATGCGCTCGGCCTCATTATGCTTACTGCTCATAAACAATGTCAAAACTTTTTTTTAAAAAACGCAGACTACAAAAACTCTCGGCCTCAAGACACAAACAATGCAAATTTTGGCATTCAACTAAGTTCTGCAGTCAACATAGCATGTATGCAGGCACTCCTACGCATTTCAATCCTCTGTAAATGGCACAAATATATTAAAATTTCAATACATAGGCGCGCAGTGAAGGCATAAATGCATGTCACTTGTTTTGAATATGCACAATCTACAGCATTCCTCTGTTTTACATTTGACAATCCAACCGCTCTCAGCATGTACTAATGCGTTCTCGGTTTGGCAGCCCATAACACATACAACAGTGCTCAACAATCTGATTTAATGCGTTTAACAACACATATGACAAACACTCTGTGATTTAATGCGTTCCTCTGTTCTGGTCAACCACATATTAGCATGCATATGACAGAGCATAGCGCGCAGCAAAAAGGAAGGTTAAATGCAACTATGGTTTAATCAATCAGCGCTCATATATAGACAGTCCTCAGCACTTCGGCATTCAAACTAACTCTCCGCGTTTGATGCATTAGATTCCATATTTAACTCAAAATCCTCTATCGTGTTATGCATGCAATATGTAAACTTTAAATGCTGGATTGTTGACCGCTGTTCTACACCATAATTTACGCATAAAAATCTGTTTAGTCTATCCATACGTGCTGCAAACTTGGAGTTATCCCGGTTTTAGTGTTACCTGACTGTCACTGGCCGCGTGGGATGCAAACAAGCACTTCAAATCCCTCTTTCTTCGGTCAGTCAAACTGGTGGCAAAGCAACAAAATCTGTGAGTTAATGGCGAGGACTCATACATATCTACAGTCGCAGAGCGAAATAAACTCCAGTCTTACCTTACTTGCTTGCAAAACTCGGCTTTCTCTGCGCATTTGACTCAGATTTCTTCTTTAAAATCACCTCAATACACTCCTTTCTCCTTTTACTTATGCCGCGGCTTCAAACACGATTTTCTGAGCTATGGCAATGAGGATTTGTTGTTTGAACAGCGCAGGGGAGGTTGGTTTATGACCGTTTCTTCATTGTACCCTACGTTTCATTCATTGGTGTTGTTATGCGTGGTTACATGGCCGTCCTCATTGACTCAGTCGCCCGACTGAGTCATGAGGATGGCCGTATTGTTGTTTCATACGCATATCTACCACCGCTCCATCATCCAATAACCATAAACTACCTTGACACCGTGTCAAACCGTACCTGTGTATTGGCCTGCGTGGGGTTTGTTTTGTTCATTGCTGCGACCGGCGTTGATTATGGCCACCATCGTGCGCCTTCATTGCAACGACATTTGCATATAGCATTTCATTACTTGGCCGCAGCACTGCTGTTTGATTATTATCATATGGCTGGTGCAAAAATGTGCCAAATATATACCTTATACTCCATATGATATGCGCCCAACTTTAATCTCTGCACTTTAAATATCATAGGTTTGCATTTTTATGCCATAATGTTTATTTGAATAACGTGTTTCTCCGCTATCATTCTCTAATGCTTACGGCCTTCTCCTTATATCATTCCTTTGTAACCCATGAACTTCATTATCATAACCCGCGGCCCTTCATCACTATGTTATATGCTTTTGGATATGCGCATTTGGTTTATATATATTCCTTATACCTCCATGTTATATACGCATTATCTTATACCTTAATGTATTTGATATATGCGTAACATATATACCTTATACCATTAACTTATGCGCATTTGAAAAATAACTTTAGCGCTCATATAAACTTATGATATATATGTTCAATGCCTTTCACTTATATAGCGCATACTTTTTATAACATAGTTTTATAATTTTAAAATGACCATTGGGGTCATGTTTAAAATTATAATCATTCTAATGCTTTGAGTTTATGTGCAGGTGAAAAGAGTTGTCCTAGCTTGATCTTTTTGCGTTTAAGGAAAATACCTAGGGTTATAAAAAGATGTATAGGAAATGTATGTGAATGAAATGGAATATGAATAGGGAATGTGGGGTATATATTGGGAATGAATATTAATGAATATTTGCAGATACTAACTTCAATTAGATCAAAACTAAAAGTTTCTAAAAAAAATTTGAATTTCAAGCACAAAATGGCTATGAATATACTCCCTTGAATGCTATTTGTACAGGTGGAATGTTGAATGCTGTTTGTACAGGTGGAATGTTGAATGCTGTGGATAGATGAAAAGTAGACTTTTATTACTGCTCCTTGTTCACTATGCTCCATTTCTTGAATTGTTCAGGTCCCTTTTAATATGTTTTCCTTTCAGGTCCCTCTGTACTGCTTCTGGTATATTGTGTCGGCTTTGATCTGGTTCTGCTGCAACAAGTTTGCTTCAGGTCCCTCTGCAATACTATTTCATCTCAGGTCCCTCTGCAATGCTTCTGGAATGATTTGATCTGCTGCAACTAATGTTTGCTTCAGGTCCCTTCTGTAATGATGTTTCAACTCAGGTCCCTTCAGGTTCCGCTACAACATATTTGCTTCAAGTCCAAAGTGGAAAACACAATCCCTTAGCTGTGGCAGCTAAAAGCTTGCTACAAGACTCTCCCTTGCTGAAAGTTTGACTTGTCCTCAAGTCAATTGTGGAAAGGTCCTGCATTAAAATTGTGTGAGAATAGTAAAACAAGAATATAGAATTCATAGAGTCCAGGTTTCCCTGGTTTTCCCCTATGAATTCGTGTTTGCATGGTGCCAGTTGCCTAGTTTTCACCAGCAAACAAATTATTTTTTATGTTTTGTTTTTTTTTTTCATATATCTTTTTCCCCTTTTTTTTATGTTTTTTTTTTATATTTTTATTTTTTAACATTTTTTTTTTATTCTTTTGTCGAACTGGAAGATGGCAGAGCCATAATTTCCAGTCCTGTTTCTTCTACCAGTTGTTTCATGAATGTCTCTTTACTAATAGGCTGATGATAAACTTTCAGCCTATGACCATTTACAACAAATGAGGTGGGGTCCTGGTCTATGGTCTTTATCTTTACTGCTCCATTGTCAAAGATTTCCTCAATTTCATATGGCCCTAGCCAGTGTGTTGTAAACTTCGCTTTGAAATCCTTGAATTTGGAGTCAAATAATAAGGCCCAGTCTCCCTTCTGAAATGTCTTTGTTTTAATGTATCTATCATGCCATTTCATTCTCTGTTGCTGTACTAATGCTGTCTGTTCAATTGCTTGTTGACGATGTTCATCCAATTGGTTAAGTTCCATGATCCTCTGTTGTTGTGCTTCAGTCAGGTCCATGCCCAATTCTGCTGCTAGTCTATAGGTTTGTATCTGAAATTCAATAGGTAATAAGGCTTATTTCCCATAGACCAACTGGTATGGACTAAAACCAGTTGTATTTTTCCATGTGATTCTGTAGGCCCATAATGCATCTTTTAACTTTTCAGACCAATCTTTTCTATTCAGCTGCACCGTCTTAGTCATGATATTTTCTAAGACCTTGTTTGTGGATTCTACTTGACCATTTGCTTGAGGGTGATATGGAGTAGACTTCCTATGTTTTATCTTATATTTTTCTGTCAGATCCCGCACTAACTTTGATGTAAACTGCGTTCCTTGATCTGTCACTATTTGTCTTGGTACTCCATATCTTACAAAAATTTCTTCAAAGAGGAAGGTAACCACTGTGTCCTCTATCGCTCTGCTCACTGCTTTGGCTTCCACCCATTTGGTTACATAGTCCGTGCACACTAGGATGTACCTTTTTCCATTTGATGGTGGATTAATGGGTCCAACAAAATCAAGTGCCCACTGCTCAAATGGCTCAATGAGGACCTGCGGTTTGAGCGGCATTTCATCTGACATGATGGGTCTCCCTATTCTTTGGCAACTGTCACATTGCTTGACATATGCCTTAGAATCCTTGAAGACAGATGGCCAGTAATAGCCCAGTTGCAGCACTTTATATGCTGTTCGTTTGTCTGCAAAATGACCACCACATGGTTCGTCATGACATGCCCTGAGAATATCTAGTATTTCATCTTCACGCACACACTTTCTAATCATTAGATCTGAACCAGTATAAAACAAATCACCATTCACCCAGCTATACCTAGAACTTTCTCTAACAATTTTCTTTCTTTGCTTGCTAGTGAATTGAGTTGGAAATTTTCCAGATGACAAATAATTAGCAATATCTGCAAACCAAGGTGTTTTAACTGTTATGGCAAACAGATGTTCATCAGGGAAGTTGTCTATCACTGGATTTGGGTCTTCTGGTGATTGGATGCGGGACAGAAAGTCAGCCACCTGGTTTTCTTTGCCTGGCCGGTCTTGGATTGTAATGTTAAATTCTTGCAATAACAGGAGCCATCTTGTAATTCGTCCATTAGTGATGGGTTTGTTCATCAAATATTTTATTGCTGAATGATCTGTGTGAATAAAAACTTGATATCCTGTTATGTAATGCCTGAATTTGTTTACTGCATGTATAACGGCTAACATTTCCTTTTCGGTGACTGTATAGTTTGTTTCTGCAGGTGTCAAATTCTTACTGATAAAGTATATTGCATAGTTGAACAAATTTTCTTTCTGTCCCAAAGAGGCACCTATTGCAGTATCTGATGCGTCAGTGGAAATATGAAATGGCAAAGACCAATTTGGCCCTCGAAGTATGGGTGCCACTGACAGCTTATCTTTTAAAATTTGAAAAGCATTCTGACAGCTATTCGTCCATTGGAATTCAACATCTTTTGCTAATAATTTAAACAGGGGTTGAGCTATTTTGCTAAAGTTTTCTATGAATCGTCTGTAATAGCCCGCATAGCCCAAGAAACTTCTAACCTCCTTTTGTGTTGTTGGTGGCATCAGGTTAACTAGGACTTGAATTTTGGCTGGATCCACCTTAATTCCGGAGCCGGAAATATGGTGTCCCAGAACTATACCCTCTGTTAACATCATATAGCATTTTTCGTTACTTAATGACAGATTTGTTTCGATACATCTCTTCAAGACTTTCTCAAGATTGTTCAGACAATCATCATATGTGTTTCCATACACTGTGAAGTCATCCATATAAACTTCTACGCATTCATGGACTAGATCAGCAAATATCGCAAGCACTGCTCTTTGAAAAGTTGCAGGTGCATTGCATAAACCAAATGGAAAAACATTATATGCATAGGTTCCCCATGGGCAAGTAAATGTAGTTTTGTCTTGGTCTTCTGTTGCTATTCTAATCTGGTTGTACCCACTAAACCCATCCAAGAAAGAGAAGTACTTCTTTCCAGCCAAAGAATCTAGCACCTGGTCAATGAATGGTAGAGGAAAATGATCTTTCAATGTAGCCTTGTTTAATTCTCGATAATCTATACATACCCTCCATTTTCCATTTTTCTTTGGTACAACAACCAGTGGTGAAACCCATTGACTATCTGAAATAGGATAGATGAATCCAACATTTAACAGTTTTTGCAGTTCCTCTTTCACTATTTCTTTCATCATAGGATTCATTCTTCTTTGAGGTTGTCTAACAGGTTTAAGTTTATCATCTGTATAGATGTGGTGGATACATGTGGTAGGATGGATTCCTTGCATATCAGTATAATCCCAGGCAAATGCTTTTGAGTATTTCTGTAGTAATGCAATTACCTCTTGTTCTTGTTTTGATTGCAGCTGGTTTCCAATATTTAAATGTTTTCCAGGATGTACCTCAATTGTTTTTATTATTGGGTTGCTAATTGTGTTTATAGGAAAGATGTCTCCCAAAGAATTCTGCAAAGTTTGAATAGTACATGTTTCCTGAAAACATTGATTCAGAAGTTCATTTGCAGCTTCATATTGAACTTTCCTAAGCTGCTCTGAAATGCTTGGTTCTGAGATAAAAAAGTCCATCAGATCTTCATTCTCCTCCTCTTCTCTAAAATCAAAGAATTGATTAATACTTAAAACTGCTTTTGTTTGTTGCTTTTCCTGGGTTTCAAGTATTGATTCTAAAGAAGTGGTTTGTGCAGGTGAATAGAGAGTGATATGTTTCCTTTCATCTCCATGTGATATTATCATACTTCCAGATCTGCATCCTATGAAGGCATCAGCAGTGGCTAACCATGGTCTGCCTAATATCAGAGGATGTCCTCCCAAGTTTGTCTTTGGTTGCAAGATCAAGAAGTCAACAGGATATTCCCATGAATCCAAGGAGACTATGATATCTTCTAACATTCCTTCAGGAACAACTTTAGATCTATCTGCTAATTCCAAAACTGTTGAGGTTGATCTAATGTTGTTTAATTGCAAAGTTTTCATTGTCTCCATTGTCATTACGTTTATAGCTGCTCCCAAGTCTATTAATGTGTTAGGTACAGAGAAATTATTTATTGATATGGTAACCATTGGGATACCAGGATCAATATATTTTTCTAGTACAGTTTGAGTAGACATGAGACTTGCTAATTTACCAATGACTTGGATTGTTGCAGGATCTTTTTTCTTTCTTTCTTTCCTAATGCATAATTCCTTTATTGTTTTTGCATATATCGGTATTTCTTTAATGGCTTTTAATAAAGGAATCTTAACATATGCATTCTTTAACTCATCTAAGATATCAAATTCAGGAAGGGTTATTTGATTTTGAGTTTGTTGTTCTACCAACCTTTCAGGATAAGGTGGTGTTTGTGTTGTAATATTTGTTCCTTTCTGATTTTGTACCTTAGTTTGTGCTGTTTCAGATGATTCTCCTTGTTCAGCTGGTTCTTCTATAATTGGAGGAGAATCCTTCTTAAGTACTTTTCCAGACCTTAAATGGACATCATCAAGAGGAAGAATTGAATATGCAGGATAATATGCTGCTTCCTCTACAGTATAGGCAGATTTGTCCACTTTGTTATTCGGATTGGCCACCGGTTGAGATGGTAATTGTGTTGGTCTGGGTTGATTTGAAGGTAACTGTAATTGCTGTGGTTGTGTTAACAATGGTGGTGGATTCTGCTGTTGGAATGGATATGCAGAATTTTGTTGCGGAAATGGCATGGATGGAGGATATGGTGAGTATGAAAATGGCTGTTGGTACTGTTGCTGGTAATGTTGTTGATACTGTTGAGACTGTTGAGGTTGTTGGTTTCCATAACCATATCCCCTCCAACCTTGTGCAGGTTGTTGTGGATATTGTTGTGGAGGCCAAGCTTGCCATGGCATTGGAGGGGTCCAAGGATTATAAGATGGATAAGCATAATTTTGTTGAGGGGTTTGTGGCTGATTTGGTTGAGGCATTCTAGGTGGCCATGGTCTTCTTGGTGCAACGTAATAGAAAACTTATGCTCCTGGCATTTCTTCCATTGAATTAGTTTGTAAGTCTTTCAATGTTATACAATTTTCTGTGGAGTGGTTGCCTGTACAAAGACCACACACTTGAATGCTATCTAAAGGATAGTCTCTCAAAGGATGTTTCTTTTTACATTTTGAACAAAATATTGCTAAGGCTTGTTCTTGTTCTTCTTTCTTCTTGTTTGCCTTTAGCACATCTACTTGTGTCCCTAATGTACTCAAAAGATCTGTTTTGAAATTTTCCAATAGACTTCCTATTTCAGCCCTTGTTATCCCTCCTGCAGCTGACTTTGCCGCTTTAGAACTTACTTCCCTTCAGGGAAAATTTTAAGAACCCCCCCTAAATTTATAAATATAATAAATGGGAGAATCTCCATGGTATATAGGAAAAATGGAAGGCGATTTTATCAATAATATAATATGTATATATAATTTTTTGGCGAATCTCTCACCAGGCATGGCGAATATTTTACTCAATTATAAAATCTTGTAAGATCTTGGCGAGTCTTTCACTAAATAATAAAACTTTGTAAAGTCCTAGTGAATCTTAGCATAGGCTACATGCTGGTTTAACTCCCCCATTTAAATAGGCTTCATTCCAGGTGAATACCATGGGTCAATACCATGTGCCATTTTTATTTTTATTAGAATATTTTACTCAATTAAAAAATCTTGTAAGATCTTGGCGAGTCTTTCACTAAATAATAAAACTTTATAAAGTCCTAGTGAATCTTAGCATAGGCTACGTGCTGGTTTAATTCCCCCATTTAAATAGGCTACATTCCAGGTGAATACCATGGGTCAATACCATGTGCCATTTTTATTTTTATTAATTCTAATATTAGGGTTAATAATGTTTTTTTGCATGGTATTAATAACAATCTAGTCCATGGTATTTGTCCCATAGTATTTTGGCCATAGGTTTCACCTAAATATAACCCATTTTTTGAGTGTTCGTAAATATAAGGTGACTTATGGAGTAAATATAAAAAAAAAATGTTTTATTTGTTTACCATACCTCTCGTTTATTTATATTTTTATTAATTTACCATACCTCTTTTACAAATATGGTATTTGGCCCATAGGATTCACTTAAATAAAACCTCTTTCTTGAGCCTTCATAAATAGAAAGAGGGTTATGGACTAAATATAAAAAGAGGTTTATTTATTTACGATACGTCTAGTTTATTTATATTTTTATTTATTTACCATACCTTTTGAGTAAGTATAAAAAGACGTTTTATTTATTTACCATACCTCCACTTTACTTATATTTTTATTTGTTTACACCCTTACATGTATATAAGGTGACTTATGAAGTAAAAAAAATGCTTTATTTATTTACCATACCTCTCATTTATTTATATTTTTATTAATTTACCATACCTCTTTTATAAATATGGTATTTGGCCCATAGGATTCACTTAAATAAAACCTATTCTTGAAAATGGGCGAATGGAAGGTTGTAAGTCTTAATTTGAAGGGCTAAATTTACCTTTTTTACCCTCTCCCTTAAAATAAGGTGGGCTATTTGAGGTGATTTGTAAAAATGTACTATGATACAAAATATTCGCCCATTAAAAATTTAAAACCCCTTAATTTCGCCAAAGGGCGAACATTCGCCCCTAAAATTATCCTTGCTTCCCTTCTTCCGGTTTTTGATCTTCCTCTAGAATATTTCTGACATAACTCGAAAATTTCATCAAATGGAAGATTTGAAATATCTCCTTTACCCATTACATTTAAAATGTCAAGGTATTCATCTCTTATTCCTTTGAGGAAGATTGTGCGAACAGTTTCTTGATTTAGGGAATGTTGTTTAGACTTCTGAAGATTATATGCAAACCGTTCTAAATATTCTTTTAGATTTTCATCTTCTGGCTGTGTCATTCTAAACACATCTTCCTTTGAATCTCTAGATCTACAATAAGGCTGATATTTCTTAAGGAAGACAGTTCGCATATCATCCCAGGAGGCTATTGTTTGTTCTCCTAAACCCATAAACCATTTCAAAGCTGTTGCCTTTAATGTTGCAGGAAAAAGATGGAGCTTATGAACATCATCAATATAACCATATGTTCTACATAAGATATTGAATTCAAACATGAATGAATCAGGATCTTCTGTAGACATCCCATAGAAGTTTGGCAACACAGAAGGTGGAATGTTTTTCATCTTTACTTCTTCTCCTAGTATTGCACTTGTATCTATTATTGGGAAACCAAAAGTAGATTCTTGGTCAAGTCCATCTTCTTGTCTTTTCCTGTCATTTTCTAACTTCCTATCATTTTCGTGTTTCCTTTCTTCCTCTCTCTTCCTTCTCCATTCTCTTTCTTGTCTTTCGTTTTCAGCTCTTTGTTCTTCAGGAGTAAGATGAATGGATCCATGTCCCTCTTCTTCTGCCATTGGTTGAGTTGTTTCAATTTCAGGTGGAGGTTCAAGTTGTGGGAAGATAGGAGGATTGATAGATGGAAAAACAATTTGTTTTCCTTTCTCTTTTGGTTTTTCGGAAGTGGAGAATTTTTGCTTTGCTTCCCAAGCTGACAAAGTTTGCCTTTCAATCAAGTTTAATCTTTGGCCACTTCTTTGTTTTTCAATCAGCTCTTCAATGATTGGATTACCAGTAACAGGTGTATGTGATGATCCTATCTCTACTTGTGGGGGGTTTTTGATAAATCTACCTTGAGGATCTCTAACTCTAGGCATAAAGAAACATAATTAAAGAAATGAAATGTAACTAATGTTTTTGTGTATTTTGGATTTTATCTCTCTATTGACTATGCCGATATTTGCCTCCCCGGCAACGGCGCCAAAATGTTGAGCTAATTTATGTTCCTAAACTAACACAATTATTTACTATCAATCCGGGTTGTTTATTATTTGAGGCAAATTCACTATTTGTGAAGATCTAATATAACCAAATCTTGAAAGGTAAATGATTAAAAGCTAAAGAGAATATATCTGATAACTCTAATTCAATCAGCTCAAAGGAGAAAACATTGAAAGGGTTCTTGAACTCAAGAAGTCCACTTCCACCTCAGTTATTACTTAATGAATTAGAGATTGTAACAAACAACTCAAGATGCATAAATTATACATGAAAGAAGATCTTAACTTAAGAGACACTTAAAGTTTTCCATCATAACTCATTCATCTCAAGATATAAATCTAAATGAAAACAAACTATTTGCATGTAAACAAAAGACTAGTTCTGATTCACCATTTCATAGAGGGAATGCCCAACTTGAACACTTGTTTTCCAACTCAATTAGATGATGAATAAACCATTAACAAATAAAATCAATCACTATGCATAACCATAAGGCAATCTGAAATAAGACTTTGAAAAACTAAAGCTACAATCAACCAGATTTGCAATGAAATAAAACTAGTTTAACTTGGAAGTGTACTTAGCTTGGAGTGGGGGCCCTCCACCCTTGCCTTGCACACTTTTGAAGATGATATCAGAAGCTTTATATCAGTCACACATCCATGTATTGAGCAGAAAAAATGAGAGTAGCACAAGTCTTCAAATTAAGTCTTCAAACCAAAAATATTACAGCATAAAAGTATCATAAGTCAATTGTGTTGAGCCATCAAAGTTGTGGCTCTTAAATAAGGAGTTTCATGAAACCAACTGATCTACATTTACTCTAACAATCTTATCTACTCTAAGCCACCTATCCAAGTCGAATCCACTCCCCTCATCCCAAGAAATATGACTAATATCATGGAATCTCAAAACTGCCCTATTTAGATGGGATTTCTGGATGACTAGTCATGATTGACTAGCTCCAAATAGGCATAATAAAGCTCGTTCTGTTGGAACCAAGCATAGGTGGCTTGGTCCTAGTTCCCAAGCTTTCCATTCATGTATCCCATTCGTGCTGAAGTGGCCTGCATCCATATCAACCATGAAGTGATTACGGGAATTTCTGAAATTGCCAAAATTGCACTTAAAATCAAACTTTTATAAAAACTTTAGAAATTGACAAATTAAAGCTAAATACCTGATTAGACATCAAATATTCATTAAAATGGAATGGATGGAGTGAAAATGAGGGATAAATAGATGGTTAGGTAAGTTTCTCAAAGCAAAATAAGATCAAAACTGAGGCCCAACACTAGGGCTTCCTTAATTTCAGAAATTTCAATCTGGCTCTTTTGTTTTCTAACCTTAATGGCGCGCATCTTTGTTGAACAAGGTCCATGGAAAAAAATCATGGCAACAAGATATCTTCACAACAATGGATTGGAGGAATGGATTCGTAATGGTGTTCCATCCACTACATGCATGTCTACAACTTGGAGAAGCCTACAGAGCACAATCCCTTGGATTTGCAATAACCTTGTTTGGGTTGTTGGAAATGATTTATAGGTATATGAAGTCCCTTCCTAAATTAATTTGGAACAAGACTAATTATTGCATTTTGGGGCCAATTTTGGAGATAGTGGGGCCCATCCAATTTTTATTAGGAGATCAGACTTAGGAGAAGTTATTTTTTGTGGTTAAATTACAAATGGGGGCCACCCACACTAGGGAAATACACACTCCCTAGTTCAATTTTCATGGAGGTGGTTAAGTTTTGCATGGAGGTGGTTAAGTGAAGGTCCACGATGGAGGAAAAATTGGAGGGAAAAGTGCTCCACGAAATCTGTATAAGGAAGGCAACTCTCCTCATTTCATTCATCTTTTGGCATATCAATTTCTCTTTGGTTGCTCGAGCTGCTTAGTTGATTCACTTATTGTTCAACATGAGTCCTTCAAGTGAAGAGCTCACCCTTTCTTCGACGGACTTTGAGTGCCACCTTGGGAAGGATTTTCTTCATTTTTCCAAAGGAGGGATTTCGTTGTGATTTCCAGCAGTTGCATTCATTTTTTGGTGGTGCATATTACTGGAGGACATAGTGAAGATGAGGCCGAGTTTGCTTGTGGTGGCTTGTCATGAAATTTGGTTGGGAGATTTTCTGGAGAGGAGGCCTAATATATTTTCTATCATCTTGGAGAGTTTGGGAGCTGGAGGAGAGTGATTCTTTGTAGTGTTATTTTCGCACTTCCTGGGCCAGTGCAAAGGAAATACTTGGTGCAGACGTGGGACGTAGAGTATCAGTCTTTGAGGTTGAACTTTGTCGAGGAAGTTAAGGGAAGCGTTTTTGGAGGATGTTGCTTAATTTTCAGAGCTTGGGAGGAGGATTTCGTTGGTGTCCCTTGCAAGCCGTATTCTTGAGCATTTTGGAGGGCGTGGGGCATATTGGAGGTCAATTTTGGAAGGTCAAAATCTGACCAAACCATTTTTGGGTTTTTTCTGGGTTTTGTGAGAGGAGTATGTGGTTAAAATTTCAGATTTTTCTGCGTGATATTAGGGTATGAAATCTTCATTCTTATAACACGATGAATTGCTAGTTAGTTGGGGAATTTGCACCATTTTGTGGGTTCGACTTTGGATTGGATATAGGCCAAACCGTTTTTGGGCTTTGCCTGTGGAGCATAGGTAGAAATTTGTAGATTTGTTTGAGCACCAGAGGTGGGGTTTTCAGCCATATCTTTGTA
This sequence comes from Pinus tabuliformis, assembly GCA_031772625.1. Classification (NCBI taxonomy): domain Eukaryota; kingdom Viridiplantae; phylum Streptophyta; class Pinopsida; order Pinales; family Pinaceae; genus Pinus; species Pinus tabuliformis. The sequence goes on from CM062811.1 coordinate 681,949,402, forward strand.
ACAGACAATGCAAAATTGCTGGGGATTGCGCAGTGCAGCAGTTGGTCAGTTGATTATAGCTCTAGGTTTTCATTGCTTCACCTACGCTTTTCTTTGCTTGCATTTGAGGCAAGCCAAGGTGCATTCCTTCCATATTTTGTACTCTTGCACCATTTTATGATAAAATGGCTCAACTACTTCCATAGTTCCGATTGTTCTAGGTGTTTATTAAATTGTTTTAAAATTTTATGTGGTGCAAATTTTCCATTTGTTTGCATATCATTATTTTTCATATTTTGGGACATTACAATGGTATCCGAGCATGATCTTGGCCCAGATGTGGGTAATCAGTAAGATCATGGAAGATTCAGATATGTAGGCATAGTAACTGGTGAAACCATAGGTATCAGAGCATGATCTTGGCCCAGCTATGGGTAACCAGTAAGATCATGGAAGATTCATATATGTAGGCACAATAAATGGTAAAACCATAGACAAACCCATGACTAAAGAGAAATTCAGTGTGTAGAAATTTTGGGGTGGAATCCATTGGGCCAATGAGAGGTTGGCCCAATTGAGGAGGGTGACAACCAAACCCATCCTCATCCTTATAGAAGAGACATTATAGGTACACAGACCATGGGGGTGCAACCATCTACACCATGTGGGGTAAATCTACAGACTCAGGACACTAGATCTCCTCGAAAGGAGCAGATAGGGAAGGAATAGTTAAAGGGCGAGACTAGGATGCACTTCTGTTTGTGGATACTCGACTTTAGATATGAGGAGCCTGATGAGGAAATTGAGCATGAGGCAGTGGACATGTGGTAGTGTGAGAAGCACATTAGTATAGCCAATGTGGCACATGAGTCACCATTGTTGGAGAACTCTTTGGTAACACCAATTGACACCTTGGGGGAGAGAGTAGAACATACACCCATAGGGCCATCCATTGATGAGGTTCCAAGAGACACATACTTGTCCACCATTGAGGAGGTGACATCCGTTGTTGAGGTATCTGGGGTTGTGACCGAGTTTTCAGGTGATAACAATGCCTGACAGGGTGACGAGGTGCCAAGAGACATCACCACCTTTGTTGAGGAGTCGATAGGTACAGAGGCACCTAGATCTATGACAAAGTTGTGCGATGACAATCACCTACAATAATATGGAGAGCACATAGAGGGGCATGAGCTAGTCATGGAGGGGTAGTTTGTGACTCATGTTGAGCCCATGATGGAGGAGGACAAGCAATCTTATTTGGGGCCAACCATTTCCTTAGGGTAGATAGCTACACAAACTATCGATAGAGTTGCATTACTTCTAGATAGTAGCTCTCTCTGGGCTTATATATATGGGGCTTGCAACATTGCTAGACTACCTTTGCACCACAGAGAGAAAGATGCAAAAGCCCCCTGTTTTTTTTTTTATGTATTAACCAAGATGGTGAGTTGAGGTGACATGAGTTGCGCAATGTGTAACACTTGTAGGATGGAGGGATTTTTCTCTGTGCTAGAGTTTGTGCATTCGATCCCTCTCTTGGGTTTGGATGGTGAGAGATTCTGAGTGGTACCCGATGGAGTGGGCTAGACTCATGGAGATGGTCATAGTCCGAAGTGAAGCTTAGTGGGAGCTCTCAGACATTGAGGGTACTAGAGGCCCAGGTTGGAATTGGGATTCAGATGGGGCTTCCTATTTGATATCAGACATGCGAGATGGATGTGACATTGATGAGGTAGTCAACCCAATGCCTGAGTGCATGCATTCCTTAGGGGAGTTCCATTCGGTGCTAGTGGCTAGGTGGTTTGTGAGTAGACTCCATTGGTTGTTTTTGCATGTTGGTTGTGTATGGGGCACAAGATGATTAACATTCTCTGGAAGGAGTTGGTTGGAGGAGGTGGCATGGGTAGGCCACCGAACTGGATATTGCATAGAGACTATGTTCTTCCATTGAGGTTTAGGACTTAGGGGTCATAGAGGATCGTCACAGCAGAGATATCCCATCTAGCATGATTGGAGTTAAGGTGCTAAGGTCTACCAGGATGGACGAGGGGACATGATGCGTGTCATGGTGGGGTCACTAGCAGAGTGACAGGCACTTTGGCACATGTGGGTTACCATATGTTACAGGGTGGTATGATAGTAGGTAGTGGTACACAAGATTGCACAGAGTTAGGTCGTAGCGTCCAGTGTTATATAGAGGGATGTGGCCTGATGCATACATACCCAATTCTAGGCCATAACACCCAGTGGTGTGCAAGGTTATGCAGCGAGGAGCAGTCTCATGCAGAGGAGCATGGAGATGCATGGTGGCATACTAAAACATGCTAGTTTATACTATTGGATAGGAGGAGTGACTCAAGTCACATTAAGGATGTGCGGGGAGTGATAGGTGTAATGACAAAGGCATGACACAGGATGGTATAGCCGTAGTCGGGGGTGTCCTATGGTGTACAGGGACAGGTTATAGCATACAACGACATGTCGAGGAGTGTGGTGGTATGCAGTGACACATGATGCGATGCAACAGGCTCTTGGAGCATTGCCTCCAAGGAGACTTATGGACAGGGACAATAGGTGTACCATAGACGAAAATCACCTAGGATTGATGAGGGAATTGTTGAGCATATGGGGACATCATGTTTAGTGGAGGCAGGGCCTTGAGGGGGTTATACACAAATCTGAGGCGGAGAGAGGGTCGTCCATAGGATTACTCTTGAGCATTCTAGCAGACTCTTGATCATACTCTTTGGGACATAACCACCCATCATCCTCTAGTGTTGCTTACAATCATAGAGGGTTTTGTTGTTTCCCTTTGACACTCTCCATTCAGGCAGCAAGGCATGGGAGGCTCACCCTAGGAAGTTGGATGAGACACTGTTGAGTCTTGAAAATGTCATTCATTTGCATTACACTTTCACTATTATGTCCATTATATCACCTCTATTTCACCTCCATTTCACTACTATGTCACCACATTCATCCCACTTTCATTATCATTGGGCTACCTTTATGTTTTTCCAATATTTATTATTTCTAAGCCTTTTAAGTGAATTTGTGGTTAAACATTAGAAAATAATGTGCATATGCTTATACCTAACAAATGGGTTGAGTTTGTTGACATGTGTAGGTTGAAAGGAGACTTCTAGAAGACCCTTATGTGGCACTCTAAGGCCAAATTCGAATTTGGTTGGAAAGAATCATGGGATCATGAGGATATGTGTCACATCTCCTAATTATATTGTAACTCTAAAAGACATGTGTCTTATCAGTTCCTATTTTGATTAGGACTCTAGAGGTAGAGGGAGAGATTCATGGATTATCATTAATGAGATGGCTCTCATCTTTTTGTATAAATAGGAGATCTCTCTCCTTCATTAGTTAGTCTCTCTTTAGTCTTTCCTTTAGTCTTTTCTTAGTCCTTTTAGCTTGTTAGTCTCATGGCTTTTGAAAGCTTTTGTACTTTGCACTTTTGAAGAAATTGAATAAAGCTTTGATGTTCTCAACATGGAAGGAGATGTGAAGTAGATGTCATGGAGCATATTAGGATGTAAGTAGATTAGATTTCATTTTGTAAATATTGCTTTGTAGAATGTAAGGTAGATTAGATTTTCATTCATGCAATTTTAAGTTTGCTTTGATTTCATAGGTAGAAGGGGGCCCCTGCCTTGTACAGTTTGAATTATTGCATTTTATTTTCTCCCGGGATTTGTTTTTATGTTTATGTATTTGCTTTACAAACTAATGGTATTTGAAGTTGACAGGTTCAAGCTGCTGCCTTTGTTTTTATAGCTGGTTTTTAGTCTTATTTCTCAAAGTTCTGCTAACACATGAATGATCTTTTATCATGAACTGTTATCTTTTAAGGATCAGAATACCACTAACTTGCAGTTGGCTTTGAGTGCTTTTTAGACTAATCTTTCACTACTTTCTAATCATACTTTGCATAGTACATATGGCTGAAGTAGAGAGTTAGAAAGAGCAAAACGTTATCACTAGTCTTTAAAGTAGATTTTTCTCATTTTTAATCACTTTTCTAATTCAACTTGAGCTACTTCCTAATCATACTTTGCATAGTACATATGGCAGAAGTAGAGAATTAGGGAGAGATAATCATTATCTTGGTTTTAAAAGTGACTTTCTTTTATTTTATTTGCAGCAGCATGAATGGTGTCTAGTGCCATTGGAAGTGGTCATTTACTTTCAAGTCATTTCAAGTTCTTTGCTTTCAGTTTCATTTCAAGTTATTTCTTTCAAGCTCTTTCTTTGCAAGTTTAAAGTTTGATTACTTTCTAGACTTATTTCTAACTACTTCCTAATCGTGCTTTACACAACACATGTGTTTGAAGCAGAGTTTTAGGAAGAGTTGAACATTATAACTGGTCTTTAAAGTGGTTTTTCTTACTTGTCACCTTAGAGCTTGACTACTTTTTGGACTTATTTCTAACTACTTCTTAATCGTGCTTTACACAGCACATGTGTTTGAAGCAGAGTTTTAGGAAGAGTTGAACATAAACTATAAAACAACGAAGTAAGAGAAAGGTTAACTAAGCACATATAGTGCACCACACTTCATCAGTTTACGATACCCGGATTGATAATTTATGTAGAGCAATTTAAGACATTAAATTGACTAAACATTTTGGCGCCGTTGCCGGGGAAGTGTAATTAGGAGACCTTATTTCTTACATCTGGAAAAAAAAATTAATAATCCTTGAGTATGCTCTCCTCTTGCACTTTGTGTGATCTGGAGGATCAGAAAAATGATTGTTAAGTAAAAAAAGACAAAACAATAATTCTTGAGTATGCTCTCCTCCTGCACTTTGTGTGATCTGGAGGATCAGAAAAAGAATTGTTACAAAAAAAAAAATAGGAGACAAAATAAATTTCATCACTTCAAATGATTCAAAAAAAAAAAATAAAAAAATAAAAAAAAAAAATGAAAAAATAAAACTCAAGTGCTTTGATAGGTTCAAATTGTCCAAAATTGTCTGGTTATGCTTTGTAGTGGTCTTCAAAACACTGTATCTTGTTCAAATAAGGTTTTGCAACTTAGTTGCAGAAACTGCCCTGATCCCGCAGCTATCTGACAATCCCGCAGCTGTTTCAAGGTTTAACAAGTTACAGGCATCTAATAAAAAAACCGACCACATGGGCATCTCCAGAATTGTCCCGACATGGATCCTATCCTAGTCACCCAGCTCAGATCGATGAAAAACCAGCCTAGGACCTTAGTCAAAGTCTTGTTTTTAACATGTTTTTCTTGAAGTATTTGCTGCCTGAAATTGAAAATCATTAATCCTTTTTATAAAAATTTTACAATTTCAGAGAAGAGAAAAAAAAAGAGAGAGAAAAACAATCTAGGGCTATCTCCATTCTTAGTTTTCACTGTGGCTTCAATAAAAAAAAAAAAAAAAAAAAATATGCCTCCCTGTTCAAGCTTTGACCTGTTGATTCCTGTAGGAGGCATTCATCATTTAGTGGCAGATTTCTGAGTTGATTTCACCTTTGGATAGCTACCTTATCAATTAGAAGCAGAGAATTGAACTTACTAATGATGGAAGCACCATTTGCATAAAGGAAGTGAAAGACCTTACTGTTGCCAGGGAAAATCCAGATGTTTCCAGCAATGACTTGTTGAATAAGATTCAGAAAATTGGAAGGTCTCTTGCTCAAAAAGACATGGCTGATCCCCCTAAGTGTTTAGAGCACCCATCTAGTGAGGATTCAGAGGATTTAAACTCTTCTCTAGATGGCACTGGCAAGGGTCCTGTTTGTCCACGCACGCCCTCTGAACAAAAAAAAAATTGCTGGAAAGAGGAAAGGTCTACCCTCCAATCAAGAGGTGGAACACTGTACAGAAAATAGCTCTGATCCAGTTCGGAAATTGGGTGAAGTGGTCAAAGAGATGGTTTCTGATGCACCAACAGAAATGGTTTGTGTTTCAGGAAAGAGCACAGAAGATGGACTAAATGCATCCAAGAGGAGTAAAGATGATGATGAGGAACAAGTTCAAACACATGTGAAAACCTGTACTTTTGAAGATGGTAAGTTGGCTGGTGATATTGGAATGGACAGAGATATTAAAGATAATAGTGCAGATGATCAATTGATAGTTGTGGAGAATTGTGCAGGTGCTAAGACCCCTGATAAAACATTGGAGGTTGCATCCACAATGTGGAAAGAAGTTGAGCAAGAAGTGGTTGGAGATGGAAAATCAGTTCTCAGCACGACTTCATTTAATGATGCTCTCCATAAAAGTGCAGCATATAACCTCAGAAACGACCAAGAAAGAGATAGTGACCTGCCAGATGACAAACACCTGCAAAACAATAGATCAGATAAGAAAAACGAATGCAAAAAGTGCAGAACAGAAAAAATTAACTCAGAGAAAAAACACAAATAGCAGAAAAACGTCAAACTTTACATGCTCGATTTGCCCAAATGGTAGCGAATTTCAAAAAAATAAAACATTGGTTTTGTTGCCAGGTGGGTTAATTAGATAACCCAGAAACTGTTTGGGAAAATTCGTGGTGGTCTAGGAGAAATGTTTGGTTCTTTGGAGTCCCTTTTTGGCTGCCGCGCGTAAAAAAATCAGTGTTTTTTTTAACAATTGTGACTACATTTCGTTTTCCCTGAGAAATCTGCTCAGATCCGGTTTTCTTGGCAGCCAAGTCATACACGGTGCGCTTTGATTGTTTGAAATAGTACGTCTTCTGCCCTTGCAAATCATTAATACATGTGTTGAACAGTCCGAATCGAAGACGACTCTGTTTGATTTGGTTGGATACGGCACTTTCACCTTCACCACATTTCCGTTCTCCACCATGTCACTTGTACCACGTCACCTGTACCACGTCTCTTGCCCTCCAATTCAACTCATAGTATCATTTTGTCAAAGTGCGTACTTATGGCTGAAGGAAGATATAGAGAATGTAGTAGTTGTTCTTCCAAGCCAAATTCACTATGTAAAATATTTTGAACGAGTTCTCACATATTCCAATGATGAAGTTCAACCTGGTAGGAGATGTATACTTCGGGGATTCCGTCTTCATAAATGCCTTACTGGGTTCGACCATCTATTACAGTATCTGATCATAATGGAGTTCTCTTTTCAACAAAGAAGCATCCGAGGATAAAGGATATGATAGTTGCTTGCTTCCCCTTTGATGACCATAATGTTTTAAACCCCGCAGCTCTGTTTCAAACTCCACAGTTCCATTTTTCAGCCGAAGTTTGAGATGGAGAAATTGCTTAGTTTGTTCGCACACAGCCACTCCATTTCACAGTATTTTTTACACTCTGCAATCCCGCAGCCATTTAGCGATCCCGCAGCCATTTAGTGATCCCGCAGCTGTTTTGTTAAACTCTAGGTTGTAGGTGTCATCAGGCAAAACAGGTCACATGGGTAGCTAGGGAAATGTCAGTACATGGATGGTGTTCTATTCATTCGGTCAAATTTGCTGAAAAAGACCCCGGTCAAAGGGAAGTCAAATTGGGTGTTATAACAAAGTCGCCACACTGAGTCGCCACACTAAGTCGCTGCATGTCAAGAAAAAATAATAATTTTGAATCAATGAAATGAACAAGTTATTTTCTCACTTTTCTGAAGGTATTGATTAATTTTGGACTGATAATGAAATTGAATGGCTAACTTTTTATTCAAGATTTTTAGCTACAGAGCTGTTCCTCAATTCCGCAGCCAGAAAAACCTCATTGTTCAAATCAGCCTATCTTTCTCATACAAAATCAGATTTTGATGATTTAAGTACAATTGGAAAGATCTCAACAAGATCTATACAATGAGAAATATATCATTAGAGTTTGAAATGGCAAATAATGAAATAAATTGCTGAAAAGAAGCAACATCAACTTGAGGCACTAATTTCAAAGCAGGTATAAATTCTTTTGATTTTTCCTTTGAGAACTTGTTTCATTAATACAAATTCCTAGTTTTGTGTGTAAATATCATAACTAGAGAGATTGGCCACCTCTCTCCTTTGATAATCTTATATTCCATTGCAGAAGAAGTATTAGTTTTTTTTGCAGGTTCCAGGAGGAAGGACAAATGACTACAAGGGAATGATGTCTCTCTAAGAGACCAATTTGTTTCATAAGAGGATGATCAGCAACAAAGAGGAAATATGCTGATGCAAAATCAGATCCAAACACTTGAAAAACTTTCAAATACTATTGTCTCCATCACATCCATCCATCACATCCATACTTCATAATAAACCATTCACCTCATTCCACTCCATATTTTCCATTTTCATTCACATACACTTTCCATTTCTTTTTGTCCATTCATAACCCACCAATAAAAGCAAAAGGCTCATTCACATGCTTATTGCCATTGTCATTTCTGTTCTCCATTGCCATTTTCCATGTTCACTTTCCATTCCTTGTCATTTTCATTCCGCAAATAAGCCCTGCTTCAATGCAAATTATTGAGTCCATAGTCCTTTGAGTCTAAGTTCTTTGTAAAAACACCTTGAGACTTGCATGCCTTAATGGCAAGTCTTCATGCTGACAAACAATGGGAATACATTAATGTCCCTTGTTCGTTAGATCTTCTAGGTGACTCGACATCAACAAATTCATTCGTACCTAGCAAGATGTGTTTGGGCATCTTGACTCTCATTGTCATCAATGGTGAGAGTTCTCGTGTTGACTAGTGGCATCCATTAATGGCCACTAAGCCAACAATTTCCTACTATGTTCGACATCAGAACATCTTTTCACATAGTAGGAATTGTGCCAATGAGTTTTGAAGACATGAAGACTATTATTTTCAGCATTTTGGAGCAGATTCAGCAAGTTTTAGTAGAAGCAATAAAAAGCCATCTTATCTCTCTATCCATGACTCCTCTTGTTCAGCCACTTGAAGAAGAATGTGATCAGAAGTTTTCAGCCACCACACACATACAACTCATCCATTCAAAAGGGTAAGTGAAGGTACGACATTTTCTAACTTTTAACCATAGAATTCCATAAAAAGCTAGAATGATACTTGTTGGAAAAACATTTCTCTTCCTCATTTCATAAAATTGCCAATACTATCAGTTGGGGGGGGGGAATACATTCATATTCATATCTTTCCATGTCCATAACATATTCAAGAGCTCACATACTTCCAACATATATTAATTATTACATTGCTATTATGAGCATACAATGGCTTTTGAAAAAGTGCTTAAAGGATAAATTGGATACAAACAAAATCATGGTTGTCACACAAGAACCAACCATCATGCAATCCAATAAAGATATACTTTGCAACAATAATCAAAATATCATTATGCAAAGTTCAAAGATCAAAATAGAAGGCAAAAAAAAAAAAAAAATGGTTGTAACACAAGAACCAACCATGTTGCAATTCAAGTAAAACACTTTGCAGAAATATGAAGTTATCAAATGATATCATGCAAAGTTAAGCCAAAGCTCAAGAATCAAAAGAGTCAATGTAATATATGTTGCATGAGGACATGCAATAGCTTCAGTTGGGGGGTATGTTGAGTCTTGAAAATGTCATTCATTTGCATTACACTTTCACTATTATGTCCATTATATCACCTCTATTTCACCTCCATTTCACTACTATGTCACCACATTCATCCCACTTTCATTATCATTGGGCTACCTTTATGTTTTTCCAATATTTATTATTTCTAAGCCTTTTAAGTGAATTTGTGGTTAAACATTAGAAAATAATGTGCATATGCTTATACCTAACAAATGGGTTGAGTTTGTTGACATGTGTAGGTTGAAAGGAGACTTCTAGAAGACCCTTATGTGGCACTCTAAGGCCAAATTCGAATTTGGTTGGAAAGAATCATGGGATCATGAGGATATGTGTCACATCTCCTAATTATATTGTAACTCTAAAAGACATGTGTCTTATCAGTTCCTATTTTGATTAGGACTCTAGAGGTAGAGGGAGAGATTCATGGATTATCATTAATGAGATGGCTCTCATCTTTTTGTATAAATAGGAGATCTCTCTCCTTCATTAGTTAGTCTCTCTTTAGTCTTTCCTTTAGTCTTTTCTTAGTCCTTTTAGCTTGTTAGTCTCATGGCTTTTGAAAGCTTTTGTACTTTGCACTTTTGAAGAAATTGAATAAAGCTTTGATGTTCTCAACATGGAAGGAGATGTGAAGTAGATGTCATGGAGCATATTAGGATGTAAGTAGATTAGATTTCATTTTGTAAATATTGCTTTGTAGAATGTAAGGTAGATTAGATTTTCATTCATGCAATTTTAAGTTTGCTTTGATTTCATAGGTAGAAGGGGGCCCCTGCCTTGTACAGTTTGAATTATTGCATTTTATTTTCTCCCGGGATTTGTTTTTATGTTTATGTATTTGCTTTACAAACTAATGGTATTTGAAGTTGACAGGTTCAAGCTGCTGCCTTTGTTTTTATAGCTGGTTTTTAGTCTTATTTCTCAAAGTTCTGCTAACACATGAATGATCTTTTATCATGAACTGTTATCTTTTAAGGATCAGAATACCACTAACTTGCAGTTGGCTTTGACTGCTTTTTAGACTAATCTTTCACTACTTTCTAATCATACTTTGCATAGTACATATGGCTGAAGTAGAGAGTTAGAAAGAGCAAAACGTTATCACTAGTCTTTAAAGTAGATTTTTCTCATTTTTAATCACTTTTCTAATTCAACTTGAGCTACTTCCTAATCATACTTTGCATAGTACATATGGCAGAAGTAGAGAATTAGGGAGAGATAATCATTATCTTTGGTTTTAAAAGTGACTTTCTTTTCTTTTATTTGCAGCAGCATGAATGGTGTCTAGTGCCATTGGAAGTGGTCATTTACTTTCAAGTCATTTCAAGTTCTTTGCTTTCAGTTTCATTTCAAGTTATTTCTTTCAAGCTCTTTCTTTGCAAGTTTAAAGTTTGATTACTTTCTAGACTTATTTCTAACTACTTCCTAATCGTGCTTTACACAACACATGTGTTTGAAGCAGAGTTTTAGGAAGAGTTGAACATTATAACTGGTCTTTAAAGTGGTTTTTCTTACTTGTCACCTTAGAGCTTGGCTACTTTTTGGACTTATTTCTGACTACTTCTTAATCGTGCTTTACACAGCACATGTGTTTGAAGCAGAGTTTTAGGAAGAGTTGAACATAAACTATAAAACAACGAAGTAAGAGAAAGGTTAACTAAGCACATATAGTGCACCACACTTCATCAGTTTACGATACCCGGATTGATAATTTATGTGGAGCAATTTAAGACATTAAATTGACTAAACAGACACCACGTGTCATGAGCTGGGAGGAGACTCTCTAGTTGAGACACTTGGTAGGTGCATGAGTTGACGAATACAGGCTTAGAGATGGCATGGTTGATTGTCGAGGTAGAAAATGTTCCACCCCTAGGCTCACCCTTGGGGAGGTGACTGAGAGGGAGTTACATGGTGATTTTTTCAGTTGAACAGTTCAAGGCGTTAGGTGAACATGAAGTGCAGAGGACAGTAGTCATCTTTGGTAGGATGATCCCTAGACTTCTGGTAGTACCTGAGCACATCATCAGGAGCTAGGATAGCAGATCTCACTGTGTGATTTGGTAGGCATAGAGTATCTAGATATTTGTGACACAGTTTCTTGATGCTCGATGTCTACCTATTAGATACCTATAAGAGATAGAGACGGGGCATAGAGGGGTCCCAACATATAGAAGAATAACAAAACAACATGAATAGAGGATTTGGGGTTGTGGAACTCTAGTATGGTTATGGGATCCAGGGATCCAGTGGATTGGTGGGATACTCCACTCCTTAGTGAGCCTGGTTAGAATAATAGTCAAACTAATTAATTCACAGGCATGCACATGGGGAGTCACCAAATCCCTCACCATAGGGCGAGGCAGATTGTTGCTTAGGATTGGGGTCAGCCATGGGGCGATAGGCACTGGCACTACTAAGGCACTTTGGCAGGTTGGGCCTAAACTTGATCATCGCATAAATTGTGGTCGGGAATTATGTGAGAGAGGAGGTTATGGTATGAGCGTGCTAGACAATTAGTGATGACCAGGGTGTTAGAGGGTCAATAGGATGGTTTCTTGCTACATTGGGCAGGGGGCTCTAGCATCACAATACTTGTCGGTTTAGCTACCCATAGGGGTGAGATGGTCTCTACAGGAGAGGGTCATCCAGATTTTCCACTGAGTTTCCATGATTCCCTGATGGCGTGGGAGACTTCATCAGCGTGGCAGGATGGCCAACATTCAGGAGGATCTCATGTAAGAGAGGCTTCATTCACATGGGGATTGAGTTGTATCTTAAGGGGTCTACAATCAAAGTGCATGGGGTGGACTATTTGGTAGGGAAACTTCATGAAGATTTGGACAAAGTTTTACATCGTCAGGATGCTCTACTTATTGGTAGTAGACAGAGGGGTTCTAATGCCCCTATCTGGCAGGATAGTGAGTGGAGCAAGGGGTGATCCATGTTGATCAGGTTGGCTTGGGATCTTGGTATCGAGGGACTCCTTTACTATAGGATAATACAACGATCATGGATGATCCAATGGCATATTTGGGACCTTGGTGAAGTTTGCAGCGACAGTGGGGATCCACAGATAGAGTGGGCGCTTGTTCAGGCATCGCTTGAGGACAAGCAATTTTTGGTGCATTGGAGGAGCTTGTCAGATGAGGATGATACTTGGGAGGGCAAGCACATACTTGAGCATCTTGCACTAAATTTTCTTGGGGACAAGCAACATTTGAGAGGGGAGGACTGTCATGTCCCTTGCTAAATTAATTTGGAACAAGACTAATTATTGCATTTTGGGGCCAATTTTGGAGATAGTGGGGCCCATTTGATTTTTATTAGGAGATTAGAGTTAGGAGAAGTTATTTTGTTGTGGTTAAATTACACATGGGGGCCACCCACACTAGGGAAATACACATTCCCTAGTTTGATTTGCATGGAGGTGGTTAAGTGAGGGCCCACGATGGAGGTAAAAATGGAGGGAAAAGTGCTCCACGAAATCTATATAAGGAAGACAACTCTCCTCATTTCATTCATCTTTTGGCATATCAACTTCTCTTTGGTTTCTCGAGCTTCTTAGTCGAGTCACTTGCTATTTAGCATGAATTCTTCAAGCAAAGAAGTCATCCTTTCTTCGGGGTACTTCGAGTGCCACCCTAGGAAGGTTTTTCTTCATTCTTCTAGAGAAGGGATTTCATTGTGATTTCCAATAGTTGCATTCATCTTCTGGTGGTGCGTATTACTAGAGGATGCAGTGAAGAGGAGGTCGAGTTTGCTTGTAATGGCTTGCCATGGAGTTTGGTTGGGATATTTTCCGGAGAGGAGGCTTAATAGATTTGTTGTCATCCTGGAGATTTTGGGAGCTAGATGAGAGTGCTTCTTTGTAGTTTGATTTTCGCACTTCCTGGGCTAGCGTAGAGGCAACACTTGGTGCACACGTGGGAGGTAGAGTATCACTCTTTGAGGCTGAACTTTGCTGGGGAAGTTAAGGGAAGAATTTGTGGAGGATATTGCTTCATTTTCAGAGCTTGGGAGGAGGATTTAGTTGGTGTCCCTTGCAAGCCGTATTCTTGAGCAGTTTAGAGGGCGTGGGGCATATTGGAGGTCGATTTTGGAAGGTCAAAATCCAGCCAAACCATTTCTTGGTTTTGTGAGAGGAGTCCATGGTTAAAAATTCAGAATTTTCTAGGTGATATTCAAGTATGAAATATTTATTTTTATAGCAGGGCAAATTGCTAGTTAGCTGGGGAATTTGCACCATTTTGTGGGTTTGAATTTGGTTTGGAGATAGGCCAAACCCTTTTTGGGTTTTTTTGAATTTTTCCTAAGGAGCCTAGATAGAAATTTGTATAATTTTATGAGCACCAGAGGTGGGATTTTTAGCCATATCTTTGCAGTAGACAATGCATAATTTTTGGGGACTGTGCAGTGCAATAATTTGTCAGTTGATTGTAGCTTCGGGTTTTCATTGCTTCACCTGGGCTTTTCTCCACTTGTCTTTGAGGCAAGCTCAGGTGCATTCATTCCATATTTTGTAATCTTGCACCATTTTATAATAAAATGGCTCAACTGCTTCCATAGTTCTGATTGTTTATTAAATTGTTTTAAAATTTTATGTGGTGTAAATTTGCTATTTGTTTGCATATCATTGTTTTTCCTATTTTGGCACATTACAAGGCTAATGTAGGGATGGATTTCATTAAAGGCATTCCCGTAATCCCCCATTTATCCGCTCCTATCATCACCTCCCTTAATCAATAGGGATACTCCACTTTGGCCAACATTGTGAGGGGCCCTCAGATGCTCATGTCTCCCCCAATTTGGCCACATGCCTGGGAAATTGGCATCCCGGAAAACTGACAGTTGAATGGGAAGTTTATCGTAGAAACCTTAGCTAGGCCTATATCATGTTATCCTCCTGTTCGGATTATCTGGTTTGGGGTTGTCATTTAATGGATGGAATAATTTCATCTTCAAAAACATATGACCACATCATTTATTGTCCTCCAATCCTGCCATTTTCCAAGCTCACTGCTCAATTGTAGTCCTAGGACGTTCTCCTCAAGATTATATGCTTCACTTGCCTTATTTTGCACAATCAGATTTTACCCTGGGACATACTCATGAAGAGAGGATTTGTGGGACCTGGTAGATGCCCTCACTGTAAATCTGCATTGGAATACTATATTCACCTCTTCATTCACTTCCCTTCTGCACATGACATATGGAAGAAGGTATCCTCTCTCTTGGTGACCCAGGTCATTGGTGATAATTCCTCCATTGCAGATTGGATTTTCTCTTGGGGTTTCCAATCAAAAGAGCTTCGGGTTGTTCCTCTATATGTATTTTGGGGCATTTGGCGCTCTTGGAATGAGTACATATTTGAAGAGACTTCTCCCAATCTTAATTTGACTGCACTCCATATCGTCGTTCACTTTCAAGAGATAAGACCCTGGTGTACCAAAGAATCTACTAGGTCCATCACTCTTGCTGGCTTGTCCAATATTTTTCCATTTTTTTTGATGGAGCTTCTGTCGGTGGGTGATGTGGATGTGGTGTCTCCCTTCATATCAACTCAATTATGTCTTATCAATTTAGGTGGTTTGCTGGTTTGGGCAACAACAGTAGGGCATAAATTCTCACCTTCTAGGGTTCCTTATAGGTGGCTCTATGGCTCAATGTTGATTGCATTATGGTTGTTGGTGACTCCCTTTCTATGATCAAATGGATTTAGGATTGCAACGCCTTACAAATCCCCTCACTTTTCAACTGGATGTAGTGGATTTCGGGCCTTAAGCCCCTCTTCTCAGAGATCTCCTTCCAACATGTCTTTTGGGAGAAAAATTCAGAAGTACATTCACTTTCCAAGCGTGCTTTGTCCCTACTACCCAGGTAGATACATGACAAACATTTTTATGAGGGGATCTCCCTTTCTTTGGATTCTTTTGATTTTTGTTAAACTCTTCCTGCTCCTCTTGGTTTACTTTTGGTTTGCAGGTCCCTGGTGGTTTCTAGGTTTCCTCGTCTTTGTTATATTTCCTTTTTGATCTTCTGCATTATGTCTCCTTTAACTAAACTCAACTCTTTGATCTCCCTGTTCATGCTCTGTTTCCATATGTGGCCACAAGGTGGCATTCACGATATTACTATGGCAGAATTAACTTCGCATTATGGATATTCTCAAACATGGGTATTTTCTTTGTAATTTGAACAAGATCTTCGATGATGTATAACATTTCATTTCCCATTAATGAAAAGGTTACAATTTTTTTCTCCTGGAAAAAAAACACATTCAATAATTTCATTTTGTCTTATTTTAATACCATCCCTGGATATGGTCTAAACATGGATGGTTTAGAAAAATTGGCTTGCAATAAAAATGAATATTTTCACCTATATCATTTAGTCAATAGTATGAAGACCTTCTTGTCAATGTCATTTACATTAGCGCACCTTATATCTTACTCGATACATTCATTTAACGAGAATCAAGAAAGAATCGAGAATAGGGAAAATTCTGGTGGGATTCACATGATTGGGATGGGCTTGATACTTGGTAGCTTGGATTTTGGTTTGGGGTGGAGATTTGGAATTGAAGTTAAAATTAGACTACAATTATTTTAATATACTTGTTACTTTACGTAGAATTTTTTAATTGTTATATGCAATATTTTTATAATATTTGAGAGGTAGTTATTTTTAAAGAACAAAAACAATAACTTTCTAATCTCTCTATAATATTTATGCTGTAAGGCGTTTTCTCTGGGAAGAAATCCCCTAGGTGCCACTCTGCATCGTGGGATCTGTTGTTAGACGATTGAACCATCCTCTGCCATCAGATGATGCCATAACCCTCCCACGCATGGATGATGCCATAACCGTCTCTCGGGTTTTCCATCAGATGAAACCATAACTGTCACACAGGTAACTAATGGCCATTCGTACACACTTGCTAGGAAAAATGGTTTAGGTTCTATTTATTTTATGACCTAGAAACTATATTAATTGTTTCTTCCATTCTCAAAACTTGAATGCAATCATTCTTCATCCTGAACATCTCACAACTTCGATCGATTCAATTACTATTCTCTGCTTCTAAAGCGTTTGCGTCATTTGGTTTTCTTTTCGATCAGGTGTGAACATTTATAAATACTATAAAGTACACTCAACACATCCCACATTAACTACATCCTCCTATCCATTGAAATATATTCTGCATAAACAATTTTCATTCATTCACTATATTATCTGTTCATATAAAAGTATTTGATAATCATCTAACATTAGCCATGGCTACGACCTGCAGGAATCCCCTTCTACTGGAAATATGATAACAATTCTAAGTATTGACACCAGAGTCCACGAGAATATTCTAGAAACTATCCTTGATCTCTTGGAGGCAATGCTTCAGGTATTGATTAATCTATCCCAGGTTCATCTTGGAAAAAGGTTAGATTAGATTTCAATAACAGTGGATATGAAAATGTGTGTTGTGACAATTTATAATAGAAACTTGACGGTCTAGACGCAAGGATAGTTGATTATTTCGACGCGATTGTCGGGACTAACACTGGAGGATTGAAACATAAATCAGTTTGATTGTTGTATTGTAGGATGACATGGAGTGAGTGTAATGACATGGGAGAAACTCCTCCTAATTAAGTGTATGTGGCTTGGAGTTGTTGTTAAAATAACATATATTGGTTAGTTAGTCCATTTAACATAATCAACATCATCACAATTTTTCTAAAATGTCATGAAGGTGTTTCTTTACTGTACCAAGCTTTCTAAAAATGCTTTAGGATGTTGGTTGCTTTTGTACTCTGTGATCTTACTCTAATGTAGTAGATAAAAAGTACTTTATTCTATTTAAATTAAATTGTGAGACATAAATGAAAGGATAGAAAGGAAAATAAATCCCCCGATGACAAAAAAAATGCCCATTATTGTTGATTGAGAGGATCAGATAAAATAAGTGTATTTATCTTTTTTATTATGAATGTTGGGATCTTTGTAATGCCAAGATATTTCCATGTGCAATGTCAGATTTTGCAGTTAATATTTTTTTAGCCATTTGTAGATCGAATTCTCAACAGTTTAAAGACTTTCGACACACTTGACTATCTGAATCCCGAAATCACTTTCAGAGGCTTGCGGTCAAAGAAAGAAAGATAGGTAAATATATGTACATGGACCCTTCAGAGTAGAATAATCGCTCTCGAATAAAAATCTAAACTTGCTAAACTTGTTTATCACTTAATTTTTTTTTGAAAATCTGTGGAAATTTCTTCAAGAGTTCAAGAGCTCCATATTTTGTTATTATTTTTATTTTAAAAATATTAATGGCTACTTTTTAAATATATATTATTTTTTTGATAATAATTTTCAAGTATCCTAATGAGATTTTTCTCTCTTATTGCTGATGAAGCACACACCTTCAATTTATTTCATGAAACAACAAAGGCAATACACAATCGATTCAGGCAGTACCTGCATGGATATCGAAGAGGAACTTTAGGTTTGGGTTGAATAAGGAATGGAGGATTTGTAAGAAAATGGATCAAGGTTTGAAAGACTGGATCAATCGGAGTCTTGATAACCAAGATTTAAGGTTGGAAATATTTTCTGAGAAGTATGAATGCAGTGCAGGAAGATGAATGTTGAAAAGCACAAGAGATTAGCATCAATGTGGATTTGGATCTAATCAGTGCAAAAAAACAACATCTACTATTTCTTGCTTCCGTCAATCGTTATCACTACCTTTACCATGGACTAGCTTTACAGAGAGCCATTTACAAGAACCGATTCATTTTTCGTAGCGTTAAGCTTTTCACAACATTTTTCATGCCTTTCGCTCTAATATGTGGTCAAATTCTATTTGTATAAAATTCTGATCTTTTTCCAATGCAATTTTGGATATTAAATGTGGTAACAGTGACAAAAGCATAAAAATCAAATGGTGTGAATTTTCATTTTTTTGACTTTTGTATTAATTATTAAATTGAGACAATATGAACTTTTGTTCATTTCCCTGTTCTAATAGGCAAAATTTTCCCCTTTACATAAAAACCAGATCATGTGAAGTTTCTTCTGTTGAATTTTGTATTAATCAACAAATGTTCTGTCGATTTCAAAATTTGTTGTAGATACTCAAGTTTCTTTTGTTGAATTTTGTATCAATTATAAAATTATGTGACAATATGCAATTTCGTTCGATTTCCCTATTCTAGTAAGAAAAATATTTTATTTTCTAAATGATTTAGAAAATAATTTGTGGATATTAAATTTTATTCAACGTGTTTTTCTTTGTGTTATGAACATGTACGAGCAATGCTGACTTCCATTACTTGCTGAGCGCACTGAATTCGACAATGCAGTTTTTCGGTCCAATATCCTTATTATTCATCAAACAATATCCTTATTATAATGGGTGGCTCCTAATGTCAAAAATGTCAACTGAAAAGCACACTACACCAATGTAAGAATTTACAGGGTAAGTTCCTCAGATAGAAGACCAAAGGACATTGCTCACAAACAGATCACAAATCAATACACCAATATTCTTGATGCGGTTAAAACCCTCAAAGAGGGAAACAATCCATGGCTTGAGCCAATGCGACCACTTTAGGCAATTTATTAATGTAAGAGTTTTTTTTTTTTTACATAAGCTTCTCTCATGAACGGTCACCTAACAAATGACCCTCCATGATTTTTAAATAGAGATCATTAACAGATCAAGTGTTGGTAATACCGAGGAGAGAATGAACCTTCAGATCAATTCATGTCTAGAACATATCGTGATCGTCGGATTGTAAGTTACAAAAAGTACATACTAAAGAAACACACTACACTAGACCAAGTTATACTTAATTATTTCCTATGTGTCAGAATATCCTAACACCCCCCCTTAAGAACAACTTGGGATAAGATTGAAGGATTTACAAAGATGACACAATATGAGAAGGAAGTAGGCATTAGAGCCTATTCCCCCCTTAGTGAAAAATTCTTGAACTTCAACCAATCAAAGTTTAGGAAACTTCGCCTCTTTGAGAGCCTTTGTAAAGATGTCTGCAACTTGATCATCGATTGAACAATAGTGCACTTCAAGAAAATGGTCATGAATGAGATTTCTGATGAAGTGCATATGTAGTTCAATGTGTTTTCTGCGCTGATGTTGGACTAGATCTTTGCATAGTTGAATGACACTTTGATTATCACAACAAAGTGTAGTCAGACACTGCTGCTGAAAACCAAACTCTAACAGGATCTGATGAAGCCATAGGGCTTCCTTACTGTTGAGTCCCAAACTTTCATCTTCCCTATACACCTTTTCAGCCTTCTTTTCCATTTACTTGACCCACCAAGCTGTCAAATTATTGCATATTAGTTTAAAAAGAGCTTATAAAATGGTTTCCTAACTATGTCTTGTGACTGCTGTTTGATTTAAATTTTTGTTCAATCAGCTACGGAAACTTGTCACTTTCCGCAGCCAACTCAAGTTTCCGCAGCCATTTTGTTGAAGTCCATGTTACGGGTGTCTACTGGAGAATCCGTCCACATGGGCAAGCTGCAAATGATGTGTACATGGAGCATGTCCCCTTGGTTCAGCCAAATCACTCACAAACAGCCATGGTAAAGAGCAGTCAAAGTAGTGGTCAACATAAGAGTTTTGTGGTGGCACGACTCTATTTTTACCACGTGAAGATTTGTGTGGCAAGTTCCTCAATCTTCGGAGGTGTGCTAACACCTATGGATCGATCTGCGAACCAAATCGAACAACCACCACTCCTTAGATTTAATTGTCACGGCTACCATACTGCTAGATCTCAGGACGTGGTTATTCACGTGTCTGTTTGGCAGCGCAGAATTTAGGAATTAGTTGTAGCATCCTCAGTTATAAATAACGCGTTATCATACACTTGATAGTTAGCTTTTTATATATGTAATCTTGATTGTTTTTACAAGCCCACTGTACCGTGCTATATCTTTATCTTATGACTGCATTTTAATATATGAGAAGACAATGTTCTTAAGTTCAATTCGTGACTGAGTATTGATTGGCCAAGGTTGCAGAGGGCCCCTGTACACCAAGGCTCTGTACTACTGTATAGTTTCTTTCTTTCTTTCATTATGTTACTGCTTCCATAATCATTTTCTTGTATATATTACACTGTTCTGATATTCATGTTAACTGCTGTCCATATTTTCTTTTATGCTTTCTCATGACTGTTAACTGATCAGTATTTTCTTTCAGGTTCTTGTAGATGGGCCGAAAAATTTCACATAGTTTTTAATGACTAATGACATGAAATCATCTTGTCCTTCTACTAATTTATGTTATGAGTTTTAATTCCAGCATTGTCATTCCTTTCAATTATGTTTTACTTATTTACTTTCATGCAATTTAGATCTCATATTACTCCATTTGTTTATGATTACCTCCTATAGCCAGAGCGACTCAAATAGTGAGGAATCAGAATATTAGTTGATGTAGTATTATTTAGTTTACTTTTCTGCAAGTTAGTGATTAGATTACTCATGTCATTTTCAGGGATTGAAATATGAATGCGTAGTTTAATCTTAGTTTCATTTTATGCAATTTCATTTCCTGCAATTTAGATATTAGATTACTCAATTTGTTTATGATTACCTCCTATAGGCAGAGCGAGTCGAATGGTGAGGGGTCAGAATATGAGTTGAAGTAGTGTGATTTAGTTTGCTTTGCTTATAGTCTTTGAATTCCTTTGAGTTCAGTTTTTTTCTCTTTTTATACAATAGCAAGGATACTGGGCTTCATTGTCACTAGCTTACTGTTTTGGTATATTTTTATTTTCTCTTAGGAATTGATTTCATCACAGTAAGTTTTGAAACCTTTTTGAGAATTTTAACGTTTGGAAAATCATTGTAGAAGTCACCATTACCATCCATACTTGACTTTCAATTTTGCTATCTTACATTAGGGAATCAACAGAAGATAAACCCAAAAACAAACCAAAACTCAAAAACGACAAAGAAATAAGAAATCGGTTATCTTGCATATACAGTGCACTTCACTTCAGCATTTTACGACTCTCAGATTGACATTTTAAATAGCAATTTAGGACACACTAAATTGACCAAACATTTTGGCACCATTGCTGGGGAAGTGAAACTAGGTAGCCAATTTCTTAAAAAAAAAAATAAAATAAAAAAAAAAAAAAAATTCAAGGAAGGTAAAAATTGATAACTTCTCAAAGTATGCTCTCCTCTTGCACCTAGTGTGATCTGGAGGGTCAGAAAAGAGAGTTATTGGTTTAATAATTTCTTGAGTATGCTCTCTTCTTGCACCTGGAGTGACCTGGAAGATCAAAAAGAGAATTATTAGCCCAACTTGAAGAAAAATAAAAAATGACATGCATAGAGCAAGAGATTCTATGGGAAGGTTTTTAGCTAGGGCTAAGAGTTCGATTTTTACAACTCCATCTACTTCAAGGAATAGACAAGAAACACCTCCATCATCTCCAACTCACACTCCTAGCCTTAGGATTCCTAGAATTCAAGAGGTAGTAGTTGAATTAGGAGACTCTCCCACACTATCCACTGAATCTGAGTTAGGAAAAGACCCTTTCTTTACTTCTATAGGAAAACACATTGTAATTGAGGAAGTAGAATCACCTGAAGAAGAAGAGGGAGAAATTCCTCCTCGTTCGCCATTGGTAGAAGAACCAGAGGACTCTGAGGTCTTTGAGGAAACTATCATGACAGAGGAAGTAGTAAACGGATTTGGTAGAGGTAGAGGTAGAGGAGGAGGAAACAATGGAGGAGGTAGAGGTAACAATGGGGGAAATAGAGATGGAGATAACTCATTTGGATTTCCTATAGTTGATGAGGATTCTTGAGCAACAATGAAAAACATCTCACCATCTGTCCTCCCAAACTTTCATGGGTTACGAAATGAGGATCTTGAAACATTTCTATTTGAGTTTGAAGTCATGTGTCGAACTTATGATTATCTGGAAGACTCTCAAAAACTCAAATTGTTTCCTTCAACATTGAAGGGAGCTCCTTTGAAATGGTTCATGGGATTAGTCACTCAATCCATTAGGACTTGGAATGATATGAAACAAACATTTTTGGATAGATACCTAGACTATTGTATGCCCACCAATCACAAGGATGAGGTATTCAAAATGGTGCAAAAAGAAGATGAAAACTTGGAGGATTTACTTGAAAGATTTCAATACAGCCTGAAAAGAGCAAAAATGAATAATTTAGATGAGGAAACCTTGAAAGCCCTTCTATTAAAAGCCATTAGAGATGAATGGATAGATATTTTGAACATGATGGGAAAAGGAGATATATCTCAACTTCCACTTCATGATATAGCAGAGCTATGTGTCCATCTCTCAAGGAGAAAATCTAAAACTGGAAAAGGACCTAGAGACCCTTCTCTCATTAGAGCAAACAAATCTACAACTGGATCAGTAAGTAGGGCTGAGATTAGCAACATGCTTGATGAATTCAACACTGATATTTTAGGGAGTCTTAGTGAGCAACTAAACACCCTTAGGATACAAAACAAGCAGAAAGCGGAAACTGAAGCTTTGGCCATCTTTTGTCCAAAATGTAGGAAGAAACATGCTCTAAGGGAAAATCCCTTGGATACAAAAGTTGTAGAAACATGTGTGATTTGTTCAGAAAACCATGAGACCAAGGATTGTCCTTCAATTCCTGGGCTCAAAGCTGTCTTTCAAGAAGATCCAAATTCAATTAAGTCTGTTGGGTCCCTATAATACTAGTGATTACCCCATTACTATTGTATTTATACCCCTTATTTATATTGTTGTGCCCCTATTACCCCCATATTGTTATTTCTGTGCCCCATAGAATCCCTATATTGTTATTTTTGTGGCTTTATATTATTATTGTTAGGTCGGCTGAGTTATATTGTGACTCCTTAAACTCCTATATATAGAAAGGAGGTTTTGTCATTTGTATCATCGAAGAATTGTTCATTTATGTAATGTAAAGGAGGTTTCCCCCTCAAAGGGGCTGAATTCTAAGGCGTTGATCTATCTTTTCTATCTTTTCTTGAGCTGGTTTCATAACATTTGGTATCAGAGCTTTGGATTCTAGGGTTTCGCTGCTCCAAATAGGTCATCGTGGCATTTTCACTATAACTTTTTTCTGTGACGTTTCAGAAGTTGCAAAAAACACCCATTTGAGAATAAAGTGCACTGAACCTTGGGTCCAAATTTCAGAGCTTTTCACGCGATATTTGCGGAGATATGATCTGAGGAAGTTGGCCTTTTTGCAAACTCCTGAATTACATTCAAAACAGGTGACCAGGGGAAAATCGTCATAACTTTCTCTCTGGGGATTGGATTGAAATTTAGTAAGAAGTTATAGAAAGAGGACAGATTGTAGTTTCTTGTATGCGTGTTTCAGATCCAAAGGTTGAAACAGTGACTCGTGGCACGTCGTACAAGTTCGCTCTACTGAACTAGTCTAAAAGCAAGTCACTGTGGGAGATTTCACATAACTCTTCCTTGGAGAATCCAATTTGGGTCAGACTTGTGGCATTGGAAAGAGGACACAGAAGGCTACTACAGGTCGCAATTTCAGAATTGGATGATTTGAAATTACAGAGATACATCAGATTCAATATCAGGCTTCTATAAAGTGAAAAAAGGTGTGTAGTTTTTTTTTAAATTTTTGTGTAAGCTTGGTTTAATGGAATTCAAAGGGCATAGTAAAGCATTATTATCGGTAACTGATGCCTCGAGAAAAGAAAATGCAAACACCTAGTAAGGAACCTGAAAGCTCTAGCATGACTCATGAAGAAGAGGAAGAAATGTTACATGATATATCAAAATTACAAGAATAAGTGCAACAAATGTCACGCTCACAAAAGCTAACATAAGCTAAGATAAATGGCGTGGAATCTAAGATAAAGGGCATGGAAGCTAAGATGGATGATTTGAAGAGAGACATGGCAGATTTGAAGATAGATTTGAAGACAGACAAGGAAGAATTGAAGAAGTTGCTACAAGAAAGGGTCACTAATGGTGAAAAGGTAGTAAATGAAACTCATGATGAGAACAAAAGAAATGTTAATCATGATTCCATAGACGCTAATGTTGGATCGAAGAATCACCATATTCAAAAAATCGATATGAGGAAGTTTGATGGCAAGGATCCCGCCACATGGATATTACAGATGGAGCAATTCTTCGATCTCAATAATGTGCAAAACGCACAAAAGGTACGTATGGCAACTGTATATTTGGAACCAAATCAGTTTGTATGGTATCTGTTAGAGTCGGTCTAGTAGCCCTCCATTAGCGATCAAAGCTCTTTGCATTTGCATAAATAGGTGTCTCATCAGTGTCATTTTTGCATTCCATTAGGCATGCCATAACCCTGATGGAGGAGCTGGTGCCTTTGTCCCCCTCTTGGCATTGCTGGATCAAGGTTGTTTCAGTCCTTAGACTCTTTCAAGCTTACTTGTCTTGTCTTGAAGTCAAATTCTAGGTCTAGGGTTTTGGTCAAGATTGTCTTCAAGGTCATGTCTCTGAAGGTCAATAAGTGCCCAACAAGCTAGAGGGATGATTTTCAAAGTATTTCTTCGAAGATTCTATCTTGTACAGTTAAATTTCACCTTGGATTTAAAAACCCTGTTTTTAAAGCCAAGGTCATTTTTCAAAATTTTGTAAAAAATGGTAAAATTTCAAAAGGCTTCAAAGGACAACATGTAACCCTAGCTCCCTTGCCAAGATCCCTTAGATGTTATCCTTGCAAAAAGTATCGAGCAAAAGCATCAAATTAGTCAATTTCAGGATAAAAGGAAACCAAAAACATCAAGTTTATAAAGTGTCAAAGAAAAACATTATAAAGTGGGTTTGGGCATGAAATTATTTCAAATCAAAGTTATAAAAGCCCAATCTCCCTCCATTTACCCTCATTGTGCATCTAACTCACTTGCAAGAGAGATTGGGCGAGGGTTGGAGCGAAATTGTGAGCAGACCAGGCGCGCGACCCGTCAGACCAGGCGCGCGACCCGTCAGAGGCGCGCGACCCGTCAAGCGCCTTCCAGCAGTGTTATTTTCTAACGGGCGCAACCCGTCAGTGGCGCGCGACCCGTTGGGTGAGGCGCGCGACCCGTCAGCGCCCTCCTTATCAAACTGCCTGCAAATTCATCCAAGGAACCACCAAAATCGCCGAATTTCCTAAGGTAGGCCCTCCAACTTAAAAATTGTTGCTTGTTATGGTCTAAGGAAATCGTGATTGCATTTTTAAAGATCTATATTTGCAAGAGAAAAGCTCCATGTGGCTGTGGTTTTATATTATAAAAAAATGGCTAGGGTTTTATGCTGTTTTAAGGTATTCCCTTGTAATCATTTTTCCCCATTTCCCATTTCATTTTCCTTGTCTTCCTATGTAAATTTCCCTTTTAAATTTGTAAAGAAAAACTAAACCCTACCCCTCTTCCCTCAAAAATAAAAAAAAATCATGCCCTAATCCTACCTCTCATAATACCCATGTAACAAATTTATATAATGATGCATATGCAATGATTTTGCAATGATTTTTCCCAAAAATCCCTGTTTTATATATTTATTCCCATTTTCCCTCTAAAATGTCCCTCCCCTAACATTCCCCTCGTGCTCCTTGTCCCCTTGAAACAACATTTTAATCAGCATTTTATCAAGCAGAAACAGCAGTACATTTTAGCCACTTTGCTCCTTAAACAATGTCAGAAACCGAAACCAATTACGAGCAAAGTGATGACCAGGCATCAGCTTTAGAGATTGAGGTACAGAGGAGGCCTCATAAGGGTGGAAAGGGCGGTCATCATAAGAGAGAGGAGCCCACTTCTTTGACAAATTTACAGGCTTGTCCTATGGCAGTATCATGTTTCTAGTATATGTCTTGTTATGAGTTTTGTGAGAGGATCTCTCGGATTCAGCATCACAGAGAGTTTGCTCGCCTATTTGTTTTACATTTGCATGATGGACATGTCAACCTTGCCGGGGTGGACTTTATGACACCCGAGATGATTGCACAGGCCACAGGGATACCTAATGTCGGAGAGGTATGGAATAAGCGCAAGGTGTTGGATAGTGTTCATTTTGAGCCTTTCGTTAGACCCGCACTCATGAGACACTTGACAGGTGTGTTCCCCTTCAGATTTCTCAGGAGTGAGTATACTCCCATGATGAGGCTCATCATGCTCTATTTTACCTGTGAGGGCAGATTTTCACAGGTATATTCATACCATATTCGCCTATTGATGCACTTCACACGGGTACGGATGATGAACATCCCTGTTTTCTTCTATCAGAACATTGAGAGGATGGTGTCCATGATGCAGAGGAAGAGCCCGACACAGCAGTATAGGAGCCTTTACCATTATGGTTTGATTCAGCTTGTGGTGTTACATCAGTTGGCTCAGCAGGGCATCTCATGGGAGGAGTTCATCTCTCGTGAGATTTTCACAGCACCACCACCGCCACATCCTGAGGTTATTCACGAGGAGGGAGGACCATCACAGCAACATGACATCCCCGTCACTAGACATGTCAGCTCCTCACCTTTGGTTACTTATCAGAGAGGCCAGAGGGCCTTATTTGCAGAAGCTCGGCGAGTACTTTCTCCACAGCATGTGGAAGGGGTCTCGCCTTCTTCATCAGCTCAGCGAGTTTTATCTCCACAGCAGGTGGAAGGGGCCTCGCTTTCTTCAACAGCACAGGCAGCACAGAGGGGCAATCAGCCCAAGATTGATGAGGGGCCATCAGGTGTTCCAGCTATCGAGCTTATTGATCTTGATGTCAGTTCTCCTAGCCTAGAGTCGAAGGAGATCATTCAGCACCTTAGAGCTGAAAATGATGCATTGCAGAGGAGATTAGAGGGGGCACAATGGACAATCTCATATCTAGAGCAGCGCGAAAAACACTTGGAGGATGAGCAAGCTCTTGATGAGTTGTGGAGGATTCGTAGTGACCGCAACTCGAATCGAAGAAGACCCGGTGATCCATTGCCCGCTGAGCGAGAGTCCATGCTTATCCAGCTCAATGCTCACTTGGAGAGGTTGTTGGCTAAGGCCAACCAAGATAAAAAATTGTTGAGAAACATGAAGAACCATTATTGGGCGAGAATGCACGTGTGCAAGGCAAAGATGAAGATGTTCCAAAGGCGGTTGGCCAAGGCACAAAAAAGGAGAAAGAGGCCCGATCCCCTCCATATCTTGGCCGAGGCCTCACTGAAGGACCAAGGCACTAAATAGCCTAGCCACAGCACAAATCCCAAGAAATTTTGAGCATTTTTGGTAAATTTTGGTTTTTTCAGGCAATTTACAGGTTTTCTCCATTAACGGGTCTCACCCCCCGTGCAACCCTTTCTCTTGGCAACTTAATTTTGCAAAAACTCAGCATTTCCAGATTTTTCATGAAAATTTACATATGCTCATCCATTGCCAAGAGATTTTATGAAGTTTTGGGCCTCCAGAAAGTCAAAAAACAAGCAAAAAATGACTTTCTGCCACATTTTTGAGACACAGAAAGCAGTCTTGGGAGATTGCAATTTTGGAGGGACAAATGACAACCAAATTCAGAAATTCGAGTTGGGTTGGAAAGTAGACTCACAGACCTTTCCAACAAGCCTACTCGTGCCTCATATGGACACCTTTAAGTGCTCCAAAAGTGCTCTCAAAGGCGCGCGACCCGTCAGGATTTGGCGCGCGACCCATCATGAAAATTTCTCAGAAATTTCAGTGTACAGCTCAGCAAAACGCAATTTTGGCTATGTTTGACTTTTTGGAGTGGATTGTTATCCTCCTTGATGTAAATAATGTAATTTTTTGATACTTTTACACTTATGTATCTCTTCTAGAAGATTCATTCATGAAATAGGTGAAAATTAAATGAATGAATTGGTTTCCTAGCTTATAGAGGCAAGTTGTTTTGACTGCCTAGTTTTCAGTGCTTAGTTTAGAAGTGGTTGAAACAACTCCTAGGATAGTGAGCTCGACCCCTAGAGGCAGGGAAAGATGTTAGAGGATCTATATTATGTACTTTATTGCTCATTTTCATGGTTGGACTCTTGAGGAAGAAGCTATCATTGTATTATTCACTGTATCTCTGCAATTTTTGGCAAAGGAAGACCAGGGTTTTGCAGTCCTTTTTGGGATTCTTGTGGTCACATGTATTGATGGTGTGTTTCTCTTTGTACTTGTAAGTGTGTTATGTGAATCATTTCCTTACTTTTCCTTCTGCAAATTAGGCAAATGAAGTGTTAAAGTAGAATTCATGACTGTCATGCTCTGCTTTTAAGTTTGCTTAATATCAATGTTTTCAACTGTTTAAGGGGAATTCAAGGTTATTGCTTGCTCTCCTTAACTCCTCACCAGTCATTCTCATCCATCCATCTCTATCAAGGGCATCAATACTGTTTCCTACCTCGCCCCAAAGAACTCCCTGCGAAAACTGTGTCCAATCCCCGCACCCGAAATTGCCATTCCCCAATTTTCCACCAAAAACCCTAAAAATCCCAAATCAACTCTTTTGATCAGTTTACTAGCCTAAAATCAGTGTTACCCTATTGGTTATCTCGCCCATTGAAGATCTTTATCGAGATAGACTAGAGAGAGCCCTCTCCTGCCCCGTAGGGCTAGCTACGAGGCTAAGTGGTTTGATGTTGCCTTGAAGTTTACCTTTCTCAGCCTGAGGTGAAATTTCAAGTGCTAACATACTGGCGACCATACTGGGGAGAACAAATTGCTTGTTGATTGATGTGTTGGTTTCATAAGTCTTAGACGGAGCCTGAAGTTATGCCAGGTAGCCTTCGAAACGCTTTTGCTTTGCATTAGCGGAAGTAGATAAACGCTGCTTCAGTCAATCTCCGTGAGCTTGTGAATACAACACTTCATTTGCATTTTACCCCAGTACATGTATCAAGTTCAGATCTGATTGTTGATAGTGGACAACGATCAGACACTGACAAGGCTGAAATCATTCACTGGCGACTCCTTCACTGAAAACTCCAGAGATCAATGCTTCATGGTGACTTCACTGCAGGAAGACTAGTAGCTTTGAGCTTTTCAAGATGGATCGGATTGCAAGAAGATATGCTCCCTTGAGCCGAGATCACATCCCTGGTTTTCCAAATAAAATTCCAAAGGTAGATTGGTCAAGGAATCTGCCTATATTTAATGATGATGGTAAGAAGGATGCTGCTTTACATCTAGTTAGATTTCACATGCATATTCGCAAATTGAAGGTGGATTTTCCTGAAGATTGCTTGATGAAGATATTCTTGGCCACTCTGGAAGGTAAAGCCCAATCATGGTATGAAAGTTTGCCGCTTGCTTGTATTTACTGTTTAAAGGATTTTCATGCTATGTTCATTTAACGATATAAGGACTCTTATCCATCATTAAATTTAGTTCAAGACTGTTGCAAGCATGCTTATAGTTTTATTGAAAGCCTTGAGAAATATTATGAAGATGATAATTTTATGGATGTTGAGATCATGGAGGCTCTGTATGAAAATCCGTTTCAGCAGCACACAGAAATCTTAGAGGATACTTGTCAAGATCAGCAGGCTGAAGATTTCCATATGGCTGAAAATGAGGAAAGAGCAAATGTTGTTTCAGATCTACCCACAGAAGAAGATAGCGTGAAGGGTAGTCAAGATTCAATTTCAAAATGTGATGTAGTCAAGTCAGCTATTTTAGATCAACATTCAGATCATGATGACCAAGAATACCTTGTGCTGAATCCTGAAAAGGAGAATTTTGTTGTTGAGATCATAGACAGCGGTATGGATTCAAATGTTCTCAGTCGTGCTGCCAGTCTGTCATTAGAACCGAGTCTTCATGAGGAGGTCATTCAGTATGCTCATGAACAACAAGGTGAGATCTTTGCTCAAGCAAGTGAAAAAGTTTCTTTGAGTGAATTTGTGGCAAACGATCTAAATGGTAATATTGTGCTTGATAATATTGAAGAATGTAATAAGGAACTTGATAATTTGGTTGTGATATCATATGAAGATGACCTACAGCACATTCACACCATAGAAGAACAAAACATTCAGGATTTCCATTCAGATTTCTCTTCATATGTTTCATGTGCTGAAATGCTTTTCCAAGAAGAGATCTGCTCATCCTTTTGTTCAGAGTTTTTTGAAGCCCATGAGCATACTTTCACCGAAGCACATGAGGAAGGAAAATCAGAAATTGAAACAAAGGACACCTTCTTCTTTCAACAAGAGGTAAATATTCATGTTTTTCAAGATCCAATGGAAGCCCTGTTGCAGTCAACAGTGAAGGTGATTATTGCAGTATTCAGTGATGAAGGAGAACATGGTCAACTATATTTTTGGATGCCTAGTTACCAGTATTTATTGTTGACCAGAAGATCTAATCAGGAGAATCAATCAAGAAGGCATCTGCTTGATTGGTTGCATTGGCATTTTGATATAGTTTGATGGTATATTGTTTTGTAAGAAACACAGGTGGTTGTCATCATGATTTCAAATCTTGATGGACTGCTGCCCTTCAATAAGCTTTGTAAGTTTTTGTTTTAGTTAAGTCAGTCATGAGTCATTTGTGAGTCAGTTTTCAGTCATGCAATTTAGCTTGAGTTTTTGACTCCATTGCCCAATGATTATAAAGCACTGGTCTGCTCTCCCAGAGGTCTAAGGTTCTTGGTACCTCCAAGGAGCTACCATCCCCATTGGAGCCAATGTTAGAGTCGGTCTAGTAGCCCTCCATCAGCGATCAAAGCTCTTTGCATTTGCATAAATAGGTGTCTCATCAGTGTCATTTTTGCATTCCATTAGGCATGCCATAACCCTGATGGAGGAGCTGGTGCCTTTGTCCCCCTCTTGGCATTGCTGGATCAAGGTTGTTTCAATCCTTAGACTCTTTCAAGCGTACTTGTCTTGTCTTGAAGTCAAATTCTAGGTCTAGGGTTTTGGTCAAGATTGTCTTCAAGGTCATGTCTCTGAAGGTCAATAAGTGCCCAGCAAGCCAGAGGGATGATTTTCAAAGTATTTCTTCGAAAGATTCTATCTTGTACAGTTAAATTTCACCTTGGATTTAAAAACCCTGTTTTTAAAGCTAAGGTAATTTTTCAAAATTTTGTAAAAAATGGTAAAATTTCAAAAGGCTTCAAAGGACAGCATGTAACCCTGGCTCCCTTGCCAAGATCCCTCAGATGTTATCCCTGCAAAAAGTATCGAGCAAAAGCATCAAATTAGTCAATTTCAGGATAAAAGGAAACCAAAAACATCAAGTTTATAAAGTGTCAAAGAAAAACATTATAAAGTGGGTTTGGGCATGAAATTATTTCAAATCAAAGTTATAAAAGCCCAATCTCCCTCCATTTACCCTCATTGTGCATCTAACTCACTTGCAAGAGAGATTGGGCGAGGGTTGGAGCGAAATTGTGAGCAGACTAGGTGCGCGACCCGTCAGACCAGGCGCGTGACCCGTCAAGCGCCTTCCAACAGTGTTATCTTCTAACGGGCACGACCCGTCAGTGGCGCGCGACCCGTTGGGTGAGGCGCGCGACCCGTCAGCGCCCTCCTTATCAAACTGCCTGCAAATTCATCCAAGGAACCACCAAAATCGCCGAATTGCCTAAGGTATGCCCTCCAACTTAAAAATTGTTGCTTGTTATGGTCTAGGGAAATCGTGATTGCATTTTTAAAGATCTATATTTGCAAGAGAAAAGCTCCATGTGGCTGTGGTTTAATATTGTAAAAAAATGGCTAGGGTTTTATGCTGTTTTAAGGTATTCCCTTGTAATCATTTTTCCCCATTTCCCATTTCATTTTCCTTGTCTTCCTATGTAAATTTCCCTTTTAAATTTGTAAAGAAAAACTAAACCCTACCCCTCTTCCCTCAAAAATAAAAAAAAATCATGCCCTAATCCTACCTCTCATAATACCCATGTAAACAAATTTATATAATGATGCATATACAATGATTTTGCAATGATTTTTCCCAAAAATCCCTGTTTTATATATTTATTCCCATTTTCCCTCTAAAATGTCCCTCCCCTAACATTCCCCTCGCGCTCCTTGTCCCCTTGAAACAACATTTTAATCAGCATTTTATCAAGCAGAAACAGCAGTACATTTCAGCCACTTTGCTCCTTAAACAATGTCAGAAACCGAAACCAATTACGAGCAAAGTGATGACCAGGCATCAGCTTCAGAGATTGAGGTACAGAGGAGGCCTCATAAGGGTGGAAAGGGCGGTCATCATAAGAGAGAGGAGCCCACTTCTTTGATAGATTTATAGGCTTGTCCTATGGCAGTATCATGTTTCCAGTATATGTCTTGTTATGAGTTTTGCAAGAGGATCTCTCGGATTCAGCATCACAGAGAGTTGGCTCGCCTATTTGTTTTACATTTGCATGATGGACATGTCAACCTTGCCGGGGTGGACTTTAAGACACCCGAGATGATTGCACAGGCCACAGGGATACCTAATGTCGGAGAGGTATGGAATAAGCGCAAGGTGTTGGACAGTGTTCATTTTGAGCCTTTCGTTAGACCCGCACTCATGAGACACTTGACAGGTGTGTTCCCCTTCAGATTTCTCAGGAGTGAGTATACTCCCATGATGAGGCTCATCATGCTCTATTTTACCTGTGAGGGCAGATTTTCACAGGTATATTCGTACCATATTCGCCTATTGATGCACTTCACACGGGTACAGATGATGAACATCCCTATTTTCTTCTATCAAAACATTGAGAGGATGGTGTCCATGATGCAGAGGAAGAGCCGGGCATAGCAGTATAGGAGCCTTTACCATTATGGTTTGATTCAGCTTGTGGTGTTACATCAGTTGGCTCAGCAGGGCATCTCATGGGAGGAGTTCATCTCTCGTGAGCTTTTCACAGCACCACCACCGCCACATCCTGAGGTTATTCACGAGGAGGGAGAACCATCACAGTAGCATGACATCCCCGTCACTAGACATGTCATCTCCTCACCTTTGGTTACTTATCAGAGAGGCCAGAGGGCCTTATTTGCAGCAGCTCGGCGAGTACTTTCTCCACAACATGTGGAAGGGGTCTCGCCTTCTTCATCAGCTCAGCGAGTGTTATCTCCATAGCAGGTGGAAGGGGCCTCGCTTTCTTCAGCAGCACAGGCAGCACAGAGGGGCAAGCAGCCCAAGATTGATGAGGGGCCATCAGGTGTTCCAGCTATCGAGCTTATTGATCTTGATGTCAGTTCTCCTAGCCTAGAGTCGAAGGAGATCATTCAGCACCTTAGAGCTGAAAATGATGCATTTCAGAGGAGATTAGAGGGGGCACAATGGAAAATCTCATATCTAGAGCAGCGCAACAAACATTTGGAGGATGAGCAAGCTCTTGATGAGTTGTGGAGGATTCGTAGTGACCGCAACTTGAATCGAAGAAGACCCGGTGATCCATTGCCCGTTGAGCGAGAGTCCATGCTTATCCAGCTCAATGCTCACTTGGAGAGGTTGTTGGCTAAGGCCAACCAAGATAAAAAATTGTTGAGAAACATGAAGAACCATTATTGGGCGAGAATGCACGTGTGCAAGGCAAAGATGAAGATGTTCCAAAGGCGGTTGGCCAAGGCACAAAAAAGGAGAAAGAGGCCCGATCCCCTCCATATCTTGGCCGAGGCCTCACTGAAGGACCAAGGCACTAAATAGCCTAGCCACAGCACAAATCCCAAGAAATTTTGAGCATTTTTGGTAAATTTTGGTTTTTTCAGGCAATTTACAGGTTTTCTCCATTAACGGGTCTCACCCCCCGCGCGACCCTTTCTCTTGGAAACTTCATTTTGAAAAAAATCAACATTTCCAGATTTTTCATGAAAATTTACATATGCTCATCCATTGCCAAGAGATTTTATGAAGTTTTGGGCCTCCAGAAAGTCAAAAAACAAGCAAAAAATGACTTTCTGCCACATTTTTGAGACACAGAAAGCAGTCTTGGGAGATTGCAATTTTGGAGGGGAAAATTACAACCAAATTCAGAAATTCCAGCTGGGTTGGAAAGTAGACTCATATACCTTTCCAACAAGCCTACTCTTGCCTCATTTGGACACCTGGAAGTGCCCCAAAAGTGCTCTCAAAGGTGCGCGACCTGTCAGGATTTGGCGCGCGACCCGTCAGGATTTGGCGCGCGACCCATCAGGCAAATTTCTCAGAAATTTCAGTGTACAGCTCAGCAAAACGTAGTTTTGGCTATGTTTGACTTTTTGGAGTGGATTGTTATCCTCCTTGATGTAAATAATGTAATTTTTTGATACTTTTACACTTATGTATCTCTTCTAGAAGATTCATTCATGAAATAGGTGAAAATTAAATGAATGAATTGGTTTCCTAGCTTATAGAGGCAAGTTGTTTTGACTGCCTAATTTTCAGTGCTTAGTTTAGAAGTGGTTGAAACAGCTCCTAGGATAGTGAGCTCGACCCCTAGAGGCAGGGAAATATGTTAGAGGATCTATATTATGTACTTTCTTGCTCATTTTCATGGTTGGACTCTTGAGGGAGAAGCTATCATTGTATTATTCACTGTATCTCTGCAATTTTTGGCAAAGGAAGACCAGGGTTTTGCAGTCCTTTTTGGGATTCTTGTGGTCACATGTATTGATGGTGTGTTTCTCTTTGTACTTGTAAGTGTTTTATGTGAATCATTTCCTTACTTTTCCTTCTGCAAATTAGGCAAATGAAGTGTTAAAGTAGAATTCATGACTGTCATGCTCTGCTTTTAAGTTTGCTTAATATCAATGTTATCAACTGTTTAAGGGGAATTCAAGGTTATTGCTTGCTCTCCTTAACTCCTCACCAGTCATTCTCATCCATCCATCTCTATCAAGGGAATCAATACTGTTTCCTACCTCGCCCCAAAGAACTCCCTGCAAAAACTGTGTCCAATCCCCGCACCCGAAATTGCCATTCCCCAATTTTCCACCAAAAACCCTAAAAATCCCAAATCAACCCTTTTGATCAGTTTACTAGCCTAAAATCAGTGTTACCCTATTGGTTATCTCGCCCATTGAAGATCTTTATCGAGATAGACCAGAGAGAGCCCTCTCCTGCCCTGTAGGGCTAGCTACGAGGCTAAGTGGTTTGATGTTGCCTTGAAGTTTACCTTTCTCAGCCTGAGGTGAAATTTCAAGCGCTAACAGTATCAATGGCTTTGCTCTCATAAACAATTTATCACTTGGGCAATTTTTATGGAAGAATTGATAGCACATTATGAAGATACAACAAGCAACACTTTTTTTAGCCAATTGATAAGTCTCAAACAAAAGGGTTCAGTAATGGAGCACATTGAGGAGTTCCAAAAATTGAACATAAGGGTAAAAGATATTCCAGAGGAGCATAGGATTGATGTGTTCATAGGGTCTTTAAAGGATAATATCCAACATGATGTTCACCTTTGGGAACCTGATTCATTAGAGAAGGCATTCAAGTTAGCAAGAAAAATGGAAAGCAAAATTATGGCAACCAGGAAGCATACCACTCACAACTATAAAGACGGAAGTGTTGTTGCCCGTAGTTTTCCACAACCTATAAGGTTGACACTACAACAATTGGAAGAAAAAAGAGCAAAAGGGCTTTGTTATAGTTGTGATAGCAAATACACTAAAGGTCATAAGTGTGCTGAGAAGAAATTATTCTACATAGATTGTGAAGAGGAAGAAGAAAAGGAGAAAGAAAGGTCAAAAGAAGAAGATATACTCCAGGAACAAAGCCTAGATGAAGAAAAAATAAATCCGACCATATCTTGTAATGCATTGGCAGGAATTACCACTCCTCAAACCATCAAGATAGAAGGACAAATCAAGAAGAAAAAGGTAATAGTGTTGATTGATTCAGGAAGCACCCACAATTTTATTCATTGTAGGGTAGCAAAAGAATTGAATTGCTTCCTATATCCAGCACTAGAGTGTCAAGTGATGATTGCAAATGGAGGAACAATAAATTGCTCTGGAAAGTGCCATAATATCAAGCTATCCATGGGAGAATATGTATTGACTAGCCCAATGCATTCCATTCCAATGGGAGGTGCTGATGTTGTACTAGGAGTCCAATGGCTACAATCCTTGGGTACAATAGCTTTTAATTTTCAAGAAATTTTCATCAAATTTTCTACGGAAGGAAAGGAAGTTGAATTAAGGGGTATTGCAGGGAAACTAGGAAAGATAATCAGCTCTAATGGCATGACAAAGCTTCTAAAAAAGGAGCAAAGAGGTGTAATTGCACAATTATGTTCGCTAGATGTTTCCACATTGGAATCATCTATTTCTCCAGATCTCCAAAACGTCCTGGACAATCATTCCAAGGTATTTGAGACTCCCAAAGGTCTCCCACCTATGCGTTATCATGATCATGCTATTCATCTGATACCAGGAAGTGTTCCTCTAAACATCAGGCCGTACAGATATCCCTATGTCCAAAAAAGTGAAATTGAACGTATGGTTGCATAAATGCTAGAGGCTGGTATAATTCAATCGAGTCAAAGTTCTTTCTCAGCTCCAGTAGTATTGGTGCACAAGAAAGATGGATCATGGCACATGTGTCTGGATTATAGGGAGCTCAACAAGCTCACTATTAAAGATAAGTTCCCCATTCCTGTTATTGATGAATTACTGGATGAATTGCATGGATCAATTTACTTCACCAAGTTGGATCTTCGTTCGGGATATCATCAAATCAGAATGAAGATTGAAGACATTCCGAAAATGGCATTTAGAACTCATGAGGGTCATTATGAATTTTTGGTCATGCCTTTTGGCCTTACCAATGCACCTTCAACATTTCAAGGTTTGATGAATTCAATTTTCAAACCATTCCTTAGAAAATTTGTGTTAGTATTTTTTGATGATATACTAATCTACAGCAAGTCTTAGAAGGATCATGTTGAACATGTTGACAAGGTGCTACAACTATTGGAGGAGAAACAATTATATGCAAAAAGATCCAAATGTTTCTTTGGAGTCCAGGAGGTCGAATATCTGGGTCATATTGTATCTCATGAAGGAGTTAAGGTAGACCCTAGAAAAATTAAAGCCATTAAGGAATGGAAAACCCCCACATCGATCAATTATCAAACTAGATGGTGTATTAGAAGACATTTCGGTCTCCTTAGACTCTTGGGAATATCCAGTAGATTTCATGATTTTAACTCTCAAGAGTAATCTAGGGGGTCACCCACTCATTTTAGGAAGACCTTGGCTAGCCACAACTGATGCTTTTATTAGTTGTAGATTTGGGGATATGTATATTTCTGATGGTAATTCGACAAAGAAATTCAATTTGTATCCTCCAACAAAAGCAATTACAGAAGTAGGAGATAATGAATGGGTTGACGATGAGGACACTATACAACCTGTCTTTACCATTTCTGAAATTAGTGAAGATAGTCAAATTCTGAATACATTAGAAAACTTTGAAACATCTTCAGAATATGACCACACACAATTTCAGTTAGATTCTGACATTGAGTATCTATCATCTAGACAAATGTCTCTTTACTCTATGGAAGAGTTTGGTAGTTCCACCATTGAGATCTTTCCAGGTAAAACATTGAATATCAATAAAAACTTGGAGAAATCACAACAAGGAGAGCTAACCAAAATCTTGCAAAAACATTCTACTACATTTGCATGGGAGTATACTGATATGAAAGGTATTGACCCTAAGACTTGCATTCATCACATCTACATTGAGGAAAATAGTAGACCAATCAGACAACCTCAGAGAAGGATGAATCCAAACCTTAGGGAGATAGTGAAAGAAGAGCTCCAAAAACTACTCAATGTAAACTTCATTTATCCAATTTCAGATAGCCGATGGTTTTCTCCTTTGGTTATAGTACCTAAAAGGAATGGTAAATGGAGGGTATGCACTAATTACAGGGAATTGAACAAAGAAAATTTGAAGGATCACTTTCCTTTACCCTTTATTGATCAAGTATTACATACTCTAGCAGACAAAAAGTACTTTTCATTTTTGGATGGTTTTAGTGGCTATAATCAGATTCAGGTAGCACCTGAAGATCAAGATAAGACCACATTTACCTGTCCATGGGGAACTTTTGCCTACCGAGTGCTTCCTTTTGGATTATGTAATGCACCCGCAACATTTCAAAGGGCAGTACTAGG
The DNA here is from genome assembly GCA_031772625.1 of Pinus tabuliformis. Taxonomy (NCBI): domain Eukaryota; kingdom Viridiplantae; phylum Streptophyta; class Pinopsida; order Pinales; family Pinaceae; genus Pinus; species Pinus tabuliformis. The sequence continues at coordinate 681,988,040 of CM062811.1, forward strand.
AATCTTTTCTGATCTAATCCATGATTGTGTAGAGGTTTATATGGATGATTTTACAGTTTATGGTAATTCATTTGAAGAGGCATTAGAGAATTTGGAAAAAGTCCTTATAAGATGTAAAGAAACAAACCTTTCATTGAGTCATGAAAAATGCTTTATGATGTTTACTGAAGGTATTGTTTTGGGACATCATATTTCAGGGGATGGGATTAAAGTTGATAGATCAAAAGTTGAAGTCATCTCCAAGTTGCCTATTCCAAATTGTCAAAAAGATGTTAGAAGTTTTCTAGGATTTACTGGGTACTATAGAAGATTTATAGAAAACTTTACCAAAATAGCATCTCCCCTCTTCAAATTACTTACAAAATACTATGAATTCAAAAGGGATCTTGATTGTCAATCAGCATTTAAAACTTTGAAAACAAGAATATCTGAAGCACCCATTTTGAGAGGACCAAATTGGAAACTTCCTTTCCATATTTCTACAGATGCTTCAGATATAGCTCTAGGAGCTATGTTGGGTCAAAAGGATTTAGTTCCTTATGCCATTTACTATACCAGTAAAAATTTGACTCCCACTGAGTTGAACTATACTGTAACTGAAAAAGAGTTCTTAGCTGTTGTTCATGCAATCAATAAGTTTATACATTATATAACAGGCTATGAAACTTTTTTCCGTACTGATAATCCTGCAATTAGATATCTAATAAATAAACCTGTTACTAATGGCAGAGTTACAAGATGGCTCTTACTTTTACAAGAATTCAATATTATTGTGTTGGATAGACCAGGGAAACAAAATACAGTAGCTGATTTCTTGTCTAGGATCCAAAATACTAACGAAGATTCTCTTGTAGAGGATAAGTTTCCAGATGAATATTCATTTGCAGTAACTAATAAGACTCCTTGGTATGCAGATATTGCTAACTATTTGGTTACAGGGTGATCAGGTGCTCATGTCCTAAGTGTCGTAAAATGCTCAAAATTTAAAGTGCTCAAAACTAGTTCAAAGTTAAACGACTGGAAAGTGCTCATCTTCCCAATTCCAGCACCGCAAACGGTTCGAAAAACGGTCGCCGTATGAGGAAGTTATGGCAAAAAGACGAATTTGTCAATAACATTGGAAATTTTAATTTTTGAAAAAAAAATAAAAAAGGAATATTCTGCAGAATATTCCTTGGAATATTCCAAGGAATATTCTCTTTTCAGAAACCAATCACAGGCTGCCATGTGGCAGGCCCGGAGGCCGCCACGTGGCCCCCAGATGATGTCAGCAAGCTAATGGGCTGGGCGGATATAATCAAATTTTTTTTTGGTCGGATGGGGGATCGAACCCGCGACCTATTGACAACAAGCCCCACGCCTTAACCATCGCACCACATGACCGTTCTTGTTTTGGATGGCGGCAAATTTTCATATGAGGTTTAACGTTCTGTTGGGCGGGGCCCGAAGGGGGCCAGCCCCTAAGGGCCAGCCCCCCTTTCATATGACCACGACCCAGAACCAAGGGCTTAAGCCCCAACCGCCAGCCAAACTGCCAGCACGAACTCCGAGGACAACATTAAATGTAACTGCAGTTTTGGCAGAAATTCTGGCAGGAGCGCCAAAATTGGTGGGCCCTCCATATTTGGCGGGCCTAACTGGACATTAACTAAAGTTAGCTGGAGTTCTTTTAGGCTAAACTAGAGGGGATCATTAAATGGCCATAACTTTGGCTAGGAAAGGCGGTTTTGGACGATTTTTTTTTGATTTTGGGTATTTTCAACCTTATGAAGCCATTGGTGCAGGTCTTACAGCTATCTGCGGTCATTTTCAGAGGTTTTGGAGCCGTGAAAGTTTTAGGAGCCACCAGGGCCCAGTTTTGTGAAGACTGTATAGGGTTGCAGGTATCCATTGGAGGTGATCCAATAGTCAATCCTGAAGGATTCAAGTGTTCTGAATCCATTTTTACCATCTATTTCACCTGTATATGCTTCTATTCAACTGTATTTTCAATTTGAGCATTTAATGAAAACAAGGACAAGCCCATTTGGGAGCTTTGGACCCAGCAGATGTAGCCTAGGAGGGGTGAACTGCTTTATCAACTTCTTTTGCATCTGTGGTTGAGTTATTTTACAGAACAAATTTGTTTTAGTGTTTTAAACAGTAAAAGGAAATAAATCTGCTATGCTTAAATGGGTCATGAACAGCTGAAAATTTCATTTGTTTTCTTTCTGCAAGACATGGAAATCTTTTAAACATGTATATTTCTGAATTGAATACCTTGCAAACAAATTACAAGTAGTTTCAAATTCAGATCAAGTTGGTATCAAAGCTCAGGGTTTTGTGCAAAGATCTTCTAACTGTCTTGCAAGTATTGATGCTTACCAGGTTGAAACTTAAAAGAGGGGAAGGATAGTTGACTAGAGAATGAGAGAATCCTCAGTCAAGGAAGGCCAAAGAGCCATCACCTCCACCTTTAATTTCACCCTCAAGAGTCTCAGCATAAGCTTCAAGGATGTCTGAACATGTAGGAGAAATTCCTACAGAGACAGATCCAAGAGAAAAAGAAAGAGTCTTCAGAAAGGCTTTCTTAGACCTCACTGAAATGGTGAGGATATTGTACCAAGAAAGAAATGAGAAATTGGCTAGAGAAGGGTCCAAACATCCACATGAAGGAGAGGGCTCTTCAGGAGGTAAGAAGGATGATGATCATTCCAAGAAAGGACATGGAGGAAATGATGATCCACCACCCCCATCTTCACCTTCTTCCTCTTCATCCTCGTCTTCTTCTGTGCATAAGCATAGATCCTCTAGAAAAAGTCCTTTTTTGAAGCTTGATGTAAAATTCGAATTACCTATGTTTAATGGTGAAGTGAATGCAGAAATGCTTGACAACTGGATTAGGCAGTTGGAAGTTTACTTGAGGATCCAAAATATGCATGATGATCCCACAAAGATTCAGTTGGATTCTTTGAGAATGGATGAAGCAGCATTGGTCTGGTGGGAGGCCAAGACTAAAGAGGAGATCAAGAAATTTGGTAAGGTTACCTTAACATGGCCTGAATTTCTGTTAGCCATTAAAAAACAGTTTTATCCTCTTGCTCACATGCAGAAAGCCATTATGAATTGGCAAAATTTCAGACAACTTAAGGGTCAGAGTGTCCAAGACTACACCCAAGAATTCAGGAGAAGAGCTCTCTTGTTAGGGGTAGATTTACAGACCCAGGAAACCTTGCTGAAATACTTTGGTGGCTTGCATAGCTACCTTAGAGACACCATCTTGATGTTTAACCCTACTAGCCTGGATGAGGTTTGTGTCCAAGCTACCCATTTAGAGGCAAGGGGAAAAAACACATTTGAAGAGGGTAGAAACAAGCCCCCCAAGGGGAAAAACAAAGAGAAAACCTCCAAGGGAAAGGGAAAAAAGAATGCATCTGTCAAACAGGAGAGTGAGAAAGTGATCTGTAAACAATGTTCTAAACTAGGCCATGAGGAGAAAAACTGTTGGAAATTACATCCTTAAAAAAGACCTCAATCTAACAAATCCAAAGGGAAACAGAAAACTGCTGCTACTACATCTACACCACAGGATTTAGGGGATGATTCAGGTGATGAAACCAAAATTGCAGCCATGGGTTTGAAAAACTTGAATGGAAAAGAAATTGAAACTCAAGCCAGCACTAATACCTCAAACTGCCATGTACAAGCTCCTAATGAGGAAGAAAGAATTGAATTGTTTCATGTGAGGGTGATTTCAAAACATACTAAAATTGACACACTTTTTGATAGTGGGTCACAAGCAAACCTTATATCAGAGGACTTGGTCAAGTAGCTTAAACTTGAGACCGTTCCACATCCGAAGCCATATCCACTTGGATGGATTTGCAAGGATGCAAATTTACAAGTTTCAAGAAAGTGCACATTGCGCTTTGCAATTACTGCACATTTTATTGACACAGTTGAACTTGATGTGGTACCTTTTGATATAGCAGGAATTGCTTTGGGAAGTCCTTACTTGTTTGACAGGAAAGCTATCTTTCATCGCCATGAAAACAAATATCATCTTTTCAAAGATGGCAAGGAGTTCATTGTTAGAGCTCATCGCAAGAAGACAAATATAGCGATGGTGAATGCAGGACAGGTAAAAAGGCTGGTCAATTCAAGTAAGAATTTTGTTCTTCTTATGATTAAGCCCAAGGTTGATGTGAATCATGAGTCATTTGACAATTGTGATCCAAAACTTAAATCAGATCTGTATGATGTAGTTGATGCATATCATGAGATGTTTCAGGGGCCAACAGGTTTGCCTCCTAAGAGGGAGATTCAGCATGAGATCCATTTGCATCCAGATTGTCCTCTTCCAAACATAGGCATGTACCGCATGTCTATTATGGAGAATGCTGAAATAAAGAAGCAAATCAAGGACTTGTTTGTATACTCCTTTGCCGGTACCTTCTAGACCATGGGAGAGCATCTCTATGGATTTTGTAGGAGGTTTGCCAAAATCTCAAAAGCAACATGATTATTTATATGTAGTAGTTGATCATTTCAGCAAAATGTGTATACTTATGCCTTGTAAGAAAACTATAACTGCTGAACAAACTGCTGAATTATTTTTTCATCATGTATGGATTCACTTTGGTTTGCCTACTTCCATTATTAGTGACAAGGATTCCAGATTTGTGGGGAATTTTTGGTCCAACCTATGGGAGATGATGGACACAAAGTTGAAGAAAAGTACTGCTTTCCATCCGCAAACAGATGGAAAAACCGAAGTTGTGAACAAAACCATTGTGCACCTCTTGAGAGGTTATTGCAGCAAGCATCCCAAGCTTTGGGATGAACATTTTCACTACATACAACATGCTTACAATCGTGCCAAGCACTCTTCCACAAACACCTCACCGTTTGAAGCTTGTTTTGGTTACTTGCCAAAATCACCTCTTGATTTCATTCTTGAGAAAGATGTTGCCATTGAGGGACATAGTGATATTGACAAAGCTCGTTCATTCATTGAAATAATTCAGCAAATACATCAACAAATTCAAGAACAGCTTGAGAAGAGTCAAGGCAAGTACAAGGAAAGACACGACAAGCATAGAGTCGATCACAAGTTTCAAGAAGGAGATGAGGTATGGCTATACATTAGTAAGGAAAGGATGCAAGGAGAAGGTAAAAAGCTGAAGCCTATTCATTATGGTCCATTCAAAATCCTCAAGAAGGTTGGAAATAATGCTTTTCAATTAGATTTTCCTTCCTACATGCAAATGTATTTTGTTGTCAATGTGGAGAACTTACGTTTGTATGAACCTCCTTTGATTGCTGATCATGAAAATGCTGTTCAGCTGCCATCTATAGAAGATTTCTCGCCAGAATTCTTAGATGAGCTAAAAGAAGATAAAATCCTTGACAGAAGGACACGCACTTCAAGGAGGGGCAGTGTAGATTATGTTCAGGTTGGTTTCAAAGGTAGCAAACCGAAAAAGGAAAAGTGGATGGAGGTGGACAGAGTGAGGGAGCTGTACCCTCACCTGTTTAACAGGTAGTTGAAGGCTTTTGGGGTCCAAAAGCTTCCAATTGGGGAGGCGTGATCAGGTGCTCATGTCCTAAGTGTCGTAAAATGCTCAAAATTTAAAGTGATCAGAATTGGTTCAAAGTTGAACAATTGGAAAGTACTCGTCTTCCCGATTCTGGCACTACAAACGGTTCGAAAAACGGTCGCCGTATGAGGAAGTTATGGCAAAAAGAAGAATTTGTCAATAACATTGGAAATTTTAATTTTTGAAAAAAAAAATTAAAAAAGGAATATTCCACAGAATATTCCTTGGAATATTCCAAGGAATATTCCCTTTTCAGCAACCAATCATAGGCTGCTACGTGGCAGGCTCAGAGGCCGCCACGTGGCCCCCAGATGACGTCAGCAAGCTAAAGGGCTGGGTGGATATAATCAATTTTTTTTTTGGTCGGATGGGGGATCGAACCCGTGACCTATTGACAACAAGCCCCATGCCTTAACCATCGCACCACATGACTTTTCTTGTTTTGGATGGCGGAAAATTTTCATATAAGGTTTAACGTTCTGTTGGGCAGGGCCCGAAGGGGGCCAGCCCCTAAGGGCCAGCCCCCCTTTCATATCACCACGACCCAGAACCAAGGGCTTAAGCCCCAACTGCCAGCCAAACTGCCAGCATGAACTCCGAGGACAACATTAAATGTAACTGCAGTTTTGGCGGAAATTCTGGCAGGAGTGCCAAAATTGGCGGGCCTAACTAGACATTAACTAAAGTTAGCTGGAGTTCTTTTAGGCTAAACTGGAGGGGATCATTAAATGGCCATAAATTTGGCTAGGAAAGGCGGTTTTGGACGAATTTTTTTTCTATTTTGGGTATTTTCGAACTTATGAAGCCATTGGTGTAGGTCTTACAGCCATCTGAGGTCATTTGCAAAGGTTTTGGAGCCATGAAAGTTCTAGGAGCCACCAGGGCCCAGTTTTGTGAAGACTGTATAGGGTTGCAGGTATCCATTGGAGGTGATCCAATAGTCAATCCTGAAGGATTCAAGTGTTTTGAATCCATTTTTACCATCTATTTCACCTGTAGATGCTTCTATTCAACTGTATTTTCAATTTGAGCATTTAATGAAAATAAGGACAAGCCCATTTGGGAGCTTTGGACCCAGCAGACGTAGCCCAGGAGGGGTGCACTGCTTTATCAACTTCTTTTGCATCTGTGGTTGAGTTATTTTGCTGAAAAAATTCATTTTAGTGTGTTAAACAGTAAAAGGAAATAAATATGCTATGCTTAAATGGGTCATGAACAGCTGAAAATTTCATTTGTTTTCTTTCTGCAAGACATGGAAATCTTTTAAACATGTATATTTCTGAATTGAATACCTTGCAAACAAATTACAAGTAGTTTCAAATTTAGATCACAAGGAAGCTACCTCCACATTTATTTCCTAGTGAAAAAAGGAGAATTATTCAGGAGAGTTCAAATTATTCATGGATTTCTAATGAATTGTTTAAAACAGGGCTAGATCGTGTGATCAGAAGATGTGTTCGGGAAGATGAAATGCCTGACATTCTCAAGGCATGTCATGATGAACCATGTGGTGGACACTTTGCTGACAAAAGGACGGCCTATAAAATCCTTTCTTTAGGATATTATTGGCCTTCCCTCTTCAAAGATACAAAACAATATGTCAGAAGGTGTGACAACTGCCAAAGAGTAGGGAAATCGACTCTTTCAAATGAAATACCATTACAACCACAGGTACTCATCAAACCCTTTGAAAAATGGGCTTTATATTTCATTGGACCCATTAATCCACCATCTAAACAAAATAAATATATATTGGTATGCACTGATTATGTCACTAAATGGGTAGAAGCCAAAGCATTACTTTCTGCTACTGAAAATTCAGTTGTTAATTTTCTTTATGAGGATATTTTTACTCGTTTTGGTGTCCCAAGAGAAATTGTGACAGATCAGGGAAGCCAATTTACATCCAACATGATGGAGAAGCTGATGGAAGAATACAAAATCAAGCACAGAAAATCTACTCCTTACCATCCACAAGAAAATGGTCAAGTGGAGTCTACAAACAAGGTTATTGAAAGCATCATCACCAAAACTGTTCATCTACACAGAAGAGATTGGGCAGAAAGGCTTCCTGAAGCCTTGTGGGCCTACAGAACTACATGGAGGAATACAACAGGACATTCTCCCTATGAACTTGTTTATGGGAAAGAAGTCCTGCTCCCCATTGAGTTTCAAGTCATGACATTCAAGATGGCAGTTCAGTTGGGGATGAATCTATCAAAAGCCGAAAAGCACAGAATGGAGTAGCTGAATGAGCTAGATGAGATCAGACAAGAAGCAATTTTAAGAACTGATCTAGTTCAACATCAAAGAGCTAAGTGGCATGACAAATACATCAAAGAGAAAAAGTTTCAAGAGGGAGATTGGGCACTACTGTTTGATTCCAAGTTTAAAGACTTCAAAGGTAAATTTCAGACCCATTGGCTTGGGCCATATGATATTGACAAAGTCTTTAGCAATGGAGCTTTAAGAATCAAGCCCATTGATGAATTTCAAACTCCTCTTATTGTGAATGGCCACAGATTGAAAATTTATCATAAGCCGCTCTCAAAAGAGGAATTTGTCAAAATGTTTCAAGAGAATTCTGCAATAAGGTTGGTGAAGAAGAATCCTTCTTCCCCACCAGCCTAACCTTTGTTTCTTTCAGTTCCAAAAAAAATAAAAATTGTATAAGCCTAAAAACCAATCACTGATTGGCGGTCTTATATAGAAAATGTAGAGTGAAAATCAGGGACACCTGACACTATATTTTCCAAAAAAATTTCTCCCCTTCTTTTTCATTTTCACTCCACTTCATTTGCCATTTCACTCCATCTTCATTTCATTTTCATTTCACTTCACTCCGCTTCATCTCACTCCATTTCATTCATCTCATTCCATTCATTAATAAATGTCTCTTTTAGGACCATTTCCACTCAGTTAGTTATTATCTAACTATCTTTTTTCATCCAAGTGGGTGCTGTGTCAGTTTCCACAGCTGGAAGCAGTTTCCGCAGCCAGAAGCAGTTTCCGTAGCCAGAAGTAGTTTCCGCAACCACCACTCCATTTTTCAAATTTACAGTCAAAATGTTAGTGCAATAATCATGAAAATGCAGGTGTGACTCAGCATATGCTATGAAGACATGGAGCATCTCCAGACATCAATAAAGAGCAGTTGGTTAAAGGCTAATGGACAACAAATGACAAGGATTCCAAAGGTATGAGCAAAAATTTCTTTCAAATAGCAATTAAAGGCACAATTTTGCATAGTTGTCAAACCATAAAAGCTCTACTATGTGCAATGATTATCACGATAGCTCCATTACCCATTACCATCCCACGACATTATTCCGCAAACCATGCATTTATTCCTTAACGATCTCATGATTGATTTTCGGGTTTAACTCATAGTCGACTGCACTTTCATACCCCACTTGAAATCATGAGATGTGACCTATTTCATTACTGCTCCTCTCCACCGCATTTTCCGCAGCCATTCATTAAACGTGTAACATTTCGCACGTAGCCGTTTAATTCAAAATCCCAACTTCACTCCATTTCCTTACCATTTTGTTAAGACCATCTTCTTCACATACATCTGCACTTCATTTTGTGAACTCACCTTGGCTGCTCATCCTCTGTTTCTGCTTGCAGTTTCGGAACATTCCCGTTACCTGTTATCCTCCAATTGCAGCCACTGTATTTTTGCCATAAACCCTGCAACCGAGCCACCTTACCTCTGTTAAACCCTCACACGCAATTGAATTTTCAGTTGAATTTCAAAACAGAGGAAAGGATGGGATGATTACTAAGGGCAGAACCGAAAGGACCTAAATATTTAGAAGGTTACCCCCAAGTAAAAGATTTGTTGAAGAAAGCAAAATGGCTACGCTTCATTCAAAAATTTAAGGGCCATAACAAGGAGGTAACGAAAGCCTTTGCACGGTCTTTCGACGGCCAGATGGTGGAAATTGGAGACTTAAAGCTCACGGTCACTGAAGCCTCAGTAGCAGCTGCCACAGATTTTCCCCAGGAAGGTGAGCGATGGTTTAAAAACAAAAGCGTGGACGAGTAGGCATGGAGAATTATGTTACGTAACCCAGGTATGGACGTTACTGTGTTTACAAAAGGAATTCATGTTCATGCATTGAAAGAAGAATGGGCCAGCTTACTGTTAATCATCCAAAAGTTTATCACTTGCGAAGGACGCTTTGGAGCAATGTACATGTACCATGCTAGGCTATTGATGAACTTCTTTGAGAGTCAAACTCTTAATTTGCCTTATTTCTTACTGCTGAGTTTGAAAAAGATGAGTACCACAGTCCAAAAGAACATAGGAAATATAGAACCTCATTTATACCATCATGGACTTGTAAGGATTCTCATTGAAGACCAACTGAAGAAAAACAAAGATACCTGGGAACCGTTCTTAGTAAGAAATTACTTTCAAGATCCATCTGAGGCTCCTGAAACCAGTACATCTAAGACACCAGGAAGGAGTAGGAGAAAAGAAAAGAGTGCCATAATCCAAGACTCTCCTATTATCAAAACTCAAGAAGTTGGTCAAAAAGAAAAGGAGAAAAGAACTAAGGACAGAAAATAGAGAAAATTGAAAGGAAAAAGGAACATAGAAGAAGTCTACCAATCACCAGAGCCATCTATAGAGGAGGACTATCAAACATTGTTTGAGAGATTAGTGCATCTTCAAAAACAAGATGCTATAGCAAAGAAGAAGGAAAAAGGGAAATAGAGCATAGAAAAAGGGAGTACTAGTCCACCATATTTAAGAAGAAGCAACAGGCTTAGAGGAAGGGGGAGTACAACACAAGTAAAATGACCCCACTTCATTGACTTGGGCGGGGAAACACCCAAGAAACCTCCAGCTAGCCATAGTCCATCTCATCCTCAGCCAACTATTGAAACTAGTCCTCCACATATTGATGAAAGCCCTTCTCGGCCAGAGCTAGAAAGCAGTCCTCCTCCTCAACAAGACTTTGAAGTCAGTCCAAGAAAAACACCCGAAATATATCCAAGTCAACAGGAGGTGTATGATTACCTCGAATCTTTAGAAAACACAGCTGCAGGCCCAAGTACCACTCTGCCCCACATGACACAAGATGCACAAGTCCAATCCTTAAAGCAAGAAGTGTTTGAATTAGAGGTTCTAAATAGACATATTAAGCAAGAAAATGAAGCACTTAAGGAGCAGAGCAAAGTGGACAAAATTATTCATGATAATACTATGCTTCATTTGGGACTATGGTAAAAGAAGAACAAGAAACTAAAGAAAAAGTGCAGAAAGTTGAGCAGAGAATTAATCAATCTTTCAGATGTCTGATAAGGAAACCCAGGATGGTGGTAGCACCAAGGAAGAAGAGAAGAGGACTGGATGTACTAGCAAAGGCTTCAGAACATATGGATTAAAGGGGAATGACTAAAATTTTGGTTGCATGAGGATATGCAACACCTTCACAGTGGGGGTATGTTGAGTCCCAAAATTGCATCTTCCCTATACACCTTTTTAGCCTTCTTTTCCATTTACTTGACCCACCAAGCTGTCAAATCATTGCATAATAGTTTAAAAGAGCTTATAAAATGGTTTCCTAACTATGTCTTGTGACTGCTGTTTGATTTAGATTTTTGTTCAATCAACTGCGGAAACTTGTCACTTTCTGCAGCCAGCTCAAGTTTCCGCAGCCATTTTGTTGAAGTCCATGTTACAGGTGTCTACTGGAGAATCCGGCCACATGGGCAAACTACAAATGCTGTGTACATGGAGCGTGTCCCCTTGGTTCAACCGAATCACTCACAAACAACCATGGTCAAGAGCAGTCAAAGAAGTGGTCAACATAAGAGTTTTGCGGTGGCACGACTTTGTTTTTACCACGTGAAGATTTGCGTGGCAAGTTCCTCAATCTCCGGAGGTGTGCTAACACATGTGGATCGATCTGCGAACCAAATCAAACAACCACCATGTTAGGCCCCTATACTACTAGTGTAACCCCTTATTGTTATTAGTATAACCCACTTATTATATTGATGTACCCATGTAGTGCCCATATTGTTACTATTGTGCCCCATAGAAGCCCACTACTGTTATTATTGTGCCCTTACATTATTATTGTTATGTCAGCTCTGATTATGTTATGACCCCTTAGACTCCTATATATAGAAAGGAGGTATTTTCATTCGTATAATCCAAGAATTGTTCATTTATGTAATGTAAAGGAGGTTGCCCCCTCAAAGAGGCTGAATTCTAAAGCGTTGATCTATCTTTTCTATCTTTTCTTGAGCTGGTTTCATAACATTTGGTATCAGAGCTTTGGATTCTAGGGTTTCGCTGCTCCAAACAGGTCATCGTGGAATTTTCGCTATAACGTTTTTTCTGTGACGTTTCAGAAGTCGCAAAAAAACCCATTTCAGAAGAAATCGCGTTGAACCTTGGGTCCAAATTTTAGAGCTTTTCACGCAATATTTGCGGAGATATGATCTGAGGAAGTTGGTCTTTTTCCAGACTCCTGAATTACATTCAAAACAGGTGACCTGGGGAAAATCGTCATAACTTTCTCTCTGGGGATCAGATTGAAATTTTGTAAGAAGGTACAGAAAGAGGACGGACTGTAGTTTCTTGTATGCATTTTTCAGATCCAAAGGTTGAAACAGTGACTCGTGGCACGTCGTACAAGTTCGCTCTACTGAACTAGTCTATAATCAGGTCATCTTGGGAGATTGTGCATAACTCTTTCTTGGAGAATCCAATTTGGATCAAACTGGTGGCATTGGAAAGAGGACACAGAGGGCTACTACAGATCACAATTTCAGAACTTAAAGATCCGAAAGTACAGAGTTACAGTCGTTTCAAGGTAGAGCTCCTAAAATCAAGAAAAAGCAAGATGAGGAAGTTTGATGGCAAGGATCCGGTAAATTGGATACATCAGATGGAGCAATATTTTGATATACATGGTGTACAGCTGTTACGAAAGGTATGTATTGCATCTTCATATTTAGAACCAGATCAATTTTTATGGTACAAAGGGCTTTGTTCTCGTAAACAACTTGTTACGTGGTCAATTTTCACGGAGGAAATGATAGCACATTATGAGGATACAAAGAGCAACACCTTCTTTAGAGCAACACCACAACAATTGGAAAGAGCAAAAGGGCTTTCTGACATAGTGGAAAGAAAAATTATGGAAACTAGGAAGTGTACCCCTCACAACTATAAAGATGGAAGTGTTGTTTCTCCTAGCCTTCCACAACCTACAAGGGTTACACCACAACAATTGGAAGAAAAAAGAGAAAAAAAGCTTTGTTACAATTGTGATAGCAAATGCACTAAAGGTCATAAGTGTGCTGAGAAGAAATTATTTTACATAGAATATGAAGAGGAGGAAGAAAAGGATCAAGAAACAACAAAAGAAGAAGATATCCTCCAGGACCCCACCCCAGAGAAAGAAGAAATGAATCAGACCATATCTTGTAAAGCATTGGCAAGAATTACCACTCCTCAAACTCTCAAGATAGAAGGACATATCAAGAAGAAAAAGGTGCAAGAAGTGAAAGATCACATCGAGAAAGAAGAAATGAATCCAACCATATCTTGTAATTCATTGTTTGAAATTACCACTCCTCAAACTATCAAGATAGAAGGACATATAAAGAAGAAAAATGTTCAAGAAGTGAAAGATCACATCGAGCATCAAGAAATAAATCCGACCATATCTTGTAAAGGATTGGAAGAAATTACCACTCCTTAAACTCTAGAGATAGAAGGACATATCAAGAAGAAAAGTGTTCAAGCAGTGAAAGATCACATCGAGCATCAACAACAAGTTCTACAACTTTTAAAGGATAACACCACTTCGGTGCAAAATCAAATGAAACAACAGGCACTTAAAAAATGGCGACCTTACCGAATGGGAAGACTCTTCAAGGATGAGGAAGTGGAAGCATTGTTTTGTGCTATTTATATTATCCAACCAGATTGGATAAACGAAGCAAGGGATGAATGGAAGAAGGACGAAGAAGTATGGCCACTTATTCAAAAGTTGCAAAAGATCCCAATTCAAACAATATTGCCAGAAATTAAAGAGGAAGGAAAAATCATATTGGAACCTGGAGCAGTCATAGAAACAAGAACCCGACAGCTAGGAAATTGATCAATTTCAAAGTATCTCATCAAGTGGAAGAACTTACCCGCTGAATATTCCACATGGGAGGACAAGAATTTTATACAGAAGCATCAAGAACTACTCAAGCGTTGAGGACAACGCTTGTTGAAGAAGAGGGGCATGTTAGGCCCTTATACTACTAGTGTAACCCCTTATTGTTATTAGTATAACCCACTTATTATATTGATGTACCCATGTAGTGCCCATATTGTTACTATTGTGCCCCATAGAAGCCCACAACTGTTATTATTGTGCCCTTACATTATTATTGTTATGTAGGCTCTGATTATGTTATGACCCCTTAGACTCCTATATATAGAAAGGAGGTCTTTTCATTTGTATAATCCAAGAATTGTTCATTTATGTAATGTAAAGGAGGTTGGCCCCTCGAAGAGGCTGAATTCTAAGGCGTTGATCTATCTTTTCTATCTTTTCTTGAGCTGGTTTCATAACACACCACTCCTTAGATTTAATTGTCACGGCTACCATACTGCTAGATCTCAAGACGTGGTTATTCATGTGTCTGTTTGGCAGTGCAGAATTTAGGAATTAGTTGTAGCATCCTCAGTTATAAATAACACGTTATCATACGCTTGATAGTTAGCTTTTTATATATGTAATCTTGACTGTTTTTACAAGCCCACTGTACCGTGCTATATCTTTATCTTATGACTGCATTTTAATATATGGGAATACAACATTCTTAAGTTCAATTCGTGACTGAGTATTGATTGGTCGAGGTTGCAGAGGGCCCCTATACACCAAGGCTCTGTACTACTGTATAGTTTCTTGCTTTCTTTCATTATGTTACTACTTCCATAATCATTTGCTTCTATATATTACACTGTTCTGATATTCATGTTAACTGCTGTCCATATTTTCTTTTATGCTTTCTCATGATTGTTAACTGATCAGTATTTTCTTTCAGGTTCTTGTAGACAGCCCAGGCAATTTCACATAGTTTTTAATGACTAATGAAATGAAACCATCTTGTCCTTCTGCTGATTTATGTTCTGAGTTTTAATTCCAGCATTGTCATTCCTTTCAGTTCTGTTTTACTTATTTACTTTCATGCAATTTAGATTTCATATTACTCCATTTGTTTATGATTACCTCCTATAGCCAGAGCGACTCAAATAGTGAGGAATCAGAATATTAGTTGATGTAGTATGATTTAGTTTACTTTTCTGCAAGTTAGTAATTAGATTACTCATGTCATTTTCAGGGATTGAAATATGAATGTGTAGTTTAATCTTAGTTTCATTTTATGCAATTTCATTTCCTGCAATTTAGATATTAGATTACTCAATTTGTTTATGATTACCTCCTATAGCCAGAGCGAGTCGAATGGTGAGGGGTCAGAATATGAGTTGAAGTAGTGTGATTTAGTTTGCTTTGCTTACAGTCTTTGAATTGCTTTGAGTTCAGTTTTTTTCTCTTTTTATACAGTAGCAAGGATACTGGGCTTCATTGTCACTAGCTCACTGTTTTGGTACATTTTTATTTTCTCTTAGGAATTGATTTCATCACAGTAAGTTTTGAAACCTTTTTGAGAACTTTAACGTTTGGAAAATCATTGTAGAAGTCACCACTGTCATCCATACTTGACTTTCAATTTTGTTATCTCACATTAGGGAATCAACAGAAGATAAACCCAAAAACAAACCAAAACTCAAAAACGACAAAGAAATAAGAATTCTGTTATCTTGCATATACAGTGCACTTCACTTCAGCAGTTTACGACTCTCAGATTGACATTTTAAATCGCAATTTAGGACACACTAAATTGACCAAACACTTACTAGCTTCAATGACGCCACAATACTCTGCTTCTGCTGAAGAAAGAGAAATGACACTTTGTTATTTGCAATCCCATGTAATAGGTCTAGAACCAAGAGTGAAGATATAACTTGCAGTAGACTTCCAATCATCAAGGTCAGTAGCCCAATCAGAATCAGTGAAACCAGCCAATAGAGGAGATGTTTCTGCACTGTAATGAATCCTAAACTGAAATGTACCTCAAACATAACAAATTATTCTTTTAGTTGCTTTCCAATGACTTTCACATGGGTTTTGTATAAACTGAGCAATAAGGCCAACAACAAAGGAAAGGCCAGGATGGGTATGGGTAAGATATAAAAGTTTTCCAACAAGATGATGGTATAAGGTTGCATCAACTCCGGGGGAAGTATAAGTGACTGAAAGTTTGGCTCCAGACTGAAAGGGAGAAGGGGATGGCTTACAGTCTTCCATGCGAAAGTGTCGTAAAATACCACATGCATACTTAGACTGGGAAAATGATGCAGAAATTCTCACTGTAGATTAAACTAATTATGTAATGTACTAAAGCAAAGTACTTAATCTACTTTTACAATCAAACTTGCAGAAGCTTAATCGATTTTGAGCAAGATCAAACAGAACACATATAATAGAGAAGAAGATTCAATCACACATGAAACATAGAAGAATACTCTAGGGAAAGCCTCAGCTAAAAACCTCGCTATCTGTATTATCATATAAGTGTAAATATCTCAGGATTACACAAAGCTTTAGCTCACAAGCTATCCAGCGCTCAGTACAATCCCTCATTGCTGCTCATAGACATAATAGACAACACATATGCCTTCCTTCAGTCCTCCAAGCCTCCTATTTCCTTGCGAAGTTTCTCCTTGGTCCTCCAGCTGCCATTTGTGTGATTCTCACATCACACACTACTCTAACCTTTGTAGTAACTGCGCAATCCTCAAGGAATGAATTCCTTCTGCATGCAAGAGATATTCTCATGGGAGTATTCTAGCAACTGATAGTACATTGTCCCTGCCTTTAATCTCAACTGGGTCTTTTTCTGAACTGACATGCATGAGTTATTTATGAGAGAATATTCAGTTATCTGGAGAACACTAGTTGCATGCATGCATGCATTAATTGACTGAACTCACAATTATTTCCACAAATTGTTTGGAACTAATTTAACTGGACTTAACTCAGTTAACTGAGCTAACTAATTACAACTCAAATACAACTCATCCTTATCTCCTTAATTAAGGGATAACTTCCTCAATCAAAGGGATAACTGTTGCATGACTTCACAAAGACTTCATGTTTGAATTTCACCAACTAATTAATTCAAGATGAATTAATTAATTATTTTTCAAACAGCTGGTGAGACTAAATTCAAATTTTAATTCAAGGAAAATTAAATTTGGAATATATACTGAAATGCTATCTATAGAAATGCTATTTTTAACATTTCTATTTTTAGCATTTCTTGTTGCTATTTTCAACAAAGGAAATACCTTCTTTGGATTGCAAGATTTGAAGACGAAGAAAATAATGCAAGTGTCCTAAGTCTGTCATTTCAAACTGCTTTTTAAGGCTGGACTTCACATGGTTTATAAGGTTGGGATCACTACCAGTAAGGATAAGATCATCAACATAAAGAACAAGAATTATAAGAGACTTACCCACTTTCTTAGTGTAGACAGTATTGTCAGAATGACACCTAGAAAAGCCAGTATCTAAATGAAAGCTATCCATTTTGGAATGCCAAGCTCGAGGGGCTTGCTTGAGACCATAAAGGGATTTCTTAAGCCAACATACAAGGCTAGAGTCTATTTGTATAAAGTGAGGAGGTTGTTCCATATAGATTTCTTTATGCAAGTCCCCATGCAAGGAGGCAGATTTAACATCCATCTGATGGACTTCCCATTTGAAAGAGGCAGCAAGAGAAGGAACAAGGCAGATAGAGTTCATTTTGGCAATAAGGGAGAAGGTTTCAGTATAGTCAATGCCTTCAACTTGTGAAAAACCCTTAGCAACAAGACGAGCTTTATGTTTATCGACTTTTTCATCTGGTCCAGACTTGGTTCTGTAAACCCATTTGCATCTAACAAGTTTTCGTCCCTTTGGAAGAGGAACAAGGTCCTTAACTACTTCTGCCCAAAAATTAAGACTAAGTCCTTTAGATTGAAGTATACAATTAACCATTTCCTTTAAGGTGCGATTCTTCCTTTCAGCTACACCATTTTGTTGTGGAGTATATGGAACAATATGTTGCAATTGAATTCCATGCTCAGTGCAAAAGTTTATGAATTTGTTGTTAACATATTATTTGCCATTATCGGATATTAGCTTAATAATTTGATGTCCAGATTATTTCTCAACAAAGGCCTTAAAGGCCAAGAACATGTTAAAGACTTCACATTCGAGTTTTAGGTAGTATACCCAAGTACATCTAGAGAAATCATCAATGAAAGTTAAGAAATACTTGTAGCCAGAGAATGAAACAACTGGAAGTGGACCACATAAATCATTATGTACAAGTTGTAAAGGGGTTGAGGTGTGCCAAGAGGCACGTTTTTAGAACTACCTCGATGATGTTTTCTGAGTACACATCCGGAACAACTACAAGATACCATAAGAATACGTGTCACCATATTTTATTTACATAGATTTTGAAGGGAATGATAGTTTAAGTGACCAAATTGCTCATGCCAAAGTTTGCTGACTTCATCATTATGAGCAAAAAATACCGAGGGAAGAGTTGATGACCCAAAGTTGTTCAACTTATACAACCTTGTAGAATCATCAGCAATGCGAGTAGCTAAAATAAGTCTAGGATCTCTTAGGTCCTTAATTACAATATCATGATGTGAAAATTCAATGGTTTTACTTTCACCTAAATGAGTTATCTGATATATAGATAAAAGGTTGCACAATAAGGTAGGAACACATAATACATCATTAAATTGACCATTGTTTAGATGAATAGGTCCAGTCCCTACAACACTACGAGATCTATTATCACCAACATATATATTTTTGGTGTTACAATCATTTAAAGAAGAAAACATGGCTTTATTTTTGGTCATGAGATAAGAAACTCAAGAATCAATGAGCCATTCATGAGAATGAGAAGAAGAAGATACATTTAGTGCATAACCAGACTGAGATGCTTGACAACCACATGTAGAAAGTGCTATTCTTGAACATGAATGTTGGCCCTCGATTTTGATCAAATTTTGCTTAATTAAATACACTTAATTTCCATGTTATCCATCCATTTACCATCCATATACACACTATTTTGACCAATTTATGCATATCCAACTATATAAAATAAGTTTTGCAATTTTTAGATGTTTTACAAAAATTGGATTTTAAGTGCATTTTTGGACAGGATAAGAAATTCCCATAATGGCTTCACTGATGTCATACTTGTAGGACACCTGGGAATGAGATGAGCATATTTCTAGAAATATTGGGATCTAAGATTGAATGAATTCCCATTGGTTCGGTCAAACTAAGCTAAAACAAACCCAGTCAACACTGGTCAAACATGACCTGTTTTTCAGGAATCCCTAGAAAATAGGGCATAAATAGTAGATTTTGGGATTTTTCCAGATTTAGTGTAACTGAATGGATGGATTCGACCAAGATAGATGGGATTAGGATATATATGACTGTTAGAGACATTTTAGTCAAGTTTTTTAATTATTTCTCTATTTAAGCCAAGACTATTGAGGGCTTGAGCATGCAGAATTTATGTAATCTGATTTTGAGACTCTTTGAAGATTGGAAGTTAATTGAAAAACCTGTTTCATTTCAATTTTCTATTCATTCTTGGTTGATTTCCTGAACTTGTCATAGTTGAGGTTTCTCCAAGTGTGCAAGGCAAGGGTGGAGGGCCCCCACACCAAGCTAAGTGCACTTCTTGGTTAAATTTTCATAGTTTTCATAAATTAGTTCTTGTCTCAAATGTATTTAGATGTGTGATGATTATTGAATGAATATTGGTTTAGTTCTAATCTACATATGAAGGGACACACAAGAATTTAAGTTCAATTCCCTTTCTATTTAACCTTGAACTAAAACTAATTTTCATTCTCCTTTTCTTATTTGAAGTTATTTCTACATTTCTGGTTTGAAGCAATGGTGATTATGATAGAGTAGAATTGTGAAGAAGGAAAACCTGGTCCTCCTTAGTTAGGAGCCTCTTCTTTTACATCTTCTGCATCATAAACCATTGTTAATTAGTGCTTTTGGATTTCTCTTCATGGAAATAGTATTGTAGGGAAGGACAACCAGGTTCTCCTAAGTTAGGAGCCTCATCCCACATATTATTTAAGTGAATTAGAAATTACTTAATTAGAGTTTATATTTGTAATATGCGTTTCTTTTAATCTTTCTATTTCATCTTCTAAAATTGACTACCATTGGAATCCATAGACTTTGGACATGCTTCTAAGCTTACAAGCTCGGATTGATAATTAAATACTTGTGTTAATTTACATAGTAAATTGACCCAACATTTTTGGCACCGTTGCTTAAAAGCATACTTCAATATTGTCAATTAGGAAGATTGTTTAAAAAAACATAAAAAAACACCTTTCATTACGGTTATTCATGCTTAGACATAGAAATTAGAAAGATAGATCCCTAAAACAAAACCCCCAACCACTAATAAAAACTCACTAACTACAAAATCCATTTGCAAAACAAATATCTACAAAACATGATGTTAAAGAATTCATTTAGAGAAGGAGGGTATGCCACCACAAGGATCTTCTTAAACCCTTGTCCATAATTTAGAATGGTCACTAGGGTGTTGGATATAATACTGAGAAGGGGGGGGGGGTAGGGGTGAATCAGTGTTATCAAGTCAATTATTTTTCCTTTCACACCCAGATCATATACGCTACTTCAGTTAGTGAAAACCGTGTATATACGCAACTACAGATAAGGAAACCAGCGTATACTATGCAGACTTATAATTTAATTTATTCTACAGATGTTGATCATTAATCTGTGCATCAAAATCATATAAACAATAACCAGGAACAGTAAAACAGATCAGAAGACAATCACACACAAGAACACAAAATATAAGGTGGAAACCCAATGTGGGTGAAAACCACCTGTTGCAATTCATCTCCATCTTCTTTTAATTAGAAACTTCTTTTTACAATTTTTCTGTACTGGTGCAGACTTATACCAGTATGCAGGCTTCTACCTACAGAAGGCTACAACCTTCTCTCATTCTCTAGCCTCTCCTGGAAGGGAGCTACAACCCCCTTAGCTCTTGTACTAGTTCAGGTACTAGTACGTAGGTGCTGACCTATAGAAGGCTAAAACCTTCTCTTTCTTCCAGGGACCACGTTTCATAAATTTTCAGACTGGATCCATGAATAACATCAATCAAACATCAAGAATTTCTGCATCAAACAATCTCCTTTTTACCCATCAAGACTGAATCAAATAGAAACTTCTCTGACAACTGTACCCAAAACACAGTAATAGTAACCATACACCAATTCTGAACCCAGATCACTGTAGTAATCAATAGAAGCAGCTAGAACATAATTTAAGAGACGTACGCTACTTCAATATTCAGAAACCTGTGTGCATACGCTTCTGTGTTAAGACCAACCTGCGTATACGCACTTTTGACTTACAGAAACAACGTGTATACGCGCCTTCGCTTCATTGAACCTGCGTACAGTTCTATAAAGATAATTCACTCCTTCAAATATTCAAACATTCGTTAACGATTATCAGATTTATAGATCAAGCGTGCACCACATATAATAGATCAAAATCATGCAAAGGTACTATTATTCAAGCCTTAATATTTTGACCCATCATTAGAACTTATCCTTTTCCTTGCACTTAGGTTCCTCCTTCGTTCAGATCTAGCTGTGCACCATAACCAAATCACCAGTAGCACTTTATTAGATATTTCATTATTCAGATGATTGCTTGCCTAATGATCTCCTTCCTCTTTTATAGTCTTAGGCCTTTCACAATACCACGGTCCAAAACCATAACAAATCAATACCAAGGACCCAATACTTGGGATCAATACTTCGGACGTGATACCATGGTCCAAAACCATAGGTTCAAATACCAAGGACTAAATACCACGGACCAAAAAATAAGTTCTCCCACATGTACGCGCTTTTCCTTGCATGAAAGTGCGTGTATACGTATACACGACTTTGCCTTGTCTAACTCACGTGTATACGTGACTTTCTCAAAGGGATCCTGCATATATAGCTTTTTCCTTCATTCTGAGGGCTTGAACTGTGATCTGCAACCAGAGTGAGTTGCCATGAAGGACTACACCTGTGCCATAGTGCCAAACCTGTGTCATAATGCCAACAATCTCCCCCTTTGGACTTGATGGCAACCCCAAGATCCTCAAGGTCATTCTCCCCCTTTGTCATCAAGGGCAAAGGGTTATGCTCCCCCCGAGAGCATGCTGAAATCTCTATTCTGCTGTGCTAACCATGCTCCCCCTGACTGTAGGCAAGATTTGCAGAAAGATGTTCTTCAAGAAGAACCATGACTTATACATCATAAATGACCTTCCTATCACCAGAAGACTCTATACATACATACATCACCTAGCCAAGTGGGGATACATCAAAAATTTACATATGACAACCAAGTACATTACATCATTCATCCCAGGCATAGTGGGGAAACCTAAAATAGGCCATTACATGACCTTGATAATAATAAAAGACATACATGACATAGAGACGAAATATCTAGAGTAAGACTATAAAAGTCACCAAAAACTAATATCAGCAGCATCTGCCAATCACTATTCAGATCAGCAACCATGTTCTCCTTCTGTTCTCCCTCTGCACTTGTTCCTCCTGAACCCAACAACAGCTGTGTACTTAAACCAAGAGCTTCTAAGATAATGCCAACACCAATGCATTATTAGAAGTTTATCTACTCCACCTGAACCTATGCTAGATGGTCTCTGTGAGACCCATATCAGACTCTTTTCAACCAGAGTCTATCCCCACTAATTTCCTTCAAACCAACATATACGCGACTGTATCTGCATAAACTGGCGTATGTACATGGATCCTCCTCATGCAACTTGCGTACAACCACTTTTCTCTGAAATAGACAGGTTTCAATAGCAAGATGATGCATCAACTACTCCCAGCTTCTGTCTGAGGTATTCAAAAGTTTCCCTGGGCAGTGGTTTGGTGAGAATATTAGCAACTTGTTCCTTAGAGGGAACATACTCCAATTTTACCTTTTGTTCCAGCACTTGTTCCCAGAGAAAATGATACTTGATCGGTATGTGCTTAGTCTTTGAATGCATGACAGGATTCTTTGAGATACTGATAGCACTTGTATTATCACAAAAAATGGAGATAGGTGGAGTACAAGTGATTTGAAGATCTTGCAATGTTTGCATCATCCAAAGGAGCTGTGTGCAGCCAGATGCAACAGCTACATATTCTGCTTTAGCTATAGATAAAGCAATAGAACTTTGCTTCTTGCTGAACCAAGATACTAATCTAGGACCCATGAAGAATGCACCACCACTAGTGTTTTTTCTGTCATCCATGCTTCCTGCCCAATCCAAATCAGTATATGCATGAAGTGTGAGACATGTATCTCTAGGATACCATAAGCCATAGTTTTGAGTTCCTTGAAGATACTTGAAAATTCTCTTAACTGCCTGAAGATGAGTTTCCTTTGGATTTGCCTGAAATCTTCCAACTATTCCCACTGTATGCATAATGTCTAGTTAGGTACCTGTTAGATAGAGTAGACTACCAATCATGGATCTATAGGTTGGTTGATGTACTGCTGCCGATTCATCATTTGCGCTGAGGCTGCATCTTATCACCATAGGGGTACATACTGGTTTCAAATCCTCCATCCCATATTTATTCAAGATCTGCTTGAGATACTTGGTTTGTGATAGAAAGATGCCATCTTTGTTTTGTTGGACTTGTAAACCAAGAAAATATGTGAGCTCACCAAGCATAGATATTTCAAACTCTTTCTGCATTACTAAGGCAAAATTTTGACTCATGCCTTCTTCATTGCTACCAAATATGATATCATCAACATACACAACAAGTATTAGCAACTTATCATTGTCAATTTTTATATAAAGATTGCTATTAGTTGATCCTTTTATAAAAACTTGTTGATGGAGGTATTTATCCAAGCGATAATACCAAGCCCTTGGAGCCTGTTTAAGGCCATAGAGAGCCTTTTTGAGTCTGCATACAAGCTTTGGATCATTTCCAAGGATAAACCCATCTGGTTTCTCAATATACAGTTCTTCATCCAAGTCTCCATTTAGAAAAGAAGATTTCACGTCCACTTGAAATACTTTGAACTTCTGAAAACTAGAGAGAGCAAGGAACATTCTGATGGCCTCAAGTCTAGCAACGGGAGCAAAAGTTTCTTCAAATTCGATTCCTTCTTGTTGAGCATACCCTTTACAAACAAGTCTGGATTTGTTTCTAATAACTTCCCCATTTTCATTCAACTTGTTTTTGAATATCCATTTTGTCCCTATGACATTCTTATCTTTAGGTCTAGGAACCAACTCCCAAGTGTTATTCTTTTCAATCTGCTCAAGTTCTTCATCCATTGCCTTGACCCAACATTCATCTTTGCACGCCTCTCTTACATTTTGTGGTTCAGTGGAGGAGAGAAATGCCAAATAACTTGAAGTTTCTGCAATTGTTCTTCTTGTTTGTATACCAGCCTCTTTCTGCCCCAGAATTTGAGTTTCTGGATGATTCTTTTGAACGTATCTGGATGGAGTCTTATCTTCTATCCTTATCTGTTCTTCTGGTGCCTCTTGAGCTTCTTCTTCATCATAAGTCTGATTTGATGTTGAAGGATAGTCCTCATCATCTTCAAAATTTTCGAACTTACTTGCCTAGGAATGTTTCCTTCTTCATCAACCACTACATCAATGCTGTCAACAATTCTTCCAAGTATTTTATTGTAACACTTGTATGCTTTGTTGTGGCAAGAGTAACCAAGGAGAATGCCTTCATCTGCTCTAGGTTCAATCTTGCCAAGATTTTCATCAGTATTTTTGATGTAGCATTTGCTTCCAAAAATTTTGAAGTATTTTATCGTGGGAGTCTTACCATACCGTAGTTTGTGAGGAGTCTGAGTGCTGTTTACCCGGACGTTTGTCTTGTTGAGAATAGTAACTACTGTAAATGCAGCTTCACCCCAGAAGGTTGCGGGAGTTTCAGACTCATTAAGCATAGCACAAGCCATTTGTTGAACCATTCTGTTCATCCTTTCCAGTACACCATTTTGCTGAGGAGTCCTAGCTGTAGAGAATTCCCTTCTTATTCCATGTTCTTCACAAAAATCGAAAAATTCATTCGAGGTAAATTCTCCTCCTCGATCAGACCTAAGGCATTTGATTCTGCGATCTGATTCGTTCTCCACCAAGGCTTTGAATGATTTGAACTTTTCAAAGGCTTCGTCTTTGTGCTTCATAAGTCCTATCCAACACATCCTTGAAAAATCGTCAATGAATAATATAAAATATTCTTCTCCTCGAGGTGACCTTTTCCTAGATGGACCACATACATCAGTATGGAAAATTTCAAGTGGCCTGCTAGCTGATCCTTCCTTCTCAGTGAAGTTAGTCCTAGTTTGCTTACCAAACTGACATGATTTGCATATTGTATTGTCTGGAATTCTAATGTTTAGAAGTCCACGAATTGCCTGATATTTGCATGCTTTCCTTATCTGAGAGAAGCTTCGATGCCCCAATATTCTGTACCATAGCCAATGTTCATCATTCTTGCTTAGATACATTGTTGTTGTTGATGAGCCCCAATTTTGGTACAATTTGGGCTCATTTTTGGCCTATTTTGCTTGCTCAAACCATTCATTTTTATTGTTTATGCATACACTTCTTAGTTTATTCATGTTGTTTGTAGGAGAAAGGATAGGCACTTTATCCACGTAGCTAATGCATTGTGATTCCAGGTTTTGGCATTAAAAGGGAGCAAAAGACAACGAAAAGGTGGCAAGGAGACAACGAGTTGGCATTGCTGACATAACGAGAGGTTGTCCACGGTTTTGGGGGACATTCCTCGTGATCCTCACCAAGAACTCCGAGCCCACTTCAGCCTCCCTCCGAGCTTAATACACGACCAGCTGTTCTACAGGAACAACAGTTCAAAACTGCTCTACAGGAAACAACATTTATGACCATCCTACAGGATCAGCAGTTAAACTATAGATTGAACAGCCGAGCTCCTAGAATCATGGATATCTGTTGGAGCATCGTTTTGTATAAGTATAGAAGCCTTAGCCTTGGTTAGGTTGTTGAAACTCTCGTATTACTATTGTAATTTTGGAGCACAGCTCAAGTTTCGTTCTCTTTTGCAAGCCAATTTGGCATGTTATCAGATTATGAATAAAGAAGGCCACTTTTGAGTTAGTTCTGAGTTTTCTCAAGGAGCTATAGCTCTCAGGTGAGGGCCCAACCTGAGAGCCATAGTCCTCCTCCGTGTTGTAATGCATTTACCATTAGTTCCAGCACTTGAGTTTGTTTAGTTTCCTATGCAATTCAGATTTCCAGCTTGTTGGTTTAGTTGTTTTCATTAGCATAGATAGGACTGGTATGATGCTTTGCTTTCAGTATTCGAGTTTGATAGGTTGGTAGAATAAATCTCTTGGAGCTCCATCAAAAATAGGTTGCAAAAGGCTCACTGCCATCTCACCGTTGGGATTGGGGTGTAGACCATGATCAGCCACCAAAAAGAACAGCAGTCGTTTCATCTCCACGCAAGTTGCCACATGAATGTTTTTATTGAAAATCCATTCATATATTCTCGACATTGATCCATACTGCACTCTCACGCATTAGTTTCATTTCTTGTTTTCCATTTCGGATTTGTAGGTTTCATGGCATAATAGGTTAATGAATCT
Organism: Pinus tabuliformis; assembly: GCA_031772625.1. NCBI lineage: Eukaryota > Viridiplantae > Streptophyta > Pinopsida > Pinales > Pinaceae > Pinus > Pinus tabuliformis. The sequence continues at coordinate 682,014,510 of CM062811.1, forward strand.
CTTGTTTTGATGCACAGGTCATTTGTTTCATTTACGCTGCTCTTTCTCAAGCCACTTCCTTCGTTGTTTTCTCCATCCACCTGCAAGTTCTATTCATCCTCTACCTCACTCACTTGCCCTCCAACTCTCTCATTCCACGTACCGCTCCATTTCCTTCACTCTCGTTGATTTCACCCTTCCAAAACATCAACCCATTGCATGCACCCTTCCTTCGTCTGACTTGCCATTTCCTAAGACATCATTAGGTCCATCTCCATCTCCCTTAGCCTCCCACACCACTCCAACACTCCATCCACTCCTAAAATCTCCACGAACAACCATCCTGTAGACGTGCACAGCCATCCTGTAGAAAACAGAGTATCCTGTAGAATTCCCAGCAGCCTTCCTGTAGGAGGCCATTCACTTCGTTGCCGAGCTTCTGAACGTGAGGGACCTCTGTGGATGGGTGCTGAGGATCCTTAGGAACCTCTCCAAGCCTCCCCAACCTGTCCCACACTTTCCTTCCATCTCCATCCCACCTGCACAATCAAACCCTAGTTAGGCCAAGGTCACAATCACTCCACACACTTAAAGGAAAAACACAAAAACACATTTCTCATGATGCCAGTAGCTTAGACCCATGCATTCATACTTGTTAGAGGCAATGATAGCATTCATAAGAGTTGCACCCACATTCTTTGCATTATAGAGGATAGACTAGTTAAATTAGGGTTTCATAGATTTACATGCTTTAAGTTGCTTTTGATTCAGTTTGTCAAGTAGAGTAGCCTTTCTTTGAAGTTAACTTTCGTCCATCATTGATAAAGCTTCTTCTGTGAGCCTATAGAAGTTGGCTTAAGCCCTAGCGGACTTGTGCCAGCTGACCAAGTGACAGCTGCGACAAGGGCTAGTACTTGTGCATACAGCACCGTCGCTTCCAAGTTTGTACGAACTATCGGGTTGATAAAATTAAGAGACAGGAAGCCCCAGGAGTTGTAGCATTATTGCTACAATACTAGAGCTCACCATCTTTTTGGCGCCGTTGCCGGGGAAGCGTCAGAGTATTAGCACCTGTTGCTTTTCCTCTACTTTCCTACTCTTACCTTCTGCTAAGTAGTTTGCTTCATTTCCATTCTGCAAAAGTAGCATAGACTTTCCTGCTTTCTTAGACTAGTATTTCCTGCTTTCTTAGATTAGTATTTCTTGCTTTCCTAGATTAGTATTTCCTGCTTTCCTAGATTAGTATTTCCTGCTTTCCTAGATTAATATTTCCTGCTTTCCTAGATTAATATTTCCAATTCCGCAAATTTCATTTGAGCAATCTAGTTAGTTGTAGATCACTTTGTTTCAGTTTTGCAGGTACAAGAAAAAAAGCAAAAGCACTAAAAACAGAGAAGAGTCCTTTCCCTTTCATGCCTCGTAGGAACCGAGATAGATCAGGCAAATTCCTACCAAACACCCCCACCACATCACTAAGTCACCCTTCTCTCTTCTTTGGTGACAGTGACCCAGAGGAACCTATAGGTGAACATCCCGAGATATACCAAGACCCTATAGATGAAGAAGAGTTAGAAACCACTCCATCTGAAGCCATGGCTGATAATGGGAGAGAAGATGAGAGAATAGAAGGAGCTTTCCCCATCCGAGAAACCAATGGGGATATGAAAATGAAAAACATTAGCCCCTCTGCCTTGCCTCACTTCCATGGACTGACCACTGAGGATCCGGATACCTTCTTGTTTGAGTTTGCTGTCCTTTGTCGAACCTATGACTATACTGAGGATGAGCAAAAGTTGAAGCTTTTCCCTTCCACTCTCAAGGATGCAGCACTACGTTGGTTCATGGGATTACCTGGGAATAGCATCACCACTTGGGCTCAGATGCAGCAATCCTTCAATACCAAGTATAGGGATTATTGTAGGTCCAAGGAAACCAAGGGAGAAATCTTTTGAATGACCATGGGGAATGATGAGTCTTTAGAGGACTATGAGGAGAGGTTCCAACTTAGCTATAAACGGGCCAGGTGCACACTTGACCCTGAATCCCTCAAGTTGGTTCTACTCCGAGGAGTACCTGAAGATCTCCTAGACACCCTTTACATGTTAGCTGGGGGGGGACATTTACCAACTGCCTTATGAGGACATCAAAACTGTGTTTCGAAATCATTCCAGGGCAGCTAGAAAACGAGGTAGAGGAAACCTCCTCTCCACCGGTGTCCCTTTCTCCAAACATGAGCTTACAAACCAATTAGAAGATCTTAAGAGTGAGGTGAGACATACCATTGCCATGCAGCTGGACACATTCAGGATCCAGCAAAAGAAAGAGGAAGCTGAGAGAGCCTTGGCTGTCTTCTGCCCTAGGTGCACCCGAAGACACCCTAAGAACGAATGTCCATTGCATTCGGTTGAAGTGTGTTTCGTTTGTGAGGAGGACCACCCAACAAATCAGTGTCCAACCTTGCCTGGGTTTAAATCCATGTACCAGGGAACTGAAGCCCCCACTGAACCTCTCTACTTCATCAACCAAAGGAGGCCTCAAGGATCTAGACCTTATCAGCAGGGGATGCAAGGGGCATCTCAAGCTTATTACAACCCCAACCACTTGACTCCCATGCCTTCCTGGGGTCCCCCTGCTCATCCTTCCTGGTCAATGCCTCCTCCATGGTCTTATCCACCTCAGTACCCTACTCAACCTACTTCTCATCCATATCACTCACATACCCAGTCGCAACCTCAATGGAGTGCTCCTCAGTTGGGGTGGAGGCCCCAATACAACACTCCTCCCGCCATTTTGCCTCCACCACCAGTTCAACCTCAGCCTTTACCTCCTGCTCCTCCAAGGCAACCTCAGATGCCTGCTCAACCGAACCCGAACCCCAACAATAGACAGGCTCAGCAGGTATATACTGGGGAGACCTCGTGCCCTACCTATGCTGTGGAGATCCAGGAAATCAATCTTAGATCTGGAAAGATTCTTCCAGATCGCCAACCTCCTCCCCCAGAGGATGAGGAAAACCATCAGGAGAGTGAACCAAAGCCTACTCCACCCTTTCCTGAGAGATTAACCGCCACCACACAACCGAACCCAGAAGAAGATGAGCTTTTGGGTGAGCTCAAACAGTTGTGTGTTAAAATCCCACTTCTCCAAGCCATCAAGGATGTGCCAATATATAACAAGCTGATTAAGGAGAAGTGTTTCAAACACCCAGGCAGACGGAAGAAAGATGCCTCAACTATCAACGTCATAGGACAACTGTCTGACCTTATGCTAGGACAAGTCATCTGCCCAAAATACCTAGATCCTGGAAGTCCTGTAGTAGATGTACACATCAATGGCACCATTATCCCCCACACCTTGATTGATCTGGGGGCAGCCATCAATGTGATGACCAGGGATACCATGCTTAAACTCAATCTTCAGGGTTCCTTGAGAAAGACTTCGACAGTACTGCAGTTAGCAAATCGCTCCACCGTGACTCCCGAAGGGATTGTGGAGGATGTCTTGGTCTCAATTGATTCTTGGGAATACCCTGCAGATTTCCTGGTCCTGCAACCAAAGGCCAAGCTTACTGGATATCCTCTCATCTTGGGGAGGCCTTGGTTAGCTACTGCAGATGCTTACATAAGTTGTCGGGCAGGGAACATGACCATCAAAAATGGTCCCATGTCCAAGCAGCTAGTCCTATACCCTCCTGCCCAACCTTCTTTAGAGCATGATTTACCACTCTGGTTGGAGGACGGAGAGGAAGACGAGGTGTACTCTGCACCTCTGTGCACCCTAGATACCGCTAGAAGAAATTCTCCTACCGAGGATGATTTAATTGAGACCCTGATCCAGAATCCACCTTCCAGTGCACTATCTTTAGAGAAGTTGGTGGAGGATGCCCAAGCTAGCCCCTTAGTGGACCTTTGTACAACCAGCCCTGTAACTCCCAGAGTCAAAAGTGTGGAGTTCGGCCCTGAGAGAGCGTTAAAGATCAGCTCCTCTCTGTCTCCTTCCCAGGAGAAGGAGTTGTGTAGCCTATTGGCCAGCCACTTAGATGCTTTTGCTTGGAGCTATAAGGAGATGAAAGGAGTCCACCCCTCGGTCTGTACCCATCATATATACATCAAAGAGGATTGTAAACCAGTTAGGCAACCCCAGAGGAGAATGAATCCAGCCCTTAAGGACATTGTCAAGGAAGAATTGCAAAAACTGTTGGACGCCGGATTCATTTACCCCATCTCAGATAGTGAATGGGTGTCCCCTCTGGTGTTGGTTCCCAAGAAGAATGGGAAGTGGAGGATTTGTGTAGATTACCGGGAGCTGAACAAAGCTACCAAGAAGGACCATTTCCCTCTACCCTTCATAGATCAAGTGTTGGATGGACTGGCAGGAAAGAAGTTCTTCTCTTTCCTGGATGGGTTCAGCGGGTACAATCAAATCCAAATCAGCCCGGAAGACCAAGATAAGACCACCTTCACTTGTCCTTGGGGTACCTTTGCCTACCGAGTCCTTCCCTTTGGGCTATGCAATGCTCCTGCTACTTTTCAGAGAGCTGTCTTGAGCATCTTCTCGGAGTTGGTCCATGATGCAGTGGAAATCTACATGGATGACTTTACCCCTTATGGGGCCAACTTCCAGGAAGCATTGTCCAACTTGGGAAAGGTCCTAACCAAGTGCATCGAGATGAACTTGTCCCTTAGCCCTGAGAAATGTGAATTCCTAATGACTGAAGGGACAGTGCTAGGCCATACCATTTCTTCTCAAGGATTGCAGGTGGATCCTAACAAAATTGCTCTCATCAAGAGGGTTCCACCTCCTCAAAAAGTAAGGGATGTCCGGAGTTTCTTGGGATTAGCAGGATACTACCGGAGGTTCATTAAAGACTTCAGCAAGTTAGCCTCACCGTTGTTTGGTTTGTTGGCAAAAGATGTGGAGTTTAATTGGACTGACGATTGTCAGAAGAGTTTGAATGAATTAAAAGACAAGTTAGTGTCAGCTCCAATCCTAAGAGGTCCAAACTGGGCCCTACCTTTCCACATCCACACTGATGCCTCGAACAAAGCCATAGGTGCAGCCTTAGGACAAGTTGAGCAAAAACTTCCATATGCCATTTACTTCGTTAGCAAAAACTTGTCCAAAGCAGAGCTGAATTACACTGTAACCGAGAAGGAATTCTTAGCTGTGGTTCATGCACTGAACAAGTTCCGACATTACATTACTGGTTACCAGACTTTTGTACATACTGACCATGCTGCTATTAGATACTTGATGAATAAACTAGATGTGAATGCTCGTATTATTAGATGGTTACTTTTATTGCAGCAATTTGATCTAACCATTGTTGATAAACCAGGAAAAGAAAATGTTGTTGCTGACTTCTTGTCTAGATTGGATTTGTCTGCAGATGAAGATGGGACGGTGGATGACCAGATGCCTGATGAGCATCTGTTTGCTATCTCAGTACTCTCTCCATGGTTTGCTGACATAGCAAACTACCTCGTTTAAGCTCAGTTTCCTCCGCACCTCTCTTCAAAAGAGAAGAGCAAAATCATCAGAAAGAGTGCCTCATTTACATGGATTGGGGGCAACCTGTTCAAGCTTGGCCCCGATCAGATCTTAAGGCGTTGTGTAAGGGAGGAGGAAGTCTTTGACATTCTCCTCACCTGTCATGATGGGCCTTGTGGAGGACATTTTGCGGCAAAGAGAACTGCCTTCAAGATCCTGCAGGCAGGCTACTATTGGCCCACACTTCATCAAGATGTCAGAAGATATGTTAGCCAGTGTGACCAATGCCAAAGAATGGGGAAACCGACCCAAAGGGATGAGATGCCTCTCCAACCTCAAGTGACTCTCGAGCCATTTGAGAAGTGGGGCATGGACTTTGTGGGCCCAATCAATCCCTCTTCGAGGCAAAGATCCTACATCATAGTGTGTACTGACTACTTGACAAAGTGGGCAGAGACTAAAGCAATCAAAGCAGCAACTGAAGAAAAGGTGGTTGAGTTCTTAAGAGAGAACATCTTCTACAAGTTTGGCTACCCAAGAGAGCTGGTGACCGATCAAGGGAGCCAGTTCACCTCTAACTTGGTTGAAGATCTATTGGCTCATCACAAGATCAAGCATAGGACTTCCACCCCTTATCATCCTCAAGCCAATGGGCAGGTGGAAGTCACCAATAGAGCTCTAGAAGGGATCTTGACCAAAGTGGTAGACAGCAGCAGAAAAGACTGGGCAGATCGCCTAGTTGAAGCCACATGGGCTTACAACACCACTTGGAAGACCACCACCGGTTTCACACCTTATGAGCTGGTCTATGGGAAGAAAGCTTTGTTGTCCATTGAATTTGAGTATAACACTTTGAGGTTGGCAGCTCAGCTGGACCTAGATCTCAGCCATGCACAGCAAGAAAGGCTATTGCAGCTGAATGGACTGGATGAACACCGCATGCAGGCCCTCCTTCACTCAGAGGTGGTTCAACTTCAGAGGAAGGTGTGGCATGACCAACATCTCCATGACAAGCAATTTCAGCCGGGAGATTGGGCTTTGTTGTATGATTCCAGATTCAAAGATTTCAAGGGGAAGTTGAGAACCAGATGGCTAGGACCATATGTGGTGGAACAGTGCCATGACAATGGATCTGTCCTCATTCGAACCATTGATGAGGAATCCATTCCCATGCTTGTAAATGGGCACCGATTGAAGATCTATAGAAGACCTCTCTCAAGACAAGAGTTTATCAGCACTATGGAGAAATCTGTTTTGGTCATAGAGAAGGGTTCTGCATCCACTTTGGGCATACCCTGAAGGATCTAAAACACACAAAAAAAAAGAAAAAAAAAAAAAAGGGAAAAAATAAAGATCCTTGGGTGAAAACCTCTCTGAGGCGCCCAAGGCAGGCAGTAGGGGTGAAAACCTCATTGAGGCGCTCCTATTGTCTTTCAAGAAAAAAGAGGAAAATAAAGATCCTTGGGTGAAAACCTCTCTGAGGCACCCAAGGCAGGGAGTGGGGGTGAAAACCTCATCGAGGCACTCCTATTGTCTTTCTAAAAAAAAAAAAAAAAAAAAAAAAGAAAAAAGAGAAAAAAACAATCAGCACAATAAAAAGGTTTGCATGCAGATGTTCTATGGAGGAGAAGAAGCCTCTCCACTCCAAGCCAGGGGCCTTCATCATGCTAGCAAAGGATGTCATTAGCACCTCCTCCAAGAACAGCAATGTTTTTAAGGTATGTGCAGTTATTATCATGCTTTGGATCTTCTACAGGAGGATACAATTTTTCTACAGGAACAGACAGTCTTCCTACAGGAAGACGTGGATCTTCTACAGGAAAGTGCCAAATTTCTACAGGAAGCTCTGTGTTCTACAGGAAACTTCCTGTAGAAGGTTACGATGGCCGAAATGTGTTTCAAATGAAGATCTAGCGACTGAGGAGTGGATTGAATGCATGCATGTCAATGATGGCACCCCTGAACATTGCCATTATCGTCCTCCACCACCCTCGTCGCCATGCAACCCAGATCCCTGCAGCAGCACACCAAAGTAATCAGTTCTCGTGAGAAAGCACCTGTCAAAGAGAAACTAAGCACCGAGAACCATACCACATCCATGTTGATACATCAGAAGCGCTGGGATCATGACCGAGAAGCCAAAACCGCCAGCATGCAGCATACACCCGAGAAGAAAGAACGGTGACAAGACCCCTCGCGGGGATCCTGTAACAGTTCGACCTGCTCAAGTGAAGACCGTTCATAGCACCGCCATCTGAGATCAAACACGGGCGCATGAACGCAGATCCATCCACTCCATCGCCAGCATCCTGTAACCACGAGCCTACAGGAATGTGCAGCCACAAGCGGCAGGTGGATCCATCGCTAAAAAATCTGGAAATCATGTGCAGCCGCGCGCAGGTAAGTGTTCTAATCCTTCTCTCCATCAAACTGCATGATTATTACTTCGATTTGTTTTGCATGGCATAAAGGTGAATGGTTGAGCAGCCTAAAGGCCAGTGATGGGCCACGTCGGTTAGTAAAGGGATAGTGAGAGGACGAGGTGGCAGCCACGACGAGAGACACACGCAGCAAGCACGTGAAGATCAGTCCCGTCAACCGAGAAGTGAAGTTTAACCGAAAAGGGCGGCGGCAGATCTGTGGGAATGAATGCGGCAACAAACGAATGTGCAGGCGGATGAGGGGTGACGTCACCCAACGGTCCGGCGGGGACAGCTCACCCCCGCGCCACAAGCTGCGCCGATTCAAAATCTAATCGGCTCGATTAAGCGTGTATCTCCATCAACCTCACTTCAAAACTCGAGTAGATCCTCTGCTTACCTCTGCATGTTGACACGCCGAGCTCTCGGCTACCTGAACGCTAGTAAAGCACCTCTCGACTGCCAGCCAGCTAAAAGCTCTTCCCGAAGCCTACACACTGCTCCTACAGGAACAGTTTCTACAGGAACGCCGTCCTACAGGAAGCAGTTTCTACAGGCACGCGACTCTACAGGAAGGTGAAGTCTTCACGTAAAAAAAGGTGGCAGAAAAGAGGTAACCCTGCAACTCCTTCCGCAATTGGTTTTTTAAAAGGTGGCAGAAAAGAGGTAACCCTGCAACTCCTTCCGCAATTGGTTTTTTAAAAGGTGGCAAGGCAATTAGTCACAGTGTGGTCATAAAAAAAATTTTGGTTTGCCGTGCCTATACTATCGCTCCTACAGGATAGTTGTATAATCACACTGTGGTCTGAAAATTCATTGCATGTTCTGTCTTTAAGACCGAATTTCCTGTGTATCCACCACCTCTGGTACAAACACTGTGTTCATCATGCCTGGCGAGTTTATCAGGCGAGAGCCCACTATTTCAAATGCATTAAGGAGAAGCCCGGCAGTGGTTGAGCTCTTCACTAGAGCACAATGGATGCCTTTCTGTGATAAACTACAGGGCTACGATGAGGAAGTAGCCGAGGAATTTTTGCAGGCTCTGCAGCCTAAATCACAGACGTTGGCCACGGTAACCTTCAAAGGTCTCAGCCTCAAACTCACCCCCGAGCATATCAGTCGGATTACAGAGTTGCCCATGGGTCTGCCGTGGGACAAAGAAGAGCGGAAGCAGAGCCAGCAAGCAAAGAAGGAGTTCTTCCCACCGGAAGAGTCATTCACCGAAGACAAAAATGGAGTCAAAAGGGCAAGCCTGTTGCCGCCATGGAACGAAGTCAGTCTACAAATTATGAAATATATCACCTGTGAGGGCCGATATAGAATTGTATATGCGTATCACTTCAGGCTGCTTAACGAACTAAGACACCAGATTGACCTCCCTGCAGCACAGAGGTTGAGCATTCCTTACTTTCTACTACAATCCTTAATGGAGTGTTCCACCAAGCTCAAGGACGGAATTCCGGACCAGATAGCCCACCATGGGCTAGTCAAGCTCCTCGTGGAGGATTCTCTCCGCTCATATAAAGTTCCCCTCGCTTGGGAATCATTTAGGAACTTATCAAGAACGAGGAACATAAAAATGTTGCTTGAAGAAGCGGAATCCTCTAACGGAGAAGAAGACGAGCTGGCAGCAGGGAGTAAGAAAGGAAAAAGCTAAAAAGTTCCGGCTCCAGCACAGAAAAAGGAACGAAAGAAGAAGGAGGAGGGAGAAGATGACAAAGTCAAAGAGGACACCCTCATCCTATCAGCAAGAGAACAGAGGTTGAAGAGCAGGGCAGTCAAAGCTGAGGTGGCCCCTGCCAGCCCAAGCACCTCGTCAGCTTCTGCAGTCAAAGCCAAACGCAAAAGCCACGCAACAAGGCAAGAGAAGGTGGTGAGAATTGTATCTGTAGGAACGCAATCACAGGCTTCTACAGGAAGCCCGAAAACGCAAACTCAGGCTTCTACAGGAAACCCGAAAACAAAGGCAAAGGTTTCTACAGGAAGCCCGAAGATCAGTAAGGAGCAGGCTTCTACAGGAAGCCCAAGAGCAACGACCAAGGCTTCTACAGGAAGCCCGGAAATTGCTGGGAAACAGGCTTCTACAGGAGGCCCAAAGATGGAGATAAAGGCTTCTACAGGAAGCCCGACAGTACAACCACAGGCTTCTACAGGAAGCCCGAAGACAGAGACAGGGGCTCCTACAAGAATCACTAGGCTGGAAAGAGGGGTTCCTACAAGAGGCCCGAAGGTCATTGAAAAACAGCCTCCTCTAGAGAGCCCGAAGAAAAAGAAGGAATCTTCTACAGGAGGCCAGAAAGCGGGCAAAGCAGGGTCTTCCACAGGAAGCCTGAAATTTAAAAAGGAGGGGCCCTCTACAAGGAGCTCCGAGAAAGCAAAACACAAGAAAGAGAAGGCTGACATCCTCGATAAGGAGGCAGCAGCGGCACTGGCTGTCCTCAGCACTCCTCCAAAACCGAAAGAGAAAAGGGAGAGGGAGGCCCCTCTGCCACCTGAAGCCACGAGAAGCAAGAGGATGTCCCCAAGCAAGCCACAGCCTTCACCCAGTGGCCATACCACTTCAGGGGATGTACCTACTTCACCCATTGCAAGAACCCCCTCTAAACAATCAGCTACCCCCGAAAAAGGGAGCCCAAAAATAACTTCCTGGACACGAAAGATAGGCCAGTCGCCTTCTGAAGCCCGACTCAAGGAAATAGAAAAAGGGAAGGAAGCATCACCCTCATCACCATCAGGGGCAGAAAAGGCAGGACCATCAAAAGCAGAAAAGAAACAGCCTGTTCCGGTCCCGAGTCCTCGGCCAAGGACAAGGAGCAGGGGCAAGGTTGCTCAAGGATGAGCAAATGGTTCAGCTGGGGGGTGATGATGAGCCCCAATTTTGGTACAATTTGGGCTCATTTTTGGCCTATTTTGCTTGCTCAAACCAGTCATTTTTATTGTTTATGCATACACTTCTTAGTTTATTCATGTTGTTTGTAGGAGAAAGGATAGGCACTTTATCCACGTAGCTAATGAATTGTGATTCCAGGTTTTGGCATTAAAAGGGAGCAAAAGACAACGAAAAGGTGGCAAGGAGACAACGAGTTGGCATTGCTGACATAACGAGAGGTTGTCCACGGTTTTGGGGGACATTCCTCGTGATCCTCACCAAGAACTCTGAGCCCACTTCAGCCTCCCTCCGAGCTTAATACACGGCCAGCTGTTCTACAGGAACAGCAGTTCAAAACTGCTCTACAGGAAACAGCATTTATGACCATCCTACAGGATCAGCAGTTAAACTATAGATTGAACAGCCGAGCTCCTAGAATCATGGATATCTGTTGGAGCATCGTTTTGTATAAGTATAGAAGCCTTAGCCTTGGTTAGGTTGTTGAAACTCTCGTATTACTATTGTAATTTTGGAGCACAGCTCAAGTTTCGTTCTCTTTTGTAAGCCAATTTGGCATGTTATCAGATTATGAATAAAGAAGGCCACTTTTGAGTTAGTTCTGAGTTTTCTCAAGGAGCTATAGCTCTCAGGTGAGGGCCCAACCTGAGAGCCATAGTCCTCCTCCGTGTTGTAATGCATTTACCATTAGTTCCAGCACTTGAGTTTGTTTAGTTTCCTATGCAATTCGGATTTCCAGCTTGTTGGTTTAGTTGTTTTCATTAGCATAGATAGGACTGGTATGATGCTTTGCTTTCAGTATTCGAGTTTGATAGGTTGGTAGAATAAATCTCTTGGAGCTCCATCAAAAACAGGTTGCAAAAGGCTCACTGCCATCTCACCATTGGGATTGGGGTGTAGACCATGATCAACCACCAAAAAGAACAACAGTCGTTTCATCTCCACGCAAGTTGCCACATGAACGTTTTTATTGAAAATCCATTCATATATTCTCGACATTGATCCATACTGCACTCTCACGCATTAGTTTCATTTCTTGTTTTCCATTTCGGATTTGTAGGTTTCATGGCATAATAGGTTAATGAATCTCTTGTTTTGATGCACAGGTCATTTGTTTCATTTACGCTGCTCTTTCTCAAGCCACTTCCTTCGTCGTTTTCTCCATCCACCTGCAAGTTCTATTCATCCTCTACCTCACTCACTTGCCCTCCAACTCTCTCATTCCACGTACCGCTCCATTTCCTTCACTCTCGTTGATTTCACCCTTCCAAAACATCAACCCATTGCATGCACCCTTCCTTCGTCTGACTTGCCATTTCCTAAGACATCATTAGGTCCATCTCCATCTCCCTTAGCCTCCCACACCACTCCAACACTCCATCCACTCCTAAAATCTCCACGACCAACCATCCTGTAGACGTGCACAGCCATCCTGTAGAAAACAGAGTATCCTATAGAATTCCCAGCAGCCTTCCTGTAGGAGGCCATTCACTTCGTTGCCGAGCTTCTGAACGTGAAGGACCTCTGTGGATGGGTGCTGAGGATCCTTAGGAACCTCTCCAAGCCTCCCCAACCTGTCCCACACTTTCCTTCCATCTCCATCCCACCTGCACAATCAAACCCTAGTTAGGCCAAGGTCACAATCACTCCACACACTTAAAGGAAAAACACAAAAACACATTTCTCATGATGCCAGTAGCTTAGACCCATGCATTCATACTTGTTAGAGGCAATGACAGCATTCATAAGAGTTGCACCCACATTCTTTGCATTATAGAGGATAGACTAGTTAAATTAGGGTTTCATAGATTTACATGCTTTAAGTTGCTTTTGATTCAGTTTGTCAAGTAGAGTAGCCTTTCTTTGAAGTTAACTTTCATCCATCATTGATAAAGTTTCTTCTGTGAGCCTATAGAAGTTGGCTTAAGCCCTAGCGGACTTGTGCCAGCTGACCAAGTGACAGCTGCGACAAGGGCTAGTACTTGTGCATACAGCACCGTCGCTTCCAAGTTTGTACGAACTACCGGGTTGATAAAATTAAGAGACAGGAAGCCCCAGGAGTTGTAGCATTATTGCTACAATACTGGAGCTCACCTGTTGTCCTACCTTGAGAATGTATAGATTATTTGGAGTCCTTATGCCTTTGATCATTGTTTCTCCTGTATCAAGCTCACGGACAATACATCCATTTGATCGAAATATCACTTCATTTCCTTGATCACACATTTGACTGACACTCAATAGATTATGCTTTAAGCCATCAACATACATAACATTTCCCGCTTTGACCTTTTCTTTTAAAAGAATAGAACCTTTACCTTTTATGAGTGCAGGGGTGTCATTTCCGAATGAGACCTTCTTCTCCTTTTCTAAGGCACTATATGACTGAAGTTTTTCTTTATCACCTGTCATATGTTTCGAACATCCACTGTCGATGTACCATTGATTTTCCTACCCTTCTGCATATAAGGCTATACCACATCTTTCTGGTTGTGGTTCTTTCATTCTCCATGTTTTGGCATTTGAGGCTTGCTCCTTTTGAGTTGTCTGCCGAAACCTGCTCCTGCATTCAGAATCTTCATGATTGAAGTTGTTACAAATAGAACATTCTATTTCATTTTCAAGAGCAGAAAAGTTATTGTAGGTCCTTTTCATGATCCCAGTCATACTCCTCTGTTTTTGAGCTTCTCTAGTCATGATAGTTTTGTAGGCAACACATTGAGCTGCTTTGTGTCCAAAGTTATGACAAGAGAAACATTGGCCATTGAAGAAATTCCTGCGATTATCAACCCTGCGGACCAAATGATTGTAGTTTTCATTGACATCCATTCTTGAGGAAAATTGAGAATGATTTACCTGTGGTTTGTTGTAGCTTCTGTTTGTCCTTGAAATAGATTGCCCTCGATTTTGTTGGTGATCTCTGTTCATTCTTGAAGTAAAATGTCCCTGATTTACCTGGTGAGTAGCATTGTGCCTTTGCTGTTGATTGTCAATTTGTTCACTCCTCCTTGCTGCATCAAGATAACTTTTGGAGGTGGATGGCTTCTGCGCTTGAGATGCTTCTTCATTATATCCCAGACCTGTCTTGATTAGTGGAGAATGCTGCACTTTGATAATCTCATCTAAAGTTTCAGATCCTTTAACAAATCTAAGATTAAGAGCTTTTGTTTTCTCAATCTCTTTTCTAAGTCCCACAATTTCACATTCTAACTTTTCATGATGTTTTTCCCTTTCAGCCAGTTGGAATTGTAGAGTATCAATAATCATATTTTTCTCTTCTAAAAAAATTTTGAGTTTAGAAATCTCTTCATAAAGACCTTCTTCATCTATAGCATCCAAGAAATCATCATCTTCAAAAGCCATTAAAAGTCTATAATTATTACCTTGTTCATCTTCATCACTATTTGAAAGTCCATCACTATCTTCATGAGTGTAATAGCTTTCCTTATTTACATTCTGTTTTATGTTCCATCTAACTCGTTCCTTACCTTTGTGAAGCTTATCTTTATGAGGACACTTGGCAACATAGTGACCGACTCTTCCACAAGCAAAACATTTGAAAGGTAACTTACCTCTGAATCTTCCAACACCCCGTTGAAGGTTTTTGACAAAATTTGATTCTTCCTCTTCTTCTGACATATGTCCCGAGTCATAGGAATCTCCTTTTCCTGAGGCCTTGAATGTGGCTTCTCTTCTGTCTGATGGTCCCCCTTTCCTCATTTCATAAGCGATTAGAATTCTGTGTAGCTGCGACATGGTAATGCTTTGTAGATTTTGTTTTTCTTCTATTGTAGAAACTTTTGATTCAAACTTAGAAGACAAAGATCTTAGAACCTTTTCAACCAAAACAACCTCTTTTATTTCTTCACCCAAGTTTTTCATACAATTAACAATCTCATTTATATGTAGGAAATAGTTAGCCACACTTTCATCATTGTGCATTCTGAGATTTTCATACTAAATTTTGAGGGCTTGAAGTTTTTCTCATTTTACCTGTTCATCTCCTTCATAGCTCAGAACAATCTTGTCCCATATTTCTTTTGCGACTTTGAGCTGCATAACCTTGACGAATTCTGTTTGAGATAGACTCCCTAATAGAGTATTGACAGCCTTTGCATTTGTTTCATACTGCGTCTTACCAGGCGGATCTGTAGGAGTTGCTGATGGAAATGTGTACCCTGTATCTATGATATCCCAGACTTCTGTACCAAGAGATTGAAGATAGGTTGTGATTCTTACCTTCCAATAGACGAAGTTGGTCCCATCAAAAATTGGTGGCTTGATCGATGCTTCTCTCTCGTAGTTGCTCATGATGATAGATCTTCCTTCAAGCGATCAAGCTTCTTCTGAAGGACCTGCTCTGATACCAATTATTGGAAATAATACTAAGGGGGGGGGGGGGGGTGAATCAGTATTATCAAGTCAATTATTTTTCCTTTCACACCTAGATCATGTACGCTACTTCAGTTAGTGAAAACCGCGTATATACGCAACTACAGATAAGGAAACTAGCGTATACTATGTAGACTTATAATTTAATTTATTCTACAAATGTTGATCATTAATCTATGCATCATAATCATATAAATAGTCAATAGGAACATTAAAACAGATCAGAAGACAATCACACACAAGAACACAAGATATAAGGTGGAAACCCAATGTGGGTGAAAACCACCTACTGCAATTCGTCTTTATCTTATTTTAATTAGAAACTTCTTTTTACAATGTTTCTGTACTGGTACATACTTATACCAGTATGTAGGCTTCTACCTGCAGAAGGCTACAACCTTCTCTCGTTCTCCAACCTCTCCTGGAAGTGAGCTACAACCCCCTTAGCTCTTGTACTAGTTCAGGTACTAGTACGTAGGTGCTGACCTACAGAAGGCTACAACCTTCTCTTTCTTCCAGGGACCACGTTTCATAAATTTTCAGAATGGATCCATGAATAACATCAATCAAACATCAAGAATTGTTGCATCAGCAATCTCCTTTTCACCCATCAAGACTGAATCAAATGGACACTTCTCTGACAACTGTACCCAGAACACAGTAATAGTAACCATACACCAATTCTGAACCCAGATCACTGCAATAATCAACAGAAGCAGCTAGAACATAATTTAAGAGACGTACGCTACTTCAATATTCAAAAACCTGCGTGCATACGCTTCTGTGTTAAGACCAACCTGCGTATACGCACTTTTGACTTACAGAAACAACGTGTATACGCACCTTCGCTTCACTGAACATGCGTACAGATATATAAAGAAAATTCACTCCTTCAAATATTCAGACATTCGTTAACCTAGATTATCAGATTTATAGATCAAGCGTGCGCCACATATAACAGATCAAAATCATGCAAACATACTATTATTCAAGCCTTAAGATTTTGACCCATCATTATAACTTATCCTTTTCCTTGTGCTTAGGTTCCTCCTTCATTCAGATCCAGCTGTGCACCATAACCAAATCACCAGTAGCACTTTATCAGATATTTCATTATTCAGATGATTGCTTGCCTAATGATCTCCTTCCTCTTTTATAGTCTTAGGCCTTTCACAATACCACAGTCCAAAACCATAACAAATCAATACCAAGGACCCAATACTTGGGATCAATATTTCAGACGTGATACCATGGTCCAAAACCATAGGTTCAAATACCAAGGACTAAATACCACGGACCAAAAATAAGTTCTCCCACATGTATGCACTTTTCCTTGCATGAAAGTGAGTGTATACGTATATGCGACTTTGACGAAGGGATCCTGCGTATATAGCTTTTTCCTTCATTCTGAGAGCCTGAACTATGATTTTTCACCAGAGTGAGTTGCCATCAAGGACTACACCTGTGCCATAGCACCAAACCTGTGTCATAATGCCAACATAGGGATGAATCTTCATTTCAAAAGATAGAAGAGCAACAAAATATCCATCAGGAGGATCCACAAAAAGAGAACCTAGAAGCTTCTTCTAGTTGTCTTTATAAGGAGATAAATGAGTTATGGATCACATGCAATGAAGTTCAAACAATAGAGCTAGAAATTGAAGAATTTATAGAAGATCCCTTGTGCATTCATGATTTTGAACAAGTTCTACAAGAAGAACTTTGTGCTATGATAGTTGAGAAAAATAAAAAAACTTAAAGATCATATTCAAATTTGGTTTCAACTAGTCATTAGGCCACAATACCACTCCATTTTTCAACATCCTTTAGCATCAAATCTTTATGATCAATTAATTTTTCAAGTCCAAGTATTTATTAAGGTATATTTTTCAAAAATTGGATGTGAGTCTACTTATGATCTTGTTACACAAATGGATGCATTGGAAATTCTCTTATACTTGAGAGAATGACTTATTTTTCTACAATAGAATATGATAGAATAGAATAAATAAATAAGTAGAATGAGTTCACAATAAGACTTCCATAATAATTTTGTTTCAAACTCTCATAAATAAAATTTCAAATCATTGTTCAATACTTATTTGGAAGGATTTTATGGCAAAATTTAGTATATAATATCTTGAAAACTAGTTTTTAAACCTATTTTTCAATTTGGATCACAAATGAAAAAGACAAGGTAAAAATAAACACTAGATCTCAAGAGAAATTTTGAGGACAAAGTTATTATAACCTATATTTGAGGTGTCTAATTGAAACATTTTTACCTGGTATTCATAGGGAAGATAGCCCTTGCAATCTAGTTTCCAAATAAATTTGAATCACCTCAATCGGGTATCATATGAAAACATTATACTTGAAATACTAACTGCTTCTTGAAAAGTCTGCATGTGGAATTCTAGGTCATCATTGTTCATTGGCATATTTGACATCAAATAATATTATTTTCAAAACTTGTTTATGTGGGAGATATATACTGAAGTCTAGATCAATACAAAATTTTAATCATGTCATTTGGAGGTCAAGTGAAAAAGTTGTGCCACATTTAGTGATTGCAGGTCTTCAAATCAACATAGTAAAACTCTGCCTCCTAGGTTTGTTCATTAGTAATTTTGTGATATCAAGCCTAAGAATTTTTAAAACATATTTCTACTGGAAATACAAAAATGAATCTACATTAATCTCCAAGTGGAATCACATCAATCCAATCTTTAACGAAAAAGTTACACTCTAAATAGTGACTATTGGTCTAGTAAAAAATTCACAAGCAGCTCTATCAAACATGTTACTCTTCATCATTTTTAGCATATCATTTCAAATCATTTTGAAAAAATGTTTATACTGGAAATATCCATATGAATTCAATTCAACTTGGCTTTGGAATCACTTTAATTGGACATAAAACAAAGATTTTGTGAACAAAATACCGCTAGGAGGTCTAGGTTGGCCACCATTCCTCAACGGGTAAATAAATACATTTTATTTGTATATCATCTTTGGACTTGTTTTATAAGCATTGCTATGTTTTTGCAGGTCTCGGGAAGATTTAAGGAGTGAAATCCAAGGACGAAGGACTTTTCAAAGTCAATCTTTAAAAATTCATATATATGAATATGAAATGAAAATATTCAAAGTGAAAATAAAATGGAAAATCACTTGATGTTGAGTTCATCCAATGAAACTCAAATTTGTGAAGCTTGCTCTCAGTTGTTGACCAACAATACCAACAACCCTACAACATGAATCAAAATTTAGGAAAAAGGCATGAAGCTAATCATCAGAAGAAAAATTAAGTTTTGTACCATTACAAGTCATATTCATTGCCTAAGAAGCTTTTAATAAGCCATATTGTTCATGATTTCATTCATCTACCATATTGTATGTTAAGCTTCACAATTATTCAAATCTA
Source organism: Pinus tabuliformis (assembly GCA_031772625.1). Classification (NCBI taxonomy): domain Eukaryota; kingdom Viridiplantae; phylum Streptophyta; class Pinopsida; order Pinales; family Pinaceae; genus Pinus; species Pinus tabuliformis. The sequence goes on from CM062811.1 coordinate 682,033,105, forward strand.
TCATGTTGAAGTCCAAATCATGATTTCAACCTATGATATTTTCTTAAGATTTTCATACTTCCCTACTTCATTACATCCCACCTCTATCCAGAAAAGAAAAGAATAAAAAAAATAGAAAAAATAAAAAATAATAAAGGAGTTTGGTTGTGAAAATCTAGGAAACTGGCACAACACAAACTCGAATTCATATCAGAAAACAAACTTATTTGGCCAATATGAATTCTCTATTTTGTTTTACTTTTACTTTAGTTTGATTTTGCAGAAATAATCCTCCAATAAATGAAAGACTTGAGGATAGGTCCTAACATAATCAAGGGGGAAGTTGTAATAAAACCATGCAAATAATTTGCATAGTTGAATTGCAGAAGAAACCTCAATTACATGACAGAAGGGACTTGATACATCATTGAAAATATTGTGCAGAAGGGACCTGAGATGTCATTATGCAAAAGGAACATGTATTATATAACAGAGGCAACATACAAAAATTGTTGAAGAGTACATGTCAAAAGGGACTTAAAACATCAATTACAAACTGCAGAAGGGACCTGAACAACATCAACTTCGAAGATCCTGAATCAATGTTAGATGCAAAAACATGAATTAGAAATAAGTCTCTACATTTCAATATATTCTGGAAGAGCCATCAAAGACATCAAATATTTTATAGGAGTACAAGTACAATAAGTAATTTTTTTTTTCTCTTAAAATTTCAATTTTTTTTTTTTTTTCTAAAAGTTGTTTAGACTAATTTAGTGCTTGATATGCATTCTATTCCTACCTTCATTATTATCACCACTACTATCATCACCTATTCATTACCCTTTCCTACATTTAACCATCATTCCATATAATTATAAAAAAAAAAAAAAAAAAAACATTAATCCTACATTCCCTATACCATCATTCCATATCATAAAAAAAACCTATCACATTAATCCTAGAAAGCATATGGATCAAAATTTGAGGGCTCAATATTCAAACCCTTGATTGACCTACAAAAAATAACAAAGGTTAGTGTCATAGAAATTTAATTTTAAACATGACCATTCTAGGGTCATTTTAAAATTAAATTAAAACAATGAAAATGCAAAGTGTAATATACCTATGTTATGATTAAGGACCAAGCGCATAATGAAAAATAATGCAACGAAATGCAAAATCAAAATGATGCAATAAAATGCAAGGTTGAAATGATGCAACGAAATGCAAAGGCACAAAGGTATGCAATGAAACAATAATGCATTTCAAATGGGCATGAAGATAAGCAAGAATGCATTTCGATGGGCACAAAGGCATGTAATGAAGCCATGATGCATTTCGATAGGCATAAAAATGAATTACTGATTAATGATGCAACGATATGGTTGATTGCATGGTTTACAAGGAATGGAGGTATGGGCATACAAAGACATGAGTAGAACAACATACGATTTATGTGATGAGACAAGCATGAACACCATGGAGGAAAAGACGGAAAGAAAACATTGTTAACATGACACATGGCAACCAAAGGTACATAGTCAGACTATGAGCCGGAAGGTAGAAACTGTCAAAAGCTTCAAACAAACATACAAACGATTCAAACACTACAAACTATGCATATTTTTTCACTGTGTAAACTATTGCTCTGTAATTAAATGTTTTTTTTTCCACCATCATAGCCGAATCTTGCTCAGGTAGAGGTGCCAAATGATGTGCATTCATGCACACACATACAACACTCTTTTGGAAGGAGGAATAAGAAGAAAAACAAAAACAAAGAAGGAGAGAGGGTTGCGTAAAGCAAGAACCCTGAACTAAGGAAGCAACACAGAATATATAGGCAGCAAGAAGGCATCGGTTCAAGAAGATAGGAGACCACGATTTTCTCAATGTTAAGGTTGACTGAGTGCTCCACTAGACTCAAGGAATCCCGTAAAGGAAGGTAAGAGATCGCCTCTGGATTGTCATAAGCTGTTAGCGGATTTCAAGGAACATAACTCGTATTAAGTATTGTATTGTTTCATGTCAAAAACTAGTTAAAACTCCAGTTTAGAAACCTGAGCAATTGTCACCATTAAACATGTATTTCCATGGATTTATTAAACGAATCCTTGCAAATATCGAAGCAATTTTTGATTAAATTGGAGCTGTCTAAACACAGGAACTCAAAGGTATCTCAGAGGGGTAAAAGCATGTTAATGTGTATCACTTTTTCCCTTTTTGTAGCAAAAAGTTTTATAAAAATAAATGGAGTTGGAATGTTTACTCTTAAATTTACAAAATCATCAAGAATTAGGTGGTGGTAAAAGAAGACAAAACATGTCAATTTAAATTCAATTTCATGTCATATTTTTTCTAAAATTTAATATATATATATATATATATATATATATATATATATATCTATATATATATATATATATATATATATATATTATCTAATTTATTCATTTTCTTTAAAAAATATTCATTAATATTTTACATAAATTTTTAAGTAGTGACAAAACTGCAAACCCGCATTTCTCTATTGATTTATATTTTTTAATTCCAATTTCTTTAAGAGATGTGTTGTAAACATTCTAAAGATTGCTAAACAAATTTAAAAATAAAAAGTAAGCATATTTTTTAATTATTATTAAAATACTAGTAAAAATGATAATCTTTTTGTATGTATAAAACCGCGACCCAAGAAGCTATCCTTTCAAGTTTATAAAATCAATTTTTTTAATAGAAATTTGAAAATAACGTATAACAAAATGTTAAAATTATTTTTTGAAATTTTTAAAATATATTTTATAATAAAATTTTAAATATGATTATAATAACATATTTTATATTTCAAAATATAATATATAAAATTATTTGTTTAGAAATTATAATTCTATTTTTATATATGTTTTTAAAGAGTGTTAGCATTTCATTTAACTTTACATATTTAAACCTGCATATTTAAAAAAGTTATTTATATTTTGTGAGTGATTAACCATAGTTTTTAACCAATATTTACTATCAGTTGACTTATTTACAACTTTAGTATTTACTTTTTATAACATTATCTATATTTTGTGAACCCATTAAATAGGTTCACTATAGATTTTACCAAAATTTATTGTCAGTTAGCTTTGTTACAAATTTAGCATTTATTTTTTTATAATTAACAAGTATGAAACTCAACTCATTTAATTGATATTTTTATATTATTTTTTTTTTAATCTTTTTTCATTTGAGTAATTTTTTGCTTTCGCCATATAATGAGACACATTAACATGCTCTTACCCAGAGATATTACAAAATCACTTCTAGATAAGGTAATATAGCAAATTCCTCATGCGTAGTTATGGTCCTGTGGTTGTGATTTTCTATTTTGATTTTAAGAACATAATTCTTCCTATTTTTTCTTACACAGTGGGTATAATTCATATCATCCATGTATGGTATGTATGAGCAAATTCATTCCATTCACATGCACAGTGAGAATTTTTGAAATAGAGCAGGGATTTTTGATGATTTTGGCAAAACCAGAGTTTGATTTATGAATCAAGGAGCAAGGAAAAACATGATCAAAATGTTTGTATGATTTTTATATACAAAGAATAATGTTTTGAAGAACAGTGAATTGTTTTTTTGCAGTAGAACCGAGGAAACAAGTAAGGAATCAGGCACCATATCTTCTAAAAAAATTGAATTCAACTACAATTTTAAAAATTCAAAATTGTTAAGAAGCCACTATTTTTCATTGCTTTTTTTTGAGCAAATGAAACTGAAATTTGAAAAACAAAAACATGGGTTTTCTTCAAAACGAGCCAAATTAGGCTCTTTGGGGGAATTTTGTTTTAAATTCATGGCTATTTGGGATATTTTCCTGGTTCTTTCAACCCTTATTTTGTAGATTATGTGGGAAAGTTGCTAAAGTCAACTCTGAGCTTAATGGCTCTCCTAGTTTGGTTAATGGAAGACCATATGATGGTGGATGGATAAAAAAAATAAAACTTGTCCTGACGATGAACCACACTGGTTGGTTCGAAACGCATCGACAAAATATTGATTATGTGATTTTGCCGAAGACTATCTTAACAGGATTGTTCATTTGAAAATTTGAGGATCTCTTAAGGTAGAGAAGGTTAAAATTCAATTTCTGAAATAAGTATGGTTTTGATTTTAAAAGTTGAAGGCAGAGCAGGTTAAAATCAAACCTGTAGGTGTCCAGAAATCAGTTATAAAGAAGAGTAGTGATCAAAATACTGTAAGAAGCATAAATCTTTTTTAGAAATTGATTTCAGTGCTAAAGCTAAAACTCAGTGATCAAAATTGACATATTAGTTGAGAAATTAGACATTTCAATTCATTATCTCTCCTTATTTTTGTGGGTATACAATAGTGGTGCAAATCGACATTCTAGTTCAGAATTTTTGGTCCCATCACTTCGAAATAGATAACCCAAGCCACAAGTTTTCCACTGATAGGTGAAGAATGTTACAAAGGGCAGCACTTTAAAGAGAAAGGATGGAAATTATTTTTAGAAAAACAAAGAAAAGGAAGGAGAAAAAGTAAAGAATGCCATCTACAAGGAAGGAGAAAAAGGACATGAAGGCATGGATATCTTTTTACAGGCAGCTCAATAGGAAGCTTCACCTTCAGGGGTCAGATCCATAGGTAAATCAACAGGTCAGTTAGCATACAGGGATATAATATCAAGCAAACGGAGGAGGCAAGCATGAGGACATGCTTGAACATGGAGATGTTGGCCCTCGATTTTGATCAAATTTGCTTAATTAAATACACTTAATTTTCATGTTATCCATCCATATACACCCTATTTTGACCAATTTATGCATATCCAGGTATATAAATTAAGTTTTGCAATTTTTATATGTTTTTACAAAAATTGGATTTTAAGTGCATTTTTGGACAAGATCAGAAATTCCGGTAATGGCTTCATTGATGTCATACTTGCAGGACACCTGGGCATGAGTTGAGTGCATTTCTAGAAATCTTAGGAACTAAGATTGAACGAATTCCTATTGGTTTGGTCAAACTGAGCTAAAACAGGCCCAGTCAATGCTGGTCAAACATGACCTGTTTTTTAGGAATCCCTAGAAAATAGGGCAGAAATAGTAGATTTTGGGATTTCCCAGATTTGGTGTAACAGACTGGATGGATTCAACCATTATAGATGGGATTAGGATAAATATGACTGTTAGAGACATTTTAGTCAAGTTTGTTTATTATTTCTCTATTTAAGGCAAGATTATTGAGGGCTTGCGCATGTAGAATTTATGTAATTTGATTTTGAGACTCTTTGAAGACTGAAAGTTAATTGAAAAGCCTGTTTCATTTCAATTTTTTGTTCATGCTTGGATGATTTCTTGAACTTGATGTAGTTGAGATTTCTTCAAGTGTTCAAGGCAAGGGTGGAGGGCCCCCACACCAAGCTAAGTGCACTTCTTGGTTAAATTTTCATAGTTTTCATAAATTAGTTCTTGCCTCAAATGTATTTAGATGTGTGATGACTGCTGAATGAATATTAGTTTAATTCTAATCTAAATATGAAGGGACACACATGAATTTAAGTTAAATTCCCCTTCTATTTGATCTTGAACTAAAACTGAATTTCATTCTCATTTTCTTATTTGAAGTTATTTCTGCATTTTTGGTTTGAAGCAATGGTGATTATGATAGAGTAGAATTGTGAATAAGGACAACCTGGTCCTCCTTAGTTAGGAGCATCTTCTTTTACATCTTCTGCATCATAAACCATTATTAACTAATGCTTTTGGATTTGTCTTCATGGAAATAGTATTGTAGGGAAGGAAAACCAGGTTCTCCTAAGTTAGGAGCCTCATCCCACATATTATTTAAGTGAATTAGAAATTACTTAATTGGAGTTTATATTTGTAATATGCGTTTCTTTTAATATTTCTATTTCATTTTCTAAAATTGACTACCATTGGAATCCATAGACTTTGGACATGCTTCTAAGCTCACAAGCCTGGATTGATAATTAAATACTTGTGTTAATTTACATAGTAAATTGACCCAACAATTAAGTTGAAGTTGAAGAGTGCTCCAAATGGATGTTATGCTTCTTTATGGATGCTTCCAAGGCTTCCATCCTCTTAAAGCATTTGGATTCTAAGTGACCATCACAATTACAAAAGTTGCAATGTCTATGAGTCTTCTTCCCTTTGTTTTTATTTGCCTTATCATTTTGTTGAATTGATTTTTCATTTTGACACTGGAATTGCTTAGGAACCTTGTTTGGTTTAGGACCATTCTTTTTAGGATGTTGCTTCTTAGGATTCTTTGAATTTGGTTGTTGTTGGGCTACTAAGGCTTTCTTAGAAGAATTTCCAGTATTAAGAAGACCAAGATGTAATATTTTTTCTTGTTCTCTTATTAAAGAATCACAAAAGACATCAAAAGAGGGGGACTTGTAGTCTTGTCCTTAAGAAATAAAAGCTTCTCTACTAGAATGGAAGGTGGAAACAAACATAGTGTAGGCTGGTCCTAACTTAGTAAGAATGGAATAGATAAGGCTACCATCTTCTTTCCTAACCTTAACACCTTCCAAGAGAAGTCTAAGGGTCTTGAAATTAGACAAAAAAATATTCAATGGAAGAAAAATTATTGGGGTCCAACGTAAGCAACTCATTTTCAAGTTGACGGGCTCTAATTTCATTTTTAATTCCAAAAACTTTATTGAGTTGTTTCATTGCTTCATCGACGGTATCAATTTCTACGATATCGAATCTAAGGTCTGGAGAAATAGACATCCCTATCAACCCACATGCTTGATCTTGCTTATTTTCCCATTTGGCTTTCTTATTTTCATCTTTAGGTTTAGACTCTTCACCTGAGGCTATTTTATAAAGACCTTTACTTCTAAGTAAATCCACAATGTAGGATAGCCATTGGAAGTAGTTGGTGTTGTCAAGAATAACTAGGCATGAACTTTCCATTTTAAAAGAAAATGAAGTTGTAGATGCTGAAACTAAGTGTTCTATTGGAAATATTTTCAAAAATTAGGCCGATAAAAAAAAAACAGCTTTCAGATGAAGAAGTTATGACTTTTTGAAGAAAAGTTGTTGACGATGCCGATGAACTATGTGAATATTGAGAAGTGAATGACAATGTTATATTTAAAAAAAATCCCCACCCGCCACCCCCCCGCCCCCCACACCTTCTAAATTTAATCTAATTAGCTTACTTGAAAAAAAATTACTTTATGTGACTCACTTTTATAAATAAGTGAAAGTCACTTTTACAATGTTATTTTATGAACTATCCACTAAATTGTAACTTAAATAAAAGTTAATGTGACTTTAGAATTATAAGTGACTCATTTTTTATAATGAGTGAGAACATTTTTACATAAAGTAACTTTAAAGCATAAGATACATGCACTTTTTAAAAAAGTAACTCAACAAAAGGAAAAACTTGAACCCAAGACCTCTATTCTCATAAAGTAACTTTCGACCAAGTGAGTTAGTTTAAAAGGTTAGTAATTTTTTGAAAAGAGGTTTTTTGTTTTTCGTTTTTTTTGCTCATAGGAGCTTTAGAGTGCGTGCTTACTTGAAAAAACCCTTTTTTTGCCTACAAAAAAAAACACACATACAACCCAAAATGAGCAGGCAAAAGTAATCCAAGTCTTAAGGCTTAAACTTAGCTTTGACTGAAAACAAAATATTTTTCTCAAAGTTTCAACTTTTTTCCGAGATCACACCAAGGCATGGCAAAAAAAAGTGCAAACATGAGAAAAATCCTTTCTTTCTGTTTCTGGTTTGCCCAGATCGCACAGAGTTGTGGGGCAAAGAGCATACACATAAATAAAATGTATAAATTCAGTAAACAAATAAATAAATATAAAATTATAGATGAATATAAACCAAAATAAACAGAGAGATAAATAACTATAACTGCAAATAAAGATTGTATACCTCAAGATCTTAAAAATGACGTAGCTAGGGCTACTAGAAACCTTTTCGCGTGAAACGAAAGGGGTTCCTCACTGGAACAAATGCTCATAACACAATAGAGTAGTCCTCTTAGCTTGAAATCGGTCAGAAACAATAGATCTAAGAAACACAGTCGGATGCAGTTGTACCAGCTTCGGATTTGGATCAGCAATAGATGCGGCCCTCAAATAGCTCTGATACCATGTATGAATTTATAGGGTAAGTTCCTCAGATAGAACACCAAAGGACACCACTCACAAATATATCACATATCAATACACCAATATTCTTGACACAGTTAAAACCCTCAAAGAGGGAAGCAGTCCACGACCTGAGCAAATGCAACCACTTCAGACAATTTATTAGTGTAAAAGAAAGAAAATTTACATAAGCTTCTCTCATGAATGGCCACCTAACAAAGGACCCTCCATGCTCTTTAAATATAGATCATGGACCAATTGGGTGTTAAGCCATGGATCAAGTGTCGGTAATACCGAGGAGAAAATGAACCATCAGATCACTTCATGTCTGGAACATATCATTACCATCGGATTGTAAGTTACAAAAGGTACATACTAAAGAAACACACTTACCTAACTATACACTAGACCAAGTTGTACTTAATTATTTCCTATGTGTCAGAATATCCTAACAACCAAGATAGATATTTCCAAAATCTCTACAATAGTTTTCCTAAATTTATGTACTGCAACAGACACATTTGTAAATTCATATATACTATATGAATAACATGCAATATCCTTATTGTAATAAGCGACTCTTAATAGAAATGTCAAACGTAAAGCAAACAACACCACTAAATACATGTAAGAGTAACTAACTAGTAATTACACCAGATGTTGCAAAGGAAACACTATAAGCAATAACATATATCACTAAATAATGTTTCTTTGACAACTGATGAAAGACAAAAAAAATATCAAGAAAAGGCAAGGACCATGCTATAATGAAATCTTATTGCAATACTACTTCCTTGAGCCTTACAAATCATGAGTCATATGTTGAAGAAATAGATCGTGATTTGCTACCTTCGAAATCAGAGGTTGTTTTGGTACAATTCCTCCATATTTCGAAATTAGAGGTTGTTTTGGTACAATTCCTCCATATTTATTCTTGATCACTTCCTCCTACTATAGACAACCTTAATCAGTACAAAGCAATTTTTTTATAGTTTGAAACATGTGTGTACAAAGGACTATAACAATTTTGTAAATAAATTTTGAATTTCTCCAACAATTTGGAAAAGGAAATATACTTTTTTGTAGGGCATTATCCTACCTTGTACAAGTCCCAAAATTCTTTGTTTTTGTTTTAAGAAACTCATTTATCATCCTCAAACACATAAAGTTTGAAACAAAGACCAAAAATCTCAAATTATAAGCTAATTTTACCAAAATTAGAACTTTGGTCGCAAAAATACACTGTAAGATAGAACTTTGAATGAAAAAAAAGATTGAGATTCCACATGCAACAACATAACAACAAATTGGTTTTACTCCCAATCCATAACAACAAATTGGTTTTACTCCCAATCCAATTCGACTAGCCAATTAGAAAAAAAAATATTGCTTTTTAATTGGACAAATTTTCAATGAGCTGATTCCCTAGTTCATAGGTTCCCAATCCTTTTGTATCTAGTAAATCCTAAATAACAAGTCCCTGCAGTTCCCTAACAAAGGACACATGGATTATCTACTTATGTAACCCATCTTGTGCATTTGTCTTTTTATATAAATAAAAATTACCAGTTTTTGTTTAAAAAAAATTGTGTTACTCAATGGTATTATTATAATAATGGTTTCTATCCTATTATTGTTAATATGGCGCCTCAAATTTTAATCTTGTTCCAAGCATAAATTCAATCCTAATATTTGTTGAATTTTGATTTCAGTGGTTTTGAATCTGGTAAATCATGAATAGAAAATTACTGCAACTCCCTAACAAGACAATACAAAGATTAGCTACTTGTGTAAATCCATCTTGTACACTTGTTGTCTTTTATATAAATAAAAATTATATAATTTATTTTAAAAAAGGGTTACTCAATGGTGTTATTATACAATGGTTCAAACTTTTATAGGTTTTATTAAAAAATTCAAGACTTTTACACAAGTTATCATTTTTCACGATATTTCCTACATAAGTTCCTATCTTGCCTTGGAACAGTAACAAGTGCCCTATCTTAACATGGAATAGTAAGTCATGTAGAAATGAATTGATTAATGGATCTTGATAGTATCAACAAAAAACAACTTTGTCATGCTAGTCACATCACAATCACAATTGCAATTTGATATGAACATTGGAGTTAATCTGCAAATAAATGTGTATCATACCGACAACAGATTGATGGTCGTGGTTTCTGTTGAAAGACTCCATTAATGACAAAATGAAAGTGTTCAATGAAGTGAGATGAGAAAGATTTTTTGGAATCTTCTCGAGACTAAAGCATGCATCCATCTTGAGATGCTTCAGATTCTGAAGATCTCCTATCTTATTCGGCAGTTCATCCAGTTCTAAACAATAAATAATATTCAAAACCTGAAGACTAGATAGATTACAAAAGTACTCAGGAGATGATTTTATTGGAGTGTACGACAAATCCAAACCTTTAAGTGACAGGCCACTACAAAGGCTGCCAGGGAAGTCAGCAAGCATGGAGCAGTTAGACAAGTTGAGAAACCAAAGTTGGGGAAGTTGCTTCAAGGTTGGCAATCCTTTTATTGAAGTGAATGACAAATCTAAAACCTGAAGAGACTATGCATTGTTGAAAATTTATTTTGGAACCTTTTCCAAATGAATATTGGAGGTTAATACCAAGCTCCTTAGTTTTGAACATCTCAAATCATTTGGCTGATAATGAATATCATTGTGGACTCATAATCAAAGACTTGCACTTTGGACTTGTTTGTTACCAATGTCGAATATCTGTAGTAAGTTTGACCCCAAGAACTCTAGGATGAGGTCACCAATTGTGATAAAATAATTGGAGAGTAATCTTCTGCAAACAATAAATTTAGATAGTAAGCATGTGAACAAAAAGTTGTTGACAATTTCCAAAGTCTGACCTTATTCACTGAAAAAATCTAGGATTAATGGTCTTACTTAGTGCCAGTGGAGGAGAGGATTGGACTGGAGTAGGAGATGGTTTGGGTTTGCTTACAGGAGTAGGAACAACAACTTCCCAAGTCAAAAAAATCGTTAGTTGCATGATATAAAACCAAACAATGCTTTATTTTTGAGTTTTATTGGCCAAAGTGTATTTTGATTCAGTCCTTATCTAAATTTTAGATTGATGCTTGAATTTTCCCAAAATCTGAATATTTGACTGGGAATTGGAAACCAAAAACAAGGAATACTTATTGAAGAAAAAAAACATATAATCATTTGATGTTGCTCACTAATGGGATTGGAAAGAATGCTTTAAGAGATTTCGAATGCATATCTGAGATTAGAAAAGGATAGAAGCTCTAAGGGCTGCACAACTGCACCCAAGTACTGAAGGTTCTTATGAGAAGCAGTGAAATAATAACAGTAAACTGTGAGGAGAAATGATGCGCTTGTCACAAACTAGATGTTGTTCCATTTATTCCAAAACAAGAGGCAACGTGGATTTTTCTGTACAACCATATTGCCTTTCTGCAAGCATACATACATGAAAAACTCTGCATTTTCATGATAGTTTTGTAGAACAACATTACTCTACCCACCTCTGCCTTAAGGAACTACAACAATTTAAATGAGCATTCAATCGAGTGAAAAGTTATAAACAACCTTAATCATTAGAAAGAATTTTTTTTGTAGTTTGAAATATGTGTGTACAAAGGACTATAACAAATTTGTAAATAAATTTTGAATTTCTCCAACAATTTGGAAAAGGAAATATACTTTTTTGTAGGGCATTATCCTACCTTGTACAAGTCCAAGACTTTTTTGTTTTATGTTTTGTTTTAGGGAACTCATTTATCATCCTCAAACACATACAATTTGAAACAAAGACCAAAAATCTCAAATTATGTGCTAATTTTACCAAAATTAGAACTTTGGTCGCAAAAATACACTGCAAGATTGAATTTTTTAATGTTAAAAAAGATTGAGATTACACATGCAACAACATAACAACAAATTGGTTTTACTCCCAAGCCAATTCGACTACCCAAATAGGAAAAAAAATATTGCTTTTTAATTGGACAAATTTTCAATGAGCTGATTCCCTAGTTCATAGGTTCCCAATCCTTTTGTATCTAGTAAATCCTAAATAACAAGTCCCCACAGTTCCATGGAAAAGGACACATGGATTATCTACTTATGTAACCCATATTGTGCATTTGTATTTTTATATAAATAAAAATTACCAGTTTTTGTTTAAAAAAAATTGTGTTACTCAATGGTATTATTATAATAATGATTTCTATCCTATTATTGTTAATATGTCGCCTCAAATTTTAATCTTGTTCCAAGCATAAATTCAAGTTATAAAGTCAATCCTAATATTTTTTGAATTTTGACTTGAGTGGTTTTGAATCTAGTAAATCATGAATAGCAAATTACTGCAACTCCCTAGCAAGACAGTACAAAGATTAACTACTTGTGTAAATCCATCTTGTACATTTGTTGTCTTTTATATAAATAAAAATTATAGAATTTATGTTAAAAAGGGTTACTCAATGGTATTATTATACAATGGTTCAAACTTTTATAATTTCTATTAAACAATTCAAGACTTTTACACAAGTTCCAATCTTTCACCATATTTCCTACATAAGTGCCCATCTTGCCTTGGAACAGTAACAAGTGCCCTATCTTAACCTTAAACAGTAAGCCATGTAGAAATGAATTGATTAATGGATCTTCATAGTATCAACAAAAAACAAGTTTAATTGGCCAAAGTGTATTTTGATTCAGTCCTTATCTAAATGTCAGATTGATGCTTGAATTGTCTCAAAATATGAATATTTGACTAGGAATTGGAAACCAAAAACAAGGAGGACTTGTTGAAGAAAAAAACCTATAATAATTTGATGTTGGTAGATGCTGGGTTTGAAAAGCATGCTTTAAGAGATCTCGAATGCATACCTGAGATTGAGCAAAAGATAGAAGCTCCGAGGGGCTACACATCTCCACTCGACTACTGAAGTTTCTTGCGAGAAACAGTGAGGTAATCAAAGTAAACTGTGAGGAGAAATGATGCACTTGTCACAAAAAGGGTGTTTTTCCATTTATGCCAAAACATGAGTCCACTTGGATTTTTCTATACAATCTTATTGCCTTTCTGCAAACACATACACATGAAAAAACTTGCATTTTAGAGTTCCAGATGGATCTTGATCAACACAGACCCAAATATCACACTTCCTACCTTGATTATGATCATTTATGGAGGAGAAATATCATACGAAAAACAAGAGCATTAATGAACAAGAATTTGGAAAATTCATTGAATAACCTAGCCATACAAAAGAGACAGGCTCTGCTCAAGAACAGGAGTACAATCCAAATCCATAGCATCCAAAGAAAATCCTATAATTATTCTACCTTGATTATGATAATTTCTGGAGAAGAAATATCATACAACAAATCAAGAGCATTAATGAACATTAATTTGTACAATTCATTGAACACCTAGCTATACAAAAGAGACAGGATCTGCTCAAGAACATGAGTATGGTCCAGATTTCATGATTGACATATTCAGTGGCTAGCATAGGGGACCTATGTGTGATAATACCTACAATCATGGTTTGACAGATCAACCCAATGAAAATCTGGCTAACAAAAATTAGTGCCACATGGATTTAGTGAGTGGTCCTATCGACAACACACTTTGACAATAGTATTAGTGGCACAATTATTTTCATATTTAATAATCTTTTCAAAATTAATGTGGAAAGAGTTTTGATACTATTACACAGGTTTGGAGAGGACAGAGGAGAATAAGCATCTTTGTTTTTGTTGGAGAGTCACTTATGTGAGAGAGAAAAGAGGCTTGTGGTTTTTGTTAGATGAAACAATATCAAAGATACAAATATAGAGGGTCACTCCCAAAGAGATACAAATAAGAGATTTCAACAATGCAATGTGAATGGCACCAAACCTTATCCCTCATCCTTCACATTTCATTGATGAAATTGGATTGGAATTGCTGGTGATGGAAGAGTATTGATTTCTGTATGAACTGAAGGGACAAAACAAAACACATCTTTAATCATAAATTTTTTTGCGATATGGTATTACAAGACACCTCTACTAGGCAATATAAATACTGAATCTTTTCCTAACCAGGATTCCATATTTGATCAATTCATATCATAGCTTTGAACAGAGATGTTGGCTTGAGGAGCTGCATGGATGTAAACAAAATCAAATCTTTGACCAAGAGAAAGGGATTTCCATAAACTATAAGAAGAGCCCCCAATTTTAGACATACCCCAAATAGGGCCAATATTCAATCTTTGAACTGATATCTTGATGTTCTTAACTGTTTGTTACCAATTTCGAATATCTGTAGTAAGTTCGACCCCAAGAACTCCACGATGAGGTCACCGATTGTGATACAAAAATTGGAGAGTAATCTTCTGCAAATAGTGCATTTAGATAGTAAGCATGTGAACAAAAAGTTGTTGACAATTTCCAAATACTGGCCTTGTTCACTGAAAAAAGCTAGGATTAGTGGTCTTACTTGGTGCCAATGGAGGAGAGGACTGGACTGGAGTAGGAGATGCTTTGGAATTTCTTACAGGAGTAGGAACAACAACTATCCAAGTCAAAAAAACCATTAGTTGCATGATATAAAACCAGATAATGCTTTCTTTTTGAGTTTTATTGGCCAGAGTGTATTTTGATTCAATTCTTATCTAAATGTTAGATTGATGCTTGAATTGTCCCAAAGTCTGAATATTTGATTGGGAATTGGAAACCAAAAACAAGGAAAACTTTTCGAAGAAAAGAGAATATAATCATTTGATGTTGGTAGCTGCTGGGATTGGCAATCATGCTTTAAGAGACCTCAAATTCATACATGAGATTGAGCAAATGATAGAAGCTCTGAGGGGTGCACAACTCCACCCGAGTACTGAAGGTTCTTACGAGCAGCTCTGAGATAATCAGAGTAAACTATGAGGAGAAATGATGCACTTGTCACAAACTAGATGTTGTTCCATTTCTGCCAAAACAAGAGGCAACCTGGATTTTTCTGTACAATCCTATTGCCTTTCTGCAAGCACACACACATGAAAAACTCAGTGTTTTCCTTATAGTTTTGTAGAACAACATTGCTCTACCCATCTATGCCTTGTGGAACTATAACAATTTAAATTGATATTGCGACATTCCTTGAGATGAAGAATGCCAATAGTTGCTTTCTTTATCTTTTACCCCATGTTCACAACAGGCCAAATAGAAGGCCCCCATGTTATCAATTGTCAGTTAGATGAGAGCCTCTGGTTGTAGCCAACCATGAATTGCAGGGCATGACAAGCAGAACTCCTTCGATTTAGGAAATATAGCCTTAGAATTACTTCATTGCTAGCCAGGAATTACAGGGCATGACAATTAGAACTCCTTGGATTTAGAAAATACAACCTTAGCCTTACTACTTAGATTTGAAGGGTTAGGCATTTAGAACATTCAACGCTTCACCCCTTGCCATCCGTTGCTTACAGTCGAAGAAACCATCTTGGAGCTTAGGAGGACCATCCAAGATCTGCAAGAGGAGTCTGAGTGTGTCAAAGTAGAGTCTTTGATGAAGGAGAAACAACTCACAAACTCCCTTGTGGCTCTCAGTCTTGAGCACAATGTCCAACTTCAAAAGGATGACTTCATACACAAGATTTTCCAATAGACACTTCTAGGAAACCAACTTGACCTTCATATGCGTTGTTAAGGACAGATGATTCAGAATAATGATTATGTCATAAAAATTGTGGTTGCCTCCACAAAATCACCTTTTGAGATAATACAGAGAGGCAGATCTCCCAAACCAAGAAGAAGCAAAACTGGTTCAGTCCTTGAGAATGTGTGCAATTAACTCCCAAGGTATAATCAATTGACAAAGATGAGAAGGTCCCAATGTTCATATTTAGATCAAAAGAGACGACCTCAAAATTTACCATCACCTGCAACAACGAGAAAGTGAACCTTTTGGGATATCACAAACGTCAACAACCCTGCAGCCACCACAAATGTCAACAACCCTGCAACCACACTAAACAGGAGTAGGGGGATCTACACAAACGATTACCCGACAGATGCATAAAACCCACAACCCTTGACCCATTGCAGAATGAAAAAATTCTTCAAGAATCCAAAAGAAACTACACTCTCATATAAAATCCCCTTTGCCCATGCAAAAAGAGTAGAAATACAAAGAAAAATAGAGGAACAAAAACATAAAAACCACAATCAAGAAAAACAGAGGAACAAAAACATAAAAACATAATCAACAAGCACTTGCATTGCCTTTTGAGGAATCATAAGTGATATCGAACTTGTTCTGAACAAGTGCGAAAAAAGTGGGGTTGGTGCTACATAAGAACTGTAAACCCAGACAAATTCCTCAAATCTTTTCTCCACATAATTTGAATAGGTTGCACACTTAACGTCCCGATTTGACATAGTGTCCTGATTCTACTAGATTCGGTTAAAATGGGGTTTGTGCACCAATTGCAATCTCTGGCTGATATCTCTAGGGTGGTTATCGATTCTCATGAGGGTCGTTATCCATTCCAGAAATAGAACCAAGAAGACATCGTGGTAATTATTAGTTTTGTATTAATTATTAATCTAACGGCCTCAGACACTTTAATCGTCTAACATTAGATCAGATGGTCTAGATCAGTACACAGTGGCAGCTGGGGGAGTTGTTTTCAAAGGAAAATGCTTTACGACATAATAAGAGATACCCACTAGCATTGTAGTGCTAAAAGTAAAAGCACTTTAAAAGCCAAAATACCATAATACTTTGAAATGGGTTAATAAGATGTTCCAATGACTTATTAAGTTTATATAAATTCTGGTTAGCTTGTGATTATTTTTTTCCCAATTAGGTAAAGTTCCTTTATATATACTATTTTTCTGTTTCTTAAAATTATTTGAACTTTTTCTGTTTCTCAGAAAAATATTAGTTATTTGGATTTTTTTAAAAAACTTAATATTTAAGATAGAATTTCATAATCAAAATATTATAATTAAAATTTCCCTGAATCAAATCAAATAAAAGTATAACTCCTATAAATGATTAAAAAACACTTCTTCACTTACTCTCCATACTACACCACATAAATTGTTTTTGGAAGTTCGAATGCTCAGTATCAATTTATTAGGTATATGACACAAGGAACATAATAATTTGTCAACGAAAAAAAGGCTTAGGATTCCTATTAAGGGTTAAGCAGTAGCACTACAATTTTGGAAGTACAAATACTTCAACTAGACATCCATGTTGACATCATAGAAATGTTCTACACAGACTTTGGAAAGGAGATTCAAGTTCCGAAGAAAAAACCAATGATGAATACCAAACTTTTCTTAGTACTGTAGAAAAGAACTAAAGAAAAAACCACTAATAAAAGATGAAATACACTTAAAACTGTAGAAAAGGACTAGCCAAAGGTTAATGAATTAGTATTTTGGGAATATACAATAATGAAAACATAATTCCTTATTAGTCAGTGGCACTCTTCTCTTAGGAGATGTAATGGGAAAGGTTGTCCAGTTATTTCCACCAATTGTCCAAATGCAAAATTAGTATAACTTTGTGTACTTAAGGCAATGATTAAGCACGATAAAGCGAGATAAACTCACTATGAATGCCAATCCAATCTTTCATAGCTACTCTCAACATTGACAATATAACCACCTAAATGAGAGTTGATATTGCCTTCAATATGCCTTGTGACTAGGTATGTTTATCAACAACCATCATGTTGATGATACTTTTTTTTTTCAGAAACAAAAAAGCTTTATATTATATGAGAGATATAAGGTCCAATAAGAAGATACTTCTGAGATGGTTATATAAGGCCATTAGTCCAAATAGACTTAAGCTCATAAGATCAGTACTAATGGCAGCATATCCAAAACTAAAAACAACATATGTCCAAAAAACTTTCACAGTCTACCATGTGGAAAGGCTGTAAGAAGAAAACATAATAAAAGAGGGCATAAGCAGTTTGAGAATTGAATGGCATGTAGATCAACTGTGACTAGAATTCTGGAAATGCAAAATCACGGATCTGGAAGGTTTTTCCCTCAGAGAAAATCTCTAAATGCCATATCCCAGGTGAAGCAAGGAGTCCCATTTCAGAAAGTGAATCGGCTTTTGTATTTTTTTCCTTGCAGATGTGCTCAATAGAGCTGCTAACCATGTAGCCCTAGTAATAATTGATCCTATCCCTCCAACCAGCTAGGTGTGGCGCCATAATATGATTTTTCTTTGTTACCGAATCCACCAATACTTTCGAATCACCAAAGATTGATACTTGCTATATCAAGGAAGAGACATAACTTTAATAAACTTGCAAGGGCAATGACTTCTGCTTTATTATTGGAGTCGAGTCCTCTGTTCCAGTATGTGGAGAAGTGAGTATATTCATTTATCATGATGATAAAACCACATCCGCATGTACCGAACTGAGCGGCCCCGTCGAAAAATGTGGCTGGGAAAGATGTGTGGTCCAATGATCGGGGATATCCTTCTTATGCTTTGTAGTCTTCAGTGGGAGAGCTTCCATATTAACAGATATCCTGTCAATGATTTCTGAACATGATAAGATTGTGTCTTTAAAGATGCTGTGGTTTCGCCATTTCCATATGTTCCACATGGAGAGAATACAGATCCTACGCCAAGTTTCCTTCTGACCGCTGCACCATTGAATCCAGTCTTGAATTGTGTCCTGTGTACAAGGTGGAAAACCAAAATCTTTATTTAAAGCCAGCCATAACTGTTTTGTCTTTTTACATTTCAAAAATATATGAGTATTAGATTCCTCGTCTGATCTGCATAAAGAACATATATTTGGGCCATGCCATCCACGTTTTATTAAATTCTCCCATGTTAAGTTCCTATTGTGAAAGGCTAGCCATGCAAATAAGATCGATTTCGATGTGCAGCCGTCCTTCCAGTATATCTGAGGAAAAATAGGGGAGCCGGGCGCCTGTTGCATAATCATATTATGATAAACCTCATTTGCAGTCACATTATTCATCTCTTTTGATATTTTCCAAGCAAGGAAGTCCGAATCCCCTGTTGCCGCAGTTCCGAAGACTCGTCCAAATGGGGAGCCATTTCTGTGTATAGTTATTGGTATAGTTTATTTTATGAGAGCATTTTACAATTGGACAAATTTTTCTTCCACCAACATTAAAACTAACCCCAACTAAACTCTCAACATAAAAATTATAAAAAAATAAACCTAAACTTCTATTTTTTTTGGTTTATATTACTGATTGAAATACTTTCTTATCTCAAGAAAAAAACATAATGGCATTCCCCTAGTATCTAGGAAACTAGAGAATTTTTTTTCGTAGGAGTCGAATATAAACCTGATGACATTCCCCTATTTTCGAAAAACTGAAAAAACCAATTTAAACTGAAGTGTTTGATGATGAATATAGGCATTCTTTCAAGGAGGTACACGGTAAAGTCCTCATTATTCATAAAATTGATCTGATATTAACGATTTCATTAAATTGCTGAAGGTCACAAACCTTAAACAAAATCATTTTGGTGTGCATTAAAATAATTGATAGTAAGTGCATTTGATAAATCTTAGAGTTTCATGTTTCTCTCACATCCTTTTTGACTCAACAACAATTCCAAGTGCCCCTTGACATAGGGAATGCAAGGCCAAATAATGCAACAACATTGTTAGATAATTACAACCGCCTGACAGATTAATCACCAAACACCGCCTCACCGAACTCCTCATGCACCGCAGCACCGCCTTGACCCGCTCAGATTTGAAGGGGCGCTACTGCCTTAACCTATTCAACGTTGAAGGGGAAAATAAACGACTTAGTTTTGTGTATAAAAGTAGATGATCAGGGAACATCCAGAGCTGTAATGCAGTTGAAGCTGCTTTTCCATTTCAACTGTTATGTAAATTCTGGGGTTTTCTATTAGCAGCCGTAGCTGCCTATTGTTTTGTCATGTGCTTTAACTGTGTGTTCTGTCACTTTTAACTGGTATCAAAGTGGTGTGCTCTGCCCTTCAATTGGTATCAGAGCTCAGGTGAGCTGTGAGGAGAGGCCGAGTGGTAAATTTCCGCGTGAGGCGGATTGTGGTGGTAAGTGTGTGAGTGATTCTCCTTTGAGTGCTTGAGTGCAGTGAGTGTTGAGCTTCCTGGAACTACATTAGAAGAAGAATGTGTTGAGCGTTGTGTGTCCTTTGAGCGTGCTTGGTGCCACCTGTTGTGTGGACCTGCTTGGTGTTAGCTGGAGCCTGACTTTCATATGGCATCAGAGCTGAATTCATTAATTGGGAAGAGGTGCTGCATAAATTTCAGATATGAAGAATACATCAATTTTCTTCAGTGCCAAATCTTGCTAGTAGCTATTTATTTAATGTATATACTACATGTGACAGTAATGACATATGTAAAAGGACTAGAACTCACACATGCTGGAAAACATCTTTGCTGCTTTGTTGCCTTCACTGTCCTTTTGCTGACATATGAATTCACTGTCCTTTCGCTGATTGTTGAAGAGGTCGAAGACAATGCTGAATAATCCTTTTGGATCTGTTACAAAGTAATACTCGTATAGTTAGACGAAATATGAATTTTGTGAATTTTTTGAAGTATGAAGTAATTGTGTGAATCTGCACGTGAGTCTCAAGTGCATGATGTGTTGGTTGGGGAGGTTGGCTTTGGCACCCAGCTATGTTCGATTCCTGCCGGAGTTACTGTTGCTGCAGCAGCATGTGTTTCGATGATGCTATATTCTGCTGGATGAAGATGTCATATTCTGTTGGATGATGATGTATTCTGCTCGCTTCGGCCATAAATATTGTATGATGAAATCTATTAGCTTGAGCCATATATGATGTATTATAATTCATTATGATTCTTCAGCGAGGATTCTCTCCCCACTGAAAAAAGAAGTAATTGTGTGAATCTGTCGTAATTGTGTGAATCTGTCTTTGAAGTGCGGCAATAACTTCCCATGGTCAATTTCTGAAGATGGAATTACCCACTACATACTGAGGTGAATTTAACCACTCTGACTCATCAATTCCTGTATCATTATTTTATTTTGTGACATTTTGTGTTCGCACAATGAATGCTTGTTGGGATATATGAAAATTTACTATATTTGTGGGTTTGAATAGTGAATTTTTGGGATATTGAGAAGAAGAAGCTTTCATGGTTTCCTTATCGATGCCGTCATCTATAAATACTCAAGAATCCATATAAAATTCTCAAAAATTCATTGGAAGAACCTCGCAGTAAGATAACAATGCGATCTATTATGTAAACGAAGTGGTTTTGATTTCAAAATTAACCGAGGCCAGGTTCTGCTCATAGAAATTTTTAATTCCATCTGAAATAAGCCGAAAATTTTGTTGTTTGAAATTGGGCTTTTCTCCGTTCTGCCTTCCAATCCAATATCAGTGGATATCTTTAGGTTTTGATTTGCAGACTCTGGAGATTTGTAGGGTTTAATTGTAAACAATGGATATTTGTAGGGCCATATTAGGAGTGTTGAGGATTTTCTCTATGTGTATTCTTTGTATTAGTTGGAAAAAATACATGATTGGCGTATGAGAAGATTGTTTGATTTATGGAGATAGTGAATCCTTTGAAATCCCATGTAGGTTTTCTAATAATATTGTGGTTTTGGCCAAATCCCCTGATTTTGGAAAAGGCCCAGGCCAATGACTGAATCTTTATTTACTTTAAAAAATTATTTAAAATGTTATTTTTTTTTATGAAAATTCTTTCTATGGAAATCACATAACATAAATTTATTTGTTTCATTTTTTTTAAATATTGGTTTTTTTGTGAAAGCTTATGTAATATTGGTGCCCTTAAATATTTTGTGGGATTCTTTTTTGGAAAGTGACTTTAATGCTATGCAAATTTCGTCAATATAGAAACATATTTTGGTATTTTTTCAGCATGACATTGTTTTGGGTGAAGATTGTGCCTTATGGGGGCACAAACTGAAAATCATATTTTTTTTCGGGGGCAATATGGAAGATAGCCTCATGCAATCATGAAAGTAGCTATAAGATAGAGTAAAGCAATATAGCCTCATGCAATCATGAAAGTAGCTATAAGATATAGGAAAGCAATAGTCATGGGTCGCAAAGCCATATTGAAGAAAATTAAGAAAATGAATCACAACAAAGAGATAGAGATTGTTGCCATGTTCGGAGAGGTTTAGGCTGGAGCTGAGGCACTGAGAAGTCTAGTAGAAGATGAAGAAGAGATCGAGGGTGATTGGTGTAGCTTTGATCTACTACCACCACCTATGTTTACTGGTAAATATTTTGATTTTTGGGTTATAAAAACGCCAACTTTTCTTCGAGGTACAAATTTAATTGAGTACCAGTCTAATAACCCATATGAAAGTATATGATGCTTTAGAATTTAATTATATAAAACTTGGATTGGATGAGAAGTTTTTGTGCAAGGTAGAAAAAGATACAACTTCCAAGGAAGCATGGAAAACCTTGGAAGCAGAATTTGGTGCAATTGGGAGTATTCAAGTTGAAGATAGTAGTGTTGTCCAACTTGTTGTAGCAGTGCTTGAAGATGAAAATGAAGATGGATCCGTAGCAGCACATCTACGAAGAGATGAAGAGTTTGGTGAATCTCACTTGAAAGTGGATCACAATGTTGATGGTGTGTCACTAGTAGGAGCTATTTTTGGCATAGATAATGTTTCCAATAGAGAAGAAACTGATTCAGTGGATCTAAAAATTGAAATTGTTGGTGTTAACTTTGATGAAGAATAATTAACTAGTGATGATTGGTTGCATATTGGTTGCATATGATGCAATAGAAGTGTCTTATTGATATGCTATTATTTGGCGGAGAAACTCACTTGTGTCTGGAAACCAAGTGGAAGAAAACATGTTTGTAGAAGCAGAGGTAGAGAATTAAGATTATGAGGCATTAATAGAGTCAAAGAAGGAAAAACAGAATAAAGCTCTCATTCCAGAGAAAAATGAATAGAACCAATATGGTTATGAAAATGTTTTTCATGTAAAAGTAACATTGACTTTGTGTGTGCAGATGTTAGAAGCAACCGAGAAGACACAATAAAATTTGAAGAAGAATTAAAATTTCTTGAAGCATGGCTTGAAACACCATGTGTTGATGATGTCTGCATAGAAGTTGCAGCTATTAATGTTGAAGAAAACATGAAAGATGTTGAAAATTAAAATGTCAATAAAATTTTCGTGTATTGGAGTCCTGAAGAGATAAAATTCTATTATGAACTTATGTTGCAACAAATTGATAATCAAAAGATTGATGATGAAGAACAAACTTTAGAAGATGACAAGTGACAACAATCCACATACAAACAAAGTTTCGAAGATGTAAAGGACATCCTTGGACACTTTGAAATGATTTTTAGTAGTGAAAAATATTTACTTAAAACCCTCAATAATTGTTATCCTTGGATTTTTATCAGTGCAAAATCTTTGCATGTGTTTTTACAGAGTGTTGAGGTTATTCTATTCATAGAAGAAGATGTTACAATGATGACAACGATAAGAGATTACCTTAGCATGTATGGTATGATAAGCATTTTTTTTAATGGCATATGAATCGACACTCAAAACTTCAAGCCCACCTTATTCCAGGGCTAATATAATGTCAAAATACACAATCTCAGTTTCCAGAGCATTTGTCCAGATCTTAACATCTAAATCCACAATGTTTATTTTCACTACAAGGCACTCCTCATCCAATCAACCAAACAAGAGAGTTATATTGAAAAATTTCTCGAATGGAACATTCGCCTTTTGATCAGAGTCGACCTTCATTTTCTTTCTTTAGGATGAAATATCTTTGATAATTCTTTATAGATGACAAACTTAATTCACAACTTCGAGTACTTGTTCTGACATTGTTCGTTTCCCTACATGACAAAACATCCAAATTCCTTTGAATAAAACCTTGGAGAATGTTGTCTATTTCCCAAAATCCTATATATTGAGAAGAAAAAAGCATTGTTGAAGATTTTCTTCTGGGATCAATGATCTAAGCTAAGAGAAAATCACTTTCATTTCTCTACGTCATCGTCTTTCAATCATTTTGCGATTCCTTTTGTCGGGACAATGGAGCCTACAAATCTATTCAAGGATTGACCATCACTCAAAGGAATTGCGTTGCTAAATGTTTGCATTAGAGGTAGATTTGAAAGGCTTGTTGGGGTTTCAGAGCTATCGAACAAGTTAAATTTTTGCGCATGATGGTTAGTTCTAAAACGCATTCATCCAAATGGATTAGAATTTCTCCATATGCTTTAGACATCCAACTTGTTTTCAACATCATTATAAGAGAAAAATGATGAGTGTGACCAAGAAGGAATGCTCATCTTTGAGGTCGACTCAACCTTAAGAGCCATAATTTGAAAATTATGAAAAATATTTGCCAACAATTTACAGAACAACAAATGGATCCATGATCGTCTACACCGAGATTACTGCTCGATCAATTATTTCTTTCCATTGAAGTACAAAATCATAAATAGAGTATAAATAAAAATTCGATGATCACTTTAACTCCTAAAGAAATAAGTTGGGATCTAAAGGATCTCTTCCTCGAAATGAAAGAAAATATTTCCAAAGACGATAAAAGATCCTAGGCCATTTAACTACTAAAAATATAGTTTACAAATCATTTGGGAAGGTCAACATTTAGATTGATCATGTTATCATTCTAGGAGAAATTGATGGTGTATACACTCTCCTACTAGTCAAGAGTAAGACTAGTCAATTTCGTAATCTAGAAATTGAATTCCAGTGGTCAAACAAGTGATTGCGGGATAAGTATGCACATTATTTCCTATACTTGTAATCTAATTGTTGAGAGGTCCCAATAGATGGAAAAATGGATTTTTGTATTCTAGTGTTTGCCTTTAAAAAATGTCCCTTCCAAAAGAGTCTTGCATCCAATTGTTGCAATGTGAATGTGTCTTTTTCTCAGTAATCATGAGCAACAAGAGGAACATCCTCCAAGGCTTCAAAGTCCCGATATTGATGTCCAACTGGTAGTTCCATAATCCATATGCGGGCAAGAGCCAAAGCTTTTTCGAGGAGCCCAATCTTGAAGAGCATGGATGGTCTTATAAAACTAGATATTCCAACCTCTGAAAGCTGCAATGGACAAGAGACAACCCCTTCCAAATGTTATTTCTCAGGTAAGCTTTCAATTTTATGTTAGTTTTTGCATTTCGTAGTGCGAGTTTTGGTTGGTTAGGGTTTAAATCTAGTGATTCGTTGGTTTAATTGTTTTTTATGTGACCCCTTTTCTGATTGAATTTCAAAGACCCAAGTGATTTATTTCAACAATTGTGGATCATATTTTTTAATTTCTGGGGTGCCTACTGAATGAAATTGTGAGTCCTAATCAATTCATCCCCAAATGTAATTTTTTGAATTGTTTGATGAGGGTAAAAATCTTGGACCGAGCACTGAAAGACATTAGGGTTTTTTTGTATCCAAATAGATCCTTGATATATAAGTTTGATCTCACTGGGAAGCTATAACGTTCAGACTAATGATTGAAATTTATTCTTTGCAATATGTATTGTCTATGTGCTCGTATGTGTTCTCTTATACGTGCTTATCTTCCCATGCTTAGAAGTTGGAAAATATTATTTCCATATTATTGTTCCAAGGAAGCAACTGAGGGAAAAAGGAAGTTACCGCAAACTTGGAAACAAACATCACACTATCAATAAATGAGAAGGACATAAGAGTTCCACAAATTCTAGTAATAGGGACGTGTTGAGGAAAAACTTGGACTGTGTGTTCGATATGTTCCTTATTTACAAGCTATGAAAGGAGGCTTGTCGCTCCATGTTTTCCATTTTCTACTACTTCTAACATTTCTCAATGGGAGTACGTGACCTTTATTGACTCTTGAATCATATGGATTGTTTGTGGCGTGGATTTTGTGCACGTCACCATGAAGTTAGGTGTCAATCATGCCTCTTGCTAAAAAAATGTATTCTTTCCAAACATGAGCTACAAGAGGTCGTGAGAATAAGGGGATTGTCAAAATCCTTGCAGGAAGCTCAAGAAATTGTTAGAAACAAACTAGGCTCGAAGTAATCTCTGAATATGCTCATGATGCATTTTGATTATTTTGATGACTACAATCATGCTCTCTTTGGTGGTGGATATGATCAAGAGTAATAACATTAGTATCACAAAGTAGCAATAAAGGTCATTGATTGATTGATTGATACATTTATGTCAGGTATGCAAACCCAAACCTCCCTCTTAAGACACTTGTTATAATACTAGTTGAGCAAGAGACAAGCCACGAATTTTCATATGGTGTCATGCCCTTATGGAGGAATAATAGGAGTCCATGACTTAAATGAATAGAGATCCACACTTATATCAAGATCAACCCATTCCTATGATGGAGATGAATCCATTATTGTGGTTGTGGTGAAGGATTTGATTATGGAGGCCCAAGCCTCAACCTTAGCCTCAACCTTTATATGGGTTCAAGGCCAATCTATATGGATATTAGTATGAGGAAAATCCTAGATGGAACATATCACTCAAACATTATCAGTCTGGGTATTCTAAGTATAAATATGGACGAGAGAGTAAAACAACTTATGGGAGGAGGCATTGCTATGGTCAATCGGAGGCATCGCTATGGTCAGTAGGAGGCCAAGTTATCCATCAACCTGAAGTAGTCAATGGGAAACCCAAGCGTGTATTGTAAACCTACATTGTCACCATTTAGATTGATCGTGTTGTCATGCTGGGAGAAATTGTTGTTGTGTACACTCTCCTACCAGTCAAGATTAAGAATAACCAATTGCATAATTTAGAAATTGAATTCCATTGGTCAAACAAGTGATTACGGAATAAGCATACACATTATTTCCTATATTTGTAATCTAATTATTGAGAGGTCCCGACAGATGGAAAAAGGGATTTTTGTATTGTAGTGTTTGCCTTTAAAAAATGCCCCTTGCAAAAGAGTCTTGCATCCAATTGTTACAATGTGAATGTGTCTTTTTCTTAGTAATCATGAGAAGCAAGAGGAACATCCTCCAAGGCTTCAAAGTTCCAATATCAATGTCCAACCAATAGTGCATACGCTGGCAAGAGCCCAACTCTGAGGAGCACACGCTTGAAGACCATGCTTGGTCCTATAAAATAGATATTTTTTCTTGTGAAAGTAACAATGGAGAAGAGACAACCCCTTCATTTATTGGGGATCTAAGAAAATGGCTGAGATGATTACTACAACCAATATGTTTATTCTACTTTGGGTCAGGTTTTATATTAGCATAAAGTTGTCAAAAGTCTTACTATCTCAATTCATATTGTTTGTTTTTTTTTAATGTGAGAATAGCTAGGGTAGGAACATTTTTTGTTTGTTTGTTTGTTTTTTTTTTCCTCTAGCATTTCCGCTCATCTAAAACAAATACAGAAGCTCAAACAACCCAAGAAAACAACACATCAAGCTCTAAAAAAATCATAATATTTCTAGGAGATGAATTGGTTGTCCTTTTTGTTGGTGTTCAGATATGAATAATGCAATTCACCCAATTCCACATTAACTGTCAACTCAGGGCTCGACTGGTTATTTCAAGGCTATCATGCAAGGTATATGCAAGCCACAGTTTCCCTACCCAACATTGAACATCCAATTAGAAACTTAACAATGTGTAACAACAAGCAATAATAGTAACAACAATTAGAGTAACAACAAGTTAAGACTCACAAAAACACATTGATAATCATTCACAACAATAATAACTCAACAAAAATAAACCTATGCACACATCTAATCCAATAGTGCCTAGTCAGGAGACTGGGCCCAACTCCCTGTTCATGGTTGTGGCAAGATACAGAATTCACGAGATGCTCAGAAGATTATAATTTCATTAATTGAAAGAACATTACAAAAGTGTGCAATTATAGACTCAAAGTTGGCGTATTTCTCTAGCGATCTTAATGACTAGATTTCATAGCCCTGTAACTCTACTTATACAATTGATCAAACACTAACAACCCCTAGAATTAAGGTAGTGATTTGCCTACAATTACATAGCGATTTCCAAGGTGAAGTAGAATATAAAGATAACATTGTGCTGATCGAGAGGTTGAACCACTGCTGCAGCTGAAATCCAAATATAGCGCTACCAGCTCGATAGTCACCATTCATTGAACCACGGTCTTGGTCATCATTCCTCCAAATCTGCAAGAATAATTGAGTTATCAAGCCGCTTAGGCAATAATCCCCTACGACTATGCTTCATTGATTAATAATTCACAAAGACATGTCAATAGGTATACATGTGCTGTTAAAAATAGAGATCAACCAACAATGGTATGAAATGGGTACAGGAAAGGGGTGAAAAGGCGAGTAAAAAGTAGGTAAATCTAGCAACTGACCTCTCCCCCCAACTTGCCTTTCTGCATGTCCTCATGCAACTCATCTCCTTCAAAGATATGGGTTGGAGTTGCTATGATTAGCATGAAGCTGTGTGAGATAGTATTTTGTGGTCATATGTGTTCCCGGAAGCTTATATCCATCTGTTCTAAGGACTTCCTTCCACCAATCCTTTTCTACCATGTAAGCTGGTGTATACTGATTGGCTAGCAGCCAAATAATGGGAAACCATAAGACCAGCCCCATCCGTCGGGTCCCACAATATTTTATACATGAAATATACTGAGGTATTCTTTCTAAAGCCCGAGAAAAATTGGGGGCCCCAAAAGCTTCACATGTCTTGACTGCTGATGACGATAACATCCACCATTTCTGATAGTTGTCCCAGGCCTCCTCTTGACAAGTAAACATTTTCTTTGTACACGTCTATTGAGATTTGCAACAAGAAATGCTAAAAATATCACTGGTATAAATAGTCGGGCTATAAATAGTAGTTCAGCCATTGGAGATCTTAGCAACAATGGGTGAAAAGTGAAAGTGCTAAAAATAACTTTTCTAAAAATAGCATTTCAGGATCCCTTCTTATTTTAGTGAGTCCCTAGACTAAACATAGGAAGTAAAATTTGAATTTGATATTAACAATAGTTTGAAAATTAATTAATTAATTCATCTTGAGTTAATTAGTTAAGGAAAATCAAACTTGAAGTCTATGTGAGGACATGCAACAGTTTCTCCTTTGATTGAGGGATTTAATCATCAGTTAAAGAGATAAGGATGAGTTGTAACATTGAGTTGTAATTAGTTGGCTCAGTTAACTGAGTCAAGCCCAGTTAGATTAATTTAACAGTTTGTTAAATTAATGAGAGTTCAGTTAGTTAATGCTTGCATGCATGTAACTACTGTATTTTAGATAACTGAAGATTCACTCATGGATAACTCATGCATGTCAGTTCAGTCAGAGACCCAGTTGAGATCAGATGGAGGGACAATGTACTATCAGTTGCTAGGATATTCCCTGGTGAATATTCCTTGCATGCAGAAGGAATATTATTCCTTGAGGATTGCGTAGTTGAATCGGAGGTTACAGTGAGTGTGATGAGGCCAATTCACACATGTGATATCATTAGACCCCAATCAAAACTGCGCAGGGAAATAGGAGTCTTGGAGGGCTTGAGAAGACATATACTATGTCTATTCAGTCTGTGAGTTGTATTGTTTGATTGCAGAGAGAGTAGGATAGCTTGAGAGCTGATTCTTTTTGTAACTTGAACAAAATTTTCACTTGTATGATAATACAAAGTTGGGGTTTTAGGCTGGTGCTTTCCCCAGTGATATATCTTCTGTGTTATGGTTGATTACTTCTCATTCTCAGTTATATCTGTTCATGCTTGGTGTTGTTCATGTTTGATTAAGCTTCCACTAAATTGTTTGTAGAAGTAGATCAAGTGTTTTTCTTTAGTACATTGCATTACTAGGTGATCTACAGTGGGAATTTCTACAATGTCATCACACCACTTCTAGGTTACATACATCTGTCCCCTCGGTGCTTCGATCTCCAAGAAGGTACAATGTCTATTATAGATGCTCACGGACTGACAATGCCCCATCCGAATTACAAATGGCCTATTTTCTTGGTTCTCTTCGAATGTGTCGAAGGATTTCTTCCACTTAACCTAATTAACCATTTAGGAGGTGAAGGTTCTTAGCTGAATATCCCCCACATATGGCATCAGATTGAACGATTGATCATTGTCCAGAAATTAAACACGCATGTAGAGTTCGCACATCAAGTGCTAGTTTAGGGTATTGTGAATCCTCAGGATACACATAAATTGTATCGGGTCTTCTATTACATGGCATATTTCTTGATGAATGCTTTCCAAACAAAAGCATAGATATTGTTCATCGAGGAACAGATCATAACTATGAGCAAGAGGTTAGCAAGCCATTACCTGCTGTGTCAGAGCGAACATTTCATCCTTGTCAGCCTTTAGTAGCTGCACCTTCTCTTCTAGTTCCTCGATCTTCTTCTGCTACTTCTGTTGTTTCCATTTTTCTTTTTCTATCTGGTCCATGTAATCAGTAACCACTTTCACAACTTGCTCACGAATCCCTTTCACTCCTTCCTAGTGGGCTTCCAAAGGAATGGACCCCTGTTGAAGGCGAGACACAGTAGCATGCCATTT
Organism: Pinus tabuliformis; assembly: GCA_031772625.1. Classification (NCBI taxonomy): domain Eukaryota; kingdom Viridiplantae; phylum Streptophyta; class Pinopsida; order Pinales; family Pinaceae; genus Pinus; species Pinus tabuliformis. The sequence continues at coordinate 682,063,858 of CM062811.1, forward strand.
CTAAATTTCTGCAGTTAAAAAAAATTCTTGTGACTCGAATAAATGAAAAAACGACTCAGTCTGTGTGCACGCTAAAGTTGTGGGCCTGTCTTCAGTCTACACTATTGTTGAAGTGGTTTCGGCCCTAGGTTTCATGACATTATTCTTGTGCTTCCTCACTCGTCTCCGTAAGTGCAACACCTGCTTTCTTAGCTTGATGATTTCCATTTTTAGTTGCATGTTTTCTATGAACTGTGACTAGTACCTCTCCTTAAGGGGAGGCCTTCTTTTTGCACATTGTTCAAGAAATTCTTGTTTTAAGGCGACCTCCTCCATTTGTCTCACGACCAATGTGGGGTTTGACGGATTGACGTTAATAAATTCGTCAACCAGCTCTTTCTTTACCCTGATCTCCTATGTTTGTTCCTCAGCTCGAGGAATAACCCCAACATCATCTTCTTCAGGTCTCGGTACCTCCATATCTTCCCTCAATGGCTCTAGAGTCACTGCAGGCCCTTGTGGAGTAGTGTCTTCCACACCCTTTTCATGTGGCTCCTCTACTGCCCGATCATCCTCTTCCATATGCTAAGAAATGGTTCTAGCCCTTACAAGTTAGTTCCAACAACAACATTCTGCTCTAATTGTCCCATGGAGATAATATCAGTCACAATCTCTTCAATTTTTCCTTCGGTGGGCACTGGTTCTTGTGTGATAGTGAAGACTACCAATTCTTCAATTTTCCCAATTTGTTCACCAGTCGACACTGGTTCTTGTGTGATAGTGTCGACAATGGTGCTTGTAGCTATCTTGACAAATTTTAATATCGAGGGAGAGACCTTTTCTTTCACCAGGCGTCTAGGGGAGAGAAATTTCCTTGCCCTTATTGGAAAAGAAACGAAAATATGAGAATGAGGAATATTTTCTTCAATCTCCATTCTTTTAGTGCTTTCTACTTCAAGCCCTTCAATTCATTCTCCTTCCCCTTTGTCTAATGGCTTGTCTGTGCTCCCTTTTTCTTTTTCTACCTATGCTTCTTCCAATTTGTACTGTTGCTCAATAGCCAACACTATCTCTTGTGTGACAGTGTCGACTGCGGCCCCTGTTCCCTCCAAGGGTTCCTCATTTTCTTGAGTAGGTGATGCTGGTGATGAGCCTTGGTATTGCAACAAGAATGTTGCAACTCCCAAGGCTACTGACTTTAATTATCAACCCAGGGTTTGTACAAACTTAGGAGGTATCGATACTATATGTGTAGCATACAATGTGTCCTTCCTTTCCTGTCATGATGTAATGGAGTGCATGTAGTAAAATCAAATCCTAAACTAATTGCAGAAAATGAACTGCTCGAAATGGAAACCCTAACCTATTGCAAGAAATAAAGTACAAGGAAATAAACATATTCTAATTGCATAAAGATCGTGAACTAAATGTAAAAGAAACCTAACTCAACCCTATTTATCACATGTGATGATTTAAACTAACTAAGCATGGAATATGATCCAGGGAGTATTAACTGATGCATGCATGTGCTAATTAAGAAATAAAAAGATTTATTTTTCTTTATCTATTCATTTTATAGATGCAAATGCTAATCTTTCCTTGTTCTTTGGCATGGGAGACAGGTGAGGAGGAAGAGGGGTACAATGGTTTTGATGGATTGGAGGTCAAGTAGAGGCCTAATCCTAGCTTAAATAATTAGTTTTCTCAATTTGGGCTCAAAACAGGTTGTTACAGGATTTCCTACAAGATGTATTAGTTCCTACAGGATCCCCTGTTTTATTACAAAAAAACAGACTGAAAGCTTAGGAAGTGGTATAGAAGGTGGAATGGAGCTTGGGAAAGGAGGATGATGAAAGAATAAGGCATGTAGGTGGTGGACACTACCCATAACTCAAGCAAGGGCTTCAAGATGGATAGATTTGCTCAATGAAAATTGCAATTTTTGCTTATAAATCAAGAATTCAGATTGAGATTTTAGTGGATTTTGGCGACATGGGTGGATGAGGTTTGGATGAGGTGATCGAGATGAGGTATGCTTGAAATTTAGAATCTCTTGCAAAAACACACATTATTGTCTGCATCTATCCACAAATTCATCTATACATGGGAAAAATTTATTAAATAATGGAATATTACTAGTCTAAAATCCAGAAATTCGATAACTAGTGAACTAGTAAATCTATTAAACGCATAATATAATAAAGTGCAAATGCAATGGGCTAAATTTTATTATTAAATAGAATGTTTTTTTGATCTAATGCAAGTGGAACCAAATCGATTGAAGCTTGTTAGAATGCTCTAAAAAATAGAAGAAATTTATTATTCTTTGCCACAAAGGAGTTCCAGAAATCTAGATTTAGGAATAAGAAGAATAATCCAAGTAGGTCAATGATCACTATGATTTTAAAAATATTTTCCAATGATGTAATGATGCTTGTGATCCTGCAAAATAACTTACATCAACCGTTTAACCCAACAAGAAACAATGTAAACTTTGAAATGGGAACTGACACTGTTACCCGTTTCGTAGAGATAGAAAAAAAGTGACCTGATTTTGAAAATGGGTGATGCAGAACAAACATGTTTTTTTAGAGCATAGTTTTTGACACTTTGATTTTTTTATGTACATTATGTTTTAGAATCGTTTTAGAATGGTAGTGATTTTCATGCTCATTTAAAATAGTGAGTATTCTGCATCACCCCCCTTTTCTAAAAGGCCTGTGTTTTAGCTTTAAATTTTCTAATGTATAAAATGTAAATAATTATTTTGTAAATTTGATCATTTTTGAAGTGGCCGTTTTCTTCCCATTTTCTTGTTTTTTATTTTAATTTTAACTTTTTTTTTAGTGAGGTTTTTATTGTTTTGCATTTTTAAATTAGGAGGTCGATATTTAGAATTTTCGATATTCTACATATTTATACATCCTTAATTAATTTTTCAATCCACATGAAATAATTGTTTCTTAAAAACAATATTTTTTAACAATGGACATAAAAATAACCATTTTTAACATAAATATAACTAAAAAACTACACGTTTTGATTATTTTTTGCTAGAATTGACATGTCAAAATCACAATTTTTATACGATAATTTTAACTAAAAATGGTTAAATAATAGTTTTTTTTATGAATTTCATGTCAAAAAAATAATAATAATCACTTTTTTTTTTCAAAAAATAATGATTAACTTAAAAATCAATACGAAAATCACATATTACAAATATTGAACGTATAACAACCCTAATTGAGTGTTTATTCTTATAAAATGTCAAAGTCAAAACATTGCAAAGCTTGATTTACAAGAATCTCTTAAATTTAATCAACAATGTCACGTAATCCAAACTCTTCGTCCTCTAGAGTTTCATCATTGTCTTCTTCCACAATATTTTCTGTTTCCTTTTTCTCACTTTCCTCTTTTAACGGGTCTTTGATGTCTGCGAATCTCCCAATGTATGTCTTTCCAAACATTCCATGTAATGGTGGTTGGGGTTCCTTTGCCTTTTTTGCCACACATGATTCACTAAAGTCCCCTTTATTCAACCCAATTTCTTGCATTGCATCTGGTAGAAATTGAAGAACATTCATTCTTTGATGAATGAAATTGCACTGTATTGGATCTTTTTCAATTGCAATGCAATTTATTCCTTTTTGAAGGCAACATTCTAGCGTTGTACCTAATTATCAAGCACAAAAGAAATAATGAATTAAATTAGTACAATGACATATTAATTAAAAAATAACATATTGAAATTCAATTCCATATAATAAAACTTACCTAAGCCAGAAAATAAATCCATAACCAAATCTCCTTCATCTGAACAAATGTCTATAAAATAGTTAACCAATAATTGTGGCTTTTGATAAATGTTAACTATCTCTCATTTTTCTTTTGATTACGGGAATCAACCAGCCACCAGCCGGGCGGAATCAACATCAACCAGCCACCAGCCGGGCGGGTGGCTGGTTGATTCCGAGAATCAACTAGCCACCAGCCGGCCGCCTGGCTGGTGGCTGGTTGATTCCTGGAATCACCCAGCGACCAGCCGGCCGCCCGACTGGTGGCTGGGTGATTTCAGGAATCACCTAGCCACCAGCTGGGTCGGGCGGCCGGCTTGTGGCTGGTTGATTCCCGGCTGGTGGGTGGTTGATTCCCAGAATCAACCAACCACCAGTCGCCCACCCGGCTGTAATCATCCAGTCACATGCCGCGCAGGCGGCTAGTGGCTGGTTGATTCCAGGAATCACCCAGCCACCGCCGGGACGAGTGGGCGGCTGGTGGCTGGTTGATTCTTGGAATCAACCAGCCACCAGCCGGGCGGCCAGCTGGTGGCTGGTTGATTCCCGGAATCAAAATCAACCAGCCACCAGCCTTCCACTGGTTGATTCCGGGAATCAACCAGCCGCCCGCTCGGCAGGTGGCTGGGTGATTCCGTGAATCAACTAGCCACTAGCCGGGCGCCTGGCTGGTGGCTGGTTGATTCCCGGCCAGCTGCTAGCTGGTTGATTACCGGGAATCAATCACCCACCAGCCGCCCGCCCGGCTGGTTGCTGGTTGATTCCTGGAATCACCCAGCCACCAGCCGGGAAGGTGGTTGGTGGCTGGCTGATTCCGGGAATCAACTAGCCACAGGGATCAACCAGCCACCAGCCGGGGAATCAATCAGCCACCAGTCGGGCGGCCAGCTGGTGGTTGCTTTATTCCGGAATCAACCAGCCACCAGCAGGGCGGCCAGCTGGTCGCTGGTTGATTCCCAGAATCAACAAGCCACCAGCTGGGCGGCCAGCTCGTGGCTGGTTGATTCCAAGAATCAACCAGCCACCAGCCGAGCGACCGGCTGGTGGCTAGTTGATTCCCGAAATCACCCCCGGCTGGTGGCTGGTTGATTCCCGAAATCACCTCCGGCTGGTGGCTGGTTGATTCCCAGAATCACCCAGCCATTGGTGGTTGGTTGATTCCAGGCTGGTTGATTCCTGGAATCACTCAGCCTCCAGCTGGGCGGGCGGCTGGTGGCTGGTTGATTCCGGGTATCAACCAGCCACCAGGCGGGTGGAATAAACCAGCCACCAGCCGGGCGGCCGACTTGTGGGTGGTTGGCCGGTTGATTCCCAGAATCAACCAGCCACCAGCCTGGTGGCTGGTTGATTCCCGTAATCACCCAGCCACCAGCCCCGCGGGCGGCTGGTGGCTGGTTGATTCTGGGGAATCAACCACCCACCAGCCGCCCGCCCGGCTCGGCTGGCGGCTAGGTGATTCCCAGAATCACCCAGCCACCAGCCGGGAGGGCAACTGGTGGCTGGTTGATTCCCGGAATCAGCCAGCCGCCTACCCGGCTGGTGGCTGGTTGATTCTGGGAATCAATCGGCCACCAGCCGACCAACGACCCACTAGTCGGCCGCCCGGCTGGTGGCTGGTTGATTCCCGGAATCACCCACCCACCAGCCGGGTCGGCGGCTAGTGGCTGGTTGATTCCGCCCGCCTGGTGGTTGGTTGATTCCTGAAATCAACCAGCCACCAGCTACCCGCTCGGCTGGTGGTTGAGTGATTCCGGGAATCAACCAACCACCAATGGCTGGGTGATTCTGGGAATCAACTAGCCACCAGCCGGGGGTGATTTCGGGAATCAACTAGCCACCAGCCGGCCACTCAGCTGGTGCCTGGTTGATTGCCGGAATCAACAAGCCACCAGCTGGCCGCCTGGCTGGTGGCTGGTTGATTCCCAAATAAATCAGCGACCAGCTGGCCACCCGGCTGGTGGCTGCTTGATTCCGGGAATCAACTAGCCACCACTTGGCCACCCGGCTGGTGGCTGGTTGATTTCTCGGCTAGTGGTTGGTTGATCCCGGTGGCTAGTTGATTCCCGGAATCAGCCAGCCACCAGCCACCTGCCCGGCTGGTGGGTAGTTGATTCCCGGGAATCAACTAGCTAGCAGTCAACCAGGAATCCACCAGCCACCAGCCAGGCGCCCGGCTGGTGGCTAGTTGATTCCCGAAATCACCCAGCCACCAGTCGGGCAGGCAGCTGGTGGTTGGTTGATTCCCGGAATCAACCAGTGGAAGGCTGGTGGCTGGTTGATTCCGAGAATTAACCAGCCATCAGCCGCCCCACCGTCCCGGCTGGTGGCTGGGTGATTCCCGGAATCAACCAGCCACTAGCCGCCTGCGCGGCTGGTGGCTGGGTGATTACAGCCGGGCGGGCGGCTGGTGGCTGGTTGATTCTGGGAATTAACCACCCACCAGCCGGGCGGGCGGCTAGTCGCTGGTTGATTCTGGGAATCAACCAGTCACCAACCGGCTGCCTGGCCCAGCTAGTGGCTGGGTGATTTCGGGAAATCACCCAGCCACCAGCCGGGCGGGCGGCTGGGGGCTGGGTGATTCCGGGAATCAACCAGCCACCAGCCAGGTGGCCGGCTAGTGGCTAGTTGATTCTCGGAATCAACCAACCGCCTGGCTGATGGCTGGTTGATGTTGATTCCGCTCGACTAGTGATTGGTTGATTCCCGTAATCAAAAGCAAAAGGAGAGATAGTTAACATTTATCAAAAACCACAATTATTGGTTAACTATCTTATAGACATTTGTTCAGATGAAGGAGATTTGGTTATGGATTTATCTTCTCGGGATCAACCAGCCACCAGACGATCGCCCGGCTGGTGGCTAGCTAGTGGCTGGTTGATTCCCGGCCGATTGCTGGCTGGTTGATTCTCGGGAATCAACCACCCACCAGCCGCCCGCCCGATAGGTGGCTGGGTGATTCCGGGAATCAACCAGCCACCAGCTGGAGAATCAACCAGCCACCAGCCAGCCGGCTAGCTGGTGGCTGCTTTATTCGTGAATCAATCAGCCACCAGCCGGGCGGCCAGCTGGTGGCTGGTTGATTCACGGAATCAACCAGCCACTAGCCGACCGGCCAGCTGGTGACTGGGTGATTCCAGGAATCAACCAGCCACCAGCCGGGCGGCCGGCTGGTGGCTGGTTGATTCCCGGAATCACCCCCGGCTGGTGGCTGGTTGATTCCCGGAATCACCCAACCACTGGTGGCTGGTTGATTCCATGAATCACCCAGTAACTAGTGGCTGGTTGATTCTCGCAATCACTCAGCCACCAGCTGGGCAGGCGGCTGGTCGCTGGTTGATTCTGGGAATCAACCAGCCACCAGGCGGGTAGAATCAACCAGCCACCAGCCGCCTGCCCAGCTGGTGGCTGAGTGATTCCGGGAATCAACCAGCCACCAACCAGCGCCGAGCGGCTGGCTAGTGGCTGGTTGATTCTGGGAATCAACCATCCACCAACCGGGCGGCTAGCTGGTGGCTGCTTTATTCGGGAATAAGTCAGCAACCAGCCAGGCGGCCAGCTGGTGGCTGGTTGATTCCCGGAATCAACCAGCCCTTGCCGGCCGGCCAGCTAGTGGCTAGTTGATTCCCGGAATCACCCCCAGCCAGTGGCTGGTTGATTCCCGGAATCACCCAGCCAGTGGTGGTTGGTTGATTCCCGGAATCACTCTGCCACCAGCCGGGCGGGCTGCTGGTGGCTGGTTGATTATGGGAATCAACCAGCCAACAGGCGGGCAGAATCAATCAGCCACCAGCCGCCCGCTCGACTGGTGGCTGGGTGATTCCGGGAATCAACCAACCACCAGCTGGGCACCGGGAATCAACCAGCCACTAGCCAGCCGCCCGGCTGGTGGTTGGTTGATTCCCGGAATCACCCAGCCACCAGCCGGCCGCTCGGATAGTGGCTGGTTGATTTTGGGAATCAACTAGCCACCAGCTGGCCGCCCGGCTAGTGGTAGGTTGATTTCACGAATCAACCAGCCACCAGCGGTTGGTTGATTCTGTGAATCAATCAGCCACCATCTAGCCGCTCGTCTGGTGGCTCGATGATTCCGGGAATCAATCAGCCACCAGCTGGGCGGACGGCTGGTGGCTGGTTGATTCCCGGCGCCCAACTGGTGGCTGGTTGATTCCCGGAATCACCCAGCCACCAGCTGAGCGGGCGGATGGTGGCTGGGTGATTCCGGGAGCTCAGCTGGTGGCTGGGTGATTCCGGGAGTCACCCACTCCTAGAATCAACCAGCCACCATCCACCCGCCCGACTAGTGGCTGGGTAACTCCCGGAATCACCCAGCCACCAGCAGGGCGGGCGGCTGGTGGCTGGTTGATTTCGGGAATGGCTGGTTGAATTATCCATCCACCAGCCGCCTGCCCGGCCCGTGGCTGGGTGATTCCGAGAATCAACCAGCCACCAGCTGGCCACCCGGCCGGTGGTTGGTTGATTCCCGTCCGGCTGGTGGCTAGGTTATTCCGGGAATCAAACAGCCACCAGGCGGGTGGCCGGCTAGTGGCTGGTTGATTCTTGGAATCAAACAACCACCAGCCGACCGAGAATCAACCAACCACCAGCCAGGCGAAGCCACCAACTGGGTGGTCGACTGGTGGCTGGTTGATTCCCGAAATCAGCCAACCACCAACCACCCGCCCGGCTGGTGGCTGGGTGATTCCTGGAGGCTGGGTGATTCCCAGAATCAACCAACCACTAGTCGCCCTCCCGGCTGGTGGCTGGGTGATTCTCGGAATCAACCAACCGCCCGCCCGGCTAGTGGCTGGTTGACTCCGGGAATGAATCAGCCACTAACCGCCCGCCCTGCTGGTGGCTGGGTGATTCCAGGAATCACCCAGCCACCAGCCAGGCGAGCAGGTGGGCCACCGGGGTGGGGCAGCCCGGAATCTCCCAGCCACCTGCCGGGCGGGCTGGCGCGCCATCGCTCCGGTGGCCCGCTCGCCCGCCCGGCTTGTGGCTGCGTGATTCCGGGAATCACCCAACCACTAGTCGCCTGCCCGGCTGGTGGCTGGGTGATTTCCAGAATCACTCAGCCACCAGCCAGGCAGGCGACTAGTGGCTGGTGGCTGGGTGATTTCCAGAATCACTCAGCCACCAGCCAGGCGAGCGCGGCGGCGCGGCCTTGGCTGGCGCCACCCCGGTGGCCCGCCCGCCCGCTCGGCTTGTGGCTGGGCGATTCCGGGAATCGCCCAACCCCTAGTCGGGTGGGCTGCTGGTGGCTGGGTGATTCCAGCCGCTTGGGTGATTCCCGAAATCGCCCAGCCACCATTCGGGCGAGCACGGGCGGTTGGTGCCTAGGCGATTCCCGAAATCACCCAGCCACCAACCAGTCGGGCAGGCTGGGTGGCGCGAATCACCCAGCCACCAGCCGGGCAGGCAAGCGAGCCGCCAGGGTGGCTTGGTCTAGGCTGGCGCCACCCCGATGGCCTGCCCGCTCGCCTGGCTAGTGGCTGGGCGATTCCGGGAATCACCCAACCACCAGCTAAGCAGGCGGGCAGGCCGCCCAAGTGGCACAGCTTGGGCTGGCGCCATCTCGACAGCTCGCCCGCACATGTGGCTAGTGGCTGGTCGATTTTGGGAATTGTCCAGCCACCAGCCGCCCGCCTGGCTGGTGGATGGGCGATTCTGGGAATCACCCAGCCACCGGGTGGGCAGACCGCCGTGGTGGTGTGTCCTGGGCTGGCGACACACCGGCTGCCTGCTTGCCTGCCCGGCTAGTTGCTGGGCGATTTCGGGAATCACCCAGTCACCAGCCGTGCCACCTCGGCGGCCTGCCCGCCTACCCAGCTAGTGGCTGGTCGATTCCTGGAATTGCCCAGCCACCAGCTGGGTGGGCAGGCTGGCCGCCGGGGTGGCGCGGCTGGGTTGGCACCACCCCGACGGCCCACGTGCCCACCCGACTGGTGGCTTGGCAATTCCTGGAATCATTTTTCTTTTGTATCTAGCATGTTATGGTTGAAAACATGTTGAATTTATACTTTGGAAAGAAAAATGATATCCTTCCAAAAACATTAATGTGTTTTTTTCCTCATAAACAACTTTGTTTGGCACATAAAAATTTGGTTTTACTAGCATTTTTAAAAAGTTTGATAATTGAATCTAAAAGAAAAATCATTGTTCCAGTATCATCACTTTCGTTTTGAAGCTATATTTTGCACGAAAATTTCGTAGTAAATTTCGTAGTCACTGCCATTTTTAAAACATGTTCAAAATTGACCCCTAAAAAATAAAATCATCGTTCCAGTATACACACTTTTCATTTTTAGCACTGTTTTTGATGTTTTTTCGGGGTTTTTTGCCAAAGTTCCCGTTTTGAGTTTATAGTTCTCGTTTCAAAGTTTACATTGTTAAGAAATCATTAATACTAAATGTAGAAATAGAAAGAAACAAGAACACGAGATGCATATGAATAAGAAGTGAAAAGAATAAAAACAAATGATACAGAAGGGCTCTGAGGCTCCTGGGATGGCCAAGCCCAAGGAAACTCAGAGTCCTATGGAGAATACCAAGACTTAAAAGTTGAACATGACACCAATCTTTATTATTTTCATCAATAAAATTACATCCCTATAAGAAAATACAATGGAGCTGCAAAAAGACGAGTTCTCTCCACAAGAAGACTAATCAAAATCTACCCTTAGAGGAAAATTCAACTTGGTACTTATACAAAATGATTAGGAATCATTCCCCATGGAAAGAGGAAGTGTTTCCCACCAAAATCCCTTGATTAGTGGATCGGGTTCCCAATAGTAGGAATCTGCATTAAATGGCAGGGAACAAATTCCTAGATTTTCTCAATCATTGGAGTTCCAAAATTTGTGCCATAATTCCATAATACCTCGTTAATTTATTATTTAATATTGATATTCCTGTAGTAGGGAGCAAGTCCCAAAATTATCTCTTCCAAATCTTCATAATCTGCCCAATATTCTCATAATATTCCACAAAAACAGATAATATTAGGCACAAATATGAAATTATTCATAAACCTTCATAATGAACATATTAAAGTTAAAAATACATTATCTAATGCAAAAAAATAAGTTTAGTATGCTCAAAGATTGTTATATGGGCCTTAATTTATGTTTAATTTAGAGGCATGGGTCTTAATTTATGTCTAATTTAGGGGCCCATCATATCCCCCTCCTGAAAGTGTTGCTCATCCTCTGAGGAACTTAGTGACCTCATTGTGCCTCATTTATGGCCCTGGTGGCCTCTCTCTTGTGCATTCCTCAGTTCTCTCTCTTAAGAATCTTGGCTGTAAGTTCTGCAAGGATAAGCCCAAAAATATATTTGTGCATAGAAAAATCATTGTTTCTTGAGACCATTAGCTTGCCTTCTTCTTTTCTTTTGTGACCTAGATGATTGCCTAATGGCCTTGGAGTTTTCTGTTTTGATTAGAACTCTCTTAGGAACTATTTTTTTTTTTTTGGTTTTAACACCATTTGTTCCTTTCTTCGTTCTTGTAACAACATTTTGTCTTCCTGTAGCAACCATTACTTCTCTTTTAGAGTCTTTTAATTGTATTGGGAGTGATGATAAATGATATAGAGGGTTTGGAGGATATGCTAGGGCTCAGAGGGAGTAGTGTAGGTTTGTGAAAATGGAGAGGATGCTCTGTTTGTTTTTTTTCAAGAAATTTTCAAGGTGAGACAAAGTGTAAGGTTTGTTCTTGAAATTATGAAATGGGATGGATGAATGATGGATAGATAGTGAATATGTAGTGGATGGAAGGCTTGGAGTGCTGTGGTGATTTGGCCTTTGCAAAAATTTCTTCTTTTAACTGTTGTCCTCATTCCTTGAAATCATCACCCTTCATAATTTGACTTTGCCACACTGCATGAGTGAATGAGTGAGCTGAAATTAACTAGTTGAAGGTGGTCGAGACTATTGACCCATCCTTAACTTATAAAATCTCATCTCTCATGCATTGACAACAAATTTCTAACTATAATATGCTCAAGAGAATAGGTAAAGAATACTGCATACCTGTACCTACTTGATGGTTGTTGGAGAGACATGCATGCTGCTGCTGATTTGATGTTACTATGCTGCTAATGACTTAGGTATATCTTCTTGGCTACCTTTTTCTTTTTTTTTTATCTCATTTTGCTGATGGGTTGTCTTCTTGTTGATGTGTAGGTGTTGGGGGACCTATATCAACCTTCCATAAAGAATACCTAACGTTTTGACCCATTTCTCCATCATATTTCCTCTTGTAGCTTCTTCTCGACCTTCTTGTAGAGATCTTGTAGTAATTCATGACAACCTCTTGTAGTAGATTTTTTTTGTCCATATCTCCCAAACGGTAGAAAAGATTGACCTGACATTTTTTGAGCATGTTTTCGTCATCATTATGCACCTCCCCATAAAAATAATGTTGGCTAATGGATGCAAAAATCTTGAGAAAAACTAAAAATGGCTGAAGGTAATGGAGGCCAATTTATTGGAAACCGTGCACTGGAATTTGCTTAAAATTTCTTGAGCATGTTACCATCATCCATATACATCTCCCCAAGAAACAACTTTTTAAATGTATGCACAGATATTGCGAAAATTCAAAAATGGTTGTAGGTGATGGAGGTTGATTTCTCGAAAACTGTGCACTGAAATTTGTTGAAATTGCTTCAGCATGTTACCATCATCCATATGCATCTCCTTGAAACAACTTGGAAAATGTATGCATGGTTTGAAAGATATGGCAAAAATAGTTTTCTGCTCTATGTATTTCTATTTCTGATAGTAAAAAAGAGCATTCTTGTAGTTTTTTAGGACAAGCAGGAAAATGAGTGGTAGAAGCCTGGAAATGATGAGTGGATGGTAGAAATAGATGAGGGTGATGGATTTGCATGGCCTTGGTCATGTTGGAGCATTTGAGCAAAGGAGGAGAAAGTCAAAATTTGACTTCTTTTGACGAGGTTTGAGCTATTTTTTCTTTTGTTGGAGCCAACTTGTTTTGTTGCTTTCAGATGTTGGAGGGCACCTACATTCATAAGAGAGATACATGGAGCACATATTTTTTATTTTATCTATTTATTTATTTTTTTCTTCTAGGCCTACTAGCCACCCCAATGAGGTTTTCAACTAGTAGGTCTACCTAGGCTTCTCAAAGGAGGCTTTCACCTAGGATATTTTCTTTTTCTCTCTTTTTTCTCTTTTTCCCAACCCATTGACCACCTCATGGAAGTTTTCAATCAATGAGCCAATCTTAGGCACCTCAAAGGAGGTTTTCACATGAGATTTTTTTTTCCTCTTTTTTTTTTTTTAACCTTACCCCACTCTACTTGAAAAACAAAATTACTTTCATGTATAAGAATACTTCCAATGAATCCATGTGCACATCAAGATGACAGATAAATTGATGTGTAGGCTTGCAATGTATGATTTGACATGTACCTGGATTTCAGAGACCAAATGATTTGATTTTGAAAGGATAAAGCATAGTTGAAGAAGAGAGTGTTACTGCAACTTAATGACTATCTGGAACCATATTTCAATATAGTTGTGATTCCCCTAGTCCACTTCCTAATTTGGATCATCTTGGATGTATTCTTCTTGCATGACCTTCAAATATTCCTCTTTTTGCTGATTCTTCTCTTGAACACATGGAGGATTTGATGGTAACCATGAGGGAGCTTTCTCAATATATGATTTCGCTGTCTGTTCTTCATCAACTGCAGCACATGATTCTTTGATCTTATCTTTTGAATCTTCTTTTTCTACATGTTATCCTTCAATGAAATCAAGAGAATATATTTTCTTGAATATTCTTCCTGAGCTGAGATGAACACCATTGAGATTGAAAGGAGATATTTGGAACTGTTGTGCCTTAGCATTGTAAGTGGGCTGAGCTACTTCATTGTGTGGGTTTGGAAATGGTGGTACATGTAGTTGAGTGAGAGTGAATATTTGAAATGGATGTGGTTGGGGTTGTAGTTGTGGTGGAGGTGAATGGTAGAGATAACATTGAGTTGGGTATGGAGGATATTGAGGATATTGTGGATGGCTCCCATAAGTTCCTTACCAACCTTGTTGCCAAGATTGGTTTTGGGGTTGAGATGGCCAATGTTGCCAAGGAAAGGGTTTGTTCCAATTACTTTGAGATGGATGTGCATAAGCTTGAAATTGTGAATTAGGTTCTTGCATAAGACTAGGTTGAATAGGTTGCCATGGTCCTCTTAGAGCTACATAACATAGCTGCATTGACATTTGACTTGCTCCATTGTCCTCTTGGTAAACTTCCTTCAATGTTGGTAATGAGGGGCAATATTTAACATCATGTGATTCTGCATGGATGACACAAATATCAACATCTTATTTTTTCTCATTTTGAATTCTTAACATTTCTACTTGTTCACTTAGATTACTAATAATTTTTATTTTAATGTTAGCAAGCAAATTTCCAAGTTTAGCTTGACTTGCCAATCTTGACATTGATTTACTTACTCTTGCCCATCCTCTTGATATGTGTTTACATGTTTCACAAATTTCTTCAAATGATAGTTGGTATACATCATCTCCACTCATGAGATCAAGGAGATCAATCCACTAATCTCTAATTGTTCTAAGTAAGAGGGTTTTTAGTGTGTCGGATCCTAAATGATATAGTTTTTTCCTCTTAACATTATACATAAACCTCTCTATTAGTTCCTCTAGACTCTCATATTCTCTATGATTCATTCTAAAGATTTATTTTTTAAGGTCATGATCTTTATATTTTTCTAGAAATATATTTTTCGTATCATTCCATGATCTTATTGAATTAGTCCAAAATCATGAACCATTTAAGAGCTCTATCCTTCAATGTTGCCGAAAACAATCTCAATTTTTGAGTTTTTGATAAGTAACCATAAGATCTATAAACAATTTCAAATTCAAAGAGAAAGGTTTCCAAATCCTCTGACCTTAGACCATGAAATTTTGGAAGAAAATATGGAGGGATGTTATTCACGTGCACACTATCTGTTATCACTCAGGTTTTCCCCAAAGTTGTAATAAAGGGAAGGATGCCGAGGTAACCACAGACCAATCTTTTAGATATAGAATCTAGCTAATCTATCTCCAGAGAGGGCTCTCTCTTTTTTATTTAGCTTTGTTTTTAAAGGTATTAGGCTAGTTATGAAGTTCAAGGGTTTTGTTTTGAGTTTGGGTGGTGAGATTCAATAGAACAGAGAGGTAAGACAGAACAGTTCAGTCCATTGGGCTATGGAGTCAAAGAAAAGGCTTTCTGGATTTGGTTTCTTAACAGAGGATGGCTTCACAGAGCAAGGTAGTCAAACAGGGAACAAATAAAAGACTTGAAGCAGATGGAATGGGCTCAAATGGGTGAAGGGCAGTTAAGAATCCTTCAACATATTGAAAGAGGGAAAATGGATGATTATTGATAAAGAGCAGTTAAGAATTCTTTAACAAATAATCAACATGAGAGAATCAGGAAACAGGAGCAATTAAGAATTCACTATTTATTCTAATTCTGAAGAAAACATAGAGAATAATAAAGACTGAAAACAGAGTGCAATCAAGCAAATTCTGAAATTAACCTTTTTCTTTATCATTCAGATTATGAAACACAGATGATATAGTAAACCAGAAAACTGTAAAACACAAGATATAGGGGACTTATTGATCCGGAGGTTGATTCAAGAATTTTGTGACAAGTCCTTTGCTTCAATTCTTCATCCAGTAGGCTAGACAACAGATGTTTCCAACAACTCTTTATTCCAAAAATTCAGTATTACAGCAGAGTCTAGGAAATCCACACACACCACAAACTACCCCAATCTCTCATGGAGGGGGTATTTATACACAAAATATGTACAACAAATATCTCATAACAACTGTGAGATAATATCTAGGATTTAACCTAATAATAATTTACAAGTAAAATAGAAGTAGCTAACTAATGTTGTGTTGGAGGTAGGCCTTTAGGGTTCGGCTTGCAGCTGTCTTCTATAGTAGCTTTGCGCCGACTGCTTGTCTTAAATGTGCTCTTTAATTTTGATCTGCTACTCTTTAATTTCTTCTCTGCTGCTTTTAATTCTGCTCTAACACACATTAATGCTGAGTTGATACTCTTTGACTTGTTTGATGCGGATCTAATACACTTTAATGTTGAACTGCCCCCTGCTCACCTTTGTCTGGCATTTTACCCAAAATTTCCTTTTTCCAAGGGCAATGGTGTAACTATGGAAAAACACCTATTTTTGGGGGACTGGAGGTTGTTCTGCGCCTTCCATTTCCATTCTTTTAGATCTTTCTGTGGAGGGTATGCTAACTTCTTGCGGAGATTGCTGAGAAGTCCTAGCAATTGATGTGCTGATAGCCATGTGTTGAGAAAACTTACAGGTACCTGTGTCAAAGAGGAGGAAACTGTATACTGGAGGGTCGGTTGATAGGTGGAGGAGCTCGTCGATGGAGCCTTTTCTAGTCCGGAGGCAGTCGAGAATGAACTGCGAACTCGGTAGATATCATGCCCGGAGCGCTGTTCACAGAGAAACATAAAAAAATGACTTTTTTTTCCCTTTTATTTGACAAAAATGGAGTTTTGGCGGGAATGTTTGATGTGGAGGACGGATGACGTCAACAAAAGTACAAGGCAGGTGACGTAGCGAGTGATGTGGCGGTGACATCAACAAAGGATAGCTGATGTCAGCAGATGACGTCAGCAGAGGGCGGTGGTAAGCGGTTTTGCCTGCACCGCTTTTGGGGTTGGGCAGTATTGGGCCGGAGGCGAGCGATCACAGCAGGAGCGTGATTCATGGCTTTGTACGGGCGGAGAAACTATTGGTTCCCCACACATTAACGCTCGGCGATGGAGGGGGTCGTGAAATGGATGCAGACTGTCGGATGGGCGAGGGTTGATCGGATGACAGATGGTGCATGGAGATGGCGGGAGGTTAATTCACGGGGCCGATGCAAATAAATCATGTTTTTTAATGGTATCGGGGTTGTTTTCATTGGTCGCGGGGTGTTCAATTATTAATTAACCGGGGGTTAATTAATCCCATTATAACAAGCAGGGAAGGTTTCTAATGAGCTTCAAATAAACTCATTAATCCATATTTTGTACAGTGACTATGGTTATAGTTTAACCGGGGCGAGGATATATAAAAATCAGGGTTTTTGTTATATATTTACATAGTACGAGGAAGGGTGATAAAGCGTGATTTAAATAATATACATTAAAGTTAACATGAATTTTGAAGTGGGAAGCGCTAAGTTATATGGTTAAAAACTTAGGCTAAAAGGAAAAGTGGTTTTATATGAGAAATATGGCTATTTTTTGAAATGGAATGAGTGATTTTTAGTTATATTAAGAGCAGATTCTTAATATTTAAGGGGGGGGGGGGGGGAATTAGTAAGTGATTAGGGAAAAGTATGAAGGGGAGTTAGTTATGAAATCTGTCTCGCTTGAGCTGCATCAAAAAATATCTTCCTAGCACTTTGTGATGGGAGTGAAATTTAACACACATTTTTAGAAACATAATCCATCACAAGTGTCATTCTGCAACACCAATCTAGCTATCCAGCCTACTTTGCCTAGCATTTTTTCCTTCTTTCTTTGGGTGTACTTAGACTAGCAAACCCTCATCAACTTTTTCTTTTCTCTTCATGGTAAGCCTACCTAAGTCTGCACTTACGACTTCCAAGGGCTCAGATTAAACTATTGAGCTCCTTTGCTTCTCTACCTATCTACTTATCTGCCAAGATTAAACAGTTTGGTCAGATTTTATTCTCTATCTCTAAAACATGAACTAGCCAAGATTAAGTTGTTTTCCCATTTATCAATTCTGGCATAAAATAACAAGCTGCACACAAAAATTATTTACAGAAAATGAAAAAGTAGTGGCATTTTGGATTTGCACACTTTCCTGGTCTTTCTTTGTTTGGGGTTCATTTCTTTCATTTTTTCTTTTGACCATTTTATTCTTTTTACCCTTTGATTTTTCTTTTAGGGCATACCCTTTTTACAATTTTTAAATTTTTTGATTTTTTGACAATAGGGAAAACCTTTGCAACAAGGAAAGGGATGAACATATTGCAAAGCTCATCAAGTCAATCATGAAATATGACACCTATTGGTATAGGAGTATAACACTATCATCAATATCTTGAATGAGAAATATGAGAGAATCTTCCTCATTGTCACTATCTCCACCCACTTCTTCTACATTATTTGCCAACTTTTTCTTCTTAATGGTGATGTGGCTCTTACTGCACCATGTGATCAAATGGGGTGGGTGGTTTGGTGTTGGAGATATTTTTTTTGTTTTTATGGTTGAATAAAAACACTAATGCAATGCACTCTTTTGTTTTTGAAATGAAATATGCCTAATGAAAATATTTTTTGTTTTTTCACAGGAAGTAAAAATAAATGAATCAAATAGGGAAGAAAATAATGCATACTTTTACACCTCCTCGGCAACGGCACCAAAAAGTGATGAGCCTCTATATTGTTACAAGAATGCTGCAACTCCTGAGGCTACCGACTTTAATTATCAACCTGGGGTTCATACAAACTTAAGAGGTATCGACACTATATGTGTAACATAAAATGTGTCCTTTGTTTGCTATCATGATGTAATGGAGTGCATGTATTGAAATCAAATCCTAAACTAATTGCAGAAAATGAACTGCTCGAAATGGAAACCCTAACCTATTGCAAGAAATAAAATACAAGGAAAGAAACATATTCTAATTGCATAAAGATCATGAACTAAATGTAAAAGAAACCTAACTCAACCCTATCTATCACATGTGATGATTTAAACCAACTAAACATGAAATATGATCTAGGGAGTATTAACTGTTACATGCATGTGCTAATTAAGAAATAAAAAGAACTATTTTTCTTTATCTTTTCATTTTATAAATGCAAATGCTAATCTTTCCTTCTTCTTTGGTAGGTTAGAAAAGTGTGGAGGAAGAGGGGTACAATGGTTTTGATGTTTTGGAGGTCAAGTAGAGGCCTAATCCTAGCTTAAATGATGATTTTTCTCAATTCCGGCTCAAAACAGGCCGCTACAGGATTTCCTACAAGATGTACTAGTTTCTACAGGATCCCCTGTTTTATTAGAAAAAAAAGGTCAAAAGCTTAGGAATTGGTTTAGAAGGTGGAATGGAGCTTGAGAAAGGTGAATAATGGAAGAATAAGGCATGGAGGTGGTGGACACTACCTATAACCCAAGCAAGGGCTTAAAGATGGGTAGATTTGTTTAATGGAAATGGCAATTTTTGCTTATAAAACAAGAATTCAGATTGAGATTTTAGTGGATTTTGACGACATGGGTGGATGAGGCTTGGACGAGGCAAATGAGATGAGGTATCCTTGCAATGTAGAATTTCATGCAAAAACACACATTATTTTCTGCATCTATCCACAAATTCATCTATACATGGGAAATATTTATTAAATAACGGAAAATTACTAGTCTAAAATCCAGAAATTCGAGACCTAATGAGCTAGTAAATCTATCAAATGCCTAACCTAATCAAGTGCAAATGAAATGGAGTAATTTTTTTATTAAATAGAATGTTTTTTTGATCTAATGCAAGTGGAACCAACTTGATTGAAGGTTTTTAGCATGCTCTAAAAAATAGCAGAAATTTATTGTTCTTTGTCACAAAGGAGTTCCAGAAATATAGATTTGGGAATAAGAAGAGTAATCCAAATATCTCAATGATCACTATGACCTTCCAAAGATTTTACAAGGATGTAACGATGCTTGTGATGCTACAAAATAACTTATATCAACTATTTAACCCAACAAGAAATCATTAATACTAAATGCAAAAATAGAAAGAAACAAGAACATGAGATGCATGTGAATAAGAAGTGAAAATAATAAAAACAAATGATACAAAAGCTCTAAGGATCCTGGGATGGCCAAGCCCAAGGAAAATCAGAGTCCTATGGAGGAGACCAAGACTTAGAAGCTGAACAAGACACCAATGTTAATTATTTTCATTAATACAATTACATCCTTGCAAGAAAATACAATGGAGTTGCAAAAATACGATTTCTCTCCACAAGAAGGTTAATCAAAATATACCCTTAGAGGAAAATTCGACTTGGTACTTATAAAAAATGATTAGGAATCATTCCCCATGGAAGGAGGAAGCTTTCCCCACCAAAATCCCTTGATTAGTGGATTTGGTTCCCAATACTAGGAATCTGCATTAAATTGCAGGGAACACATTCCTAGATTTTCTCAATCATTGGAGTTCCATAATCTGTGCCATAATTCCATAATATCTTATTGATTTATTATTTAACATTGATCCTCTTGTAGTAGGGAGAAAGTCCCTAAATTATCTCCTCTTCCAAATCTTCATAATCTGCCCAATATTCTCATAATATTCCATAAAAATAAATAATATTAGGCACAAATATGCAATTATTCATAAGCCTTCCTAACGAACATAATAAAGTTAAAAATACATTATCTAATGCAAAAAGACAGGTTTAATATGTTGAAGGATGGTTAGATGGGTCTTAATTTATGCTTAATTTAGAGGCATGGGCCTTAATTTATGTCTAATTTAGAGGCCCATCATACCCCCTACTAAAAGTGTTGCTCATCCTTTGAGAAACTTAGTGATCTCATTGTGCCTCATTCATGGCCCTGGTGGCCTCTCTCTTCTGCATTCCTCAGTCCTTTCTCTTAAGAAACTTGGCTGTAAGTTCTGCAAGGACAAGCCCAAAAATATATTTGTGTATAGAAAAATCACCGTTTCTTGAGACCATTAGCTTGCCTTCTTCTTTTCTTTTGTGGTCTAGATGCTTGCCTAATGGACTTGGAGTTTTATGTTTTGATTAGGTCTCTTTTAGGCACCATTTGTTTTTTTTTTTGGTTTTAAAACCATTTGTTCTTTTCTTCCTTCTTGTAGCAACATTTAGTCTTCCTGTAGCAGCCATTGCTTCTCTTTCAGATTCTTTTAGTTGTATGTGAGTGATGATAAATGATGTAGAGGGTTTGGAGGATATGCTAGGGCTCAAAGGGAGTAGTGTAGGTTTGTGAAAATGGAGAGAATGCTCTGTTTGTTTTTTTTCAAGAAATTTTCAAGGTGAGACAAAGTGTTGGGTTTGTTCTTGAAATTATGAAATGGGATGGATGAACGATGGATAGATAGTGAATATGAAGTGGATGGAGGGCTTGGAGTGTTGTGGTGACTTGGCCTTTGCAAAAATTTCTTCTTTTAACTATTTTCCCCATTCCTTGAAATCATCACCCTTGATAATTTGACTTTTCCACACTGCATGAGTGAATGAGTGAGCTGAAATTAACTAGTTGAAGGTGGACGAGACTGTTGACCCATCCTTAGAATATAAAGCCTCATCTCTCATACATTGACAACAAATTTCTAACTATAATATGCTCAAGAGAAGAGTTAAATAATATTGCATACATGTACCTACCTGATGGTTATTGGAGAGACATGCATGCTGCTGCTGAGTTGATTTCGTTGTGCTGCTAATGACTCAGGTACATCTTATTGACTACCTTTTTCTTTTTTGTTGATCGCATTTTGCTGATGGTTTGTCTTCTTGTTGATGTGTAGGTGTACGGGGACCTATATCAACGTTCCCTAAATAATACCTGACCTTTTGACCCATTTCTCCATCATATTTCCTCTTGTAGCTTCTTCTGAGCCTTCCTGTAGTAATTAAGGACAACCTCTTGTAGTAGATTTGTTTTGTCCATATATCCCAAATGGTAGAATGGATTGACCTAAAATTTTTTGAGCATGTTTTCATCATAATTATTCACCTCCCCATAGAAAAATATTGGCCAATAGATGCATGAATCTCAAGAAAAACAAAAAATAGCTGAAGGTGATGGAGGCCGATTTCTTGGAAATGTGCACTAGAATTTGCTAAAATTTCTTGCACATGTTACCATCATCCATATGAATCTCCCCATGAAACAACTTTTTAAATGGATGCACGGATATTGAGAAAATTCAAAAATGGATGTTGGTGATGGAGGCTAATTTCTCGAAAACTTTGCAGTGGAATTTGCTAAAATTGTTTGAGCATGTTACCATCAGCCATATGCATCTCTCCCCGAAACAACTTGGAAAATGGATGCATGGTTTGCAAGATATGGCAAAAATAGTTTTCTTCTCTATGTATTTCTATTTCCTGTAGTAAAACAGAGCATTCTTGTAGTTTTTTAGGACAATAAGGAAAATGAGTGGTAGAAGCTTGGAAACGATGAGTGGATGTTGGAAATAGATGACGGTGATGTATTTGCATGGACTTGGTCATGTTGGAGCATTTGAGCAAAGGAGGAGAATGCCAAAATTTGACTTCTTTTGAGGGTGATGGATTTGCATGGACTTGGTCATGTTGGAGCATTTGAGCAGAGTAGGAGAATGTCAAAATTTGACTTCTTTTGACTAGGTTTGACCTATTTTCTTTTGTTGGTGCCAACTTGTTTTTGTTGCTTGCAGATGTTGGAGGGCACTTCTATTAATCAGAGAGATACATGGAGCACACATTTTTCATTTATTTATTTTTATCTTTTTTCCTCTTCTAGGCCTACTAGCCGCCTCAATGAGGTTTTCAACTAGTAGGTCTGCCTAGGTGTTTCAAAGGAGGTTTTCACCTACAATCTTTTA
Organism: Pinus tabuliformis; assembly: GCA_031772625.1. Lineage (NCBI taxonomy): Eukaryota > Viridiplantae > Streptophyta > Pinopsida > Pinales > Pinaceae > Pinus > Pinus tabuliformis. The sequence continues at coordinate 682,086,300 of CM062811.1, forward strand.
TTTTTCTCTCTTTTTTATCTTTTTCCCAACCCATTGACTGCCTCATGGAGGTTTTCAATCAATGAACCAATTTAGGTGCCTCGAAGGAGGATTTCACCTTAGTTTTTTTTTTTTCCCTTTTTTTTACCCTACCCTACCCTACCCCACTTGAAAAACAAAATTACTTTCAAGTATAATAATACTTCCAATGGATCCATGTGCACATCAAGATGACAGATAAAATGATGTGTAGGCTTGCAATATATGATTTGACATGTACCTGGATTTCAAAGAGCAAATGATTTGACTTTGAAAGGATCAAGCACAATTGAAGAAGAGAGTGTTGCTGCAACTTAATGACTGTTTGAAACCATGTCTCAATATAGTTGTGATGCCCCTGGTCCACTTGCTGATTTGGATCATCTTGGATGTCTTCTTCTTCCATGACCTTCAAAACTTGCTCTTTTTGTTGATTGTTCTCTTGAACACATGGAGGATTTGATGGTAACCACGAGGGAAATTTCTCAATATTTGATTTTGTTGTTTGTTCTTTATCAAGTGGAACCCATGATTCTTTGATCTTCTCTTTTGAATTTTCTTTTTCTGCATGTTGTCTTTCAATGGCATCAAGAGAATCTCTTTTTTTGAATATTCTTCCTGAGCTAAGATGAATACCATTGAGATCAAAAGAAAATATTTGGAAGTGTTGAACCTCAACATTGTAAGTGGGCTGAGCTACTTCATTGTGTGGGTTTGGAAATTGTGGTATAGGTAGTTGAGTGAGAGTGGATATTTGAGATGGATGTGGTTGGGGTTGTGGTTGTGGTGGAGGTGAATGGTAGAGATAACATTGAGTTGGGTATGGAGGATATTGAGGAAAATATTGAGGATATTGTGGATGGCTCCCATAAGTTTCTTACCAACCTTGTTGCCAAGATTGGTTTTGGGGTTGAGATGGCCAATGTTGCAAAGGAAAGGGTTTTTTCCAATTACTTTGAGATGGATGTGCATAAGCTTGAAATTGTGAATTAGGTTATTGCATCATACTAGGTTGAATAGGCTGCCATGGTCTTCTTGGAGCTACATAACATAGCTGCATTGGCAATTGACTTGCTCCATTGTCCTCTTGGCAAACTTCCTTCAACCTTGGTAATGAGGGGAAATATTTAACATCATGCAATTATGCATGGATGACAAAAATATCAACATCTTCTTTTTTCTCATTTTGAATTCTTAACATTTCTACTTGTTCACTTAGATTTCTAAGAATTTCTGTTTTAAATTTATCAAGAAAATTTCCAATTTTATCTTAACTTACCGATCTTGATGTTGATTTACCTACTCTTGCCCTTCCTCTTGATATGTGTTTGCATGTTTCAAAAATTTCTTCAAATGATAGTTGGTATACATCACCTCCACTCATGAGATCAAGGAGATCAATCCACTCATCCCTAATTGTTCTAAGTAAGAGGGTTTTTAGTGTGTGAGATCCTGAGTGATGTATTTTTCCCCTCTTAACATTATACATGAACCTCTCTATTAGATCCTCTAGACTCTAATCTTCTCATTATTCATTCTAAAGGTTTGTTCTTTAAGATCATGATCTTTATATTTTTCTAAAAATATATTTTTCATATCATTCCATGATCTTATTGAATTTGACCCTAAACTCATGAACCATTTAAGAGCTCTATCCTTCAATGTTGCTGGAAACAATCTCAGTTTTTGAGTTTTTAATAAGTAACCATAATATCTACAAACAATTTCAAATTAATTGAAAAAGGTTTCTGGATCTTTTGACCTTAGAACATGAAATTTTGGAAGCAAAGATGGAGGGATGTTCTTCATGTGCACACTATCATTAATATCTTGAATGGGAAATCTAAGAGGATCTTCCTCATTGTCATCATCTCCACCCATTTCTTCTACATTCTTTGCCATCTTATTCTTCTACCTGCAAAAGTGAATGGTGTTGTGGCTCTTTCTGCACCATGTGATCAAATGGGGGGGATGGGTTGGTGTTGGAGACATTTTTTGTTTGTTTGTATGGTTGAATAAAAACACTAATGCATTGCACTCTTCTATTTTTGAAATGAAATACGCCTAATGAAAATATTTTTTGTTTTTTCATAGAAAGTAAAAAGAAATGAATCAACTAGGGAAGAAAACAATGCATACTTTGGCACCTCCCTAGCCATGGCGCCAAAAAGTGATGACCCTCGGTATTGCAACAAGAATGCTGCAACTCCCAAGGCTATCGACTTTAATTATCAACCCGAGGTTCGTACACACTTAAGAGGTATCGACTCTATATGTGAAACATACAATGTGTCCTTCCTTTGCTTTCATGACGTAATGGAGTGCATGTACTGAAATCAAATCCTAAACTAATTGCAGAAAATGAACTGCTTGAAATGGATACCCTGACCTATTGCAAGAAATAAAGTACAAGGAAAGAAACATATTCTAATTTTATAAAGATCATGAACTAAATGTAAAAGAAACCTAACTCAACCCTACTTATCACATGTGATGATCTAAACTAACTGAGCATGGAATCTGATCTAAGGAGTATTAACTGCGGCATGCATGTGCTAATTAAGAAATAAAAAGTTGTTTGTTTGTTTGTTTTTTTTCATTTTATAAATGAAAATGCTAATCTTTCCTTGTTCTTTGGCAGGGGAAACATGTGTGGAGGAATAGGGGTAAAATGGTTTTGATGGGTTGGAGGTCAAGTAGAGGCCTAATCCTAGCTTAAATGATGATTTTTCTTAATTCGGGCTCAAAACAGGCCGCTACAGGATTTCCTATAAGATGTACTAGTTCCTACAGGATCCCCAATTTTATTACAAAAAAAAAGGCTGAAAGCTTAGGAAGTGGTCTAGAAGGTGGAATGGAGCTTGGAATAGGTGGATAATGGAATAATAAGGCATGGAGGTGGTGGACACTACTCAGAAATCAAGCAAGGGCTTCAAGATGGGTAGATTCGCTCAATGGAAATGACAATTTATGATTATAAAACAAGAATTCAGATTGAGATTTTAGTGGATTTTGGTGACATGGGTGGCTGAGGCTTGGATGAGGTGAATGATATGAGTTCTCCATGCAATGTAGAAGCTCCTGCAACACACATTATTGTCTGCATCTATCCACAAATTCATCTATACATGGGAAATATTTATTAAATAACAGATAATTACTAGTCTAAAATCCAGAAATTCGAGAACTAGTGAGCTAGTAAATCTATTAAATGCCTAACCTAATCAAGTGAAAATGAAATTGGGTAATTTTTTTTATTAAATAGAATGTTTTTGTGATCTAATGCAAGTGGAACCAACTCGATTGAAGCTCGTTAGCATCCTCTAAAAAATAGCAAAAATTTACTATTCTTTGCCACAAAGGAGTTCAAGAAATCTAGATTTGGGAATAAGAAGACTAATCCAAGTAGATAAATGATCACTATGACCTTCCAAATCTTTTCCAAGGATGTAATGATGCTTGTGATCCTACAAAATAACTTACATCAACCATTTAACTCAACAAGAAATCATTAATACTAAATGCAGAAATAGAAAGAAACAAGGACACAGGATGCATGTGAATAAGAAGTGAAAAGAATAAAAACAAATGATACAAAAGGGCTCTGAGGCTCCTAGGATGGCCAAGTCTAATGAAACTAAGATTCCTGTGGATGAGACTAACACTTAGAAGCTGAATATGACACCAATCTTCATTATTTTCATCAATACAATTACATCCTTGCAAGAAAATACAATGGAGCTACAAAAATATGAGTTCTCTCCACAAGAAGACTAATCAAAATATAACCCTAGAGGAAAATTCGACTTGGTACTTATAAAAAATGATTAGGAATCATTCCCCATGAAAGGAGGAAGTTTTCCCCACCAAAATCCCTTGATTAGTGGATTTGGTTCCCAATACTAGGAATCTGCATTAAATCGCAGGGAGCACATTCCTAGATTTTCTCAATCATCGGAGTTCCATATTCTGTGCCATAATTCCATAATATCTTGTTGATTTATTATTTAATATTGATCCTCCTTTAGTATGGATAAAGTCCCTAAATTATCTCCTCTTCCAAATATTCATAATCTGCCCAATATTCTCATAATATTGCACAAAAACAAACAATATTAGGCACAAATATCCAATTATTCATAACCCTTCATAATGAACATATTAAAGTTAAAAATACATTATCTAATGAAAAAAGAGAATTATAATATGCTGAAGGATGGTTAGATGGGCCTTAATTTATGTTTAATTTAGAGTCATGGGTCTTAATTTATGTCTAATTTAGAGGCCCATCAGCTAGTTCTTATGTAACAACGCCACCTGCAATTTTGTCCAAGGGTGGCAATTATTCCATCAAATTGGCAATTGACGCTGGTTCTTGTGTAACAACGTTGCCTGCATCCTCTTTTGTCTCCATTGCTTCCAATTCCAAGGTAGTAGTCGACGCTGGTTTTTGTGTAACAACATCGTATGCTACCCCTTTCTCTATTGATGACTCTACCATTTCTTCCATTGGGCCTACAGTTGATGTTGGTTCTTGTGTAGTAGCATCATTTGCGGCCTCTTCTTCCGCCACTAATTCTTCTTCCTCCTCCCTTGGAGGCATCATAGCCACAAGTTCTCCCTCTGCTAGCTTAGTGAATTATGGCCAAGCCACAGAAGTTTGTGACAAGGCATGCACCACCAATAGTATGAAATGCCCATGGTTTGTGAGAACCACCAGTCCTTGTCGATATCGACAAGCAAATTGTTCCATTAACTGAAGGTTATTCCATAGGAAATATGGCATATCCAAAGAATGAACATGACAAAACCGAAGGCATGAAAGAAGCTTGAAATGATATTTGAACAAGGTAGAAAACTGACCTTCGCAAGTAATATACCTCATAAAAAAGTATGCGACCTTGGCCGATGGATGCGACAAATATTTTTGATCATACCCCCTACCCTTTTGGACCATTGTTTCTCTGACCTGCAAAAATAATTCTATAAATCCTGGCATAGGAGATTTCTGGGAGAACCATTTCTACCCTCCTTGCAGAAATCCATTGATAGTTGAAATAACTTCTTCAGTGATGGAAATATCTAGCCCACAAACTCTGGAATAATTTCCGTCCAAATTCAATGCGAATTTGACAGTGACAACTTCATTGAATCCCTGCAACCTCTCAAAATAATTATGCCATCCTGTATCTAGAAAAACTTGCCATACATATGGATGGAATTGAACCTGCAATGTATTTTCCAGTTCGTGCCTAACAACTTGCCCACCCATTCTTCAGTTCCTGTATAGTAGCATTCAAAATAATAGTAAGTCCGTTGAGGAGAGTGTAAGTTGGTAAGTTTGTGATGATAAGGTTGTGGTGGCGAAGGATGTAGTGATAGTGAAATCCGGAAAGGTGTTATGGGGAAAATTCATAGCGGATTATGGTAATAATGGGTGGTAATTATGGAAATTATTCCACAACATTGGAAAGGACCGTCAATTAATGAAATCGTACTTATTTCAAGTTTCAACGCATATGGATAACTGTGCGAAGTATGGTGGGGATCGTGGAGTGTACGCACTAGCGCAAGGTTCAATGGTGATAATGACGAGTCATTATTGCAATTTAACTATGACATATTTTTCATTTATTATAATACCTCCCCCCAACTAAGGGATGACTGTCCACGATCATGTCTAGTCATGTCATAAGTGAAATATCGATCGAATCCACAAAGTCGATCTGGGACGTATCTGGGAACTTATCTTAGTGGAGTAACAACAACAGAGTAACATCATCGAGGGGACTAACAACTCTAGAGGAGTAACAACACCCGAGGTGTAACAACACCGGTTGAATACTTAGACGGAATCAACACAAATGGAGTAACAACACCAGTGGAGTAACAACACCAGTAGAGTACTTCGAAAAAACTGCCATGAACGAAGTAATAGCACTGGAGGAGTAACAACAGGGAAACTTTTAAGGATACAAATTTATTTTAAAGTTTAGGAACGTTGGCGAATCTTACTAGTCACTAACATGCAAAGTATAAAATATTTGAAGACACTTTTGTAAAAATATTCAAATTTATAGTGATATTTATAGTGTTTGTAAAATTTTGGTAATTTTTAAAGTAAAATGCTTTTATATTATAAAATTTGGGCGAAACATTTTTAGAAAAAAATGGAATTTGACAAATCTATTTTTTGGAAAAACCATGGTAAATTAGCCCACCTGTGAATATTAGCCCCTAAATTTTTCCATAAGTAACAACACCGAAGGAGTAACAACATCAGTGGAGTACTTAGATGAAATCGCCACAAACGGAGTAGCAACACTATGGGATTACTTAGACGAAATCGCCACGAACGGAGTAACAACATCAGTGAATTCATGGCACCAGCAAAGTACCTGCAAGAAAAATAATGATAGAGTAGTAACAACATTATATATATATATATATATATATATATATATATATATATATATATATATATATATATATATATATATATATATATATATATATATATATATATATATATATATATAGATATATATATATATATATATATATTATTTTAGATTAGAGGTGTAGAGGAAGAGTTCTTTGCACTAACAACTTCAAAACTAGAATTATCAGAGAAATGTTTAATAAAGGAGTCTTTAGAAGCTAGACAGTGATACAATCTGAGGCAGTGTCCATTTACAGTCAAGGGAGTGTTTTCCTCATCGATTGTTATAAGTCCAATAGTTCCATTGTCAAACACCGTGTCAACTTCATATGGTCCCATCCATATGAAGCAGAGTTTTCCTTTAAAATATTTGAACCGAGAATCATAGAGAAATGCCCAATCTCCTATTTGAAACACCTTTTTCTTAATAATTTTGTCATGAAATTTAGTTCATTACTACTGAATTGTAGCAGTATTTTGGACAACTATCAAACGAATTTCATCCAACTCATTTAACTGTTCTAGTCAGTGTTTCTAGGCTTCTGAAAGATCCAAACCTATTTCAAGGGTTTTCCTAAGTGTCTTAATTTTGAATTCCACAGGGAACATAGGGGATTTCCCATAGACAATCGCGTATGGTGAAAATCTTGTTGTGTTCTGCCATGTTTTTTTATACACCCATAGTGCCTCAGGAAGCTTTGCGCCCCAATTTCGGCGATGGTTTGTTGCGGTCTTTATAAGAATATTATCCAGTACCTTGTTTGTGCTCTTGACTTGAACATTCGACTAAGGATGATATGGAGATGCTACCCTATGCTTGATTCCATACTTCTTCATAAGTCCTGCTATCAGATGTGATGTAAATTGCGCCCCTCCATCTAAAACTATCTCTCTAGGAGCTCTGTACGAAGAAATATTTCTTCAAATAAAAAGTATGATACAATCTGTTCTGTTGCTTTCACAATAGCCTTGGCCTCTACCCACTTTGTCACATAATCCATGCAAACCAGAATGTGAACTTTTTGATGTGAAGGTGGATTGAATGGCCCAACAAAATCGATAACCATTTTTTCAAGGGGTTGAAGAGCTAGTTGGGGTTGTAACAAAATCTCATCTACTTGACCAGGCTGACCCATCTGCTGGAAGCTATCCTAGCTGTTATAGACATTTTTGTGCCTCGCGTCAAGGAGCAGGAAATGTCGATAATTACAGGGATCCTCAGTCCCTAAACATGTTGTTCTTACCCCTAAAAGAACAAGGTCATCAATCAACAGCACTTCCAATCAGTTCTCCACCTGAAAACACTTCAGAACAGGCTTATTTTGGATCATGTCAGCTGCTTAACTGAGCTTCTGCGCTGTATTGCAACTGTCCCACTCTGTACCTGCGCTGGAAGTCAAAAACAATGAAGGCTACCTGCGCTGGGCGAGATTGGCCAAGTGGCACAGTCATCCTGCAAGGTGTCAATTGCCCAGGAAGCTTCCAAACTGACACTTGGGTCATGAGATTCGCCCTGTGATGAGTAAGAGGTACTTGATCACCATGTGTAAGCAAGGATCTCCAAGTGGACACAGGAACTGAAGATTAACTGAAGATGGAGAGGACACAAGGCAGCTTCATGTCAGTCTCAAGCTGACTCATCCTTTCCTCTTCTCTCCTATATATAGAGCTCTTCTATGAGGTCTAAATGAGGCTGGAATTTTGTATAAGCAAGGAGGTGCTGTTGGTATACTGCCAGGATTATTGGGTGATTGTTTTACTAGAGGTGAAGAAGAGAGTTCTTGCTGCCGAGGAGGTGCTGCTGGATTGGGGCCAACATCATTGGTTGTAACTTCCTCTGGAACCCTGTTACTTTCTATCAATAAAGTTTGCATGTTCTTCTATATACTTGTTTTACATAGATGCTTTTGTGTTTACATGTATATTTGATGCAACCTAATCCATGCTTCAATTATGATTGCTTGTATCTCGTAGTTTGCTCCCTTTTGTTGTGCAGATTCTGTGTGTAGCTGGATCGGCTTGGAGAGTAAAGAGCTGGGAACGGGATACAAAGCGAGAAGGACAAGGATCGATTAAGCGCAAGACACCAGGTTGGTTGATCCTCTTTCTATTCTCTCTGTGCTTTCATAAAGATGAACATGAAAACTTTGTCATTCAGTTGTTGCTAAAGTCTGTCACCTTTAGAAAGGGTTAGTGTCATCCGCATCGGATACTTTTCCCCACAACAAACTGGCGACTCCGCTGGGGAGGTCCTAGTATCTTGTTGTTGTAGTATTTTGCTATTCATTTCTTGAAGAAAGGAGTACCGAATCGAAAAGCTTTTGACTCTATCAAAAGCGAAGTAGAGGGTTTTGCTACTCTTGCTCCTTTGCTGAGAAAATTCAAGATTTAAAGAGCTAATCTACAGATGAATCCTTACTCTTTGTGATAGATCTTTATCCTCTTGATCATCCCTTAGCCTGTACTTAACCCATAGCATTTTATTTCAGTCAAAACAGTACATTTTTGAGCTTTTTATGACCCGGAATTCTTAGCAGACGTAACTCTCGTAAGTCAGTGCAGGCTGTCCACAGGCAGTCTGCATTACAGCGCAGGTGCTCCCTTCGGGAACTGCGCTGAGAGTGAGATTGGCAGACCAGTGCCTGCGCTGGTCCAGTTAGCCTTAGTCTAGCTCAGCTCTTCCTTTGTGTCTTGGCCCTGTTTGCACTTGTTTTTGACTGATTGCTTGCTGGTTATTGTATTTGCTGTAGACCTTATCTCCTTGACATTATTCCGCCTCAGTTGTGTGATGAAATTGTAAACGTTCTTTCAGTATTTCTTGTTTCAGTTACAATTTCCCATTGTGAAAAGCGAACCTAGTAGCTGTGGCCTCTTAGATTGCGATCTTATGAGTTAGTGTTATTGCTGTTCATAGCTGTTTTGGATTGGTTTGCTTCTCACTTTATGGTTTGAATCTATACTTTTCTTGTATTTAAAACAAGTCTTTCATAAGGTGTTCTTTTGATTGTGGACAAGCTTGTTTATTTTTACTTGAAAGTCGATTCAAAAATCATACAACAGTTTCCTTTTGTTAAGCATCAACATTAAGGATAACGAAAAGAAATACATGCATTGTGCATTTTGCATTTGACTGTATGCTTGACGATTTAGGAAAATGTGCATTTTAGTGTGTGTTCTTTGATCTGTGGAAAAAGTTGTGTCTAAAAGCGTCTAATAAAATTCATTCAATACGGAAACATAATTCCCCTTTTTGTATTTTAGTTGATCAAGTAATCCGCAATCGTGGAGGAAAGTCAATTAAAACCCCGTCGTTCAGGGAGGCTTGCAGGTCGACCATCTTTGTCTCCGGAACCGAAAGTAGTACGAGCAAAGCGATCTCGCTGGACCAGGTCAAAATCTCCTTTTAAAGTCAGAACGGAAGTTCCAACAACATCTGAGATTCTGGTCACTCCCAATATTTCTGGAATCCCTGCCTCTATTGAAGAAGTTCAACGACAACAGAAGGACAATTGTATTGATCCTAGTCTGAAAACAAGTACTTGTTTAACTGAACCAGTTCCATTTGAAACCGGTCCACAGAGTCTTGTTGTTCAAACAACTGTCGCTGCCGAAACAACCCCTTCTTCGGCACCAGAAATCTATTACGGACCTGACGGTTTGCCTCTTCCTCCTGGTCTGATCGCAATAGAAGAAATCGTAGAGGACCAGCAAGCAAATACTCCAATTCATTTTGGAGTAGGTTCCACTCTTTTTCCTTCTGCATCAGAAGTTTGTCTATCGCCACAAGAAGTTCCTGAAGAATCGTTAGGAAGTTTATTGGATAGACTTAAAATGTCTGAACAACCGTCGACATCTAGAACTGTGCCAAACGACACAGCGACAGCAGAAGCTCCTGCTGCCATTCCAACGATGTTTGCCGGCATACCATCTGTCCCAACTAGTTCTCATCAACTAGAAGGAGTCCACCCAGGGACTATTATGACAACTTGGTCTGTTCCAGTTTGCTCTTCCGGTATAATACCCGGTAATTCTTATGTTGAAACTAGACAAATTGATCCCTTTCGGAATCATTTTGGGCCATCCAGTCCTCAAAGGCCATCTATACCCTTGAGCTCCGGATTGTTACCGTATGGGGGGCAATATGCCCTTTCACTTCCTCTTTCGGGAGGATACCCATACGGCAGTTTTCAACCACATTCAGGTTTGACTGAAGTAACGACGAGTGGTTGGGTACCTATGTTACCCCAACAACCAAGAGTTGTATATTCTATGCAACAAAGTGTACCTATGTCTCATATCCCGACGACGCCAGCAATTGTAACCGTGTCGCAAGTTCAATCGATGCCTGTTGTATGTCAACCCCAAGTTGTAATGCAACAGCCAATTGACCCTGCAACACAACCACAATCGCCAACTGCCGGGATGACACAGATACAAACGGGGACCATAACCCCGCATCTTGGGCCGTCGGTTAGTGTTGCACAACAAAACATGGCTTCACAACCATGGATGGTGCAATACCAACAACCTCAGTTTCAACAGGTATACCAGGGATCTGAGCAACAGATCTTTGCGAATAGTGGGCAACCCTATATTCAGAACGGGTTAAACCAACCACTTTACAGTGGCCAAGCCCACCAACCATATCAGTCATATCAACATCAGTTGCATTATACTGGTATGCAAAGACCTACTGCTCAGGCGATTCCATCGTACCCTGGGTACGCCTCGCCAAACCTGAATCAGCAGTTGCCATTCGTGGCGACTTTAGAATTACCAGATTTACATCGATTGACGAACGATCCAATTGCCTATGCCCATTGGTGGCTAGCGATTCCTCACAAACTTCCTTCGGACATTCCTAAATTCAATGGAAATCTGGGCGAAGACCCGTCGAATCATGTGATGACATTCCATCTGTGGTGTTCGTCGAATACCTTGAATGATGATTCAATAAGGCTTCGTCTTTTCCAGAGGACATTGACTGGTCCGGCGGCCAAATGGTATATTGAATTACCTAGAGCCTCTTTCGACAATTTTAGTTCCCTAGCCACGACTTTCTTGACACACTTTCAGTTACCTATAAGGTACGAAACTGGAACAGAAATCTTAACTAATTTCGAGCAGACAACCGCCACACATATATCTGATCATATACATGAGTGGCGTCGTCGTCGCAGAATGGTAAAGACCTATGTTCCAGATCAGCTATTGGCTGAGTGGTTTATAAAGTCGCTTCTGCCGGCAATTACAGAAGATGTGGCCAAGGGGGGCGTCGTAACAGAGGAGCAGGTTATTGCTCGTGCTCAGTATTTGGACTTAGTGTATACTCAGTCAGGCACGCTCTATGATAAGATACCTGATGCCCCCAGACCGGAATTTTCAATCCCTCCTCCTCCCGGATCGAATAGTGACTCTCATGCCGGTGATGGCGTGATTGGAACTGCAAACGCTAAGTCGACAAGGGATTCGAATAAGAAAGCCCGTAAGACTTCGAATCAAAAAGCAAATCAAGAGATTCTTGCTTCGGAGGTAAATGCTGTATCTACAGATAAAGACAAAAACTCCAATCAACCAAGAAGCAAGAAGAAACAAAACAAAGGGAAGAAGAAGAAACAAGGTGGATCATCCCCTCAAAAAACTTCTTCAAACCCTCCTGGGCAAAAGAAACAATTTCCTCCATGTCAAATATGTGATGAAAATCATTCAACAAAGAACTGTCCGTTCAAAGCTGAGTTGAAGAGGTTCCTGAAAAGTTCCCAAACTTCAGCTGTGTTGACTGATCCGTTTCCTGCCCCAGGTCAGAATATGGTTGATAGTGGAAATGCTTCCCCGTCACAAGTGCTTATGCTGTCGGTTTCTAAGCAAAGTGATGCTTTGATATCGACTAGGAATAAAGATTATGGAAATCCGCCGGTGTCGAACGACAAAGGGAAAGATCAACCCAGTAGTTCGACAACAACTTCGGCAGAAGTTGTACCCCCCCTCACGCATGAATTAACAATAAAGCCACCTAAGGGAGTAGTCCACAAGTCGACATTCAACCCTCGCGCCAGAGCGGCGCAACACTATAATGTAGTGGAGGATTTGGCCCAATCGCCATCTGCTATGTCGACTCTTGAGGTACTACAAAATTGCCCATCCCAAAGACAGGCATTGTTATCAGCAATTGGTGGAGTGGATCCTAAAGATTCCAATCTTGTATCCTTTGATCACAAAGGATATGATCCTCAGTTACCAGCGCAATTAGCTTTCCTTATTCAAGTGAAAGCACTCAACAAAACTGTTCATAGAACGATTATTGATGAGGGCGCATCGACATGTATCATGTCGATGAGTTGCTGGAAAACTCTTGGATCTCCAACATTGTCGCGATCTTCGACGACATTGAAAGCATTTGACGGTAGGACGTACACTCCGTACGGAATCCTAAATAACTTTAAAGTTGAACTAGGAGGAAAAACAGTAGAGATTGATGTTGAAGTCATTGATGGCAATCTTGACTATAACATTCTACTGGGAAGACCATGGATATATGCCATGGCAGCTGTAGTGTCGACATATTTTAGGAAGATCGCATTCCCATTTGAAGGAGGGATTACGATCGTCGACCAACAGAATTTCCTCCCTAATGGTTCACAAGTTACTGGAAGCATTCCCCTGATCCATGGGAGCGACCATTCAATAAAAGATATAGGAGTAGGCTTGCTAAAAGATCCCACAATGATGGGAACTTTCGCGTTGCCACCTCCGTTCCATGAAGGGAATATCCCGTTTGTAGCAACATGCAACATGGTATCTTCATCGAAGGTCGCAGAAGACAAAGTCGTCATGGATCATCAAATGGTTTTGCCCCCTAGCCCTATTGAAATATTGTAGCAATCAATGTTTCAGGCATGGGAGGCGAGCCCAAAAGAACGCTCGTCAAGCGTTTGGGTAGATAGGTCCGAAGAATATGGTACCCCATTAGATCCATGGTCAAAAGTTCATGGGACTGACGAAGGAATCTTGCAATCAATGATGATTAAGGGGGCACCCTGGAATGATAACCACCATCGTTCCCTTCTTCCAGAGTGTGAAGAAGAAACTCATCACGACCTATACCACCCTTCAGTGTTTGAATTCCTAACAAATACTGTAAATACAGTGGATTCAGAAAGAAACCTATCCAATATTGAAGAGACCATAGCCATAAATATCTCGACAAAATCTGATGTTGTTGAGAATATTCATGTCGGCAAAAGTTGTTCCCCTTCAGAACTAGAAATATATAGTGCTCTCTTTCGCGAATTTAGAGATGTCTTTGCATGGTCATATGATGAAATGCCAGGCATTGACTCGAGCATAGTTGAACATGAAATTAAAATGTATCCTGATATCAAACCAGTAAGACAACGGCTTCGGCAGGTACATCCGAAGAAATCCGCTGCCATTAAGGCGGAAGTTGAAAAACTCCTCCATGCTGGATTCATCTACCCGGTTCCTCTAACCGATTGGGTATCGAATATTGTCCCTGTTATGAAAAAACAAGGGACGATAAGAGTGTGCGTCGACTATAGGGATGTAAACAAAGCTTGTCCAAAGGACAACTACCCTACACCCTTCATCGACCAGATAATTGATGAATGCGCCGGATGTGAAATCTTTTCATTTATGGATGGATTTTCCGGGTATAATCAAATAAATATCCGCCCACAGGACCAGTCTAAGACTGCATTCATCTGTCCTTGGGGCACATTCGCTTATCGAAAATTACCCTTTGGTTTAAAGAACGCAGGGGCGACGTTTCAGAGGGCAATGAATTATGCCTTCCATGACATCAAGAACATCGTTCAACCTTACCTCGACGATCTTCCGGCTCATTCGCGGAAGCGGACTGATCATCCGCGGCATTTGAGAGCAATATTTCTACGTTGCCGACATTACAAGATAAGACTCAATCCACATAAGTGTGTGTTTTGCGTCGGCTCTGGTCGCTTACTTGGATTTGTGGTTTCTAAGGACGGGATTCGTCTCGACCCCTGTAAGGTTCAGGCAATCATTAATTTGCCTCCACCTTCAAATTTGCTTCAGATTCAGAAACTCCAAGGGAAAGCAAACTTTCTGAGGAGGTTCATTCCTAATTACGCAGAACTTGCAAAGGGTTATACTCGTCTTTTGAAAAAGGATGTACCTTTTGTCTGGGACCAGGTTGCGCAAGCTTCCTTTGACGCTCTGAAAGATTGTCTAGTAAGAGCATCATTAATGTACGCCCCGGACTATCAAAGAGATTTTAACCTGTATCTAGCTGCAGCAGATACGACCATTGCGATGGTCTTAGTGCAAGAAGTCGATGGAATTGAACATCCTATTTATTATTTAAGTAAAAACTTAAATGACACAGAAAGTAAATATTCCTATGTTGAAAAACTAGCGCTTGCTGCTGTTCAAGCGATTCAAAGGTTTCGACATTATGTCCTCTTTAGGAAAACTACCGTTTTGTCAGATTGCAATCCCATGACATATATACTGTCGCGACAGTTGCTTGGGGGCAAATATTCCAAATGGATAGCCATCCTTCAAGAGTTTGATTTAGATTTTGTAAAATCCAAATCGAAGAAAGCCCTAGTTTTCGCGGAATTATTATGCGATCTCCCATCGTCGTCCAACGATGATACATCAGAAGAGTCAATCGTGGATGAAAATTTGTTTCTGATATCAGTAAGCGATGAGTGGTATGGAGACATCATTGTTTATCTCCAAACCCAAAAATTTAGGCCTAATACCTCACACTCGGAACGGAAGCGTATACGATACCAATCTAAAGACTACATGATCGTCGGTGATACACTTTACCGTCGTGGCATCGATACGGTTCTGAGGAGGTGCCTTACCCATGAGGAGGCCGAAAAAGCCCTGAATGATTGTCATTCAGGCGCGTGCGGGGGGCATCAATCTGGATATGCGACAGCACAAAGAATCTTACGAGCAGGATATTTCTGGCCAACTATGTTTAAAGATTGCATAATAGCTGTCAGAAGTTGCCATGCATGTCAGATCTTTGGTAAAAAAACCAGAAGACCACCCGCACCCTTACAGCCGATAGTTGCTGTTGGGCCCTTTGCCAAGTGGGGCATCGATTTCATGCAATGTAACCCCACCTCGACCGGGGGGCATGGGTATATTATAGTCGCTGTTGACTATTTTACCAAATGGGCCGAGGCGATGCCTACATTGGATAACACTGGTGAAACAGCTGCCCTTTTCTTTTTCAATCATGTAGTCGCCAGGTTCGGCGTACCGCAAGCTATAGTGACAGATCATGGATCGCGTTTTCGCAATCACATGATGATCGAATTAGCTGCCAAATTAGGGCTATCTCACGACAGCTCTACTCCGTATTATCCACAAGCCAACGGACAAGTTGAGGCAATCAACAAGGTCCTGAAGCGTATGTTGCAAAGGATGATCGGGGTTCATAAAAGAAGATGGCATCTAATCCTGTACTCAGCACTATGGGCTTACCGAACCTCGGTAAAAAACGCCATTGGGTTCACACCATTCCAATTGGTGTATGGCCTGGAGGCAGTTTTACCAATCCAGTGCGAAATTTCGTCACTTAAACTCGCAATTGACCTCCTCCCCGGAACCTCAGAAGAAGAGGCTCGTTTCCTGGAATTGATCCAGTTGGATGAAAACCGTCGTGACGCCGCTTTGGCGAACGAGGCTCATAAGAAACGAGTCAAAGCACAGTTCGATAAGAATGTCAAACCGCGCAACTTCTCTGAGGGTGACTTGGTTTTGCTTTATGACCAAGAATCCGATAAATTAGGAGCAGGAAAATTTCAGTCCTTATGGATGGGTCCTTATATTGTTAAAAGGGTGTTAGCAAAAGGAGCCTACGAGTTAATGGATTATGATGGAATACCACTGGCGCAACCCCGTAACGGGTTGTACCTCAAGCGTTACTATGCCTAAATAGTAACTTGAGTGCTTTTGTTGTATTTTGTTTTCGCTAAAATGTTTGTTTCGGTAGTAATCCACCCTTCTCGTTTGTTGCAGATGTCGAATTATTCTGAAACATATGTGGGATATGCCGACGGAGCGAGTCGTAGTACGCGGAATTTGTCCTCCGCTGCCTGGGCCATTTTTGATCCAAGCGGCGAGTTAGTGAGTTTCAGAGGTGTGTGTATTGGACGGTCGACAAACAATATCGCTGAGTATAGTGCGTTGATCGAACTCCTCTCTGATACCATTGCTCATGGTATACGCCGACTAATTGTCAGGCTAGACTCACAACTTGTGATACTACAGCTCACTGGTATATACTCAGTCCGCAATCCAGCTATTTATCGTATGTTTCTAAGAGTTAAGATTTTAGAAAGAGAGTTTGATTCAATTCAATACCAGCATATTTCCAGAAACTTGAACACATTAACAGATTCATTGGCAAACTATGTATTAGATAGATATTTACAACATATATAAAAAGAGATGCATCGGTGCTATGTAAGTGGATCACAAATAAACTGAAATAAACTCCGAAAATCAAAATATATAAAGCTGTTTATAGTTTGTACATAATGTGCTGTAATCAAAACAAAATTGGTCATACGACCTAGAACTCAAAAAGATGCTAGGGGGCACCCTAGCCTAATGGTGCTCATGAAAGTACGTCACGGTCTGTGCGATCATGCGCAAGAGACGAGTCCATCGTCTAGGCACGCCGATGGTGTGTCGCTGCAACTGTAAAGGTAACTCGTCAATCTGTACATCCGGAAGGCCACGAGTAAGGCTCTCAGCCTGCTCCTGCACAGCTGCAAGTATCTCAGTATCACCAAGGTCGCGAATAACAACTCTCCTAGCAGGCTCTGCTGCTGGGGCAGCAACTAGCGACCGTGGACGAGCTACTGGACGAACAGGACCAACATCTGCATACACCCAAGAGTTTGATCAGTTTTGAACAGTAAACATCATGAATGAAAACAATAAACAGTGATATGGTCAGAGATTTTACCAATAGCACCCCATTGCTCGCCATCCGGAAGCACCAAGTCCGGATCACCTCGGTAGTCCATACCCACGTATGGATACTCGGAAAATGCCATCTCCTGACGCTCGAACCACCTAAAGAAGGACTCAGTGAATGTAATATGAGGTTGACCAGCATGCCGGGACATATGGTCAACCCACCTCTGCATGCGTGGCTCGGTCGGAGAAGGCACATCAAGCAAGATGTACTGAGGTTGCATCAATGGGATTTTCTCCAAGACAAAGGCAGTGAGAATAGAACCAAATCCGAAGTTCTTCAGCCCCCCGTCCTTTACCTTGGTCAATTGACTTTTCAT
Source organism: Pinus tabuliformis (assembly GCA_031772625.1). NCBI lineage: Eukaryota > Viridiplantae > Streptophyta > Pinopsida > Pinales > Pinaceae > Pinus > Pinus tabuliformis. The sequence continues at coordinate 682,104,087 of CM062811.1, forward strand.
CTGAACAAGTACTGCATCACACCAGTTAAACACTTTCGGTTGGAGACACTCCAAGGCGTGCTGCATATAAGATCTGTTGGCAACATGCAAAGCTGCGCTACCGGCCATCCTACCAATAGTAAATAGAATGGATCTGAGAGACCTGTCAGTGATGTCACGGATATTGATCTTGCCGTCTTTACTCGGCTGTGAACCTTCCTGGCAATACTGACGTATATAGTCTCTGGTGGAAGTAGTCCCTCAAGCCGTACCTGACAAAGAAATGGGAGCACCCCGCCTTGACAACCCAGTCAAGAAGTACATGTCCTCTATGATCAAGGGAAAGGACTTCCCCCTAATCTGGAATACTTGGTTAACAGGATCCCAAGCATCAAGCATATACTGCAGTAAAGAAATCTGGGCTCTCATGCTAGAGATACGGAAGAACTTCAGCAGGCCACAGTTCCGAAGCGCGTTCACCGTGACTGGGTCATGGAGTGCAACCATGTCCTCTGCTTCATGTTCTCGTTCTCGCCATGTAAGGGACATTTTGTCCAAAGTTCCCTACAATCAAACAAGAGAATGAGTAAGTTCCTGAATTTGATGAAAATCTGGCGAAAAAACATCAAAAAACTCATGCAAGCTCAGTCTTTTTGGGCCCAGCGCAGGCAGAGAGTGTTCCCCCTGCTCTGTAATTCAGTTTGCCTCAAAGCTGACTGGAATACAGCGCAAGTTTCGAAAGGGGAACCTGCGTTGATGCCAGGGCGCCCTAATGGAACCCCTGGGGCCCAGAAACACTGAAAAGCAGGCATGAAACTGTAAAAGGAAACCATGAAAGTGAAGGGCTAAAGTTTAGCTCCTACCTGGTCCAAACGGCGCCGAAAATCGTCCACAGAATCTCCCGGAATCAGCTGGTGAAAATCAAGGAAGAAGAGGCACCTCCAGAGCTCCAACAAGCAAAATACAAATGAAATGGTAAATGAGAGGTAAAAACCCCTTTTTATGACTTTTTACACCGTTTAAAGTTAAATATTAGGGTTATATTCTCGTTTTCATGCAATTATTATCCATTTCTAACAAAATTTGTTGCAGCAATTGATAATGAAGTACTACATTTGAAAAGAGAAAAGCTAATGAAAGTAAAAAATTAAATTTGACCATGAAACGAGCAGTTTTACCACGGAATTTATACTCGTTAAAAAATAAATAAGTGTGAGCAGAGTTTTTCCGCCAAAGTTCAAGCTCATTAAAAAATGAACCTATCTAGGTAAATAACCATTGCGATCGTAAATTTATAAGCCTTAAAAACCTTGGTCGTGTTTTCATCCGTCACCTCCATTTCATTTGGCCGATCGTTCACCCCCATATGTGTGTTTACCTATTTTGAGGAACAGCTGCGAAGAGTGATTTCACCTAGCCCTCCTTATGACACTACCGTGATTGGAAATTCCAATTTGTACCTGGAATCTGTTGCTATCCTTGTTTATCACTCGTTCCTCAAAAGACGAGTCTTCTTTGAGCTCTTTTCACTGACTCGTAAAATATGAAAAGTTTGCCGAGTTTTTGGCCTTCTAGCTCGTTAAACGACCGAAAGCTATCCCTCCTCTAGATTTTAATCTTTTTGGACCTGAGGGATTATTACACAAAAAGATCGAGCGCTTGTCTTGTTCGGCTCGTAAAAATACCGAATAGCCATCCCTTCTGTATTGTTTTATACTTTTTCGGACTTAAGGGATTAGATGACGAAAAAGGAATTATGGAGTTGACTTTCTGTACCTTTTTAGACTCTCTAAAAATGAAAAGGACCGAGTTTTTCTTTGTCGTTAGACTCGTTAAAATGATTAAATAGCGACAAACTTGTCTTTAGACGAGAATGAGTTTCCCTATCGCTAGGCTCGTTAAATCTTAGCGATGGGCTTGCCCGAAGGGCAGGTTATAGAACAAGCATATGTTATCCTCCTCAAGCTTGACAAAAATAAAGAGGTACTGGTCAGAAATGACTGGGGAAAAATTGGGAGAACATCAAAGTTTAGAGGTAGCAAGTCACTCTTGAACATGACACTTTTCTTCCGTATCACATCGGGTTGGGTTGTCTCATTCACCGGTTTCATCACCATGGTCCTCGCCACACCATCCATTCGGGGTAATGCTACCGATCCATCACATCAGTGTCGTTATATGTTCAAGAGGGGTCATTCAGAAAGTGTCAACCGTGTCCCATCCACTACCATACATTTTCCTTCATCCATTTCATGATCGCCACCCTGAATCATATGTCACAGTTTGTTTCACCTCCACTAAATCATTAGCTCCGTTCCGTGTCATTGATGTGGGATTCATCAAGGCCCTCCTTTGACGGATCACTTCTTGTCGACTTCAGCTCATTATCCAAGAAGTCGATCTAGGAACACCCCCATCAGTACTTTGAAGCTTGCATGCCTCAATGGCAAGTTTCTCACTTCCGGCGACAGGTATACATCAATGACCTTCGACCAGAAGATTTTGCGTGGCGTTCGACGCCAAGTCCTTTATTCACGCCACGTGAATTGTACTGCCGTACCTTGAGGGTCATCATCCTTATTGGTGATTCCTCTCGCGCTTGTTAACGGTTTTCATTATTGACCGGTAATCAAGCGATGTCTTTCCATGTTCGACTTCAGCGTAATTCTCACATGGATCGACTTGTACTTAGAGTGAAGATCGAACGAGTTTGAAGACCCCGGATCTAGTTTCATCCATCCGGGCTGCGATATATATTCAGGAAATATAAAAGCATTTGCCATGTACATCATTGCAGCAGATGATCATCCTCCTCAAAGGATGATAATTTTAGCGGAAGATTATCAGTCTGTCTTCAGACGATCGTCTGTCATATGTACCAAAATGTATTTATAGAAAGCTGAGCATGGGAATACCCGCCTCAGCTAGATCATGAGAATAATGATGAATGAAAGATAATGTATTGTATTGTATTGTATTACAGGGCACTCTCCTCAGCACTGGAACGAACTTCGGACCCTCTAGCTAAAGCATTTCACCCGATTAACGGCCTCATACTTTAGGGGGCAACTGTTATAGACATTTTTGTGCCTCGCGTCAAGGAGCAGGAAATGTCGATAATTACAGGGATCCTCAGTCCCTAAACATGTTGTTCTTACCCCTAAAAGAACAAGGTCATCAATCAACAGCACTTCCAATCAGTTCTCCACCTGAAAACACTTCAGAACAGGCTTATTTTGGATCATGTCAGCTGCTTAACTGAGCTTCTGCGCTGTATTGCAACTGTCCCACTCTGTACCTGCGCTGGAAGTCAAAAACAATGAAGGCTACCTGCGCTGGGCGAGATTGGCCAAGTGGCACAGTCATCCTGCAAGGTGTCAATTGCCCAGGAAGCTTCCAAACTGACACTTGGGTCATGAGATTCGCCCTGTGATGAGTAAGAGGTACTTGATCACCATGTGTAAGCAAGGATCTCCAAGTGGACACAGGAACTGAAGATTAACTGAAGATGGAGAGGACACAAGGCAGCTTCATGTCAGTCTCAAGCTGACTCATCCTTTCCTCTTCTCTCCTATATATAGAGCTCTTCTATGAGGTCTAAATGAGGCTGGAATTTTGTATAAGCAAGGAGGTGCTGTTGGTATACTGCCAGGATTATTGGGTGATTGTTTTACTAGAGGTGAAGAAGAGAGTTCTTGCTGCCGAGGAGGTGCTGCTGGATTGGGGCCAACATCATTGGTTGTAACTTCCTCTGGAACCCTGTTACTTTCTATCAATAAAGTTTGCATGTTCTTCTATATACTTGTTTTACATAGATGCTTTTGTGTTTACATGTATATTTGATGCAACCTAATCCATGCTTCAATTATGATTGCTTGTATCTCGTAGTTTGCTCCCTTTTGTTGTGCAGATTCTGTGTGTAGCTGGATCGGCTTGGAGAGTAAAGAGCTGGGAACGGGATACAAAGCGAGAAGGACAAGGATCGATTAAGCGCAAGACACCAGGTTGGTTGATCCTCTTTCTATTCTCTCTGTGCTTTCATAAAGATGAACATGAAAACTTTGTCATTCAGTTGTTGCTAAAGTCTGTCACCTTTAGAAAGGGTTAGTGTCATCCGCATCGGATACTTTTCCCCACAACACTAGCCTCGAACATATTTCCTTGCATCACGAAAAATAGAGGGCCAATAGTACCCCATCTGTAACACCTTATGACCTGTCTGCTTATCCGCACAATGTCCCCCACAAGGGCCATCATGAGCAGCTTTTAGGACATCATAGATGCCATTTTCACTTATGTAGTGACGACTTTGTTAGTAAGGTCCTGTATAAAAGAGATATCCCTCTATCCATGAATATCGGGCACTATGATGGATAATATTTCTTTGTTATTTGTATGGTAAGTGTTGAGGCACTTTTCCTGTAGCAAGATAGTTAGTAATATCTTCATACCACGGAGTGTTAGTAGAAATTGCAAAGATATGTTCATCTGGAAAACTATCCTCTACAGGTGTACCTTCATCAATGGTATCCATCGTAGACATGAAATCTGAAACTACATTATCTTTCCCTGGCTTATCTACAATGGTAATATCAAATTCTTGAATTAACAATAACCATCTTGTAATACAACCAGGGGTTATTAGTTTATTCATCAGATACCTGATAGCTGTATGATCAATGTGCACGAAAATAAGATACCCTGTAATGTAATGCCAAAACTTATTAATAACATAAATAACAACCAAAAACTCCTTTTCAGTTACCGTATAGTTCAATTTAGTAGGAGTCAAGTTCTTGCTAGCATAATAGATCACATATAGTTTCTTGTCCTCCTATTGTCCCAAGACTACCCCTACTGCTGTGTAAGAAGCATCTTTAGAGATATGAAACAAGAGCTTCTAGTAAGGACCATGTAATATCAGAGCTTTTCAAACTAGTTCATTTATTTCCACAAAGGTTGCTTCACATTCATCTGTCCACACAAATTCGGCATCCTTTGGTAACAATTGAAAAAGTGGGAATGTTATCTTAGCTTTTTTTTTCTCTATAAAACACTTATAATAGTCAGCATAACCAATAAATCTATGTACATGTGTTGGTGTCTTAGGTGTAGGAAAATTTAGTATTACCTCTACCTTAGCAGGATCAACTTGAATTCCTGTAGCTGAAAGCAAGTGTCCCAACACTATTCCTTCTTTCATCATCATATGTCATTTCACCACATTAAGAGAAACATGTGTTTTCTTACATATTTTGAGTACTTTCTCTAAGTTTTTTAGAGCTTCTTCAAAATAATCCTCATATGGGGTGAAGTCGTCCATGTAGATTTCAACACTATCATTGACTAGATCAGAAAACATTCCTAATATTGCCCGTTGAAAGGTAGCGGGTGCATTACAAAGACCGAATGGAAGGACTCGGTGGGAAAAGGTTCTCCAAGGGCATGTGAAGGCAGTTTTATCTTGATCCTCAGGAGCTATTTGAATTTTATTGTATTCGCTAAATCCATCCAGAAAGGAGAAAAACTTATTTTCGGCTCATGTATCAAGGACCTGGTCAATAAAGGGTAAGGGAAAATGATCGGTTTAAGTTTATTTATTTAATTCCCTGTAATCAACACAAATCCACCACTTGCCATTCTTCTTAGGAACAATGACCAACGGGGAAACCCATTGATTGTCCGATATTGGATAAATAAATCCCACATCTAATAACTTTTGTAGTTCATCTTTGACAATGTTTTTTAAGGCAGGATTCATTCTTCTATGTGGCTGCCTAACGGGTCGACATTCTTCTTTAATGTATATGTGATGAGTACATAAATCAATAGGAATTCCTTTCATATCTGTATACTTGCAAGCAAAGGCTTCTTTATGTTCCCGAAGGACCTTCAGTAACTGTTTAGATTTGGAGGGTGAAAGGTCAGGATTAATATTCAACATTTTCCCTGGTTCAATTTCTACAAGAATTGTGTTATGGGGTACAATTACAGGATTTTTTGAATTCTGTTTCTGGTTCAATATCTTTCTGAATATTGAAACTCATGAAAAATTCTAATAACTGGTGGGTTGAATCAGAAACGAAGTTCGTATTGCTAAGAAAAGTGCTAATGGAATTATCCTCTATTTCGTCCTTAAAACATAGAGCCTTACTGATGGTAAGGATAGGTCTAACTGCTTCATTCTCAGGTTTAGGCTCTTTCATAGGTAGAGGATTTTGGATTACGGTAAATCCTAATTTATATGATGAACTTGGTTCTGCAGGAGGGTAGGGGATAAGATTCTTTGTAACTTCCCCATTGGATATTACCATATTTCCAGACCGACACCTAATGTAAGCATATGAGGTTGCAAGCCATGGCCTTCCTAAAATCAAGGGTTGTCCACCAGCTGGGGATTGGGTGTGTAAAACAAAAAGGTCAATAGGGTACTACCATGAGTCCACTGAAATAGTTATATCTTCTAGCTTCCCTATCGGTCTTATAGTAGATTGATCTGAAAATTCTAGGATGGTGGGAGTTGGTTTAAGGTTTCAGAGGCCCAAGGTAATCACAATTGTAGAAGTTATGACATTAATTTCTACCCCCAAGTCTACCAACACATTTGGTATATCAATCCCATTAATCTGTACTATTAGAATCAGGTTCCCTAGATCCCCACATTTAATAGGTATAGGCTTCCCCAACATTATACCTGATAGTTTTCCCATAACGTGGATAGTGAGTGGATCCTTTGGTTTTCTTCCAAGTTTCTTAGAGAAATATTATTTAATTGTTTTGGCATAAATCAGTATGTCCTTCATAGCCTGAAGTAACGAGGTTTTGACAAATAGATTTTGCAATTCCCCTAAAAAGTCAAATTTAGGACGAGGAATCTGTTTTCTCAAGAATAATCTCTCAGGATAAGGTGGACCAGTCTAACATCCTTTGATAATAATTGTTTGCGAAGGGGTTTCTTGTTTCATAGAAATTTGTATCGACTCATGCCTAGTTGTTCTAGTAGAATCTCTAGGTCCTCGTTCTGAGACTTCATGATCGATATGTTCAACAATTATTGGTGAAGTATGAATATTTACCACTCGACCGGATCAAAGATTTAATTCATTACATTTTGCATTGACAATATTGTATGCAAGGAGGTTGAGTGTCTCAACCTGCTGATCCCCTATATTGTTTGGATTTGGATTGGATTGAATAGGCAGTTGTGGATGAAGAGGAGGATTGCCAGTGGACACATTAGAAATAAGTTGTAGTTGTTGTTGTGGCACAGGTTGGGATAATTGTCCTGAAGGAGGATGATGTCCACACCAATTCTGAGACCATGAATGGTTTGGACCATATTGAGGGAACCATGGTTTCCAAGGCATTGGATATTGATAGGAATGCAGCCATGAAGGTGAAAAAGGTATAGATTGAGGCCAAAAATTTGAATTATTAAAATACTAAAAAGGGTCTTGATGCATACCTTGATTCATGTTCTATGGCTGTGGTTGTCATGGTTTCCTTGAGCCCGTGAAATACAACTAATCTACTTTTTCATTTGTTCCCTAAAAAACTGCCTTTAGCCCAAGAAGAGATGGACAGGTGCTAGTAGAATGAATCTGTTCACATATCGCACAAGTCTCTACAAAATTCAATCGGCATTCCTTCAATGGCGGCTTCTTCCTTCATTGAGAGAAAAAAAATGGACATAGCCTTCTCTGCTTCCATCTGCTTCTGTTTTGCTTGTAAAACTCTAGCTGTGATGACATTGTGCTTAGGATATCGGTTCTCAGGTTGTCCAACAAGTTCCCAATTTCTTCTTTTGTAACTCCACTGCTAGATGTTTTGAGAGTAGATCCCCTGCCTATGCCTCGCAGCTCCTCGTGAACACTTGATGCACAATTCAAAGATGGTGTCAAATTATTCGTTTGATATATTCCCCTTTCCTACTACATTCAAAAGTTCCAAAGATTCCTCTCTTAGTGCCCAGAGAAATATCATCTTCAAGAGGTTCTTATCTAGATCACTATGGCCTAATCTCTGAAAACTATATTGAGAACATTCCACAATGTCCTCTGTGTTCTCATCCTCTTTCTTCATAATCTTAAAAATTTCTTCCTTCACATCTAAGGATTTGCAGTATTCTTGATACTTTTCGAGGAAAATCGTCTTCATATCATCCCATGTAGTAATAGATTCCCCCCAAACCCATAAACCATCTCAAAGCTATTCCCTTCAAAGTAGCAGGGAATATCTTCAATTTCTGAGCATCAGAAATATAGTCATACCCCCAAAGACAACGTCAAATTTAAAAATGAATGTGTTTGGATCTTCAAAAGAAAGACCATGGAAACTAGGTAATGTTGCCAAAGAAATATGCTTCATAGGCACATCACCCCTGATATCTCCAATTGGGAATTCGATTGAAGAAGTTGCAGAAGCCATGAATATCTTCCAATATTCATTTGGAATATCAACAGGTTCTAGCTCTGGTTGTTCTATAATAGGTAGTTGAGGTTGTTTAACAACACTTCCTCAATCAAATGGTGTAGATAATTCCCTCAAGTCTTCTTCTTCTGAACTTACAATATTTAGTTCCTTAGATCCTCTGCTTGCTACTTCTTCTTCCTCGAATTGCACTTCTATTATTGGGGGAGGTTCTGGTTGTGAAACTGACTTCCCTCCAGATCTCATATGAGATCTCATGCTAACAGTAGCTCGTGACGATTATCTTGACTCAGCTTTTGAAATGATCTCTTGGATGTAGGTAATTCTACCTAGATATCTCCCTCTTCTTTTTGGGGGTCTTCCTGTGCCCCTTTTATTTGTATCTTTGTTCATGCAATCAGAAAATAAAAGGAAAACATTCAAAAAATTGAAATCTTAGGACCTAGAGTAGGGTAAGAACTTCCCTCCCCAAGACGAGAGAGTGGCCCCTAAAAAGAAAGCAAAAGAAAGAAAAACAAACCAATCACAAAATCTAAGCTTAAGACCTGAAACAGGGTAAAATAAAAACTTCCCTTCCCAAGACAAGAGAGCAGTTCCTATGAAAAGGAAAATAGAACAATCTAATGCCCAGGGCCTGGAGTAGGGTGAAAAAATTCTCTCCCAAGGATGAAAGTGTCGTCCTAAGGTTAATACTAGTCATACTTTCGTCCCTTCGATAGAATCCCAGGAAATGACGCTAAAATGTTGGCGTTCAGATATGAATCATGAAATTCACCCAATTCCACATTAATTGTCAACCTGAGGCTCGACTAGTTATTTCAAGGCTATCATGCAAGGTATATGCAGGCCACAATTTTCCTACCCAACATTGAATATTCAATTATAAACTTAACAATGTGTAACAACAACCAATAACTGTAAGAACAATTAGAGTAACAACAAGCTAAGACTCACAACAACACATTGGTAATTATTCACAACAATAATAACTCAACAAAAATAAACCTATGCACACATCTAATCCAACAGTTTTTGGTCAGAAGAGTGGGCCCAACTCCCCGATCAAGGCTGTGGCAAGACCAAGGATTCACGAAATGCTTAGTAGATCAGAATTTCATTAATTGAAAGAACATTACAAAAGTATGTTGTTACAAACTGAAAGTTGGCATATTTCTCTAGCGATCTTAACGACTGGCTTTCACAGCCCCGTAACTCTGCTTACACAATTTATCAAACAGCAATAGCCCCTAGAATTACGATAGCTATCTGGCTACAATTACATAGCGGCTTCCAAGGTGAAATAAAGATAACATTGTGCTGATTGAGAGGTTGAACCACCATTGCAGCTGATATCCAAAGATAGCTCTGCTAGCTCGATAGTCACCATTTGTTGAACCATGGTCTTGGTCATCATTCCTCCAAATCTACAAGAATAATTGAGTTAGCAAGCCGCTTTAGACAATAATCCCCTACGACTATGCTTCATTGATTAATAATTCACAAAGACATGCCAATAGGTATACCCGTGTTGTTTAAAATATAAATCGACCAACAATGGTATGAAATGGTTACAGGAAAGGGGTAAAAAGGTGGGTAAAATGTAGGCAAATTTAGCAACCAACACTTTTGTCCTATGCTCCTCCCTTATGACGTTTCCTTTGCAACACATGGTGCAATTTCTAGTAAATATTTTTTTTATGAAATATATGCTACTAATGTCCAACTAAAGAACACCACTCCTACCAAGGAAGGGTGAAAAAAAATAGGTATTTCAATTAATCACATTGTCTAACTTAACCTTTATTTAAAATGCATATTAGAATTTATGATGGGAAACTTAGATACTTATATGTCAAATTTACCATTTCAACTTTTTTTCTTGTAATTCCAAAATATTATAGATTATTATTGAATTGTTTCCTAGATGATTAGCTAAGCTTAGTGGTCCCCAAGTGTGTATCATAAATCACCCAACTTCACCATCATATTAATTTTATTAATCATATATACTTTCAAGAATCTACAAAATGTAAGTAATAATTTATAGAAAAATAATAATTCGTAAAACATGTTCCTATTTTTAGTAAATATTTTGTTCAAGTAATAAAAAAATACAAACTCTTTTATCATTTGATGGAACTAAGTCAAAATTGCCTGCATGTAATGTAATAGAATCTACATATCGTGGAAGCATAGGTATCATAGTAGCATATTTGATATTGAAGTTTTTAATTCACAAGAAACATAATTGCTTTTTTAGTTTTTAATTTGTAAGAAATATAAGTGGAATGTAAGAAACAAATATGCAACAACTAAACCTTTGAACGACATAATAGAGTAATCATGCATAATACTCATCATCCATGGATCATGGTGCAAATATTTCAATTGCATGCTTCATTAGGATATCATAATAATTTTATGAGTACTTTTTATACTACTCATAGTTTAGTTATGCGTAAATCAACTACACAAAATCATTAAGACAAAGTTTCAATTCATATAAATTCATTTATAATTTGAAATAAATTCTTTTGTAATCACTTGGTTTAGGTAAGTATATATTTTTACAATTTTTGTGGCAAGGACTACCTTGCCATGCAACCCTTGTTTATATTGCAAATGATTATAGTGTTCATAAACTTTTATTGAGTCAAGAGGTGCTCTCTAGCTAAATATGACAACGTTGTTGTAATGTCGACATAAACATTTTGACTTGGTAAAAAAATAAATAAAATAAAATAATAAGAGTTGCAAATATCTTGATAAAAAATTAAAAATTAATGATTATGATTTCAACTATAAAATCATAAAGTTAAATTAAACTGGTTTACAAGCCTATGATATTGCATTTCCCCTAGTATTTGCTATGATGAAGCCCATTCAAAGGCTTAACAAAATCCATTATGGAATAAAATGTACCAACTTATATCCATGTTAACTCTGCACTTAATTCCTTTGTTGGATAGAATATTGCTTTTGTTTTCAAGTCCTTAAAATTGTATATAATTAAATATGTATGTGTGAGGTGATTAAATATGTATGTCTAAAGTGGTTTTTTTTAATTAAATATGTATGTGTGAGGTGATTAAATATGTATGTCTGAGGTGGTTTAAAAAAATAAAGTATAAAAGTATCCAATTGGTCTTTCTTTACTTTTATTGGTTTCATTTTAATATAATTTTTTAAAAGTCTATTCATAGTGGTGATGTTTATTGGGACATAATTACATCAATCTCTTTGTATGGTGATATTTTTAGTAATGTCTAAACTTTTTAGATTAATCTTGTAGTGGATGTAGTTTAATTTTAATTTTATTTTTAAATAATATAGTTAAATTAAGAAAATATGAAATTTATGATATTATAATCATAAATATATAATTAAAATAGATAATAAATAAGAGGTGAAAGAATATAAAATATTTAATTTAAAAAATCGTAAAAACAAATTATTCCTAAAAAACAATAGTTGAACTTGAGATTGATATACATAAATATAATTTTAAATATGTAGTTGGCATAAGTCAAATCAACTTATTTCTCTTATCTGAGACGAAAGAAATGATAAATAAATTTATTCAAAAAAAATATATTTTTAAAAAATAAAAGAATATCAAATTCAACTTATTTCCTTTATATGACATCAAAGAAAAGATTTAAAAACTTAGTTAAAAAAATTTTAAACATAAAAGACTACCAAAATGAAATTCTTAAAATTGGTGGCTTTATCCCTATCTATCATAACCAAAGTCTGTTAAGGATATGTTAAAACAAACAAAACGATCTATTAACATTTGTTTATAAAAATGGAGACAAAAATAATCCTTCTAATTATATTATTTTGAGGATTAAGTTATTCCAAATTACCTTAGAAAATGAAATTAATAGTTGGCTGGGTGAAAACAAGATTAGAGCTAAATTCAAAGTGAGTAAGATAAAAGTGACACTCAATAATTAATTTGCATATTGATTTTAAAAATTATTACTAAAAATTGTTTAACAACAAAGAAATATTTTTACTTGTTTCCTTGATTTTAGAAAATCTTATAATATTATCCACATCATAAACTTATACACAATTGGAAAAAAATAATAAATCTACATACAACCTAATCCTGGGACAAGTTCAAGTATTTTCATAGATTTTTTTCACCATTAAATGAGTCCATAAAAAAGAAATATAAAAATAAATAAATTAAAGAAAATAAAAAGAGACTTGAATAACTTACCATCCTTAAAAAATTTAAGAGTTTAACCTCATCTTAAAACAAGTTCATTTTTGTAAAACAACATAAAATATATGTATCATTTGTTATTTTTTTTCCAAGGAAAAATCATAATTTTATTAATGAGAAAAAAATTACATGTTGTAGATGCTTGCAAGCATTCCATCATCTAGTCCAAGACTGATGATGATAAGTTCATACAAAATAATCAATTAACAGATGAAGAGAAAGGGTTAACCTTTTCTCCATTTCTTCTTTTCTACCTTCCACCATTCTCCTTGAGTTGGCGTGGATGATACAATAACTAGCTAATTTTCTTCTTCTATTCTTGTAATTTCCTTGTCTGAGTCAGAATTATCTGAGACATGGTGACATTTGTATCCTCCAAAGTCCTTTGCTTAAGGTATCCTCACTAGTTGTGCTGCAGGGACCTGTAATTTTGTCGCTTCACGAGAGGCTTCCCCTTTTCCTTCTTTTTCTTGTGTATTCTGGTTTTCCACATTGGAAATGGGATCCTTTTCTACTTCATCCTCTTCCTCTACTGGAAAATTTGAGGGAAATTTCCATCCTTTGGGTTGCTTTCCTGGTTTCTTCTTCCTTCATGACTCTTTCTTGGCATCAGTGAAGTTCTTTTATTTTTTATTATTGGATTTATTTTGATTGGTTACATAATAAATTTCATTTTTTATGTGACAAATATATATTTTTGTAAGAGTTGTGATGTAATATAATTTTTTATATTTTAAATGACTATTAAAGAAATATATTTATGTCATGGGTCTATTTTAAAATAAGATTTCTAAAATTTTAATTTAATTATTAATTAATGCAATTATATAAATTAAATAGTTGGTAAACCATATGCATCAATTCACAATACACATCAAACTACTTACCTCATAATATACATCACTAAGCTAAAATAAAAAATAATAATAATTGAATTATAACTTTATTTTAAATTATTAATATTAGGTAATTATAATAATAATTAATATATAAGTTAAACATATATACATTTAAAAAAAATATGAAACAATATTCTTAAACATGGTGATTTACCCCAATTTTATTATGGACAATCTTAATCTATAAATAGTCTTTGTTACAATACCATGGCTTATGAATACTACATGCCTAAAAAACATAACTCATATCATATGACAATTATTCACATGGCATTTTATTTCTTTAATTACTAAATATAGTTAAAAAGACAAAAAAGACATAACTATTTTAGAGATAAATCTTAACCTTTGATTTGTATATACTATTATGAATAGCCCTAAGGGCTAGCTCAAGTGGTTTATAGCTAGAGGTTAAGGTCTTTGATATTTTTGCTATTTGTTGTTGATCATGGGTTTGATTCTCTTTGATTCCCTTGGGGTGAGGCCTTGTAAATAGGATAGACGGTTTACCCAGTTTACCATCCAGGAAATGTGGGCATACACACACTATTATGAATATTCTAAAATATTCCCTAGAGATTAAATCCCTACCATCCATATAATAATGATTGACAATTAAATTTAAATTTTATAAGTCCTATTCCAAAATAGATTATTGACAATTAAATTAAAATTTTATTAGTCCAATTTCGAAATAGACACCCTATCGACGTGGTAATTATTAGGTGGATGGTAGGGATTTAACCTTCATGGAATATTATGGGATATTCATAGTAGAAAACACAAATCAAAGGTTGAGATTTATCTCGTGAGTAGTTATGCACTTTTTTCCCTTTTAATTAAATTGCTTAATTAGGGAAAATATCACATGAACAAAAGTTATTTGAAGAGAGAGTTTTTTGGGCATGTGCATTGATAAACCATGGTATTGTGCTATGGTATTGTAACAAAGTTTATTTACAGATTAAGAATCTCCATAGTAAAGTGGGACTAAACCTCCATGGTTAAGAATCTTGTTCTATGTTTTTTTTAAATGCAATTATGTTTAATTTTATATTAATGCTTTTGATAATAAATAGTAGCAATAATAATTTAAAATAAAGTTACAATTTTGTTAGTTTTTATGAGTTTTTTAATTGTCTTGAGAGGTGAATTCTACAACTCAGTATGAGGGTAATGTGATTATGTCTATGTTTCAACCTTGAGTTGATATATATATATATATATATATATATATATATATATATATATATATATATATATATATATATATATATATATATATATATATATATATATGTCCTATATATATGTGTATGTATATATATAACAATGTGGGCTCTAATAAAAACATATATGAATATATTTTTTGATTGGGGTGCATAATGAGGTGAATAAGGTGGTTAGGGGGCAAGTTTGCCACCCCACTATCAAGCACGGCATTAATGAAAGGGGTGGCATGCGCAACCCCCTGTATGCACAAGCACGAGAGTAACCTTAACCCATTTAATTATGGTAAGAGCTATCCTGCATTGAGGCTTTGACTTTCAATCTAGAATGCAGAGCATTTTTAACCCAGAAGTTGCAATGACACCGCTCCATATGGGATCTTTCCAAGGTTCCACATGTGTTGAGGCTCTAATCCTTACTAAATCTGTAATTTCTATAGAAATATCAGCTCTAACTCCTTCCAGAGTAGCTTTATCTGTGTCACTTCCAAAATTTGTAGCGAACTCTATTAGTCTAGGTGAGGGTCTGGGTAAGAAGAGATGGTTGGTTGATGACTTGCCACTTGTGAAGTTAGATGAGTTACAGTGGAAAGTTGGTGATCTAGGCGGGGAAATTTGCAAGGTAGACAATGCTCCTTGGAATATGGCGGTGTTGGTGCCTTGTCACTCCTTTAAGATTTCCAACTACTTCATGTGGGTGGACTTCCAATCAGGGGTAAATCTAGACTCCTCTGTATATAGTACAAGTTCTTCTTTCATTAATTTTTTTGGTTCTCACAAACTCAGTAGTATAGATAGCATTGTTTTATGGTTGCATACTGACGAATGAGGGACAATAAATTGATTTATTTGCATGAAAGGGTTTCATATCGTGATGATTTACCATTAAAATCTTGTGCTCTGCGTTGACATCTATATTTTGGTATCTGAACCTGTTTCTCTAATATTTTAAATTATTGTTTCCTGTGTTGGCTTTTGAATTTTTGTATTTGGCCCTGTGTTTCTCGGCAAGTCACTATCTCTACAAGCTGCTTGATTCCTACTCTTTATACATCCTATCCGAACCTTGGTAACATCTCTCATTCGGTCAAAATGAATAAAAAATGTATGAGAAGCCATTGATAATTTGAAAATTGCAACCCCCAAGGTTGCAATCATGCCCAACAACAAACACAGGAAACTACCGATACTTTTCATTATGTTGTTCTTCCTGAAACCCATAATGAAATTCACCATCTAGAAATCCGTGTTGTTGGATCTCATCATTTCTGGCAAGTACCTACTTCCAAAAATCCTCTTTCAATCCTCAGACCTGTAGTAGCTTTATAGGTTAGGGAATTTATAGATCCATTCTCTAAGGGATGAGATCTAATATTAGTGGGATAGAGGTTCCACAAAGGAAGGGGAGTTACTCCATGATGGGAGGGATTAATACTGAATAGGCACTCATTTGGAGCTCGTTGGTTGGCATAGATGCTACCAAAAATGCTTCTAGACTTTACTTTTTATTTTTACGTACTTCAATTCATGTTCGTAGGTCATAGTGGAAGACAATTCATACTTATGTGTAGACATTAATGGTCTTCTCTGTGTATGTGCATAAGTTAGCTAGGAAAATGCGAATATAGCCAAAATTAAGGTTTTGTACGATAAGATCTAGAAATTACTCTTTCTTAAGGATGATTTAGTTTCAAACTTTGTAGGGGAATGGTCCAAGACACATTTATGGATGAGAAAGATCCAAACCGATCGTAATTTTCTTAATGTGACAAAATGAAGTGTAATAGATTGCCCCCTAAAGCAAAAAGTCAAAAGAAATATTTTGATGAGTGAAGTGATTTATCATGTGAAGTTTTGGGTTAGAGACTATAGTCAGAGACCTGAAACAATCAAACAAATGTTATAATTCCATATCTCATCACTGAGGTAGACATTCCCATACTCAGATCATAAATGTGTCAAAGTATAGTACATAAATACATCTAAAGATCCATGTCAATAGATGACACAGTATGGATGCAACCATCAATGGATCTATGTTTACAATCATGAATATTTAATAACTTCATGCAACCTGGATGGATGAAACTAGATCTAGGGTCTTGATCTCCATCTATCGATCCGTAGTAAGAATCTAGTCATGTGAGTGAATGTCTTGTGGTCGAACAAGGCATAAACCACTTGATTACTAGTCAATGATGTGAATCGTTAAAAAGTGCGAGAGAAACCACCATTAATGACAATGGCTCTCAAGGTACTTCCAGTACAATCTATGAAGTGTGAATAGATGATTTGATGTTAAACACTCATATAATCATTCAATCAAAGGCCAATGATGGGAACCTATCATCGAAAGCGAGAAACTTGCCATTAAGGCATGGATGCCTCAAGGTACTGAAGGTTTCTAGATCAACTTACTAGATAATGAGTTGAAGTCAATAGGAAGCGACTAGTTGCAGGAGGGCCTACGACATGAAACTCATGTCAAGCTTTGAAGAAAAACTGCTTGGAGTAATCAAGGACTGACTGAGGGATGGTCTATGCAACTGAAGGTGAAGACTTGGCAAAGTAATTTTGACTAAGGTTGAACTTCTCTTGAACATATAAGAGACACAACATGATGAATTGGCAACATTTGACTCAAAAATAAAACCCAAACCAACTGAAGACTTTCAATAAGGTATGGTCAACTAAGTAACAATGGATTTCCCAACCCAGACATAGAAAGTGATAGAGTGTCATGTTCAAGACCTTTTACAAATGCAAAACAAAGATTGTTTCTCACTTTTCCCCCACCATTTCTAGAAAAAACCTCTTTATTTTTTACAAGCTTGAGGAGGATAACATATGCTTGTCTTATAATTTCATCCTTCAGAAGAGTCCTCCGAAGTATTTTTAATGAACCCTAAGAAGGAGTAGTTCAGTCTCATCATGCTTAACAAGTCCTATATTGTTTAATTTTAACGAGTCTAATAAAGGAGTTACTCGATGTAATTTTCGTGTTTAAATAGTTTGAAAATACATGAAAAGAAAACTTGTTGAACTCTTTTATTGTAAAATTTTAATGAGCCCGAAGAAAGTAAAGTTTGGTGTTTTTCAGTTTTAGGGAGTCATAAGAAAAACATAAGTAAACTCCACAGTGTTCTTTTTCGTAAATTTAATCCCTTAAGCTCGAAAAAGGATAAACTAATGCAGGAGAGAACTCTATTGACCATGGTTAGTCAATGCATACCTTTTTCGTAAATAGTTTGGTTCAGTCTGTAAAAGGGGTAAAATTATATTGAATGGATGGTTGTTCATTTACTTTTACGAGTTCGAACAATCAAGTACTCAACGATCTTTTCGTTTTTAAGGAGTCTGAAAAGGGCGTAAAGAGAACTCCATAGTTTCACATCTTTTGCAAGTTTTAACAAGTTTGGAAAAGCGATAAAATGTACTTAGTACCAAAATTATTTGTTTCTATAATTATCGTGTAACCTGCACACTTAAACTTGAAATAACTATCTCTGCTAAAAAATAAAGCTAAAAAATTTATAAATCAGACTTTAAAAAGTTAATGGGTACAAAATAATATTTAAATAACCCTAAAAACTTATAAAAAGTCGAAAAAGTAAAAAAGTTTTCACCATTTGCATTTTTACCCTTTTGAGAGAGATAGAAGTCATTTTTTACCATAAAATTCTGAAGCTGATTCCGGGCAAACCGTTGGACAAAATCACAAGCTGTCTTCTCTAGGTAAATGGTCTATCCGAACTCTTCATTTTCATGCCATTTATTTAGCTTTTCGTTGTATATTTGGCTTTTTTTGGGAGGGTTTTTAATACGTTTTTCACCCTTGATTTGTGTAGGTACCCCTTATCGGGTCTGCGCACATCGACTTATTGTTAATGCCGTGTGCGTGGTTTCTAGGAGAGAAACCAAGCACATGCACACTGTTTTTCAATGTCGGTTGTGCATAGCTCCGAGGGCAAGAAAAATAAGATGAAAACACCCCAAATATTTTTCTAAATACCTTCATGATTGATTTTAATGATATTTTATGTTTAATTGTAGGCTTTTGAACCATAAACATGGAATGGAGAGAGCGTGAGAACAAAGAAAAAAATATAGTTGCTCTAAATGATCCAACAACTATACAAACCCTCACAAATTTTGGCTTATACAAGTTTTTCACCATTCCAGGCATGAAGGCCCAATTGGACTTGCTTGAATGGATAGCAGGAAAGTGTAACATTCGGGAAGAATGTTTCATAGTTGGAGACCATAGGCTTATCATCAATATTGATGACATTTACTTTCTAAGTGGAATTCCATGCCGTGGGGTGGAAATCAACTTGTATGGAAATAAGCATGATGGAGAGACCAATGCTACCTATTTGATACAATATTGTGCTGATGGGGCCGCTCTCAAAGATGACTGGATTGATATGAAGTCCATAGCTCAAATTCCTTTGAAAGCCATCGATTTTACTGTTGCACAACTGTATGGTAGTGCAACTTTACATTTGCTCACAAATTCTTAGATGTAGACTGTTGTGGATTGTTTTCAAAATACCATATTTAACTAGAGTGAGGCTGTATTTTCCAATCTAAAGGGGCAACTAACTAAGGCCAGAACAAGAAAACTCTAAAAATTTGGGTATGGTGCCTTCGTTATTTTATTTTCTTTGGAGTGGATTCCTCTTCTAGATCCACATATATTTGTAGAAAGAAGAGGGCCTTATGAACCTCGCATGCTAAAATGGGGTACACTTATGTCACACCATGGAGGTGGCGAAGGACCAACAGTTAGATTTACTCCTAAATTATTCGAGTGGCTAGAAATCCAAATCATCATGATTGAAGATTTTTCGTATGCAAGGTGGACTACATAGGAGATCTGGACATGCCACTTCCTCTTGGGATGTAGTGGGGTGCTATACGCAAAACTTCACATTTTGGTTGAATTTTGATATATATATATATATGTTATTTTTGGCATCCAAAACTAATTATTTGAAATGATCATGAAGATGTAGCTCAAGTAAGACCAACCAGATTATGTAGATATGACTGACGTGGTGAGCAACTAGTTGCTCCCATAGTATAGAACCAGATGCAGCATAGACATTGATGGAGATAGAGCACAACCTTGAGAGGTTGACTCTGGACATTCTAGATGCTGCTATAGATGATTTTCCTCTCTGATACCAGAGGCATACTACAGGAGTTACTGGCCCTATTAGTCGTTTGCTACGACGAGTAGCACATGCTATAATATGCTACCATGATCATCATATTGCGTAGTGACTAGTTTAAGGATTATATTTTTTATTTTTTATTTTTGATGATGTATCAACATGTTCAGAAAATAAAGGCCATAGGGCCTCATGTCATTGGATGACATTTTTTGTAAAAGCCACACTTATTTACAAAATTTTATCTAATGAAAACTACTACTTCTATTTTTTTCTATCCCGTACAATGTATGAAGTAATATTGCATAGATTTCTTTACAAATGTTTTACAAGTGCCAATTTAAACCATAATTAGCTAATGCATATGTTAATGTGTTTAAATTTCTTGGAATATGTTGATACTCGATGTAATCAAATTCTTGTTCCAAGAGACGAACCCACAAAAACATCCTTAACATGGAAGCACTTCAAACTGAATAAACACCATTCAAATGTAATACCATGAGTTACGAATCTAACCCAATGACCAACCGACGAATGCCAAATGCATTGGCATTAGATAATAGCTCAATCACTACACTATATTCCGCAATATTGTTTGTTGTTCGACTGAGGCATATCCCATGAATATAAACTGACTTGACTATGGGTGAATAAATGACCTAGGTTGCGGAAGACAAATTCTTAGTACCACAGCTAGCGCCATCAACAAAACCATTGTAAGTCTGAGGGTATGTCAACATCTTGAAATCAAGTGTAAAGCAAGATGAGCAGGATAAGTAGCAAAAAATCTAAAAAAGATGATAAAAATTGTCACACATAAACTATTTTATAGTAATATAAAAACGTTTCACCAAACAATCTAAGCATAATATTTCTTTAGGTAAAGACCATTTCTGGGCTTTCCCATCGAAATTTCATCATAATCCATTAGCTCATAGACCCCTTTGCCAGTGCACATTTTACAATATAAGGGCCATTCCACATAGGCTCGAATTTACCAACACCTAACTTATCGTGCTCTTTATCATAGACCAAGGCTAAATTACCTTTTGTGTACAAAAGTAGTTTGACATTCTAATCATACTGTGCTTTAACTCATTTCTTTTGGGCCTCGCTAGCTTATGTAGCATCACGACGAGTCTCATTGAGACATGCTAAGTACAAGAAATGTTCTTCTTCAGCAGAAGTGGCTGGTAAAAATTTAATTGCTAGTTTCAAAGATGGTATCTTGCATTCAATCAATTCTTCCATGTCGTAGAAAATATAGAAAGGAGTAGAACCAATTGAATTTTTTGTTGTGGTACAATATGCCCACAAGGTTGGATAAAGCATTAGATGCCATTCTCGTTTATGATTCCTCATAATCCGTTTAATTATGGTGGATAGAGCCTTGTTAAGGGATTTCACTTGGCCATTTTCATGTGGGTAATAAGGTGTATAATTGTCATGACGTAGGCCTGACTTCGTGGTAATATTGGTCATCATATAGTTTCTAAAATGACTACGATGGTCTGTGACGATGGCTTGTGGTACTCTAAATCGAGAAATTATATGATTAAACATGAAAATGGATGATGTTTCATCATCATCCTTATATGTAGGCATCGCCTCGACCCATTTTGTAAAATAATTTATCACAAGGATAATGTACCCATGCCCCTTGGCCGAATGAGGGTTAAATGTAAGAAAATCAATGCCCTATTAGATAAAGGACCAACAACAATGATTGGGTGAATATGAGATGGATGTGCATGCATTTTCCAAACATAGATTTGATAATTATGGAATTTCCTACCACAATTATATAGTCTTTGAATATAGAAGGCCAGAAATACCTTGCATGTAATATTTTTTGAGCAGTGGCAAACCCTAACATATGACCTCCACAAGCTCCATAATTGCATTCATTTAATACCTTTTTGTCTTTTGCGTGAGTTAAACATCGCCGAAAGATAAAATAGACACCATGACGATAAAGTGTATCGCCAACAATATTATATTGCTAGGATTGATACTGGATTTGGTGACGATTAGTTCGACTCAGTTCTGGATGAAATGTCTGGGTCTGAACATAAATGATGATATCTCCATACTAGGGATCTAAAGTACTGATTAGAAAGAGAGATTCATTTGGAAGAGAATCCTCTGCCAGATTTTCAGTTTCAGTAGGGGAAAAATCACACAATAGCTCAACAAATACTAATGATTTCTTAGATTTGGATTTAACAAATTCCAAATCAAATTCCTATAGGATGAATATCCATTTGGAATACTTCCCCCCCAACAATTTTTTGGTAAGAATATAAAACACAGGGTTGCAATAAAAAATCACAGTGGTTTTGTGCAGTAAAATGTAGTGATGAAAACACTGGACAACTTGAACAACTGCCAAATCCAATTTCTCCACATGTGCATAATTGGCTTCAGTTTTGGTCAAATTATGACTTAAGTAATATATCACATGCTCTTCATTCGTCTCATCTTCATGAACTAGAACCATGCCAATGGTGGCATCAGACGCGGCTAAGTATAAAAAGTAGTCTCAGTGATAATAGAGAGGATGCAATAATGGTGTGTGGGTCATCACATATTTAAGTGCATCAAAGTCCTTTTGAGACACTTCATCCCAAATAAAGATGCCCCTTTTCAGAAGTCAAGTAAAACATTTAGTTAACTCGGCGTAGTTCTGGATAAATCAACATAGAAAGTTTTCTTTTCGTTGCAAACTTTGCACATGCTCTTCATTCGTCTCATTGTCCTGAACTAGAACCATGCCATTGGTGGCATCAGATGTGGCTAAGTATAAAAAGTAGTCTCAGTGATAATAGAGAGGATGAAATAATGGTGTGTGGGTCATCACATATTTAAGTGCATCAAAGTCCTTTTGAGCCACTTCATCCCAATTAAAAGATGCCCCTTTTCAAAAGTCGAGTAAAAACTTTAGTTAACTCAGCATAGGTCTGGATAAATTGACATAGAAAGTTTTCTTTCCCTTGCAAACTTTGGAGTTGGCGAAGATTGGAAGGAGAAGAGAGATTCATAATAGCCTCAACCTTCAATGGATTGACATGAATGCCCTCCTTTGGAATGAAAAACCCTAGCAATTGACCAAATTGCACACGGGAAACACACTTATGTAGATTTAAGAAAATATTGTAATGATGATATCTTATAAAGATTGCTCTAAAATGCATTGGATGGTCTTCATGTCTTAGTGAATGAGTTGGAAAGTCATCCAAATAAGGTTGCACAATATGCTTGATATCGTGAAATGCATAATACATGATGAGTTGAAAAGTTGCACCGGTATTCTTCAAAGCAAATGGGAGTTTTCGATAGGCGAAAGTCCCCCATGGGAAGATGAATGCGATTTTGTGTTGATCAACTGGGAGTATGTTAATTTTATTACATCTAGAAAATCCATCCATAAATGATGATATTTTTTTGACACATTCATCGATGATTTGATTGATATAGGTAGTTGGATAATTGTCTTTTTGACAAGCCTTATTGATGTCCCTATAATCGACGCATACACTAATGGTCCCATGTTTCTTGTTAACAGGTACGATATTGGATACCCAATTAGTTAAGGGAACCAGGTAGATGAAGCTTGCTTTGAGAAGTTTCTCGACCTTAGCATTAATCGCAGTAGATTTTCATGGATGCACTAGACGTAATTGTTGTATGATAGACTTGGCATATGGGTAAGTCTTAATTTAGTGTATTACAACGCTTGGATCAATTCCTGGAATTTCCTCATAGGACTAGGAAAAAATGTCACTGAATTATTGAAATAGGGCCTTATATGTCTGAATTTCTTCGATTGAACATGAGGCACCTACATGAATATTTTCAATAATCCCAGCTTTAACTGAGATGTCAATGAAAATTGTCACAGATATATTTCCCAAATTCCTTTCAAACTTAGTTTGAAACACTGAAATGGGCGATTCTAGAATATTTACTATCTCAAGTTAAAGCGTATTTGAAAAATCATTCTCGATTTTGTCAGGGTTAGGTAGAAAAGGTGAACGGTGATGGTAATCATCCCATGGAATTTCATTCGAAGTCATGGCCTCCATGATACTTTCGTCAGTCAAAAACGTATAATTGAAAGGATCAGAGAAGGAAACTGGTTCTAACCAAGGAAAAGAAGAATAATCTTAATTGACCATATCCACTCACTCAATATTAGAATATGAAGGGTTGGAAAATGATTGTACTTCCTGATAAGCAAATTCAAAAGGGCTCAAAGGAATCTCATTGCCATAGGAGGATAACTTAGACTCTAAAGGCACTATCCACGGATCATGAGATTCCATAGTGCTTGATGTAATCATGTTAACCTCGATGGAATTAGAAGGAAAATTCGGTGGAGGCATCACAAAGGTTCCCATCAGTGATGAGCCTTTGAGTAAACTAACACCAATATATTCATAATGAGAATTCATTTTTTCGACAAAAGGTATGCTACTTGAAGAGTTAGGCTTTGAAGTGTAGTAAGACAACTGGTCTACTTTAACAATTTTCCCTTTGTGAGGAAATTATATCATTTGAAATAATGATAAGACCAATGCTGACATAGCATAGGTCTAACTTTGACCAAGAAAAAGGTTGTAATTGAGATGAGCATCAACAACTTCAACCTTGATCATGACCGTTTTCCCTTCCAGCTCAATGGGAAAATTGTTCATGATCCCATATGGAAGAAAAAATCTTCCATAAAAGGTTTTCAAAGTCGTAGGTAATTGATTGATGGTTGGAGAACGCAAGACTTTCTAACAAGAAATCGACATAATGCGCGTAGAATATGCTTTTCAACAACTCTACAAAACACTCGTCTAGTTTAAACAAAAACTGGAAGTTGGATTTCCAGTTGATGAGGGAGTCTCGGGATATGAATCTCAATATCAAAGATAATTAAGCTAGAATACCACAGATTAATAGCTCCTATAGCTGACAATAAAATATTTCACACTATTGAGCTTGTTTGCAACTTCTAGAGCTGATATTGTTGAAGGAGACATATTGAGGTCTTCAATAATGTTGTAATTTTGTGTAGCTCTAGCATGCATATTGAAAGCTGATTTTCGAAGCACACCTTTGGGAGGCGGTCTGATCATCATGTCAAGATTTGGCTTCTTGATCTGAAATAGTTTAGAAGGAGAAGGAGGAATTAAATTGGAAGGTTGACCAGATGAACTAACCTCATTTCCATTTTTGATAGGATGCTTAGACCCGTAATATTTAGATCTTGTAGCTACCAGAACTTCTTGCGAAGGCATTATCAAGATATCTTGCGATGTGGAAGAGGAAGATGTGTTATGAGAAACCATTTTTCTGTCTTGAGAAGGAAATGGATTCTTCAAAAAAATGGGAGTTGGAGAACCTTTAATGAATTTGGAAATCTTTGCCTGATGTGGGCATTCCTTCGTATAGTGATCCTCATTGCAAATAAGCCAAGGATAGCGAGGTTTTCATTTTTTGTAAATATAATCATATTTAGTAGGTTTCTCTTTTTAAGTAGCATTTTGTTTCTATTTACCTTTCCCCTTCTTTTTACTTTTTGTTGATTTTTTCTTTCCAGTAGATGATTCTATGACATTAAACTTGGAAATAGTTTCCGGAGAAAGGCTTTTAGATGGTGTATCTTGTATGGAAAAAGTCTGAGTAGTTTTAGAAATTTTCTTCCCCCCTAGACTGTTTGCTAACAAAACTTATAATACCATCAACAACATTAGATCTTCTACGAGACGTAATAATTGGTTCACCCGTAGGGCACGGTAAATTCATGATTTTTTTGTACAAAGTGCTAGATAGTGTGTAGACTAAGTCTACGTACTGGGCACGAGAAATTACCTATCTTCCATGACAAAATCTCCTTTGAAAACATCCTTCGTGTTAACGGGAAGAAGTGACTTCGTAAACCACTCAGCTAAAATTTGATCTGGAATGAAAACTTTGACTAAGCGACGTCTACATCTCCATTCATGGATATGATTAGAAATGTGAGTCAATTTCAACTATTTTAAAGAAGTCAATAGTTTGGTACCAGTATCATAACAAATTGGTAACTGAAAGTGGGTTAAAATGTTGTTTCCAAAGAATTAAAGTTATGGAAAGAGCCACGAGGTAGCTCAATGTACCATTTAGCTGCCAAATCAGTTAAAGTTTGTTGGAAAAGGCGAAGATGGATGGAATCATCGATTAAAGAATTCAATGCACACCAAAGATGATATCACATCACATGATTGGATGGATCTTCTCCTGATTTTCATTCGAATTTGGGTATGTCACTCAGTAACTTGGTAGGAATCGCCTCCCAAAAAGGATAATAATAAATAATATCGTTGGTTAACAGTGACAAATCTGATAAATCTAGCGTTGCAATAAATGGTAATTACCAGCTAGGGTCTTGCAGTCAAGTTTGATAACCTTATGGGCTAAGACCAACCCCTAGAGGCATATATCTAGGATATCCTGGAATAGCCTGAGTAGTTGGAATTGGTATTCCACCAGGGTAACCATGGTGAACCATACCAGGTTGAGGTTGAACAGGGGCTTGATAAGTATGACCAGGGTACAATTGACTTTGAAAAGGTTGAGATTGACCCATTTGAACTAAATAATAATGCTCCATATAGGTTGCACTTGCAAAGGCTGAACTTGAACAAATTGACATTGAACACATTGACTTTGAATGAATTGACCTTGAAAATGTGGGTTTTGGAAGTTTGGCCTTGGTAAGGCGGACTTTGAAAAACTTGTCCTTGAAAGGGTGGAATCTAGTAAGCTTGACCTTGAAAAGGTGTTTTCACTATTCCGACAATTAGTTTTCCAATAGGAATGTGTGGTATAGACTGGACCATACGAACAATTTCATATGCATAAGGTTGCAAGATTTCTTGAGTAGTTTGAGGAACACATATTTGAGGGGTTATTGGAATTATCATCTGTGATACTCCTAGAATAGTTGGCTGAGGAGAAACTGGAAGCGATTGAGAAGAAAATGCTTGAACAAGGATCTGTGGTGAACTCTTAACAAGTCTTTGAATCGGTTGCTGAATAGGTGTTTGAGGAATTCCTTGGACAAGTTGTTGGACAATTGCG
Organism: Pinus tabuliformis; assembly: GCA_031772625.1. Classification (NCBI taxonomy): domain Eukaryota; kingdom Viridiplantae; phylum Streptophyta; class Pinopsida; order Pinales; family Pinaceae; genus Pinus; species Pinus tabuliformis. The sequence continues at coordinate 682,131,154 of CM062811.1, forward strand.
TGAGGAATCCCCTAAACAGGCTGCTGAACAGGTAATGCAATACATGGAGCAAGTTTTGAGGAATAATTTTCCTCGTAGGTGATCCAGGTGGATATTGGTGGCCAACCCCCTATTCCACCTAGAACTCCAGTTGGTTTCATATGCTTCCTTGTTTATTTTAGCATTCACTATTTTTAGCAGTTTTTCAGGTCCTGAACTTCCAGAGTAGTTTTGACCCCATAAACAATGTTTTTTTGAGAGACCTTTCCAACAAGGTATCTTAAGTGCCAAATAGAGATAATATGATAAAGTTACAACCCCAGGAATTTGGGTTCCCAACTAACCCCAACAGGGCCCACAAACTCTTAGGGTTACATCTACCGGGGTTAGGTTTTTGGTTGTTTAGGGTTTTATCCTATTGCTCAATAATAAATAGGTCCTTGAGCCTCATTGTAACATAGTTCAGAGACATGTAGCTACAAAATCTCTTCTCAAAGATAAGCTACCATCGCCCAAGCTAGTTTATTTCCATTCTGTTTGTAAGCATAATTAAATATTTTTCTATTAATCAAATGAAGTGTTTTTTTGCAACATATCTGTATTTATGATTATATTTGTAATTTGTTGCATTCTTGTTTAGGTTCAGATTAGTGGTATCAGAGCAGTCTGCTCTTTCTTTGTTTTTCTTTTCATGTCCCCAACGAGCTCAGGGTATAAGGAGTTAGGGCTTGATCTGGTTGAATCGTTGCAAGATCAACCTCGCAAACCCCGACGACCTCCCATGGTGGAAGAAAAGAAAGATGAGGGGGCATGAGATCCTTTCAAAATGTTGCTCGAGGAAGCCCTCAAGTGACAAAGGAATGCGATGATGGATAAATTTTCCCAGATCCTTCGACGACTACCTACAGGTGACACATATTCATCCAACAACCACTCTAGAGGCGGCAAGCCTTTTAAGGTACAAGTTAACTTCGATATTCCCATATTTTAGGGCTAAATAGATGTAATCATCGTAGATAAATGGTTAAATCTATTGGAAGGATATTTTTCAGTTCATGACTTTTGCAATTAGGAAAAGATTACTTTTTCACTTCTCAAAGCTACCCCACACACGAAGGACTGGTGGGAAACCAACTATGAACAAAAGGACGAGAGTGAACCCTCGCTATTTTTAGCCCCACCCACTATGGATTCTTTCCAAGAAACCATCAAGGAAAAATGTTAGCCTATTGGGAGCTATGAAGATAAATACATAAAGTATGTTGTGCTAGGGACCAAGATGTGTTAGATTTCGAAAATGTTTTCCATACCCTTCACACGAAGCTAGGTATCAAGGATTTTGAGCAGCATTTGGTACTCTATTACCACATCTGTCTACACACGTAAATCAAGGATGAGATGGATTTCCTGGAAATTTCATCACTCAGCATGATGTACCGATACACTGTCAAGATTGAGCAGAAGTTTAAACGAAAGAAGCAGGACTTTGGATCTGCGAATTTAAAGCAAGGAAAAGGCACCCCCAAACCACAGAGAAAAGGATAGAGCTAAGGCAAGGCTACCTAGGACAACCCGCCGAATTTGCAAGCAAAGAGAAACACCATGAAGACAAATAAGGATACAGGAAAATGGTTTGTGTTGCATTAGAGCTCCACTCAAACCACAAGTGAGTATTGGGCCAAGAAGTCATTGGTGGCCGAGCTTAAGGCCTTTGAATCAGATGCATGTTCTGAATTTGATTCATAACCCAATAAGAGGAATGACAAAGGGAAGAAGGTCATTGATGCGTATTCCAATGCCACCGTGGCCACCACCAAGATCCAGAAGATTAAGCCTGAAGATCCAGAGGAGGGGGAACACCTCTTCCACTCACACATGTTGGTGAAGAGTTCTCTGCTACAGTTCATTGTTGATAGCAGAAGCCAGAAGAACCTCATTTCAACAGAGGTCGTGAAGTAGTTGGGCCTAAAAGCTATAGCATATCCACAATCATACACAATCGGGTGGCTTCCCTAACGACAAGATATTCGTGTTAGCCAATAGTGCTACCTTCCATACAACATCAAGCCCTTCACAGATGAGGTAATGTGTGATGTTGCTCCTCTTGAAGTTTGTGATGTATTATTAGGACAACCATACTTGTGGAAGTGACATGCTGTATATGAGTCTAGACCTTGCTTTGTGATTATTATTTTGGCCAATAAGTTGTACAGAATACCAAAGGTAGCCCCGCCTACCGTAATCTCTTTGATCACTACAAAGGAATGTAGTAATATCATTTCCCATACTAGGATTTTTTTCCTTATGATTCGCCCTAAGGGCAAGAAGAAGGTTATGAGCACAGATTCTAGGCAGGGCTCCTCTGCACAACAAAAACAGATGGACAAGGTCACGGAGGAGTACAAAGACATTTTTAGCCTCACCTACAAGGGTACCTCTGCACTGTCAGGTCAAGCACTCCATCGATCTAACACCGAGCACTTCGCTACCTAATGGACTGATCTATCAATGCTCTGTTTTGGAGAATGATGAGATTAAAAGGCATATTATGGAACTTTTGCAGAAAGGGCACATCAAGACAAACTCATCACCCTATGGGAGCTCGATTGTATTGGTATAGAAGAAGGATGGGACCTGGAGACTCTGTATTGACTATCGAGCGTTGAACAAGATCACTGTCTAGAATAGGTACACAATCCCAGAGATTGATGACCTTCTGGACTAGCTCAAGGGGGCCAACTATTTCAACAAGATTGACTTGGAGTCAGGTTATCACCAGGTGCCTATCGAACCCTCCAATGTGTGGAAGAATGCCTTCAAATATGAGGGCCTTTTCGAATGGTTGGTCATGTTGTTCATATTGACGAATGCCCCTACAACCTTCATGAGATTGATGGATGGAAGCTTGCGACCCTTCACCAATGCATTCATGGTGGTGTATTTAGATGACATTTGATCTTCAGCCATATTTGGGAAGCACATCTCCACCATATTCGACAAGTCCTTCAAACTCCGTGACAATACAAGATGCGTGATAATTTGGAGAAATGCACTTTTGGCTGACCTATGTTCAATATCTGGGGTACATCATTGATGGCTAGGGTGTGCATGTGAACCCAGCCAAGATACAAGTCATTCGGGATTGGCTAGCCCCAACCACTCTAACAAAGCTCCGCAACATTTTGGTTCTTGCCAATTTCTACCATAGGTTTGTGTTGGGGTTCTCTCATATCACTTGGCCTTTAAGTTAAGTCACCAAGGGAGGAGAGAAAGAAAAGATTTTTTGGTCCGAAACCCAACACCAAGAGTTTTCTAAGTTGAAGCACCACCTCTACTTTGCACCAGTTCTCACATTACTAGACCTGCAACAACCATTTGAGATTGAGACAGACACCTCCGACTATGATATTGGTGCGTTTCTTACTTAGCAGGGGCATCTAGTGGCTTACCACAGTGAGAAACTTTTAGACACGGTCTTAAAGTATCCCACTTATGATAAATAAATGTATTCCATGGTGCAGGCCTGCCGTCAATGGAAGCATTACATTATGGGGAAGGAAACAATCCATACAGTTCATACAGACACAAGGGAAGTTATAGAATGATCACCATCAGGAATGGTCCACCTACCTGCAACAATTCCATTTGAAAGTTAAGTATAAGAAGGGAAACATAATTAATGTTTCTGATTTCCTTAGCCGACCACCAGTCATGGTGCTGATCACTGTGATCGACTCTTATGTGCACGAGACTTTGGGGTGGCCGCATCTTTACCAGAGCGATCCAAAATTCGACAACACATACCAGACACTCCAGGAAGGGAAGCAAGTTCCAAAATTTCACCTTCAGGATGCATTGTTATGCCACGTGGGAAAAATGTGTTCCTTCAAGTGAGTGTGCCAAGATGATTTGGGAGGTTCACTATAGTCAGGTCATTAGACATTTTTGATTAGAGAAAACATGGCGGTATTATAGAAGTATTTTTATTGGCCGAAACTTTGTCGGGATGTTGGGAAGTACATTAGATCCTGCACCGCCTGTGCCATTGCTAAACCAACCATCAAGAAGTAAGGCTTATATACTACTCTACCTACTCCTAGTTAGCCTTGGAAATATATCCCCATTGACTACATAGCAGGCCTTCCTTCTACTAAGCATGAAAATGATTGTGTTTTCGTTGTCATTGACAGATTCTCTAAGATGGCCATCATGATAGCATGCAAGAAGAGTATCACAATAGAGGCCACTACTAAGCTTTTATTTGAGTGAGTGTGAGTACACTCTGGGATCCCATAGTCCATTTTCTCCAATCAAGACATCAGATTCCTGAGTAAATTTTGGTCAAGTCTCTAGTCGATGTTGGATACAAAACTTTCTAATTCCACAACGTTACATCCCCAAATTGATGGCCAAACATAGGTTGTCAACATGATGATCGTACATATTGTGTGAATGTAAAAATTGAAGCATCCACACATGTGGGATGAAAGTCTCCCCTATGTACAACACAACTACAACAAAGCTCTTCATAGCTCAATGGGCCACAAGCCCTTTCAGGTAGGGCTGGGATTTCAACCGTTATGTCCCATTGATGTGGCCATACCATTTGCAGCCACTTAGGTAGATTTGGTTCACGTCAAATTTGAAGTCCATAGGGCAAATAGCTTCATTGAGCGTATTCAACACATTCGCCAATAGGTCCATGATATATTGGATAGAGCTAATGCTAAGTACAAGCAATGCCATGATGAACATCAAGTGTTGTGCAAGTTCCAGCTGGGAGACAAAGTTTGGCTACATTTACAGAAGGAGCACCTTACTGGATCCCACCAAAAGTTTCACTTGCTTCGATATGGACCATACACCATCACCAAGGTTGTCGGTGATAATTCCTTCGAGCTCAAAATCCCACTGTTCCTTAGTTTGCACCCAGTGTTCAATGTAGACCGTCTTTGACAATACTTTCCACTATTTTTGGACACATCTAACATTGTAGAACAAATCACACCAATAGAGCTCAACCTAGACTGCATGGAATAGGCCACAACTGATCAAATCATGGACCTGAAAATCAAGAACAATCGCCAATAGAGGATCCAACTATATAGAGTTTTCAAAGAAGTCAAACTCCTTCACCAGGGAATAGGTTCAACAAAAATTTCCTCACCTCATGTAGGCTTTCAACACAATGGGGACAATTGCTTACTAATGGGGGAGGAATGATCCAGGTATATATAGGTGACCACCTGCCTATTCCACCTAGACCTCTAGTCGGTTTCATCAGTTTCCTTATTTATTTCAGCATTCACTATTTTTAGCTGTTTTTTGGGTCCTGAACTTCCAGAGAAGTTTTGGCCCCCTAAACAATGTTTTTTTGAGGTCCACTGCAAACCATTATCCATACTCAGGGGCTTGCTACAAATAATATATTACTCGGAGATACCATTCCAACAAGGTAGTATGTGCCACACGAAGATAATATGACCAATTTACGACTCTGGGAAGTTGGCTGCCCAACTAACCCTAACGGGGCCCACAAACCCTTGCCATTACATCTCATGGGGTTAGGGTTTTATATTGTTGCTCAATAATAAATAGGCCCTTGAGCCTCACTGTAACACAGTTCAGAGGCACTTAGCCACCACATCTCTTCTCAGAGATAAACTACCATCGCCTGAGCTAGTTTATTTCCATTCTGTTTGTAAGCATAGTTCAATATTTTTCTATTAATGAATGAAGTGTTTTTTGTTTCATCTCTATACTTATGATTATTTCTATAATTTGTTGCATTCCTATTTAAGATCAGATCAATAGGGTAATCAGGTTGATAAAGTGGCACTTGTGGAGCACCTGGACCATACTGTTGATTAAAAGTAGGTTTCCAAATAGTGTTCGTCCTAGGATAAGGAGTACCATATAAAGGTTGGTTTACAGTAGGTTGACCTAAACTGGGTTGAGGTATCTAGCCATAGGTTCTGGTAAAAGGTTGATCCCCAACAAAAGGTTGTGCTTTAGGTGGAGGATAAGGTGGTTTCTACCTAGGTTGGTAATAAACACCAGTTGGGGTTTCTTGAGGGTTACTTGAATTACCAGAACCATGTGAATTTGTTGGTCTGATGCTATAAGCACTTCAGGCATGGAAGTCATGCTCTAAACAATAGATTTAGATAAACTAGATGACTAAGTGGAAGGTTGGGGAGAAGAAGATGCTCCTAAAAAGGTCCCAATAAGTGACTGGTATCCAGGAGGAGCAAATGGACCACCATACAATAGTGATTCCAGGGAGTTGGTAAACATAGATGAATCAATGGGGCGACTCCCAATAGGAATTTATGACATAGATCTTTCTGGTGAATAAAAAGGAATGCATGGTAGTGACAAATTCTAAACTAAAAAATTCAAAGTTGTGGAATACCAAGGGTCAAGTTGGAATGGAGAGAAAGGAACTCTTGGGTTAAAAGTTTTAGTACTGGTAAATGGAGAATGAGGTGCCTCTATTTCTTTAGTAATGTCTTCAATGCTAATTAACCTAGGAGTTTATTTAGTAGTAACTATTAGCTTCCTTTGAGGTGAATGTGGCTTAGGAGTAGGACATAAAACAACGGAAGGTGATTTAGGTTGAGAAACTTTAGACTCAAGTTATTTAACCCCTGGTTCAGTTAGTTTAGTATCCAAAACTTCACCAATGTCAGATTTAGTGTGAACTACTTCAGTAATTTCTGGATTAGAGTGAACTAAGCCTGATTCTACTTCATGTGTTGGATTCAATTCAGTTTCTACTGTCTTAGATTGTAAAATTGTTGATGTTTCAGGTTCGTTTGAGGCTTTTAATCTTTTTAACTTTAACCTTTCAGTTTTTATCTTTTCCAAATGACCTTCCAGTTTTTATCTTTTTCTGGTGTGTATTCAAGAGGTTGACCTCGCATTCTACGTGATTTCCTTGGTGATTAAGTCAGGATTAAAATTATCACAAAATTAAAAAATATTGAAAATCCAATACTAAGGTCACTAAAAAGTAAAAACAAAGAATTTAACACACGCTAAAAAAATCTAATGATTCAAACCATGCAAACAAGCTTTTCATAGTTAAATCGCTTGTTGGTAATGAAATCTAACATCATAGAAATCAAAGTAAAAATTGGTTGTAGATAGAGCGAATGGAGCAAGTTACATTGACAATTTTCTTAATGAAACGATCTGGTGCAAGTAACTTCACTTATGCCATCTCGAGCGAAGATTAATCTCCAAAAAGTCCAAGTGAGTCTAGTCAAATCTGTTCTAGGTATAATAGGACCTTCCCTCTGTCGTCACCTCAGGTAATAGCCCTAGTGTTAGAGTCTCTAAGGTTACCAACTGAAACAATTATACCTGAGGGGATAGTCTTAGATCAGATGTACACACAAGGGAAGAGTAATAAAGCTCAGTCCCCTTGAAAGCTCCTCAACATGGTTAATTGGAGGTTTAATTTAAAGTGACCCCAAGTACCTTTCAACACCATTGTAATATGTGTAAATCACTGTACCATAGCCAATGAAGTGGGTACAGTCACTTCACCAGGTCTAATATGATCTCATGCTTGACACCTTTGTAAGAGGAGCTTCCGAGAGAAAAACTAATGAGGCTTATCAATGGGTAAATTATATGGACCTTAATTCACCTCTAGCTTACTAAAATCAACTTTTCTCATCATTCTTTACATGTTTTAATTATGTTTTGCTTAATGAGGAGAGTAAAGATGAGAAGTCATGTCTAGTGGTCTAATGTGCATTGGTTGCAGGTTTTTGAGAAAATTTTGGCTAATTAAAGTGCATGAACTCGAATGGAGACAAGCAAGAGGAATTATAGGAGACATGATCTCCCTCCTTAACTCCTCACTCACTCGAAGATTCCTCAATCAAATCTCATCAACTCAGAGTTGCAAGTAGTTGAGTCCTGAAGTTTGGTGGGCCCCAGTATTGTAGCAATAATGCTACAACTCCTGGAACTCCCTTCTTTAATTTTATCAACCCGGTAGTTCGTAACAAACTTGGAAGCGACGGTGTTGTATGCACAAGTACTAGCTCTTGCCGCAGCTGTCACTTGGTCAGCTGGCACAAGTCCGCTAGGAGCTTAAGCCAACTTCTATGAGCTCTTAGAAGAAGCTTTTTAATTGATGGATGAAAGCTAACTCGAAGGAAGCTAATCTAATTGCGAAAAGAAAAAGAAAGCCAAAAAGGAACGCAAACCCTAGCAAACCCTAATTCTACCAGCTAGTCCTACTGACGCAAAGGAGAGCATGCAAACTACTGAAAGAGATGCCATTACTTCTAGGAAGGTAAAATGCATGTGTCTAAGTTATCACTATATGAAGAAAACATCTTTTTGTATTTTTGTTTAAGTTATTAGAATTATCATGCAAGTGATTTTAACTGGCTTTTCACTGCGCAGGGGTGGATCAAGGAGGAGAAATGCTTGGAAAAGGTTGGGAAGACTCGGAGAGGGTCTAAGGGATCCCTATCATCCTTTCAGAGAGTTTCACAAAGTCAGGATGCCATGCAACCGTGTTTATGAACTTCTACAGGAAGTCTGCAGGGGTTTCTACAGGAAGTTCTGAAGTTCTTCTACAGCATGTTTCGAAATGGGATTTTTGAGGATGGGTGATTGATGGAAGATGCATGGATGGTTATGGAGGTAGGATGGGGGTCTGAAGTGACCCAGGAACTGATGGATGGAGTGGTGAGATGATATGTGGAAGGCTGATTTGGCTTTAAGGTAGTTGAGACAACAATGGAGAAGAAGGTAGGGTTACGTGGACAAGAGGATGGGTGTGAAGCGAGAAGCCTAGATATGGGATGAATCAGATGGTTCTGATGAAGCTTGACCATGTGAGTGAGTGATAGAGATGCCTTGGACAATGCACATTCAACCGAATCAATGAATTCTTGCAAACAACCTAAGTCCTAGCTAACTTAATCTAACTGTCAATGAAATGAATAAACAACAGCCTCGTTTGGAAAGAGAACCACGTACATCACGTGAGCAAGAACATTCCGAAAGATCTAAATGCATGACAAACTCCTACCAATCAATTCCCAAACATAAAAGGCTACTTTAACCAACAAAAACAACCAAAATAACAAAGCAAGATCTAAAGAGCAGATTTTATTTTAAGAATGCAGCGAACACACATAAAGATAAACAAGGGAGGTACTGGGCGCTTGAGATGGGCCCAACCCCAAGAGCTACAGCCTCCCAAGAGAGATTTAGAGCTGGTACAAAGCTGGATTCCTCTTTATTAATCAAGAATGAAGAGTTACATCAAAACTGTCTACAAGGAGAGCTTGAGAATGAGCTGAAAGCAAAGCGAATCCATGGCCTACAAATCGAATTACAAAATGACTACAACAAGGCTATGAAATGACTAACTACTAGCTACTATCTACTGGCTAACTGCCTAACATCCACTAGCTATCAAAATGACTAACTGGCTAACCAAATTGACTAACCAAAATGAGGCCCTAAGCCTTCTTATTTATACAAATTGAGGACCCAACAGTCCTCCTAAACTTTAGGGACTCGGCTGCCCAAAACTTGGAGTTAACAGCAGTCCTACTTGACTTGCTTGGCTACCCTTGTGCTCATTGATTCGGTGGCCCTTGAACTCCGAGCTGATGGTGGAGAATTCGAGGTAAGGGCCCATAAATGAAGGGGACACCTTCCTACAAATCCTCTAGCTTGTTCTCCCACGAATTTGGCTGCCAAGTGCTCATTAAGACCTTCAATTTTGTCTCCAAGTTGACCAAAAAGGCTACACAAAGCACCCATTAGACTTGTTGGCATAATGACTAACCAAATTCACTCTATTAACATAAATATAATAAAAAACATGCAATAAACTAATGAGAATGGTGGATTAAGTAAAATTAGGAGGTTGAATGAGCCCAAATAATTGTCCATTTTTGGGGCTCATCATCACCCCCCTACTGAAAGTGTTGCTCATCCTCTGAGCAACCAATCTCTCTCCTCGTCTTTGATGGCCCTGGTGGCTTCTTTGGCTAACATCTCGGCTGTTTTCTCCTTTGGCTTCCCTCTTTTCAAACTTCCTGTAGAAACAGTTCGCTGGCTTCCTGTAGAAACAGTCCTCTGTCTTCCTGTAGAAACAGTCTGATAACTTCCTGTAGAACCAATTTTCTCTGATTTTGCTTGCTTGGCTGGGGATGCCTTCTCCTTTAACTGTGCTGTGGCTGCCTGCAACTCTGAGCTAGTGTGATTTGATTAAGTAATATTTGAATGAGTGAGGATTTAATGAGGAGGATCTATCTCCTATGATCCCTCCTTATCTCATTCAAGTTCCTGCTCTTAATTAGCCAAAACTGCCATGATTTTCTCCCAAAAACTCAATGACGAGGCTCATCAATATGCTGATAGGCCTGATGGATATGCTGAGAAACAAATTGGTGGTGGTGTAGAGGCTGGTACTTAAGGCCTTGGACTATGATATGTTCGCCATGCAACTGAACCTTCTTCCATCTATCTTTATACCATTCAAGCTCTGCCATGCTACTTTGTTTTACGCTTAATTCAATGGCTAGCTTGTCAACATTTCTGTTATACCCTTTTTCAGTTTCTCTAGCTTTTCGTAGGGCCAGCTGTGCATGATCATTCTGAGCTCCAACGTCAATAGCTTCAAGCTGCAATAAAATACCCCTCTAAGTGCCGGTGCATTTTAATCTTTGCAGAGGCATTCTTTCCAGCACACAATAACTTCATATACAGGGTGATATTGGAAAATGAAGTAGCAGTATCCCCGAGTAGCAGATGGACACAATAAGATAAATCCAATGTTTTTATAAGTCCACATGTCTGAGACGTTTTGTTCAGCATAGGAAGGCACCTTGAAGATTCTGGGAGATATTTCAGATTTGAAAAAGTTCAAATCAGATTTTGAACAGGGTGCAGGATTATACCGGCTTACAGAGGAGCACTTCCATGAGACTTTTGACCTTTTTTTTCTTTTTCCTTTTTTTGTTGTTTTTGAATCAAAGTCAGAGTCTAAACCAACGCATATATTTCAATACGTATGGTGCAAGCCCTGCAAACAAATCAACAGTCATGGTGGATTATAATACATGTAGAAAACACAAATATGAGCATTTTATTTTATTGGTGTTGTTCTTGTATGATTGGGCAGATTTGAAGTTGAAGAGACACTGTTTTGAGAGAAGTGGATGCTGTTTTCCCATTAGTTCCAAATCAAAAAAAATGAAAGGCATTTTTATGTTGGTCTATGTAGCCCCTGATTTCACATGTCTAGGTGCAGTTCTTTAACCAATTTATATGGTATTTGAGTGCTGTTTGAAGAGGAGCATATGAGGCGCTTTTTGGAAGACCAAGCATAATATCTACACCAGGAGATGAGGCACATCTGATAGGAGTTATAACCAGCAGGCTGGGCACATTTTCCAGGGTTGTTATGTGCCTTAGTTACAGCATAAAAGGGAGCATTCTTAACCATTGTTTCTGATGCCTGCTGACTGGGTAGAGAGAGCACACTACTTCAGATTTGCTTTACCCATTTGCTGTGATGCCTCTTGTTTCAGGCATTAAAACAGATTCTATTAGCATGTGTTTTTCAAGCAAATTCATGCATGGTCACCCTCCAATTCAAAACAACTCAATTCACCACTCTTTTGGAGTATATCATACATGGAAGAGTGTTTTCGATCCTACCTTTCTCGGGACTCCAAATTCGATGAAGAAAAGTCCGGGCTTCTCTAGTCCAGAATGCTGTGCCATACTTCCTGTAGGAGACCCCACCCGTTTCCTGTAGAATGTTATTCTGCCTTTGAGTGAGCCCGATACACTAGAGAAATTCGAACCAGGCCGTAAAGCTCCATGGAGGTTGATAGGTTAACCGATTGTGGGAGTAGAGGATGCATACTTCAGCTAAGAATGTCACAAATGCAAATTAATCAGCGGATGGTGGGAGTCAGCCGAGCATTTTTTAATTACGACATGATTTGTGGTGAGGGAGTGAAGTGGCCAAGTGTACGTGGCCACATGCAACTAGAAGTTTTGTTCCTGAACTTTGTGTTTTCCCCCTGTAATCACTGCCGTGAATTGAACTGAAGTTTAAACAACCAACACTCCTTGTTGCTTTAATTTTCACATAAGTCAGCTATCCACGTGTACTGCGTGACTTCCAGCTGAGTTCTAGAGAAGAAAATTAGCTTAACTTTGCTAATTCGTGTCTTAATCCCACCATTCCATTAATTCATGCAGTTTTGAAATTAAATTTATGCAATAGAAGAATGAGGTTCAGTCACATACCTCGAAGTTGAATGGCTGCCGTGAGCCGCTGTGGCCTGTCATTGCTGCATGCATTGGTTTTTCTGATTGCACGAGGGCTTGGCTGATGGTTTTTTATTGCTTTTCCTTGTGCAGGTGTCCTCTGGCCGGATCTGAGCTGCATGCAATTGTTTCCACGTTCAGATCTGCACCTTCAAGCTGCTGCTGCTGCATGGTCACAAAACCAGAACTTGTTTTTGCCATTGCTCTCAAACGGCAAAGCGGATTGATCTGAAACTTGCTGAGCATGTTTCAATCATCATTATGCATCTCCCATAGCAAAATTGTGATCAATGGATGCACGGATTTCGAGAAAAATGGAAAATGGATGAAGATTTCAGAGATCGATTTCTCGGGAACCGTGCATCGGAATCGGCTGAAACTGCTTGGGTAGGTTACTATCACCCATGTGCATCTTCCCATGAAAGAGATTTTGAAATGGATGCACGGTTATGGAGAAAATGGAAAATTGGCTGATTGTGATGGATGCTAATTTCTTGGAAACCGTGCACCGGAATTCGCTGAAACTGCTCAAGCATGTTGCCATCACCCTTGTACAATTCCCCCTAAAACGGTTTTCCAAATGGATGCATGGTTTTCAAGTTATGGCAAAAACAAATTCTATTCTATGTGTTTTTGCTTCAAGGCACTTTGCATGTGTTTGCATGGAAGGGAAAACTGAGCTTGGGCTGTGATACAGGTATGGAGATGATGGAGGAGGAGTTGGAAGATTGCATGAGGACTTCTAAACCCTTGAGGAAGCTACCATGTTCGCCAAACAACTTTTTGAAATCCATGTCTAGTTTCCCACAATTTCTACAAGAAGTTCCTGTAGAAGCACAATGAGAAGCACAAGGAGGTGGAAAAAAATGATGGATAAAGACAAGGGATGGACACACGAGTGCTTGTAGGCCTAATCAACAGATTCCCACCATCAGATTCCATTTTAGACTTGAATTTGGTTCGTCCAAAGGTTCTACAGGATGTTTCCTGTAGAAATACAGAGCTTCTTGTAGAAGGCACAAGAAAAATTCCTTTAACCTTGATTTGAGTGCTCCTCCTGTCATGAAACATCCTTCTTGCAACCTGCAATGTCATTGCTGCAACATGAAATAATTCAATGGAGATTAGCTTTATCTTTCTTTTTCTTTTTCTCTTTTTTTTTTTTTTTTTTGAAAAACAACTAGGGCGCCTCATGGAGGTTTTCACCCTAATTGCCTGCCTTGGGCGCCTCCAATGGAGGTTTTCACCCAAAGATCTTATTCCCTTTTATTTTCTCTTTTTTTTCCAACCCATTGACCGCCTCATGGAGGTTTTCAATCAATGAGCCAATCTAAGGCGCCTCCGAGGAGGTTTTCACCTTAGATTTCTATTTTCCTTTTTTCCTTTTTTCTTTTTTTTTTTTTTTTTTTTTTTTTTTTTTTTTTTTTTTTTTTCTACCCTACCCTACTTGAAAAACAAAATCATTTTCAAGTATAAGAATACTTCCAATGGAGCCATGTGCACATCGAGATTAGAGAAAAAATGATGTGAAGGCTCGAAATGCATGCTTGGACAAGTATCCAGATCTCAGAGACCAAATGATCTGGCCTTGAAGGGATCAAACATAGTTGAGGAAGAGAGTACTGCTGCAACTCAGTGACTATCTGGAACCATGTCTCAATATAGCTTTGATATCCTTGGTCCTTTTGCTGATCTGGATCATTCTTCATGTCACCTTTTATCACGACTTTCTCATCTTCCTCCTTTTGCTGATCTTTCTCTTGAGTACATGGAGGATTTGATGGTAACCATGAAGGAACTCTCTCGATCTCTAATTTTGATCTCTTCTCTTCATCAAGTGCAGCCCATGGTTCTTTGATCTCCTCTTTGGAATCTTCTTTTTCCTTTGGTCCTTCAATGCTTTCAAGATAATCTCTTTTTTGCAATGCTTTTCCTGAGCTATGGTGAAGATCATTGAGCTCAAGAGGAGTCATTTGGATATGTTGTGCCTCAGCTTTGCAATTGTGTTGAGCTGCTCCAATGGGTAGGTTTGGAAATGGTACGGGTAGTTGAGTGGAGGTGTGAAATTGAGATGGAGATGGATGGCATTGTGGTTGGGTAGGCATTTGGGGTTGCCTTGGTGGAGGAGGAGGCGATGGTTGTGGATGAGCAGGTGGTGGAGGAAAATGAGCGGGATGAGAGTTGTACTGGGGCCTCCACTCCTGATAAGGTGCATTCCACTGAGGCTGTGGCTGAGCATAAGAGTGAAATGAATGAGCAACTGGTTGGGCATAATATGGATCTGTGAAGGAACAAGGAGGAGGTGTGAACCAGGAAGGATGAGCAGGGGGACCCCAAGAAGGCATGAAAGTGGCTTGATAGGGGTCATAATAGGTCTTGGGTGTCCCTTGCAGTTCCTACTGGTAAGATCTAGGTCCATGCGGCCAACTTTGGTTCATGTAATAGAGTGATTCAGTGGCTCCTTTGGCTCTCTGATATGCAGCTTTGAATCTGGGTAAGGAAGGGCACTGATCTGTAGGATGGTATTCTTCACAGACAAAACACACTTCTATGGAGTACAATGGACATTCGTTCCTAGGATGATTTCTAGTGCACCTAGGACAAAAAATGACCAAAGCCCTCTTGGCTTCCTCTTGCTTCTTTTGGATCCGCAAGGTATCCAGTTGCATGACAAGAAACTGCCTCATATCACTCTTGAAATCTTCCAGCTGATTTTCAAATTCATCTTTGGACAAGATGTTGCTCCCAACATTTCTGCTTGTAGCCATTTGCTCCAGAGGAATGGTTTCTTCTTCTTCTCCCCTAGAGGTTCTTCAAATATGTCTTGATGTCCACCCAGGGGCTCTTTAATCACAGCCATCGAAGAAGAGAGAATGTTGGCTGTGTGAAGCAGTGGGGGTGTTGTGCAATCATTTTTCTAACTTATCTCTACTCCTACAAGGCATGAAATGAAATCTTTTTGGTTGATTTTTGTTTTTTTTCTACTTCTACCTGCAAAAATGAAATAGATTGAACTGCAACTAACTATCTTGCGAAAATGAAAATGCGGAATTGAAATGAAAGCAGGAAAGGACTAATCTATTTTGCTCAAATGAAATTGCAAGAATGAAATGCTAGTCTATGCTTGCAGAATTGAAATGCTAATCTATGCTTGCAGAATTGAAATTGCGGAATTGAAATGCTAATCTATGAAAGCAGGAAATGCTAATCTACTTTTGCATAAACGAAATTGCATAATGGAAATGAAATAAACTACTTAGAAGAAGATTGTAGTGGAAAATAGAAGAAAAGCGACAATCACCAATACTCTGACGCTTCCCCGGCAACAGCGCCAAAAAGGATGGTGGGCCCTAGTATTGTAGCAATAATGCTACAACTCCTGGAACTCCCTTCTTTAATTTTATCAACCCAGTAGTTCGTAACAAACTTGGAAGCAACGGTGCTGTATGCACAAGTACTAGCTCTTGCCGCAGCTGTCACTTGGTCAGCTGGCACAAGTCCGCTAGGAGCTTAAGCCAACTTCTATGAGCTCTTAGAAGAAGCTTTTTAATTGATGGATGAAAGCTAACTCGAAGGAAGCTAATCTAATTGCGAAAAGAAAATGAAAGCCAAAAAGGAACGCAAACCCTAACAAACCCTAATTCTACCAGCTAGTCCTACTGACGCAAAGGAGAGCATGCAAACTACTGAAAGAGATGCCATTACTTCTAGGAAGGTAAAATGCATGTGTCTAAGTTATCACTATCTGAAGAAAACATATTTTTGTATTTTTGTTTAAGTTATTAGAATTATCATGCATGTGCTTTTAACTGGATTTTCACTGTGCAGGGGTGGATCAAGGAGGAGAAATTCTTGGAAAAGGTTGGGAAGACTCGGAGAGGGTCTAAGGGATCCCTATCATCCTTTTAGAGAGTTTCACAAAGTCAGGATGCCATGCAACCGTGTTTATGAACTTCTACAGGAAGTCTGCAGGGGTTTCTACAGGAAGTTCTGAAGTTCTTCTACAGGATGTTTCGAAATGGTATTTTTGAGGATGGGTGATTGATGGAAGATGCATGGATGGTTATGGAGGTAGGATGGGGGTCTGAAGTGACTGAGGAACTAATGGATGGAGTGGTGAGATGATATGTGGAAGGCTGATTTGGCTTTAAGGTAGTTGAGACAACAATGGAGAAGAAGGTAGGGTTACGTGGGCAAGAGGATGGGTGTGAAGCGAGAAGCCTAGATATGGGATGAATCAGATGGTTCTGATGAAGCTTGACCATGTGAGTGAGTGATAGAGATGCCCTGCACAATGCACATTCAACCGAATCAATGAATTCTTGCAAACAACCTAAGTCCTAGCTAACTTAATCTAACTGTCAATGAAATGAATAAACAACAGCCTCGTTTGGAAAGAGAACCATGTACATCACGTGAGCAAGAACATTCCGAAAGATCTAAATGCATGACAAACTCCTACCAATCAATTCCCAAACATAAAAGGCTACTTTAACCAACAAAAACAACCAAAATAACAAAGCAAGATCTAAAGAGCAGATTTTATTTTAAGAATGCAGCGAACAAACATAAAGATAAACAAGGGAGGTACTGGGCGCTTGAGATGGGCCCAACCCCAAGAGCTACAGCCTCCCAAGAGAGGTTTAGAGCTGGTGCAAAGCTGGATTCCTCTTTATTAATCAAGAATGAAGAGTTACATCAAAACTGTCCACAAGGAGAGCTTGAGAATGAGCTGAAAGCAAAGCTAATCCATGGCCTACAAATCGAATTACAAAATGACTACAACAAGGCTATGAAATGACTAACTACTAGCTACTATCTACTGGCTAACTAGCTAACATCCATTGGCTAACAAAATGACTAACTGGCTAACCAAATTGACTAACCAAAATGAGGCCCTAAGCCTTCTTATTTATACAAATTGAGGACCCAACAGTCCTCCTAAACTTTAGGGACTCGGCTGCCCAAAACTTGGAGTTAACAGCAGTCCTACTTGACTTGCTTGGCTGCCCTTGTGCTGATTGATTCGGTGGCCCTTGAACTCCGAGCTGATGGTGGAGAATTCGAGGTAAGGGCCCATAAATGAAGGGGACACCTTCCTACAAATCCTCTAGCTTGTTCTCCCACGAATTTGGCTGCCAAGTGCTCATTAAGACCTTCAATTTTGTCTCCAAGTTGACCAAAAAGGCTACACAAAGCACCCATTAGACTTGTTGGCATAATGACTAACCAAATTCACTCTATTAACATAAATATAATCAAAAACATGCAATAAACTAATGAGAATGGTGGATTAAGTCAAATTAGGAGGTTGAATGAGCCCAAATAATTGTCCATTTTTGGGGCTCATCATCACCCCCCTACTGAAAGTGTTGCTCATCCTCTGAGCAACCAATCTCTCTCCTCGTCTTTGATGGCCCTGGTGGCTTCTTTGGCTAACATCTCGGCTGTTTTCTCCTTTGGCTTCCCTCTTTTCAAACTTCCTGTAGAAACAGTTCGCTGGCTTCCTGTAGAAACAGTCCTCTGTCTTCCTGTAGAAACAATCTGCTAACTTCCTGTAGAACCAATTTTCTCTGATTTTGCTTGCTTGGCTGGGGGTGCCTTCTCTGATTTTGCTTGCTTGGCTGGGGATGCCTTCTCCTTGAACTGTGCTGTGGCTGCCTGCAACTCTGAGCTAGTGCGATTTGATTAAGTAATATTTGAATGAGTGAGGATTTAATGAGGAGGATCTATCTCCTATGATCCCTCCTTATCTCATTCAAGTTCCTGCTCTTAATTAGCCAAAACTGCCATGATTTTCTCCCAAAAACTCAATGACGAGGCTCATCAATATGCTGATAGGCCTGATGGATATGCTGAGAAACAAATTGGTGGTGGTGTAGAGGCTGGTACTTGAGGCCTTGGACTATGATATGTTCGCCATGCAACTGAACCTTCTTCCATCTCTCTTTATACCATTCAAGCTCTGCCATGCTACTTTGTTTTACGCTTAATTCAATGGCTAGCTTGTCAACATTTCTGTTATACCCTTTTTCAATTTCTCTAGCTTTTCGTAGGGCCAGCTGTGCATGATCTTTCTGAGCTCCAACGTCAATAGCTTCAAGCTGCAATAAAATACCCCTCTAAGTGCCGGTGCATTTTAATCTTTGCAGAGACATTCTTTCCTTTACACAATAACTTCATATACAAGGTGATATTGGAAAATGAAGTAGCAGTATTCCCGAGTAGCAGATGGACACAATAAGATAAATCCAATGTTTTTATAAGTCCACATGTCTGAGACGTTTTGTTCAGCATAGGAAGGCACCTTGAAGATTCTGGGAGATATTTCAGATTTGAAAAAGTTCAAATCAGATTTTGAACAGGGTGCAGGATTATACCAGCTTACAGAGGAGCACTTCCATGAGACTTTTGACCTTTTGTTTCTTTTTCCTTTTTTTGTTGTTTTTGAATCAAAGTCAGAGTCTAAACCAACGCATATATTTCAATACGTATGGTGCAAGCCCTGCAAACAAATCAACAGTCATGGTGGATTATAATACATGTAGAAAACACAAATATGAGCATTTTATTTTATTGGTGCTGTTCTTGTATGATTGGGCAGATTTGAAGTTGAAGAGACACTGTTTTGAGAGAAGTGGATGTTGTTTTCCCATCAGTTCCATATCAAAAAAAATGAAAGGCATTTTTATGTAGCCCCTGATTT
Source organism: Pinus tabuliformis (assembly GCA_031772625.1). Lineage (NCBI taxonomy): Eukaryota > Viridiplantae > Streptophyta > Pinopsida > Pinales > Pinaceae > Pinus > Pinus tabuliformis. The sequence continues at coordinate 682,150,169 of CM062811.1, forward strand.
CACATGTCTAGGTGCAGTTCTTTAACCAATTTATATGGTATTTGAGTGCTGTTTGAAGAGGAGCATATGAGGCGCTTTTTGGAAGACCAAGCATAATATCTACACCAGGAGATGAGGCACATCTGATAGGAGTTATAACCAGCAGGCTGGGCACATTTTCCAGGGTTGTTATGTGCCTTAGTTACAGCATAAAAGGGAGCATTCTTAACCATTGTTTCTGATGCCCGCTGACTGGGTAGAGAAAGCGCACTACTTCAGATCTGCTTTACCCATTTGCTGTGATGCCTCTTGTTTCAGGCATTAAAACAGATTCTATTAGCAAGTGTTTTTCAAGCAAATTCATGCATGGTCACCCTCCAATTCAAAACAACTCAATTCACCACTCTTTTGGAGTATATCATACATGGAAGAGTGTTTTCGATCCTACCTTTCTCGGGACTCCAAATTCGATGAAGAAAAGTTCGGGCTTCTCTGGTCCAGAATGTTGTGCCATACTTCCTGTAGGAGACCCCACCCATTTCCTGTAGAATGTTATTCTGCCTTTGAGTGAGCCCGATACACTAGAGAAATTCGAACCAGGTCGCAAAGCTCCATGGAGGTTGATAGGTTAACCGATTGTGGGAGTAGAGGATGCATACTTCAGCTAAGAATGTCACAAATGCAAATTAATCAGTGGATGGTGAGAGTCAGCCGAGCATTTTTTAATTACGGCATGATTTGTGGTGAGGGAGTGATGTGGCCAAGTGTACGTGGCCACATGCAACTAGAAGTTTTGTTCCTGAACTTTGTGTTTTCCCCCTGTAATCACTGCCGTGAATTGAACTGAAGTTTAAACAACCAACACTCCTTGTTGCTTTAATTTTCACGTAAGTCAGCTATCCACGTGTACTGCGTGACTTCCAGCTGAGTTCTAGAGAAGACAATCAGCTTAACTTTGCTAATTCGTGTCTTAATCCCACCATTCCATTAATTCATGCAGTTTTGAAATTAAATTTATGCAATAGAAGAATGAGGTTCAGTCACATACCTCGAAGTTGAATGGCTGCCGTGAGCTGCTGTGGCCTTTCATTGCTGCATGCATTGGTTTTTCTGATTGTACGAGGGCTTGGCTGATGGTTTTTGATTGCTTTTCCTTGTGCAGGTGTCCTCTGGCCGGATCTGAGCTACATGCAATTGTTTCCACGTTCAGATCTGCACCTTCAAGCTGCTGCTGCTGCATGGTCACAAAACCAGAACTTGTTTTCGCCATTGCTCTCAAACGGCAAAGCGGATCGATCTGAAACTTGCTGAGCATGTTTCAATCATCATTATGCATCTCCCATAGCAAAATCGTGATCAATGGATGCACAGATTTCGAGAACAATAGAAAATGGCTGAAGATTTCAGAGATCGATTTCTCGGGAACCGTGCATCGGAATCGGCTGAAACTGCTTGGGTAGGTTACTATAACCCATGTGCATCTCCCCATGAAACAAGTTTTGAAACGGATGCACGGTTAGGGAGAAAATGCAAAAATGGCTGATGGTGATGGAGGCTGATTTCTTGGAAACCATGCACCGGAATTCGCTGAAACTGCTCAAGCATGTTGCCATCACCCTTGTACAATTCCCCCTAAAATGGTTTGTCAAATGGATGCATGGTTTTCAAGTTATGGCAAAAACAAATTCTGTTCTATGTGTTTTTGCTTCAAGGCACTTTGCATGTGTTTGCATGGAAGGGAAAACTGAGCTTGGGCTGTGATGCAGGTATGGAGATGATGGAGGAGGAGTTGGAAGATTGCATGAGGACTTCTGAACCCTTGAGGAAGCTACCATGTTCGCCAAACCACTTTTTGAAATCCATGTCTAGTTTCCCACAATTTCTACAGGAAGTTCCTGTAGAAGCACAGTGAGAAGCACAAGGAGGTGTAAAAAAATGATGGATAAAGGCAAGGGATGGACACACGAGTGCTTGTAGGCCTAATCAACAGATTCCCACCATCAGATTCCATTTTAGACTTGAATTTGGTTCGTCCAAAGGTTCTTCAGGATGTTTCCTGTAGAAATACAGAGCTTCCTGTAGAAGGCACAAGAAAAATTCCTTTAACCTTGATTTGAGTGCTCCTCCTGTCATAAAACATCCTTCTTGCAACCTGCAATGTCATTGCTGCAACATGAAATAATTCAATGGAGATTAGCTTTATCTTTCTTTTTCTTTTTCTCTTTTTTTTTTTTTTTTTTGAAAAACAACTAGGGCGCCTCATGGAAGTTTTCACCCTAATTGCCTGCCTTGGGCGCCTCCAAGGGAGGTTTTCACCCAAAGATCTTATTCCCTTTTATTTTCTCTTTTTTTTCCAACCCATTGACCGCCTCATGGAGGTTTTCAATCAATGAGCCAATCTAAGGCGCCTCCGAGGAGGTTTTCACCTTAGATTTCTATTTTCCTTTTTTCTTTTTTTTTTTCTTTTTTTTTTCTACCCTACCCTACTTGAAAAACAAAATCATTTTCAAGTATAAGAATACTTCCAATGGAGCCATGTGCACATCGAGATTAGAGAAAAAATGATGTGAAGGCTCGAAATGCATGCTTGGACAAGTATCCAGATCTCAGAGACCAAATGATCTGGCCTTGAAGGGATCAAACATAGTTGAGGAAGAGAGTACTGCTGCAACTCAGTGACTGTCTGGAACCATGTCTCAATATAGCTTTGATATCCTTGGTCCTTTTGCTGATCTGGATCATTCTTCATGTCACCTTTTATGATGACTTTCTCATCTTCCTCCTTTTGCTGATCTTTCTCTTGAGTACATGGAGGATTTGATGGTAACCATGAAGGAACTCTCTCGATCTCTGATTCTGATCTCTTCTCTTCATCAAGTGCAGCCCATGGTTCTATGATCTCCTCTTTGGAATCTTCTTTTTCCTTTGGTCCTTCAATGCTTTCAAGATAATCTCTTTTTTGCAATGCTTTTCTTGAGCTATGGTGAAGATCATTGAGCTCAAGAGGAGTCATTTGGATATGTTGTGCCTGAGCTTTGAAATTGTGTTGAGCTGCTCCAATGGGTAGGTTTGGAAATGGTACGGGTAGTTGAGTGGAGGTGTGAAATTGAGATGGAGATGGATGGCATTGTGGTTGGGTAGGCATTTGGGGTTGCCTTGGTGGAGGAGGAGGCGATGGTTGTGGATGAGCAGGTGGTGGAGGAAAATGAGCGGGATGAGAGTTGTACGGGGGCCTCCACTCCTGATAAGGTGCATTCCACTGAGGCTGTGGCTGAGCATAAGAGTGAAATGAATGAGCAATTGGTTGGGCATAATATGGATCTGTGAAGGAACAAGGAGGAGGTGTGAACCAGGAAGGATGAGCAGGGGGACCCCAAGAAGGCATGAAAGTGGCTTGATAGGGGTCATAATAGGTCTCGGGTGTCCCTTGCAGTTCCTGCTGGTAAGATCTAGGTCCATGCGGCCAACTTTCGTTCATGTAATAGAGTGATTCAGTGGCTCCTTTAGCTCTCTGATATGCAGCTTTGAATCTGGGTAAGGAAGGGCACTGATCTGTAGGATGGTATTCTTCACAGACAAAACACACTTCTATGGAGTACAATGGACATTCGTTCCTAGGATGCTTTCTAGTGCACCTAGGACAAAAAATGACCAAAGCCCTCTTGGCTTCCTCTTGCTTCTTTTGGATCCGCAAGGTATCCAGTTGCATGGCAAGAAACTGCCTCATATCACTCTTGAAATCTTCCAGCTGATTTTCAAATTCATCTTTGGACAAGATGTTGCTCCCAACATTTCTGCTTGTAGCCATTTGCTACAGAGGAATGGTTTCTTCTTCTTCTCCCCTAGAGGTTCTTCAAATATGTCTTGATGTCCACCCAGGGGCTCTTTAATCACAGCCATCGAAGAAGAGAGAATGTTGGCTGTGTGAAGCAGTGGGGGTGTTGTGCAATCATTTTTCTAACTTATCTCTACTCCTACAAGGCATGAAATGAAATCTTTTTGGTTGATTTTTGTTTTTTTTCTACTTCTACCTTCAAAAATGAAATAGATTGAACTGCAACTAACTATCTTGTGAAAATGAAAATGCGGAATTGAAATGAAAGCAGGAAAGGACTAATCTATTTTGCTCAAATGAAATTGCAGGAATGAAATGCTAGTCTACGCTTGCAGAATTGAAATGCTAATCTACGCTTGCAGAATTGAAATTACGGAATTGAAATGCTAATCTATGAAAGCGGGAAATGCTAATCTACTTTTGCATAAACGAAATTGCATAATGGAAATGAAATAAACTACTTAGAAGAAGATTGTAGTGGAAACTAGAAGAAAAGCGACAATCACCAATACTCTGACGCTTCCCCGGCAACGGCGCCAAAAAGGATGGTGGCCCCCAGTATTGTAGCAATAATGCTACAACTCCTGGAACTCCCTTCTTTAATTTTATCAACCCGGTAGTTCGTAACAAACTTGGAAGCAACGGTGCTGTATGCACAAGTACTAGCTCTTGCCGCAACTGTCACTTGGTCAGCTGGCACAAGTCCGCTAGGAGCTTAAGCCAACTTCTATGAGCTCTTAGAAGAAGCTTTTTAATTGATGGATGAAAGCTAACTCGAAGGAAGCTAATCTAATTGCGAAAAGAAAATGAAAGCCAAAAAGGAATGCAAACCCTAGCAAACCCTAATTCTACCAGCTAGTCCTACTGACGCAAAGGAGAGCATGCAAACTACTGAAAGAGATGCCATTACTTCTAGGAAGGTAAAATGAATGTGTCTAAGTTATCACTATCTGAAGAAAACATCTTTTTGTATTTTTGTTTAAGTTATTAGAATTATCATGCATGTGCTTTTAACTGGCTTTTCACTGTGCAGGGGTGGATCAAGGAGGAGAAATGCTTGGAAAAGGTTGGGAAGACTCAGAGAGGGTCTAAGGGATCCCTATCATCCTTTCAGAGAGTTTCACAAAGTCAGGATGCCATGCAACCGTGTTTATGAACTTCTACAGGAAGTCTGCAGGGGTTTCTACAGGAAGTTCTGAAGTTCTTCTACAGGATGTTTCGAAATGGGATTTTTGAGGATGGGTGATTCATGGAAGATGCATGGATGGTTATGGAGGTAGGATGGGGGTCTGAAGTGACCCAGGAACTAATGGATGGAGTGGTGAGATGATATGTGGAAGGCTGATTTGTCTTTAAGGTAGTTGAGACAACAATGGAGAAGAAGGTAGGGTTACATGGGCAAGAGGGTGTGAAGCGAGAAGCCTAGATATGGGATGAATCAGATGGTTCTGATGAAGCTTGACCATGTGAGTGAGTGATAGAGATGCCCTGCACAATGCACATTCAACCGAATCAATGAATTCTTGCAAACAACCTAAGTCCTAGCTAACTTAATCTAACTATCAATGAAATGAATAAACAACAGCCTCGTTTGGAAAGAGAACCATGTACATCACGTGAGCAAGAACATTCCGAAAGATCTAAATGCATGACAAACTCCTACCAATCAATTCCCAAACATAAAAGGCTACTTTAACCAACAAAAACAACCAAAATAACAAAGCAAGATCTAAAGAGCAGATTTTATTTTAAGAATGCAGCGAACACACATAAAGATAAACAAGGGAGGTACTGGGCACTTGAGATGGGCCCAACCCCAAGAGCTACAGCCTCCCAAGAGAGATTTAGAGCTGGTGCAAAGTTGGATTCCTCTTTATTAATAAAAAATGAAGAGTTACATCAAAATTGTCCACAAGGAGAGCTTGAGAATGAGCTGAAAGCAAAGCTAATCCATGGCCTACAAATCGAATTGCAAAATGACTACAACAAGGCTATGAAATGACTAACTACTAGCTACTATCTACTGGCTAACTAGCTAACATCCACTGGCTAACAAAATGACTAACTGGCTAACCAAATTGACTAACCAAAATGAGGCCCTAAGCCTTCTTATTTATACAAATTGAGGACCCAATAGTCCTCCTAAACTTTAGGGACTCGGCTGCCCAAAACTTGGAGTTAACAGCAGTCCTACTTGACTTGCTTGGCTGCCCTTGTGCTGATTGATTCGGTGGCCCTTGAACTCCGAGCTGATGGTGGAGAATTCGAGGTAAGGGCCCATAAATGAAGGGGACACCTTCCTACAAATCCTCTAGCTTGTTCTCCCACGAATTTGGCTGCCAAGTGCTCATTAAGACCTTCAATTTTGTCTCCAAGTTGACCAAAAAGGCTACAGAAAGCACCCATTAGAGTTGTTGGCATAATGACTAACCCAATTCACTCTATTAACATAAATATAATCGAAAACATGCAATAAACTAATGAGAATGGTGGATTAAGTCAAATTAGGAGGTTGAATGAGCCCAAATAATTGTCCATTTTTGGGGCTCATCAAAGTTCATTGGCAACCAAGCCAGTGATAGTTGAAGACCAGTTGATCTCGAGATTGGAGCCAAGCCTCCCTAAATTTAAGGAAGTTGTTGGTAACTTTAGTTGTATAAATCAAGAGGCCGAGGGCCTATGATTCAGATTTTTCGTTCAAGATAGCTAAGAAGTTTTTGAGTTGAAGCATTGTAACCAAGCACTCTTATGCATTTTTTATTTCTTTAATGAAAATGAGCAGCATTCCATTGATCCAGCACTGAGTTGACTCAGAGGGTTGAAGCTCTTGGGTTAGGGTCCAAGCCTAGCAGTAGAGGTTCCTCTTATTGTATATGTATGCTTAGGTTATACTCATAGTTAGTTGTTAAACTGATTTTGGTGTTGTTAATTTGCAAGTATTGGTAGATTTAATTAGTTTGCTTCCATTTGTGGATAGTTCTAACAGTAGCATTGTAGTGATAAGAAGATATTCCAAAAATGCTGGTAGCAAGTGGTTTTCACCTCATTTCTCCCTTTCAGGGATCATGGTTTGAGGAACACTTCTCATATAACTAAAAAAGACATAATTCTTGCTTTTTGTGTAATCTACAGTTTTCTTGCTAATTAGGTCATTACCTTTCAGTTTCATAGGGTAAGTTGCAATTGGTATTTTCTGATCTCTTAGGTTTTGCACTAATTTCATCTTGCTTTCATATTGGTTTCAAGCACTTCCATGCATGAACTTAGCAAGTAAATGGTGACAACTTTGTTTTCTTCTATTTGAATAAACCTTTCTTGTTTTTGATGAATTCATGTATAAATTCCAAGAATGATGTGTGTTGTTGCAAGAGTTTCTAAATTGTAGGGAGACCTCATCTCATCAGCCTCAACCAAGCCATATCCACCCATGATTTCCAAAAGTCACTAAGGTCTCAATTCGAATTCTTGTCTTATGAGGAAAACTTGCCATCTCCGTTGAGAAAATCCAACCATCTTAAAGCTTTGGCTTGAGTTCTAAGTAAGTTCCTACCACTCCCATGCCTTATTCCCTCCTTATTCACCTTTTCCAAGCTCCATCCCACCTTCTAGACCATTCCCTAAGCTTTCAGCCTGTTCCTGTAGTAAAATAGGGGATCCTGTAGGTGAACTAGTACTTCCTATAAACATCCTCTAGGAAAACCTGTAGTAACTTGTTTTGAGCTTGACTTGAGAAAAGTAATCACTAAAAGCCAGGATTAGGCCCCTACTTTCCCTCCAAGCCATCTAAACCATTGTACTAATTTTCCTTCACACCTGTCTCCCTTGCCAAAGAACCAAGCAAGATTAACATTTACACTTTTCAAGAAAAAAGATAAAAAGGAAAAAAGTTCTTTTATATTTATTCTTTCACACAATAGTTAGTACTCTCTAGATTAGATTTCATGATTAGATTAGTTAAAACCTCACATGTGTTAAAGTAGGGTTCTTTTGCAAGAAAAGTATGTTAACAAGTAGATAGAGGATTTCACTTTGTTTCACAAGATTTCTTTCAGTCTTTCCTTAATGCAATAGAGAACATTTCTTTTCTTCCAATTTGGGTAAATTTACCTTCTCCAAGTTGGTAATCAGACTTCTTCTAGTCAATAAAAGGTTTATTTGAGAAACCCTAGTGGTCTATTGCCCCAACTCATTAGTGAAAAAGGGTACACCAATTACATTTATTTGTGTATACATCACTGTCACCTCCAAGTTTGTATGAACCCCAGGTTGATGAATTAAAGTTGGCAGCCCCAGGAGTTGCAGCATCCTTGCTGCAATATTGGTTCTCATCACTTTTTGGTGCTGTTGCCAAGGAGGTGTCTGAGTAGATGTGATTTCTTCTTTCTTTCTTTATTTTCTTATCTCTTTCATTTTGCAATTAGTTCCATTTAGTAAATAGTTGCAATTCAGTTTTGTTTTCTTTCAATTCTACAAGTAGTTTAAAGCTCAAAAATAAAAAAGAAAAAACACTCCTTTCATGCCTCGTAGGAATGGGGATAACTTAGGAAAATTTCTGCCAAATACCTCCACCACTTCAAACAACCAACCTTCCCTCTTCTTCAATGGCTGTGAGCTAGAGGACCCCCTAGGCGAACAACCATAGATTTTTGAAGAGCCTATAGGGGAAGAAGAAGAGATCATTCCAACTGACATAATGGCTAAAAATAGAAATGAAAGGGGAGACATGGAAAGAGTTGGGGGCTCTTTCCCCATTAGAGAATCTAGGGGATGCCAAGATGAAAAACATAAGCCCCTATGCTCTTCCTCAATTCCATAGCCTGACCTTAGAAGATCCAGATACTTTTTTGTTTGAATTTGCTGTCATATGCAAAACTTATGATTACACCTATGATGATCAGAAGTTGAAATTATTCCCACCCACTCTCAAGGATGCAACCCTGCGTTGTTTCATGGGTTTACCTGGGAATAGTATCACCACTTGGGATCAGATGCAACCAACTTTCAGCAACAAGTATAGGGACTACTGTAGGTCCAAAGATACCAAATAGGAAATTTTTAGAATGACCTTGGGACATGATGAGTCCTTAGAGGATTATGAGGAGATATTCCAACTCAACTACAAAAGGGCCAAGTGCACACTTGATCTTGAGTCACTTAAGTTAGTCCTTCTCAGGGGGATCAGGGAAGACCTTCTAGAAACCCTAAAATTGTTGTCTGGAGGGGACATTTACCAGTTACAATATGATGATACCAAGACAGCTTTCAAGAATCATTCTAGGGCAGCTAGAAAGAAGGGTAGGGCTAGTCAAGCAGTGACTAGCTCATCCTCTTCCAATACATCCATAAAAAGTGAAATTGGGAACATGTTGGAAGACTTTAAGAGTGAAATAATGCAAACGCTTGCTTTGCAAATAGACACTATGAAAATAAAACTGAAGCAAGAGGAAGCAAAGAGAGCATTAGCCATCTTCTGCCCTAGATGCACAAGGAGGCAACCTGGGAATGAATGTCCATTGAACCTTATAGAAATCTGCTCGGTTTGTGAGGAAAAACACTCCACAGACAAGTGCCCTTCTTTACCTAGATTAAAAGCTGTGTATTAGGGAACCAAAGGGGTGACTGAACAACTTTACTACATAAATCAAAGGAGGCCTCATGGGCGTCAACCATACGAGCAGGGCATGCTAGGGTCATCCTATTCATATTACAACCACAATAAAAACACATTCACTCCCCCTTGGTTCCCCCCATCTCATCCTTCCTGGTCTACACTTTCTCCCTGGTCTTTTGCTCCTAAATACCATTCCCAATCGGCCAACCAATAATATCAGTCATATACTCCTCCATAACCCTAGTGGAATGCACCACCCCAGGGGTGGAGGCCCCCATACAACTAAAATCTAGCTTTATTGCCTTCACCTCCATCTCAACCACAACTCCTACACCCTGCTCCAACTAAACAACCTCAGATGCGTGCCCAAACAAACCCAAACCCGAACAACAGACAGGCACAATAGGTCTACAGTGGAGAAGCATCCTACCCGCTACCATGCTTATGCTGTGGAAATTCATGAAATTAACCTTAGGTCTGGGAGAGTGCTCCAGGATAACCAAACCCCATCTCCACCTAGGGAGAGTGAGGAGGAAAGAGAGGAAAGTGTGCCTAGAATGAATCCACCCCCCTTTCCTGAAAGGTTAATCCATCCAGTCTAGCACACCCTAGAAGAGAATGAACTTCTAGGTGAGTTGAAAAATTTTTGTGTCAAAATCCCACTTCTCCAAGCTATCAAAGATGTCCCCATTTACAACAAGCTAATAAAATAGAAGTGTTTCAAACATCTAGGGAGGTGAAAGAGAGACACCCCTATCGTTAATGTCATTGGACAGCTGTTTGACTTAATGCTGGGGCAGGTAATTTTCCTGAAGTATTCAGATCCTGGGAGTCTTGTAGTAGATGTACACATTGATGGAACCATTGTTCATCATACCTTGATTGATATTGCGGCTACCATCAATGTGATGACTAAGTACACCATGCTCAAGCTGAATCTTCAAGGATCATTAAGGAAGACCACAATAGTCTTGTAGCTTGCAAACCGATCCACAATAGCTCCTGAGGGGATCGTTGAGGATGTGATGGTCTCCATTGATTCCTGGGAATACCCTGCTGACTTCTTAGTTCTCCAGCATAGGACCAAATTCAATGGTTATCCTCTTATCCTTGGGAGGCCTTGTTTAGTCACTTTCGATGCCTACATAAGCTGCAGGGCTGAAATATGACTATAAAAAATGGGAATCTGTTCAAACAATTGGTCCTATACCCTCATGCTCAACCATACCTAGAACATGACTTAAATTTATGGCTAGAAGATGAGGAAGAAGATGAAGTCTACTCCTCCCAAATCTATACCGTAGAAACAGCCATAGGAGGTAGACAACCTATGAAGATGATTTGATTGAACACATCCTCCAAAATCAAACTCCCAACACCATGTCTCTAGAATCCAAGGACAACCATTAAATTGATCTATGTTCAACTGATTCAAACCCTACTCGTGTCAAGACAATAGAATTGAGCCCTGAAAGAGCATTGAAATTCAACCCGTCTCTCTTTGTACACCAAGAAGAAGAGTTATGTAACATGCTAAGAGAGTGCACCCTTTAGTGTGTACTCACCACATTTACATCAAGGAAGGTTGCAAGCTAGTCCGCCAACCCCAAAGGATAATGAATCCAGCCCTCAAGGATATAGTCAAAGAAGAACTGCAGAAATTGTTCAATGCAGGATTCATTTACCCTATCTCAGATTATGAGTGGGTGTCTCCTCTGGTGCTGGTTCCAAAGAAAAATGGAAAGTGGAGGATCTCTGTGGATTACCGAGAGCTAAACAAAGCCACAATGAGGGACCATTTTCCTCTACCTTTCATTGACCATGTGTTAGGTGGTTTGGCGAGAAAGAAGTTCTCCTCTTTCCTGGATGGATTCAGCGGGTACAATCAAATCTAGATCAACCCAGAGGACCAGGATAAAACCACCTTCACCTGTCCTTGGGGTACTTTCGCTTATAGGGTCCTTCCTTTTGGTCTATACAATGCCCCTACCACTTTCTAAAGAGCAGTCCTGAGTATCTTTGCAGAGCAAGTCCATGATGCTGTAGAAATTTATATGGATGATTTCACACCCTATGGGTGTGATTTCTAGGAGGCTCTCTCTAACCTGGTAAGGGTGTTAAAAAAATGCACTGAAATGAACTTATCCCTTAGTCCCGAAAAATGTGAATTCTTGATGACTGCAAGGACTATTCTAGGTCACTCAATATCCCAGGAAGGACTGTAAGTAGACCCAAATAAGATAGCCATAATCAAAAGGGTCCCTACTCCATAGAAGCAGAGAGATGTCAGAATTTTCTTAGGGTTAGCCAGATACTATAGGAGATTTATAAAATATTTAAGCAAGTTAGCTTCTCCCTTGTTTGGGTTATTAGCCAAAGACTCCAAATTTTTATGGTCAGAAAGATACTAAGAGGCCCTGGACACCCTAAAGGGCAAGTTGATTACTGAACCTATTCTTCGAGGCCCGAATTGGGCTTTTCCTTTTCACATTCATGCCGATGCCTCCCACAAAGCTATAGGATCAGCTCTAGGCTAGATAGATGAAAATATACCTTATGCCATTTACTTCATCAGTAAGAATGTATCGAAAGATGAGTTAAACTACACAGTAACTCGAAAAGAGCTCCTAGTTGTTGTCCATTCATTGAATAAATTTCGACATTACATTACTAATTACCAGACATTTGTACATACCGACCATGTTGCAATTAAATATTTGATGAACAAACCTAATGTAAATGCCTGGACTATTAGATGGTTACTTTTATTACAAAAATTTGATCTAACTATTATTTAAAATTATTGTTTTAAGGCTTCTGTGATTTGTATTTTGTGTAGAGTTTTCTTCCATAATCATCACATCCATAATTGTTTGAATCGACGTTTTGAGCCATACACCGTGGCTCATGGTCAGGAAAAATCAATAAGTGTATAAGAAAAATAACGATGGAATGAATAAATAGAGGTATGAGATAGTAATGGGATGGGAATGATGGTATCTGACCATGTCTTAGGGGAATGCAGTTACATTCTCTTTGCCAGGCTTATTCTCTTTGACTAGTTCTCGAATTTCTAGATTTTAGACTAGTAATTTTCTGCTATTTTTTAGCACGTGTGAATAAGGGTATTTTGGAGTGATTCCACTTGGAATGGAGACCTAAGACATCCTACTCAATAAAAAAAGATTCCCCATCCCATTTTCATTTTATTTACTTGGTCATTTGGTGAGTTCTTTCCTCCTGTAGCAATTATGTCTTCTCCTGTAGCAAATTTGTCCCTTTCTGTAGCAAACTTGTAACATCACTTTCCTTCATCGGTTTTGATCCCCACTACAACTATGACTTCGTATAGATCAATAATTACCCCCATATATGCTTTTATGATTAGGGGAAGCTCCTAATCCACTCCAACCCTTCCTTTTATTCACTGCAAAAAAATAGTAGACTTAGTTTCATTATCACAAGTATGATGCAAGTAGGTTATTAATTTACAAGCAAGTGTGAACTAGGTAAATGGTACATGCAATTTCAATGGGTAGTTTTATGAACTATGAAAGATAAAATAGCTTTATTTCTACAAGTATGTTAGCCTTTGTCCTTTCATGAATTTATTAGTTAGCATCTACAAGTTGAGCAAGTAACATTTTCATTTCTTGCAAATAGAGTAGCTATTCCATTTTTGCAATTAGTTTAGGCTTTGATTTCATGATATTCACTCCATTACATCAGATCAAAAAAAGGACGCATTGTATGATGCACATATAGTGTCAATACCTCTTAAGTTTGTACGAACCACGAGTTGATAGTTAAAGTTGGTAGCCATGGGAGTTGTAGCATTTTTGTTGCAATATTGGGGCTCATCAACCCTTACACTTTTATTACATGTATGGATTTTTGAAAGATGAAAAACTAATACTCTAGAATATTTTGACATTATAACTATCTATGCATAATTTTTTAGTGATGGCTAATTTGCAATGGAAAGTATTTGTTACATTTTTTATTTAGCACATGTAAATACAGAAAAATGTGTAAGCATATGCTTGATTCAAGTATAGTTTGAGCTATAAATATCTATATATTAGGTAAATATAAAAATCAGTATATATCTTAAATATAGAGAATACCACTTGAACTAGTTATATAGTACAAACATAAAATCATAGTTCTGTTGGAGTAGAATTAAAGCAAGATGATATGTAATATTTGTGATATATTTTTCGGTTATATAGAGACCAATCAATTGCAATAAACTAAGTTGTTTGAAAAAACTACATATATGTTTGTACATGAAAACAGTCCTAAGAGGTAAGGTATTATCTAAATAGAATAAAATATATTCAGAATAATCATGAGGTAAAATTCATAATAAACACAAATAAAACTAGGCAATTGAGTCTAGATAGGAGAATTACTAGAATTGAAACTACAGAGGAATCAGACAGTCAATCATAAATTAAATTTTAATGAGCATATGTATAAAAGCCACAATAATTTATATAATAGTGTTTATTGACTTGGAAGTTACTATTCATAAAATACGATGGAAGAATTCATGAAAAACTTAAGAGAACTTAAGGATTATAAGTGTATTCAAGAAAACAAGGATGTTGAAATCCCTATAAATTCATAACATTAAATTTTAATGAGCATATGTATAAAAGCCTCAATAATTTATATAATAATGTTTATTGACTTGGAAGTTACTATTCATAAAATACGATGGAAAAATTCATGAAAAAATTAAGAGAACTTAAGGATTACAAGTATATTCAAGAAAACAAGGGATGTTGAAATCCCTATAAATTCATAACATTTAAGGCTTAAAGCCCTAGAAAAAGAATTTTACTTCCTCATAAAAATTAACCTTGTAAAGAAAACAAAACAATTGAATCTATTATCGATGTAAAATTCATAAAACTTGTTCTCAACCACAACTACACAACATTCACGTTTAAGCAAATGAAGGAACCAAGGGTTTGTGTCACCTGACCTCGTATATGGTAAAAAAATTCATATGAGAGAGTCAAATACTTAAGCCTCTTGGAAAAACTAAAAACATTTTAAGAGTTACTAACCAAATAAAAATCCCTTAAAAAGGATGCTGGGAACAAACATTTGGGAAAATTTTGGAATATTTATATATAAGAGAAATGATTCTAAAAATTTGGGAAAATTGATCTAAAAGAAATGTGGAAACATTAATAAGGTTCTACACCTAAGTAAATTCCAGAATTATGAATATTTCATCATATACATGTATTGGGAAATAGAATTGAAGTTAGTATCTATAAATGGAATTAGAATTATAAATGTTTGTAATTGAATTTTAAATGTATTTTAGTAAAAAAAAAAAAAAAATGAAAGATGAAAATATAAAAAATACATAGTTCGAAATAGTCTCCACATATTTATATGAAATGACAAAGCTTAATATAATGTTTAATACCACTTAAGTGACAAGAAATGCACTGAAAAATACCCTATGGGTTAGGGTTAAAATTTCAAAACTAAATTTGATTATAAAAGACAAATATGAGCAGGGAAAATTTTAAGAACCCCCCCTAAATTTATAAATATAATAAATGGGCGAATCTCCATGGTATATAGGAAAAATGGAAGGCGATTTTATCAATAATATAATATGTATATATAATTTTTTGGCGAATCTCTCACCAGGCATGGCGAATATTTTACTCAATTATAAAATCTTGTAAGATCTTGGCGAGTCTTTCACTAAATAATAAAACTTTGTAAAGTCCCAGTGAATCTTAGCATAGGCTACATGCTGGTTTAACTCCCCCATTTAAATAGGCTACATTCCAGGTGAATACCATGGGTCAATACCATGTGCCATTTTGGTGAATACCATGGGTCAATACCATGTACCATTTTTATTTTTATTAGAGTATTTTACTCAATTAAAAAATCTTGTAAGATCTTGGCGAGTCTTTCACTAAATAATAAAACTTTATAAAGTCCTAGTGAATCTTAGCATAGGCTACGTGCTGGTTTAATTCCCCCATTTAAATAGGCTACATTCCAGGTGAATACCATGGGTCAATACCATGTGCCATTTTTATTTTTATTAATTCTAATATTAGGGTTAATAATGGTTTTTAGCATGGTATTAATAACAATCTAGTCCATGGTATTTGTCCCATAGTATTTTGGCCATAATTTTCACCTAAATATAACCCATTTTTTGAGTGTTCGTAAATATAAGGTGACTTATGGAGTAAATATAAAAAAAAATGTTTTATTTGTTTACCATACCTCTCGTTTATTTATATTTTTATTAATTTACCATACCTCTTTTACAAATATGGTATTTGGCCCATAGGATTCACTTAAATAAAACCTCTTTCTTGAGCCTTCATAAATAGAAAGAGGGTTATGACTAAATATAAAAAAAGGTTTATTTATTTACGATACGTCTAGTTTATTTATATTTTTATTTATTTACCATACCTTTTGAGTAAGTATAAAAAGACGTTTTATTTATTTACCATACCTCCACTTTACTTATATTTTTATTTGTTTACACCCTTACATGTATATAAGGTGACTTATGGAGTAAATATAAAAAATGCTTTATTTATTTACCATACCTCTCATTTATTTATATTTTTATTAATTTACCATACCTCTTTTATAAATATGGTATTTGGCCCATAGGATTCACTTAAATAAAACCTATTCTTGAAAATGGGCGAATGGATTCACTTAAATAAAACCTATTCTTGAAAATGGGCGAATGGAAGGTTGTAAGTCTTAATTTGAAGGGCTAAATTTACCTTTTTTACCCTCTCCCTTAAAATAAGGTGGGCTATTTGAGGTGATTTGTAAAAATGTACTATGACACAAAATATTTGCCCATTAAAAATTTAAAACCCCTTAATTTCGCCAAAGGGCGAACATTCGCCCCTAAAATTATCCTTGAATATGAGCCAAAAAAAATAGAAAATGACAAAGTTGAAGTAGTTCTCTAGTGAGGAATGCCTATGCTTATAAGAAAACCATTTCCACAGACTATAACCTAATATAACATAAAAGGAAATCGAAATAATTTTTCAATAAACACACTTTATATATCATAGTTG
Organism: Pinus tabuliformis; assembly: GCA_031772625.1. Classification (NCBI taxonomy): domain Eukaryota; kingdom Viridiplantae; phylum Streptophyta; class Pinopsida; order Pinales; family Pinaceae; genus Pinus; species Pinus tabuliformis. Next base: position 682,166,697 of record CM062811.1, read on the forward strand.
TTGCATAAAAAACCAAGAAATGCCACTAACCTTAATGTTAGAAGAACTAACTGATTGGAACGTAACCAATTATCAGAGAACTTATTACATGATCAGACTAAGGGTTTTAGGAAAAATTAAATGGAGAACTAAAAAATACTAAAAAGTAAAATATTCAGCAAGGGTTCACAAAAACGTCGGAAGAATACCTTTTGAGACAATGTAATTGTGAATATGAGAAAATCAAGTAAGTTGTTTGCACGAGCAATTTTTTTCTACAAGAAGTTAAAAAAATTCAATAATCGCTATAGAGGCGGAGTGTGTCCAAATGAAAATGAAAAAATGAATTCACATAGTGGTTGATGAGGTTGTCTATGGAATATGTAATAAACACTAATTGAATGTTAACCAAATATTGTTCAGTACTTAATAAACACAAATGATCCTAGGGTTAAATCGTAGTCTCAATTCATTTGTAAGGTTAAGACATGCAACTTTAATTATATCCCAAATCACTTGAACAATATCGAGACCATCATACAAACATACCACATATAATTTGAAAATAAACAAGTTGTGATATATAATAACCATGTGGATTGTCTAATGCACTATGTTTATTGTGAGGTTTTCATAAGAAAAAATATAAGTTGAGGTGTTACCTCATTGTTAGGTCCCTATAATACTAGTGCGTTCTCCTTATTGTTATTGTTAACCTAGACCCCTATTTTTATCATTGTGCCCATGTATCCCCCATGTTGTTATTATTGTGCCCTTACATTATTATTGTTATGTAGGCTCTGATTATATTGCGACCCCTTAGACTCCTATGTATACCGAGGAGGTATTATCATTTGTATCATCCAATAATTATTCATTTATGTGATATAAAATAGGTTCCCCCTTGAAGAGGCTATTTCTCAAGCTGTTGATCTATCTTTTCTTATATTTTGTGAGCTCGCTGCATAACATTTGGTATTAGAGCTTTGAATTCTAGGGTTTTTCTTCTTCAAAAAGGTCATCCTGGAATTTTCCTAATAACTTTTTTTGTAATGCTTTAGAATATTAAATTGAAACCACGCCGAGCATAGATATTAGTAAACATTGTGTACGAATTTCAGATCTTTTTTCACTACATTTTTGGAGATATGATCCAAGAAATTTAGCCTTTTTGCAGGATCTAGAATTCCATCTCAAACAAGTGACCTAGGGAAAATAGTCATAAGTTTCTCTACAAGAATCAGATTTGAATTTCATAAAATGTCACTAAAATAGACGAAATTTAGTTTTTGATATATCATTTTCAGGGCCAAAGGTCGAAACAGGGACACATGACACTTCATAAAATTTCGCTCTACTGAACGAGTCTATAATTTGGTCATCATGGGAGATTGGGTATAACTCTTTCTTGAAGAATCCAATATTAGTCTGACTTATGGGGTTGTAAATAAGACTTAGAGTACTACCACAAGAAGTAATTTCAAACCTTAGAGATATGAAATTACAAATGTACAATAGTTTCAATATCAAGCTCCTAAAAAGGAATAAAAATGTGTGTATTTTTTTAAATTTTGCATAACTTTTATTTGAAAAATCAAATTGAAGTGATCCATAGGGCGTAGTGAAGAATATATTTCATTTTTTGATTACAAAATTCCTTGAAATAAAAAAATGGACATACTTAGTAAGAAACCAGAAATATCTTCCATGACACATGAAGAAGAGGAAGAAATGCAGCATGATATATCAAAATTTTGAGATGAAGTGCAACAAATTTTGCTCTTGCAAAAGGTAGCAAAAAATGAATTGGAATCCATGATGAATGTTAAGATATATGGTATAAAAAGGGACATGGGATTTTTGAGTGATGGTTTAAAAGAAGACATGGAAGCAATGATTAATGTCAAGATAGAAGAGTTGAAGGAAGGTTTGGCAAAGTTGCTAAAAGAAAGCCTTCCCAAGGGTGACAAGGTAATCCATGGAAATATTGATGAAGACAAAAGGAATATGAATTATGATTTTAGAGACTCCAATGTTTGTTTTAAAAACCACCAAACTCCATAGATCGATACACGGAAGTTTGATGACAAGGATCTGGAATCATGGATACTATAGATGGAATAATGTTTTGATCTCCATGATGTGAACCACACACAAAAGGTATGCATTGCATCTTTATATTCAGAACTAAATTAGTTTGTGTTGTATTGATGGATTTGTTCTCTAAACCACTTGTCAGTTGATCAATTTCTATAGAGGAAATGATAACACATTATGAAGATACAAAGTGAAACAATTGCTTTAGCCAATTGATAAATCTTAAAAAAAGGGTTCAATGGCAGAGGAGGACATCCAAAAATTGAATTTCAAGGTAACTCATATTCCATAGGAGCATAAGATTGATATCTTCATAGGGATTTTAAAGGATAGCATCCAACATGAGGCTCATATTTGGGAACTTGTTTCATTAAAGAAGGCATTCAGGGTGGAAAGAAAATTTTAAAGAAAAATTATGGCAACAAGGAATTATACCACTTACAACTATAAAGATGGAAGTGTTGCTACTCCTATACTTCCAAAACCTACAAGGTTGACACCACAACAATTGGAGGATAAAAGAGAAAAAAGAATTTGTTATAGTTGTGATAGTAAATACACTAAAGGTCATAAGTGTGTTGAGAAGAATTTTTTCTACATAGATTGTGAAGAGGAGGAAGAAAAGGAACAAGAAACATGAAAAGAGAATGATATACACCAGGAACCAACCCTAGAGAAAGAAGAAATGAATCTGACCATATCTTGTAATGCATTGGCAGAAATTACCACTCCTAAAACTCTCAAGATAGAAGGATATACCAAGAAGAAAAAGGTAACATTGTTGATTGATTTGGATAGTACCCATAATTTTATTCATTGTAAGATAGCAAAGGAATTGAATTGCTTCCTATATCCAGCACTAGAGTGTCAAGTGATGGTTGCAAATGGAGAAACTATAAATATCTCTAGAAAGTGCCATAATATCAAGCTAACCATGGGGGACTATGTATTGAAGAAATGCTTTCCATTCCAAAGGGTGGTGTTGATGTTGTGCTAGGAGTCCAATGGTTACAATATTTGGGGATGATAGTTGTTAATGTTCATGAAATTTCCTTGATTTTTTATGGGAAGGAAAGCAAGTTGAATTTAGGGGTATCATAGGTAAACTAGGAAAGATAATCATCTCTAATGGCATGACAAAGCTTCTTAAGAAATAAAAACATGGCATAATTTGACAATTACGCTCACTAGAGGTTCAAATATCGAAATCATTTATTTCTCCACATCTTGAAAAAGTCTTGGACAATCATTTTGAGGTATTTGAGAGTCCCGAAGGCCTCCCACATATTATTGATCATGATCATGCTATTCATTTGATTCTAGGAAGTATTCCTCCAAACATCAGACCTTACGAATATCCCTATAGTCAAATGAGTGAAATTGATCGTATGGTTGTAGAAATGGTAGAGGCTGGTATAATTCAATCTAGTCAAAGTTATTTCTATACTCTAGTAGTATTACTACACAAGAAGGATAGATCTTGGCGTATGTATCCAGATTATAGGGAACTCAACAAGATCACAATTAAAGATAAATTTTCCATTCCTTTCATTGATGAATTGTTGGATGAATTACATGGAGAAATTTACTTCACCAAGTTGGATCTTCGTTCAGGATATCATCAATTAGAATAAAGATTGAAGACATTATGAAAACAATATTCAAAACTCATGAGGGTCATTATGAATTTTTTATCATGCTTTTTGGCCTTACTAATGAACCTTCCACATTTCAAGGTTTGATGAATTCCATTTTCAAACCCTTCCTTAGAAATATTGTGTTAGTATTTTTTGATGATATACTAATATACAACAAGACTTGGAAGGATCATGCTCAACATGTTGATAGGGCGATCAAACTATTGGAGGAGAAACAATCATATGAAAAAACCTCCAAATGTTTCTTTATAGTACATGAGGTGGAATATTTAGGTCATATTGTATCTCATTAGGGTGTTAAGGTAGACCCTAATAAATTTAAAGCCATTAAGGAATGGAAAATCCCCACAACCATAAAGCATCTTCGAGGACTTCTCAGGTTGAAAAGGTATTATCGCAATTTTGTTAATAATTATGGGAGAATAGAAGCACCTCTAACAACATTACTGAAGAAAGATGCATTTTATTGGACTCCAAAGAAACTAAGGCCTTTGAACATCTTAAAGAGGAAATATGCCAATAACCTATCTTAGCTATGCTAGACTTCACAAAAACCTTTATTGTGGAATGTGATGCCTCGAGAAATGGAATTGGTGTTGTTTTAATGCAATAAGGAAGACCTGTTTCTTTTGAAAGTCGTACAATCAAAGGAAAGTATTTACACAAACCTATTTATGAGAAGGAAATGTAGGAAACACTACATGCACTAAAGAAATGGAGACCTTATCTAAAGGGAAGACATTTCAAGTTAAAAACATATCATGATAGCCTTAAATACTTTTTGGAACAAATATTATCTTCATAAGAGAAGAAAAAATGGGTTACGACTTTGAAATAATCTACAAAAAGGGACACAAAATGTTATTGTAGATGCACTCTCAAGAAAATATGAGGATGTGGAAGCATTTCTTTATGAAATTTCTATTATCTAGCCTAATTGGATAACTAAAGCAAGGGATGAATGAAATAATGATGAAGATGTATGGACACTCATTCAAAATTTGCAACAAGATCAAAATACAGCTAATACATTTAGATTGAAAAGTGATTCATTATGGTACAAATATTTCTTGTATCTTTGTAAGAATTCCCAACTCAAATAAAAGATTCTTTTGGGATTGCACACCTCCCCCTTAGGAGTGCACTCAATATTTTTAAAAACTTACCACAAGGTGAAGAAGGATTTTTTTTGGGATGGCCTTAAATGTGATATTCAGAATTTTGTGGAAGAATGCTTGGTTTCCCAACAAAATAAAGTTGAGACAATTAATACCATAGGTTTGTTAAAACCTTTAGCCATTCTAGGTTAGCATTTGGAGGAGGTCTCAATGGATTTTATCACAGGTTTACCCAAGTTTGAAGAAAAGAGTGTCATCATGGTGGTTGTTGATAAAATTACCAAGTATGCACACTTTTCTACATTATCTCATCCTTTTAAAGCCAGTAAAGTTGCTACTGCATTTATGGAAACAATTCAAAAGCTACATGGAAACCAAAATACTATTTTAAGTTACAGACATCCCATTTTCACTAGAAATTTTTGGTCAAAATTATTTTCTTGTCTTAGTAATCAATTAACTCATAACTCATCTTATCATCCTCAATCTGACGGGAAAACAGAGATAGTGAAAAAATGTTTGGAAGGATATCTCCATTGCTTTATATATGATAAACAAACACAATGGGTCAAGTTGTTACCTCTATCTGAATGGTGGTATAGCACTTCCTTCCATAATGCAGCAAAAATGACCCCATTTATGGCACTTTATGGATATCATCCACCATCCTCACATCATCTTTAAGGGAAAATTATAAGGTTCAAGTAGTGGAAGATCACATTGAGGATCAACAAAAAGTTCTCCAACTATTAAAGGATAACGTCATTCTAACACATTATCGAATGAAAAAATAGGTATACCAACACCACAGTGAAAGAACTTTTGATGTAGGCAACTAGGTAATTTTATGGCTATGATCATTTAAACAAATTCCCCTCAAGAAAGCTAAGAAGGATAATAAATTATCATCCAAGTACTATGGTCCTTAAAAGGTGTTGCAAAAGATTGGTACTGTGGCATAAAAATTGGAGTTTCTTGCATCTTCCCGAGTACACTCATTTTTCCATGTTTCATACTTAAACAAGGTTATCGGTGACAAGCTCCCAATTCAAATGGTGTTTCTAGAACTTGATGAAGAAGGAAAAATCATGTTTGAGCTTGAAGAAGTCACAAAAAAGAGAGCTCGACAACTAGAAAATTAATTAATTTCATAGTATCTCATTAAGTGGAAGAAGTTACCTGCTGAATATTCCACATGGGAGGATGATAAATTTTATACAAAAGCATCAGGAACTACTCAAGCATTGACGACAACACTTTTTTGAAGGAGATGGGCATGTTAGATCCCTATATTACTAGTGTATTCTCATTATTGTTATTGTTAGTGTAATCCCCTATTGTTTTTTTATGCCCATGTATCCCCCATGTTGTTATTGTTTTGCCCCGTAGAAGACCACTATTACTACTGTTGTTCCCTTACATTATTATTGCTATGTAGCCTCTGATTATATTGTGACCCCTTAGACTCCTATATATACCAAGGAGGTCTTATTATTTGTATCATCCAATAATTGTTCATTTATGTGATGTAAAGGAGGTTTCCTCCTTAAAGAGGCTATTTCTCAAGTCGTTGATCTATATTTTCTTATATTTTGATAGTTTGTTGCATAACGCTCATTCTATAAAATAATTAAATAATTATAAGGTGATAAGGAACAAAAACCTATTTAATCACAATGTTGAAAGTAGAACAATAAGGAAATTAACCCTTTTGTAAAAAGTAATGTAATATAATATTAGAGTGCATCAAGGGTCTTTGCAACATTGTTGATGTAATATGAAGAAATTATGAGTTGGAAAATATATATATATATATATATATATATATATATATATATATATATATATATATATATATATATATATATATATATATAATAACTTTTGTGCTTAGTGATGTATGTGGAAATGATTTCAAATATCGTACTAGAGCTAGCACTTGATTAAGTTACAAAATATATTCATACTATGAACAAGGACAAGGAATGATAAATTTTTATTGGAAGCCTTATTAGTGTTAAAGGAAGAACCTTGCAAGCCAAATTGTCTATGTTGATGATACTTTTCTAACATTCATTATAGTAAAAGTGTTAGAGTTGAAGAGCTTAAAACCATAAATTATGAGTTGGAATATACATATATATATATATATAATATATATATATATATATATATATATATATATTTATAATTTTGTGCTTAGTGATGTATGTGGAAATGATTTCAAATATCGTACTAGAGTTAGCATATGATTAAGTTACAAAATATATTCATACTATGAACAAGGACAAGGAATGATAAAATTTTATTGGAAGCCTTATTAGTGTTAAAGGAAGAACCTTGCAAGCCAAATTGTCTATGTTGATGATACTTTTCTAACATTCATTATAGTAAAAGTGTTAAAGTTGAAGATCTTAAAACCTAGTTAGAACTAACACTCAATCATCAAAAGAAGTGTGTAGAAAGACCATAGGTAGTCATAAGCAGTGAGTTAACATAAGCAATCATTGCATTTGAATGTTAATTAGAAATTGACATCACAAAATAATTATGTTATATATATATATATATATATATATATATATATATATATATATATATATATATATATATATATAGTGCATTCAATGTATAAGGAGGTCCATTACAAGTGGTATCAGAGCTATAGGTTATACGCTGGGCATTTTATGGGTCCTAAACTAAAACAATTATATTTTTTTATGTTATGGTCATAATCAAAAGATTGTTAGGAAAAGTTTAAAGTATGGCTAGAGAATATAATGGGAATACATCCATAGGATGACTTAGAGGTGGTGAGAATTGGATATTATAATTGAATGATGGGAGGAGGTCTCGTAATATAAAAATCTAGAATCTAAAATCTTGTAAATAATGTATAGCTTGAAGGAAAATTTAGATAAAATAAAGGTCAATCAAGAAAAAATATCTAAAGCTAAGGATGAAAAGAGGATATTAATGGCTATTTATTGAGGAAGCTCGAAGAAGATAGAGCTAATAGGAAATAATAGAAACTCATAAGACAAGATTTAGGAGTGAATTCAATGATACAACTAAGTTTATAACTTCTAGTGAATTTATGACCCATGAGTATGATGATGAAAATGAACATAAATGAGCATAGCCACAACTTCTAAATATTTCAAAATATTTTGTGGTCTACAAATATCCAATAAGTTTCATGGCCAGGTTGGAAACAAACCAGTTGATTGGTAAAGAAAACTTATGGTATTTTGATGACAAGGCTAGAGAATTCCATGAATTAAGATTGTGATAGTCCACCATGCATGCATTTTTAAATAAGTTTATGAGTTTGTTGAGATGATTTGAAATGGAGCAGATTAGTAATGTTGTGCTAAATCTCTATTCAGAATAAAAACCCAAGATGCTTATCATTTGTTTATAAATCTCTTAAGGATTCACATTATTTGCTTAATTAACTGATTCCCATGAGAGTTTATTATGTAAATGTTATAAACAATTTAACATAAAAAATATGCTAAAAAATAGCAAAATAACAACAAAGAACATCAAGATACATAACACAACACAAATATTTGATGAGGAGTTCACCCCTCCTGGGCTACGTCTCCTTGGTCCAGCTTCCAATGCTTGGGCCTCTCATTATGCTCAGAATTACAACAAAAGTGTGTTTATAATGCTCAAATGCCTCTGAAATATTTCTCAATGAGTTTAGAATGCTCAAAAATGGTTATCTAGCCTCTTTTTGCATCCAATTTTGATACAAACCGAGGAAGGCATGACTTCTCCTAGTTCTCCCACTATTTGTTCCACAAATTGCTCCAAAACTGGCAGAAAGCCCCATTTTTGCTCCAAAATCTGCGAACCGTGTGAATATTTCATCGTGACATGGGTCATAACTTGTCGAATGTGTCAAAAATCACAATCGAAAAAAGTTTGGCGGGTTGAAGGTCTTGTTAACATGACGACAATGTTGCGATAGCGATATCGCGGACTTACTGGGAGTATTAACTAGAATATATAAAATATCGCGTCCGAGAAGTCCATTGCAAATCATAATTTTGCGTTTATTGTCGGAACCATTGCAAACACAACCCTTTTCTACAATTGCGATATGCGATAAATCACATTGTAATTGAGCTTCATCGGGGGCCGATTCTATAATACTCATCCACCTGTGATATGTGATTGCGATTAGATTGCATCGCAACCTGTCTGCGCCAGGGCCGATTTCAAACATCTTTCTACCTATGACTGTGATTTGTGACATGTAGGGGCCAATGGTGGCCTGCCGCTTGGCATCTCCTCATTTGTCGAAAGGCTTTGCCACGTCATTCAATCTTGCCACATAGACAAGTCAAAATTTAACATTGACTTGCTCTAACTTCTGTATATGAGCTTGGATTTGAGTGTCATTCACACCGTTGGAATTAGAATGATGAGCTCTTCGATCTAAAGCTAATTTTAACAGAATTCTAACACTTTGAGTTTTGAGCATAAACTCGAGCACCTGATCACTCCTCCCCACTAGAAGCCTTTTGGACCCCAAAAGATTATATTCAGTTATTGAACAGATGAGAGTACTATTCCCTCACTTTCCCCTGTTCAATTCATTTTTCTTTTGATGGATTTGTACCTTTGATACCCACTCAAAGATAATCAAAATTTCCCCTCTTTGATGACCTCATTCTTTTGTCAAGCATGTTGTCCTGCTGAAGCTCATGAAGAAATTATGGAGAAAAATCTTCAATTGATGGAATTTTTACACTTTCTCCTTGATCTTCAATCAAAGGAGGCTCACACAATCTCAAATTTTCAACATTAGCAACATAATAAATTTTCATATATGAAGGCAAATCAAGCTTGAGAGCATTATTATCAATATTTTCCAGAATTTTAAATGGACCATAACAGATTGGTTTCATCTTTTTACCTTCACCTTGAAGCCTTTCCTTGCTAATGTAGAGCCAAAATTCATCACCTACTTGAAACTGATGATCCACATGATGCATATCATGCCTTGAGTCTTTTCTAGTTTTTCTTGAACTGTTTGGTGAATCAAATGATTTTTCTCAATGAATTTCTTTTCAAGGTCTATGTATTTATGTCCATATACAACTACATCCTTCTCAAAGATGAAACCAAAGGTGATTTAGGCAAATAACCAAGACATGGCTCAAAAGGCAAAGTTAGCGTAGAAGAGTGTTTTGCTGGGTTATAAGCATGCTGAATATAATGCAACTGTTCATCCCACAACTTAGGATATTTGCTGCATTATCCTCTTAGCAAATGAATAACTCTCCTATTAACCACTTCAGTTTGACCATCCATTTGTGAATGGAAGGTTGTACTTTTCTTCAACTTGGTGTCCATCAAGTTCCATAAACTTGACCAAAAATTCCCAACAAATCGAGAATCACGATCACTTATAATAGAAGTAGGTAATCCAAAATGAACCCATACATTTTGAAATAAAAGTTGAGTTGTTTGTTCAACTGTAATTTGTTTTTTACAAGGAATTAATATGCACATCTTATTGATCCTATCCACTACTATGTACAAATAATTATGATTTTTCTTGATAAAGGAAGACCTCCTACAAAATCCATAGAAACACTCTTCCATGGATGTGAAGGGACTTGAATTGGTGTGTACAATCCTAGTTTCCTATTACTAGGCTTACTGATTGCACACAATGGACAACATCTGATAAAACGTGACACACTTTCAAGCATACGAGGCCAATAAAAATAACTCTGAAGATTTTCCATTGTTTTACTTACACCTAAATGTCCAAAAATAAGAGAAGCATGCACTTCCCTTGTGACATTTACTCTCTCTCCCTGTGGAACACAAATTTTACCCAAATGATATAACATATTATCATATATATGGTAGTCTATTTCCTCAACTTGGTGGCCTTGACTTAAGTTTGAATATACCTCTTGAAAGTCAACATCATGTGCATATTGTTCAACATAACTTTCAGGCAAAACAAAATTATTCTTGAGTAAAATGGCTACACTAACAACCGGTCTAGAAAGAATATCCCCAACTCTATTATAAATACCTTTCCTGTACCTCATTACCAAGTGGAATTGCTGTAAGAATCCCATCCAACGAAGGTGCCTTGATTTCTACAATTTTGTTTGAGATTGCAAATATTGCAAAGGTTGATGGTTAGTGTGAATAATGATTTCTTTTCCCATCAAGTAATGCTTCCATTTCTTCACACTTTGCACCAGTGCATAAATCTCTTTATCGTATGTATGATAGTTAATAACAACACCATTAAAAATTTCAGAATGAAATGAAATGGGCTTACCTTGCTGTAAAATAACTACACCCATGGCATAGTCACTTGCATTTGTTTGTATTCCAAATGGTTGTTTCAAATCCGGAAATGCTAAAACTGGGGCTGAACTGGTCTTTTGTTTTAAAGCATTGGATGCTTTTTGTTGTTTGCCTCCCCCATAGAAGACAAATTTCATGCTGGTCAAAGCATGTAGTGGAGCTTCTATGGAAGAGAAATTGGCAATGAAATTCCTCCAGTATTGCGCTGCTCCTAGAAAACTACTTACTTCTGTCATTGATTTGGGTATTGACCAATTCACAATGACCAAAACTTTACTCTTCAACTCACCTCCTCCAACTATGTGGCCCAAATACACTAAGGAAGTTTTCCCGAATTTACGTTTAGACATATTAAAAAATAACTGTTCCTTTTTCAAGACATCCAAAACTTTCCTCACATTCTTGATATGCTCTTCTCTTGATTTGTTGAATATCAAAATATCATCTAAATAGACAATTGCAAACTCATCAAGAAAGGATCTTAAGACATCATTCATGACTCTCATGAATGTAGCTAGAGCATTGCAAAGACCGAAAGGCATAACCATCCACTCAAACAATCCCTGTTTGGTTTTAAAACCAGTCTTCCAAATATCCTCCTCAGTTATTCTAACTTGATGATATCCACTTCTCAAGTTTAATTTAGTGAAATATTTTGAATTCTTCAACTGATCTAGCAAATCATCAATTCTGGGCTATTGATTCTTTATGGTAATTTTATTCAAAGCTCGATAATATACATGCATGCGCTAGGTTCCATATTACTTCGGTACCAAAACAATTGGTGAACCACATGGCGAAGTAGAGGGAAAAATTACACCTTTATCTAACAATTCTTGGACTTGTTTTTTAATTTTTAAACTTTCCATAATTGACATTTGACGCATACCGGTGTTTGGGAGTGGAAAATCTTGCTATAGTTGAATTTCGTGCTAAATTCCCCTTTTTGGTGGCAATCCCTTTGGTTCTTGAAACATGTCCCCATATTGATTGACCAAATCAACCAATTCAGCTTTCAGCTTCACGTCATAGCCTGCAAAGGATTCATGCTCTGTGTCATTCTTCTGGTTGATCATAAGTAGCATAAGACTCTTGTTGGAATGGAACAGTCGCTTCATTTTCCCAGCCCTTGCCAAAGACAGATTAAGATTTCTACGATGGGCTCTCATAATATACTCCACTCCATCATTGAAAAATGACAATATTTCTCAAATCTATGGAAAACAACTTTCCTGTCATACATATATGGACTTCCCAACACAATTCCAGAAATATCACGACACTACGTCTAATTCAACTTCATCGATGAAATTGGCAGTAATTGAAAACCTGAAAACACATTTCAATGTGACCTGAATATCGGCATCCTTAGTTATACAACCCAAAGGATAGAGTTTATGATGAGGCATGGTTTCAAGATTTAATTTCTTCACCAAATATGTAGAAATTAAATTTGCCTGGGATCCATTGTCAAACAACGTATTAATCTTGGTGTGTTTGGAAATAACTTGGATGTGGAACAACTCAATTATGTTTCTTCATTTGAAGCATTGTTAGAATTTTTTTTGTGATGTTGGTTGCCACAACTTCCTCTTTGCTTGCTTTTTCCATGGCTTTTCCTTTAGTGACTATGGCTGCAATCTTTGTTTCATCACCTAAGTCAGAACCCAAGTCTTGTTGTACAACAACATTTTTCTTGTGTTTCATGTGATCTTCGCCGAAAAATCTTTTTAAACGTGTTTCCCTTTATTGTTAAATTTCTTCAGTCTTAATTCAGGATGAATCTTCCAACAAAGTGATTCATCATGGCCCTCTTTGGGACAATTCTTGCACACGGGTTTCTCCCCTTATTTCTTAATAGAAGCATTTTTTTTTTCCTTTATATTTCTTTCCTTTTTCACCACTCTTGAATGGCTTCTTCTTACCTTCTTCTTGTACATTTTTCCCTCTTTCTTCGAGGTGTGTAGCTTGAACATAGACCTCATCAAGATTCTTGGGATTAAACATAAGAATGATGTATCGAAGATAGCTATGCAAACCTCCTATTTATGTCAACAAAGTATCTTGTGACTGCAAGCCTACTCATAGCATAAGAGCTCTTCCCCTAAACTGTTGAGTATACTCTTGCACATTTTGACCTTTTAATTGTCTGAAAATTTTCCAATTCATGATAGCTTTTTAGATATGAGCTAAACGGTATAATTGTCTTTTTATAGCAGCAATGAAATCATACCAAGTAATAGAGATCTTACCATGTTTTTTGATCTCATCTTGAGTCCTTACTTCCCACCAAATGAGTGTTTTACCCTCCATTCTCAATGAAGCCAACTGAATTTTGATATCATCCTCTTGAAGGTTCTGAATTTTACAATACATCTCTAACTGATGAATCCAATTATCAAGCTTCTCTACATTCACTTCACTAGTATACATGGGCAACTAGAATTTAACATCAAGTTTTAAAAACAGTGATTTACCAGTTCCTTTTGAAGAATGATGATGAGTATAAGGGTTGTATTAGTGGAAGAGTGTGAAGATGCTTGTCAAGAAGAGGATGAAGAAGATGGTGGAGAGGGTGGAGGTTTGTCTCCATTCCCATTACCTCCTTCTCCATTACCTCCTCCTGAAGAGCCTTCTCCTTTGGGAGGTTTGGAACTTTCTCCTTGCAACCTGCTATTCCTATATTCACATAGGACCTTCACCATCCTTGTCATATCAAAGAAATCCTTTCTGAAGGCCTTCTCATCTTCTGTCATGGTAGGTTATCCTTCATGAGATATGGTCTCTGAAGACTCAACTGCAACTTCTACAACTTGAGGATGTACTAGTGTAGAAGACTTTGGCAACCTTGCTCTTCTTCCACTTGACCCAATGTCAGGGCTTCCAACCATCTTTCCTTCACCTCTTTTGAGTTTTAACCTTATTAGCATGACATACAATTGCAAATAATTAAATCCTTCTTTGCAAAAGGAAATCTAGTAAGCAAAAACCAGTGCTCTGATACCAACTTGATCTGAAATGGAGTAGATTAGTAATGTTCTGCTAAATCCCCATTCGAAATAAAACCCAATATGCTTATCATTTGTTTATAAAGTGCTGAAGGATTCACCATGTTTGCTGAATTAACTGATTCCCGTGAGAGTTTGTTATGTAAATGTTATAAATAATTTAACATAAAACATATGTTGAATATCAGGAAAATAACAACAAAGAACATCAAAATACAACACACAACACAAAGATTTGATGAGGAGTTCAACCCTTGTGGCCTACGTCTCCTTTGTCTAGCTTCCAATGCTTGGGCCTCTCTATTATGATCAAAATTACAACAAAATTATGTTTACAATGCTCAAATGCCTCTGAAACCTCTCTCAATGTGTTCAAAATGCTAAAAAATGGCTATCTAGCCTCTTTTTTCTCTTTTTTTTTTCTCCTAGTTCTCCCACTATTTGTTCCACAAATTGCTCCAAAAATGATAGAAATCCCCATTTTCACTCCAAAATCTGCTAACCGGGTGAATATTTTACTGCACTGTGGGCCATAGCTTGTCAACCATATCACAAATCACAATTTTTGAAGTTTAGCGAGCTAAAGTTATTATTAACAAGATGACGATGTTGCTATAATGATATCGTGGACCCAACGAGATTATTAACTGGAACATATAACATATTGCGTCCAGGCAGTCCATCGCAAATCGTGATTCAACATTTATTGTCAGAACCATCACAAACATAAACCTTTTCTTTGATTGCGATATGCGATAAATCACATCGCAGCCGGGCTTCGTGTGGGGCCGATTCTATAATACTCGTCCACCTGCGATATGTAATTGCGATTAGATCACATCGCAACCTGTCTATGCCGGGGCTGATTTCAAACATCTTTCTACTTGCAACTTCGATTTGTGAAATGTGGGGGCCAATGGTAGCCTGCCACATGGCGCCTCCTCATTTGTTGAAGGGATTTGCCACGTCATCCAATCCTGCCATGTAGACAAGTCAAACTTGAACTTTGACTTTCTATAACTTCTGCATACGAGCTCGGATTTGATTGTCGTTCACACTGTTGGAATCAGAATGGCGAGCTATTTGATCTGAAGCTGAGTTTTATAGAATTCTAACACTTTGATTTTTGAGCATAAAATTGAGCACCTGATCATGAGATGTGTACCATATTTGGAGGAAAAAGCCAAAACAAAGAGTTTCATTAGATGTTTTCCATTTTCATATAGGGAGAGGACCGTGTTTGATAATCCAAGTAACATGGATGAGACTATAAGGAAGTAAAAATTTTGTTTTGATTAGAACCAAAATAAAGGTAAAAGATTTAAGGTTTGGATGGTGAAGAACCATGAGAAGTTCAATACTTAGGAAAAGGGGTTTAAGAATGTTTCCTTTTCAATCAATTTAAAAGGTAATTAAAGGGGGAATTACTATAGAAATGTGAACTAACAGAAAAACCGAGGATAAAAAGTTGGATAAGGGGATGGAGTAGGAAATAGGAGCTTTAAAGAAACAACTAGACCACTAATTAAATGTTGGGGTTACAGTGAGAACCATTTGTGGAGGGTTGTCCAGAAAATTCAGTAAATAAAAGAGAAACAATAAATAACTTGGAAGAAGCCTCTACAGTCAATGATATTTCCTATAATAGTTCAAGGATTAGTGTGCCATTGGATGGAAGACAAGACCATAGTAAAATTTTAGATAAAAATATTTTAGTATTAATAGATATTAGATCTAATTTAAGTTATATTTCCCTTACCACAATTTAAAAGTGTGAACATAAAAAGGAAAAATAGAATAGGCTCCAGTTAGTAAAATTAGCCACAACAACAAAAAGGAATGTTACATAAATAACCAAATACTATTTATTAAACCCAAATGGAACGAACACTCACTTAAGTCTGAATGTATAGCCTTTGGGATCATATGACATTCCTGTTTTGATGGGCTAGTTAGAATCTCATAGAGTAATTTTGAATTTCCTAGAAAAGTATTTCACTTGTGTCAACGATGAGGGAGAGGAATGTAGAGTTAAAGGAGTACCAAGAGAAATTTTTGTGATGTATATTTGTGCCTTTCAACTAATGAAATGTGCTCATTAAGGCTGCCAATTGTTCGTAGTTCAGGTTGAAGACATGTATGATAGGAAAAAAAGTTATCTTTAGAATACTACCCCAATAGAAAGGTGTATTTTCCGAACAAATACTAGGACTTACTCCCCGGAGAGGTATAAAATTCACTATTGATCTGATTTCTGGAGAATTTTCAGTATCCAAAGCTCCATATAGAATGAGTATTCCTACGCTAATGGAGTTAAAAATTAAGTTACAAGAGATACTAGATACAAAGTACATAAGGCCTAGTTTATCTTCTTGGGGTGCACTAGTTTTATTCATTAAGAAGAAATATGAGATTCTTAGGATTTGTATCAACTATAGGAAACTCAACCAAAAGAACATTAAAAATAAATATCCTTTACCCTGGATTGATAAATTGTTTTTCCACGTCCAATGAGCTTCAATATTTTAAAAAATTGATCTAACTTCTATATATAATCAAATTAGGAACAAGGATGATGATATATATAGAATAACATTCAGGACAAAATGGATGCCATGAGTTTGTGGTGGTGTCATTTAGACTCACTAATGCACCAATAACTTTCATGTGCATGATGAATATTGTGTTGAGCCCTTTTCTTCACAAATTTGTCATTATATTTATAGATGATATTTTGGTTTATGAAAAAAGTGAACGAGAACATGATCAACACTTTCATATTGTTCTTCAAAAACTTAGAGAGAATGATCTATATGCCTAGTTTAAAAAATTCTCATTTTACCATGGACTAATTCAATATTAGGGACATGTAGTGTCTAAGGAAGGGATTGTTGTGGATCCAAAAAATATTAGAAATATTACTAAAAGGTCAGTACCTAAAGATGTAATTGATATCCTATCATTTATGGGAATCATAGTTTATTATAGAAGGTTCATAGAAGGTTTCTCTAAGTTGGAATATTCAATTACTTCCTTACAAAATAAGGGGACAAAATTTGAATGAAGTCAGAAGTGTAATGATAGTTTTTAAAACTTAAGAAGTGACTAATGACCGCTCCTTCATAAAACTAGCTGATCCTAATAACCTTTTTGTTATATAGATGCTTATAAGGAAGAATTGGGAGGTGTTTTAATGCAACAAGGCCATGTAATTAGCTATGAATCTAGGAAGCTAAAGGATCATGAAAATACATATTCCACACATGATGTAGAGCTAATAACTATCATACATGCCCTAAAAATATGGAGACCTTATTTTATAGAATTCTTTTTTTCAGTGAAACACAAATAATGTTAGCCTTAAATACTTTTTTGACCAGCTCAATCTAAATGCTAGGTAAGCTAGATGGTTGTCATTCCTTAGTGAATGTGATTTTGAAATCGTACACATTAAAGGAAATGAAAACAAAATTGTTGGTGACTTGAGAAGAAAATCAAATCAAATCTATGTCATCTTAGAAACCAGTTGGTGGATAAACTTTGATAGAAAAGATTAAAACAACAAAAAAAATTGAATAAAGAAAATATGAAAATAAAAATAAAAATGCATAAAACTGAATTGTTACGTGAAGAGGAAATTTATTTTCCAGTAATTAATCAAGATTTGTTGTTATTCATAAATAATTTATTTTATTAATGATCAAAAATGAAAAATACGTGTTTTAGATGAATCACGTAAGAACCCAACAACTAGCCATCATGAGTATCAAAATTTGATAACTATGTTGAGAAAATATTTTTATTGGTCCAGCATGAAAATATATACATTAGAGTATCTGGCCAATTAATTAGAGTGCCAATAGGTGAAGTCATCCCATGAACACCTAACAAGATTAATGCAACCTTTTCCCATTCTAGAAGGAATACAATATCTATGGATTTCATTATTAGATTACCAAGAATTAGGAGATAACATGATTTTATAATGGTTGTGGTCGATAAAATGAACTAAGTTGCAGACTTTATTTCTATTAAATATACCTTTAAGGCTATTAATATAGCATAAATATTCATGAAAGAGATATTTTGACTCCATGGTATGCCCACAATTGTGATTTTAGACCATGATGCCAGGTTCACTTCAAAATTTTGGAAAGGACAATTTGAAGGTACAGGGACAAAATTAAACTTTATTACATATTATCATCCTCAAACAAATGGTCAAACACAAAGAACCAAAAAACCTTGGAAAATATGCTAAGAATATATGTTATGGATAGACCAACTAAGTGGAAAGATTAACTCCACTTGGTTTAGTTTTATTATAATAATGGATATCAAACTTCTTTGAATATGAGCCCTTTGTGGTACTATATGGAAGAAGATGAAAAATACCTCTAAGTTGGGACCATACTAAAGATTGGTTAATATTTGGACCATATATGTTGAAGGAGATGGAATAAGTTGTTAAATAGACCAAACATAATTTAAAAATATCGTAAGTGTTGGGTAATTTAATTGTTAGTTAAATTTATTGTCATTAAATTGACCAAAAGAACACAAATGGAATGAGCATAAAAGAATATAAACAATGCATCTAATTAAAATATGTAAAATGAATCATAAAAGCAACTAATTTATCTTTAAAAATGAAACATTAAAATGTATCTCATACTCATTAGGTGTCCATTCTAAAGTGCATGTGAGGTGGAAAGTTGAGAAAATTGTTGATCAAAAAGCAACCATATCAAAGTGAACTGTAATGGTATTCATTACATCAATAATAACCATAGTTTCAATCCTTAACATCCAAACCTCTACATTGAAGCATGAGCATAGATCCCAAACTTTTCACACCTTTTGAGAGGACAAGGCACTCCTATTTATACAAAAATGAAGATAAGTAACACATAAATTTAGATCCACAAATATTTGCTAGATCCAGAAATATCTCATGTGGTTACAACCATATGTTGACATTTAACAATTAGCATCTCTTCATATCCTCTGACAAATCTCACCTAGCTGTGATAGGAGAGACTTTTGAAAAACTTCTATGATTCTTCTCCATGAAATGTTCTTTATCAATGATCTCAAATCTTCCTCAAATCTTCAAAAGTTTTAAGATGAAATCAGAATTTGAGTCTTAGAGGTCAAGTATCACTATCCTGGAATCTTCAAATATGCCTACACACATCACAAAACTCATCCAACTTTTATATATAAGTGAATACATGTTATTTTTCTAATATTTAACCATAAAATCACTTAAAATACCAAAATAAATATATTGGAAAATCATATGTCTAAACGCATATTTGATCATGAAGATGGTCTTAGTGCATAGTTATGGAGTTGTGTAATATGGAAAATTCTGAAAAAAAGTGAAAGGAAAGAGGGTGAAATGAATTTTATTTTTGGGAGCCAACACCAAGATAAACAAAAGAGTTATGAAAACTTTAAAAGAGTTCAAAAGGAATTCAATTTTGGAGATCATGTATATTTTAAAATGAATCCAAATAAAAACACACAAACTTGGAAATGATGCCAATTTATCACTTAGCTATTATGTACCTTTTGAGGTTTTAGCCATAATTGGACAAATTTCTTATTAGTTCGCCTTTCAACAAACATAAATGTTAATAATGTATTTCATGTATCTTTGTTAAATAAATATGTGATGAGCCCCAAAAATGGGTAAATTTATGGGCTCATTTTGCCTATTATTCTTGATTAAGCCACCATTGTTCATAGTTTTATGCATGATTTTGAATATATTTATGTTAATTGATGAATGAGAATAGTCACTTGATCACATAAGTCTAATACATGCTTATTGCAGATTTTTGGACATCTTTTGGACCAAGGTCAAGCATTTATGAGCAAGTTGACAGCCAAATATGAAGGAACAGGTTGAGGATTTGTAGGAAGGGTGTCTCCTGCACTAAACGACACCTTCCTCGAGTTCTCCACCATTAGCTCGGAGTTCAACAGCCCACCAAAGTTGATTTCAAGGGGTAGCCGAGCAGGTTTTGTGAAGTGGCTGATTAACTGAAGTCTTGAATAGCCAAGCCCCTAAAGTCAAGGGGGACCGTTGGGAGTCCTCGTGTTGCATAAGTAGGAAGGCTTCAAGCCTTGATAGGTGAGCTATTGAATAGTTATTTTTCACACTTGAGTGTAGCTCTGCATTTCAGCTCATTTTCAAGCTCTTGCTATAAACGGTTTTGTGACATGACTATTATTTTTTGAGTAATGGAGATAAATTTCTCTTTGCACTAGATCTAAGCTTTCTTAGGGGGTTGTAGCTCTTGGGGTTGGGCCCAAACCAAGTGCCAGTACCTCCTTTGTGTACTTTTATGTGTTTTCCTTGCATTCATGGAATAATTTCTATTAGGTAGGTTAAGATCTTGCTTTGTTACTTAGGTTACTTTTGATGATTAAAATAGCTTTTAATGCTTTAGGTTGATTTGACAGTTTGGTAAGAGAAAAGATCTGCAAAAATGCCATCAAGAAATCCTTGATCTCATCTCTCCCTCCTTGGGACCATGAGCTGAGACCAAGGCATACTTGCTGCCACAAAAACACTGTTCTTGCCTTTCTATGCAATTACTAGTGTTAGATTTTTAGTTGGAAAAATTGATATCAATTGTACTTGCATGTTTAGATCTATTCTTGCTTAGTTTCCATACCTATCTTGCATGATTTCCTGTCTATAAACTTATGTTCATCATGTTTCTGGTTGTTAGGTCAAATTAGGTCAAAGTAGATCGATCTTTGGTTTTTCTAGTCTTCGTTCGATCAATTTTGAAAAATAGTGTGCAGAGTACCTGTAATACATTCTTACCTTCCCTTCCTCCATCATCCAACCTATTCCAGCCCCTAATCCAAGATTCCTACCCTCCATTTGCTACACTTTCCCGACTTGCCCTGATTTCTATATTTTTGTGCAACATTTCTTTCTCCATCCTTGAGAAAATCCAACTATCTTCATCACTTATGAGCTTCATTTACCAAGTCCCATACCTTTTAACAGCCTTATCCACCCTTCATTTCCACTCCCCCACCATATTTTCTCCATCAATCCTCTAAAATCCTCTTTCGGCTGTTCCTGTAGAACTTCCTGTAGAACCCCTGCAGACTTCCTGTAGAAGTTCACGTGAGCAGTTTTTCGAGATCTGATCATTGTGAAATTCTCTAGAAGGGTGTTAGGAACCCTTAGGCTCTCTTCTCACCTTCCAAATCTCCTGCAAGCATCCACTCCATTCCCTTTCACTAATCAACCTCTACATGGTCAAAAATAGTTAAAGCACATGCATAATAATTTTGCAAAATTACTCAAAAATATAAAAAGATGTTTGTTCTATATTTTACTTCAGAAGTAGCTTAGTCACATGCATGTTACCTTTCCAAGAGTCAATGGCATCCATTTCCGCAGCTTTCATCTCTTTTCTTGAACCAGTAGGATTAGTCGGTAAAACTAGGGTTTGCTAGGGTTTGCATTTCCTTTCAGCTTCCAGCTTCGTTTTGCAAGTAGAATAGCTTCTTTTGAGTTAGCTTTCGTCCATCACAGTTAAAAGCTTCTTCTAAGAGTTCATAGAAGTTGGCTTAAGCTCCTACTGGACTTGTGCCAGTTGATCAAGTGATAGCCTATGGCAAGAGCTAGTACTTGTGCATATAGCATCGTCGCTTCCAAGTTTGTTACGAAAAACCAGGTCGATAAAAGTAAAGAAGGGAGTCCCAGGAGTTGCAGCATCATTGCTGCAATACTAGATCCCTCCATTTTTTTGGTGTTGTTGCCAGGGAAGCGTCAGAGTATTTATGATTACTGCTTTTCTTCTATTTTCTACTGCAATCTTATGCTCAGTAGTTTATTTCAGCAAGAGTAGAGTAGTTGTTTCATTTCCATTCTGCAATTTTATTTTCGCAAAAGTAGATTAGAAATTTCCTGCTTTCATTTCATTTCAGTAAGTGTAGATTAGATATTTCCTGCTTTCATAGATTAGCATTTCCCTTCTGCAATTTCAATTCTGCAAGCGTAGATTAGCATTTCATTTCTACAATTTCAATTCTACAAGCGTAGATTAGTATTTCATTTATGCAATTTCATTTTAGAAGCATAGATTAGTCATTTCCTGCTTTCATTTCAATTCTGAAATCTTCATTCCAGCAAGCGTTATTTTAGTTAGTTGCAATTTGTTGTCCAATCCATTTCAGTTTTGCAGGTATAAGTAGAAAAAAGCAAAAAAAAAGAAGCAACCAAACATATTTCCTTTCATGCCTCATAGGAACAGAGATAATTCAGGAAAATTCTTACCCAACACCCCCACCACATCATTGAGTCACCCTTCTCTCTTCTTCAGTGGCAGTGATCCAGAAGAACCTATAGGTGAACCTCCAGAGATATACGAAGATCCTATAACAGAAGAAGAGCAAGAAAACATTCCTCCTGAGACCATGGAGGAACACAGAAACGGTATAGGAAATGAGGAGAGAATAGAGGGTACCTTTCCAATCCAAGAGACCAATGGGGACACAAAAATGAAAAACATAAGTCCCTTGGCCTTTCCTCACTTCCATGGATTGACCACTGAAGACCTTGATACCTTCTTGTTTGAGTTGGTTGTCCTTTGTCGAACTTATGACTATGCAGAAGACGAGAAAAAGTTGAAACTCTTTCCCTCTACCCTCAAGGATGCAGCACTATGTTGGTTCATGGGGTTACCTGGAAATAGTATCACAACTTGGACTCAGATGCAAAAATCATTTAACAACAAATACCGGGATTACTGTAGGTCAAAGGAAACAAAGGGAGAAATCTTTCAAATGACCATGGGAAGTGATGAATCTTTAGAAGACTATGAAGAAAGGTTCCAACTCAGTTATAAAAGGGTCAGGTGCACACTTGACCCATATTCTCTGAAGCTAGTTCTGCTCCGAGGAGTCCCCGAAGACCTTCTAAATACCCTCCATTTCTTCGCTGGGGGAGACATCTACCAAATACCTTATGATGATATAAAGACTGTGTTTAGAAACCATTCTAGGGCAGCCTAGAAAAGAGGTAGGGGGAGTCAACTATCAGCCAACACCACCTTTTCCAAACATGAGTTTCCAAACCAAATGGAAGACCTTAAAAGTGAGGTGAGATAGACCATTGCCATGCAAATGGACACCTTCAGAATCCAACAGAAGCAAGAGGAAGCTGAGAGGCCTTTGGCCATATTTTATCCCAGATGTACAAGGAAGCATCCTAGGAACGAGTGTCCACTACACTTCGTAGAGATATGCTTCGTTTGTGAGGAAAATCACCCTACAAACTAGTGCCAAACCTTACCCGGACTTAAAGCTATGTACCAAGGGGCTGATGGAGCCACTGAACCACTTTACTTCCTAAACCAAAGGAGGCCTCATGGACCCAGACCGTACTAGCGAGGGATGCAAGGGACATCCCAGAATTATTACAACCCCAACCAATCCACTCACCTACCTTCTTGGGCCCCCCCTGCTCATTCTTCCTGGTCTGCACCCCCTCCTTGGTCATACCCATCTCAATACCATACTCAACCTATTGCTCATTCGTTCCATTCTCATGTTGAGCCACAACCTCAGTGGAATGCACTTTAACAGGGGTGGAGGCCCCAGTACAACTCTCCTCCTGTTATTTTTCCTCCACCACCTAGTCAACCACAACCATTACCTCCTGGTCCTCCAAGACAACCCCAGATGCCTGCTCAACTGAACCCAAACCCCAATAACGGACAGGCCCAACAGGTATATACGGGTGAGACAACATGCCCTACCCATGCTGTGGAGATTCAGGAGATCAACCTATGATCTAGGAAGGTCCTCCTAGATAGCCAACCTCCTCCTAAGAAGGATGAGGAAGAAAAACAGGAAAGTGAACCTAAAGCCATTCCACCCTTTCCTGAGAGATTAAATGGAACCATGCAACCAAACCCAGAAGAGACTGAGCTCTTGGGAGAACTTAAACAATTATGTGTAAAAATACCACTTCTCCAAGCCATAAAAGATGTACCAATCTACAACAAATTGATCAAAGAGAAGTGTTTCAAGCACCCAGGCAGGCGTAAGAGAGATGCCTTGACTATCAATGTTATAGGATAATTGTCCGACTTGATGTTGGGACAAATAATCTGTCCAAAATATCTGGACCCTGGGAGTCCTGTAGTCGATGTCCACATTAATGACACCATAATACCCCACACCTTGATTGATCTAGGGGCTGCCATTAATGTGATGGCCAGGGACACCATGCTCAAACTCAACCTTCAGAGTTCTCTAAGAAAGACCTCGACAGTACTGCAATTAGCAGACCGCTCCACCGTGACCCTCGAAGGGATTGTGGAAGATGTCATGGTCTCCGTTGATTCTTGGGAGTACCCTGCAGACTTCTTGGTCCTTCAGCCAAAGGAAAAACTCATTGGATACCCCCTCATTTTGGATAGGGCTTGGTTAGCTACTGCAGATGCTTACATCAGTTGTTGAGCTAGGAGCATGCCCATTAAGAATGGGCCTATGTCCAAACAGCTAGTCCTATATCCTCCTACCCAACCTCTGTTAGAACATGACTTACCTCTTTGGTTGGAGGAGGAAGATGAGGATGAAGTCTACTCTACACCATTGTGCACAGTGGAAGCCACCAGGGGAGGTCCTCAAATCGAGGATGACCTTATTGAAAATCTGATCCAAAATCCACCTCCCAGTGTGCTACCATTAGAAGAGTTGGTAGGAGACACGCAAGCTAGTGCTTTAGTGGATCTCTATGTGACTGATCCGATCTCTTCCCGAGTTAAGAATGTGGAATTTGGCCCTGAGAGAACCTTGAAGATCAACTCATCCTTATCCCCCTCTCAAGAGAAAGAGTTGTGTAGCTTATTGAACAACAATTTGGATGCTTTTGCTTGGAGCTATAAGGAGATGAAAGGAGTCCATCCTTCAGTCTGTACCCATCACATTTACATTAAAGAGGATTGTAAACTAGTCAAGCAACCTCAGAGGAGGATGAGTCCAACCCTCAAGGACATTGTCAAAGAAGAACTGCAAAAGTTGCTGGATGCAGGATTCATCTACCCCATATTTGACAGCGAGTGGGTTTCTCCTTTGGTGCTTGTGCCCAAGAAGAACGAGAAGTGGAGAATCTATGTAGATTATCGAGAACTTAACAAAGCTACCAAGAAGGACCATTTCCATTTTCCTTTCATAGATCAAGTGTTAGACAACCTAGTAGGAAATAAGTTCTTTTCCTTCCTAGATGGGTTTATCGGGTATAATTAGATCCAAATTAGCCCAGAAGACCAAGATAAGACCACTTTCACTTGTCCATGGGTATCTTTGCTTACCGGGTCCTTCCCTTTGGGTTATGCAACGCTCCTGCTACTTTCCAGAGAGCAGTACTGAGCATCTTTATTGAGTTGGTTCATGATTCAGTGGAAATCTACATGGATGACTTCACTCCTTATGGGTCCAACTTCCAAGAAGCACTGACTAACCTGGGAAAAGTTTTAACCAAGTGTATTGAAATGAACCTGTCCCTCAGTCCTGAAAAATGTAAATTCCTAATGACTGAAGGGACCGTGCTAGGTCATACAATTTCTCAGCAAGGATTATAGGTGGATCCCAACAAGATTGCTAACATCCAAAGGGTTCCACCTCCTCAAAAGGTAAGAGATGTTCGGAGTTTTATAGGCTTAGCAGGATATTATTGAAGATTCATTAAAGATTTCAGTAAGCTAGCCTCTCCATTGTTTGGTCTTTTTGGGAAAGATGTTGATTTTACATGGACTAACAACTGTCAAGAGGCTCTGGATGCGTTGAAAGGTAAGTTGGTAACTGCCCCAATCTTGAGAGGTCCATACTGGGCCCTACCTTTCCACATTCACACAGATGCCTCGAACAAAGCCATAGGAGAAGCCTTAGGACAAGTTGAAGAAAAGCTACCATATGCCATATATTTTTTCAGTAAAAATCTATCCAAGGCAGAGTTAAACTATACAGTAACTGAGAAAGAGCTCCTAGCTGTAGTCCATTCCCTAAATAAGTTCAGACACTACATCACTGGTTATCAAACATTCATACACACTGATCATGCTACAATTAGGTATCTGATGAATAAACCTGATGTAAATGCTCGTATCATTAGATGGTTACTTTGATTGCAGTAATTTGATTTGACCGTTGTTGATAAGCCAGGTAAGGAAAATGTTGTTGCTGATTTTTTGTCTAGACTAGATTTGCTTGCAGGTGAAGAAGGGATGGTGGATGATCAAATGCCAGATGACCACCTGTTTGCTATTTCAGTACTCTCTCCATGGTTTGTTGATATAGCAAATTACTTGGTTTCAACACAGTTCCCGCCACACCTATCCTCAAAAGAGAAGAGTAAGATCATGAGGAAAAGTGCCCCATTCACTTGGATTGGGGGCAACTTGTTTAAACTTGGCCCAGATCAGATTTTGAGGCATTGTGTCAGGGAGGAGGAAGTTTTCGACATCCTCCTAACCTGTCATGATGGGCCCTGTGGAGGCCACTTTGTAGCAAAAAGAACCGCCTTCAAAATTCTACAGGCAGGCTACTATTGGCCCACTCTTCATTAAGATGTCAGGAGATACATCAGGCAATGTGACCGATGCTAAAGGATGGGGAAACTGAATCCAAGGGATGAGATTCCCCTCCAACCTCAAGTGACTTTCGAGCCATTTGAGAAGTGGGGCATGGACTTTGTGGGTCCTACCAACCCTCCTTCAAACCAGAGGTCTTACATCATTGTGTGCACAGAGTACTTGACAAAGTGGGCATAAACAAGGGCAATCAAAGCAGCGACAAAAGAAAAGGTAGCTGACTTTTTTAGGGAAAATATCTTCTACAAGTTTGGCTACCCAAGAGAATTAGTCACAAATAAAGGAAGTCAGTTTACCTCCAACCTGATTGAAGACTTGCTCGCTCATCAAAAAATTAAGCACAGAACTTCCACCCCTTATCACCTGCAAGGAAATGGACAAGTGGAAGTCACTAATAGAGATTTGGAAGAGATTTTGACTAAGGTAGTGAACAGCAGCAGAAAATATTGGGCAGATCACTTGGTTGAGGCCACCTGGGCCTATAACACTACCTAGAAAACTACAACAGGTTTCACACCCTATCAGTTGGTCTATGGGAAGAAGGCTTTGCTATCCATAGAATTTGAATATAACACATTGAGGTTGGCAGCTCAACTGGACCTAGATCTCAGCCATGCACAACAGGAAAGTTTACTGCAGCTAAATGGACTAGATGAAAAGAGAATGTAGGCCCTTCTCCACTCAGAGGTGGTTCAACTTCAAAGAAAGATATGGCATGACTGGCACCTTAAAGAAAAGCAATTTTAGCCAGGGGATTGGGTGTTGTTATATGATTCAAGATACAAGGATTTCAAAGGAAAGCTGAGGACAAGATGGTTGGGACCATATACAGTGGAGAAATGCAACAACAATGGTTCAGTCCTTATCAAGACCATTGATGAAGAAACCATCCCCATGCTTGTCAATGGGCATTGATTGAAAATCTACAGGAAGCCCCTTTCTAAGCAGGAGTTCATTGAATTTCTGGATAAGTCAGTGTTGGTGGTGGAGCAGGCCCCTGTCTCCACTCCACCCACACCTTGAGCACCAAAAAAAAAGGGAAAAGAATAAAAGATCCTTGGGTGAAAACCTTTGGGAGGCGCCCAGGGCAGATAGTGAGGGTGAAAACCTCCTCTAGGTGCCCCAACTGTCTCAGACTAAAAAAAAAAAAAGTACACCTAATTTCTATTGGATAAATTGCAGGTTGCAGGAAGGATGTTGCAGGTTAGGAGGATCGCACAAGACAAAGACAGAGGTCAGCACTAGGCTGCAAGCACCCCTCACAATCCATTCCTCCATGACCACTACCCTTTCCTAATATTTGGTCTCATTCGGGCTAAGATTTCACTTTCTACAGGAAAGTTTGTGTCTTCTACAGGAAGATCCTATAGAACCTACAGATGAGCCAAAATCGACCTCAGAAGAGGACTCGAAGGTTGGGAATCTTCCCATGAGGCTTGTAAACCTCCCTGATTCCATCCATCGCCATATGTCACCTTTTTCCATCTCTGAATGCCTTCATTGCACTAATTTTTTTCCTGCACAGTCACATACAAAAATCATGTTTTCTTCATACTTCTAGTAAAAAATTTCTAATAACAAATCAAGCAGTAGTTTTTCACTCACCATACCCTCCAGCTAGACTCCTCATTAGCTGAGACCCTCGTCATTAGTATAGTCCTTCTCATTCTAGCTTGCATTCCAAGAGGAGAAGCAACTACAGGACATCCTACAGGAATCCTATAGCAACTGATCCCTCTAAAAGACATACTCCAGAGACAGGGACAACAGAGTATGGCAGAAGAAACATGCATGGAGCTCTACTTGAACATCTGAACATCAGTAGCAGCCGAGGCCAAGCATGCAGTGTGCATGCAGCAATAGCAAACAATGGGTTCCAAAACCCGAAATCTGCATAACACGGACGCGACCACGTAGGTAAGTTCCTAAACTTGTTCTTCAATTGAATAAATTATATTTTAAAGCTGCATGACTATGGGAATGGTTTGGATTGAGTGGAATCGGTGGCCAGTCGACTGGCCACCCTCGGCCAGTTACACATCCTCATGGAATCCCAATGAGATTCGTTAAATTAAAAACTTCCGATTAGATGTGTAGCCAGCACATGTGGAGTTTTCATTCAGGAAGAAATCATCGGTACTGGTAGTGGTGGCGGTGGATAACGGGAGAGAGGAGGTGATGGCGGTCAGAAACATGCAGAAAAATTATGGCTGTGATGTTGGATCAACGGTCCGGTCCAGCCACCTCATCCCCTCACCACGAATCACGCTACAATTAAAAGACGCTCAGTTGAATCATGCACCACCCTTTGTTCATTCTGCACTCACAACGCTCTCAACTAGAGTACGCATCCACCGTTTCTCGAACAGTTAACCAATCGTCCTCCACTAGTTTTTTTGCCTATTTTCGAAAATCTCCTGCCTATCGGGCTCTGTCGGAAGCACAGTTTCATTCTACAGGAATCGAGAGCTTTCTACAGGAAGGGTTCTATAGGAAAGGTAGAGAACAGCTCTGCAGAAGGGAAGTCCGGAATTTTCGTCGAATTTCAAGCTCCAAACGAGGTAGGCTTGAGAAAACTCCTCTGTGCATGATTTGTTTGAGCAATGTGGTAAACTAAACATGTCAATAGATTGAGAAAAGGAAGTGGAAGTCTGCCTGTGCATTGAAAAAGTGAGAGTCTGCCTACAAATTTCCCTGAGTCTACACAGTTTCTTTTTCTCTCTGCATTTGAAATCTCCCCATCCTTTTTCAAAATTCTCCTGTAAGAAAGATACATGCAGCAATATGGGCCAGCCTGTGTGAGTGTGTGAAAAAACGACTGTGCCTATCTATCTATGTGTTGAGAAAAGAACCTATGCCCCTATACTTTATTCTGTAAAAAAAAAAAATCTTTTCATAAACAGACAATCAAATTTTGGGTGACAGTAGTCTTAAAACAGGAGAATTATTGCTACTTGATATTCTAAGAAACACACGAGAAATTCCTTCTTGGGTTCAAAAGAAACGAGATTCAGCTATCCTTTGTTGCAATGAATTGACTGTTTTTTTCCTAAGCATTTTCCTTTTTGGTTAAAACGTAAAAAGAGCACTCAACACCATGCCAGGAGGATTCATAAGGAAAGAACCCTCAGACTCTAGCAAGTTGCACAAGCACCCTCAGGTGGTGGACCTTTTCACTCAGGCAAATTAGATCTCCTTCTTTGACAAGATTCAAGGTTATGATGAGGAACTAACTGAAGAGTTTTTAATGTCCCTGAGACCACATTCAAAGACACATGCCATAGTTAGTTATAGGGGTTTGACCCTAGAACTTACCCCTGAGCTCATCAGTAGAATTACTGGTCTACCATTGGGGCTCCCTTGGAGCAAAGAAGAAAGATCATTGGGCCAAGTTGCTAAGAAAACATTTTTTCTACCTGAGGAGCATCCTGTAGAAGAAAAAAATGGAGTTAGAAGGACAAGATTGCCTCCTCTCTGGAGTGAAGTTAGTTATCAAATTATGAAGTATATCACATGTGAAGGGAGGTTTAGCATCATCTATGGATATCATTTCAGGTTGTTAAATAAATTAAGGCATGGGATGGACTTGCCTCCAGCCAAGAAACTGAGCATTCCATATTTCCTTCTTCAGTCCTTAATTGAATGTGTACAAAGATAAATGAAGGGATCCCCGATTAGTTGGCCCACCATGGGTTCATCAAACTGTTGGTGGAAGATGCTTTACACACCTATACTATCCCCATAGCTTGGGAAACCTTTATAAATATGCCGAGGGATGATAACATTGGAACTTTGGCTAAAAACATAACCCCATCTAGCAGTGAGGAGGGGGAGAAAACTAGAGAAATTCAGAAGGACAATGATGAGGGAGCATAGGATATTCAAGTAGAGGGCAAAACAGAGGAAGAACAGAAAGAAAAAGAATAATTTGGCAAGACTACTGAACCCAAGACAACAAAGGAGAAAACAAAAAAAACAGAGAAAGGGATAAAAACAAAGGTTGGGAAGCAAAAGGCCAAGAGAGACCAAAAGAAGACTTCCACAGCCAAGGCAGGGACCTAGAAAGACAAGGGAGACACACACCCTGAGATATCAGTCATACAGATAGAAACAGTGGACATAGAGGTTTCTACAGGAAGTGAGGGAAAAGAACAGCAAGAAGAGAAATCCCCTGAGATGTTGGCAAGGGAGGCAGAAGTTGTGCTTGTTGTGCTAAGCACCCCTACAAAGCAAAAAGGAAAGAGAAAAAGGACCTCCATGTACTTCAAAGCCAGAAAAAGCACAAGGATCAAAATAGGCAAACCTCAACCACCGTCCAAGGAACCGATTGTCATTGAGGACTCATCCACTAAACAGAAGGAAGATTCTTCTTCCAAGATATCCATTACTTATGAAAGAGGAAGCCCAAAAACCTCTACATGGGAAGAGAAAATTAAGTCGCTGGACTCAAAGGCAACTCTACAGGAAGCTGCAACATCTCTAGAGGAAACTCTAGCCAAGTTGAAAGAGACTGAGAAATTGGAGGAAAAGGTAGCTAAACAATCACAAGGGGAGAGCAAAATAGAAGAAATACCTGAACCTACCCCTCAACCTAACTTGGGCTCATATTACAATCTGTTAGAGGGTGGGAAAATCATCCCACAGAAATTTGTTGCACCATTATTTTTCGAATTAGAGAAAGAGAGGATCAGAACACACACATGGATGAAAATCGCCAAATCTAAGGGAGTTGAGGACATAGGCAACATGGAGGAGAAGTTAAAAGAATTAAGGGGATAATTGGCCATGGTAAGACATGTAGAAAGATGCAAAAGAGCCAAGTTGCAAGAGGAGAATGAGTTGCTGAAAAAACAGTTGCTGCTACAGGAAGTCCACAAGGAAGATAAGCTGTCCATTTTGGGATGGCAACAGTAGTAGGGAGGACCTCTAGCAGGAAAGGACACAACTGAGACACAACCGAAAGAGGAAGAGCTACAAGCTAATGTGGAAATGCTAACAAAACTACTGCAAGAACAAGAATCTCAGGCAACAAAAGAAATACAGGGTTTGAAACAACAGTTGCAAGAGAAAGAGGCCCAATTGGCCTACATGGCCAGTTGGGCAATAGAAGCCTTACAATGTAGGCAACCTGCCAAATCTTATGCATTATACCTTAAAGACCAATGGTTGCAATTTCAAATTAACACACTGGCCCAAAGGGGCACTACTCCATTTCAGAATTACAATCAGTTCATGTATTTGTGTGACAGTAGCTCAGCTGAAGATAAGGCCAAGATAGTAGAATTCTATTTACACAACTTGGCACTTCCAAACATGAATCTATGGGACCCTAATACTACATTGGGAGATGTACAACTCATGGCCATGGCTTCTTGGTTAAGCCATGAGGAAAAGAGGGCAGCAGAAATTCGGAAAGTTATGGACAGGGAGCTAAGTGAGCCACTCATGATTAGGGCAGAACCAGAAGATCCCTCAGCTTTAGTATATGCCCATTAGCACCTTGCCAACAACCCTTAGGCTCTTCCAGACTACATCGAAAGGCAAGCTCAGGCCATTGCTCACTTTGAGGACATGGAAAGACTGTTGGGTGATAACTGCATCCATGCTTGCACAAGGAGATGGAACACCTTGTCCCACAGTCTGAAAATAAGAGAGTACCACTCCCCAACAAGGATGAGGGAGGCTTTGGCAAGAGTGCCACTTTATAAACAGTCAGTGTAAAATCTGAAGGCCAGCTGGATTGGCTTAAACTTCAGTCCTCCATTGCTTTTTGGACTACTGGAAGGGGTCAAAGAAGAAGAAGAACACAGGCAATGGGAGGAAGTAGAGAGAAAGGCAGGGTTTCGTGACTGAGAAGAGGACATCACCTCGGAAGCCTGGGATGTCAGAGAGGCAGTCAAAGTAATCAAAGATGATGAGCTAGATTAGTTGCTCAGAGGATGAGCAACACATTCAGCAGGGGGGTGATGATGAGCCCCAAAAATGGGTAATTTTATGGGCTCATTTTGCCTATTATTCTTGATTAATCCACCATTCTTCATAGTTTTATGCATGCTTTTGAATATATTTATGTTAATTGATGAATGAGAATAGTCACTTGACCACAAAAGTATAATACGTGCTTATTGCAGATTTTTGGACATCTTTTGGACTAAGGTCAAGCATTTATGAGCAAGTTGACAGCCAAATACGAAGGAACAGGCTGAGGATTTGTAGGAAGGGTGTCTCCTACACTAAATGACCCCTTCTTCGAGTTCTCCACCATTAGTTCGGATTTCAATAGCCCACCAAAGTTGATTTCAAGGGGTAGCCAAGCAGGTTTTATGAAGTGGCTGATTAACTGTAGCCTTGAACAACCAAGCCCCTAAAGTTAAGGAGGACTGTTGGGAGTCTCATGTTGCATAAGTAGGAAGGCTTCAAGCCTTGATAGGTGAGCTATTTAACACTTCTTTTTCACACTTGAGTGCAGCTCTGCATTTCAGTTGATTTTCGAGCTCTTGCTGTAAACAATTTTGTGACATGACTATTATTTTTTGAGTAATGGAGATAAATTTCGATTTGCACCAGATTTGAGCTTTCTTAGGGGGCTGTAGCTCTTGGGGTTGGGCCCAACCCAAGTGCCAGTACATCCTTTGTGTACTTTTATGTGTTTCCCTTGCATTCATAGAATAATTTATGTTATCTAGGTTAAGATATTACTTTGTTACATAGGTTGCTTTTTATGATTAAAATAGCTTTTCATGCTTCAGGTTGATTTGACAGTTTGGTAATAGAAAATATTTGCAAAAATGCCATCAAGCAATCCTTGATCTCATCTCTCCCTCCTTGGGACCATGAGCTGAGACCAAGGCATACTTGCTGCCACAAAAACATTGTTCTTGCCTTTCTATGCAATTGCTAGTGTTATATTTTTAGTTGGAAAAGTTGATACCAGTTGTACTTGCATGTTTAGATCTATTCTTGCTTAGTTTCCATAGCTATCCTGCATGATTTCTTGTCTATAAACTTCTTTTCATCATGTTTCTGGTTGTTAGGTCAGATTAGGTCAAAGTAGATAGATCTTTGGTTTTTTTAGTCTTTGTTCGATCAGTTTTGGAAGATAGTGTGCAGAGTACCTGCAATACATTCCTACCTACCCTTCCTCCATCATCCAACCTATTCCAGTCCCTAATCCAAGATTCCTACCCTTCATTTGCTACACTTTCCCGACTTGCCCTAATTTCTATATTTTTGTGCAACATTTCTTTCTCCATCCTTGAGCAAATCCAACTATCTTTGTCACTTCTGAGCTTCATTTACCAAGTCCCATACCCTTTAACAACCTTATCCACCCTTCATTTCCACTTCCCCACCATATTTTCTCCATCAATCCTCTAAAATCCTCTTTTGGCTGTTCCTATAGAACTTCCTGTAGAACCCCTGCAGACTTCCTGTAGAAGTTCACATGAGCAGTTTTTCGAGATTTGATCACTGCAAAATTCTCTATAAGGGTTTTAGGGACCCCTTAGGCACTCTTCTCACCTTCCCAACCTCCTGCAAGCATCCAATCCATTCCCTTTCGCCAAGCAACCTCTGCATGGTAAAAAATAATTAAAGCACATGCATAATAATTCTGCAAAATTACTCAAAAATAAAAAAAGATGTTTGTTCTAGATTTTACTTCAGAAGTAGCTTAGTCACATGCATGTTACCTTTCCAAGAGTCAATGGCATCCATTTCTGCAGCTTTCATCTCTTTCCTTGCACCAGTAAGATTAGTCGATAAAACTAGGGTTTGCTAGGGTTTGCATTTCCTTTCAGCTTTTAGCTCCGTTATGCAAGTAGACTAGCTTCTTTTGAGTTAGCTTTCATCCATCACAGTTAAAAGTTTCTTCTAAGAGTTCATAGAAGTTGGCTTAAGCTCCTAGCAGACTTGTGCCAACGGATCAAGTGACAGCCTACCGTAAGAGCTAGTACTTGTGCATATAGCACTGTCACTTCCAAGTTTGTTACGAACAACCAGGTTGATAAAAGTAAAGAAGGGAGTCCCAGGAGTTGCAGCATCATTGCTGCAATACTGGATCCCACCAATATGTACATAAAAAAACTCATAAAATTGATTGAAATGTTGTACATGTGGAACCAGGGGGAGAGTTCCTAGTAGAACCGCTACATATTCTAAAATGGAGGGTAGTCATGCTCTGGAATAGAGACATAGATCAAGTGAAAGTTAAATGGAAACGCTTCAGTCCAGAAGAGGTGACTTGGGAATTGGAGTATTTCTTTAAAAAATAGTATCCATCCTTGTTCAATAATATGGAATGCATTCTAGAAATTAAAATTAGACAATAGGATGGTGTCAAATTCAGCTAGGGGAGGATGTGATATCCCCTTGAAATATATATATATATATATATATATATATATATATATATATATCTATATATATATATATATATATATATATATATATATATATATATATATATATATATATATATATATATCTATATCTATATCTATATATATATATATATATATGCATATGCTTTTATTTTTTATGTTTGATTTTAAAATTCCTATCAAGAACTTATTTATCAAAATTTTAATATGTTAATAATAAATAAAGAGGTATGGAAAGTTAATGCTGGAGTACATATGGCTGAAAGTGATGAGGCTTCAAATTGATGATGTATATTAATTGCCCAGTGCTAAGTCCTAAGAATATAATTTTAATGATTAGATTGATTACGAATTATGGAATTGGCCAATTTATGACTTCCATAAAATACAAGATTTTGTCTATGGAAGTGGAAAGTAAAGCTCATAAAGGAGTTTGTAACTACCTGCCATCTATTGGGGAGGTGGAGGTAATTGCCAACTACCAAATGAGTGGTGGATGGGTAAGGGGATTTTACTTTTTTTTCTATTCCCTAGGGAAAAATCACATATATAGGGAGAGTTAGTGAGAAGTAGGTGGAAAAGAAAAAAAATAGCGATGATAAAGACAATTTGTAGACCTATGTTTGTGAGGATACATTTTTGAAGAAGTTTCAAGGCTAGGAGGGGTTGAGTACTATAATATTAATTTTCCAAAAAAAGTGTTACAATTTGGTACCCTTACACTTCTTTTGTGCGTATGAATTTTTGTAAGATGAAAAGTGACAAAGTACTTTGGTATATTTTGGCATTATTATCTATTCATAAAGTTTTAGTGATGTTTAATTTGCAATGGAAAGTATTTGTTATATTTTTTATTTACTACACGTAAATACAAAAAACTGTGAAAGTATATGTTTGATTTAGTTTTGGTTGGAGCTAAAAATCTCTGGATATTAGGTACATATAAATATTAGTATATATTTCATATACAAAGACTACTAGTTGAGCTACTTATATAGTATAGACTTTAAAACATTGTTATGTTAGAGTAGAATTAAAGTAAATATAATTTGTAATATTTGTGGTATAGTTTTTAGTCATATAAAGACTAGTCAAGAACAATAAACTGAGTTGTAGAAAACCACTACTTAAAATTTCTACTTGAAAACCATCCTAAGTTGTAAGATATTATCTTATCAGAAGAAAATATACTCAGAGTGATCATGAGGTAAAATCCATAGGAAACATAGACAAAAGTAAGCATAACAAGGGGAATTATAAGAATGCAAAATATAGAGAAATGAGACATAATCATGAACATAATTTCAAAACAAAACATGCATAAAAACCTTAATAATGTATATAACAATGTTTAGTGACTTAAGACCCAAGGGTTAGCTCAATTGGTCAAGTCCCTATTGCTAAGTGCCTCGCCGATCGGGAGGTCACAGGGTCAATTCTCCTCGACGCCCTTGGGGTTAGGCCCTGATAGTCTGATTGACAGGATTTGGTTCCCTTCGGGGTTGATCTGCCTAGATTTTCCTATGTGAAAAAATAGTGTTTAGTGACTTGGAAGTCACTGTTCTGAAAATACAATGGTAAAATTCATGAAAATTTGAAGAGTACTTATAAGGTATTTAAGTGTATTCAAGAAAATAAGGGATGTCAAAATCCATGTAAATTCATTAGGTTTTAGGGTTAAATCCTT
The DNA here is from genome assembly GCA_031772625.1 of Pinus tabuliformis. Taxonomy (NCBI): domain Eukaryota; kingdom Viridiplantae; phylum Streptophyta; class Pinopsida; order Pinales; family Pinaceae; genus Pinus; species Pinus tabuliformis. Next base: position 682,203,614 of record CM062811.1, read on the forward strand.
AAAAAAAATTACTTCCTCTTAGGAAGAAAATGCGTAAAGAAAAAAAGAAGGAATTTAGTCTATTATTGGGATAAAATTCGTGAAATCTTCTTCTCGAACACAAGTACGGAAAATTCACGTTCAAGTAGATGAAGAAACCAAGGGTTGAAGTCACCAAACTTGCTACACATCAGTAGAAAAACTCAACCCCTCTAATGCTGAGACTCCAATATAAGAATATAATCATCAACAGGGATCTTTGGATGTGTTAGAAAAAACCCATTTCCATCTCCATTCACATCATGCAATCTTGCAATGTGCACACTCAAGCCCAAAGGTTGGACATTGAATATTGACACTCACTCGACATGCCCACACCAAACCCATCGACCATTGGTATGCTACAAAAAATACTATGGGGATTTTAGAGTAATGAAATTGAAGGGTTCTACAATTCTTCAATAGAAATAATAGCACTGAATTTTCTTGTTTATTTGGGTGAAATACCCTTTTAATATTTTATTTTGATAGTTTTTATGTTGGTTTGGTGATATATTCACATTTTAATAAAACATAAACATTTATTAGTTTTATTAGAAAATGGATCTATTTGGTGGTTAGATGTGAAAATCTGAAATGTGTTATTACCATGGCTATCATGAGTTTCATAATTTTAAACTCAAATCTCAACTTGGACCTTTCAGGTGTTGGGGTGCTCTCAAGAGAGCTTTGTCCTTCTTGTTGGACAATTATGAATTTCTTCAAAATGGATGTCTTGTATATATTATTTCTCGTAATTTTGGAATTCTCTTCAAACTTATTTTTATTAATTATAAGGTGTGTATCTATATATATAGACACGATGTGAAGGGGCATAATGCTACCTGGTCGTGGAATGGGAATTTATTATTTTATCTTTTGCACTAGGCCAACAAGTACAAGTAGAATATTGTGTCCAACCTACAAGAAGGTTGCAGTCCATTTGTTATATGTTTTGGAGGGTTTTCAATCATCTTTTTTAGTCTAATATGTGACAAGGATCTTTGGAATCGTAAGTTTGAGTTGTGAACTCTCCACTATCCAAGTGTGCAAACTAGAGCCTTCAACACAACTTTTTGAAATGTAAACATGTTTAGCTTAAATAACATGGACTAAGATAGAGTTTATTACATGGTTGCCTTGTTTAATAAGAAAAAAATATATGTATATGAACAAGAGGAAGATTCATAGGAGACGAAAAAATTTAGAAGATGTAGAGAAAATGGAAGAAAAAACTCAAAAAATAAGCATAATAAGAAGAAAAGGACCCAGAGGAGGAGAAAGATTAGCTGACTAAGTGAGTGTGATATAGACATTAAACGTGAGTGGATGATAATAATACATAATATTATTAGTGCCCTGCCACAATTGATGCTTATTTCCATATATTTTGTCACTGACCTGCCACAATTATACTCTATCTTAAGTTATGGAAGATCATGAAGTTCACACCAGTCTGAGTTCTCATACCAAGCATAATAGGCTGCTAGCTACTATGTTTGGTGTAGGTTGTTGCTATTCTTGAGTAGGATACAAGCCTTAGGCCTCTTCCTAACTATCGTTTGTCTACAATATTTCCAAATTCATTTACTCAAGCGAGTTAGATGCCATGTGATCAAGGCATCATAACCAATGGCCTTACCATGCCACGTAGATGATCAACTGACAATATCCCATCATACTACTTGGGTAAAGAGTTTTTCCTAGAGAGAAATGAAGGAAATAGATTTTTTTTCAATGGAGAAATGTCTTATTACATAAGAGATGCACTCTCAACCTCTCTCATTGACATGGTTAGTATAGTGTTTCTCCAGGAATATGAAGAAGTGTTGGGTATGTTAAGGAATAATCTTTCCTGTTAATTGATGTCATTGAGTCTAGTTATCTATTAGATTGAGTTATTGATCTATATTCTGAGGGGAGGCCCCCAACATCTAAAAAATTGAAATGTTATAAAAAGACGAGAACACACAATAAATTAAACAACAAGAAACTTTTTATTAAAATAGAGAATAATTGTAAAATATACATTGTGGTGGACAATTTGTTCTTTTATAAAATGTGACTTTTTACTTAAAGCATTTTTTAGTTACAATACCATAGGTAATTCTATGGGTGGATAAATGTAATGGGTGAATGAATACCATGGGTGGATGTCATTTACAATACCATAGATAAATACCATGGGTGGATGCCACTTACAATACTATGGCTGAATGAATACCATGGGTCGATGCCACTTATAATACCATGAAATTCCATGGGTGGATAAATACCATGGGTGGATGAATACCATGGGTGGATGCCACTTACAATACCATGGGTGGATGCCACTTTCCATTCATATCATTCCTCCCTCCTTAAGAAACAATTGTTCCAATTGCATGAAGTTCCCTCATGAGAAGCCTTTGCTGAATATGAAAAGCCACTGAAGAGAAGGTTTTGTGTGGTTAACCCATAACTATGAATGAATATCTGAGAATAGAGATACCCTATAATGCTTGTGACAAACTGTGATACTAATGGTGTGCAACTTAGAAAATGGACTTTGATGAAGTGTGGATTTATGGATGACCCATAACCATGACAAATGGAGATATGCGAATAAATATTCCTTGTAATGCTTATGACCAACTGTGATACTAACAGTGTGCGAACTAAAAAATGGTCTTCGATGACAATGGTTTTTTGTGGTTGACTCTTAACCTTGGTTTTGTGGGTGACCCATAATCGTGATGCTTGTCAGTCTTCTTGGTAGAAGTATGGTGGCTTTTCTAGTAGATAATGAGCCTCCAAATTAGACATAAATTAAGGCCCATCTGACCATCCTTTAGCAAATTAAACCTCTCTTTTTTCATTAGTTGACATATTTTTAACTTTAATAGGTCCACTAGGAAGGTTTATGGATAATTGCATATTTATGCCTAATATTATTTATTTTTGTAGAATATTGTGAGAATATTAGGCAGATTATGAAGATTTGGAGGATGATATAATTTAGGGAATTTCTCCCTACTATAGGGGGATCAATGTTGGATAATAAATCAACAAGATATTATGAAATTATTGCACAAATTATGGAGCTCCAATGATTGAGAAAACCTAGGAATGTGTTCCCTGTCATTTATTGCAAGTTCCTAGTGTTGGGAAAAAAATCCACTGTTTGAGGGATCTTAGAGGGGAAAGCTTCCTCCTTTCAAGGAGAAGGCTTCCTCATCCTTTTTTATTAGTACCGATTCAAATTTTCCTCTATGGGTTGGTTTTATTAGTCTTCTTATGGAGAAACCTTGTATTATTGCATCTCCACTTTCATTTCTAGGAGAGATGTAATTAGATTGATTCAAATAATGAAGCTTAGTGCCATTTTTAGTTTCTAAAGCTTGGTCTAATTCACAGGACTATGTGTTACTTAGGCTTGGCCATCCCAGGAGCCTTAGATCCCTTTTTTATAATTTAATTTTCTTCTTTTCACTTGTTATTGACATGCATCTTTTGTTCCGGTTTTTCCTATTTCTACATTTAGTATTGATGATCTCTTACTGTAGGATTGGTTTAAATGGTTGAAGTGAGTTCTTTTGTAGGATCACAATCATGATTTAATCCTCAGAACATCTTTGGAAAGTCATATTAATCATTGAGCTACTTGGATTAGTTTGCTTATTCACAAATCTAAAATATTCTAGAAGTCCCTTGTAGCAAATAGTAGTAATTTTCTGCTATTTTTTAGAACATGCTGATGAGATTCATTTGAGTTTATTCCACTTGAATTATATCATAAAAAATTCAAGTTGATAAAATAATCCACCCCATATCATTTAAACTTTATTAGGTTAGTCATTTGATAGTTTAATTAGCTCATTAGTTCTCGAATTTCTAGATTTTAAACTGGTAATTTTCTATTATTTTTTAGCATGTGTTAAGAGGGGTATTTCTGGGTGATTCCACTTGGAATGAAAACCTAGAAATCCTATTAAATATAAAAACTCATCCCATCCAACTTTTATTTGATTTAATTGGCCATTCGGTGAATTATATCTTCCTGTAACAAACCTGTAACTTCATGTAGCAAACACTGTAACTTCTTGTACCACTCCTCAGCATGTTTAAACTTGACCATATTTTCTCAAAAAACTTTCTTTTCCTCTCTTATGGTTGAATCATAACCCCTAGGATTTAAATCCATGATTGAGGAAGAATAAAACACCAATTAGGATGTGCCTTTTTAAAAAGTAGATTAGGCATATTTATTTGAATTCATGCTCTTAGGATTTCAATTACAAATTGTTGTTATTTCCTACGATTAATTTCTTTTCAAAGTAACATTTCCATTTATGAAATTAGTTTAGGATTTTATTTCATTACATTCACTCCATTACATCATGAAAGTGAAAGAACAACACGTTTTATGCTGCACATATAGTGTCGATACCTCTTAAGTTTCTATAAACCCCGGGTTGATAATTAAAGTTGGTAGCCTTGGGAGTTGGAACATTCTAGTTTCAATATTTAGGCTCATCACTTTTTGGTGTTGTTGGTGGGGAGTTGTCAAAGTATGCATTGTTTTCTTTCCTAATTGATTCATTTCTTTTACTTTATGCAAAAAACACAAAATATTTGCATTAGGCATATTTCATTTCAAAAATAGAAAATTGCATTGCATTAGAATTCTTATTCAAAAAAAAAAAGGTACTTCTCCAACACCAACCCCCCCGCTACATTTGATCACGTGGTGCAATAAGATCCATATCACTATTGATTTTTGCAGGTAGAAGAAGAAGGGGTGACAAAGAAGGTAGGAGAAATAGATGGAGTTGATGACAATGAGGAAGATCATCTTCGATTTCCCATTCAATATATTGATGTTAGTGTTCACATGAATAACATCCCTCCATATTTTCTTCCAAACTTCCACGGTATGAGGTCACAGGATTTGAAAACCTTTCTCCCTGAATTTGAAATTGTTTTTAGATCTTATGGTTATTTATTAAACACTCAAAAATTGAGATTGTTTCCTGCAACATTGAAAAATAGATCTCTTAAATGGTTCATGAGTTTAGGGACTAAATCAATAAGATCATGGAATGATATGCAAAAGATATTTCTAGAAAAGTATAAAGATCTTGATATTAGAGAAGAAATATTTAGAATGAATAAAAAATAAGATGAGAGCCTTGAGGATCTAATAGATATGTTCATGTATAATATTAAGAGGGAAAAATTACATAATTTAGGATTTGACACACTAAAATACCTCTTACTTAGAACAATAAGGGATGAGTGGATTGATCGCCTTGATCTCATGAGTAAAGGTGATGTATACCAATTATCATTTGAAGAAAATTATGAAACATGAAAACACATATATGAAGGAAGGGTAAGAGTAAGTAAATCAACATCAAGGTGGACCAGTCAAGCTAAAATTGAAAATTTGTTTGATGAATTTAAAATAGAAATTCTTATCAATCTAAGTGAACAAGTAGAGATGTTAAGAATGCAGGACGAGGAAAAAGAAGATGTTGATATTTGTGTTGTCCATGCAGAATCACATGTTATTAAATATTTCCCATCATTACCAAGGTTGAAGGAAGTTCATCAAGAGGACAATGGAGAAAGTCAATCCCTAAAGTAGCTATGTTATGTAGCGCCAAGAGGACCATGGCAACATAGTCAACCTAGTATGATGCAAGAGCCTAATCCACAATTTCAATCTTATGTACACCCATCTCAAAGTAATTGGAACACACCCTTTACCTGGAAACCTTGGCCATCTAAACCCCAAAACAAATCTTGGAAACAAGGTTGGCAAGGAACTTATGAGAGAAATCCACAAATTTTTCCACTTGAAAAATCGTAATCTTTCATTAATTTTGAAAAATTACATGTTGTAGATGGTATAGCACATGCTGTATCCTTCTTGCCACTAAGGGCTCTATAAAAAAATTTCAGTTTACCAAAAAACTTGAGCTACTTTGAGCTTTCATCACCACGCAGGGTGTTTTATCATTTTTTGTTATGGAGAAAAATATAATAGAGTCTGTTATATGGCTATACATATGCCACACAGGGCAATAACACTTAAATATATAGCCTCAAAGATATATACACAGAGCTCATCAGAGATTTACAAAAAAAAGCAGTAATCAAGGGCTCTCTGCCCTGTGGTAGATTTGATCAATATAAGGCTGGTGGTAGTAGCGATAATCATTTGCCCCTCATTGTTCCTGGATCATCCTCTCTCCTCATGGAAGCACCGTGGCCTCCTTGGATAGCCCGTCATCATAGCTGTTATGTTCCCTGTAAATGTGATTGCATGAGATAATGTTAAACTGTGCCTTGAACAAATTCACTTCATCCAAGTATTACTAAGTGTGTGAGAGTGACAAACAGTAATATTGTTGAACCAATTTACAATAATCTTTGAGTCCCTATATATATTTAAACTCATGCAATTATGACCCAATGAGAAATGCAGAAGATGACGAAGAGTAATGAGTTCTGCAAAATTGTTTGTTCCATCTCCTAGTCCCATCTTTACTTTGTAGAAATGCTTATCATTTAAGTAAAGAATGAAACCACCACCGCATCCATGGTGTTGTGCCGCACCATTGAATAATGCCCAAGGTAAATTTTTGTCAATAGGTGCTGGGTCATGTGGCCTCCAGGGTCGAGGTTGATGAGGTTCACGTAGCTCATTATAAGCAGATATAATGCGGGTTGTGATGTGAGGCCAGCACATGGGCCTGCTATCAAATATAACACAATTTCAAGCCAACCATATATGCCAGCTAATGATAAGGGGAAGATTTTGTAATTTTGAACCCTGGTGTTGATTACACCAGCTTTCCCATGCTTGACCAATATCTTCACCTTCCCAATGCTCGGAAAAGTGAATGGAAGTAGATATATTTTGCCAAAGATTGATCAGAGAAGTGCATTTAAGAAATAAATGGAGGGTCGATTTAGAAGAATTCTTGCATAAGACACACCAATGTGGACCATGAAAAGATCGATGGGTGAGAGACTCTCCTGTAGGAACTTTGTCTCTGAGAATACACCAAAAGAATAGTCTAGTCCTTAGAGGTGATGTTAATTTCCAAATACTCTTCCACCAGAAAGTAGTCTGCTCTGACTATTTGTGAGAGATCATGTTGAGGTATCCAGTCTTTGGAGAGTATATGCCATTCTTAGCTAGACACCAGACAAGTTCATGAGGTCCATTTTTTATCCTGATGTGAGATTCACATAATGCAGAGATGTATTCTTGCCATTCCTGTTGCCAACGAGGGGGTATATCAAGCTGCTGGGCTGATTTCCATCCTTGAGAGAAAATGTTGGTATTCTGAGGGTCCACAATATGTGCTATCACCTTGATCTCATGTGAGTGTAGATGATGTATAAGATCTCGAGATAGATGATACCTACCACCATCTCCAATCCAAGCATCCAATCCAATGCGAGCCTTTGGTCCATCACTTATTCTCCAAACAAGATTGTCCCGGATGCTAGGCAGAGACTGTAGGAGTGCCTTCCAGACAGATGAAATACCAGATTTATGCCAGCTCGGCAAGCGAACCTAGTCCATGATTTGCTATGGCCATATATACTTATGATATGAGATAGAAGTCCATAGATTCTGTCTAGCCCATTTTTGTTGCCGGGGCTTGTGCAAAAAGAGGAAGGTCTTTTGGTCCCCAACCTCCCCATTTTTTAGGCAGAGCTATCTTGTTCCAACTGACCCAAGTAAATATCTTTTTTTCTTGGTGGCCATTCCAAAGATATTTGTTCCAAAGTTATTGCAATTGGACCATAATATTTGTGGGGATCCATGCAAGTGCCATCCAAAATACAGGTGTGGCCTCAAGAACAGATTTGATAAGTACTAATCTGCCAGCTCTGGATAAGTATCTATGACTCCAGATTGAAAGCCTTTTTTCCAGTTTGGTGACAAGCCAAACCCAATCTGCGATTTTTTGACTGAGAGGCTTTATCCAGAAACCCAAGTATTTGAAACCCCTGTCCAGGGGTATGATACAATAAGGGAAATGCTGTTGAGCAAGTTGTGACTCCTGGATGGAAGTGAGGGCTAAGGTAATGGTAGATTTTGCATGATTAGCCTGCATACTAGTAGCTGACGAGAAAAGTGAGAGAATTTTGGAGAAAGTGAGAGAGTCTCGAATGCTCCCATCCAGGAAAATGAGAACATCATCCACAAATAGAAGGTGAGTAAGGAAACATGCATCAAATATCTTAAGACCTCAAAGGCTACCATCTCTCTTGGTCGAGGCGAGCAAATAGCTAAGCCCATCCATGACAATCAGAAAGAGAAGGGGGGAGAGAGGGCAGCCTTGTCTAAGCCCCCTCTCAGCATGAAAGAAATGGGAGGCAGATCCATTGATGAGAACACTGAAGGTAGGGGAGGTAATACAAGCCATAATCCAAGTGATGAAGTCATGGGGAAAGCCCAAATGAATGAGAAGCATCTTAATGTAAAGCCAATTGACACGGTCAAAGGCTTTAGCCAAATTGATCTTTAGGATAATTCCCTTAAGGTGTTTTGTCCAGATCGAATGGATAGCCTCTTGGGCCGAGCCTATGGCTTCATGTATTTGGTGATGCTCAAGGAAGGCAAATTGCTGTGGGGAAATATGACGGGATAAGATGGGGTGAAGATAATTAGCAATGACCTTGGAGATGATTTTGTATAGACAATTTCACAATGAAATAGGCCTATAATCATTGAAAGAGGAAGGTGTATTAGATTTCAGAATGAGGGCTATAAAGGTTGAATTGACAACATTATATAGAGAACCAAACATTCTATCATAGAATGAAACATAGATCATAGAATGAAACATAGAATTCTATGGTCCACCTATCCGGTCCATGACTCTTTTCCTTTTTCAACCATTTCAACATTCCTTCGAGTTTGCCAACAGTAAAAGGAGCAGTTAACTCCTTGGCCTCATCATTTACAAATCTGGGAAAATGTCCAGCCAAATTAATGATATTAGCCAGATTTGACCTTGGGGGGGTTTTTGTAGAGATTCCTGAAATGAGAAGTGCCAAGAAGGGAGAGTTTGTTAAAAGTATCAACGACTCCCCCCTCAGGTAGAGGTAAGTTCCATATGGTGTTTGATACTTTCTACCTTTTGCATAATTATGAAAGAATCTAGTGTTGTCGTCACCTGCTTTTAACCATATAGCTCTACTTCTGAGTCACAAGGATTCCTCTCTTTCCTTCAAGATCCTAGCCTTTTTGTTTTATAGCTTAATCAAATGAGTTTTGTCTTCTGCTAATACAAAACCTAGGTTTCGATCATCAAGTAAAGTGCTCAGCTTAGATTCAATGTGAGTTAAAAGTGATTCCTCCCTTTGATGTTTCTCTTTTGCCCAATTGATAGAAATATGCTTTAGTTGAGACAGGTTATGACAGAAACACTTAGTCAAGGAGTCAAACATATCAATCAGGTTGGCAGCCTAGAATTTCGGGACCATGTTAATGTACTCAGGGTCCTAAAGCCAAACACGGTTAAATTTAAATGGGGTTTTGGTTTAGGATGAGACCCAAATACCTCCAGATAAATGGGGGAGTGATCAAAGATGCCCCTTGAGCCAACCCATTGTTTGTAGTGATGCAGATGCTGCATAAGGGGGACCTTCATCAAAAACCGATCTAATCTTCGAGCAAGTGCAGCTTCACCCACCCTTTTGTTTCACCATGTAGGAAGAGGCTTATTCATGGGAACATCCACCAAGTTGTGCTACTCTAGAAGGTTGGTCATGTATCCCGTAATAGAGTCCACTTGTGCCATTGACCCCCAAGATTCACTAAAACCCAAAGAGAAATTGAAATCTCCTCCTAGGATGATGTGATCAGGGGAAAAAATCGTAAGATTAAGCAGGTGATGCCAGAAATTTTCCCTCTGATGATAGGGACCATATATGTTAATAACCCTTAGGTTAATACCAAGCTCCGCCAAAAAAATGTCTAAGCCAATGAATCCATGGCCACTCCAAGATGCTAAAACTCTGATGGTGTTAGGATTATATCCAATGACAAGGCTCCTTGATCGACCCACAACATCCAGTGACATAAAATTCCTACCATGAGATATAGATTTTAGGGAGCTGGTGATGAAATTAGCCTCACCTAGGGTTTCTTGGAGCAGGATAATGTCAGAAGGTTCAACATCAAATAGTCTGTGCAAGGCTAGTTTCTTGGAGGCAATAGCCATGCCTCTGCAATTGAATGAGGGGCACTACATTGGGGAACCATACTTGAGGTGTTCAGTGCTCTAAGAACCCCATCGAGAGTGGATTGTCTGCCAGAGGTGACCTCAACCCTTGCTTGCTTGATGGCTTTGGAGAGGTCTGATTTCCTCCCCCGAGAAGATAGAATAGCCAAAACAGGTAGGGTGAGTCCCAAACCAGCAAAATGTGTCAGTGTATCGCTAGATAGGGTACGAGAGCGAAGATTATAATGGTGAGATGATGAATTCCTGTGAGAAGATGGAGAGGTGGAGGATGTGGATAGTGAGTGTAAAGAAGGTCCGGTGGTGGAAATTGAGGGATGTGTAGCCATAGATCAGTGTGCCACAGAAGTGATCATGGATGGTGGAACAAAAGATGTGCATAGTGCAATTAAAGGAGAGATAGAGGTTAGAGGAATACCCGATGCTTTTGCGGCTTCAGCTGTGGCCCGAGCTCTGGTAAGTGTGGGTAATTTCGATCTATGAACTTTGTACACCGTCTTTGGGGGGACATTGCTGGACAGAGGGATAGGGCCCGGAATAGGTGATCGCTGCAGAGCTGGTGAGTCAACCCTTGAAGGTTCAGGAGATGCCTTCGGATGATCCTCTGATTTCTTGATGAGTCAGAAGTCTTTAAAAATGTGTCCCACCCTGTGACATCTTCAACAGTGGAAGGGTACTCTTTCATAGTCTAGGATCTGCACCCTGTTGTATTTCCCCCATTGAAGTGTGATTTTCTCTTCCAAACCTTCGCGAGTATCCAGATGAACCAGGATGTGAGTTAGGGTTCTGTTCTTTGACTATACAAAAGTTCGATCATGGTCCAGGTAGGTGCCTCAGGCATTCCCGATTCTAATGAAAAACTCCTCACACTAGTACTGTAATGGAATCCCTAGCAAGCATACCCAGAGTGGCCCTACACCTATTTGCTCCCTCTCTGGGTCGAAGAGGGGACTCCATCTCTTGAGGAGTACCGGAGCCATCTCAATGTGCCAGTACCTTGTGAGGACCAAATCTGTGTAGTTTTCTTTTGCGAAATGTAGGGCGAACCAGCCTCTGGGTAAGACCTGCACCTCGGGTAGTTCCTTTAGCATTCCACCCCAAATCTCACAGACCCATAGGGTGAGTCTGGTTGCTGAATATGCTCTGCCTCGAACGTGTCCAACTAGTACAGTGCTAGCCATATATGCCGCTTCCCCAATAGCAGAGGTCTCGCTGAACCGAATGATGATGTCCTTTGTAGTCGCCTTCACACACTTTGTCTTTCACTTCCCAGTATGAGGGGCAGATGGATGATCCGCCAATGGATCAGGTGAACCTTCCAAAGAGGTATGTTTCACAGACTTGACTTTTACTGCAGGGGTCTCAAAGCATCCCGATGGAGAGTGCGTGGAAAAGGGAGGGTTTGGAGCCTCAGATGCATGAATATCTTCAAATGGTGCAGAGAAAAAGGCCGAGATGGATGGATGGAGATGGTCAACCAGTGGATTTGGGTCAAATGAGGGCGATGGAGAAGTGTTTACTGTAAGAATGTGAAGGGTGCCAAGAGATAATGGAGGGCAGTCTAGAGCTGGAGATTTGATAGAAAGAAACTCGATAAACAGAGGAGCAGTACAGTGCCCCAGAAAGGAAACAATCGGCGCGGAAATAGATGGAGCAGGTTTAGAGGGTAGGGTTGAGCCAAATGCCGGTGAAGAGAGATTAGGGTTTTTGAAAATGACACGGTCAGGGAAAGGGTCCTCAATAAAATCAAGCTCCTCGACATCCATAGTATCGCCCATGATGCTAGCAGTAACCGTTGGCAGATGGAGACAGGCATGGCTGCAACGAAAATAGAGAGAAAACTTTCGGTCGTCAGGTGCCCAACTCCAGGTGCTTACAGAGAGGTGTTGTAGTAAATCCTAGGGTTTTTCCCTAAACCCTTACAGAGCTTACCTAAATTCGCCCTTGTCATGTTGCCGCTCTCCTCCCCAAACCTCCGCAAACCTTCGAAATGGATCGAGAGAAATCCATAATATCCTCAATATCTTCCATAAAAAACTCCATGTTATCCCTACCATCCACCTCCACCACAACCACAACCTCAACCACATCCATCTCAAATATCCACTCACACTCAACTACCCATACCACCACTTCCAAACCCACACAAGGAAGTAGCTCATCCCACTTACATTTGCTGAGGTACAACACTTCCTAATATCTCCTCTTGATCTCAATGTTATTCATCTTAGCTCAGGAAGAGTATTGAAAAAAAGAGATTCTCTTGATGTCATTGAAGGACGTCATTTAGAAAAGAAGATTCAAATGAGAAGACCAAAGAATCATGGATTGCACTTGATGAAGAGTAGACGTCAAAATCAGAGATTGAGAAAGTTACATCATGTTCACCATTAGATCCTCTATGTGCTTAAGAGAATAATCATAAAAAAGAATAAGATATTAATTTCATGGAAGAATAAGACATCCAATATGATCCAAATCAGCAAGTGGACCAGGGGCATCACAACTATATTGAAATATGGTTCCAGAAAATTGTTAAGTAACAACAACAAACTCTTCAACAATTTTTTATCTTATCTCAACCAAATTAGTTGGTATCTCACATTTAGGTACATGTCAAAGCATATGTTTCAAGCCTACACATGATTTCATTTATCATCCTATTATGCAAGTGGCTCCATTGGAAGTATTCCTACACTTGAAAATGATTTTATTTTTTTCAAGTAGAGTAGGATAGAAAAAATAAATAAACAATGGAAAAATAAATAAAAAATAAGAGGAAAAAATAAAATCTCAGGTGAAAACCTCATTTGAGGCATCTGGGATTGGTTCATTAATTGAAAACCTCCATCAGGTAGTCAATGGGTTGGAAAAAAGAGAAAAAAGAGAGGAAAAAAAATCCTAGGTGAAAACCTCCTTTGGGGCACCTAGGCGGACCTACTAGTTGAAAACCTCATTTAGGTAGCTAATAGGCCTAAAACAAAAAAAAATGAAAAAATGAAAAAATTCTTTGCTCCATGTATCTCTCTCTAATGAATGCAGGTGCTCTCTAACCTTTGCAATCAACATGAACACTTTATCACCAAAAGGAAAAAATTGATTAAAAATCTAGTCAAAGGAAGTCAAACTTGGGCTTTCTCCTTGTTTTCACAGATGCTCCAACAGGACCAAGGCCATGCCAATCCATCACCTTCATCTATTTCCACCATCTAGCCATCATTTCCAAGCTTTTCCCATTCATTTTCCTGGTTGTCCTAAAATGCTACAGGAGGGTTCTGTTTTGCTACAAGAAGCCAAAATACATAGAGCAGAAAATTGATTTTATTGTATCTTGAAAATTGTGCATCATTTTTCTGAGTTGTTTCATGTGGAGATGAATATGGATCCTGGTAACATTATCAAGCAATTTCAGAAAATTTTGGTGCACACTTTTCGAGAAATCAACCTCCATCACCAACAACTATTTTTATTTTTTCTCGAGATTCGTGCATCCATTGGAAAACATTTTTTTTGGGGAGGTGCATAAGGATGATGGAAACATGCTCAAAAAATTTCAGGTCAATCAAGTCTACCATTTGAGATATATGCATAAAACAAATTTTCTACAAGAGGTTGTCCTAAAATGCTATAGGAAAGTCTCAATTGCTACAAGATGGTAGAGAAGAAGCTACAAGAGGTAGATCCTATTGGAGAAAGGGGTCAAAATGTCATGTATTTTATAGGGAAGGTTGAGAGATGTCCCCCAACACCACTTTCATCTCTCATTCGCTCCATATAACCAAAATTCATCTTCAAATTCCACTCAACCTTACATGAAAAAATAAAAATAAAAAATGTTATGAAACTAGCTCACAAAAAGATAGAAAAGATAGTTGAATGCCTTAGAATTCAGCCTCTTCGAGGGGGCAACCTCCTTTTCATTATACAAATGAACAATTCTTGGATGATTCAAATGACAAAACCTCCTTTCTGTATATAGGAGTCTAAGGAGTCACAATATAACTCAGCCGACCTAACAATAATAATATAAAGCCACAAAAATAACAATGGAGGGATTCTATGGGGCACAATAATAAAAATATGGGGACAATAGGGGCACAACAATATTAATAAGGGATACAACTACAACAATAATGGGGCAATCACTAGTATTATTGGGACCTGACATGCCCCTCTCCTTCAAAAAAGTGTTGTCCTCAATGCTTGAGTAGTTCTGGATGCTTTTGTATAAAATTCTCATCCTCCCATGTGGAATCTTCAGTAGATAAGTTCTTCCACTTGATGAGATACTCCGAAATTGATTGATACCGTAGCTGTCGAGTTCTTGTTTCTGTGACTGCTTTTGGTTCCATTATAATTTTTCCTTCCTCTTCAAGTTCTGGCAATATTGTTTGAACTGGGAGCTTGTCGCCTATAACCTTCTTTAAACATGAAACATGGAAAATTGGGTGCACTCAAGACGCTGCAGGAAGCTCCAATTTGTATGCCATAATACCAATATTTTGCAACACCTTGTATGGACCATAATACTTTGGTGATAATCTATTATCCTTCTTAGCTTGCTTGAGGGACATTTTTTTATATGGTTGTAGCCGTAGGAATACCCAATCACCTACATCAAAACTTCTTTCACTACGATGCTAATATGCCTGTTGTTTCATTCTATTCTGTGCCAACACGAGGTTATCCTTTAAGAGTTGGAGGACTTGTTGTTGATATTCGATATGATGTTCCACTGCTTGAACCTTAGAATTTTCTCTTAAATATGATGTGATGGATGGTGGCTGATATCCATAAAGTGCCATAAATGGGGTCATTTTTGTTGTTGTATGGAAGGAAGTGTTATACCACCATTCAGCCAGAGGAAACCATTTGACCCATTGTGTCTGTTTATCAGATACAAAGCAACGAAGATATCCTTCCAAACATTTGTTTACTATCTCAGTTTTCCCATCAGATTGAGGATGATAAGATGAGCTATGAGTTAACTGAGTACCAAGACAAGAAAATACTTCTGTCCAAAAATTTCCAGTGAAAATGGGATCTTTGTCACTTACAATAATCTTTGGGTTTCCATGTAGCTTTTGAATTGTTTCCATAAATGCAGTAGAAACTGTACTGGCTTTAAATGGATGTGATAATGCATAAAAGTGTGCATACTTGGTAAGTCTTTCAACTACCACCATGATGGCACTCTTTCCCTCAGACTTGGGTAAGCCTGTGATAAAATCCATTGAAACCTCCTCCCAACGTTGGATTGGAATCGATAAAGGTTGTAATAGACCCGGGGTCTTAATTGTTTCAACTTTATTTTGTTGGCAAACCAAACATTCCTGTGACAAACTTTTGAATACCCGATTTAAGGCCATCCCAAAAAAATTCCTTCTTAACCCTATGGTAAGTTTTTAAAAATCCTGAGTGCCCTCCTAAGGGAGAAGTGTGCAATTCCATAAGAATCTTTTTTTGAGTTGTGAATTCCTACAAAGGTATAAGCGATGTTTGTACCATAACGAATCATTTTTCTAGCTAAATGTATCAGATGTACTGGAATCTTGTTGTAACTTTCGAATAAGTGCCCACACTTCTTCATCATTCTTCCATTCCTCCCTTGCTTTGTTTATCCAATCTGGTTGGATAATAGAAATGGCGCACAACAATGCTTCCACATCCTCATCCTTTCTTGTGAGTGCATCTGCCACCACATTTTGCTTCCCTTTTTTGTAGATGATTTCAAAGTCATAACCCAACATCTTTGTGACTCACTTTTGTTGCTCTTCAGAGGATAATCTTTGTTCTAAAAAGTATTTAAGGCTATCATGATCTGTTTTTACCTTGAAGTGTCTTCCCATTAGGTAGGGTCACCATTTCTTAAGTGCATGTAGTATTGCCAACATTTCCTTCTCATAAATAGCTTTGTGTAAAAACTTTCCCTTGATTGGATGACTTTCAAAAGGAATTGGTCTTTCATCTTGCATTAAAAAACACCAATTCCATTTCCTGAAGCATCATATTCCACAATAAAGATTTTTGTGAAGTTCGGTGTAGCTAAGACCGGTGCTTGGCACATTGCCCCTTTAAGATGTTCGAAGGCCTTTGTTGCTTCTGGAGTCCATGAAAATGCATCTTTCTTCAATAATGTTGTTAGAGGTGTTGCTATTCTCCCATAATTCTTAACAAACTTGCGATAATACCCTGTCAACCCGAGAAATCCTCGCAGATGCTTTATGGATGTGGGGATTTTCCATTCCTTGATGGCTTTAATTTTGCTGGGGTCTACCTTAACTCCTTCATGAGATTCAATATGACCCAGATATTCCACCTCTTGTACTCCAAAGAAACATTTGGATCTTTTTGCATATAATTGTTTCTCCTCCAATAGTTGTAGCACCCTGTGAACATGTTCAACATGATCCTTCCAAGACTTGCTATAGATTAGTATATCATCAAAAATACTAACACAAATTTTCTAAGGAAGGGTTTGAAAATGGAATTCATCAAACCTTGAAATGTAGAAGGTGCATTGGTAAGGCCAAAAGGCATGACCAAAAATTCATAATGACCATCATGAGTTCTAAATGTTGTTTTCGGAATGTCTTTAGTCTTCATTCTGATTTGATGATATCCTGAATGAATATCCAACTTGGTGAAGTAAATTGATCCATGCAATTCATCCAGTAATTCATCAATGACAGGAATGGGAAACTTATCTTTAATAGTGAGCTTGTTGAGCTCCCTATAATCCGGACACATGCACCATGATCCATCCTTCTTGTGCACCAATACTACTGGAGGAGAGAAAGAACTTTGACTAGGTTGAATTATACCAGCCTCTAGCATTTCTGCAACCATACGTTCAATTTCACTCTTTTGGGCATAGGGATATCTGTACGGCCTGATGTTTGGAGGAACACTTCCTAGAATCAGATGAATAGCATGATCATGAGTACGAATAGGTGGTAGACCTTTGGGAGTCTCAAATACCTTGGAATGATTGTCCAAGATTTTTTGGAGATTTGGAGAAATAGATGATTCTGATGTGGAAAAATCTAGCGAACATAATTGTGCAATTACACCTCTTTGTTCCTTTTTTAAAAGCTTTGTCATACTGTTAGAGCTGATTATCTTTTCTAGTTTCCCTGTAATACCCCTTAATTCAACTTCCTTTCCTTCCGCAGAAAATTTCATGAA
The DNA here is from genome assembly GCA_031772625.1 of Pinus tabuliformis. NCBI lineage: Eukaryota > Viridiplantae > Streptophyta > Pinopsida > Pinales > Pinaceae > Pinus > Pinus tabuliformis. Next base: position 682,221,073 of record CM062811.1, read on the forward strand.
AAGTTCTTGAAAATTAAAAGCTATTGTACCCAAGGACTGTAGCCATTGGACTCCTAGTACAACATCAGCACCTCCCATTGGAATGGAAAGCATTGGGCTTGTCAATACATATTCGCCCATGGATAGCTTGATATTATGGCACTTTCTAGAGAAATTTATTGTTCCTCCATTTTCAACCATCACTTGACACTCTGGTGCTAGATATAGGAAGCAATTCAATTCTTTTGCTACTTTACAATGAATAAAATTGTGGGTACTTCCTGAATCAATCAACACTATTACCTTTTTCTTCTTGATTTGTTCTTCTATCTTGATGGTTTTAGGAGTGGTAATTCCAGCCAATGCATTACAAGATATGGTTGGATTCATTTCTTATTTATCTAGGCTTTGTTCCTGGAGTATATCCTCTTCTTTTGACCTTTCTTGCTCATTTTCTTCTTCCCCTTCACAATCTATGTAGAATAATTTCTTCTCAACACACTTATGACCTTTAGTGTATTTGCTATCACAACTGTAACAAAGCCCTTTTGCTCTTTTTTCTTCCAATTGTTGTGGTGTCAACCTTTTAGGTTGTGGAAGGCTAGGGATAACAACACTTCCATGTTCATAGTTGTGACTGGTATGCTTCCTTGTTGCCATAATTTTGCTTTCCATTTTTCTTGCTAACCTGAATGCCTTCTCTAATGAATCAGGTTCCCAAAGGTGAACATCATGTTGGATATTATCCTTTAAAGTCCCTATGAACACATCCTATGCTCCTTTGGAATATTTTTTACTCTTATGTTCAATTTTTGGAACTCCTCAATGTGCTCCATTATTGAACCCTTTTGTTTGAGACTTATCAATTGGCTAAAAAAAGTGTTGCTTTTTGTGTCCTAATAATGTGTTGTCAATTCTTCTATAAAAATTGCCCAAGTGATAATTTGTTTACGAGAGAAAAGCCATTGATACCATACAAACTGATTTGGTTCCAAATATAAAGTTGCAATACGTACCTTTTGTGTGTTTTGCACATTATTGAGATCGAAAAATTGCTCCATCTATAATATCCATGTTGCGGGGTCCTTGCCATCAAACTTACTCATATCGATTTTTGGAATATGGTGGGTCTTTGATCCAATTAGAGTCTATGGAATCATGATTAATATTTCTTTTGTTCTCATCATGAGTTTCCTTTACTACCCTTTCACCATTAGTGACCATTTCTTGTAGCAACTTATTCATATTTATCTTCAATTCTTCCATGTTTGTCTTCAAATATGTCTTCAAATCATCCATCTTAGCTTCCTTGTCCTTCATCTTAGCTTCCATGCCATTTATCTTAGCTTCTGTTAACTTTTGTGAGAGTGACATTTGTTGCACTTGGTCTTGTAATTTTGATATATCATGTAGCATTTCTTCCTCTTCTTCATGAGTCATGCTAGCGCTTTCAGGTTGCTTACTATGTTTTTATATTTCTTTCCTCGGGGCATCAGTTACTAATAATAATGCTCTACTATGCCTTTTGAACTCTTCAAAATAATTTTTCAAACCAAGCTTAAGAAAAAATTTAAAAAAATTTACACACCTTTTTTCATTTTGAAGGAGCTTGATATTGCCTTTGATATATCTCTGTAATTTCAGATCATCTAGTTCTGAAATTGTGATGTGCAGTAGACCTTTGTGTCCTCTTTCCAATGCCACTAGTCTGATCCAAATTGGATTCTCCAAGGAAGAGTTATGCCAAATCTCCCATAATGACCTGATTATAGACTACTTCAGTAGAGCGAACTTGTACGACATGCCACGTGTCCCTGTTTCGACCTTTGGCTCTGAAAAATATATACAAGAAACTACAGTTTGTCCTTTTTCTATAGCTTCTTATGAAACTTCAATCTGATGCTCGGAGAGAGTTATGATGATTTTCCATAGGTCACCCGTTTGGAATGTAATTCGGGAGTCTGCAAAAAGACCAATTTCCTCAGATCATATCTCCGCAAATATAGCGCAAAAAGCTCTGAAATTTGGACTTGAGGTTCAGTGCGATTTCTTCTCAAATGGGTTTTTTTTTTCCACTTCTAAAACATCGCAGAAAAACGTTATAGCGAAAATTCCACAATGACCTATTTGGAGCATCAAAACCCTAGAATCTAAAGCTCTCATACCAAATGTTATGAAACCAGCTCACAAAAAGATAGAAAAGATAGTTGAATGCCTTAGAATTCAGCGTCTTCGAGGGGGAAACCTCCTTTACATTACACAAATGAACAATTCTTGGATGATTCAAATGAAAAAACCTCCTTTCTATATATAGGAGTCTAAGGAGTCACAATATAACCGAGCCGACCAAACAATAATAATATAAAGCCACAAAAATAACAATAGAGGGATTCTATGGGGCACAGTAATAAAAATATGGGGAAAATAGTGGTGCAACAATATTAATAAGGGATACAACTACAACATTAATGGGGTAGTCACTAGTATTATTGGGACATAACAAAAAACTTTGTCACCAACTTTTCCACTACCTACACCATCACTTGATTATTTTAACCCTGTCCTTACATCCTATGACTTTCCATCAATCCCACATGTAGTAATGAGGTCTTGAAGAGGAATTAAATGACTACTACCCAAAGAGGATTCCTCATGTAGCAGCCTTCACAATTACAACATAACTTAACATCAATTCTTTTTTCACTCACACAATAGCAGATCTAGAAACCTTGAGCATCATGAAGCCAATTCTAAAGATTGATAAGGGGAACATCCTCCTTATGAAGTAGTCCATTCAATCCATTAGCAGCAGATTGGACACTGGAAATAAACTTGCACACAACAAACTTATCAGTTAAAGAATCATCAAGATATGAAGACTTGTTCAAAAGAAAACAAACGAAATTAGAACCTCCACAGAAGTGTGGATCGATCATCAAATCGGCAAGAACATGCATGCCTCTCCTTCAACGCATCATTATATGAAGTCCCAGAGCAACATGCATGCATATACAATAGCTCGACATCAGGTAGGCAAATGTATGTATTTTTTCGTTACCTCTCCTGTTGAGCATATTAAGGGATAAAATTATTTTCAATGCACATGAGAGAAGGTTTTATAGGCTGACGGTGGCTAGTAAACTTGGCCATGCTCAACTAGTAAGACTGCAGTTTACTTGAACACATGCAATGTGAAGAATTCAAAGTGGGGAAAGTGATGATTACAAGGAGAGAGAAATTATCATTGTTAGTAGGGACAATGATCCACAAGAGGAAACTCAAGTTAATTCCAAGTCATTAAAGCACTCCAATATTTTAACCAAAAGAGGATATTATGTGTTGGCTCGAATTCATTTTCACCACCACTCATTCCAAAAACATGTAGAGGAAGAAGAAGCTAGTGCCTAGGGTGCCATCAAGGATTTTCAAACATAGTCTGCTAGTGCTACTTGAGAAAGCTATAGGTAGGCCTGCAAGTGCGATAGGAGGGCCAATAGGATCTACAAGAAGAGTCGGGAGGATAAAAAAGGTGTCATGGTGACTTGATATTGTCTAAAACCTTCATTCACACCCATAATTTCAATGAAAATAAGTGACATCCTTCTTCCTCATTTCCACATCCAATTGCATGAGAATTTTGTTTGAAATTAAGAGCATGTAACAGTCAGTTGATCAATAGTATGTCTTTTTGAAGTTTGAGCTTCATTGACATCAGTTCAAGCACCCTTTTTCCTCAATAATACCAAAAAATTTACCACTGTTTCACCACTGAGACTATTTAAAAATTTTCTGGGTTCGACACCTACATAACATCAAGGAGGAATACTAGGAGAAATGGGTGGAGGATTTAATAGAAGGAGAAGAACTAGACTCAAGCAAGTGAAGCCTCAACCTCCCTCAGCAACCCTAATCATAATTAAGCAATTGACCTGTTAGCAAAAGGAAGAACTAGAGGGAAATAAGGAGCATATTGAAGGAGTAATGTCTGTCCAAGCTAGGGGGAAGTAGCCCAAGCCTCATAGAGAAAGTCAGACACTTGGAGAGCCAAGACTAATCAATTGCAAGAGGATTTTGCAAATCTATAGGAGAAAACATAGCTACTGCAGGAGAAACAAGGCTACTACATGAGAGATAGACTATGTGCTACAGGAAAAACAAAATTGCTACAGGAGAAAACAAAGATGCTACACGAAGGAAAACGTTGTTGCAAAATACCCCAATTTTGAGGAATTTCACTCCCAAACCCTAGGATTCCAATGAAAACACCCAAAGAAAATGTAGATACATATTTCTACTTGCCATATGTGAACAAGAAGTTTGCTAAAATTTCCATTTTTTCAGTAGTACAACCTATGGGAAACTTTTGATAAATGTTTACAAATAAAAAAATGAAATATGGATGCTTCCTTTGAATTGAGACTGAATAAGCAGAGAGACCTAATCAAAACAAATAAATTGAAAGCCCATTAGGAAATAATCTAGGCCACAAAAGAGAGGAAGGCAACAAAAGGCAAGAAAGCATTCACCATCAAAATATAGCTTAAACCACAATGATGAAAAGAGGCTTTCCAAGAGGTCTCTAATATTTTTGTTGCTTTTTTTCCAAAGCCTAGAAGATGTTATAGAAAGGTAAGAGGTGAAAATTAAGCATGAGGTGAAATTTTGGTCAACATTTGATAGATTTTGCAGTGTATTATTGGTATGCTACAAGATGATCTGTGTTGCTACAGGATCACACCTGAGGGTGTTTTGAGGGTTTTAGAGGTATCTAAATGGTGGAAAAAAGTAGCAGGAAATTGGAAAAGGATGTGGAAGACCTTGCCAAACTGAAAAATCTTCAAGAACCCATATTGCATAAGGGGAAAGAGGTAAGGTAATGGTCTCTAGAAACACTGTGATTTTTCTATGCACAAACAATTTTGGAAAAATGAGTGAAAATGGAATGAAGGTTTCAAGGGAGAGGATGTTAATGAAATGGATCTATAAGCCAATAGAGTTCACATGCAAAGATGAAAGTTATGTTTTTGTGCTTGAAGGACTGCTAAACAATCATGAAACTCTATTTTGTGCTTGTCCTTGCATAACCTACAACAAAAATTCTTAAGAGCAAGGACTATGGAATGTACAAGGGAGAGGCCATTAGGGCCACGAATGAGGCATAATGAGGTCAATAAGTTGCCTAGAGGATGAACAACACTTTTAGCAGGGGGTATGATGGGCCTCCAATTTAGACATAAATTAAGGCCTATTTGACCATCCTTTTGCACATTAAACATCTATTTTTGCATTAGATGACATATTTTTAACTTTAATATGTTCATTATGGAGGTTTATGGATAATTGTATATTTGTGCCTAATATTTTTTTTGTAGAATATTGTGAAAATATTGGGGAGATTATGAAGATTTGTAGGAGGAGATAATTTAGGGACTTTTCCCCTACTACATGAGGATCAATATTAGATAATAAATAAACAAGATATTATGAAATTATTGCACAAATTCTAGAGCTCCAATGATTGAAAAAATCTAGGAATGTGTTCCTTGTCATTTAATGCATATTCATAGTGTTGGGAACTATATCGACTATTTGAGGGATTTTGGAGGGGAAAGCTTCCTCTTTTCAAGGAGAATGCTTCTTCATCATTTTTTATAAGTACCAATTCGAATTTTCCTCTAGGGTTTGGTTTTTCTTAGTCATCTTGTGGAGAAAACTTGTATTTTTGTAGCTCCACTTTCATTTCTAGCAGGGATGTAATTATATTGATTCAAATAATGAAGCTTGGTGCCATTTTAGCTTCTAAATCTTGGTAACCTTCATAGGAATCTGAGTTTCCTTGGCCTTGGCCATCCCAGAAGCCTTAGAGCCCTTTTGTATAATTTACTTTTTTTCTCTTCACTTCTTATTTACATGCATCTTTTGTTCTTGTTTTTCCTATTTCTACATTTATTATTAATGATTTCTTGTTGTAGGATTGGCTTAAATAGTTGAAGTGAGTTTTTTTGCAAGATCACAAGCATCATTTCATCCTTGGAATATCTTTTGAAGGTCATAGTAATCATTGTGATACTTGGATTAGTTTTCTTATTCACAAATCTAAAATATTCTAGAAGCCCCTTGTAGCAAATAGTAGTAATTTTCTGCTATTTTTTAGAACATGCTAATGAGCTTCATTTGAGTTTATTTCACTTTCATTAAATCATATAAACATTAAAGTTAATAACGAAATTTACCCTATTTCATTTTCACTTGATTAGGTTAGTCATATTATAGGTTAACTAACTCACTAGCTTTCGAATTTCTAGATTTTAGACTAATAATTTTTTGCTATTTTTAGGATGTGTTAATAGGGGTTTTTCTAAGTAATTCCACTTGGAATGGAGACTTAATACATCTTATTAAATAAATAAAAGATTCCCATCCAATTTGGATTTGATTTACTTGGTAATTTGGTGAATTATATCTTCATGTAGAAAACCTATAACTTCCTTCCTATAGTAAACACTGTGACTTCCTATAACACTCCTCTAGCACATGTAAACTTGACCAAGTTTTCTCAAAAAGCTTGATTTTTGTCTCTTAGGGTTGAATCATAACCCGTAGGTTCTAAATCCGTGATTAAGTAAGAATTAAACACCAATTAGGACATGCATTTTTAAAATGTAGATTAGGCCTATTTATTTGAATTCATGCTCTTACAATTTCAATTACAAATTGTTGTTCTTGTTTAGGATTAATTTCTTTTCAAAGTACCATTTTCATTTATGCAATTAGTTTAGGATTTTATTTCATTATAGTCACTGCATTACATCATGACAGTGAAAGAAAGACACATTGTATGCTGCACATGTAGTGTTGATACCTCTTAAGTTTGTACTAACCCCAGGTTGATAATTAAAGTTGGTAGCGTTGGGAGTTGCAACATTCTTGTTGAAATACTGAGGCTCATCAATAGATTCTCATATCTAATAAGATGTTGTAAAGACTTTTTTGACATTATTTTTTTCATAGCAATAGACCTCTTCCTACAACTTTGTTGATAACTTCTGCTACAGGAGATGAAATCAAATTCTGTCAAAGACCAATTTGAGGTATCAAAGAGATATTTTCATTGATATAAGACAATGGAACTTTGATGACGTGTGGAGTGAGAAAATTATTCTTCAAATTCATGGTACGCGTGGACGTTCAATGGTCCAAATAGATGTAACTTCAATTGCTCATATCTTTCAAACCGAGAAACCAAATCAGATTCCGTAAAAAACCCATTTGAGCTAATAGAAAATCCTTTCAAATGAATTATTTTACACATTCTCAAATTCTATGTAAAGGTCATGGAAATTGCATAAATTTTGTTGAAGATTGTTTCTCTATGTTTGATCCATCATTGTGCTTCAAACCTTCATTCCCATGGAGTTGTATCTTGTTATGATACCAATGATCCAGATCTTGGGGAGAGCTCCCCAAGATCTGAAAATTTGAAATTCTAGAAAAATATGAGAAAACAAAATAAATAAAACCACCAAGAAATTTTTTATTAAAATAGAGAATAATTGTAAAAGCTACATTTTGGTGGACAATTTGTCCTTTATAAAATGCGACTTGTTACTTATAGCCTTTTTTAGTTACAATACCACAATTAAATTCCATGGGTGGGTAAATACCATGGGTGAATGAATACCATGGGTGGATTCCACTTACGATACCATGGGTGGATGCCACTTACAATACCATGGGTAAATTCCATGGGTGGACAAATACCATGGGTGTATGTCACTTACCATACCATGGGTGAATTAATACCATGGGTCAATGCCACTTATAATATCGTGCCTAAATACCATATGTAGATAAATACCATGAGTGGATGAATACCATGGGTGGATTCCACTTTCCATTCAGATCAGTTATTTTTAGAAAGATAAATTCAGCGAATGCTAGTCATGTGTGTGAACTCTCAATCATGTGTGTGTCATTTATCTGTCATGTGCATTTCGGTTAGTTTAGCATGACTATTCTTAGTGGTTTTGAGTCTTTATGATCATGTAAGCTTTAAGAAAATGAATCAATCAATTCATCCAGCAGTAGATTGTATTTTAATGTTTTTTTTTTTGTTTCCTTCTTTGTCATATCAAAGCCAAAGAATTGGAGGAATTAGAGTATCCGAAGGTCTACAACCACAGTTTGTGAAGGAGCTCAAAGAGAAGTTAGAATCGTGAATAGTTTGCAAGCCAACATAGTCGTTGTACAGAGAAGACTGAAAAACCATCATTTCCATTGACATAATGAATATATATATGTATGTATGTATGGATTTTTTAATTTTGTTTTTAAGATATTGTAAGGTTAGAAAGGGAAAAAGGTTAAGAAAATATATGAAGATAAAAATATGTTTTTGTTTTATATCGATATCAGAGATATGATTGGTACACATTGATTGATTTATTGAGTGGTTGGTTGATTTTTTTTGGAAAGAAAATAAAAATGAAAATTGTTTGTTTTGATAATTAATTTTTAAAAGTGACTAAGTTCTCTTAAGATTTAATTAGCATGAATTTATTTATTCTTGTTTTGTATGAATTCTTACTTTCTTTGGTAAATATTTCGAGGTTTCGATCATTAAGATGAGAACCATATTACAAATGGATGAGCTATGGGATATTGTATTGCATGGGTTTAAAGAAACCCCAAGCCAAGCACCCTATGATCTTATGGAACAAGATGAAAGGGATCAACTTATAGCCAACATCAAGAATGATGCAAACACATTCTCTCTCATTTGACTAGGTTTAGATGATAACATTATTTCAAAGATTGCAACACAACCACATCTTGAGAATCTTGGAATATTAAAGAGATGAAATACAATGAAGCTTTGATTTGGTTGTGTGATGGTTACTGAAGGTGTTCATCCTGTATGGAATGCTTTGTTTTGCCATTCTATTATGGTTTCTTCTTTAGATGTTGATAGTGAAGATGAAAATCCACCACTGACTACTCACCTTTGTCCAAATTAGTTAATTGATCATGGATCATCATGGACACCACAACTTCCTATATGGGTCTAATATATATAAGAAGTGTTTGGTGGTCTTGCGATATATCATACAAATTAGCATCATATTCATTAATAATTCCATTGAGCCTCCTGACTTTCAATTTAAGGGACTCATGATTTGAATTTTTTTTAATAAGATTCATGCCATTCATATTTGGATACAACAATAAATTAAGAATATCATTCTTTGATGGTGAACGATACTAAGGAATTTTCCCCTCTTCCAAAAAAAACTTGTCAAATGTAAATGAGTGGATACAATTAGGTGTGAATTATATGGAAGCATTAAAAGACATAACGTCCAATTAGTTGGTAAATGATTCTCTCAAGTTGAAGGAATTGACTGCAATGAAAGTTTTTCCTTCGTCACGAAAATGAATTTCTTCTATGTTATTCTAGCCCTTTTCTACATCACATTGATTGAAGGTCCATCAAATGGATGTTAAATCCAACTTCTTACGTGGGGATCTAAGAGAAAAAATATACATGGAATAAACTCCTTATATTGTTCATAGTGACTTTGATCTTATTTTTTCCCTAAGAAATCTCTCTATGGTCTTCAACGAGATCCTTGAGCGTTGTGTGCTAATATGGATATCTTTCTTCCTCACCCTAGCTTTTGTAAATGTCATTCTAACCCTAATTTCTCCACTAAAAAAGTAGGAATCCATCTAATAATCCTTCTTTTTTTTATGTTGATGACCTTAACCTCACTAGTAGTTACCCTAAACATTTAACCCAAGTGAAGTCAAGCCTTAAGAAAAAAATTGAAATAACAAAATTAGGTTAGTTGCATTATCTCCTTGGTCTCCAATATTTCGAACCAAGAAAGGAATTTCTCTTTTCTAATCTAATTATGCATGTGAGCTTCACTGCTTTAACATGGAATATTGTAAACTAACCCCTTCTCCCTTCCATTCTAGATTCAAACCTTACCTACACTACACCAAAATTTGATGCCAAATTATAATGTCATTTACTTATTAGGCTTTTGTATTTGACTCATACCCATCTTTTTTTTCCCTTTTTGTTGGTCATGTAACCTGATATATGAAAATTCCCCATGAAAATCATTGGAAAGTACCAAAATGGATTCTTCAATATATCTAAGGCACATTTTAGTTTTGGATACATTATAGTTCATTGGGGACTCCTTTGTTCACGAGGTTCACTCATTTACTATTGTATTGGAAGTTCTCATCATAGGAAATCTACTTGTAGGGTATGTTTTCAATCTTGGTTTAGGAGTGTCACTTAAGCTTGTGAGAAGGAATACACTATTGCTCTTTCTTCAGTAGAAGTTGAGTATCAAGCAATGGTTAATGCATGTAAGGAAGCTTTGTGGCTTGAATAGATCCTTTTATATTTTGGATTCCACTAACAACATATGATCACCTTTTGGTAAGATAATCAAAGTGCCACTAATCTTACTAAAAGTCTTGTTCAAGATCAAGGTAGAAGACACATTTAACAACAAATTCGCCTAATTAGAAAACTCATTCATGATTGTGTAATTGAAGTGAAGCTTTTCCCTATAGATGATCAGATCATATACATTTTGATAAAGTTTCTTATAGAAGCAAAGTTCTCTAAATTTGGTCTATGTTAGGCATTAGGAATTTTCCATTAAGGGGTTGGTGGGATTTAATGCCTCCTTCCATATCCTATTGCATAACCTATCTAAATCCTTCAATCCTACCCCAAGTTATTTTTAAGGGGGATTCTATATTTATGCACTTAGGAGTTAGTTAAGTTCGACTTGGTTTAATGTGTCTGTTAGGTAAAAGTGAATTTCCTAGTGTGCTTATTTAGTATGAACTAGTTGAAATGTAGTCAAATACTCACAATATGTTATAGAGTTAGAGTGATAAAAAAATTCATATTTTCCTCAATACTAATAGTTATTGATCCATGGCTTGGAACCCAATTGGACCATGGTTTTTATTTAAATAGCATGGAGGGTCACTGTTAAATATTGATACTAAGTAAGTCTCTTATGTACAATTTTTTTTTGCATTAATTCAATTTCTTAAATTGGATACATTGGCTGAAGTCATGGATTGATTCCCTCTTAAAGGGTTTTAACCATGTAAAAATATAACATTAATGATCTTTTATTTTGTTGTGTTATTGATTACTAAAGGTGTTCATATTGTATGGAATATCCTTTTTTACCAAATAAAAAGGGAGTGTCCCACTAGGAGAAGAATGAGGCCCATGGAATCATGTAGAGTCTTGATATACAATAGAAACAAGGGATAGATTTGAATATTATGGACATATCCTATGTGAGGTGAAATTTAATGATGAAGAAAACATAGATAAATAAATGCTTCTTCCATTATTTCTAACTTTTATATAATCAAAACTAATTTGTGTAAATTTTCTAGTTTTAGCCAAAAATCCATTAAAGCTACACTATCCCATTCTCTCTCCTTGAAAAAGATTAATTATTCCTCTATGTCTTTTACCACTAGCATTATTATTAATGGGGCTATGTTGAAGTTTACCATAATAACTTGGGGATTGAAATTGGATCAAGCAAGAAGCAATATGCCAAGAGCCACAACCTTAGGGATCGTATGGCTAGTAATCAAGGTATGGGAGACCTTTTGACAAAGGAATATTTTGAAATTTTACTATTACTAGTTTGTTTTCAAGTGATATGCAATGAAAAGAGGATGTTGAAGTATCCCTTATATCACCTCTCCTTATCACAACAACGTTTGGGGTTCTATATTTCTTGATCACGAGGAATGAAAATATAGATTCTAAAGAAGAGGATATCAAAGGGTAGGAGGAGGTGTAGATTCACATTAAAGAAATCCATTATGGTTGAATTCATACATAATATTATATTATTTTTGAAGAATTTTTATTCTAATAATGATGACATTGTTTTAATATTTCTAAAGTTTTTGAAGTGAATTCTTTTCTTATTAATCCATTCTTATGGGAGAACAAGGGCTATAGTGATTGATTAAAATTTGAATCCATATTAATTTGTGTTTTTCCGTGCATTTCACCAATGTTTTTACCAAAACATTTTATTTTAACCAAAGTTAATCATTTTTGAGGTCTTATTGTTGAGTTTCTGAATTTGCACGTATGTAAATAAGTTTTATCCAAAGTCTAGATTCTCCTTGTTATTTGGATTTATCAATTTTATGAAAAGTTTAGGCATCTTGTGGCAAAGCCCATGAGGTGGGAATGGTCAGTTTTCCTTTATCCAAAGTCCATATTCACCTTCGAAATCACTTTGTAAATTTTATCCAAATTTTGGACCACTCATGGTGGAGCCCATGGGGTTGGAATTATTCATTTTCCCTTATCCAAAGTATGGATAGCCTTGCTTACATTATCCAAATATTGACACTTATGGCTACCTGGCATCACTTCTAGCCACTTTCCATATCTCTTCATAGTAACTTCTCACCACTTACCATTTCTTCTTTCCACCTGCCACTACTTCATTTCAAGGCCAACATATCCATTCTCTGCACCACTACTTCATTCCACCTCCCCACCACTACTTCATTTCAACTTCCCACCACTACTTCATTCCATTCCACCACCAATAGAGAGATCTTGTTCCCTCCTGTTCTTCCTACCCCGAGAACTCACTCAAAGGATGAGAACTCATCTTGAGGAAGATATAGGTCCTCATCATCCTACCATAGAAACTCATTTTGCATCATCGAGAAAAGAGATGCAATAATTAGTGAGAATCTTATAGAAAAGGCATGAAAAGACATGCAATAATTAGTGAGCATTGCACTGAGGAAACTGAGGTAAATTTTATTAATAGCCCTTATTGACTCAAGCCCATGTATGTTACAATGTTTTTCTATTTTTCTATTAACAAGATATGAATATTAAAAAACTTGGCAATAAACATTATTTATTTCCCATGTTTGATGCATTAATTGAAATAACCCTCTCACCAGCCTTGGATACATTAATATTTTATTCTGTAGCTTTAGATTTATGTTTCGATAGCCTTAAGCTTATAATATCAGGAGGTTATGGATTGACTAGTGGGTTCAAACCTATGGATTAACAACATAATATTTATTATATTTTCTTTATTAAGTAATCTTCATTAGCTCCGATAAATAAACGAATTTCTTGGACCAAGGTCATCACTTACCATAGTGCTCTTTTCCACGAATTAACATCTCAGGAAGGAAAAGTAGTATTTAAGTGGGACATAAGATTCCTCAGTAGTATTTAAGTGGGACATAAGATTCCTCAAAATGAACTCACAAAGATATGAATGGGGATATTAGAGCTCTACAGGCATCTCCAAGAATAAGTTCTCTATTACTCTTGCCTAGATAGGTTTTGCTAAACTATTTTGATCTCTCACTAATTAGGTCTTTTTACAAGTTCCTAATAAAGGAGTAGAAAAACATAAAGCATACAAATCTACCATTTGAAGTTGAAGGTATTTATATCCTTTCAGACTTACTGGACTACTTTAATGAGCTTTGCTAAAATTGGGAAAAAGGAATAAGCTAAGTTATGTGCAAATATCAAATTATCCTTTGATAGATACAATTTAGGAAATAGGTTTATTATGACAAAAACAATTAGTAAGTAGGTTTTTCCTTTCACCTAGAAAAAATCATGTATCCATCTCCATAGTAAAGTAAAGACATAATGTAAAACTGAGTTTGTTAATTTATTTTTTTATATTAAAACCAAAATCCTTGCCAACAATAGGCTAGGTAGGTTAACGACTACCATTTTTTCTTTTCAACATAAAGCTACTATTCCCGACATAAAAGTAGTTATATTAATTGAACAATGCAAATCCCATGACAACATGCAAACATTTTTTTAATGATTTTTCTACACCCTACACACCATTACCATTCTTTCTCTTTGTCCAGATTGAATAACATCAATTCATATTTTTCATTCTCAAAAGCTTACAAATGCTTTAATTTAGAGAAATCCAAATCCTCATGCCATGTAACATTTGATTAAACACATGATAAATTTATTTATGTAGGGCATTTTGACTCTACCATAATAGTTCCTACTCAAGGCATATCCTTCAACAAGAGTGTAGAGAAATCCTCAAAAGCAAAATAAAATATGTGAGAAATGGGAGTCTCCACTTCAACCAATTTTGAATTCCACTTCTGAATCATATGACGGGAAAATATCACTTTAAACGTTTGAGGAGTCATATGATCACTATAATTGGGTTCACAACAGAGAGTGGGCACAAAAAGTTCTTCCAATTTATTAAGGATATGAAGGACTATGCAACTACAACAAAACATGTGCAAGAAAATCATCGTGTCAAAAATTTTAGAGTATTTGGTTTCTAAACATATACTACCTGATTTTCCCACAAGAAGGGTATCTTCATTTCCTTTTTCCACTCTCTGCCTAGATGGCCTCACCATTTTAGGAAAGGGAAGCAATAAGTGCCCATTTCTTAGGTGCTTACCCACTATATTCTAAGTGAAAACAAGTAAAATGACTAAATGTGGGCATGGAATTAAAAAAAATTCAATATAACTGGATCTGGTTTTGGCACAACCATACAATCCAAGAACAACAAAATACAGACTTTGATTTAGTACAACCATTTGATCCATAAGCAACAAAAGAAGGTTAGTTTCTAGGGGCAGTTGTCTAGTTAGGTTTATACCATCACAAGTTCTTGTCTTCATTCTTGTATGAAGGTTTGACCACCCTAGAATATACTCCAATTAGAAAAGGTCCCTTCTTTAACTAAATGTTCCTTCACCATGGATTGCACACTTGGAGTTGGTCAACTGAGTATCGAATGACATATTTAACTTATAGATTTCCTTGGCTTTCATGGGAATGAAAGTGTAATCCATGTGTGTAGGTGGATTCTATTTTCTTTTGTGGGTGTACATGTGTAATGCACATGGGTCTCATATTGGCACATTCCAGGGTATAACCTAGTTTTATAATGTTTTAATATGCAACATAATAACAATTTAATGCACAAAGTGTTTTAATCTTTGGGAAGCACATATGACCCTCTATCTACCCTTACTTATATCTTCTCCAATAAAATAAATCATGTGAAAGAGGATAGCCTTATCTCTTGTCCAACAAAATAAATCATGTGAATTTAAAGAGTATACTGGAGTTATTTGTGTATAGAATGGTTGAATAAAAATATGAGATATGAGGATGACTAAACCATGAATATGAAAAATAAATGGAACAAATGTTCATGAATCTTAGTTCAAAGCTTGATGAATTTCTAACACATAATTTTTAAGTGTAGTCAATACTGAAAAATCATCAGATGCAATTTTCATAAAACAACGTGTTGCAAGATAAAAACAATAAGGGAAAAGTAATTCCCTCATTAGAATTGAATCCGATACACTTATTTGTATGTTTGAGGGGTGGTTAGCACTGGAAATCTGTAAAGTTTCAATTTAGTTTCAAATTAAAATAGTATTATTTAATTGTTATGTTTATTTTTTTCAAATATTTGAAAATTAGTTATATTTAATTAATAATAATTGTCTATTACAGAATTGACTATATTCCATGTAACCACAACATTAATTCTCAAGTAACAACCAACCTACCTTTAAATAATGTAGTTAAAAGCCATAATCCTTAAACAGTGAAATGAGAATCCAAGTAAAGCATGCCATTTCAGTTATACCGTCGTTACAAACATAGTCCCAATTCTCATAATACTATTAAATATAAAATAATAATTCATTTTATAATGAAAACATTTGTATGTGCGTTGGTGCTTAAAGTGATGTATATTTGGGACTAACCATTAGTGAACATCCATATAGCTTATTCAATTTGGTAATATTATTGAGATGGTTAATCAAATTTTACATTACATAAATTTAAATTGTAAATTAAACAAATGTATATTGAAAATTACCCTCCTCTCTCTCACAATTAGCTTGTATATAATAAAGCATATAAATTATATATATGTTTGTTTTATATAAAGGTTCCCTGTATACTTATGTTTTGAGGACTAGTATGGTTTTCCATCCACTTTCTCACAATTAGCTTGTATATAATAAAGCATATAAATTATATATATGTTTGTTTTATATAAAGGTTCCCTGTATACTTATGTTTTGAGGACTAGTATGGTTTTCCATTCACTTTCTATTATTTTTAGTGGGATGAGATTTTCCACATGCATCTAGCTGAGGGCAGTTTGACAGATTAAAGATTCTCAATCTCTAAACCCCCAACATATTCTGTTTTTATTTTCCACTTTAGTTGCATTATGAAATAGGTTATTAGATCCACCATACAGCGTTTTACTTTTTGTTAGCTATAAATAAATACTTTTCTATAAATATAGATTTATTTATAAAAAAAAAAAATTCATCATTTAGATTTTTTTCCTACATATAAAAATATTTTTCATTTGAAGACCATTGGAAAAAGCTACAAATTATTTGCATAAATAAATGATTATGTTTTTTTATTGCGCCCGCTAAAAAAATCAAATATCAATTATTTCAATGCATCCATTTTTTAAATATTGTGTTCTATTCCTCCATTGGTAGGTGAAAGTCTTCTAACAACCTCCTATTAATTAGCAATTCATGATTGCTTATCTACCCTACAAAGGAATTAATCTCAAAGTCACTTTTTCTTATGTAGGCATGGAACTACTTTCTATACCTCAGGTTTTTGAGATTCATGCATGCCTTGATAACACACACTAATGTGAATTGGTTAATTTTTATACTTTCAAATTAAAATTGTTCCACCTTGATTGTCATGCATTTTTTTTCCACTTCCAACAATTATTGTTTTCCATGAGGCTACATTCATGTTAATGATTTTATTGAACCATTTGTAAGCATCTTGCATATTTATACACTTAACATACATGGTAACACAATAATTCTCTACAATATCTTTTACGTTGAACATAATTTTTACAATATACACATGGACCAACCTCCCTCGTTGCAAATGTTTTTAGGTTATTACATCTACTAAGGACATTGGAAATAATATTTCTCAAAAAAATCCTTAATTGCAATCTGCTGGGTAATGAAACATACCTTGTGATGTAGAAATGGTGGGGCATTCATTTTTGTTTAAACATCCATTATGAAGGCTAGTAGAAATCTACTATGTTGTCTCCATGAAATCGATGGTTTTGGAGATAATATAAAAATCCATGTTTATGAATGTATTCACTCAACACCTTGGGAGATGGATCCTCTACAAAAACACTTCATATTACATTGTATAACTCTTAAACACGACTTTGCACCTTACATTAAACCTCAATCTAGCTATATCTTGGCTCCCTTTTCCCCTCAACATCTTTCATCATGTTTCTCATATTTATAACATCGGCCCATAGATTATCTACCACATAAATGATGGATAAAAGAATGTATATGGTGGAATTTTTAGGTTTCAATTCAAACTGGTGTTCTATAGTCCATTTGCCAAACTCCACATTGACATGATGTCTACAAGCAACAAGTAGGGATTCCAACACAACCATATTAGGTTCAAAGGGAATTTCTTTAACAAAGGCCTTTGCCTCATTTAGACATCCTACTAGATAAGGACGTGAATAATGCAAGCATGGTGATTTTTTTGTAGGTGTGATAGAAATAACTCTACTCACTGAATTGATATAACAAGAAGCTTCATCCACTAAGCCAAAATGGATATATGAAAAAAGAACATATGTCATGGTGACCTGGATAGGATTTATGCCTTCCATTCTCATTTCCTAAAAGAGTTGAACAACCTCACTTACCTCACCATTCTGGGCATATGAAAAGATTGTGGTAGATGAGATTACATCTTGTGTTGGAATTCCCCAAAACAATTGGAAAACTTGCTCAATAGAGCCACTTTAGGAATAAGCTACATCTAGTGTGGTCCATGAAACTACATTGTGTTTAGGCATTTTTTCAAAAAAATCATGGGTGTCCTTTAGGAGCCCATTCTGTAAAAATCCCACAATCATGACATTATGTCAAAAAATTTACATGCACCATCTACATTCCCATTCTAAAAAAATCTTGTTGTCTTCATATTCCATGTAACAACGTTCTTATAGGAAAATTTTCAAATAGTTACTGAGCATCCTCTACTCTCCCATTTTGCAATTATTTGGTAATTTCCAAAGTCCATAACACATCAACTTTAGAAACATGATGACCTTTAGTCTCTTAAATTTTAATTTGAGTTTCATCCTTTTTCTCTCTCCCTCATTTAATACTAATATTTGAATAAACTTTCCCTATCAAAGTTTCTGAATTCTACCGAAGTAGAGTTGTGCCTTTTCTAAAATTTACCTAAATGAAAATTTGATCTCACTTGCTTCCAAATATTTCACTACTCTTCTAGATCTTGAACTAGCATTTAGTTGTACTCATTTGCTTATATCTCTGCTTGAATATGTTATTTTATTTTATTTTATTTTTATATATAAGGATATGTTTTAACACATTATCCAATATCGAGGGTGTGATTCTAATTATTTCTTCAAACAATGGTGGTTGTTGGCTTTGGTGGTTACAATGGAATAAATATTTCCCCACTCCTTACATTATATTTTATTTCTCACTATTTTATTTCCAACAAACAAGCTCAACACCAAAGAGATTTTGGGAGGATGGTCTATATTTTAATGAAATTGTACATTGGATTTTTTTTGGTATTGAACATGATAATTAATGAGTCTAATACAAAATTATTGGAAAATTGACTTATTTTTTGTTTGTTCTCGCAATGACATGTTTATTTAGTCTTTTGAATTAAAAGAAATTAGTATTAATGATGTTTGAATTAGTTATAATTAAGTTTGAATGGTAAATAATAGTTATATTATAAATATGATTCCTTAACTTTATTAGCCAATTTTATATAGCTCAAAGCCAAGCAGTTCTAATGGCATGGTTGGAATTTTCCAATGGTTCATTAAAAATCATAACAATATATAACATAACAATTAACATAGTTCAATATAGCATAACACAACAATAAGAAATATAAGAAGTATGTAATATTTAACAATAACATATAGCAATAAGAAATGTAAGGAATAATACAATGTAATATAAGAAATATACAACAATATTTCTAAGAAATATATCATAACATTTAACATCTAGTTCACTTAAGACATATAACATATAACAATTTAACTATATATATATATATATATATATATATATATATATATATATATATATATATATATATATATATATATATATATAAAATAATAATAATAACAATAACAATACAACAATATAACCATAAATATAATCTAACAAATAATGGAATTGATAAGCATAAAGAAAAATAATTCAAAAATGTGCAAGTCTTTATTTCCTTAAATTAACTGCAACATAATAGATAGGCTATAAATTTATGGTTTAATATTTCAACTATCTAAGAAAAAATAACCACATTTAACATAATTTCATGTGTTCCATTCAAACTAAATGTGTTAGTGGAAAATTTTCAAGAATTGTATCATGATCTTTTATCGATAATTTCCATTGTCATAGCCTTTTTCTACTCTTTTCTTCTTTTAGGGGCAACTGAGTTTCTATTACCAAATGACTATATTTGTCACATATAACATCTTGCTAGTAGACTTGAAAAATTATGTGGTATTCACATTTCTTTACTTCTTCAAAGAAATGCCCCAATAACACCACTGAATCAACTCGATATGCATCTTTTGAAGGAACTTTATACTCTTGTAACAATGTTCTTTTAGACTAAATGCATCATAATAAATAGTAATGCACTTTCTTTGGATTATCTTCTGGTGCAATGACAACAAATACATCACCTTCCCTAACCATATAAAAAATATGACTAGAATCCTAGTCAATCAAACCCACTTCATTGTCCATCTCTTCATCTGTAAACTTTGCAAGTGGGGGAAATAGTGTCAGTTCTTGTGTATCCGTGGTTTGACATATTTGTTATTTTGGTTTACACACTCAATGTTGGAGTCTATATCATTAGTACATGTGGGACAAATGTAAGAATACTTTCTTTTATAAATTGAGAATATATTTATTATTTTCTCACTTGTAATGGTGTGAAAAACAAATGTAACACACACACACACACACACACATTTGTGTGTGTGTGCGGGCAACTAGATATACACTTACCTATGCACATGAGGCATCCTTGGATTCATTACATGGCTTAAATTTTCATTGTAACAATTAATAACATCACTTGAAACTACAAGTTGGGAAGCCTATCTATTGAATTGATGCCTCCTAAGTTCATGTTTTATGCATGCCCCAACAACATCATGCTATCCTTTTCCTTGATCCTTCTCAAATAAATACCATGCATGACAAATGTTGGTTTTTATATTAAGGCGATGCAACCAGAAGAATGATCACGATGATTTAAATTGACTAGAACAACCATATGACCATACCCAATGTTCTTTAAAAGTGATATGTCGTTCTTTTAAATCCTTATAAAGAATATCAAAACAATGTCTAACAAAACATGTATCATGTGTATGATCATCACTGATGTAGAAATGATACTATTCAATCACTCCATGATTATCTTCATTACTATCAAAACCATTGATACCAAGCTTTGCATGCCTATACAAAATTTGCATGAGTATAGAGACCTGGTATGAATGATAATATTCTCTTTGTATTTCGGTTTATGGAGCAAACATGTAATTATTAGAAAAATCAACAACCCAGAATATTGTTCCCTTTGGCAACACACTGCATGATTTTTTTAACTACAATTCATCACATTTTTCTATATGAGAGTGCTTAATATATTTATATATTTTCTCCCTAAACTTCTCCATAAAAGATGTCATAGAAAATTTTTCTTCAAGTAAATTAATCTTCATTGATGTTAACATCGAATTTGTAATGACAATGTATGTAACATGTTCATATCTTCTCCACTTCATAATGACATTTGAAAATTGCAAATCATTCAAATAAATGGGATAATTAACAAGAGTTCCAAATGATAACACTCTTTTCATTTTCTTCCACCAACACATTCTTTATAAAATAATTGGTCATTTTCTGGACCATCATATATTAGATAAAAATTAATGAACACTTGAATGAGGGGGATCATTGGACCAATGGGTTATGCCAAAGGTTAGAAATGCCTCATAATAAAATTTGAATTCTACACAATATCAACAAAAACCATGTGTAACAAACAATTACAAGCTTGGAATACCATGATTTAAGCTTCGCAACTATGCTAAGGAAAATATTAACATCAACTTTACTCTCCATAAAAGTTTGAAATAACTCCACTTGATTGAACTCTATTTTCATGATTCCCTATAAATATATTATGTCACAGAATGTCCTTTTCATTTGGTAACGCACAAGAATTCAAGTTCTAAATCTCTTTCAGGGTGCCTCTCACATTATCTGGAAGTCTATCTTGATAGGATTTCCTATAGATATTAGCCCAACATGCAAGCTCATCATTCTCATCTACTTGAATCCTAATTTTTTTATGCCTCCATAGCCCTTTCTTGATTGTTTGTATATTTTTGTCACCATTGAAAACAACCAATGTGATGGAGTTCCTTTTCTAACAATACCTATTGACAATGTGTTAATAGAAGTTTTTCCATCTCAAGATCTATTTTTTGCAAGTGTTCCATGGGCCGATGTCATTTCTTTTTATACCAACTGATTTTCCTACACCTCTTTGTAATCTCTAATGCCCATTAATTGAATTGCATCTGGTAGAGGTTTGTGTTTGAAAATTTTATGTAATATTTGATCTTGTGCTACGATATATTTACCTTCAAAAAAAAATTTGGTCACCTTATTTACTTTATTTTGAATTGTCCATTGATTCATTGATGGACCAATTTCTAGTATTGTAGTTGGATCCATATTCTCTAGAAAATTATCATCAAGGACAACATTCCTATACCTTCCAATTAATTTAAGGGTTTTTCTAGATGTGGTAAGATCCTCTTGTGGGTTGGATGTTGTCTCCATATAAAAAAAAGATATAAATTTGTATTTTGTGTACTTAACATGTACTTAAACCAAACTTTATTAAAATGGATCATAATGATGAACTTGAAATATAATTTAGTCTAAATATTACAATTTATTCAAAATTTAAAACATCAATTGACTCACTAGTACTATCTCGTTGAAAATTTCCTTAGCATCTCTCATCATTTCCCCATCATTTCCATGTAAATCCCAGTCTCTTTCAAACTCTTTATTTAGTACCTCCACATCTTCTTAAGGCTCTCTATTTTGTAGCCCCACATCTTCAAGCTCTCTATTTGGTACCTCCACATCTCCATTAGTCTCTCTATTTAATATCTCCACATTCCTTTCATCCTCTCTATTTTCCCTTACTGCTCTTGTCTTTTCTTTTAGTTTCTCAATTTTTTCATTTAAATCAATTCTAATGCGATCATACCTTTGTTTACAACTCTTTTGGTTTCCCATGTTCTTAAATTTAGAAATCTAAAATCTAATTCCAAAACAACACAAGTGAGTTCAAGCTTTTAATACTACAAATGATTCAAGACAAATTAAAATATCTCAAAGCATAATTTTTTTTTATGGAAATTCATAATTTAATCTAAAATAAATTTCTATATATCTTCTCTTTAAGAAAAAACCATTCAAAATATCTATTTTAATAGAAAAAGTACTATTTAATTTCCATAAAATTATATATATATATATATATATATATTCTTTTTTTTCCATTACATATATGTTGAATCTCCTTTTTACCATCATCAAAAACACAATATGAACCTTGTCCACCTACATCTGTCTCCAACACTGCGGAGACACTGCCATGTTTAGTGTTGTTGCGTATGGTCCCTCCTAACTAGAAGACTTCCCTAATTTCAAAATCGTGAAGACCATATATAAATAAATGAGATACATGTGTATATTAATAACAGTGGTCGCATTCATTTTAAAAATCCACAAAAACCATATATAAAAAATGAAATACAAGTATATGAGAAGCAATCCTAGCATTTTTAAACGTTTCACATTATATTGCACCCAAAATTTAAGATAACCTTACTAAGGATTCGGACAACCACATAGTTTCCTAATAATTTCAACTCTGGACAGTAGGTAAATAATTTGACAATTTATTACCTACCAATGTGCACGTTAAAACGAGAACAGAAATACCAATTTGCAGATGATATGGAAATGCAAAGTCAATGACTTGAAGTAAACCGAATCAGTGTTTATATCCTTGATTCGACATCAGCTAGACGAGATGATGAAAATGTAGCAATCTAACAACCCTAATGACGAAGTCTTAAAAAACCCTAATCTATAAACTCTAAAGAATTTCAAAGGCAAAAAAATATGATGGTTGAATACAGATTTCGTCCATTTTCAAAACCATTTGCTGGTGAGCTTGATGAGTCAGGAGTGTAAATCTTAAACCTCTGAATTTTCTTGCCACGACTTTTCATAAAATAATCATAAAAAGACACGGGCAACCATGAAAAACACAGGTTAACATCTAGGAATATGACAACTTTTATAATACCATTTCTCTATATGCTTGGAAATCTTCTTCTTCTTATATGGAGGCTGGCCTACGTCTTCTTCAAAACTTCTACGTCCCTTTTCAGCCTCCAACTCAGCTCCTCTCTCCGATAACTTGCGCTTCCGCTTATCCCATCCACTAACGCTCATCTCTTCTGCAATTAATCAGACGAGTAACTACGACATTAATATTGAGAGTAATGAAATAGCAAGTTGACTGTTTATTTTCAGCAAAACCGTTAAACTAATATGTATATCTCAATCCAGCTACACATATTAAAGAAAGAAAGAGCTACACATATTAACGAAAGAAAGAGAGAAAGAGGAAGATAATCTGAAAGTTACGTATCTTCTGTTTCCTTGTCAAAGTAGCAATCTAACAAAGTGCAATTATTTGGAATTCTTAACCAAGACTAGCAATAAATTAGGATGCCTGTTTTGTTGAAAACCCTGCCCAGACTGTGTACCAGTCCAGAAAAGGCTTGAAAACATGGAAATCAGTATAAAACAATCTAGAAACGCTGCCAGCCATGCCATACAGAATTTCCCGATATAGAAACACCATCCACACAGTTGACAGCGTTTCAAGGCAATAAAAAAAAGCAATGTCTCCATGTTTTCTTTCCTGTTCCCAAGTTCCCACGAAGGGCATTGAACCCATAGCTTATAAAACATTTACTTAAATCATTCATGAATTAACTGATTTTGACATTCATCCGAAAAAATAAAAGTTAGAATTTTCTAGAAATCTTAGTAATGAATTTAATCCATTCTTTCATCACACTTTCTTCACCCAGATGAGCTTTCTACAGCAGCAACAAGAATTGTCTTTGTGTTTTGGAGCAGTAACAGCAAGCTTTGGCATACTTCCACCAAGAACATGATTTTGCACAGCCAGAACAAGGGTGTGGGTAGCACATTATTTGGTGGGAAGATTTACTTACTATTTTGGCAACTTTTCACAGTGTCATTTCTAAAGCCTCTAGGGTTCCTCAAGTTTCCAAGCTCAAGGAAATGGGTGGTGGGTGTTCATGTGACTAGAGTTGCAATTTATATGAAAATGACAAGACTTGCAAAGGCTCTCACAAAAAGGTAAAGGACAACATTTTGCATTAACAGATTAAGGAAACATGTTTATACACAAACAATTGTGCATAAACTAGACATCTAAATGTGAGGGCCACATTTAAATGAAAAAATTGGATCCTACTAACTCTCGAATTTTTGGCCGCTCTGCAACAGAAAACTTTCGCGTCTCCTCTCCAACCCTTGGGCTCGGCTCTCCCTAGCCGATCCGGGCGTGGAGCTTTACTTTTCGGAGAGATCTTCAGTGTGCGGGGCGTTTAGGATTGAAGAGGTTCACCATTCAAGTTGCAATCATGTTTCGACAGCTCTGGGGGTCGATCTGAGTTGGTGCATGGGGTCCTTGCTTTGACCCCCGCCCCTCAACCCCCGATCATGGCGAATGGAGGCGATCCCTTTCCACCTCAGATCTAGATGCATTTCGTTCCCTTGTTGCTGCAGCGGATAAGCGACCGATGTTGGTCTCCCAACAAAAGTTCGTTGAGAAGTTGGACAACATCCCTACGGTGTCTCTACCGGTAGACGATGCTTGTAGATCAGCGCTAAACATTGCCAAAAGGGGGGCTATGGCCATCCCCGAAGGCAGTAGATGAATGGGTCAAACGAAACTGGATCCCGCTAGTTAAGGAAGGAATAAAAAGCCATTTTGTAGGCAAAGGGTTCTTCGTCTTCGTGTTTGACAGTGGGGAAGACCGAAGCTTGATCTTCAGAAATGGACCTTATTTCATGGGCCCTCAAGGGTTATATTTGAACAAATGGTCTCCAGATTTTGACCCTGCTCAAGATGTGCCCACAGCCGTCCCTGTTTGGGTGCGCCTCCCGCACCTCCCTCTCCACTGCTGGAGTCAGAGCTCGCTGAAATCCATTGGCAATGCCCTAGGCAGGTATATTGATCAGGCCCCGAGGAAGGATCAGTTCTCCTGCGCACGCATCTGTGTAGAAGTTGATCTGGAGGTCGGGCTTCCTGAAGCCATCAAAAATTCAGTGGCAGACTGGTCGCATATTCAAGAGCTAGATTACGAGCAACTGCCCTTTAAATGTCGACATTGCCATGAATATGGGCATTTTGCAAGATATTGCAAAAAAAAAATGAGGAAATAGCAGAAAAAGAAAAAGGAGAGCAGTGGAAGCAAGCAAAGAGAACAACAAGCAGCAGGCAAAACAACAAAAACAAAGCAAAAGAGACAGGGAACAAATCAGGGCAAGAAGATGCAAGTAATCAAAATAGTGGAAGCAGGGAAGCTAACAACAGTGTAGGAGATAAAAACCCCTTCGAATCTCTTACACCACCAGCAGATCCTCCAGAGGCCGAGTAGGAAGATCCACCACAGATGAATAACGCAGACAACCAAGAGCCACGTAACATCCCAAATCCGAATTCTAGCAATACCCCTTCTCCTTCTTATGTTGACATCATAAAACAAAAGAAGAAGAACCTAGAAAACACGGGCTCATCTGATGAGGAAACCTTTGAAAGGCCATCAAAAAAAGTGGGAAGAAGAACAAACAAGGAAACTAGGGAAGAAGAATCAGAACAACAGAAAACCCTAGGCAGTCAAACTACCATTGAAATGAACATCGGGAGAAATGCAAGACCAAGGACGTCCAAGAGAGGAGGCCCCACCCCATCAAGTGGTAAATGATGCAGCTGGTCTCTTGGAATTGTAGGGGACTGGGTAACCCCAATAAGGCAGAAGCTATCAAAGACTTATTGAAGATGGAAACCGCGGACATCCTTATGCTCCAAGAGACTAAAATAGAAGGGGAAACCCTTCTAAACACTAGCATTATGAAATGGAAATATGATTCAGGAAAGGCTATCAGTGCAAGGGGCTCGGCCGGAGGAATAGGCACATTTTGGTCAAAAAACTCCTTCTCATTAGAACGATTCTCTCAGACCCAACATTAGATCTTCACAGAACTGCGCCACACTGCAAGCAATCTCCCCCTCGCTCTGTTTAACTTGTATGTCCCTGTTCATTATGAAGGAAAGAGAGAGTGCTGGAGGACACTCTTGGATTATATAGAGCAGATCAACCCCATAAATATAGTCATAGGCGGTGATCTAAATATAATTCTAGATCCCAAAGAAAAAAGAGGAGGGATTTACTCTAGGGATCCCTTCATCAATACAGTGGGAAATCTGATATTGCAGTGGGACTTAGTTGACTTCAAACCCGTGAAAGGCAAATACACCTAGACTAACAATAGAACATGCAAAAATCAAATCTCTGCTAGGTTGGACAGATTTCTCATCAGCATCTCATTAATGATGGACAACAGAATAGTTTTTTCCAAGATCCTCCCAAAGCTCACATCGGATCATAAGCCAATCCTTTTATGTCTAAAAGAAGAAGAAGATCTTGGCCCCCTCCCATTTCATTTCAGCCCTCTCTGGGCAGGTAAAGAAGGGTTCTTTGAAACAATCCAAACAGCTTGGAGGATAGATGTACTCGGATCCCCAAGCTTTGTGTGGGAACAAAAAATGAAAAACACAAAAAAAGCTCTTAAAGATTGGATAAAGAAATCTATGCAAACCCCCACTAGGCTGAGGAAGGAGGCTGTTCTTTAGTTGGAAAGAATACAATTCGAAATGGAGGAGAAAGATCCCTCTCTCACAGACTTAGCCAATGAAAAATCTGCCCAAAGCAATGCATACTACTCTTTTAGAATTGAAGAAGAACATTGGCGCTTAAAGTCTTGAAGCATGTGGCTCAAATTTGGGGACTGAAATACCAGATACTTTCATAGACAGTGCAGGGCTCACCTCTCACGCAATCATATAACAGAAATTACCAGCACTAACGGTCAGGTGTATAAAGGATTTTCTCAAATCAAAGAAGCAGCTGTAAACCATTTTCAGAACCTCCTAAGCGCGGAAAGAAATGGGAATGAGGAGGATGCAGAAGAGTTTCTCACAAACATTCCAAACCTAGTCAGCGTGGAAGATAATGATTCTCTGTTGAGCCCAGTCACGGAAGAAGAGATAACTAATATAGTCTGGTCCATGGAACCAGACAAAGCTCCAGGACCTAACGGATTCTTAGTTCATTTTTATAGAATTTGTTGGGAGATAATCAAAACTGATCTCTTCAGAATGATAAGAGGAATCCTAAGGAAGGCAAAAGTGGGTGGAGGAATAAAATCCACCTTCCTCGCTTTAATCCCCAAGGAAACAAACCCAGGCTCCTTCGACAGATACAGGCCGATCTCGCTCTGCAATTCATCCTACAAGATTGTGGCCAAACTGCTGGCTAACAGAATTAAGCCCCTTCTTCAAAAGCTCATTTCTCCGGCCCAAGGTGGATTTGTGAAAGGCAGAAAAATCCTGGACAATGTCATTCAGATCCAAGAAGCCCTCCACTCCAGTCAAACTCGGAAAGAACAAGGTATGATTATCAAATTAGATATGTGTAATGCTTTTGATCGAGTTAATCGTTCTTTCCTATTCAGGGTTCTTGCAGCCTTTGGATTCAACCAGGATTTCATAAACCTCATCAAAGCTAGCATTGAAAACATCTGGATCGCCCCAATGATGAATGGTAGACCAGTAGAGTTCTTTATAGCCACCAGGGGATTGAGGCAGGGCTGCCCTCTTTCTCCCTTTCTCTACATTCTGATGGCTGACTCACTAAGCAGAAAGCTGACTCAGGAGAAACAAATCGGTTCCATACCTGGGATAAGAATTGTGCAAGACATATCCCCCGTGAATCACACGCTCTTTTCTGATGATTCACTCCTTCTCGGAGGTGCTTCCATGAGAATCGCTAACTCATTCAAAACCATTCTCCAAAAGTATTGCAGCATCTCCAGAGCGCTAGTGAGCGAGAGGAAAAGTGTTGTTTATGGATGGAATACTGATCAACAAACAATTGATAGGATTGCTAGCGAATTGGGGTTCAAAAGCTACGCAGCATGGGATAAAATAAAATATCTTGGTCTACCTCTGACGATGGGATCCAACCGCAATCACGTGTGGGAGGAGGTGATTTCTAAGTTTAAAAAAAAAATTGTAGCGTGGGGCGGCGTTTGGCTCACCACAGGTGGCAAGCTCACTCTAATCCGTTCTGTGGTTTCAGCCTTGCCCACATACCAAGCCTCTTTGCTGATGGCTCCAAGACAAATCGCAGATCAAATCTCCTGTCTAATGCACAGATTTTCTGTGGAATGGTGGGAAGGGAAACAGCAACCGATTTCATATTATTAATTGGGAAACAGTGAAGCGTCCCATTTCCGAAGGGGGACTCCAAATTCGTGACCCCCAACAAGCAAATCTAGCTTTGGGTTGTAAACTCCTGTGGCAGTTAGTAATCGAGCCTACGCACCCTATTAGCCAGCTCTTAAAACTCAAGTACCTCCAAAATCAGTCGATCATCTCCTTCAATCCAGCGCTTTCTCCTAGAGGAACGCAGGCTTGGAGGCTCTGCTGCAAAGGGATTGAATTCTTTAGAACTCATCTGTATAAAATCCCAGGGAACAGCAAAAACATATTGCTGTGGAGAGATCGAATTATGGGTCACCCCCCACTTTCAGCAAATAATGAAATTGTAGATTTAAGAGCTTGGTTAAGCTCAAAAGGAATCCGGAAAATTGAAGATATAGCAGAGTGGGATAACAAAGGCAATTGGCAGTGCTGGTCATTGCCTAACATTCCAGCGCATTTAAAAGATCAGTTAAATACTTTCACAGATGCAATTACAGACTTTACTCCAGTGCATAAGGATGAAGAAGATTCATGGGGATGGGGAAAAACAGGGGAGTACACAGCCAAACAAGGATACCTACAGATGCAAGGTAAAAAGGATTCTCCGCATCCGGAAACAGTGTGGAATCAGATCTGGGAAAACTTCAGCATTCCCAAGATCAACTTCTTCTGTTGGACTTTATTCCACAACAAAATCCTGACTGGAGATAATCTGTGCAGAAGAAACATTGCTGGTCCTCATCGATGCGCGTTCTGCAAAAATGCATTGGAAACCTCAGTTCACATGTTCATCGAATGTGAGTATGCACAGAAGGCCTGGACTAGCTTCTTGACAGGGCTGAATGTGAGACCCCCAGCACACTGTACGATCACAGACATGTTCTCGTCTTGGAAAGCTCGATACCCCTACAACATCATTGATAAATCCCTTTGGCATAAGGTGTGGATTGCAGCTCCAAAATATGTCTGCTGGAAGCTGTGGCTTTCCCGGAACGAAATTGTCTTCAACCAAAAAGAAATCACCGCAGAAACAGCAGCGGATCGGGCCAAGAAACTCCTAATAGAAACTCTGAGACAATCTAATGTCAAAGACAGCTCCCTTTGAAATGAAGAAAGGGCATGGATGGATGGCTTCTCCCCCACGCCGAGACCTTGAGCAATCATTCGCCCAACTCACAAGGAAAATTGGCAGATTAGAGACACCTTGGATAATTTTCAGAAGTGGTGGAAATCACAAGGAAAATGCACTATCTTCTTTGACGGAGCCTCGAAAGGCAATCTAGGCAGATCAGGAGCAGGGGGGGTCATCTACCTCCCGAATGGGAGAAAAGAGGATTTCAGCTGGGGACTTGGGCTAAAAACCAACAATCAGGCAGAAGTCCTCAGTCTTTTAAAAGCTTGTCAACTGGCCAGAAAAGGAAACCCAAAGGAAATCATAGTCTTTGGAGACTCAGAATTGCTGATAAAATCTCTAATAAACAAGAAAGGGCTCAAGGATCCAGCACTAGACAAACAACTTACAAGAGTGAACAGACTCCTGAAGGACTTTTCCTCAGTACAACTCTTCCATATCCTCAGAGAATTAAACACAGAAGCAGACAGACTGGCAAACACAGGATGTACTCTCGAAAAGAGCATGATCAGCATAAATGCAGGAGCACCGAATATGGCAACTATTCCATAAAAGGGCAAGGCGTTCTTGTAAAAGCAGAGAAATGTAATGTTTGAAACAGTGAATTGTATTGCTTGATCTGGCTTCGTCCACCCATAAATAAAAATACCCGTTTTAGTTATAAAAAAAAATGTGAGGGCCACATTTGAAAAAAAGCATAATGATTCTCAAAAGTTGGAGCAAAGAAGCAAAATTGGTATTGGTAGCAATACTCAATTGGCTGCTAGCAAAGGATAGAGGATTGTCTTTGAAGCAAGGAAGAGGAAGGTTGTACAACTCAACATTATCAAAACTAAACCATTGATTGAACCAGTGGACCCCCTAAACCAAGTCAAGACTAGATTGAAACCAGTAAAAAAAACAAACAAACCAAAAAAAATGATCAGCTAAAAAATGCAAAAAATATTCTATATATATATATATATATGAAACCAAAAGGTAAGTATTTATATAACATGCAAATGTGTATATAACCAAAATAGCACTAAGTGCAATACATATATGAATAAAAAATACATCAACAAATGGACTATAAATTGTCTCTACCATCCAAAAGAATGATGCTACAAAAAATACATACATATCATCAAAATCATTGCTATCTGAATTTTCGTCATTAATATAACCATATAAGCATTAAAATAAGATAGGAAAAGTTTAATAGGCCATGTCAATATTTGTTTGAGTCATGGGCACATTTTCACTAGGTCATGACAAAAGAGTTTAACAATCAATGCCACTAAAAGAAAGGTACATACAGGGCTTGGTGCTCTTATAAATCATTGTTCCATACCCTTGTACATGAAAAAATGCAATGGAAACATTGCAATCCCCCCAATCATAAAATCACAAAAACCATTAAGTCTGCTAGATTTTGAGTGGAATCTAAAATTATGCTTTCTCCATATGCAATCCAATGAGGTTTGAACCACTCTCAAAAATCCCGAGTCAATTAATGGTAATGCTAAAAAAATTAAGCAAAAAGGATAAAAATGAATGTTAAAAGAGATTGCCACTTTTAATTTCCTATAAAGAGTAGCACGGAAGCCTTGAATATTAGGTTGCCACATTTAAATTTTTTAATTGAATTTGGAACCTCTTTGGTAACATTGTATAGAATTGACTAGTTTGGTGAAAAAAGGTTGGTATGATATAATTGCATATCATGAATTGGACCAGTTTGGAGTCAAACATGTGTTCTCGTCCAATTCCTATTACACTGCTTCAAAAGAGAAATAAAAATAGAATACAAATATGTTAGGTTACAACTTTGAAATTAACAACAAAAAAGAAAAACTAAATGGTGGTAGATTTACTTTGAAGGAAAGAAGAAACCATATAAGTTATACTTTGTGCTATTTTCATTCGGATGTGATTGTGTGGAAGAAGAAAGGATAGAATGGAAACAAATATAAAAAAATATGCAAGAACATTCAACAACTCCAAGATAACTTAGGTGCATTAGATAAGTTTACATGGAATAATGATCCATTGTGGTATCATGATCACCTATTTTTTGTAAAATTTTCCAACTCCAAAATAAGCTCCTTTCGAAAATGAACAATTCTCCTATGGGAGCACATTTAGGGTTCTTGAAACTTATCACAAGTTCAAAAGGGACTTTCCTAGGAATTGATTAAAATTAATGTTCAAAAATTTGTAGCTAAATGCTTGATTTTCTAAGAAAATATTGGAGAGACAATCAAGAACCTAAGTCTCCCTCAACTATTAGACGTTCAAGTCAAAATAAGGAAGAGGTATTAATATATTTAATTATAGGTCTACACAAGTCCAAAGGAAGGAACTCGTCATGGTATTGGAGGATCAACGTCCAAAATATGCCCTTTTTTCTCTCTTTCTCATCATGTTGAACCAAATTGTAGCTACAAAATGAATGGAAGTCCAATTTTCATTGGTAATTTTTGAACTAAATTATTTTCTTATTTCGGTACTCAATTGGCTCACAACTCCTCTTCTCATCCTCAATATGATGGGAAAATTGAGATTTTGAATAAATGTTTGTAAAGGGTATCTTCATTGCTTTCCATCTAATAAGAAGACATAATCGGTCAAATAATTATGCTTAGGAGAATGGTGGTACAACACATCCTTCTATGCTTCATAAAAAATATTGTTGTTTATGGAAATTTATTTATATTTTCATTCATCTATCACATCACCTTTGAGAGCTAAATAAAAGGTTCAAGCAGTGGAGGACCACATAAAGCACCAATAAGAGACTCTCAAACTATTGAAGGAAAACATAGTTACAACACAAAATAGGATGAATCAACAGAAAAATTAACATCAAAATGAATGAGAATTTGAAAATGGTGACTCGATATTTCAAACTCTATAATGGTACAAACATATGTCCCTAAATCAACCAAATAAGAGCAAATAATTAAGCACCTAAGTACTATGGTCCCTATAATGTGTTGCCAAGGATTGGGCGTATGGCTTACAAATTTGAGTTTCCTATATATGTGTACATCTAGCGTGCCATGTTTCATGCTTATTGAAGGTCATAGGTGACAAGATCCTAGTTTAATTTTTTATCAGAGATTAATGAATAATTGATAATCATATTATAACTAAAAACAATCTACGAAACAAGGATCAAGTAGATCCAAAATCAATTACTAAGTACCATGTTAAGTGGAATAACCTAACAATAGAAGAGGTGACATGAGTACATCAATTTATCAAGTAGAAAAATTTGTAGAAAATCAAGTGTTGAGTTAAACACTTGTATGAAGGGGAGGGGCATGTTAATCCATAGATAAATCCCATGTTAAACCACAAGATATTAAGTTATTACATTTCTACTCTTATAGGTTGAAGAAAAGTGTAACTAGGTTCGGTATTTTCCAATGGAATTTCGATCTTTGTACTTGTCAAGAAAAAGAAATATCATTTTTAAATTATATGAATGAGTTTCTTGCTTATTGCATAGGTCTAGGAAAGTCAAAGATTCAAAATTATGTAATGTACATGGGTCGACCTAGTGTTAAGCAACCCTCCAAGACAAGCACCATCCTCCAAATAAGAGAACTACCAACTAAATGATGTGTAAAATAGTGAAGATGACTTCAAAGCATACACAGATTATATGTCGGCTCAATAAGAGGGTCACCCTAAAATGTAGGCTTAAATGAGTGGGTCAAACCACTATGAATAGGTAATATTCCTAATTAGCCATGGCTAATTGGAATATTCGATTTTGCTCAATTTTGACTTCTATAGTTATTTATAAATAAAAAGGTGAGGAAAAGGGGGACATAACTCACCTTTAGAATAAAGTCACTTCCTAGTAGCACAACATTGTGACTTAAAGGGGAGTCAAGGGGGTCAAAGGACCATGCAGAGATGGGGCCCATGCAAAGACTTGGAGGGATTGCGCAGATGGAAAGGAACACGTGGCAAGAAAGGGGCTGCTTTGGAGGAGGTGGGCCTTGGGATTGAGAGAGGCCAACACTATAAAGGAGAGGGGAGCCTCCTCATTTTTCATTTGATTATGCGCATTTGAGCTAGTCACTTCGACTTAGAGCACACTGGCTGTTTAGCTAGTCTACAGCATTGTTTAGTGCATCGAGTGTCTCCATTTGGAGATCTCACCCTTAGCCCCGAGGGACTTCGAGTGCCTGCTTGGGCAAGGTAGTTTTTAGCAGTCTTTGCAGGAGGATTGATCTTTGGAGGGAGGAGGAACTGAGCATTTCGGATAACTGTGCAGTCTTGAGAGAGGGATGCAGTTCTTTTGGTGGGAGTTCTGGATTGAGGGTTTTGCAGAGGATTTGAGCTGAGAGATTAAGCAAGGGATCAACCCTTGCATATTAGAGGATTTTGGCAGATTTTCAGGTTGAGTTTTGGAGGATTTTATTCAGTGGCAGCGTAGAGCTTTGAGGGATAGAATAGATCCCCAAGGGGTTGATTTTTGGGGGTCGACTATTTTAGAAAATCTTTCTGGGTTTTTCTGGCTTTCTTGAGTAGAGTCTGATTCTAGAGTTTTAGCATTTTCTGAGGAGGGGAATAGCCCCAAATCCTCATTTGATTTCCAGTAGTGGCAGGAGCACGGTAGTTCTCCAGCAGCTTGGACGCAGTTCAAAGAGTGGCCATTCCTTTACTATTCTGAGTGTATTTCTTCACTTGCCTTATGCAAGTCGAGGTGCCATCTTTCTGATCACCTCCTATACTCATTCCATTACTCAGTATAATAAAATGGCTTAACATTTCTCTCTGCATTTCTTGAGTATCTGCTTATATTTCATGTTCACATTATTATATGTTGTACCACTGTTATTTTTATCACTTTGAGTTTCCCTATCACTATATCATTTGGATGTGTTTGGTTAGAGTTTGCTTGGGTTTGAGGGATATTCCAAAAACGGGATATTACAGTAGTATCAGAGCATAGATCTGGCTCAACCTGTGGAGCTAGCAATCTATGACATCGGGGGAAAAGCCCTACATCTGTTACAGAGGTAGGAGATGCATAAAAACTAGGTGTAGGTTGGAGAACACCTATGGAGAGGGAGACTGTGTTCCAGTGATGGACGCAGAACAAGAGGATCTTGTGGTGGACACAGGACAGGAGGATCTTGTGGTGGACACACAGCAAGAGGATCCAATGGTAGATGATGACGGGAAGAAATTTGTGGACGTGTTCCTCAAATCAATGCAGGATCTGTCGAGGCAGATCGAGGTGATGGGGCAGAGATTCATGGCAGTGCAGGCTAGATAGCATGAGAGCCCGCGGGTTTTCCAGGTTGGAGAGGGATCGGGTGCATCTCACCATTTTCCAGAGCAGGGTGCCACTCAGCGTGATACTACTCAGCAGGTGGCCTCACATGCCCCTATACATTCTACCATGCCCACTTTCCTAGGAGCAAACACGGGGGCCGGAGCCCAGCAGGAGGCAGAGCCCAGTCATATTGGTGATTATTTTGCGGAGTACCAGGCCTATGGGCAGGAGTTCAGTGATGCTCTCTCATTCAGAGACTTTGTTAAGCTCCAGCGAGATAGTAGACCTTGCGACCATCACAGAGGACACTGCCATTATCATGATGGAGACACCCACCGCACAGCTAGAAGACTCCACTTGCCTACGTTTCATGGTTCATCAAACAGTTTGGCAAGGTCTTGGGTGGAGAAGTTGGACATCTATTTCTAGCTTAACCAGATGCTAGAGGCAGAGGCCAACGAGGTGGTGACATTACATTTGGATGGTGAGGCCTAGGATTGGTGGTTCCATGGGATGGTTACACTCGGACATTCCACATTGATGACATATGCCGAGTTTACCAGGAGATTGATGGAGAGGTTTGACTCGAGGATCTGGAACAACACTTCATTGAGCTGACAAGGCTCAAGCAGACAGGGAGCCCAGAGACTTACATTGCAGACTTCTTGAGGATTTCAGTGATGATTCCAGATCTATCCACGACACGGAGGATCTACATGTATGTTGAGGGGTTAACAGAGCCACTTTGAGGTCTAGTCAGGTCCACTAGACCAGCCACACTCCAGGATGCTATTAGCAGGACCCTGGAATTACAGGATGTCTTACCCAGGACTTGGACACCTCACCCCCAGAGACAGGATTTCCAGCCTAAGGGGAAGGATGTGAGGATTTCGCCTCTAAAGGGGAATCCAGGACGAGCACAGATTGATGATGATGCCAGGAGGGAGTTGAAGAATAAGCAGTTGTGCTTCACCTGTCAAGAGCCGTGGGCATCAGGACATAAATGTGCTATTGGCAAAGTACATTTTATTGAGGTCTACTCTGAGAATAGCGGGGAAGAGGATGAGGAGGATGATGTGGGGGTAGGAGGTAGTCATGTTGTGTAGGATCGTTTGCCACCTCCACCACCAACAGCGGGTGGTGCAGCTTTTGCACCTACCGGAGGGGCCCTTGTAGCATTGCGAGGAGTTCCCAAGTATTTGATGTTGTGCATACGGGGGACAGTACGTGGCCAGTGGGTATTAGTTTTGGTTGATAGTGGGGCAACCTACAACTTCATCGATGCATAGATGGTTGAGCGGAGAGGTATACAGACAGAGAGCTTCGATGGCTTTTTATTTTTGGTCCCAGGAGATCACAGCATGGTGTGTGCTCATTATGTTCTAGAGCTATCAGTGACGATGGGCACCTACACACTGACTGACCACTTTTTCATGGTCGATATTCCGAACACCAACATAATATTGGGTGTTTAGTGGCTTATCAATCTAGGGAAGGTCACGACAGATTGGAAGACCCTAGAGATGGAGTGGGATGATGAGAAGATATAGGGACAACACACATATCTGCCTCAGACTATTTTGGCTCATCAAATGGAGGCAGTCTTCTGAAAGGGAGACGTAGAGTGGTAGTAGAGTTGCGTGCATTAGAGGTAGGGACTACAGGGCAGATAGTGCACCAAGAGATACATTCCATCCTTGACCGGTATGCCATAGTATTTGGGGAGATTCTACTAGGACAGTCACCAAACCGGGGGTTTGAGCACACCATTGAGCTTGAGCAGGGCATATAGGCAGTGATTACCACCCCCTCTAGGCATCCCAAGGCCTATCAAGATGAGATTGAGTGGGCCATTCAGGAGTTGCTGGCTCTTGGGCACATTCGGCCGAGCATGAGTCCTTTTGCTTCTTCTGTGGTGTTGGTGAAGAAGAAAGACGACACATTGAGGATGTACATTGACTATAGGGCCCTGAACAAGAATACCCTAAAGAACAGGTACCCCATACCCAGGATCGATGAGTTGATGGATGAGTTGAGAGGAGCCTGGTTCTTCTCAAAGATTGATTTGAGATCTAGGTACCATCAGATTCGCGTGAGGGAATAGTACATTCCCAAGACCGCCTTCAGGTGTCATTATGGGCACTTTGAGTTTTTGGTGATGCCCTTTGGGCTAACCAATGCCCTCGCTACATTCCATTCTTGCATGAATCACATCTTCCACAGTCACTTGAGGAAGTTTGTGTTGGTATTCTTTGATGATATACTCATTTACAGCAGGACTTGGGAGGAGCATATCCAGCACATTGAGACAGTGTTGTGCATCTTGGAGGAGTAGCAGTTCTATGCCAAGCTCTCCAAGTGTGAGTTTGGATTGACAGAGATGTTGTACTTGGGACACATCATAGGGGTGGATGGAGTGAGAGTCCACGAGGAGAATATTAGGGCCATTAGAGATTGGCCAAAGTCGAGGAACGTGACGGAACTTCAGGGATTCATTGGTATTTGTGCCTACTACCAGAATTTCGTCAAGAGTCTCTCACAGCTTGATACACCCCTGACAGATTTGATGAGGAAGGGGGCATTCAATTTATCGGATACAGCACAACGAGCCTTTAACAGGCTTAAGGAGGTGATGAGCAGCTGCCTAGTGCTTGTATTTCTAGATTTTTCGCAGCATTTGTTTTGGAGTATGATGCATCAGGAGAGGGGATCATTGCAGTATTGATTCACGGAGGTCACCGTATAGCCTTTGAGATCTGGAAGCTCCTTCTGCACGAGAGGTTATATTCTACATATGACAAGGAGATGCTGGCCATCATGCATCCATTGGC
Organism: Pinus tabuliformis; assembly: GCA_031772625.1. Lineage (NCBI taxonomy): Eukaryota > Viridiplantae > Streptophyta > Pinopsida > Pinales > Pinaceae > Pinus > Pinus tabuliformis. The sequence goes on from CM062811.1 coordinate 682,259,214, forward strand.
CAAGTTCCAACATTATCTAGTGGGTAATAGGTTCAGGGTGAGGACTAATCACAACAACCTCAGCTTCTTTTTGGAGTAGAAGCAGCTACAAGAGAGGCAACAGAAGTGGATCAGTAAGATCCAAGCATATGACTTTGACATTGAGTATGTCAAGGGTAAGAACAACATGGTATTAGATGCCCTTTCATGTAGGCCAGCCACGTTGTCTCTTATGAGCTTGGACACAGACTGGAGGGCTCGACTCTTAATAGAGTACTCCAAGGACAAATTTGCATGTGAGGTTCTGGATGGGCAGGTGGCGGATGGCAGGTACAAGGTGATCGATGAGATCATTTACTATAGGGACCGGATCTTCTTGACTGAGGGATCTTAGCTCAAGAAGAAGATACTTCAGGCATCACATGATTCACCTTTGGCCGGCCCTCAGGGGTTTACCAAAACCTACAGGGCCATTAGAGAGAGGTTCTCATGGAAGGGCCTCAAGGAGGACGTACTCCAGCATATTTAGGAGTGCAAAGTTTGCTAGAGGAACAAGGGGGAGATGAGCCATCCCGCGGGATTATTGCAGCCTCTTCCCATTCCAGAGGGGAAATGGGAGTGTATTTCGATGGACTTCATCACAGGGTTGCCCATGGTACAGGGAAAGGATTGCATCTTTGTCATCGTTGATCGACTGACGAAGTACTCGCATTTTTTTGCCATATCCATACACTACACAGTAGCATAGGTGGCCGAGCTATTCTTTAGAGAGATCTTCAGGTTACATGGTCTTCCCAAGACCATCACTAGTGACGGGGATAGCCGTTTCATGGGCGGATTTTGGCAGGAGCTTTTTTGGTTGCTGGGGACAGAGTTGACACCGAGTACCAGTTATCACCAACAGACGAACGGGCAGACATAAATAGTTAACAGGTGGTTGGAGGGCTACTTGCGTAACTATGTCAGTGGGCAGCAGTGAGCATGACTGAAGTGGCTGCATCTGGGGGAGTACTGCTACAACACTACACACCACATGTCCATCGGTATGTCACCATTCTATGCTTTGTATGGATATCATCCTTTATCTTTTGCTGACGTGATGTTTGGTGCTAGCAAGGCTCCGAGAGCCAAGATTTGGATCCATGAGAGTCAGGATATTCTTTGAGCTCTCAAGGATAATATGGCTACAACACAGAACCAGCAGAAGTTGTATGCTAACAGGGGTCGGGTGGAGAGACAGTTTGAGGTAGGAGACTTGGTCTACCTACGATTACAACCATACCAATAGTTGTCACTAAAGCAAAAGTGGGCTGAAAATCTCAAGCCCCGCTTTTATGGGCCATACAGGGTGATATGCAGGATTGGACAGGTTGTGTATGAGTTGGAGCTGCCCCAAGGCAGCAAGATTCATAATGCATTTCACGTATCGTGCCTGAAGAAGGCATTGGGACAGCATGTGACAGTGACAGATGAGCTACCACCCACGGATGATGAGGGGCATTTGGTGTTGTAGACAGAGGCTATTATTGATACAAGGGAGAGACAGCTACGGAGTAGGACGGTCCGGGAATTCTTGGTGAGGTGGAAGAATTTACCAGATGAGGATGCCACTTGGGAGAGTGAGAAAATTTTGCAGCATCCATCACTTCAGTTGCTTGAGGACAAGTAACGTTTTGCTGGGGGAGACTGTAATATTCCTAAATAGCCATGGCTAATTAGAATATTCGATTTTTCTCAGTTTTTTCTTCTATAGTTATTTATAAATAAAAAGGTGAGGAAAAGGGGGACATAACTCAGCTTTAGAATAAAGTCACTTCCTAGTAGCACAACGTTGTGACTTAAAGGGGAGCCAAGGGGGCCAAAGGACCACGCAGAGATGGGGCCCACACAGACACTTGGAGGGACTGCGCAGATGGAAAGGAACATGTGGCAAGAAAGGGGTTGCATTGGAGGAGGTGGGCCTTGGGATTGAGAGAGGCCAACACTATAAAGGAGAGGGGAGCCTCCTCATTTTGTCATTCGATTATGTGCATTTGAGCTAGTCACTTCAACTTAGAGCATGTTGGTTGTTTAGCTGGTCTGCAACACTGTTTAGTGCATCGAGTGTCTCCGTTCGGAGATCTCACCCTTAGCCCTGAGGGACTTCGAGTGCCTGCTTGGGCAAGGTAGTTTTCAATAGTCTTTACAGGAGGATTGATCTTTGGAGGGAGGAGGAGCTGAGCATTTTGGATAACTGCGTAGTCTTGAGAGAGGGACACAGTTCTTTTGGTGGGAGTTCCGGATTGAGGGTTTTACGGAGGATTTGAGCTGGGAGATTGAGTAGGCAGATCAACCCTTGCATATTGGAGGATTTTGGCAGAGTTTTAGGTGGAGTTTTGGAGGATTCTATTCAGTGGCAGTGTAGAGCCTTGAGGGATAGCATAGATCCCCAAGGGGGTGATTTTTGGGGGTCAGCTATTTCAGAAAAGCTTTCTAAGTTTTTCTAGGTTTCTTGAGTAGAGTCTTATTCTGGAGTTTCAACATTTTCTGAGGAGGGGAACAACCCCAAATCCTCATTTGATTTCCAGTAGTGGTAGTAGCAAGGCAGTTCTCGAGCAACTTGGATGCAGTCCAGAGAGAGGCCATTCCTTTGCTATTTTGAGTGTATTTCTTCACTTGCCTTGTGCAAGTCGAGGTGCCATCTTTCAGATCACCTCCTGTACTCATTCCATTACTCAGTATAATAAAATGGCTTATCATTTCTCTCTGCATTTCTTGAGTATCTACTTATATTTCATGTTCACATTATTATATGTTATACCATTGTTATTTTTATCACTTTGAGTTTCCCAGTCACTATATCATTTGGATGTGTTTGGTTAGAGTTTGCTTGGTTTGAGGGATATTCTGGAAATGGGATATTACAGAATAAGCATATAAGCTCAGAGACAAAGAAAAGAAATATTTCGGATACACTAAAACTTTAGATGGCGCAGTGGGATCTCGCATGAAGACAAGATTGCAAGTTTTGACTAGGTCTCTATAATCTTCGATGGATATTACAATGACACATGCTCTTAATATATATATGATTAAACTATAATATCAGCACTCTGTCTCAATGGAAAAACACTCTGTCTCGGTATCCCTACATTGTCTCCACATAAACATTGTCTTGGTATCCCTACATTGTTTCCACGCAAATTTTGTTTTGGTAACGCAATCACTATTTGGGGTTTTAATGATTATAACATTCAATACCATCATAATTACTATGAGATATATGTTTGATGATCAAACTGTGAGATATATTTTTGTTGAATGTGTAGTGATATGATTGCTAGGTGTGGAACAAAGATAACACAACAATTCTTTAATAGATAGGGTCTGAAGTGATTTATCGCCTTGTACACTACATAAGCCTATTTCTCCATGGTGGGGTAGTTGAGATCTAGTCCTTGCAGACTTGCACTCATGAAGGAGATAGGTTGTTCATTATTCAACTCATCCTTCTGAGTCAACATAACAACAAGAAAAGTGTCAAAAGCAAAAGTGTAGAGAAATAAGTCTTTATCAAAGTCATGGTTGTACAACTCTGGTGCTTCTATTATAGCTTGTTTTATACGAGAAAATGTGTCATTTTCCCTCTTATCCCATTTATAGACTGTGTCCTTCTTAATCATCTCATGTATTGGTTTAACAATCTGAGCATAGTTGAAGATGAACTTACGGAGGAAGCTAATCTTCCACAAGAAAGACTACATGGATTTCTTGTTCACTGGGTGGGGAATATCCATGATGGTCTGGACCATGCCCAAGCCTGCCTTGATCCCACTTTTAGTGATGTGTCCTATGAGGTTACCTTCGAACACGCCAAATATACTCTTCTTGGGATTCAAGGATATCTTGTATTTACGATACCACTCAAAAATCCTATTCAGATGGCGTAGGTGGTCTACCTCTGTTTGGATAATACTATCACATCATTGAAATAGACCACTATGATATGTCTAATAAGCCTACGAAAGGTGATCTCCATCGCACGTTGGAATATGGCACCAGCATTAACTAACCAAAATGACATTCGTTGAAATGCGAATGTGCACCAATTTATCCTGAAATTAATTTTTAACCTATCACGCTCTGCCATTAGAACCTAGTTGTATCCTAAGAATCCATCAAGCAAAGAAACAATTTCGGTCCCCGATACTGTTTGGAGTATTTTCTCTATGGAAGGCATGCGGTAGTTTTCCTTGTCCGAGGCACGACTAAGATTCCAGAAATCTACACACAAGTGGATCTCCCCATAATTCTTTCATACAGGAACCAAGTTTGGTACCCACATTGAATGTCACACCTTATAGATGATCAGAGAATCCAACAATTTTCTCAACTCCTTTTGTATGAGGGGCTCAAACGTTGGATGAAATTTCCTCAGTAACTATTTTTGTTGAAATGGCTTGGACCCTTCCTTGATTGGTATTACATCCTAGATGATTTGTGTGTCATACGTCTTGAGTTCATCGTATGTCCACGTGAAGACATCAAGGTACTACTTAAACAAGTGGATGAAGGCTTGTCACTCTTGCAGTGTGCAACAAGTACCGAGATTGACATATTTTGGATCTTTCTTAGTTACCAAGTTGATTTGCTCATGTGACAATGTGGAACTATGGGTCTTTTCATTAAGAGGCCCCTGGAAGTGGTTCTATAGATCATACAACTTCTCTAATGAAACCACACCCTTGGGGATGAGGTTACTTTTACTTGCATTGTTTGCATCCTGCAATGCCTTATCATGCTCATCCTTTTCGATCACTGTGTCCTTGAATACGTCAGAGTTCACCATAAAATACACTATCACCTTTAGAATTACAATGTTGAGGTCGATGGCTTTCTATAAGCCCAAAATGAGTGCTTCATACTCTGTAGTGTTATTCGTGCACTCGAATTCCAAGCAGCTAGAGATCAAATTTTTTCTCTGAAGTGGGTCATTTAAAATGCAACTAGATCTAGAGCCTTCCTATGTCTTGGATTCATCAAAGTACATAGGAAGCATATCATATGTACAGGGACTGCTAACTACACTACTACTACTACTACTACTACTGCTACTAATTGTACAAATTTCATTATCATGGGTTGGACATGGAAGGAGATCCAACTATGTTTGGTGGAACTGGGGATAGCTCTGCCATGGGGGCTTCATTGGGGGAGAAATACTGTAGCTTGTGCATTCATATTGAATGATATATATTGAGGAAAAAAAGATATAATATCTTGAGCATATAATAGAGGGTAAATGGTTTTTACATTGGTAGGTATAAAAAATAGAGTTCAAAGTTAATGAAAAAATATAAAGGAATATAAAAATGTTAATGAAAAATGGATATCTACAAAATCTAATTAAAGTAGGGGCTTTTTAAATTGGGAAGGTGTATTGGGTTCGTAATGGTAGGAGGTTAAATAATGTGATTTTTAGAATTATTTCCTAATATGTAGTCAAATTAAGGGTATTTTGTAGTATGCCATGAAAGCACATGATATGTTAAAGGTTCATTGAGTGAAGCCCCGATGGGCTCTACAAGGTAGCACCTTAACTATGTTTCCAAAAAATAATTGCGAAATAGTAAATCTGTGAAATCCATTGGCTTGTTATGTCCATTCAAGGGAGATTCCGTGTGCTTCATGTATCTCTCTGATTCTACCTGGATCTAATTTTTCCTGCCCCTATACAAAAGCCATAAATGTGACAAGTCTCTTGCAAAGTATCCTTGAATCTTGCTTGACCAGTCTATGATGAGTAGCACTCTGTATGCTTCTGAAATGTCCATAATTATTATGTTAATACATTGGTGAATTCGTCTGTCAGATGATAGCTGGATGATGACATCCCTCAGTGCACCAATTTCCTATACATGAGTTATGTCCAGCTGAATAATTTGTGCATCTGTATTTTCCCATTTAGCATTGATCTTCTTGGCCAAAAATGATGGCATGACATTCACCGATGCACCTGAACGAACTACGCAATTATGTACATTGAAATTGAAGATTTCAAATGTTAACAAGAAAGGTGGGTAGCATTTGAATCCATCATGAGTGCATTGAGTACAGATGTGAGAGTTTTAGAAGACTTACTAGATGCCTTGTTCGAAGAGGTGGCATTACCTGAATAGTTTTTCCCAAGTGCTTGTAGAAGGATGTCCCAATAGCTCATGCTATTTGTAAGTTAGAACACAGAAATGTTTGCATGAACCTTCTTCATATCATCTACAATGTTATAATCCATGACGAGTAGGCTGACCTAGGTGTCCAAGGATGGAACTTGGTTTGTGGTTTTCGAAGGGATAGTTATGTCCTGGCTGCTGTCAGAAACACTTCTTGTTGAGACTACTTTCCCAGGCTCGCTCTAAATGTTATGCGTTGAGTTAGCTGGTGGATTGAATTTTCTTAATAGAGTTTCTATGAAATTTTTCTTCGGCACCTCAATCATAGTGGTTGACCATTGGATTTTTAAGTTGTATTGGTTGGTTTATCGGAAGTACTCTTTTGGGCTGTGAGAAAGAAATGATACATGTTCATTGCATGCCTAATGCATGGAGCTTCATCAGCTGCAATAGCTTCTTCCTTCTCTTCATCGGACTCAGTCTGCTCCTCAACCATCATTGAGTCAACAAACTACACATCCATTCTTCTCATGAGATGGTTCCATTGTGGGCATGTCTTCTTTGAATGATGTTCATTATGAAACGTGAAATATGAATCGATGCTAATTTTTTCAATATTCAGGAGAACATTGGAAGTCTGCACATATTTTTTCGGCTGATTGTTGTTGCTATTGTCGGAAACTGAATTCCTTCTAAGCATGAACTTGGGGGGGTTGTTTCTCATGGTAGTCTCTCTTGTCCTTTGTTTGAGTTCACTCATTTTATTGGTCAGGGACTTCACAAGATGAGTTAGGCTTTCAATATCATTTGGTTCTTTCTTCCTAGCCTTGCTCATGGAGGCCTGAGGCCTCTTACCCATGTCCTTGGAGTTCTTTGTTGATTCATCATCTGTGATGCCTCCAATATCACATAGGTGCTTCTCAACGACAATAGCCTCTTTGTAGTTTTTTATCAATGTTTGTCTCGTAGTTTTCATTATAAACTACTTAATATTTATTCACAAGGTAGAAGTGTAGTAATATATGGTGATGCATTCATGAGGTTTTTTGTTGTCAAAAAATTTGTTCAAGATGTGATTGAACCTCTGATTGAAATCTTTAATGTTTTCTTTCTGCTCCATCTTTAGATTACCCAACTCCTTTAATAACATGGCACGGGTCTTGTCTTTAGAAAATTATTCAAGAAATATATTTTTGAATCCCCTCCAATTGTGGATGGAGTTCAAAGGAAGGTTGTGGTATGATACAACTACTCTACCATCCAAGGTACATGGAAAAAGTCTGCATGAGATATCATTGTAACGTACCTCAAGTGTTTGCAGATGTAGTTAAAAGTTATCCAAGTGATCTTCAACCTTCACTATCTTGTCAGGGTCATACTTCATCAAGATATCTTCTACATGCCTCCACATCTTGTACAAGACATTTAGAAGTACCAGTGGGCCTTGAGTCATCCAGTTCAGATTTGGCTTTGTCATGTCTTCCTCTTCATTGTCCTCCTCTTCCTTTTCTAAATCTGATGGTTCCTCTTCCTCTTCCTCTTCTTCTTCTTCTTCTTCTCTTCCTATTTCGCGAAAAGTTGAACTCGAGAGTAGGGGGTTGCCACTTTTACCTCCTTGAAAGGGTGGAGGCTCTTCTTTCCACCAACTTTTGCAAACTGACGAGTGATGGGGCGGATGGCCTAAAGTTGATCGTATGAGATTTCATGCTCATGCCTAGGATGAAAAGAGTCACCAACTTTAGAAGTACATGTAGGGAAGATGCCATGAATGTTGCTACCTTGACCAAAAGATAAATTAATGGGGTTGGTGGGTCTATCATCCATAAAATACTAGTTTCCCTCCTTCTAGCACCATAAATATTGACAGTGTTGGACCTGCCAACAATCAGGGGATCTTCTCGATATGAAGTCCCAATTAGACCTCACACCATTTTGTGTAGGAGTCCCATCTGATATAAAGGCTCGATTACCAAATCCTTAAAGATATTCCTTGACTTATCGACTCTGGAATTACGCCAAACCACAACCCTCGAGGACAATGACTTCGCATTGCACAGTTCTACGAAGCAAGGTCACATCAATGAGGGTTGAGACTACAAAATGTGTAGCTCAGTATAGGCCCTGTGAAGATAAGATGCCTCGCTGAGAAGATTTTCTGAAAATGCTTGAGTGTGGGAAGGGAGTTTGACTTTTGATGAACTTGACTTATGATCACACACTTAGCATACTTTGACAACACGACAACATAGATCATTGGAACAAACAAAAAAATCATTCTCCTCTGTGTGACTGCCTCATGACAAGATGTGACAAGTGCGCGACTTAAGATAGACCTTGGGATGACCATGACGAAGCTTATGTGACAGCATTCTAAATTGTTAATTTAGGCATGTTCTATGCTTAGAGCAATTTATTTCAATTTTCATAGTTAGCTCAATATCATTTCCAGACTAGCAATCACATTAGCATTAAAGTAAATTACAGATAGAACATAAAGATAGATCTTAGAATACAAGCCAAGACAAGAGGAAACAAGATGTGGCACTAGCCAGGGACAAACCCCAATTTGGGGAAACCGTTGATCAATTCTTCTTATATGTTCTTCAATAGTTCAATAGAGAGAAAGAGAGAGAGAGATAGTACATTTACAACTGAAGTCAAGCACTTTGACATATTTAAATAAGAGCATAGATAGTACATTTACAACCGAAGTCAAGCAATTTGACATATTTAAATAAGAGCATAGATCATCTCTAAGAAGATGATACATGATGTAGCTGAACTCAGTTGAAGGCATGTTGCTTCAAATGATTCTCTCATGTGACTTCATCAGCCATCATAGTGTTGCACCTCATCATCGTGCTGCAACTCATTGTGTTGCACCATGCTGCACCCATCATCACTATGTTGTTCCTCATCATCATACTGTTGCACCTTCCTATACTGCAACATCTCGTTGTACCTTATCATCTTGCTGCACCCACCAGTGTTGCCTCATCCTGTACCTCACCGTACCCATCATGTTGCATCTCATTGTTGCACAATGATTGCTTGTTGTCCCATGTACCACACTCCACCAAGCATCATATCCTAGCTATCTCAATGTGTTTGCAGCACAATGCTTACCACCATGTACTTGTTGCCCCTTATTGTTGTTGTCGTCCCATTGTGCCACTGCTGCACAATGTCATTTCTATCCTATTTATTAGCATGTCATTGCACTGTCCCATCAATGTTGTTGTCCCAACATGCTACTATCCCATTGAATATTGTTGTACCATGTTGTTGTCCCGATTGTAGAACCATGCTATTGCTACCATTTGTTTGTTGCAAGTTGTTATTGTTTTCCCATTGTAACCTACATCAACTCAACAAGCATCAAAACAATAGAACAACCATACCTTACTTATCAACAATCTGATGTCCTCCTTGTCCTTGAATTCTGTACCTTCCTCTGTAATCTTGGCCCTCTGGTTAGGGCTGATTGTAACCACTATTACAGCTGTAAAACTTGGCCATATAAGCTTCTAGGAGTATGGCTTTTCTTCCCAAACCAATCCTCCCTACTTGTTGTTCATTACACTACTTACAACCCTCCTGTTTAGGCATTCGGTCCCTCCAAAAGTTCCTAGACAAACAATGTTTTGTTCCTTCCTTACTCAATCTAGTAGCTAGTCGTCTTGGCCCTAGAACTTGGCCTCATATAGCAGAATTCCTCAGTCCTTCTTCCAGCAAGAACTAGCCTGCATATAGGGCATTGTAGGTCTGCATATAGGGCATCATAGGCGTATGGCTAGGGCATCATAGCCTGTAGCTAGGGCAACATATATCTTCATGAGATTTCCTCCATAGCTACGTTAAAATGATTGGGTTAAAGGTAAGGTCTCTTCTAGGTTAGCGTATCTACCATAGTTGTGATTTGACTTCCATTAGGGCAGCATAGATATCCCTTCAATGGTTGTGATATGATCTCTATTAGGGAAGTGTAGGGCCTTCTCCTTTTGACAGCTACTAAGGCTTCATCGTCCTAGATTTATCTTCCACTAAAACCCAAAACAAGTGGAGAGAAATTAAGAGTGAAGTGTGTAGAAATGACTATCAAGTCACCTCCTTTTATACTAAAATGTTGAGCACATGTGTGGGTTATTTGGTTGCTGGACGACCTTGATGAATTGTCTTATAACACAAATAAATTCATAACTCCATGAATACTTATTATAATTGGATGATCTTTAGATCAATCCTACACCTCTCGATGAGAGGGATCCAAGAAAAATATCAAGTGCCATAAATAAGATGACCTGCATGGAGTTTGGCACTAGTTGAAAATTTTAACACTCCCTCTCAACTAGGAAGAACTCCATCTACTGATCCATCTTCCAAATAGTACTATCTCTGTCATCAGTGACCTGCACTGCTCTGCTCTGCTGAACCATGAAGAAGAAGAATTGATCAATAATGTCTCATACCATTCTCTACTAACTTGAAGCCAGTACCATATGAAGAGAGTGTGTCATATCACTCTTACTGATCCCATATTAGTTCCAAGAGAGTGAGTTATGTCATTCTTATTGACCCGAAGTAAGTTCCAATTGATCCCATATCAATATAAAAAGAGAGTGTCTCAAACCACTCATACTGATCCCAGATCAGTTTCATTTATCCCAGATCAATAGAGGTCATCCTAGCATAGGGAGTACAGTATGTACAACGATGTGTCCATCAATATTACTACTATGGTCCCTAACCCCATTTCCCTGTTCATTAGCCAGATGAGAGGTACTTCCCATGAGTCCTAGACTGCATGGGTAGGATGCCTCAACAGGAGAACCACTTATCCTGTCCCTAAGTCGCCACGGGGTATCACAGGGGAAGGCTGAGCCATTCACCATGTACACAGCGCACCATTAGGGAAGGGTGAGTTTCCCTATGGTCATTCATTGCTCCAAGAAGTACCCCAACCCCCCAGAGCTCCTAGAGATCAATTCATGCATCATGTAGGACCCTCATAAGAGGGTCTCTCAATGACTTGAAGTCATTTGGGAAATTCATAAATTTGACCTTTCCCTGGGGCTTCGACAGAATGTCTGCGACCTGTACATCAGTGTTAATGTGATGGAGCCTCCTCAATCATCGATGTACCATATCTTAGATAAGGTAGTATCTGATGTCTATATGCTGGAGCAGTCATAGAATATGGGATTCCTCAACAATCGAATCGCCCCCTAGTTGACACAGAAGATAACGGTGGTCTCTGTCATGTGTACAAACAGATCACTGAAGAGATTCCACAACCAAGAAGCTTCAAATGAGGGCATACTCATAGCTATGTATTCAGTCTCAGTGGTGCTTATAGCAACCAATTTCTACTTCCTACTCATCCAGGATATCAGAGCAGAACCCAAAGAGAACCAACACTCATAAGTGCTCTTGCGATCCTCCACACTGCCTACCCAGTTAACATTCGAATAATCATGAAACTTGACATTTCCAGCAGTGTATCTCAATCCATGAGTGATTGTGCCCTGAATATATCTCAGAATATTCTTGGCACCAATCGAGTGAGGCTCAACTATATATGAGCTCACCATGCTAACTACAAAACATATATCTGGGCGGAAGTTCACCAAGAACATCAATGTAAATTAGTTTATGAAGCTCAGATGCATTTCCCAAATCTGGTCCGGCATCACTACCACTTAACTTCTAAAAGTTAAGATCCATCGACGTAGTCACAGGCTTGCAGTTTACCATTCCAAATCCAGAATCCAACTCCATCTTAATTATGTAAATGAGAGGGTATGCACCTGTCAAAAAGAGGTTGTCCTCATAAGGTGCTAGTATGAAAGGTCTATCATCCACAACCTTCAAGAAATGGTTTGGGTTGGCTTCACTCCTAGTGAATCTCAGCTTCATCAGATAGCTATCAATCCTCTCATACTACGCCTGGGGTGTTTTACCTCAAGCCATAGAGGGCTTTCCTCCACCTACATACATGAGATTCCCGATCATGAATCTCAAACCCCTTGAGTTGTTCCAAAACTGTGGACCTGCTACATGGGGGGAATGGTCCCCTTGTAAGATTTTCCTTTGGGACATCTCATACATGTACCTTCATGCTCTTCTTGAATTTAGGTATCCTTGTCACCATCAGACTGATATTGGGTACAACCCCATAATAAGTAGACCTCCAGTGCTATAGATGAGATGCGTCAACTGACATGGTCCCCAATGGACTTCGTGCAACTTGATACAAATTGCCAACCTTGAACTCATGAAAAGAATCATCTTTGAAAATTATATTTTCAAACATGTACCTTTCCATTGATGAATACCACCCTAAAACCTTTGACTTACATTGCCGAAATGGACACCGGGTTCTTCTTTTGATTAGGTACATAAAGAGATTCTCACAAATGAATCAAGTTACCCTCATTCAATTGAGGGGTAAAATTCCCTACACCCTTTTCGAGATAGGTGGCATCGACTCCCAGTATAATCCCATGATTGTTTTCATCTCTACTAAATTAGAGAGATCACCCTTCTATCTGATGAAGTGCCTTAAAGCACTACAATCAATAAGCCAGATTCCCAAAGAGTTTGAAGGAGAGGGCCAATACAAGATAATGTTTCTTTACCTGATTAGAAACAATATTTGATTCTTCAAATATGGGGTTCCTTTCTTTCTTGAAGATTCGGTCGTTTCCTTGATGACCTACAATACCTGTTATTCCTCCAATCATTGAAGATGTCCCTAGAATGATTTTTATCTCCATAAAGTGATGTGTCCCTTCCTCGGACACTCCTTCGCATAATGGCTGAACTTATTACAAACATGGCATCTGTCTTTCCTTCCACCCTAAGATCTCGACTTCCCATTGAAGTGATCTTAAGGTAGGCCATCAAGAGCTTTCCCTACGCCATTCTGATAATATTCTCTACTTCGACTTCACCCTTAGTGAATTTGAAGGGGGATGAGGAACCCATTAAGCCTTTTGTCCTTTCCCAGCTGTCTTTGGTGATTGCTATTTCACTCTTGCTTGGGATTTGTCTTCAACTCAGCTTTGATACCATGTTAATTTAGGTATGTTCTATGCTTAGAGAAATTTATTTCAATTTTCACAGTTAGCTCAATATCATTTCCCAATTAGCAATCACATCAACATTAAAGTAAATTACAGATAGAACATAAACATAGATCGCAGAAGATAAGCCAATGCAAGAGGACACAAGATGTGGTGCTAGCTAGGGACAAACCCTGATGTGGGGAAACCCTTGACCAATTCTTCTTATATGTTCTTCAATAGTACAACAAACAGAGAGATATAGTACATTTTAACCAAAGTCAAACACTTTGACTTATCTAAATAAGAGCATAGATCATCTCTAAGAAGATGATGCATGATGTAGCTAAACTCAGTTGAAGACATGCTGCTTCAACTGATTCTCTTAGTGACTTCATCACCCATCATAGTGTTGCACCTCATCATCATGCTACACCTCACTATGATACACCATGTTGCACCCATCATAACTATGTTGGACCTCATCATCATACTGCTGCGCCTTATGTTGCACCTTCCTATACTGCAACATCTTGTTGTACCTTATCATCTTGTTGCACCCACTAGTGCTGCCTCATCCTGTACCCCACCATACCCATCATGATACATCTCATTGTTGCACAATGATTTCTTGTTGTCCCATGTACCATGGTCCACCAAGCATCATAGCCTAGCTATCCCAATGTGTTTGCAGCACCATTCTTGCCAACGTGAACTTGCTGCACCTTGTTGTTGCTGCTTTCCCATTGTGCCACTACTACACAATGTCATTGTTGTCCTATTTGTTAGCATGTCATTGCATTGTCCCATCATTGTTGTTGTCCCATTGAACATTGTTGTACCATGATGTTGTCCCAATTGTAGCACCGTGCTATTGCTACCATGTGTTTGCTGCAAGTTTTTGTTATTGTCCCATTGTAACCTACAACAACCCAACAAGCATCCAAACAATAGAATAGCCATACCTTTCTTATTGACAATCTGTTGTCCTCCTCGTCCTTGAATTCTGTACCTTCCTTTATAATCTTTACCCTCTCGTTAGGGCTAACTACAACCACTATTACAACCCTAAAACTTGGTCATCTAAGTTTCCAGGACTGCGGATTTTCTTCCAAACAAATCATCCCTACTCATTGCCCATTACACCACTTACAACCCTCATGTTTAGGCTTTCGGTCCCTCCAAAAGTGCCCAGACAACCAGCTTTTTGTTCCTTCTTTACTCACTCTAGTAGATAGCCCTCTTGGCCTTAGAACATGGCCTCCTATAGAAAAATTCCTTGGTCCTTATTCCAACAAGAACTAGCCCGCGTCTAGGGCATCGTAGGCTTGCATCTAGTGCATCAGAGGTGTGTGGTTAGGGCATCATAGTCCGCGGATATGGCAACATATATCTTGTTGAGGTTTCCTCCATAGTTGCGTTAAAGGTAAGGTATCTTCTAGGTTAGCGTATCTACCGTAGTTGTGATTTGACTTCCATTAGGGTAGCGTAGAGATCCCTTCCATGGTTGTGATCTGATCTCCATTAGGGAAGCATAGGGCCTTCTCCTTTTGACTGCTCCTCAGGCTTCATCCTGCTAGATTTCTCTTCCACTAAAACCCAAAACAGGTGGAGAGAAATCAAGAGTGAAGTGTGTAGAAATGACTGTGAAGTCACCTCATTTTATACTAAAATGTTGAGCACATGTGTGGGTTATTTGGTTGCTGGCCAACCTTGACAAATTGTCTTATAGCACAAATAAATTCATAACTCCATGAATACTTATCAAAATCGGATGATCTTTAGATAAATCCTACACCTCTCGATGAGCGGGATCCAAGAAAAATATTAGTTGCCATAAATAAGATAACCCACATGGATTTTGGCCCTAGTTGCCAATTTTAACATAAACCTTATGTATGAGTGTGAAAGATGTTTACATGGCTAGGAAACTAATCAGGGTCTCATAATTATGCTCAAAAATCAAAGTGTCATAATATTATCAATCTCAGCTTCAGATTAAATATCTCATCATTTTGAATCCAACAGTGTGAACGAAACTCAAATCCAAGTTTGTATGCAAAAGTTAGAGCAATTCAAAGCTCAGGCTTGACTTGCCTACATGACAGGATTAGGATGATGTTGCAAGTCTTCAGGGAATAAGGAGGTGCCAAGTGGAAGCTATCCATTAGGCCTTGCAAATTGCATATCATAGTGGTAAGTGTTTCGGTGTTCCAAATCAGTTCCTGGTAGGTTGGGTTGGGATGCAATCAAATCACAATCATAATCGGTGAAAGGGATGAGAGAACAGGTATTGGCCTCGACCCTGACAAGGCTAGCGATGCGATGTGATGCGATCACATATCGTAATCACAACATTAACAGGAATCGACCCTGGTGCAAGTGAAGTCTTGAATGTGAAAGACCCCAGACGTGATAACATTATATGTCACAGTTTAAAACTCAACGGTTCCGTGATATTGCAATCGCAGCATTTCATCAGGTAAACAAGAAATTCCACTCGCCGAAACTCACCATTTGAAATCTGCGATAAGGCGTGCGGCAAAATTATTGCCCTATTAGTGGATTTTGGGGCTTATTTGTAGTTTTCTGCCGGTTTTGGAGCATTTTATGGAACAAATATTAGGAGAACTGGGAGAAGTCATAACGTCTTCAGTCCTTATCCAAATTGGATGCAAAAATAGTCACTCCTAACATTTTTGAGTATTCTAAAATCATTGAGACATGTTTTAGAGGCATATGAGCATTGCAAACACACTTCAGTTCTTTATCATGTGCTTGTTATGTGTTTTATATTGCTCTTGTTCATCAAATGTTTTTATGTTAAATTGTTTATAACATTTACATAAGAAACTCACATGGGAATCTTTTAATTGCAAAAGTTTTTGAATCCTTAACCACCTGAAAAGAAAATGATAACCATTGTGTGTTTAATTCTGAATCAGGAATTAGCACAACATTACTAATCTGCTCCAATTCAGATCAAGTTAGTATCAGTGCACTGGTTTTGCTTACTAGATTTTCTTTGTGAAACAAATATTTAATTGTTGGTAAGTTTATGGCATGCTCCAAAGGTTAAAGAACAAAAGAGGTGAAGGAAAGTTGGTTGAAAGCCCTGAAATTTGGTGAAAGGGAAGAAGAGTAAGGTTGCCAAAATCTTCTACACCAGTTTAGCCTCAAGTTGTAGAAGTTGTAGTTGAGATTCCAACACCACTACAACCTCAACTTGTAGTTGAGTATTCAGAGACCATGTCTCATGAAGGAGAACCTATCATGATAGAAGATGAGAAGAAATTCAAAAAGGATTTCCTTAATATGATAGATATGGTTAATTTCCTCTATGAAGAGAGGAACAAGGAGAAAGTTACAAGCCTCTCAATGGATAAGGCTCTTGAGGAGGAGGTAATGGAAAAGAAGATAAAGGAAAAGGAGGTAATGGGAATGGAGACAATCCTCCACCATATTCTTCATCTTCTTCTTTGAAAGCATCTTCACACTCTTCCACAAATACCACATTACTCATACTCATCATCATTCTTCAAAAGGGGTTGGTAAATCACCTTTTCTGAAGCTTGATGTTAAATTTGAGATGCCTATGTACAACGGTGAAGTGAATGCGGAGAAGATGGATAACTGGATTCGATAGTTGGAGGTTCATTGTAGAATTTAGAACCTTCAAGAAGATGATATCAAAATTCAGTTGGCTTCATTGAGAATGGAGAGTGAAACACTTGTATGGTGGGAAGCAAGTACTCAAGACGAGATCGAAAAACATGGTAAGATCTCTTTTTCTTGGTTTGATTTCATTGTTGCTATAAAAATATAGTTCTACCCTTTAGCTCATATGCAAAAATTCATTATGAATTAGCAAAATTTTAGACAGTTGAAAGGAGAAAATGTGCAAGAGTATACTCAAGAGTTTAGGAAATGAGCTCTTATACTAGAAGTAGACTTATAGTCACAAGATACCTTGTTGAAATACATAGGAGGGTTGCATAGCTATATTTGACATACTATTCTTCTGTTCAATCCCACAAATCTTGATGAGGTTTGTGTTCAAGCTACACACCTAGAAGCAAGAGGGAAAAATATACAAGAAGAAGGTAAGAAGCCAATTCAGAGTGCTAAAAAAGGGAAGAAGTTTAAAGGAAAGCAGAAGAAAAATGCTTCTATTAAGAAAGAAGGGGAGAGACCCATGTGCAAGAATTGTTCCAAGGAAGGACATGATGAAGTGCATTGCTAGAAGCTTCATCTAGAATTACGACAAAAGAAATTCAATAATAAAGGGAAATAGAAGACCAATGTTGTTGCACAACAAGTCTTGGGTTCAGACTCAGGGGATGAAACAAAAGTCACAGCCACAGTCACGAAAGGAAAAGTCGTGGCAAAAGCAAGAAAAGAGGTAAGAAAAGAGGCAGTCATAGCAAGTACAAGTGCAAAAAATAATACCCACAGTGTTTCAAATGAGGAAAATCGAATAGAGCTATTCCATATCCGAGTCATTTCCAAACATATGAAAATCGATACACTGCTTCATAGTGGATCATAGGCCAACTTAATTTCTACAGATTTCGTTAAGAAAATGAATCTGGAAACTGTGCCCCATCACAAGCTGTATCTGTTGGGATGGATAACCAAGGATGATAATTTACAGGTCACACGGAAATGTATTTCCAGGTTTGCAATCACTGCTAATTTCATTGATGAAGCTAAATTAGACATTGTGCCATTGGATATCTCAGGAATTATGTTGCAAAGTTTGTATTTGTATGACAGGAAGGTTGTTTTCCATAGATTTGAGAAAAAATACAATTTTTTCCAAAATAGAGTGGAGTACATTGTGAGAGTGCATCGTAGGAAACTTAATATGCCTTTGGCGAGCACATGTGAAATGAAACGACTGATTAATTCCAGCAAGAGTCTCGTGCTCCTCATGATCAAGCATAAAAATGACACAGAGCAGGAATCCTTTGCAGGCTTTGATGTGAAGCTGAAAGATGAATTGATTCATGTGGTCAATCAATATGGAGACATGTTTCAAGAACCAAAGGGATTTCCACCAAAAAGAGAAATTTAGTGTGAAATTCGACTACAACATGACTGTCCACTCCCAAACATTAGTATGTATCAAATGTCAATTGTGGAAACTTTAGAAATTAGAAGGAAAGTCTAGGAATTGTTAGATAAGGGAGTAATTCATCCTTCTACTTTGCCATGTGGTTCACCAATTGTATTGTTACCCAAGAAATACGGAACCTGGTGCATGTGTGTAGACTATGGAGCTTTAAATAAGATCACAATAAAGAATTGATACCCACTACCTAGAATAGATGATTTGCCAGATCAATTGAAAAATGAAAAGTATTTTACCAAATTAGACTTGGGAAGTGGATATCATCAAGTAACAATAGCCGAGGAGGACATTTGGAAGACTGATTTTAAAACCAAATTGGGATTGTTTGAGTGGTTGGTTATGCCTTTCGGTCTTTGTAATGCTCCAACTACATTCATGAGAGTTATGAAAGATATTTAAATATAATTTCTTGATGAATTTGTAATTGTCTATTTAGATGATATTTTGATATTCAGCAAATCATGAGAAGAGCATGTCAAGCATGTTAGGAAAGTTTTGGATATCTTGAGAAAAGAACAATTATTTCTAAAGATGTCTAAATGGGAATTCGGGGAAACTTCCTTAGTGCATTTGGGTCATGTAGTTGGAGGAGGTGAGCTGAATATTGACCCCTCTAAATTTTCGGTCATTGTGAATTGGCAAATACCCAAATCATTCATAGAAGTAAGGAGTTTTTTAGGAGAAGCATAGTATTGGAGGAAGTTCATTGCCAATTTCTCCTCTATAGTAGCTCCACTACATACATTGACCAGCGTGAAGGTTGTCTTCCAGTGTGGAGGAAAATAACAAATATCATTTGATACTTTCAAACAAAAGATCAGTTCAACCCCAGTTTTGGCATTGTCGAATTTGAAACAACCATTTGAAATACAAACAAATGCAAGTTATATGCCATGGGTGCAGTTCTTTTATAGCATGGTAAGCCCATTTCATTTCATTCTGAGATTTTTAATGTTGTTGTGATAAACTATCCTATGTATGATAAAGATATTTATGCATTGGTTCAAATTGTGAATAAATTGAAGCATTGTTTGATGGGAAAAGAAACCATTATTCACACGGATCATCAACCTTTACAATATATGCAATCTCAAACCAAATTGCAACACTCAAGGCACTTTCGTTGATGGGATTTTTATAGCAATTCCACTTAGTAATCAGGTAGATTAAAGGCATTTATAACAAAGTTGTTGATATGCTTTCTAGAGGGATTGTAAATGTTTCCATTTTACTCAAGAATAATTTTTCTTTGCCTGAAAGTTATGTTGAACAATACACACAGGATGCTGACTTTCAAGAGGTATATTTTAACTTGAGTCAAGGCCACCAAGTTGAGGAATTAGACTACCATGTACATGATAATTTTTTGTATCATTTGGGAAAGCTTTGTGTTTCACAGGGAGAGAGAGTAAATATCAAAAGGGAAGCGCACACTTCTCTTATTGCTGGATATTTTGGTGTAAGTAAAACAATGTCAAATATTCAAAGATATTTTTATTGGCCTCGTATGCTTGAAAGTGTGTCATGTTTTATAAGAGGTTGTTCATTGTGTGCATTTAGTAAGCCTAGTAATAGGAAACTGGATTGTACACACCACTTCCAATGCCTTCAGGACCATGGGAAAGTGTTTCTTTGGATTTTGTAGGAGGTATTCCTTTTTCAAGGAAAGGTCATGATTATTTGTATGTAGTTGTGGATAGGTTCAGCAATATGTGCATGTTAATGCCTTGTAAAAATAAAATTTAGTTGAAAAAACAACTCAACTTTTCTTTCAAAATATATGGGTTCATTTTGGATTGCCTACTTCTATTGTAAGTGATCGTGATTCTCAATATGTTGGGAATTTTTTATCATGTTTATGGAACTTTATGAACACCAAATTGAAGAAAATTACAACCTTTAATCTACAAATAGATGGTCAAACTGAAGTGGTTAACAGGATAGTCATTAATTTGCTAAGAGGATATTCCAGCAAACATCCTGAGTTGTGGGATGAATAGTTGCATTATATTCAGCATGCTTACAACTGAGCAAAACAGTCTTCTATTCTAGCTTCGCCTTTTGAGGCATGTCTTGGGAATTTGCCTAAATCACCTTTGGATTTCATCTTTGAAAAAAATGTAGTTGTAGATGGACATAGTGACATAGACAAAGCAAAGAAATTCATTGAGCAAATTCAGTTGATTCACCAAACAGTTCAAGAACAACTAGAAAAGAGTCAAGGCAAGTATAAAGCAAGGGATTATATGCATCTTGTGGATCATCGATTTCAAGTAGGTGATGAAGTTTGGTTATACATTAGCAAAGAAAGGGTTCAAGGTGAAGATAAAAATTTGAAACCAATCCATTATGGTGCATTTAAAATTATGGAAAAGATTGGTAATAATGCTTTCAAGCTTGATTTTCCTTCATAGTGTTCTTGTTCATCAAACAATAACTAATGCATGAACATAAATAGACAAGAGACATGCAATTTAGGCTATCGTCCAAGGCCAAAACCTCTCACTATTTGAGAGGAAAACCAGCACAAATTCTTCTTGTAGAGATTACAATTGATGAATACCAAGACCAAGACTCTTGACCTATTAGCCACTCCAAGACCAAGACATTAGTTCCCTTGACTATCTTCTTCTTCATGACTCCTCTTCCTTCTTGTCACTACTTCATTGAGAGCTTCCTAAGTGCATGAACTATGATGGAAGTGAAGCGGAGAGGCAGTGAACCCTTCTCACTATGGGAGCATTAAACTATAAAGAAACCAAACTATGAGCCCTTCAAACTCTTCTTTACTTGTGGTAGCTTCAAACTGAGGTGACACTGAATTTTTCACTATCTTTATCATTCGAATATCAGAGATAGCATTGATACTATTTCTGAAAATTTGTCTCCTTACCTGAGCTCCTCTCCTCTTACAAGATACCTAACTTTGTCTTTTCTTTTGACACCCAAATTTGAGAGATATTCGAACCTTCCTTTTCTACCTCTCTCCTTCGAAATCACAGAGAGACCACCAAACTTTTGACTGTAGATATCATCTGAAATTCTCAGAGATAGATCTAAATTTTCACTGTGGAAATGCGGAGAGTCTTCCCACGTATTTATAGTGGTTTGTCCATAAATAAGTGGACTTTCTAGATTTTCATATACTCATATACATTATTATATCCCAAAGAAGTGTTCTTCATACATGACATTCACTCTTTGACTTTAATGAAAAATCCTAAGGCTCTCAATGGGAGCCATCTACATAAACTCGCTTTCTCATGAAACCCATGAAGAAAGCTTTACAAAAATAGTTTTATTCTCTTCATTTCATAATTTACAAATATCATAATTACATGTCATTATGAAGGCCAAGCCTAGTTACATTTTACAACACTCCCTCTTAACTAGGGAGGTATCATAATGGTACTTGGTCATTTTCAATCTGAAGAATTTCTCATAAGAAAATCCAGATTAGTAACCCATCTATCTAGCATCATATCAAACAATATTGTCACATAACAAGGCCTTAACTAACATCTCTATCCACATGATCAGAGCTTAATGTTGGTGAGACCAATGATTCATAAACACCATAATCATTGTCTCTCAATGTACATACTCCACCTAGGTGTTCATAGAGTATGACCTTCTTTTGACTATTCTTATCTTAGGTAGCTAGTCTTCAAAAAATATTAGTCGACTATGGCTATTCTTATCTTGGATACCCTATCTCATCATAAAAAAGCATCGGATGTCAAAAGATTATCCAATCCTCCATTGCGCCTTCCTAGATGAAGACCAGAATGATGTGTCTATCTCTCCCTATCAACTAGACAGAACATATTATTTCCAACAATGGAATGTACTCATTCCTACAGAAGGACTATACCTAATCTCCCTCTTGTCTTAGGAGCATCAAAGTTTCTCCCAAGTAAGAAACTTGTTTTCAAGCTCCCTCTTAATTAGGGACCTACAACAGTTCCTCAATCAACTACTTGAATAGCTCCTTCCTTTGATGTCATGAATTTCTTTGTTAAGGGGTTTTCATGTTTCATGGCTTCTTCATAGGGTAGAGACCATCGATCACTTTCATCCATGGGTCAATCATGTCATTATTCCTTTCATCAAAAAGTGATCCATTAGTCCTAATTTTCCTTTGCTTCATGTCATGCTTCTTTCTTCATGCCATATCTTTTGGAAGGATCTTACATCCTTCTATATGGTCCTCTTGGAACTCATGCACAGTTTTCCCTTTGGCAGTCCTGCATAATCCCATCTAGGTATTTGTTCAAAAATAAGAAATGAACACTTAAATCAAAATTACCTTTGTGATGGGATTTCATCATGACATCTTCTAGTGTGCATCAAAATCCTACATACCTGATGACATATCTCCCAAACATATCCATTCTTAAGGGTCTCCATCTTTTTCAGACTTCCATTAGAGTCTTCATATCTTTTTGGGATATTTCCTACTCAAATATTTCTTGGTCTTCTAGATGTTTATTGCCTTTACCATGGTTGTATATCTCACGATATATTCCTTCAGCTTCCAATCAAATTTCCTCAATTGTAGTCAACCACATCATATGGTATATGAGGATATATTATGTTGATTTCATCTAGTGTGACCTATGCCTTCTATTGTGCTATACAACAACCCCCCCCATTTTAATGTTTAAACTCTTAGTCTTAAAATGCTAAATAAAATGGGTCCCCATTAGAATATAAATAAAAGCAATAAACTTTAGAGTAAAATAGATTTTCCATAAAAGCCATATGAAAATTTCTTTTAGAGTATTTAGGACCACTCATCGCAAATCACATTTCTTTAGAACTCGTGAACATCCAAGGAGAGCTTGTGATGTGATCAAAGTCATATCAAAGCCCTCATTGCAAAGTTTTAATCAAAGTAAGCCATTTATAAAAAACACAAGGTGATGTGACTATCACGCCTCACACTTCATTAATCGCACGGAATGACTTAAAGCGACATTAAAACTTTGTGATACGATAAAACTATCACAATCTCATATCACTGATTCATAGTGAAGCATCCAATACACTGCATTGAGGAATTGCGATGCGATTCAATTGTCGCATGTTGCGCTTTTGATAAAAGAAAAGTGATAAATACTATGAATACATGTGGTATAGGGATAAATCGATTATAAAGAAATAACGTGATTTTCCAAAGATGAAACCCACTATCTCCCCATGCTAGCTCAACGCTCATCAATTGCAACTATTTGAACAAACCTTTTGAATATGGTGCTTGTAACTCCTGATTTGCGATACAAGATTATTACACAAATATTAAAATAACACAATCGTTGATTGCAAATCACAGAGTCACGACGCCTATTCTAAAAAGGACAGTTACCAAACTTGCGACGCGACATATGGTTTCAACATTAAAGTTTCACATTGGAAGTTATGGTAAAACATTAAGGATTAGTTATGGGTAAGTCCTTTAAAGATTTCATCCATGATAGCTAAGTACAATATAACTTCTCATGCATCTAGTGCACTTAACTACGTTTGGACTATAATTTGTATTATTTCCTCTCAAGTTTTTCAGATGTTATGCTCATCTTTCTTATTTTGTAGAGTTGACTGAGAATCACACAATCGAGCAAGATGTCTAAAAAATCTCGAAAGGTAAAGGCCCCCATTATAGTGGAAGAAGGACTAGCAAAATTGGCGTTAATTGCAGACACTACCTGTCAAGGCCTCGGTAAAATCTCATGGGAAGGCATATATGCTTTAATTGAAGCAGAAAATCCAACGAAGATAGAAGACAAAGCAATAGTTGATGCAACAGATCAAACAAAAAGCACACTCAGTGATTTGGCTAGCTCCTTCCTTCATAGAATAGCAGCCCGAGAAAAAGTTTTACCATACAATGATCTAGTGAGATGGGTGATTGAAAGTATTAATATAACAGATAGAGCTTTCTTTACAATCGATGGAAGGATGTTTGGGACATTCAAGCCTGAAGATGTTAAGAAGATGTATCATTTGTCGGATCCCCAATGGCAATACAACAAGCAATTTCTAGAAGCTTTTTCTAAGGAGAATGTGGTAGAGTCAGACCCTATCAAATAGTGGAGGCATTTTCCTACCAAGCATAAAATTGAATCTTCTGGTATGTATTCCATGGACTCCTTGGCATCTCCATATTGTTATGCTGCTGCTATGATATGTAGGTGCTTTGGAACCCCTGATTCTGCTAGATTTTCTATAGAAATGGTTCCTTTGATGGAAGCAACAATCAACTCCTTTATTATGGATTGGGCAACCATTATATCAGATAAAATGGCCAGTCAAATATGAGATTATAGAAGGAACAGATTTTTCACCACCTGAGTTGTGCCCCCATTTTAATTCTGACTTTCCCATTCTAGGTTGGAAATGGATTGTTCAGGATCCAACCCCCATTCATATTTATCATAAGTATATATGGAATTTTGAATACAAGAATCATATATACATAATTTTCCATGGTTTTATTTTACCTATTCATCAAGCCATTTTTATCAAACCTGCTTCTGGGGTGTCTAACGAGGCTAACATTGATTAACTTCAATCAAAAGTTGGTTTAGGGAGGAATATTTCACCTATATTAGGGTTTTTGGCAATATTACAGACCCTCATGGCCTTCCACTCTATATTCTAGATAAGCTATTAGATAGGGAAATAGCATACCAGATGGTGGAAAAGGAGAAGGCTAGAAACCTTAAATACTCTAAAAAACAAGTGTGGCCTCCATTTCCCCTCTGTTGTGGCACTTACACATTGCATGATTTTAAACATGTTGAGAAAGAAGTAGAGAAAAATAAGGATCTGAGTCTAGCAGTGATTCCTAAAAGACAATATGATACAAACAAGGTCACTTACAATTTCACCAGTCAGGTGAAAATTAGTAAATTTATACATGCGGAGGATGAGTTCAACGATTTATTTGCTTTAGCAAAGTTATTCTCAGAAGTAACTCATCTGGAAAGATTCAAACTAGGAGCTGAAAATATGGATAAATTCATGGAATACAGGAGACAGAGGTTACAGACATTGCCTCTACATTTATTGAATACTACCCCTACTGTTCAGCTAACAGAGCATAGTGGGGAACAGACTATTGAAGATATTTCCGGGGAAGGGGAAACAATTGAAAATACTAGTGAACCCCTTAGAACGGATGTTAATATTGACCCCATATTGATTAGAGAATGGGAGCAGTTTGATTAGCAGATCAAAAGCCAGAGCGACCGGCAAAACATTATCACATCAGCATCACTCACAACACAACAACCCATCGTTACTGAGAGTGTGATTGAAGGGAAACACAGTACAGAGATAGCTCAGAAAGAGATTGAAATAATCCCTTAAAATCCTTTAGGAGAAATTACGTTAAATATTGAGGAAATACCACCTTTGGATGTATTTTATAGCCCAAAGCACAGGGTTGTAGTCAAGAGACTGAGGAAAAAGAGGAAAATTGGCTAGACATCATCCAGAGCTCCTTAATCTGAATTTATGAATGTTATATGGAAGGATTCAGAGGTCAATCCTTCTGAGGATTTGACTAAGTTATCCCAATTTGCAGGGGCTTACACAACTACTACAATTGATAAGGCCACTGAAGTTAACCAATTAATCAAAGAAAAAGATCAAAGGATTACTCAGCTTGAAGAGAAAACAACAGTAGAACAACAAAAGATTAATCGGCTTGAAGAACAGTTGGCAGAAGAAAAACAAAAGAATGAGTAGCTCAAAGTACAATTAAACCTGGAGAAACTGAAGATTGACCAACATGCCATCCAAAAACAACAACAGTTGTCCCAACAGCTCGAATAGCTTCAATTGACACATCAACAAGAAATGAAGGCTAAAGAGGAGAAAATCTCACAACTACAACTATATACAGAACAGTTCAGAGATTATCCTAAGGTCAAGGAATTTAAGAAGGAAGCCCTAGAAGAAAATAAGGCCTTATCGCAACAACTCAATCTACTTTGCCATAAAATATCTCTTGTCGACCCATTATGCATCATAACTACATCGCTGATCGATCAGGCAGTTAATACCAGATTAGAATTTGAGGACGCAGATGACAAGGTCAAAAATTTCCTCTCCTAGCAAAGCACAGTGGAAGGCAGAGTTGCTAACCTACCGAAAATTCAAGAGTCGTATAAACAAATATTATTTTCGGAATGGGAAACACAGTTGATAAAGGAAAAATGGGCTACTTCAAGGGCCAGAGCTATAATGAACAATGTGATTGAGCCAGTAAATGATAATTTATATGTAGTCAATTTAATTTCTGATTTTTCCCCAGGAAAGCTTCCAAAAGCGAAAGTGTTAGAAAATCAATGGAAGCAAGATTTGGCCACCAAAGATGAACAACTCAGCAGAGTACAAAGCCTTACTTGGGATATGTATTGGTCCTTTTTGGTCAAGCCTCACAGTCAACAGATGACCATCAAATGCCTTGCCGATGTTGTTGATCACATGGTGGCCGAGCTTTCAAGTGCCACGTACATAGGACAACTAAACTCCAGGATGAGTCATCCTTCGGAAATTCAAAACATGCTCTCAATTTGTCAGTTGTGGATACAAGAGAATAAGTAGATACAATGAATCTTTTTAAAAGCAATCGCACTACTATTTTTGCAATTCAAATCCCAGATTTTAATGTTTACAATTCCAACAACTCTAAGCGATTTTTATTGAGAGTTTGTTTTAATTTTATTATATAAACCTTTTCATGTTATTAAATAAAGGTTCCTCAATTTGTAAAAAAGCTAGAGTTGAGAAGTTGCACTTCTGCACTTCTAAATTTATTTTTATGAGCAGTGGATCAAGGTTTCATATTTTTGTGAAAGAAATTTTTCAAGACCAGCATTTTTGTATCTCTTGGAAGTTTTTGGAATAAAGAGGTGGAACCAGAATGTTATTTACATATCAAGACTCAAATGCATGCAGTATTTCTATCACTTATCTTTTTGTCTTGATTTAATTAGCATTTCATTTAATTTGTTATTATTAATGTATTCACACACTTCAAGAAATTCTATATTAAGTCACTTATGAACGATTTAGAATTGTTACATCAAAGATATATATCTGCGATAATGTTAGGGCCCTATACTACTAGTGTAACCCATTATTGTTATTAGTATAACCCACTTATTATATTGATGTACCCATGTAGTGCCCATATTGTTACTATTGTGCCCCATAGAAGCCCACTATTGTTATTATTGTGGCCTTACATTATTATTGTTATGTCGGCTCTGATTATGTTATAACCCCTTAGACTCCTATATATAGAAAGGAGGTCTTTTCATTTGTATCATCCAAGAATTATTCATTTATGTAATGTAAAGGAGGTTGCCCACTCGAAGAGGCTGAATTCTAAGGTGTTGATCTATCTTTTCTATCTTTTCTTGAGCTGGTTTCATAACATTTGGTATCAGAGCTTTGGATTCTAGGGTTTCGCTGCTCCAAACAGGTCATTGTGGAATTTTCGCTATAACGTTTTTCTGTGACGGTTCAGAAATCGCAAAAAACACGCATTTGAGAAGAAACCTCGCTGAACCTTGGGTCCGAATTTCAGAGTTTTTCACGCGATATTTGCGGAGATATGATCTGAGCAAGTTGGTCTTTTTGCAGACTCCTAAATTACATTCAAAACAGGTGACCTGGGGAAAATCGTCATAACTTTCTCTCTGGGGATCAGATTGAAATTTCGTAAGAAAGTACAGAAAGAAGATGGACTGTCGTTTCTTTTATGCATTTTTCAGATCCAAAGGTTGAAACGGTGACACGTGGCACTTCATACAATTTCGATCTTCTGGAAAGGTCTATAATCAGGTCATCTTGGGAGATTGTGCATAACTCTTTCTTAGAGAATCCAATTTGGATCATACTGGTGGCATTGGAAAGAGAACACAGAGGTCTACTATAGTTCACAATTTTAGAACTTACAGATCTGAAAGTACAGAGTTACAGTCGTTTCAAGGTCGAGCTCCTAAACTCAAGAAAAGCAAGATGAGGAAGTTTGATGGCAAGGATCCGGTAAATTGGATACTACAGATGGAGCAATATTTTGATCTACATGGTGTACAACTGTTACAAAAGGTATGTATTGCATCTTCATATTTAGAACCAGATCAATTTTTATGGTATGAAGGGCTTTGTTCTCGTAAAAAACTTGTTACGTGGTCAATTTTCACGGAGGAAATGATAGCACATTATGAGGATACAAAGAGAAACACCTTCTTTAGAGCAACACCACAACAATTGGAAAGAGTAAAAGGGCTTTGTGACATAATGGAAAGCAAAATTATGGAAACCAGGAAGCATACCCCTCACAACTATAAATATGGAAGTGTTGTTTCTCCCAGCCTTCCACAACCTACAAGGGTTACACCACAACAATTGGAAGAAAAAAGAGAAAAAGGACTTCGTTACAATTGTGATAGCAAATGCACTAAAGGTCATAGGTGTGCTGAGAAGAAATTATTTTACATAGAATATGAAGAGGAGGAAGAAAAGGAACAAGAAACATCAAAAGAAGAGGATATACGCCAGGACACCACCCCAGAGAAAGAAGAAATGAATCAGACCATATCTTGTAAAGCATTGGCAAGAATTACCACTCCTCAAACTCTCAAGATAGAAGGACATATCAAGAAGAAAAAGGTGCAAGAAGTGAAAGATCACATCGAGAAAGAAGAAATGAATCCAACCATATCTTGTAATTCAATGGAGGAAATTACCACTCCTCAAACTATCAAGATAGAAGGACACATCAAGAAGAAAAATGTTCAAGAAGTGAAAGATCACATTGAGCATCAAGAAATGAATCCGACCATATCTTGTAAAGGACTGGAAGAAATTACCACTCCTCAAAAGATAGAAGGACATATCAAGAAGAAAAAGGTTCAAGCAAAGAAAGATCACATCGGGCATCAACAGCAGGTTCTCCAACTTTTAAAGGATAATGCCACTTCGGTGCAAAATCAAACGAAACAACAGGTAGATCAGCATCGTAGTGAAAAATGTTTTGATGTAGGTGATTGGGTATTTTTACTGCTACATCTCAAGCAAGCTATTTATGAGAAGGAAATGTTGGCAATACTACCTGCACTTAAAAAATGGCGACCTTACCGAATGGGAAGACTCTTCAAGGATGAGGATGTGGAAGAATTGTTTTGTGCTATTTATATTATCCAACCAGATTGGATAAACGAAGCATGGGATGAATGGAAGAAGGACGAAGAAGTATGGCCACTTATTCAAAAGTTGTAAAAGATCCCAATTCAAGCAATATTGCCAGAAATTGAAGACGAAGGAAAAATCATATTGGAACCTGGAGCAGTCACAGAAACAAGAACCTGATAGCTACGAAATCGATCAATTTCAGAGTATCTCATCAAGTGGAAGAACTTACCCGCTGAATATTCCACATGGGAAGACAAGAATTTTATACAGAAGCATCAAGAACTACTGAAGCGTTGAGGACAACGCTTTTTGAAGGAGAGGGGCATGTTAGGCCCCTATACTACTAGTGTAACCCCTTATTGTTATTAGTATAACCCACTTATTATATTGATGTACCCATGTAGTGCCCATATTGTTACTATTGTTTCCTATAGAAGCCCACTATTGTTATTATTGTGCCCTTACATTATTATTGTTATGTCGGCTCTGATTATGTTATAACCCCTTAGACTCCTATATATAGAAAGGAGGTCTTTTCATTTGTATCATCCAAGAATTGTTCATTTATGTAATGTAAAGGAGGTTGCCCCCTCGAAGAGGCTGAATTCTAAGGTGTTGATCTATCTTTTCTATCTTTTCTTGAGCTGGTTTCATAACAGATAAATATTATGATGTCATACGATATGTTTTTATAGTTACTTTGTTTAATTTCTTAAACAAAGTAATCATTTTTTGAATGCATCTTTCTATGGATAAGTAAATCATCTATATGATTGTTGTTTTGCTAGGAATTATCAAAAATCGCATTATTATAATATTACCCGGGTTATATAGGTATATTTGTATATTTTAAAGTGATAGATTAAACCATCCACCGTCTTCGATATATATTTTAAAACACTCATTCATTAAACCACACATGATTGGGAAACTGGTCCTATAATATCCAGTTGGATCCACCATCCCAAATGTAAAAGGAGTTGTAATAAGGTCCAGTTTGGGTGGTTATCCCCCAATGTTGGTGCTATGATTTTAGAGGCATCAAAACCTTCCTACATCCTTTCAGAGGAGGATATCATTCTCCTTTGATCATACTTCTAAAGATAGAAGTAGTGATCCATTTTACTTGCAAACATATAGCATGACATTATAGTAAGAATACATACCTCATTTACCTTTAGGTCATATATGCTTCTTTTAACAACTTCCTCGATTGAAAATATCTTCAACCCCTTGATCTACTTCATCCCTTATGTCATTATACCCTCATCCCATGAATTCCACAAGTTGGAGTTACTGATGAAACACTTGCTTCACTCTAGAATGGTGATTCCTCCAATGAGGATTCCATCAAATAATCTTGAGAATATCACATATCCTTATTCAGAAGATGTTTCCCTTTTGACTAATGTATGATGAGACTTGTCATGGATGACTTCCTTCTTTGATATTTCAATGAGGTCACTAAGATCTATATCCTTCAAAATTGACAATCAGACATCCTTCATGCTACTTATGTTGATGTCACGAGCTCTTATTCCAATGATTTTCCTCCTCCTTGGACTTCCTTCTTTCAACTTCGTCCACTTCTTCAATGAAATGGACTTTTTCCCTATCTTTATTGTTATTTCCCTTCTTAAGCTATGGAAAATTTTTCCTGTAATGTACATAGAATTGAATCTCAGTTATGTTATTCTTTCCTTTTGATAAAATGTTTAAATCCTTTCATTTTATCCTCAAACACTTTTGCTGTCAACTTGTCTTATTCTATCTTGCATAGAAACCATAAGTTGTTGAATGGGATAGCCTTCTTATCGTCATAAACATTGTTACCTTGTTCATCAGTTAATGCATTGATGATTATGTCTTTATCATCTCTCCCAAATCTTGCAGTTGAGATCTTATGATGATATCCTTTCATTCTTTGATACCTTTAATTTTGTGTAGGTTAGGTCTAAGTGATATGACCTACTTTATCGCATCTTTAGAGAATAGTCTTATAGGCTTATCATATGCATCTCGTAGATGTCTCCAATATTTCTATATGAGGGGACCTTTCATAAGAATCCCTTTCCATGTATTCAAAGGAGATATTTTTCATTTATGTGTTCAATGACTCCACTTTCTTTGATGACTATGTCTATCCTTGTTTTTCCATGCAAGGAATTTCGATGTCCCAACCAACTTATAGATCTCCTTGAAAAACAATGTCATTTTACAAAACTTGTTTATAGAATGAAAGATACTTACTTGACAAGTGAAGATGAAATCTTCAACTTGATCACTTTGATGAATATTGAAGAATATGTATTAGTGCTTCTTTTGGATGATCCTCTTACAAATGAAAATTCCTTCTTCAATGAAAGGAGATTACTTCTTTTATGAAAACACCCTTAGATATAGCTCTGTTAGGCCCCTATACTACTAGTGTAACCCCTTGTTGTTATTAGTGCAACCCCCTTATTATATTGATGTACCCATGTAGTTCCCATATTGTTACTATTGTGCCCCATAGAAGCCCACTATTGTTATTATTGTGCCCTTACATTATTATTGTTATGTTGGCTCTAATTATATTATGACCCCTTAGACTCCTATATATAGAAAGGAGGTATTTGCATTTGTATCATCGAAGAATTATTCATTTATGTAATGTAAAGGAGGTTGCCCCATCGAAGAGGCTGAATTCTAGGGTGTTGATCTATCTTTTCTATCTTTTTGTGAGCTGGTTTCATAACATTTGGGATCAGAGCTTTGGATTCTAGGGTTTCGCTGCTCCAAATTGGTCATCGTGGAATTTTTGCTATAACTTTTGTTCTGCGATTTTTCAGAAGAGAAAAAAAAAACACATTTGAGATGGAATCTCACTGATCCTCCCGAATTTCAGAGCTTTTCGCGCTATATTTGCGGAGATATGATATGAGGAAGTTGGTCTTTTTGCAGAGTCCTGAATTACATTCTAAACAGGTGGCCTGGGGAAAATCGTCATAACTTTCTCTCTGAGCACCGGATTGAAATTTCGTAAGAAGGTACAGAAAGAGGATGGACTGTAGCTTCTTGTATGTGTTTTTTAGAGCCAAAGGTAGAAACAGTGACACGTGGGATGTTGTACAAGTTTGATCTACTGAACTAGTCTATAATCAGGTCACTGTGGGAGATTTGGCATAACTCTTCCTTTGAGAATCCAATTTGGATCAGACTGGTGGAATTGGAAAGAGGAGGCATAGGGCTACTGCATGTCACAATTTCAA
Source organism: Pinus tabuliformis (assembly GCA_031772625.1). Lineage (NCBI taxonomy): Eukaryota > Viridiplantae > Streptophyta > Pinopsida > Pinales > Pinaceae > Pinus > Pinus tabuliformis. The sequence goes on from CM062811.1 coordinate 682,292,005, forward strand.
AACTGGAAGAACTAAAATTACAGAGTTATAGTCATTTCAAGATCGAGCTCCTAAAATCAAGAAAAGGTGATATGAGGAAGTTTGATGTCAAGGATCCGGTAAATTGGATACTTCAGATGGAGCGATATTTTGATCTACATGGTGTACCACTATTACAAAAGGTATGTATTGCATCTTCATATTTAGAACCGAATCAATTTTTATTGTATAGAGGGTTTTGTTCTCGTAAACAACTTGTTACGTGGTCAATTTTCATGAAGGAAATGAATGCACATTATGAGGATACAAAGAGAAACACCTTCTTTAGAGCAACACCACAACAATTGGAAAGGGTAAAAGGGCTTTGTTACATAGTGGAAAGTAAAATTATGGCAACAAGGAAGTCTACACCTCACAACTTTAAAGATGGAAGTGTTGTTTCTCCTAGCCTTCCACAACCTACAAGGGTTGCACCACAACAATTGGAAAAAAAAAGAGAAAAAGGGCTTTGTTACAATTGTGATAGCAAATGCACTAAAGGTCATAAGTGTGCTGAGAAGAAATTATTTTCCATAGAGTATGAAGAGGAGGAAGAAAAGGATCAAGAAACATCAAAAGAAGAGGATATACGCTAGGACCCAACCCCAGAGAAAGAATAAATGAATCAAACCATATCTTGTAAAGCATTAGCAAGAATTACCACTCCTCAAACTCTCAAGATAGAAGGACATATTAAGAAGAAAAAGGTGCAAGAAGTGAAATATCACATCGATAAAGAAGAAATGAATCCAACCAATTCATTGGTCAGAATTACCACTCCTCAAACTATCAAGGTAGAAGGACATATCAAGAAGAAAAATGTTCAAGAAGTGAAAGATCACATCGAGCATCAAGAAATTTATCCGACCATATCTTGTAAAGGAGTGGAAGAAATTACCACTCCTCAAACTCTAAAGATAGAAGGACATATCAAGAAGAAAAAGGTTCAAGCAGTGAAAGATCACACCGAGTATCAACAACAAGTTCTCCAAGTTTTAAAGGATAAAGCCACTTTTGTGCAAAAATGAATGAAACAACAAGTAGATCAACATCGTAGTGAAAGATGTTTTGATGTAGGTGATTGGGTATTTTTACTCCTACATCTCAAGCAAGCTATTTATGAGAAAGAAAAATTGGCAATACTACATGCACTTAAGAAATGGCGACCTTACCGAATGGGAAGACACTTCAAGGTAAAAATGGATCATGACGATCTTAAATACTTTTTAGAAAAACTATTATCTTTATAAGAATAGAAAAAATGTGTCACAAATATGATGGGTTATGACTTTGACATCATCTATAGAAAATGGAAGCAAAATTTTGTTGCAGATGCACTCTTAAGAAAGGATGAGGATGTGGAAGCATTGTTTTGTGCTATTTCTATTATCCAACTATATTGGATAAATGAAGAAAGGGATGAATGGAAGAAGGACGAAGAAGTATGGCCACTTATTCAAAAGTTGCAAAAGAACCCAATTCAAACAATATTGCCAGAAATTAAAGAGGAAGGAAAAATCACATTGGAACTTGGAGCAGTCACAGAAACAAGAACTCGACAACTACAAAATTGATCAATTTCAGTTATCTCATTAAGTGGAAGAACTTACCCACTTAAGATTCCACATGGGAGGACAAGAATTTTATACAGAAGCATCAAGAACTACTCAAGCGTTGATGAAAACACGTTTTGAAGGAGAGGGGCATGTTAGGCCCCTATACTACTAGGGTAACCCCTTATTGTTATTAGTACAACACCCTTATTATATTGATGTACCCATGTAGTGCCCATATTATTACTATTGTGCCCCATAGAAGCCCAGTATTGTTATTATTGTGCCCTTACATTATTATTGTTATGTCAGCTCTAATTATATTATGACCCCTTAGACTCCTATATATAGAAAGGAGGTCTTTTCATTTGTATCATCCAAGAATTTTTCTTTTGTGTAATGTAAAGGAGGTTGCCCCCTCGAAGAGGCTGAATTCTAAGGTGTTCAACTATCTTTTATATCTTTTTGTAAGCTGGTTCCATAACATTTGCTATCAGAGCCCACTATTGTAGAAAGGAGGTATTTTCATTTGTATCATCGAAGAATTGTTCATTTATGTAATGTAAAGGAGGTTGCCCCCTCGAAGACGCTGAATTCTAAGGTGTTGATCTATCTTTTCTATCTTTTTGTGAGATGGTTTCATAACAAGCTCCCTTTGATGATGATGATTGATGAGGATGTTTTGTTTTTCCGTAGTCTCTTACCTAACCCTTGGTGTCTCTATTGTGTATGGTTTTCTTCTGTTTTTCCTTTATGTTTCACTGCATTATTGATTTTATTGTTATTTCTACATAATTTCTCTATGCGGTGAATACATTGTGTAAATGATTAAAAGTTTATAAGTGAATTTATTCAAAGCTACACACAATATAGCCCTATGTAAAATTAACATGGCACCAGAGTTGGGCTAAAGAAATTCATTAAGATCACTCCCATGAAGACACTTATGATCAATCAAGTAGATTGAAATGAAAATGGCAAAGACCTCAAAAATGGAATCTAGGGTTTGAAGGAAACCCTAGGGAGGCCTTTTATTCTTGCAAATACAAGCTAGGAGAAACCCTAGGAGTGACACTGGTATAAGAAATGCGTGATATGATTCAGTTATTCAAGAATCCAATTCACAAAACCCCTAGTGTGAAACTTATTGACATGATTAGTGAGAACACCTTGATAGACTCAGAGAATCCCTAGGAGAAGAGTATGCTACAAATTCAGTGGTTATTGTACGCATTAATGGTTGGAATTAGATGCTAATGAAATAAGATGAATTATATAGGTGGTGTGCATGACATATATTCTGAAGACAACATTTTCTTATAAAATGAGATGAATGGTGGAGGCATGATGAAGAGGGAGTTGATTGATACCTATCTTCCTCATTAAAGATAAGTAATTTTCAAGAGTTACCTACCTTCTTGCATGAGTATTTGAATATTTTTTTCACTAAATACTTGTATAAGGATGTGATCATGAAAATATGATCCTAAGGATCATTAAGGTGGAGAAATAGTGTAGGAAGAGTAAACTCCAAAAAGGGAGTTGTTACAAGATAATGGAGAAGCCACTCACCTATCTAGAAAAAGGATGACAGTCCTACCTCATCATTAGGTACATTTTCATAATGTTTATTATTTTGATAGTAATTCTCTTTCTCTTGTCCTAGTAGCATCAAGCAGACTAGACGGATGTAGGGACCCAATCCTTAATATTAAGATTGAGAAGGGAGTGGAGCCATCCCATGATTAGAATGGAACTTGAAATATTCACAAGAGCTCAAACCTTGAAAGAATGATTGCAAGATGATTTCCATGATTAAAGAGGCTTCCTATTCATATGGAATACATTTTCCTATAATAATAAAATAAGATATTATAAAGGAGAATATGAGATCAATATGTCTTTCATACAAGGGACTCTTCTAGTTGATAAAGATATTGTAGTGGCATATGCTTGTAGCGATGAGATCCTAGCTCCTATGCATATAAATTTGGTATCCTATATAATGTGTTTAAGTAAGAAGTACAACTACCTCAAGGGTTATGATTCTATTAGATACAATCTCATGATTAACTAAAGAAAGTACCATATGGACTTGAGAAAGCCCTCTAGTCATGACATACTTGCATTATTGGACATCCTACACAATTCTTGACTTCTCTTCAATATTGAAGGTATGTCTTTGATATTTGGTTTTATATGCTAACAATTTATTTATGACAAGATTAGATCATCTTATTATTTAGTGCTAGAGGGAGCTAACCTCTAATCCCAAATGATCAACATTTTGACATTAGTATTATAATAGTGAGATGATGAGGGATTCCTCGTTACAAGAAGTATGTTGTCATATATTTGACATGATGATTTACACTAAAGAAGTTGACATAGACTCCTCTTTTAGATTTATATTGATGGATCCTATGATGAGTAGGAAATTTGATGGATCCCTACTTTGTTCATGTTCCTTGAGATAGATAGAGTCTGAATATGTATTATGAACCTATTATTTATGGAATGAGACACATTACCAAAAACTCTATGGGTACACCAATGCTTATGAAATGGAAATGTTGTTGATAGGAAAAAAATATTTGCGTTCTCTTGTAGCTCAAGGTTTGCCATGATATCTTGGATGAGCAGAAAATATAATTTTTTTGATTTGAGTACAATTGAGGCAAAGAAAACTAGTGCTAGCATGGCTAGTTGCAAGGCAGTGTGATTGAGAAAGATCCTTCGAATAATTGCTTTAGAATGTGTTGGGCATGATGATGATATATTGTAAGATTTGAATTTCAGAGAATCTCATGTTTTATGATCTATCGAAGCATCGTGAGATTAGTTATAATTACATCCACGATTTTTCACATAGGGAGAAATGAAGCTCAAATATTGAATTTTTATGGAATTGAAGTTGTGAGGTTTCAATAGATGAGAATGTTGGTGACATTTTCACCAAGGCTTTTTGGAAAGGAAATTTCTTGGTCTTTAGAGAGCATATTATAATTATGGATGTGACCCTCCTAGGTAAGGGTCGCAACTGATCAAGGACACTTAGTTATGCCCTTCCGCCTTTGTCTGAGATCCCAAGGAGATGAATTGATTTGGAGAGCTCTTGTGGTTGAGGGAACTTTGGACAATAAGTAGCTATGATCCTTACCTCATGGTAAATAGTATCCTACTTAGTCTCTCAAAATAGGATAGTTGAGATCCTTAGCACATGGTAATTAGCATCCTACATATTATCATCTTTGGGACTTAATAGAGTATACCCCAGTTGGAATCCTACCCATAAGTTGGGCTTCTTGGGATTGTTTCCCCACATCTAGCCGATGGGTTGAGGTGACTTGGGATAAATGTGATCCTTACCATTTATGGTAAGTAGTATCCTACCCAAGTGAGAGGATGCAGGTGTTATACCACTGAATCTTAAGGGTCAAGTTGGGAAGGTTAACAAACGATAGGATAATTGGGATCCTCGCCTTCCATGGTAAGTGGTATCCTCCCTGTCATTGATTATATATAGGTGGTAGTCAAGTCTCCCCTATGACGACACTTATTCTTTAGATTAAAAGATCATTTTTCATCTAATGATCAAAGTTGAGATGAGATGTGGTGAGATGGATATCTTGTTGAATGTTATGATTATAAAATTGCCTATCTTCTTGTATGGAGACATGTCATATGGGATGTGCCTTTTGATGTAGATGGAAATTCCTCCCTAATTGAGAGGGAGTGTTAAAATGTGGGAAACTTTGGGATGAATCACCATAGAAAGTGTAAGCCCTAGGAAAAGCCAATCTCACCCTTAAAGAGAATTTATAATTTGTTAAAGGAAATATTATTAAACTTATTTCGGGAAAGCTCTTATTATGGCTCATTAAAAATATATTTGAATATTAGTTATGGGTAAATTTAAAGTTGAAATTTCCCTCCTAAGTTATTTAGTTCGGCTCTCCTAAAGGAGGATCCCTTTCTCCTAATGTCTATATATTCTTCATATTTAATCTCATTAGAAACACATTTAGTGAATTGCATCTATTGATCACTGAGAATTGCAACTTGTTTTGATTGGTTGTATTACATTTCAATGGCCCGATTTATCAAAAAAAATAGAGAAACATCACATTTGTGTTCTTACACTTGGCTCATATAACTTTTAATGGCTCACTCTATAGATTTCATAGTGACATAACATCTGTAAATGAGGCATAACTACATGGACTATTAGGTTTGCTATGTTGTACACAATAATCTCATATACTCTAGCCCAAAACATACTCGCTACATGGATCACATATTTCATGGCATCATTTGACTATTGACATTGCCTGACATAACATTGTATGACATCACATTATTCTATGGTATGTAATCTAACTCTATGTGTCATGGATACGCTATCTTTTTGTGGAATGGATAAGTTACCTCTTTGTGATATTCATGTTACCTTTTTGTGGCATGGATATGTTATCTTTTTGTGGAATGGATACGCTATCTTTTTGTGGCATTGTAACACTACCTCTCTGTGGTATGTACGTTATTTATTGGACATGATATCTCTCTATGACATCTATAACATCACCCTATTCTCTATGTCATATATGGAATCTCTTTGTTCTCTATGGAATTTCTTCATTCTCTATGGCATCACTTAGTTGTATGGAATCTCTCTATTATCTATGCCATCACTTTGTTCTTTATGGCATCACTCAATTCTATGACATCACTCATTGAAATGGCTACACTCTCTCCACAGTGCCATCAAAACATATGTATATCTCCATGGTCATTTATTTAATCTCTTATGACTTTGCATATTCTGGATTTTTGCATTGACATACATTGGCATCATATTATTTCAATAAAAAGATCTTTGTAGTTCAGATCAATTAAGAGTATATGATGATGCACACTTATTTATTATGGCATAACATATTTGTATGCTCTTTTGTATCTTCTTCTAGGTGTTCAACTATATCTTAGAAGCTTGCATACCTATTCCGGTGGATACCACTGTGACTAACATAAGGCACAGCTTGTGATGGTTTTGATCTCTAAGATAGGAAGGGTTTATAGTCTCTTATGCAAAAGAACTAACCAATGACCCATGGATAGTACCCCTTACAATATATTATGATGGCAATGACTATGATATTATGATGACAATAAAGTGAGCATGCCCCTATGTCAATACTAACTTTACTAACAATTCTCTAGCTTATATGATGAATGATGCATAATTATGATCTTGATATAATAGTATCTATGACCTAACAGTATGGTTGTGATAGTGGCTTTGATGGAAATTATGATAATTCATACAACAGTGATATGATATCAGCTGTTTTTGATATGATATGTATCTCACTTTGCATGTACTTTGTATCTGAGTTAAACAATTCATGAATATCTAATAGAAAAAGAATTTGAATGGGTTTCCCCTTTGTGGGGTTTTTCACTAGCCTCAGACCTAACTCCTAGTGTATTTGTTATGTATGTTTTTTTTCTATTCTTCCTTTATGTTATGCTACATTACTGATGTTATTATTCTTTCTACATAATTTCTAATGATATTATGATGTTATGGGGTCATTACATTATGAAATTGATGAAAAAATTGTAAATGGAATTAGCTAAAGCAAAGAGCAATATATCCTTAACAAAAGCTAACACAAAAATATACACACAAATAGATTTGGCTAGTGTTTTTCCCAATAGGAACTAACGTTGCTACACATTCAAAATATTAAATTGTAATTATTATATGAGAATATAGTAACTTGTCCAATTCGTCAAGAATTGTGGTCTCTAAGGACTGACAACTCTGTATTTCTGTCTAACAAGAGATAATTTATTTTCAATAGTAATATCATGAGTTATGATATATAAATTAAAACTCTTTAAGTCAACATAAGACCATGTGATAATATCAACAAACATAGGAAATAATTGAAGGAATTGATTTTTTATTCATCAAATTAGGTTTTAGATAAACGATTTTTCTTAGGATTTTATTTCATTCCTATATTAACTTGAACTATTTCATCAACTGTTTTATTAATTTTCTTCTTAGATGTCTAAGTTCTTGAAGCATCACTAAGTGAAAAAAACAAATTCTAAAGAATATTTTTTTTCGATATCTATTTTGTTCAATACTGATTACCTGTGAGGGTTCTTAAACTTAATTAGTATGAAATCTAGAAGAGTGTCATCATCTTTAAATATTTACCATGACTGCTTATTATCAAGAAGATGAGGCCTATATATGGAGACTACAAGACAATGTGGTTTATTTTCCATATCAAATTGATCTATTCTTGCAACACATACAACTAAGCCATATGTGACCATATTCATACCTCTAACTACATGTGTAATATTAAAACTTACTAAACTTTCAATTAAAACTATACTGGTATACCCTCTCATTAGCTTGTTTGAGGATACATAAATATTTTTAACCAAGTTAAAAATTAATTCAGAGTCCCAAAAAAATCATTTAAGTTTTTATATCCAGGCGCAAGAGTGTCTATGTGAAATAATGTCTATTGTCGCACAATAGGTTGGTGGAGTATCACCACCAGAGATATCTGTTGAAAGGGTTATTACGAACACCAAGAGGTGTGGCACGACTAGTTTTGGAGAGAAATATGTTAATAGGGTTGATCGTGAGCTTCCATATGGGTTCTTGGATATACGCATCAGAGCCCAGACATGTATCACTCTCCAACATTGCGCACTGACATAGGGGACTTGGGTATTGTCTCTTGATACTATTATTATGGACAACAAGACTTGGGAGGTTCATACAAGCCAGTGGGATGAGATACAGTGCATCAGGAAGGAGGATTTCGAGTTGTGGCACATCTTTAGGGTGCAAGTTGGAAAGTGCAAGCTTGGGGATGGTCTGATCTTCTTTAGAGGTAGCATGTGATCCACCCTTGAGCCCAAACTTAGTGATATGCATGAATCCTTTTGAACGAGACTATTTGAGGTGTATTAGGATCATATACAATGGTTGGTGAACCCCTCTTATAGGTGGATGTTTAGACTCCAAGATATATGAGAACAGATCTCACTGTGTGGTATGGCAAGCATAGAGTATTTCTGCACGCACCAAATTGATTCTTGATGTATTGATTCCATATAATGATTACATGTAGGGACCTTAGATGTAGTACATGTTGGTGCTAATATTTGTCAGGACTATGTCCTAGCCAATATGGCTATGGGATCTAGGAATTCTTTTGGTTGATTGGTCACTCTATTTCATGATGAGATAGATCACAGTAGAAAGTGACCCAACTCACTCTTGGTTTGACATGCATGGGAGCAATGAGACTCTCCTCGCATCACAAGGTCGATTTTCCTTGTTGTTGCTTCAGATTAGGGTTAGTGTTGGATGGGTAGGCCTTAAAATCATGGTGATGTCTGAGGCAGATGTGTTGGGACTCTATATATATGTTACCCTCAAGTTCTAGGAGAGGCTCACTCAAATTTTGTATGATAGTCAGATACTCATGGTTAGAGTGGCACAATGACAACATGGTGGCATCCTTTTGAGACAACACGAGATCCTAGTATTATAGGATTTGGCAATTTAACCACCCTTAGGGATGAGTTGGTTTTTATAAGGGAATATCATTCAGATATTCCATTGGGCTTTAGTGATACATTCATGACATAGGGGACTCCTCTAATATGGTAGGATTTCCAGCAAGATGAGATTAGGGGGAGCATATGGGGATGAGGGTTCATCTCTATAGGGATTGGGATGCATATTCAAGAATCCACTCTTGAAGTTCATGAGATTGGTTATCGAGGACGGTAGCTTCATGAGGGTCATCCTAGGATTTCACATTGTTGGGGTTCTCTACTTACTATTGATATGGAGAGGGAATAGGGCAACATCACCTTATTAGAGAGTGGGTGGAACGAAGGAGGCTTCATAGGGGTCCATATGGTTTGGGATCTTGGTGCTATGGGATTTATTTGTTTGGTGGTGGTGTCACATCGAGGAGTGGTTTAGTGGCACATTTGGGAACTTATAGTAGCATATGGTGATATTTCTTGAGGACAAGCAAATTTTGGAAGGACTATGATGTTCCCAATTTTGTGCATGCAAAAATAACTTGTGAGTTTTGAAAATTTTTGGATAGTTTTAAAAAGGGAAAAATATTGTTTTTTGAAAGAAGGGATAAATTATTACATTGATAGTATGGTGGAAAAATAATATTTATTGGAGGAGGAAGGAAAATCATTATTTTAATGGAATGGTAGAAAGTTAATATTTTATTAGAGTAGGAGGAATGTTATTACTTTATTTAAAATGGCAGAAAAAAGTATCCTAGTGGAAAATAGGCCCCACCATTTAAGTCATAGAGAAAAGGAGAAGTTAGAAGCTACAAGGAAGCTCAATGAAGAATTATAAAAGGGATGAGGAACTCAATTGAAATTCATTTTATTTCTATAATTTCTAATTAACATTGAGAAGAAACTCAGGGGAGTTTAAAGAGTTTCAAGTGAAACACAAAGCTAATTTTAGGGGACTTCGAGTGTCACCCTAGTTGGCTCTTAGGGAAGATTATTTTAGATCTTCCATTTGTGTTTATTGCAAGAAGCTCCAATATTGTTCTTGTTTGTAGGGTTTAATAATTCTTGAAGAGGGTCCAAGATTTGTTATTGGGAGCTTTGAGACTGAGCCGAGTTTCCCAGATCATACACACAACCCATGTCCTAGTCTATATTACTAGATCTGAAGCAAGCAAAGAGGGGTGAATTTCATATCTCATATTTTCCTTTATGCAGGGTTTGTGTTAAGGAGAAGGCCAATTTTTTCAACATTTATCTAAGAGGAAACTTGTTGATCATATTCGGAAATTCTGGTGCCAAAAGAAAGGATTTATCATTGTTTTAAGGGGAGGTCAATTTTTGTTAGTAGAAAAGGCTTGTGTCCTTTAAAAGGCGGGGCCAAATTTCATTTAAAACCAACAATCCTCCAAGGTTGAGTAGATTAATGGAAAATATTTCATATTAAGGGTACAAATTTTAGAGGGTTTATGTAAAGAAGAGGGATGAATTATCTCTTTCATTTTTAATCGAATTTCCTATCCTTAGATTTGATTTTGGAATCTCTAAGGAGGCCACACTTCATCAAATGGAGAGCCATGTCATATATGTTTATAGCCAACTTCATATATGATCTTCATGCATTTATTTCTAATTTTTCCATACTAATATGACAAATATATTGAAGGTGATTCATCGGAAGTAAAAATAAGGTTCAATTGTTTTATTTGTATGTTGTGTTCTTCCATTAAAATTAGAAATACATGGCCTATGCTCTAATTTATTGTGATCTAAACTTTATATAAACATTCTAAACATTTCTAGGTTTAATATAAATCTACCCATGTCATATGCATGCTTCAGTGAGGTGTTTATTGATTGTTGTATAAGTCTATTGAAGAAAAATATCTAGACAGTCACCTACAACACTTGATTTTCAAATTATTTGTTAAAATGCCTCTGTGAACCAAACTAATATATTTAGAAATTTATTCCCTATTAGGAAAATTAAAATAGATACCCCAACATATTTTTTTTCTTGGTGTTTGGTTCACACAAAGGGCCTTTTCATGCATGACATTATTAAGATAAAGGAAGCTGAATACAAATGGATTGGTTCATTGTACAAGAGAGGCAAGTACATGATGGGATTGATTACCAATCACAATAATGGCTATGGCATTTTCCATAGTATCTCTATTATAAATGTAAATAGGTTTTGTCTTCGTAATTCTCTTTGTACTTTTATCAACATGTATTTCATGTAAAAGCTAAAAAAAGACAAAAAAAAATATTATCATTATTTTTTTTATGAGTCAAAGAATGGTATTCATGCTTATAGGGTTTCTTGAGCCAAACTAAAGATAATTATGAGTCAAATAAATACATTTGAGTCAAAGTACCATTTGGAATTCCTATAAGAAAAGGAAAAAAAATTATTGAGTCAAAAAGTTATTTTTTTCCTCCACATACCAAGTTAGGCCTTCTAGACAAGTCAGCATAAAAGAGACAATTATCAACCTCCTAGAAGAGAGAATGCATAAAAAGAAGTCAGTTAGATGGAAACATGAAAGCAACATTTACAAGGGAAGATGTTTAATTGTCTTAGCTAGAAAGAGGACTTTGTTAGATCTTGAATATATACAGTACTTCTTGAAGTATGGTAGAAAAATCCAAAGAAGTTTATGATCAAAATGGAAGATGAAAGGTCAATGATAAGGCCCTTTGGAAAGAAGTAGAAGAGTTCTAATATCGTTGTACCAACAACTACTTGGTTCAATCTAGGAACACATTGATTGACCGTATTGATGTTGATAGAGATATTACTAATGATTGGAAGCTGATAAAATTTCTTGGAAAACATGAAATCAAAATTATAGTATGAAGGAATAAGATGTGAAAGCTTATGTGATTAGTTGAGAATATGATTGGCTCCACAAGGTGTTTGAAGAATTACTAGATGACATGTTGAAGATATGTGAGGATTGACATAGAACCAAGAAGGTCTAAGCTCATTATGAGGTTATGTACATAGGAATAGAGAAACTATAACAGATCTCCATGAAAGAATATGTACTAATTCTTTGATGAGTATTCTGGTCATTCCTCCTTGTTTCAGAGGGAGTGACAATTTTCCTCCATAGTTGAGAGGGAGTGAGGGTGGACACCATATTCTCCACGTGTCATGCATTATGGCTAGGACTAACAGTGATAATACTAGTGAGGGAACTAGTAGGGAGAATGGTGGATTGGATAAGTATCTAGGACTCATAATTCTTGAGTTATTGTATAAAAGATAGTAGTAGTCCCAAGGAATAATAGTCTTTGATAATAAGGTATACAAGATAAGAGTAGTCCTGGGGACCTATATTCTTTAAGGATCAATGATATCAAAGATAAGAATAGCCTTGTAAGGACATAACCGGTGAACATCCAGATGGGGTATGTTCCTTGAGAGGCTATGGTGGTGTCCAAATGTATGCCTCCCAACATTGTGATATGATTTAGTGGAGAGATAGAACTTATTCATCAAGGCCTTGCTATGTTTGAAAATGTTGGTTATTATGATGATGTTTATCAATATGAATCCCTTCTGATGAGAATATTTCAATTTGAGGGTATCCTATTATGTAATAATGAATACCTCCCTAGTTAACAGGGAGTGTTGGAAATGTAACTACATTAGTATTCATAACTAACTCTGTACTTGTATAATTATGTATTTCATGTAAAACCAAAAAGAAGAAAAATAACAAATTATTAAACCTTTTAATTTTTATTAGTCAAAGAATGTTTTTCATGCTTATAGGGTTTATTGAGTCAAAATAACATTTATTATGAGTAAGAGAAATAAATTTTAGTTAAATTCTCATTGGACTTCTTATAAAAAAAGGAAAAAGATTTTTTATTAAGTGAAAAATCCAATTTTGTGCTCCACAAACCAAGTTGGCCCTCCTGGAAAAGTCAACCTAGAAGAGGTAGTTGTTCAACCTCTTCGACATGTATAAATACAAGGAAGCTTGACCTCATTTTCTCACCAATCTATCAATTTTATTTTTGTGCAATAAGAAGAAGAATTTCAAAGAGAATCAAAGGAGAGAGAAATAGAGAAGTCAAAGGAGAGATAAATTTCATTCTTCTACCCGAGTTTTTTTTCACATGTGTGAGTTTCTAAGGAAATTTCTATGGCATTGTACACCTGAAATTATAGGGCTAAAATTTTAGGAGATGATCAAACTCCAGATGTTTGGCCATCGTTGACTTTCTTGACTTTCATTTGTTGAAGATGGATTGAATGAGGGTTGACTTAGATCTTTGTGGTAGTCTTGGTCTTGGTCTTGGTCATGGGTCATATAAATCTCATTTTAATCTATTCTATAAGAAGATGATTTGTTTTGGTTTCCCCCCTGTGGGATTTTTCCCTGACATGGAGCCTAATTTCTTGTGTTCTTTGTCTCTTGTTGTTAGAATATTCCAACACATAGGAAATAATTAAGTATAAGTTGGTCTAGTGTATAGTTAGGTAAAGTGTGTTTCTTTAATATGTACTTTTTGTAACTTACAATCTGATGGTCATGATAAGTTCTAGACATGAAGTGGTTCGATGTTTCATTCTCTCTTTGGTATTATAGATACATGATCGATGGCTTAACACCTGATTGGCCCATGGTCTCTATTTAAAGAGCATGGAGTGTCATTTGTCCAATGACCATGTATGAGAGAAGCTTATGTGAATTTTCTTTCTTTTTATTAATAATGTTGCCTGAAGTGGTCACGTGGCTCACGTCGTGCACTGTTTCTCTCCTTGAGGCTTTTAACCACATCAATAATACTGGTGTACTGATATTTGATCTATTTGAGAGCGATGTCCTTTGGTGTTCAATATAAGGAACTTACCCTGTAAATTCCTACATGGCATTTGAGAGTAGGTCATGATTTTTATACACACTCTACCCCTATTAGGGGGTACATTGTTGGACATTGGATAAACCAACGCTCCCCGTGTGTTTCATGACATGGACTAATCACCTCTTGTGGATCCTTATCTTTGGCAATGTGATCGTTGACCAAAAAAGGGTCCTAAACAATTTCAGTCTCAAAATGAAAAATGAACTCAAGAAAATGATAAGGCAAATAAAAACAAAGGGAAGAATACTGATAGACATTGAAACTTGTGTAATCTTGATGGCCACTTAGAATCCAAATGATTTAAGAAGATGGAAGCCTTGGAAGCAACAATGAAGAAGCATAACATCCATTTGGAGCACTCTTCAACTTCAACTTCATCTTGAGGAATAACACTTTCTTCATGTGGTTGTCAAGCATCTTGGTCTAGTTATGCACTTAATGTATCTTCTTCTACTATTCTCATGAGTGGCTCATTGATTCTAGAGCTTCTTGTCACACGGCCAAAAACAAAGATATATATGTTGGTGATGATAGATCTATTAGTGTTGTAGGGACTCAAACTATGCATCTAGACAATAGTAAATTTAATGATGCATTATGTGTTCCTACCTTATCCTACAAACTTTTATCTGTATATTAGATAACTCATTCAGGGTGAAGGTCAAATCGTTGAATTTTCACATCATGATGTTGTAATTAAGGACCTAAGATATCCTAGATAGATTTTATCTACTCGCGTTGTTGATGATTTTACAAGGTTTTATATGTTTAACAGCTTTGGGTCATCAACTCTTCCCTTGGCATTTGTTTCTCATAATGATGAAGTGAGAAAACTTCGTCATGAGTGCTTTGGTCACTTAAACTATCGCTCCCTTCAAAATATATGTAAAGAAAATATGGTGATGGCCTTCATATGGTATCTTGCAAAGATGGTGTTTGTTTCGGATGTGTACTCGGAAAACATCATCAGGATTGTTCTGAAAAATGTGCCTCTTGGCATGCATCATCCCACTTATAGCTTGTGCATAGTGATTTATGTGGTACACTTCCAATTGTTTCATTCTATGGTTACAAGTATTTCTTAACTTTCATTGATGATTTCTCTAGATGCACTTGGGTATATTTATTAGAACTCAAGAGTGAAGTCTTTAACACATTCTTAGCCTTTAAGGCATTTGTTGAGAAACAATTTGGACATCAAATTCTTAAGCTAATATCTGATAATGGGGGAGAATATGTTAACAACGAATTCATCAACTTTGGCACTAAGCATGGAATTCAATTGCAACATACTATTCCATATACTCCATAGCAAAATGGTGTAGTTGAAAAGAAAAATTGCACCTTAAAGGAAATGGCTAATTGTATGCTTCAACCTAAAAGAATTAGTCTTAATTTTTGGGCAGATACAATTAACTGTACAAATTACATAGTAAATCACACTCCTACTAAGGTTTTAAAGAATACCACTCCAAAAAAAGCATGGATCTCAATTAAACCAGATGTAAATCAATTTTGTCTTTTTAGAAGTGATGCATGGGCCCATATTCGAGATGAGAAACATAAAGCCTTAGAACCTAAGAGTGAAAAATGTATTTTTATTGGATATTCTGAAGATCTCAAAGGAT
Source organism: Pinus tabuliformis (assembly GCA_031772625.1). Lineage (NCBI taxonomy): Eukaryota > Viridiplantae > Streptophyta > Pinopsida > Pinales > Pinaceae > Pinus > Pinus tabuliformis. The sequence continues at coordinate 682,307,684 of CM062811.1, forward strand.
ATAGATTTCTTCAACCGAAATAAGAAAATATAATCATTAGAAGAGATGTAAAGTTTGATGAAATATATCAGCCTACAAGCCTAGTTCGACAGATGTTCCACCTCTATCTATCTCTTCTACTTCTGAAAATATTCCTTCTTTAGATGATGACAGCAAGAATGAGAATCCTCCTCCACCTTCTCAGGAGCTTCCTTTAGCTCCTCCACTTCCAAAATGGGTCTGCGCTACTCGAGATGTAGCAAGAACTCTTGTAGGTGATCCTACAAATGAGCATCATACACGTTCTTAGTTCGATAGAGCTTCTTCTTTACTGACTCAAGTTTCAGCGAATTAAGATCTTTAGACCTTTGCAGAAGCTTTAGGCCATCCAGATTAGGATGTAGATACGAATGAAGAATATCATTCATTATTGGAAAATGATAAATGGGACCTTGTTCCACTTCCAAAGGGATGAAAAATTATTATATGTAAATGGGTTTACCGAACCAAGTTTGGACAAGATGTAAAATTTGATAAACATAAATCTTGTCTTGTTGCTAGTTGTTTTTCACAAGTTTAAGTGATTGACTATATTGAAACCTTCACCCCTATTGCCAAAATAAACTCTATCCACCTTTCTCTTTCCATTGTTGCCTCTTTCAAATTGGAAGTCCATCAGATGGATGTTAAATCCTCCTTCTTGCATGGGGACTTGCATGAAGAAATGTATATGGAACAACCTTCTAGCTTTATACAAAAAGGCTTTAGCCTTGTATGTCGACTTAAGAAATCTCGTTATGGTCTCAAGGAATCCCCTTGGGCTTGGTATGCCAAAATGGATAACTTTATTTTATATACTAGCTTTTTTAGGTGTCATTCTAACAATACTGTCTACACCAAGAAAGTGGGTAAGTCGCTTATCATTCTTGTTCTTTATTTTTATGATCTTATCCTTACTGGTAGTGTGCCCAACCTTATAAACCATGTGAAGTATAGTCTTAAAAATAACTTTGAAATGACATACTTAGGACACTTGCATTATTTTCTTGGTCTTGAAGTCTTGCGATCCATAAAAGGTATTTCCCTTTCCCGGTCCAAGTATGCCTATGATCTTCTATGTCACTTTGACATGGAAGAATGTAAGCCAGCTCCTTCTCCCTTTCATTCTGGAGTCAAACTTTCAATCACTTGTACTTCACCTGAAGTTAATGCTACCTTATACCATCAACTTGTTGGAAAACTTTTGTTTCTTACCAATACCTGTCCTCACCTTTCCTTTCTTGTTGGCCTTATTTCTCAGTTTAGGCACAGACCAAATGAAATTCATTTGAAAGAAGCTAAAAGAATTGTTCATTATGTTTGAGGTATAGTTTAGTTGGGGATTCATTACAGTGCAAAAGCATCTCCTATATTGGTTGGTTTCACTGATTCTGATTGGGTTGGTGACCTTGATGATCAGAAGTCTACTGCAGGTTATGTCTTCACTCTTGGTTCTGGCCATATTGCATAGGCTTGCAAGAAACAAAGTTTCATTTTTATTTCTTCAGTAGAAGTAGAGTATCGTGGCACCGCTGAAGCTAGTAAGGAAGCCTTGTGCTTCGTCATATCCTATCAGAGTTTGGTTTTTAGCAGCATCATCCGACTACACTTTGGTGTGATAATCAAAGTGTCATTCAACTATGCAAAAGATCCAGTCCAACATAAGCGCAACAAACACATTGAAATACACATGAACTTCATCAGAAATTTCATTCATGACCATGTTATTGAAGTGCAATATTGTTCAATCAAAGGCAGACAAAGGGGGTGCGACGGTTATAATGAACGTTGAAGACTACAAGGAGAAAATGCTAGACCATTTAAACAACAGCGGTTGCTACATCAAATTGAAGAAGAATCCCATAAAGAAGATTTCCAGGAATGTCAATAACTTGGTGAAAACAAGCAATGAACACAACATGAATAATCTTATTCAGACCAACCCCTACACCCCTAGGATTTATGGGGCCCCTAAAATTCACAAAGAAGGTATACCCATTAGACCCATTGTCAACACTATTGGCAGCCCCACTTACCACCTGGCAAAGCATATGGATAAAAAGCTTAAACCCTTGGTAGGAAATACCAGCTCCTTTGTCAAAGATTCCTACCATTTCATTAATGAAAACAAGCACATAAAGCTAGACCAAGACAACATCTTAGTGAGCTTTGATGTAAAAGCCCTTTATACCAACATTCCTATAAACAAAGCGATGGAGGTTGTACACAAAATCACTGACCCAAACACAGCTAAATTGGTTGAAGTCTGTTTAAAATCTACCCTTTTTAGCTTCAACGAAGAGATATATGAACAAACATGTGGTGTGGCCATGGGATCACCCCTGTCTCCCATCATTGCCAATTTGTTCATGGAACATTTTGAAACTAAGGCCATTGAGTCTGCTCCCTTGAAACCCAAATTGTGGAAAAGATTTGTTGATGACAGTTATGTCATTTGGCCTCATGGAAAATAAAAGCTAAATGAATTTCTTGAACACCTCAACAGCCAGTCAGATTCCATCAAGTTCACTATGGAAGTGGAAGAAAATGGTTGTCTTCCCTTTCTTGATATCCTCATCAAAAGGAACCAAGATGGCACTATTTCTCATCAGGTCTATCACAAAAAAGCTCACACCGAACACTACCTACATGCTAACTCTCACCATCATCTGGCTCAGAAACTTGGGGTGCTAAACACCTTAGCAACAAGAGCGATTCGTATCTCAGATCATGATAATTTTGAACAAGAAAAGAACCACCTCTTGGAAGTCTTCAAGAAGAATGGATACAAGAGACACCAAGGGATCAAGGCTTTCAAGAAGGTTGAAAATCCCATGAACAAACATCATAGGGATGATTATGCTGGTACAGTTCACCTCCCTTACATTCTAGGCACTACTGATAAAATTGCTCACATCTTAAGAAAGAATAAAATAAAAACCACGTTCAAACCTTTGAAAACAATTAGCAGATGCCTTAAATCAGTGAAAGATCGTATTGACCCGAAGCACCACAAAGGGGTCTACCTGGTCCCTTGTTCATGTGGAAAGTCATACATTGGTGAAACCGGCCGATCTATATTAACAAGGATTCAAGAGCATGTGGCGAACATTAACCATAACCGCTCCAAAACCTCAGCCGTAGCTGAGCACTCAAGCAAAACCAATCACCACATTTGCATCGAAGACTCCTGTGTTATGGCAAAAATTGAGCATTACCACCATAGGAAATTCAGAGAAGCAATTGAAATAAGAAAACACCCTGATAACCTAAATTGTGATGACGGTTGGAAGATAAGCGATAACTGGGTTCCCACAATAATAGAGGATTCCGCCACTTCCTAGTCCTCCGTTCCCCTTTTTTTTTTTTTTCCCCTGCATCCCTTTGTGTGATTAATATCCCTCACCTTCATATTGCAATAAACCCTTCACCATATCCAATTAATTTAAATCCATAATAAAATTCTATATATATTAAATATATATATATATATATATATATATATATATATATATATCATAATATATTAAATCAATCAATATACATATATATAGGTATAAAAAGAATTATACTAAGCATTCATATCCATAACAATGCACTTGTAATTATATCAAAACATAATACATATTAAATCAATATATATATATATATCATAATACATTAAAACATAACATAATATATATTAAAACAAAACATAGTATATATTAAATCAATATACATTAAATCAAAACATAATATATATTAAATCAATATATACATATATCATAATATAATAAATCAATATATACACATCTTAATATATTAGATCAATCGTTATACATATATATAGGTATAAAAAGAAATAAACTAATCGTTCATATAATTAAATCAAAAACAGAATATATTAAATCAAAGCATAAGAAATATACTAAACATTTATATACGAATGAACTAATAACCAAAAACATGATTAGGTCAAACAAATTTAAACACAAACAAATGAATAAAAGATAAATGAAATTATAATAAACTCTTTATTAGAATAAAAATAAAACCCATCCTAAAACTAATTAATAAACCGCTCCTCATATCTGGAACTTGTCGGTCCTTCACTCTCCCTTATCTTCTCATATTTATTCACCATCACCCATCTCCGACTTCTTCAATAATTCTCATCCTGATGATGAACCACAGAGGCTGGTTCGAAACGTCGATGCACTAAAACAACAGATGCGATGGATCTGGAAGATACAACCACACAGAATGCAAATCGCAGAAGTCTCAAATCCATGATTGTTCAATCAATTATCAAGTTGCAAACATCTTTATCGAGGCCCTCATAGAGGCAAAGTTTACTAAACTTTGATTTATATTGGAGTTTATGAAGCTTTCACTAAGGGCGGATAGGATCTAATGCCTCCTTCCTTCTTCTATTGTGTCAACTTTGTACATCCTTCAATCCTATCCCAAGTTGCTCTTAAGGGGGGATGTTGGGATATTCTAACACATAGGAAATAATTAAGTGTAACTTGGTCTAGTGTATAGTTAGGTAAAATGTGATTCTTTAGTATGTACTTTTTGTAACTTACAATCTGATGGTCATAATATGTTATAGACATGAAGTGATCTGACAGTTAATTCTCTCCTTGGTATTACCCATACTTGATCTGTGGCTTAACACCCATCGGTCTATGATCTCTATTAAAAGAGCTTGGAGGGTCATTTGTCTAGTGATCGTTTATGAGAGAAGTTTATGTAAATTTTCTTTCTTTTTATTGATAATATTTCTTGAAGTGGATGTGTTGGCTCGGGTCGTGGATTGTTCTCCTCTTTGACTTCAAGAATGCTAGTGTACTGATCTGTGATCTATTTGTGAGTGGTGTCCTTTGGTGTTTGTTAAACACACACATGGGCAACATAATCTGAAAGATAAAACATCATAATATATCTTTTATTAACAACTAATATACATTTATAGTACACTGTTTGACCTTTGGGTTACACATCCCAAGGTCTCTTGGACTCCTTTTGTCTATTTGGCTTCCACACTAACCCATTGAGGATTAGGTGTCCAACATTCCCCCCTTAATCCGAAGGGTTGTGTATGAGTCCAAGAAGAGAGTTGTAATACAAAATGTGCAAAAAATGCATGGCAGCACTAGGCTGAATGTGCTCTCTGAAATGTTGGTATAAAGGGCAATGGTTTAAGGATGACCACCAACACTGGAATGCTTAGTGCAGTTCCCAGAACTCTTCCAGAATTGGCAAGAAGTTGAAGTCTTCTGCTAGAGGAAGTGCTCCTATTGTTTTGAAGAGGGAAACCTTCAACCATGAAAGGGAGGTCTCACCCCACGTAAAAGGGAGAACTTCAACTTGAAAAGGGAAGTCTCAACCTGTGATGGTTTAAGGATGACCAACAACTCTGTAATGCTTAATGCAATTTCTAGAACTCTTCCAAAACTGGCAAGAAGCTGAAGTATTCTACTAGAGGAAGTGTCCCCAATTTTGTTCCTGGAATTATTCCAAAATTAGCAAGAAGTTGAAGTCTTCTGCTAGAGGAAGTGTCCCAGATTACCAACTGAAGGCATGCTCAGGGGCATCCTTGTCTCTGGCTACAAATCTGAAACTAGTGTGGTGGGTTGTGGCTTAGGCTTTCTTGATGTGGCTTTAAAGCTTTTAGATGACCATCATTTCCCCCCTGTTAGATACAAGGTGAGATGATGGAGAAAACTCAACTACAAGGCTGTTCAATACTTTGGAACAAGTTTTGACATGTGATTGGAATATCTTCTTGGTTGTTGATGCCCATTGCCAAGAAGTGAGCCATCCAAGATGAATCTTTGTTCCTGCAGGATGTTTGTTTCTGAAGCATCTGTTTGAAGAATGACTGGTTTTATGATAGTGCTTACATGGATGAAGATCAAAATAGTGATCTTTCAGATGGCCAACTCAATCACAGTGTTGGCATTTCACAATCTGTTGTTGTTGTTGTTGCTGTGGAGGAGGGGTAGAATCTGGAATAGCTGGAGGTGAACTGTCATGAATGAATCCAACACTCTAAAACTAAATGGGCTTTGAGTAGTCAAGAATATGAAAGGACAAGTCCTTGTCATATCTAAGACCAGTTTTGTGCTTATTGTGGACAAGCTATTCCCAAGGTCTCATGATGGGCTTGGGAAGTGCAGACTGAGTTTTTGCATCTTCATGTACAACTGCTGCTTTATTGGGTACTAAATCTGAACAAACTGTAACATTATTGACTTGCTTCTGATGGGTTGCAGTCTCAATGTTCTGAATAGAAACATGTTCAGAATGACTCCTCTATTTTAATTCTTCTTGCTGTAGTTGAGATTCGAGTTGCAAAAAATCAATTTTGTCTTGTGCATTTGTAGAGAGACCTGAATGTCTGTGAGAGAAACTTTGCTGATTTTTAATGTATCATGAGTGGTAGATAATATGAGAGTTTTGAGGAACTCTAATAGTTCACTAATTCTGGCCATTTTTTTTCTTCAATGTAAGATTTACAGCTTAAAAACTGATCACAACTACTACTCAATGTAGAAAAGTAATACCCTCTCACAGTACACAACAATATCCTTTATAAATGTCAGCAAATGATCAGTGTGCAACCAATAAGCACCAATTATAATCCATATAAAAAGAAGATGATGAATCTACGTTACTGTTGAAGACCTTAAATTTGATGCTATGATGATATCACTGAAATTGTGTATTTGATAATGATCAGTACAATATATGAGTATTTGATATCACTGCACTTGAATGCTAAAACACTGTATCAAAGGTGAAGTGATTGTTCCAGCTACAAGCATGTAGAAATCAGATCATAACATTAGTGGCTGCAGTTCGTTTCCTTTGATCCTAATATTGCAACATGGCTTCTCTAATGGCTAAATGAATTGTCTCCATTCAATAGACATGGAGTGATGGTGAATGATTTGATCCACTTAAGCTCTTAAGACTATCGCTGATGCATCTAGAATAATGCGGCTCTCTCTCCCTATTATAACTCAACTCTTGAAACCTTTAGATCTAGAATGACTCGGCGTTTTGAATCACAGTGAGAGCACAAGAATTTCTGCTTCATATTCCACTATCAATACCCAATTGAAATACATAAAAAAGTCTCTTTCAAAATCGAGAATCCACGCTATAATGTAATTCACATCAGATATACACTTCAGAAAGATAGCAGGAGCTCGGAAACAACATAAAATAATCCCTCACAGAAAACGTTTACCAGATCTTTAAAAAATTCAGTAAACTTGTAATGAACTTCAAATTTGGTAGCATAGAGGGTGTCAGCGTATATATATACCAGCCTTGTATATATGTAACATAAAAGTGTTTATGTATATGGGACAACAGCGTTCAACCAACGAAACGTACCAGCGAAAGGATTATTCTGGGAAATCACGTTCTGAAAGAGGAATTGGAAGAGTGGTAACATGTCAACAAATTGGGGAAATTCAATTTCAGGTACTTCTTGACTCCAAATATATTCTTGAGCACATTCTAGAGAAGGTCTCACTCATCCAAACAGAATATTAGCAACCCGGTACTAGGTAAAGCACTCGTTCCAAAATACCATCGAACTCCGTAATAGAAATTTATGGACAATATTTGAAGCTTCAAATGAATGAAAAATATGCACAAGATTTCAACGGTGCTGAGCCCTTTATGTACTTTACCAAAAACTTGATTCAATGTTTCAGAAGCCTTGATTACAGCTTCACCGACATTTTACAGTCCCTTTATGTGCTTTCCGAAAGCTTGAAATGAGAACTTCTGCTTCGAAACAAACCTTTTCCCAATATTTGCCTAAATTTAAAGCCTTGCATAGCTGGTAGTGGTTAATCCCGAAAAGAACACTAATTTTTCATGTTTTGAGCATTACTCTAACGACTTTAACCAAAAAAAAATTTCAAAATTTTCCACGCCTAAGCTAGGTTAAAATAAATGTATCACAAATTGAGCTCGTATTTGAATGCGCTGAGCATCGATTGGTAGGAAATTGCGAGAGGAGTTCGTACCTTGTGAAATCCGGTAGGTCTCAAGCATTGAAAGCAGCAAAGATCGGGAGGACAGGGACAATGGCGAAACTAACTGAATGCATAGTGTCTCGTGGCAGGAATATCCTCAGTAGTGACATTTTTTTTAGCGGATACAAGCAGATCTTCTACTCCCTGAATGGGTTTGTCTATGATCCTTCGTAGTGGCCACAGGCAATCATGGAGGAGGAATTCATGAAATTGGCAAAGATGTTCAATGCACAGAGATCAAATGTGAGAGTGCCAGAGATAGATCCCAAATTCAAGACTGTTGCCCTGGCTTCACGACAGGACCATTGCTTGGTCGATTTACTGCATGGATGGCAGGAAGGAAATTTTCCTATTGAAATTATGCGTGTAATAAGTAACCACAATTGAGCATGCCATGTAAAGGCTGGGTTGTGGCTCACTTGCTATTGCAGCACAAATATGGTTGAAATGCAACCATAATCAGGATCCGAGAGCCTCTCTTGAGCCTCGTAACAGATGGTAATCATAGTCTCATGTATGATTACTTCGATCCATGTCAGATTGAATGCAGAATGCGGAAGAACGGTAATGGAACCAGGTGCTAGGTTTGTATGGGTATCACAACCAGTGGGGAGAGTTGAACACTTTGTATACAGGTGGAGCAGCGACAGGAGCAGTGGAGAAGAAGGAATAGGCCAGTGGAATAATAGTGAGTCACAAGGGAATAGTGATGCATTCAGTCCAATGGAAGCATTACAGCTGCTAGAATTTTCTATTTGGGTTAGTGTGTGTAGAGAATGCAGCTAAAATATGGCTAATAGGATTTCAGAATAGAGAATTTAAGTCACAGAGGGCCAGGACTGCTCACAACAGAGGAATGGCAGAGCTGATAGAGGTAACAACCTCTATTCTAATAAATGCTCAGATAGGTATAATCAGGAGGAGAGCATTGGTTTACAAAGGCCACAGAAATAGGTGGCTCACAATTGAGTAGGGCAGGAGATCGCCTGCTTTGATACCATGTTAAGCACATGCATGGGCAACATAATCTGAAAGATAAAACATGAGAATATATCTTTTATTAACAATTGATATACATTTATACATTGTTTAACCATTGGGTTCCACATCCCAAGGTCTCTTGGACTCCTTTTGTCTATTCGGCTTCCACACTAACCCATTGAGGATTAGGTGTCCAATAGTGTTCAATCTAAGGAACTTACCCTGTAAATTCATACACTTGTGATATTCATGTTTTGTATTTTGGTATTTGCTTGATGAATAAGATAACATAAAAATTAATAAGAAGTGAACAAACATTCACAAGTAATGATCAAATAAGAGAAATCTACCGTAATCTACAACATAATTATTTCTCATCACACTTAAGATTGGAGCTATTGAAGATTGAAAAAACTAGTTTTGCTATGTATTACCTCACCTTTAGTCACCTTTTGAAGGTAAGATAAGAATTGGCTAGCATGGTATCAAGTTAATCGTGGCAAGTATTAAAGGACAGGTTGCAACTACATCTAAAAGGGAAGATTTTCAAGAGGTGGAGTACATTGTTCTTGATGGTCAATCACCAAGCCAATTTATAACATGATTTTTTTTGTAGATATGAATGCATTAGTGATTGTAGAGGAGTATGAGAAAATGAATAGCATGCTAGGGAAAATAAAAGATATTATTGAGTTGAAAGATGCCATCTTGTATCATCATATTTACAAACATGTGGTCAAAAGGTGAGATAATATAAAAGTTCCACTCCATGCATTAGCATATGCCCTTACACCAAAATACTAATCTTCATCTCTGTTGGCTAAACCTACACCTAGGGGTTGGGTTAGGAAAAAAATCCATACGTATCCAGAGGTACAAAATGGTTACATTCTAGCATTACATAATATTGTCCTTGGTAGGGAGGAGTATTCCACACACGTCGAGAATTAAACAAATACTTTAGTTAAAATGAAATTTTTGATACTTTACATGCAATCAATGATAAAGATAGATTGGATCCTATTGAATGGTGAAACATGTATGGCTTGGGGGGGCCTTTGGAAAAATTGGAAGTTAAGTTTCATTCATAGGTGGTTAATACTTCTTGAGGTGTTAGAGCACCTATAGCTTCATCCACAATGTCAAAAGAAACTACCTCATTGAAAACCAGATAGAAAGATTCATCCACAAAGACTAAAAATTGAGGCATTTGACACATTATTATGAGTAGGCTTGATTTGGTAGAGCATATATCACTTGGGAAAACAACCCAAAGAAGGATAGTTTGGAGGAATAGCCTTACATTTAGAACACTGGAAAGTAGATCTTTTGGAAAGTAAGGTTGATGGCCATCAAGCAGTAGAAACAACATCAACAACAATGCCACCCCCATCAACTAGTAGGGGTCAAGTTGTAACAACTTTTCCACCACCTCCATCGACTACATTGTGTGGAGGTCATATTTCTTCTTGTTCTGGACATGGTTCATGACCATTGGAGAGATAGGCTATGCGAGAGGAGACTGTGAGAGGAGACTCCCATTGTTCATATATCATGAGAAAATAAATAAGAAGTTTCTCATGGCAAGAAAACATTTTAGTAGATAGTATATTTACTTGTATTTTCTTGTCCAAGTACCTTTAATAACTATTGAATCTTTCATATTTATTATGCTATTTTTCTAAAAAAATAGCATAAAACAATATATGACAATGTATGTTTGAAGTTTGAAGTTGGCAATTATAACCCATTGGTAATGATTTATGAATATGATGCTTTGTGTTCATGTTTGATAGTAATTGTTGTAGTCTAGTAATGGTTACAAATACTAATTTAATGATGACAAATTTTATATATTGAATTTTGAAACTTTAAAACTTTAAGGTTGATGAAAATCATGATGTTGTGTACGTGTGGTTGATGAAGATTATAACTACTAAATGATTGATGTTTTATGGTTTAATCCATTTTTTTTATAACTTTTATAATTAATTCATCATTTTACATTCTTTTCTTGACATATATGCACACAAATATAAAAATATATATTATATAAAGCAACGCTCCCAATAATGCTCCCGACAAAGAATCTTTTGAAAATTGTTTCTCATGCTCCCACTCTACACATGATTCCTAGTCTCGCTTCCAAGAAGCCTTGGCTTGAAGTTTTGAAATTTGAAGTATGAAATTTTCATATGAAAAAATTTAAGATATTATTTTCAATGTTGCATACCTAAATTTTCAAATTGGGTTTTAACTATGGCCTCGATGTTGTTAATGAGTAAAATTTCTTGCAAATATTGCAAGAAATGCATTAGGTAAGGGGTGATTCATATATTGAAAGAACACTTGGTTGGTATAAGATACTAAGTTTCCCCATGCATGGTCCCATTAGAGGAGATTGTGTATATTAGATTGGAATTGCAAAATTAGTTTGCAAAATTTGAAGAAGACAAGGGTAGGCAAAGGACATGGTGGTAGCATGCTTTGCAAACTTTAAAAGCTAGAGGCCATTTAGAGCCACATTGATTATATGCCTTGTGGCTGATTTTATTACACTCAGTACCATTTATATATATATATATATATATATATATATATATATATATATATATATATATATATTCAACTTTACATGGAAATGCATGAGCAGACTTTATATATCTTGCATGTAATAGTTTCAAATCTTTGAAATATGTTTTTCATTAAAACCTAAGTATTTTATGCATGATTTTAACAAATTGATTCATTGAAATCATATGAGTCTAAGTTGAAGTCCAAGTTTGAGTTGGCCCTCAATTTATTTCAAGATTGAGTTTCAAAATTATCAGCAGACATGTTCTATGACCACCATAGTAGATTTTATATGTGGGTTGAGAGTGTCAAGCCAAATGTAGGAGTAACTTGTCTTGAATAGGATTTAAAGCCATATGTATATTTTGTTGGCAGAAGCTTGCATCTTGTCTTTGAGAGGTGGATTTAAAGCCATATGAGTCATTTGTGAGTAAAAGATTAGCTGCATACTAGACTATATTTGATTGTTGAGCTCTTATTTTGAGTCCCTTGCCTTCTCTCTTTGTAATATTTTATTTGATAGAATCATTTATGGAAATTAACCCTCTTAGATTGCATTTATGACTCAATAGCCCAAAAAATAAGGCACTTCATCCTTTTCATCTAGAATTCCCAACATTTTAAAATTTTCCCATTTCCTTTCATTGCATTAGATTTTCAGCTCCCTTACTCTGATTCCATACTACAAGAAATGGGCTCAGCCACCATAGGGAAGCCCCCCTTGACATACATCCATTCTATATTTAAAGTATAGAGGAGTGATGATTAGGTGATAGTAGCCGACCTCCTAGTTTGAAATGTTTTCACCTAAGTGTGACAACTTTTATCATTGGGTGTAAGATTGTGTGATCATATGTATGAAATTGTTTAAAACTTCTTCCATTTACTTATCTAATTATTCTGTAATTGAAGCTATGATTGAAATTTATTTATGAACTAATTAAATTCATATTCTACATGTTTAGTTGAGATCATAAGAACAACAGTCCACTGGAGTAGAGCTGGAAATTTCAACAAAGTTTATTATCCATGCCCCTTCAAGGCACTAATTCATATGATGAATGCACTGTTAGAATTTATTTTTCCCTTTATACAAATATTTATCTATTTTAATGTCCAAACAATGGTTTAGTGGAGAGTTGTCTCTTTTTATTGGTTAATTTTGGGATAATTTTTTAATTTGTAAGCTTTTTTCAAGCCCCAAGTCAAGTCTTACTCTCCAACGCACAAAGTAATTCCTAATTTTTAAGTCACCTGATATAATGTAAGGTAGAAAACATCTAAATAATAAAGAAAATTAATCTGCATTTAGGATATTGTTGTTAATGCACTGTGACTGCATCTTTTTCATAATGGTTTCGTTATTGCCTCCTGTTAATTTTGGCAACTAGGGCCAAACTTCACATTAAACACCTCATAATAGGCAGCTCATATTTTTCTTGGATTCCCTCTTTGAGAGGTGTAAGATTGATCTAAAGATCATCCCATTGTGACATGTACAAATGAAATTATGAATTTATTTTGATAATGTACAAATTGTCAAGGTCAGTGAGCGAAATCATGTAGGCTCAGAAGCCCAACACTCACGTCTATTCATCCTCAACGATTGCCTATAAATACATGATGCCTCCTCCTCATTTGGACATACTTCACTCACTCACGTCTTATCTCTCGTTCATTGGTTGGGTACAAAAATCTGAAGCTACTCTCCACACATGTGAAGGGAAAGAAGGGTTGTGCCAAGCGTTGACCAGATTTGACCAAAACATTTAGAGGTTGTTTTGACTTGGTTTGACCAAGAATTGACCTATTTTGGTGCGGTTTTTGGTGGAGGATTTCTATTATAGAAAGCCGTAGTTCTAGGCACAAAACCCAAGACAATTTGACATCTTGTTTGACCAATGTTGGTTGTACTAGGGCAGGCTGCAACGTTGACTTTTGTAGACCAGTTTTGGCTAGACTTTTTCGGACTCTTTTTCATTCATTAGACTTTTTGTTGGTGGTTGAAGTTAGCTAGGTTTGATCAAGCTGAATTGAGGAAGAAATTTGGCATGTTAACAAGTGTTGAATTTCTGGTTAGGACTTTCTATTTATGTTGTTTGACTGATCATATTTTCATTGTAGTTGGACAAGTGAATATTATATATTGTACTCTCTCTCCTCTACTGAACTTTTGAAGAATTGTAAGAAGAATTGATCAAGGGTTTACCCATATTGGGGTTTGTCCCTAGCTGGTTCCATATCTTATGTCATCTTGTCTTTCCTAGTCTTCTAGTATTATTGTTTATGTTCTATCTACATTTTACTATCATGTTTATGTGATTGCTAAACTGGATATTGGTATTGGGCTAGTAAATAAATTCAAGTAAAATTGCTCTAAGCATAGAACATACCATTGTTATCCTAAATTAACATGGTATCAGAGCTGATTTGAAGACAAATCCCAGGCAAGAGTGAGAAGAGAAATCACCAAGAGGAGAAATCACTAATCAAAGACAAGATTCAATGGCTTCCACATCCTACTTCAAGTGTTATGATGAGATTCATGATAAGTCTGATTATCATGCAAGGAAGATGTCTCTTGATTTGACATTAGAAGAGCAAGATGTGATGGATTATGTGTAGGGAAAGATTTGAGAACCTCCTTCTAATGCACCAATTGTTGCTAAGACCAAATACAAGAAGGGTGAAGTCAAAGCGAAGAAGATCATCAAGGATTGTATTCATAAGAATTTAGTTTCTTACATTTCTGATTTGAACACATCAAAGGAGATATATGACAGGTTGGTTGGCATGTTCAAATCTACCAATGCAAATCAAATTCTTTTCCTCATGAACAAGTTGAAGGATATAAAGAAAGGAAGAAATGAAGATATTCAATCCTACTTCATGAGGATTCCAAATATAAAAAATGATATTCTTTCTATTGGTGAAGCTATTGCTGATAGGAGCTTACCCTCATTTCCCTTGGAGGACTCCCTCGTGAATGGCACGTGTTCAACACTACTATTCTTAACAATGACGGGATTCCAGGTTTTGAATAATTACTGACTAGATGTTCTCAAGAAGCAAGGATGATAGAACTAGATATGACTTCGAATAGGAATGATGCTACTGCATTCTCCGCTCATGCTAAAAAAAAGAACAATGCATGTTCAAAGAAGCAATGTCAAGGAAGGTTGGGTTTCAAAAATGGAAGGAAGGGAAGATGCTTCATTTGCAACAAGTTTGTTCACTATGCTAGGGAGTGTCATAATAGAAGGGATACACCTCATGATGATGATAACCACAAAAACAACAATTTCAGGGGCAACAATAATAAAAGGAATGGCAGATTCAAAAACCAAGGAAAAAGGAATGCTCTTGTTTCTCATCATGCAAATGGTTGACCTTGCAACAGAACAAGAAACACCCAGTATGATGAATCTAATGTTGTTGATAACAAGAAAAAATAATTCTATCTTATATATGTCCCTTCTACTACATCTCCTCTAGACACTTTGGGAAATTGGTTGATTGATGGTGGTGCCACAAGGCACTTCACCGAGTATAAGGAAGCTCTTTCAAATCTGATTGTAAGGGATACAAATTTAGAAATTCGCCTTGGTGACAATGCCAAATATCCCTTGAAGGAAGTTTGGAATAATACTCTTCAATTGAATCAGGGTAATACCATTCATCTACAACAAGTACTATATGTACCCAATCTAAATAAGAACCCAATATCTATCTCGATGATGGAGGACAAAGGATTCAAGGTGGCATTCATCGATGGAAAGGTACGTTTGTGGAATAAAAATTTCAAAGATGCATTTACACTTGGCTTCAGGGTTGATAGCCTATATCAAGTTGGAGGAAGCACATTGGGAACTATGTCTTGTGACACATCACTTCTATAAATTATGGCATCGGAGGCTTGCTCATCTACATTATAAGGCTCTACCTGATGCGAGGAAGATGGTGATAGGTATGCCCAAATTTAAAGTAGAACATGAAGGTTTTTTCAGTGGTGTGCCGAAGGTAAGCATACTAGGGGACCTTCCCCTCAAGTGATAGAAAGACTATTGACATATTGGAATTGATTCATTATGATCTATCTGGTGTAATGCCCGTGAACCCATTAGGAGGATACTTATATTATGAAACCATTATAGATGATTTCTCTCACAAGACTTAGATATATTTCTTGAAGAAGAAGGATGAAGTATTCTCATGGTTCCATTCTTTCAAAGCTTTGGTTGAAAATCAAACTGGGAAGAAGATCAAAGTATTAAGGACTGATAATGGAATCGAATACAAATCAAATGAGTTGAAATATTATTATAGAGAAGCTGTAATTAAGAGGGATACTACTACCACATATACTCCTGAAAAAAATGGTGTTGTTGAAAGGAAGAATCACTCTATCATAGAAGCCACTTCTGCCATGCTTCATGATCAAAGCTTTCTAAAGTTCTTATGGAACGAAGCTGCAAACATTGCCATGTTTGTTCAAAATAGATTCCCTCATCAAGCGTTGGACTCCAAGACTCTCAAAGATGTTTTCCCTAGAAAGAAACCTGATGTTTCTCACAATAGAAGTTTTGGTAACCCCATATATTTTCATGTGCCAAAAGAAAAGATAAAAGAATTGAATGCTTCTCAAAAGAAAGGAACATTTGTGGGCTATACTAAAACTTATAAGGCATATAGAATCTATGTGCCTAGTTAAAGAGAAGTGGAGATAAGCCATGGTGTCAATTTTGATGAGGATGCTTCCCTTGGAAAGTGCACAGGGGCTTCACTCAATGAACCTCAGACATATCGCGTGTGTTCGTGGCATATTAAACAATACCCTTAATTTGACTACATATAGGAAAATACCTCTAAGAAACACATTATTTAACTCCTTACCAATATGAAACCAATACACCTTCTTAATTTAAAAACCCCTACTTTCAGTAGATATTGGAGGTATCCATTTTTTCATTAACATTTTTGATACTCCTTTAAATTTAGGCTCCATTTTTTATACCTGCCAATATAAAAACCCTCTACCCGCTATATATCACCCAATATATTATGTTAATTTTTCCTCAATAAATATCCCCCAATATGAACCCACGTGGTATGGTATTTCTCCCCCAGTGAAGCCCCTATGGGGAAGTGTTGATGGTGCTAGACCCGTCAACATTTAAGGGATCTCCCCAATATGAAGTCCCAGCTAGACCTCACACCATTTGGTGTAGGATTCCCATCTGGTACGATGGTCTGGTTTCCATTTATCTTAAAGATATGCCTTAGCTCTTGCTTGCCAGCACATGAGAGTGGTATACTTAGTCTTCAAACAATGAGGTTTGTGTGCCTAGTGAGTGCTTAGTGTCGCTTTTGTCAAAGTTCTTTCATTGCAGAGGGAGAGGGTGAGAGTGAGTCTCAAGTTGAAAGGGAATAGTCCCAACTTAGTTAGAGACACACTACACAACAGGACATGCACAACTTCTGGCAGAGTAGTCCACACGGATGTGGAAGCCACAAACACGAAGTGAACAGATAGCATGTACAACAACCATCAAAATAGTCCACACAAGTATGACGGTCGTTATAACAAGTTTACAAGAATGAATATGTTGTCTCCGACAGAGTAGTCCACACGGGCGAGATAGTGATAACAACTGATACAACACATTTCCAAAAGCATATGCACGAAAACAACCGAAATAGTTCAACTATCTTAGTATAGGTTAAAGCAACATTTATTACAAGCATCCAAAGAATAGCCTTACAAATGAATACAATGCATGTGTGAAAACGTGTTGGCTTGTCAACAGGCTTTTGAATTAAACAAAAGTTCCAAGACACATCCATACACCATACATCACTAGCCCCGATAGCGGGGCATTGGAGACACTGCTCACTCCTAAAAAAAAGACTACAGACTCTCAAGGCTATGGGGCAGAAGCCAAGGTGAAAATTCCTTTGCATGTACAAATGAGGTGTATGTATAGCCAAGGGTGAGACGGGCCCTTGTGACTCTTCGACTTCCCTCATGATTGTTTGAATTACATGACTCCTCGATTTACATGACTCTTTAACTTCATCTATGGGTCTCTTGGATTTCCACGTTATGTTACATTGATTACACAAGTATGACCCAAAGTAGCGATTTGGCCGAGGTGACTCATGGAACAACTCATCGTCACACCATGCCTCATCCATGTACCTGCGTCTGCAATCACTCATGACGAGACAACATTAAATCTAGAAATCCCCTAGTCTACCATGATGCATTGTCTTTCGTTTTGAGGTGCAGATGACCGGGAGAGA
The DNA here is from genome assembly GCA_031772625.1 of Pinus tabuliformis. Taxonomy (NCBI): domain Eukaryota; kingdom Viridiplantae; phylum Streptophyta; class Pinopsida; order Pinales; family Pinaceae; genus Pinus; species Pinus tabuliformis. The sequence continues at coordinate 682,325,602 of CM062811.1, forward strand.
GGACAAGGCTCTGAAACAATGTAGAGAACATGTTAGGCCGGGATGTGAGGCTCTGGGACAATGTCGGGAAAAAATTCAGATAGGTCACTCAGAGGCTGGGTTAAGCATTCAAGGATATTAGTGACATTTGCGGGAGATGCCTTAGCTAGGAGGCAAAATTGCATAGTTTTTCCAGGAAGGCAGTGTGGGAAATAGGGAGCATTGGAAGTGAAAATTGTGCATATTTCTATAGGAGGTTGGGAGGCGACTAAGAAGCTTTCTCATTAAAAGTTTGCATACTTGGGAGGTAGTCATGTAGGACATGTCTACGCATTTTCCGTGCGGAGCGGGGTGCTACGCAGCAGGTGAATTGTCCAAGAAAACTGCAAAATTTTCAAGAGGAGTGGCAAGGAGGCCTGCAGGGGGGCTGACTGACATAACTGCACAATTTACAGAGATAGTGTAGTGATAGGCATCGAGTGCCTATCCCTCGTAATTTCTACGTAATTTCTTCAGGTAGTACAAGCAGGTAGGTTCACAAATTCTGTGCAATTTTCGAGATGAGTGCAACCCTGGGTCACTACCCAGTCAAATTCTTTGGTTGACCAGCGAGAGCCTTGATAGATAGACTTGTGGGAAGCACAAACTGAGATAGATTCTTTGGGAGCTTCTGCGCTATTCTAGGTGACACTCAACCATGTTGATTCCAGGACTGCGTAGTGTAGACTACCTAAAGGGTAGCCTCAAGGTATATGCAATTCTGAGGAATAGTGCTTGGTCACTAAGAGCTGAGACTATGTAATGCAGCTCAATGCAGGTCCAGTTTATGGATGGTGATCCAGTTGACAAACCATTGGAAAAAATGGCTAAGTGTGTGAGAGAGTGAACTTGTGTATACATGACCTTGCGAACACACATTCAACATGACTTGTCGACAAGACACCCCAAAACACAAGACAAAATATGCTGAGTGTGACTGACTGCAAGACTGTTTAATGGTCAAATCGACAAGTGTGACACTTCAGATAGACCTTTGGAGAACCGTGACAACACTTGAGCGATACTGCTTACAACATTTTGTATGAGTGTGGCAAGTGTTTACATAGGCGAAACAACTCATGCAAATGAAGACAAACCTTCGATATCACCAAAACAAGGTTGCAAGAATGAAATGGCAATCAACATGACGAAGAGGATTGATGCATTACTTCCTAACGTTTGAGGTTTGGCAAAAGTGAGGCGAGATTTTCCTTTCTCAAGGAAAATATATTGTAAAGATACTTCAAAGATTTAGGATGGTGGACTGCAAGTCCATGATTGTGTCGATGGTCCTTAACTTCAAGAAGTTATGTGGAAGTGTTTTTGGGCCTGATTTGGGAAATCCTTCTGCGTATCGTCAACTCGTGGGGGGCCTGATCTTCTTGGTGAAATCCCATTCGGACATATGCTTTTCATTGAATACATTGAGCTAGTTTATGGTCGATCCTCATCACATACATTGGATTGTTGCCAAGAATCTCTTGAGACATCTTCACGGCACAATCACTTATGGAATAAGATACACTGTTGGGACTGTGAGGCTCTATTGTTACTCTAATGCAAACTCGGTTTGAAGTGTGGTGGAATGTCAAAGAACATCTAGATGTTTCTTCTCTCTAGGTTTTGCTTCGATATCATGGATGAGAAGGAAGTAGAAGTCAGTTGCCTTGAGCATCACTGAGACTGAATACATTGCTGCTAGTTTAGCCTTTTGTGAAGTTGTTTGGTTAAGGAAGCTCTTTAGTGAGCTGTTTGGACATGTGTTGGATACTACCATGATCTTCTGCGATACTCGAAGTGGGATTCGTCATTCGGAGAATCTCGTGTTTCATGACCACTCCAAGCATATTGATATCAGGTACCACTTTATTTGGGATATGGTACAACAGGGAGCAATAAGGCTCCAACACATTGGGAGTGATGATTAGGTCACCGATATTCTTACAAAGCCCCTCAGGAAGGTCAAATTATTAACTTTTGATGAACAACTTGGAGTCGTGGAAAGACCCTCTTATGAGCGTCCCGTATGAGTTGGATGTTGAGCTCTCGGATCTCTAGGGGCTTGGGGTACTTCTTGGATAGATGAAAGACCATAGGGTGAGTGGTTCACCTTCCTCTATTGGTACGCAATGTAAAGGGTGGGTGGTTCACCTTCCTCTATTGGTACGCGATGTAAAGGGTGGGTGGTTCACCTTCCCGTGTGATACCTCGTGGTGGCATATGTATAGGGTGAGTGGTTCACCTTCTCCTATGGCATATGAGTAGGATGAGTGGTTCACCTTCTCTTGCCATCACATGCTATCCATGTAGTTTGGGTCTCATGGGAAGTACCTCTCATCTAGCCAATGAGTGAGGAAATGAGGATAGTGACCATAATACTACCGTTCGACGCATCATGTACTACCGTACTCCCTATGCTAGGATATTGGTATTGATCTCGGATCAATGGAAACTGACTTCGGGTCGGTTAAGAGTGGTATGGCACACTCTCTTTTATTGGAGATTGACTTCGGGTCAGTGGAGAATGGTATGATAAATTCTCGATCATTTCTTCTTTCTTCATAGTTTAGGAGAGCAGAGAAGAGCAGAGAGAGTGATGATATAAATTGTTAGACAGTTTTGCACGTGAAGTTCTCCCTAGTTGAGAGGGAGTGTTAATTTTGGAAACTAGGGACAAACTTCACATTGGACACCTCATATGAGATAGCTCATATTTTTCTTGGATTCTTCTCTTCGAGAGGTGTATGATTGATCTAAAGATCATCCCATTCTGACATGTAGAAATGAAATTATAAATTTATTTTGATTATGTACAAATTATCAAGGTCGGCAAGCAAACTTATGTAGGCTCAGAAGCCCAACACTCATGTCTATTCATCCTGAGGGCTTGCCTATAAACACATGATGCCTCCTCCTCATTTGGAAACAGTTCACTCACTCACATATTCTCTCTCCTTCATGTATTGGGTACTAAAATATGAAGTTACTCTCCACACGTGTGAACGGAAGGACGAGTTTTGTGTTCCAAGCTTTGACCATATTTTACCGAAAATTTCAGAGGTTGTTTTGACTTGGGTTGACGAAGCATTGACCAATCTTAGTGCGGTTTGGGTGGAGGATTTCTATTCTAGCCGGTCACAGTTCTGGGCACACAAAATGAGGCAATTTGACCTCGTGTTTGGCCAGTGCTGATTGTATTAGGGCTGGCTGCAACATTGACTTTTGTAGACCAGTTTTGACTCGACATTTTCAGAGTGTTTTGGGCTGATTAGACTTGTTGTTGGAGGCTGAAGTTGATTGGGTTTGACCAAGCTTAATTGAGGAAGAAATCTGCTGTGTTGACCAACGTTGATTCTCTAGTTAGGGCTTTCTATTTTTGTTGTTTGACTAATCATATTTTCGTTGTAGTTGGACAAGTATATATTATACATTGTACTCTCTCTATGCTGAACTTTTGAAGAACTGTAAGAAGAATTAATCAAGGGTTTCCCCACATTGGGGTTTGTTTCTGGCGTGTAGTCTGTAGTCTTCTACTGTTATTGATTATGTTCTATCTGCATTTTGCTATCATGTTGATGTGATTACTAAACTAGATGTTGATATTGGGCTAATAAAGAAATTGAAGTAAAATTGTTGTAAGCAAAAAACATACCATTGTTATCCTAAATTAACACCTCCTCTATATTTATAAGAATAAAATAGACACATTAAAAAAACACTCATATCATCTTATATTTCTTTATCAAATTCTATCATTTAAGTTTATGCATATTTTGCTTATCATTAATCCTGCACAAACCTATTCCAAATCAATTAAAACAATGATACTTTGACACTCCAGACCCAAACCTTAGTTTGGCAATATGCCATATTTGGGTTCAATCATATAACTTGGGAAACATGAATTTTATAATTCAGGAGTAATGACAGGTCTCCTTTGATCTGTTAGACCCTCAATATTAGCAGGGACGGGGAGTGTTAAGAGTTAAGCTTGTGTTTGATAGTTAAAAAGCTGCAAACTGGCTAACGATCATAACTGATTTAACAATTAATCATTTATGTAAAGAACTAATCACTAGCAGCAACTAAGTAAATGTTTCATTATGTGTGATTTTGTTTCTCTATCCATATATGTCAGGATCAATCTTTGCAACTTCTAGGGGGAGATAGGTGGTAGCAAGAAAATTCTGAAGGCTTGAACTTCGCTGAGAGTATTACAGCTAAGCTGCATCATTTTATAAGGTTGTCATGCCTAGTATAGAAATAAGACAGAACAAATAAAATCCAAGACATGTCTAGTATAGCATTTTATAAGGTTGACATGACGAATAACATCCAAGTTTTTGCTTATAGAAGTAGATACAATGGCAATAAAATAAAGAGTGTACAATCAGAAAATAATATTTTGCTTATAGAAGTAGATACAATGGCAATAAAATAGTGTACAATCAGAAAATAATATTTTCTGAAATTTTCAGTATAAAACAAGCAGAACCTTATAAATTGTGGTGCATTGCTTGAATATTATGTGAATAGCAATCTAGTTTTCAGATCAATGTCACAATAATAACTTAGATGCACCTCGTCAAACACACTACCAAAACAAAATACGTGTTTTATATAACAGACTCTCATGTCATAAAAGGATTGATGCTGAGTAATATTCTCACCTAAGGGAGAATCTGGAGTTTTATGTTTCCCTTCATCTACAGGAGGTGACCTGTTAGACTGAGAACGATTTCCAGGTTCCTGCTGCTTACGACTATCGGGCAAGCGAATTGCGGGTAAATGGTATAGCCCTTCACCAGAATCATCCGAATCACTCTCTGAAGACTTTTCTATTGTCATGATGTCAGCCTATTCAAACAATGTTACAACATTAAGTCGATATTCACATAGACCCAAATGACAAATCTGAAGACTTTTCTATTGTCATGATGTCAACTTATTCAAACAATGTTACAACATTCAGTAGATATTCAGTACAAAGACCCAAATGACAAGGTTGAAAAGGGACGTGAATTATATATACCTCAGGTTCAGGATTCATATCAAATTCATCTTCTCTCTCAATGTCGGAATTAATATATTCCCCTGACTCATCGGAATCGAACTCCATAGCAGATGCACTAAAATACCTTTCTTCTGTATAGTCTTTGGTCCATATGTAAATTTTCCCAGACTTGGCCACCGAAACCACCAGTGGCCGAATGGGATGCCAAGATAAATCTGTCAAACCCTCCTCTGGCCCTTCTATTATTTTCCCAAGCAATCCAGATCTGTGCCATATAAATATCTTGTGTTCCCATTTGCTACCACTTCCACCCACAACCCACATACTGTCACCACTGAAGCATGCAGACCTCCAGCGAGGAGTACTGTTAACAGCGTCCTGGAATTCTTTTGAAAGTTTCAAACACTGAGATCCCACTGAGATCCCACCGGAAGCATTGACTAACTCTCCCAAAGCACGAGCTGCTTCTTTTTGAGGTAGACAACTCTCAAAAACTCGAAGTGTGTGATCCTCAGAGTTAGATAGCAAATACTTGCCACACTTGCTAAAAACAAGTTGCCTAATTTCTCCATGCCCAGGAACCTCAAATACTGCTTGTACCTTTCTCGTTTCCGTGTCAATAATCAATATCTCCCCTTTCGAATTCCCAACATAAATTAGGTCACCTCTCTTATTAAAAGTTGCAGCAATAAATAGTGAAGTTGATATTCTGTCAGAGTCAACAGAATGTGCTGAAACAGGAAGTATATATTGTTCTCTTGAATTGAAGTCCACGAGGATTGGTCGACAGAGGACGGGACAAGCTAAAGCCAAAGATGGATTGAATGATCCGGGATGGAGACGAGCATTGGAGGGACTCCGTTGGAGTTGAATACGGGCAATCGCTCGACCTTCGGCAACATCCCAGAGAATCAAAGATTTACCCGTAGTGGATGTAAGTATTCGGCGACCACACATGGACCAACACACGCTTGTAATAGCTGCACCATGCTCTTTGTCACAAAGTTCCTTGGCAACCCCTCTGGTTTCAAAGTCCCATATAACACATGTTCCATTTGTACACCCAGCTGTTACATCCAGGCAACCAACAACTCAAATCTCTTTTCCATGAAAGCGAAAAGTTCAAAATGCAAAGGAAGTAGACAAGGGAATGACAATTGTGCAGAGAAAATGACAAGAAATTTTAATTTGATTTTGAACACTGATACACAGCTTTACCTATCATACTGGGTTGTAAATAAATTTTTTTACCAAACTAATAATAAAAACTTTAATTATTTAAAACATCTAAATTTTATAAATTTCATTCTCAATGTAAAAAGAAATAGAAAATGATAATACTTTTATCAGATCACAGACTCAGACTGCTACACATTATTTTTTTATTATTTTTCTCTTTCCATCAAGATTTATAATGACCATAAATAATAAGTATTTTCCTTAGAAATATGAAGTGATACCTATTTTATTTAATGATTAAGCAAAATAGCAAAAAAATCCAAAATTAAAACTTTGGACACCTCTATGCTATCTCTAATAATTACTTGCAAGAAAACTTAGTATATTAAAAACCTATACATCTACAAACAACAAAGCTGGACAAGGGCTCATTGTTTTAGAGTAGTCGCACAGTCCTCACATCTACCCTACAAAGATTTCAATAGAATATGCTGGTTTATATAAATTCTTATAAATTTCATCTCTATTGGTTCATGTTAGATTTGTTCTTGAGATGAATCTATACTGGTTATATACTAGCCTAAATTTATCTTACCCAAAGGAATAAAAAATTAAAATACCCCCTCTAATTACATAAAAATAGACCATTAAATATTATCCTTTTCTCTCAGTTTCATGTGAGACATCAATTTTTTTTTAATTTTAACTTATTGGTGTAGTCTACAGAGGTGGCAAATTTTTGGGGACAACCATTTTTGGCTAGAATCTAGTAAAAAAAATATAAAAAATTCTGGCAGTAGCAGTTTTTGAATGTGTTATTTTATGGTGGAAATAGATTCAACACCATTAGACATCAATGGGGCAGCTAAATTCTTGATGTTTGATAGCTATAATCTAGATATATATTAAAAAATTGTTAAATTTGATTAAAATCTAATTAAAATTTCCATAATTTTCAAAATAAATTTGAAAACTAATTAGACTATTACACATAATATGATAACATTGCCTTCAGACAAGCTGTAGCAACAAACTACAGTATAATACGAACATTCAACCCAGCATCGTACCATGCACAAATGCTAGATATATAAATTACATGGCTAATGACACTGAACTTTCTCGCCAGAGCAGCGGATTTGTAGAAATAACGATATTTCAAATCGTTCATTGGTTATCGAACGTGTACAAAATTGTTGTTTTTTTGGTGAAATTTTGGTTCATGGATTATTGACGGTCTAGGGAAATATTTCTATTGGAAAATTTCAGTTTTTGTCCTTATTATTGCTTGGCATTGCATTCTTTTTTCTATGGAGAAATTAATTTGGCTTCTTGTCAAAAACCCTAAATGTTTCTAAATGTATGCATTGTGTATGCATGAAAAGAACTAGTAAGAGTTAGATGAAGAGAATCAGTAAGAGTTACAGACTAAGCACAATGTCCATTTTTGATGAATAAGACACCAAACGGTGTGTTAGATATAATTTTTCTAGTAACTCTAATACCATGAAGAGAATTAGTAAGAGTTACAATCTAAGCACAATGTCCATTTTTGATGAATAAGATACTAAAAAGTTGTGTTAGATATAATTTCTCTAGCAACTATGATATCATGAGGGAATATAATAGCTTCTTGTGGCATTTGTAAGATGTTTCAGAGTTGTAGTTTATCTTTGTTGAAACTCTTTTAAACAGAGGAAATTTAACAAACTATTATAGGGTTCAAGATCTACCAAGGTATCTAAAGTCATTCACATTTTCAACTCTCAGAAATTTATGGTGCATTTCTTGCCTCAAGTTGGCTTGGGCTGCATATCTTCAACAATGCACAAGATGTGCTAGAAGAAAAATGTACAAAGAGAAAGATTTGACAGAAATTTATTGTGCATTTCCTGTCTCAGAATTGGCTTGGGATGCATATCTTCAACAATGCACAAGATGTGAAAGAAGAAATATGTACAAAGAAGAAGATATGACCAAGTATGCACACTTTGGAGGTTGTTTCTTTATGAATTGTCAAGGGAGACTTTCAAACCTGTAACATCTCTCTACATCATTTATCAAAATAAACTTTTGAAAAGAATAGTAACACTAGCCGGAAAAGACACCTATGACACATATACTAGTGGCTTTAAAGACCCAACGAAATATCTTTCTAGTTAGGCTTATACAAAATACTATAAAATTTCTGTGAAAATTTTACAATGTTAACTAATAATACATTATCTAATTCTCTATGCTTAAATAATGTGATCATCACAATTTCACTTATGTAAATAATGAATGGTGATGAAAAATGCATTGTTTTATGTTTTTCATATCTTTTAAGTTTTTCTCTCTTAGTTTCCTCAATATGAAACCTCCAAACTTTATCTATCATCATGTTGTTATTCAAGAAACTCCCCTTAATACAGAGTTCTGTTATATTTTGTATATATATATATATGGGTGTAACATTTGTGGAGGGTTCCGCTGAGGTTGTGGCTCCGGATCCCATTATATATATATGGTTGCCATTATTGCCAATTGCCAAGGGTTTGTTATGGCCTATCCCGAAACCATGTGTTTGATGGTTTTGTTTTGATGTGTTATATAGTTATTTTAATAACTATATTGAAACATTTTTTGTTATATGGTTATTTAATAACCATTTTAAAAATGATTTTGTCTCTTATGCAGGTTTAAGAGACAAATGAGAGAATGCCAAGTGTCAATGGTTGATGGGCTGCCATGTTGGTCCCCGTGCTTATTGGGATGCCATGTGGCACACTGTGGACCCCACTTTTCTTTTGTCATGCCAAAATTTGAAGATATCTATCTTTAGCATACGAGATTGGTTTGACGAACTATTCACACCACCACGATCATGACGATAAGGTCTTCGATCTGGTCTTGTTTTTATCATAATCCAAACACTTGGATTTTTGAGCCATCTTTGTCCTATGTGTCTTTTTGGAGCCACCTAGATCAATCCTCCCCACTAAGGAGCTTTTGGTCCTCCAAAAGCATGGAAAATAATCTGCATCTTTCTTTGTACCCTGTCTACTTCACAAATGCCTTTAAGAGGTCTCACTTCCATCTCCTTTACTTTTGTTCTTCACAGCCTTATGCAACGAACCAACACCTACTACTTCTGCAACCTATAGTACATTGTTTACAAATTACATGCTTTAAATGCCATGACCAACTAAAGACCCAAATGTCCCATACTTGCCACGAGTTTATAACACATACCCGACGGTCAAGTTTACAACAAGATAGACGTAATACCCCAGCTTATGACAACAAGACCAACCCATCATGGTTGCTTCAAAAAGTGATGGAAAACACATCATCATTGCAACACATGGTTTACATACATAAGGCCAAACACTATTGTTTTGACAAACAATAGAAACATAACATCACTTTAAGATTTTTAACATGCAACTCAAAATATGACTCAAAACATGACGAGACATTATTGTTGCCGACCAAGTGATGGAAAACATATCATCACTTTTACACTTTAAAATGCAACAAATGATTTACAAAAGAATGACTATGAAATGACATCATGTCAAAAAATCCATTTTTCACTTATCAATGTCAATGGGTCACCTCCTTGAAGTGGTTTTTCTTGTTGAACGACTACTCTTTCTAGTTCACACACCGATGCCTTGTCTTTAAGGCACTGCTTTGGATGGAGCTTCCAGCAAATGGCTCTTTGATGGCCATTTCTGTCGCAATGACTATAGTAGGCTTTCTTCCTCCATATCTACTTAATCTGTTTCTTTTCATGCTTTTGAGAGGGTCTTTCATGCCTCATGAGTGCTGCCATTCTTTTCCAACACTTAGAAAAGGTATGGTTAGGTAAACCACAAAAGGTACATATTTTTCGTTGCCTTGACCTTCGTTCATTATTAACAACATGATCATAATAAAAATGAACATTCGAAGATTGAAAATGGTTATACCTTTGTTGTCTCTGATGTTAGTATGGTGATGAGAGCTTGCCTCAGTTCTCTTCCTACAATGGAAACTGCCATGGGATGATGGGGATGTTTTCCCATCATTCTCTTTCCTCGATGATGTCTCAGATGAATTTGACACCTTTGAACACTCTCCTTTAGCGTACCTCAAGCCTACAAATTGATGTTCATGCACAACCTCCAAAGGTTGAGTGATGCCTTGGTTCTTAGCACCAAGTTCTTTCTCGTCGTGCCTCATCCTTGTAAGGAGCCTCATATTGTCCCTATGATGGGGATCTCCAAATCTCCAACAGACATCATACTATGTGAGGGTGAAATCAAAAGGAAATCAACATCTTTTACCTTCTCTTTCGATTTGGAAAGAACTGATGGGTGCCGCTCATCATCTGTCGTTGGTGGTTTGCTAACTGTCTCAACGCATTCCCTAACTTCTTTCAAGACATACCCAATTCCTGCTTGATGGGGTAATTCCTCTACTTTGAAGGGGTTGACAATGCCTTGGTCATTAACGCCCAAGCCTTTTCCTTCATACCCCATTCTCTTCAACAGTTTGGAGCTAATTCCCGTGGTGTGATTTTCAAACACAACGAAATCATTATCAGGAAACATACATGAAGATGGACAACTACTTTTTACCTCACATGGGTCTTGCTGCAGCTTTTCCAAGGCCTCCTCCTTTGCTTGTAGCTATCATAGCAAAATTTATTTTTCCTTTTTCTCTTCATGTAGGCGCTTCTTCAATTCATCATTCTCTGTTTGAAGATTATGTTTGTTTTTCTTCAGTTCTTCCATGGCCTCTTTTGTGGCTTGCAACTGAAGCTGCAATCGCTCATTTTCCTTTGTCTCTTTCTGTAAAGTTTCATACAAGATTTCCACTTTCTTGGAAATTTCGATCATGGTCTCATACATCACTCTTTCATCCTCTGTCATTGTTCACACTGCAATTCACATCAACACAAAGACCGCTCTGATACCACTTGATCTAGGTCCGGGTGTGAAGAAGGACCCTTCCAAGACCTTTTACTTTCATGATGTGTTAAAATTGCTTTTTAAAAGAACATTAGTGAATACATGTGCATGCGGAAAAGAAGAGGAATATAACAATCATCAACACATGAACACATAAGCATTGATAACGGAGGCCATCCAGGAGGGACTATGTCTTCGGGCCCTGGTGCTAAGATGGCGTAGGCCGCTGCATTAACTGTTGTCAATAATGATGATGTACATAGAGATGATGTTTTGATCATACAAGGAAAAATGCCCTCACACAAGAGTTCCTCTAAGAGATATCCACAACTTGAACTCTCAATCAAAAGACTCCTATCACTATGATACAAAAACATGCATGGTGAGCATCGTGCCAACATGGCACAAAAGGGATGTCAAAGCAAAACACATGCATGAAGACAACAAGAGTATGCCAACAACATACAACAAGGGATATCAAAGCATAACATGATGACTTATGACAACAAGTACATCACATAAAAGATTCCGCCTAACATGAAGCAAGGAATCATGACAACATGTAATAAACAAGATCCTGTATCAACATCAATCATGGATCTATACAACATAATGAAAAAAGAAGAAGTACATGAACACATCACATAACTCACAACTAAGGGCCATCTAAAGAAGTGGATGTCACACTGCTAAAGCTACTCGGACCATCGCTCTAAAGGCTTCAATCGTATGAAGATGGCTGCTCACACAAGAAAGTGGACATCTGAAACATAGCTATCAAAAATGCTGAAGCTTGTTGAATATCAATTTCATAGCATTGATTGCAAGAAGAATCGAATAAACAAGAATCAATCAAGAATAATTGATCAAAAGATGAATCGATCACACGAAGAAGAATCGATTATAAAGAAGAATTGATCATAGAAGAATAATTGCTCTAGACTTCTCGCTCTGTAGCTCTATGGCGATATGACCCTATAGCCCTCTGGCTTATCACTGCAGCTCTGCGATCTACCAGAATTTCAAGCCCTGTGACTCTTATGGCTATATGCGCTCTGGATTGATCAAGCTTTGTGGCTCTATGGGGTTCAAGCATTGTGTTGGCTTTCAAGCTCTCTCTAGCACACAGGCTCTTAGGCCTCTTCATCGCAGCCTTTCCACATAGCCTCTCGAGCTTCCTGTCACACTGCCCTCGCCCACTGTTACACAACCTTCCTGCACTCCCCTCAGCTCTCTGTCTCCATCGTGTGTTATAACACATTTGGATCAAAGCCACGCTTAAAAATCGGAGGTTGGTTTTGTTCAGAATAGAAGCCATTTGCTTATAAGCATTGACTAGTGTAACAAATAGCCTTCTTTCTATTTAAAACAAAAATACACTCAAAACTGATAAATTCGACCAAAATCCTTGAAAGCCAGACTTCAAAACATTTTAAATCGGCCCTACAAACCCTATCGGGTCCGCCTTTAGACGCTTAATGCAATCGGTGGTCGGCAAGGATCGACGCCGATTAAATCTTCATGATATCAGGGGTTCCGCCGATATTGTTATCGGCGAAACCCCTCCATTTTGATTTCCCAAGTGAAGACAGTAATGATGTGCCTATCTCTTCTTGTTAACTAGGGGGGATATATCAATTAAATGAAGCTTGTCTCTCAAATACAAAAGCTTCTTATTAGGAAGATATTTTATCAATATGTCAACTACATGTTCATCAATGGAAATATACTGTAGTTGAAATACACCATCTTGTACTAGTTTCATAATATAGTGGTACTTGTTGTTGATATGCTTTATCTTTCCATGAAATATTGGGTCTTCATACAATCGTTTACAACTGGTATTATCATAATATATCACTGTAGGGTCCATAGGTCAAACAAATAGGTCAAATAACAACTTCCTTAATGAGACCACTTCTTTTCTTACTTCACATGCTACAATATAATTAGCCAAAGCAACTGTATCTTGATTTTTTTTCATCCATGAGTGATCCAAAATGGATCCCAAAACCTCTAAGCCTTCATATATTTTAACTATCGAAAACACTATAGGAAGGGAAAACAATGAAATAATGGCAGAAAATAGAGCTAAGCGAAAGCATAGCCAAGATGCACTGGAGCCGTTGGATCAGACATATCAACAATCTAGATCAAATCAAGATATCGCAATTGGGGGAAGTCAGCAGAGTACATTGGAGGCATCCTTTGTTGGAAATACTGAGAGGGGGGGTGAATCAGTATTTCTTACAATGATTTTTTTTTTTAATTTTTTTTTTTGGTGATTGCCAGAAGCATACATAGATATGTATATGTATACACCGAACACGAAAATCAACAATTGGAGTAAATGCTTTTATTAAAACTCAAGAAAGTGCAATGAAATAAATACAATATAAGTATAAATCTGATTGTGAATGGTTGCCAAGCTCCAACTTGGACTTTAGTGAGGCTCCAACCTCCAGAGCACTGACTCTGTTTTTGTAGTGGTTCTGCACTTAGGAGCACCTACCCCCAATGACATCAGTCTCGTTCAATTCTGAGTCTCCAACCTTTTGGGCTCCAACCCAACTTTGGTATACACTAGTGTGCTGCTGCACTCTTTTCAGCTTCTGTTGCTTCTGCTGCCCCCTTTGCCTCTACTGCTTCCACTATCTCCTACTCAGGTTATTCCGCCCAACAACTGCAACTATGTTCTATATTTTTTGTTTTTATACATCCTCATGCCTTTGTCCATTCATTTCCATTAGCTCGCTGGCTCTTTGGCTTCCTCCTCGCTTGCTTGAGCTTCAGCTTCCTCAACACTCGATCGACCTTCTGGCTTCCCTTCTCCATTCGCTTTAGCTTCCTTTGTGCTCGAATTAACCAATGCTTCACGAGACACATTCAAGAGGAAGAGGGGCCGAATTACAACATATATATATATATATATATATATATATATATATATATATATATATATATATATGACTTCTTTTATTCACAGATTTATTACTTCACAGAAACCATATGAACGAGGCTATAGCCATATAGAAGTCCCACATGCCACGTCATCCTTTTATCGCTATCGTTGCTTCCGGAGGTTCGCACATAACACAATCGATTGCCGATGGCTGATTCCCCCGCTGAACGCGATATTATATAAACTACAATTGATATTCTCGTCGTGTCCGCAATCATTCATCGCAATCAGGTCCAATGCGATATCGCTATCGGTGATCGCAAGTCGCATATGGTTGGGGCCTTACCTCCTCTCCGATTTCCCGATGCGATAATCTCTATCGGTGATCGCAAAGGGTCCACTTTGACAAACTATAACGCCTGCTTTCAAAGTGCCGATGCGATGTGCCAGACCCGATAGGATCCCAAATCTCCCGTGCATATATTTTCAAGTCCGGTTTCCGCGTGCGATAGTGTAACAGCATATATACGTGAGTTTTGCCTCTCATAGTGTAAATACATATAGATACAAATGCATCCATTGCTCCTCCGATGACTCTGTGTGCTCCTCTCATCTCCATTGTGGCTCCTATGGCTTGGTCTGCTCCTCTCGGCCCCATTTGCTCCTCCTGGTCGCTCTTGTCTCCTCCTCTTGAATATTTCCATATTGACATCAATGACAATCTGTGTCCAACAATCTCCCCCTTTGTTATTGATGGCAATATTCTTCTGCTCTCTCCCCCTTTGACATCAATGGCAAAGGAATGCATACGAACTCCCCCTGTCCTGCTGTGTCTTTATGAATGAACTTGAGTGATGATAAATAAATAACCCCCATCTTTTGACGCAGATGTTCAAATGCTTCACGAGGAAGAGGTTTTGTGAAAATATCAGCTATCTGCTCCTTAGTACTGATATATTCTAGGACGATATTTTGTTTAGCTACTTGCTCACGGAGGAAATGATACTTGATCGGTATGTGTTTGGTTCTTGAGTGCATCACTGGATTTTTGTTGAGACTGATAGCACTTGTGTTGTCACAATAAACGGTAATTGGTTGATCTGTACATATGTCGACATCTTTTCGAGCTTCCTTCATCCATAGTATCTGAGTACAATAGTCTACTGCAACAATATACTCGGCTTCGACTGTGGATAATGATATGGATGACTGTTTTTTGCTGAGCCAAGATACCAAATAGTCTCCTAGGAAGAATGCATTTCCACTAGTACTTTTCTGATCATCTATACTTCCAGCCCAATCAACATCAGTGTATGCAGTTACAGTCAGTGTTGAGTCCTTTGGGTAGCAAAGACCAAAATCAGAAGTTCCCTTCAGATATCTGAGAATTCTTTTTACAGCTAATAAATGGGATTGTTTGGGAGCAGATTGAAATCTTCCCACCATTCCTACTGCTTGCATTATGTCTGGTCATGTAGCTGTTAAGTATAGAAGGGCTCCAATCATTGACCTATAATGGGTTGCATCTACTAGAGGGGAGTCATCATATTTGCTAAATTTGCAGTCTGTGGTCATAGGTGTGCTCACGGGTGCACAGTCCTCCACTCCATATTTTTTGAGCATGTCTCTTAGATATTTGGCTTGAGATATACACTATCCTACTCTAGTTTGAGATACTTGAAGTCCAAGGAAGTGCGACAGCTCTCCTATCATTGACATCTCAAACTTGTTTGCCATGCATTGAGAAAATTCATGGCTCATTTCATTATTATTACTAGCAAAAATCAGATCATCGACGTAAACAAGAGCAACTAGTAACTTACCCTGATATGTCTTTATGTATAGATTACTTCCAGCCACTCCCTTTTTGAAGCCTTGTTGTTGTAGATAGTTATCCAGTCTTGCATACCAAGCTCTAGGAGCTTGTTTCAACCCATATAAAGCTTTTTTTAATTTACAGACTAAGTCCTTTCCTGCTGTTAGATCAAAACCTTCTGGCTGCTCCATGTAGACTTCCTCCTTGAGTTCCCCATTTAGAAATGTTGATTTCACATCCATTTGATAGATTTTGAATCCTTTTGAGCAAGCAAATGCTAAGAACATCGTGATCGCTTCCATACAGGCCACTGGTGCAAATGTCTCTTCAAAGTCAATTCCTTCAATTTGTGAATAGCCTTTGCAGACAAGTCTTTCCTTGTTTCTGATAACCCGTCCTTCCTCATTCATTTTATTTTTGAACACCCATTTGGTTCCTATTGTGTTTTTGTCCTTTGGACGAGGTACCAGCTCCCATGTCTTGTTCTTCTCAATTTGGGTCATTTCTTCTTCCATGGCTTTTACCCAATGAGGATCCTTACTTGCTTCTGCAAATGTTTCTGGTTCTATCATAGATAGGAGGGCAATGACTTTTCTCTGGGGTGTGATTGTTAT
Source organism: Pinus tabuliformis (assembly GCA_031772625.1). Classification (NCBI taxonomy): domain Eukaryota; kingdom Viridiplantae; phylum Streptophyta; class Pinopsida; order Pinales; family Pinaceae; genus Pinus; species Pinus tabuliformis. The sequence continues at coordinate 682,342,085 of CM062811.1, forward strand.
CCTTCTTCAGGTCTGCACACCTTCATCTTTATCGCCAATGATCTGCTCTTCTGGATGATGTCTTTGGACATACTTCATCTTTGAAGGGGTATTAGGTGGTTCTCTTTCCTCTTCTTCTTCTTCTTCTTTCTCATCTATTTCTTCTTCTTTAGATTCTGTTAATTTTTGGTATGTTCTATGCTACAGCAATTTATTTAAATTTTCACAGTTAGCAATCACATCAGCATTATGATAAACTGCAGATAGAACATAAATATAATATGCAGAAGACAAGCCAAGACAAGAAGACAGAAGAAATGGCGCAAGCTAAGGACAAACCCCACAATGTGTGGGGAAACCCTTTGATCAAATCTTCTTTTATCTTCAAAGTTCAGTAGAGAAGGAGAGAGAGAGAGAGAGTGTACAATTACAACAGAAGTCAACACTTTGACTTGTCTAGATCTACAACAGAAGTCCACTTGCTGCATCACTGCATATGATGTCATGTTGCAATAGTTGTGATTATCATCATGCTGCCCATGTTTATTATTACATTCATCATGATGCTGTCCATGAGCATGATCTGGTTCATCATCATGTTGCCCTTGATCATTATGCACATGCTGCCCATGCATCGTCATGCTTCATGCTGCCCATGCACCATATCAAGCTTCATGATCTCATCTAACATGATGTACTCCAAGTCACTGCTGCATGTCACTGAGATCCATATACCAGATCTCTAATTCTCTTTTCCATCGCTGTTGAGATACTTCTCATTTCAGCACCATTGAAGCCATCATTACAGAGATCCTCATTGTTGCTTCATATCAACGTGATCCATTCACTGTGATCTTTATGCTTTCATGGATGCACTAAGACAGTCATTACATTATGTCAATGAGCTCTTCATTGAAGTCATCATTATGTGGACTGTTGCAACATACCTTTGTCATCACTGTATATATTTGTTGAGAGTGATTCTCATTACTGCTTTATTATGTAACCCTTGTCACTGTTATGTTGTTGAGACTTCATCATTCCTTTATTATTTCTGTCAAGCAATATGATAAATCCTGTAGAGCGGATCTGCTCCAATACTCACACGAAAGAATGTGAGATACCTCCTTCAGATCATAGGTATGCTGTGACTCTTCTTTACTGCGATGACGTTATTCATTGCTCCTGGCATCGAGGTTGTGACTGCACCGAAACCCTAGGTGCAGTCAAACCTTACTGCGACTCCTTTCTGTGACTGCGGCCTCTTATCTCCATTTCAATGTATTCCAATCTGCGTATGATAGTTTATATATTTCCACCTGTGTGTATATATATCCACGAGTAGCGTATTAATACCTCCAGCATATCATGACTACGTTGATGCGTCTATATGCGAGCAACGTTTATATAACTGCGTTGATGTGTGTATAGATGCTGAGAGTATTATCACTGCGTATTATATCGTTGCCTGCGTCCGGATCATGAACAGTGTGTAGATATTACCACTTCATCACTTCGGCTCATTACCAGCGTATATATATATATATATATAACTATGACAACCCATGAAGACTGCGTGTAATTCTGTGCATATATTTGCTGCGTATCCATGTATAGACTGCGATTTATATGTCTCCATGTACAGCGTTAGACATGTCTCCATGACTGCGTTTTATATGTCTTCACATATAACATATCCGATCTTTCATACAGCGTATGAGGTCTTCCAGGTACAGTGTAAGTAATTGATTGCGTTGGATCAGTTAGGGCATCTTCTGCGGTTAGGGCTTCATGCTGAGCTAGCGTATTCTTGCGTAATGCCATGATGCTGCGTTGTGTCTTCTGTTGATGCGTATATATATGAGTCCAGTATCTCTTAAACTACAGATAGGGTATCTTCATTTGCTTGCAGATTCATGACCCAATGTATTTGATTTCATTGTTTATGACCTGCGTATGACAGCATGTAGATGTCTCTTCATAAACAACGTATCTGCGTTTTCCATGCTGTTCACACATATAACCGCATATGAATCCCTTGAATGTTGTGTGTATATATAGATTTCCATGCTGTGCGATTTCAGCGTATATATATCTCCATGAATGAAGGTATTACGTTTACAGTGACTGCAGCTATGGCATTCTTCATTAGTGTATCTCCTTGACCAAAAACCTAGGATGTGGAGAGGAGGTCACATGAAGAATGTGTATCAAATGACTTAAAGTCTTCTCTTATTTATACTAAAAATGAGGATGATGAATAGACACGTCGGTTGGGCTTCTAGAGCCTACATAAGTGCTGGTCGGCTTGATAATAATTACATAAACAAAATAAATTCATATCTCCATAAATACTTATCGGAATCGGATGATAATTGGATCAATCCTACACCTCTCGACAAGAGGGATCCAATAAAAATATCACCTGCCATAAATAAGCTGACCCACATGGAGTTTGGCCCTAGTTGCCAATTTAACAAATTCTTCTTCTTCAATGAGAAAGTCATCTTCATGTTCTTCAATTTCCTTTTTTGGAAGATCTTCATCAACCTTTACATCAATGCTTTCCACTAGTTTCTTTAGTCGATAATTGTAGCACTTGTAAGCCTTGCTCTGTGTAGAGTATCCAAGAAATATCCCTTCATCAACCCGAGAATCAAACTTTCTGGGTGAGCCATCATTTATTTTTATGAAGCACTTGCTTCCAAAGATCTTGAAGTACTTCACTGAAGCAGGTCTTCCTTTCCATAGCTCATAAGGAGTTTTATCACAATTTGGTCTTAATTGAGTTCGATTCAGTGTATAGACAGTTGTCCCTACTACTTCTCTCCAGAATCTAGGCTGTAAGTCTGCTAGTGATAGCATAGTTTTTGCCATTTCTTGGACTGTTTGGTTTCGTCTTTCAACTACCCCATTTTGTTGAGGTGTTCTGGCAGCCGAGAATTCCCTTTTAATTCCATGAATATTACAGAATTCACTAAACTCATTTGATGTGAATTCTCCTCCTCTGTCTGTTCTGAGTCACTTAATTTTTGAATCTTTTTCATTTTCTACAAGGGCTTTTAGATTCTTAAAATGCTCAAAAGTTTCAGATTTATACTTTATGAAATATATCCACATCATTCTAGTATAATCATCAACAAATAGCACAAAGTACCTTTCTCCTTGGAGTGCTTGATTTCTCGTTGGTCCACACACATCAACATGGATGATCTCCAAGGGCTTTGATGTATAGTGTTCCTTTATCTTATGGCTAGTTCTGGTCTTCTTTCCATGTTGACATGGACCACACACTGCTTGATTTGGTTTGAACAGCCTTGGGATGTCCTATACAGCTTTGATCTTGCTGATATTGATCAGATTTTCGAAGCTTGTATGTCCAAGTCACTTGTGCCACAGCCAACTTTCATCTGTCTGACTCAAGTAGAATTTATTTTCCTAAATCTTGTTCATAATGTAAATGTTGTCTGGTGTTCTAACCCCTTTTTCCACAAGTTTCCCTGAGGTAGAGTTCCTTATTTCACAGTCTTTGGTGCTGAAAACAACCTTATGTCCTTGATCACAGATTTGGCTGACACTAAGAAGGTTGTGTTTGAGTCCGTCAACCAGCAGAGCATCTTGAGCTTTTCCTTTTCCATTGATTAGAGTAACTGTTCCTCTTCCTGCAATTCTTCCAGTTCCGCTTCCAAATGACACATTCCCTTCCCTTTTGCTCAGTGAGATAAACTTCATTTTGTCTCCTGTCATGTGTCTGGAGCACCCACTATCCACAAAACCACTTGTTTCCATTATTTTGAGCAAATAGAGCTAGGCTGCATTTGTCCATGCCAGAGTTCTTGCTACTTGTCTTTCTTCCTTTGAGTGGGCAGTCTTGTTCATAGTGTCCATTATTGTAGCAGAAAGAGCAAATCAGATCAAATTTGGTCAAGGGATCAAATGAATTGAAGGTTTTTATTTGTCCCTGCCTTTTGGGGGCGTATGAGTTGATTACTCGGTCCTTTAGCGTTGTTTTCTCACTTCTGCGAGCCATACACTGTCTGGCTTGATGACCGAAGTTTTTACAGTGAAAGCAGTGTCCAAGAAAGATATTTTTGAAGCCACCATGCTTTGAGTCGATTTCCTTCCTGGGAATTACTCCTCCCTCGTTCTTTGGATTTGCGATGGGCCCTTGGTGGAGTATAGGTTTGTATTTGCTATAATGTCCATGATTCGACTCCACATTCTTCTTTAGAGTAATCCTCTCTTCATTCTTGGGACCTGGGATGCACTTTTGATCATTGTTTTACGAAACGGCCGTACCGAAACGGAAACGGCCGTTTCGATCCGAGTCAAAAAAAAAAATTGCGAAACGGCCTTTGACCCGGCTCGGTTGACCGGGTCAGCTATGACCCGGCCGAGTCAGCCAATGACTCGGCCGGGTCATAGCTGACCCGGTCAACCCGGCCGGGTCCCGTCAAAAAACGGCCGAGTCAATAGAGGTCCTTTTATACAGCCTGAACAAATTTGAAATTGGTGCAAATGAGTGCCAGAGGATGTCACTGAACAGGGCTTAACCATGCCCTCAAACAGTCCTTAACTTCATCCTTAATGCTGCTTTGAAAGGGCTGGAAAACACTCAGGAGCAAGCTCAATACTTCAGATATTCACTAGATAACTTCAGCCAACCCTTGCACAAATGATTCTAAAAGCATAAATTTCAACAAGTCAACTCACTGCTTCTGATGATGATATTCATTCTCTGCTACAAGACAGACTGAAAAACCGTTTGATCAAAACTCACCAGGGCAAGAGTCTTAAAGATCCACATGAAACAGATCCAACTACTCTGCAAACTTGTCCTAAGAAGAACTCCACATATCAGTGAGATCAGCGTCAGAAAATACTCCACCTGAAAGAGGCCTGAAGATAAGGCAAAGATCTGCCACCAAAAATCCTTCAAATTACTGTGCCAATTAAGGGTTAAGACTAGGATTAGACAGGCCTCAGAGATGGCCTTAAATCTGCTTCAGATAATTTGAATTTAAGCTTCAGGAAGCCAAAAAGAATTGCCTCAGACTATCTTGGATTAGGGATCAGAATCTCCAATGAAAGTTGCCTCAGAAAAAAAGGGCTTGGATTAGGCCTTAGGAGACTAAGCAAAGTTGCCTTCAGTCTAGGGAAGAGGAAACTCAATGAAAACTTGATGCTCAGAATACCTTGAAGACCTGGTCCGAATTACTCCCCAATAAGCTACAGAAATCTCCCAAGAAAAAGGGGCCAAATAGGCCTCAAAACGGAGTTTATCCAGCCTCCTTGGTTATTTGTATTTTGTTTTGACTCTTGAGTCTTTGATCATGTATGACAGACTACAGTTGACTATGTATTTACTATTGCCATTGGGTACACCGTACCATTTTGATATAATGGATTGGTTCATGAGCCTACTTTGATCATATGTTGTCTTCCATGTATATTATAATGTTGTGTGTTTGGAAACTTGAATGAAAATCTTTAAAATTATGTTTAAAATATTTAAAATTATGTTTTTTTATAAAAAAAATAAATATTTAATGTATTTTTTACAACGACCGAGTCATTGAAATCGAGCCGGCCGAGTCATTGCCGTTTCCGTTTCCGTTTCCGAGTCGATCCTCGGCCGAGTCCGAATCCGAGTCCGTTTTGTAAAACATTGCTTTTGATAACATACGTTTTCATCTTTTGGATTGTAGGAGAGTGCATCTGCATAGCTTCTCGCACTATTCTTAGTGCTTGAGGATTCTCCTTTGAAACCTATTCCAGACTTGTCATGTTGAGGTTTTTGATTTTTCAGAATAGTCTCAAGTATTTGAGAGCTTTTACATCCCTTTTTAATTTGCTCCAGCTCCTTTCTTAGAGACACTATTTTGGCCTCGTGTTCCTCACAAGTCTCTTCTTTTTCTTTAAGCTTTGCTTCCAAGAGATCTTCTCTCCTTCTTATTTCCTCATTTTCCACTTTGAGAGAAATGATTTTGTTCCGTAGTTTCTCATTTTCTTCAATGGCGCTTATTAAGAGTTCATCTACATTTCCTTCCAGCCCTGAGTCATCATCATCTGCGAGTGCCATGAATAATGCTTCTTGGCTTTCATCATAATCACTTTCCTCATCTGATTTCTTTTTTATTACCATAAACTCATCCGCATTAGACTCATCTTGCTTGGAGAAGAAGTTTTCTTATTGAACCCTTTCTTTTTGTGTGCCATTGTTTTAGAATTTCCTTCATCATCACTGTCATGTTTATGACGACATTTTGCTGCATAATGTCCTATTTTACCACATTTAAAATAGATAAGAGGATACTTGCCTTTAAGCTTAGATCCTCTCTTCATCTTTCATACAAATTGGGCCAATTCGGATTCGACATCTGACTCATCACTACAGCCATCCCTTTCTTTCCGTTTCTTTGACTTTGAGGCCTTGAATGCTGCATCTTTGGAGCTTGGGCCACCTTTCCTCATTTCATAGGCAGTGAGAATTCCATGGAGTTCATCCATTTTGAGGGCATCTAGATCCTTTTCTTCTTCTATAGCGCTTATTTTGGAGTCAAATCTGTCTGGAAGAGACCTTAATACCTTTTGAACAATGTTACTTTCTTCCACTTTTTCGTGCAATCCTTTTAGGGAATTTCCCACTTCAGCTACTTGGAGGAGGTATATCTTCTTCGTCTTCCATCCTCAAACTTTCAAATTGTCTTATGTGAGTTTGAAGCTTTGCCTTTTTGACTTTTGAGTCTCCATCGTACAAGCCAACCAACTTCTCCCACATTTCTTTTGCAGAGGTACAGTGCATGGTTTTTGTAAACTCGGAATTAGTGATTCCACTAATGATGGAGTTCATGGCCTTTGCATTTGCGATGTAGGCTTTCCTGTCGTCTTGGTCTGTTGGAAGAGTGGAAGTTGTTTGGTATTCATTTTGACAAAAATGCCAGACTTCACGTCCAAGCGACATTAAGTAGTAGGTCATTCTTTTCTTCCAGAAACCAAAGTTAGTGCCATCGAACAAAGGAGGTCTTCCTGATGCTTCATGATTTCTCATCATGGCTGTGGATCCTTCTTCAAGCTGTTAGGCTAGAATGAAGAACTTGGCTCTCATACCAATTGTTGGAAATACTGAGAGGGGGGTGAATCAGTATTTCTTACAATGAATTTTCTTTTTATTATTTTTTGGTGATTGCCAGAAGCATACATAGATATGTATATGTATACAGAGAACACGAAAATCAACAATTGGAGTAAATGCTTTTATTAAAACTCATGAAAGTGCAATGAAATAAATACGATATAAGTATAAATCTGATTGTGAATGGTTGCCAAGCTCCAACTTGGACTTTAGTGAGGCTCCAACCTCCAGAGCACCAAATCTATTTTTGCAGTGGTTCTGCACTTAGGAGCACCTACCCCCAATGACCTCAGTCTCGTTCAATTCTTAGGCTCCAACCTCTTGGGCTCCAACCCAACTTTGGTATACACTGGTGTGTTGCTGCACTCTTTTCAGCTTCCGCTGCTTCTGCTGCCCCCTTTGCCTCTACTACTTCCACTATATCCTACTCAGGTTATTCCACCTAACAACTGCACCTCTGTTCTATATTTTCTGTTTTTATACATTCTCATGCCTTTGTATATTCGTTTCCACTAGCTTACTGGCTCTTTGGTTTCCTCCTCGCTCACTTGAGCTTCGGCTTCCTCAACACTCAATCAACCTTCTAGCTTCCCTTCTCCATTCGCTTTATCTTCCTCTGTGCTCAAATTAACCAATGCTTCATGGGACACGTTCAAGAGGAAGAGGGGCCGAATTACAACATATATATACATATACATATACATACATATATATATATATATATATATATATATATATATATATATATATATATATATATATATATATATATATATATATATATATATATATATATATGTATGACTTCCTTTATTCACAGATTTACTACTTCACGGAAACCATATGAACGAGGCTATAGCCATATGGAAGTCCCACATGCCACATCATCCTTTTATCGCTATTGCCGCTTCTGGAGGTTCGCACATAACACAATCGATTGCTGATGGCTGATTCCCTTGCTGGACGCGATATTATATAAACTACAGTTGATATTCTCGTCGGGTCTGCAACCGTTCATCGCAATCAGGTCCAATGTGATATCGCTATTGGCGATCGCAAATCGCATATGGTTGGGGCCTTACCTCCGCTTTGATTTCCCAATGCGATAATCGCTATCGGCGATCGCAAAGGGGCCACTTTGACACACTGTAACGCCCACTTTCGAAGTGCCGATGCAATGTGCCAGACCCGATAGGATCCCAAATCTCCCGTGCATATATTTTCAAGTCCGGTTTCCGCCTGCGATAGTGTAACGACATATATACGTGAGTTTTGCCTCCGATAGTGTAAATACATATAGATACAAATGCATCCATTGCTCCTCCGATGACTCTCTGTGCTCCTCTCATCTCCATTGTGGCTCCTCTGGCTTGGTCTGCTCCTCTCGGCCCCATTTGCTCCTCCTGGTGGCTCTTGTCTCCTCCTCTTGAATATTTCCATATTGACATCAATGACAATCTCTATCCAACATCCTTATGGAAATCGTGATAGTGATCAGCACAATTTAACGAGGATTGTTGATTGAGCATGTAGATCAACAACCCAGATTAACATGCAATATTACATCGCTAAAAAAAAAGGGAAGACTTACCGGAGGCCAGAAGACCATGCGATATGCGATTGCGATATATTGCATCACAATATTTCATTGCAGCGATACAAAGGAGCAAGGACCGATCCAATATGCGACTTGCGGTAAGCTAGACCTGATAGGGTTTATGGATGCAAATTGATATATTTTGAGTTCTGATAAAAAGGGATTTATCGGGATTTTCTGTGTATTAGCGCATTTCTAAATAAAAATTGAAATACAAAGGAAATGTGCCCAAAGCGATAAATGTCAGACCCGAAAGATTTAAAGACACAACTTTATATTATTTGAGCTTCGTGGTAAGTAGGATTTCGGGCGGGCCTGAGGTGGCAAGTGGTATTGGATGGTATACGCCCAATCCCATACACTGGCTGACAAGTGGCTTGGCGCAGGAGAGATAAAACCACCTTTTTGGGTGGGTAATCTTTGTGCACATAAGCCGCTTGAAACAAATATCAACTGGTGGATCACAGATCACACAGATCAACGGTCGGCTTGTGATAGCGAACAAAGGTGTATCCGAAAGGATTATAGAGTGGATTTAATGTTATTTGAAGTTCGATAGAAAGAGCTTTTATGTATTTTTCAGTGTTTTCTGTGCATTTCTCTGTGTAAACAGAGCAATGAATTTTTTGGATTTCACCCGCGCCAGTGATCCTTTCTGTTAAGAATAGGTGGCCACCATACCTTAGGGAGTTTTAGCAATGATTGTTAAATGCTTTAGGAGGAAAGGAAGGGACAATGACCGGGAGCCAGAGAGCTCGAAAGGGGAGATGAATAGACAAGTGTTGATAGGCTTAAAATCCATTCAATGGCAGAGACAGAGGAGGCAGTTACAAAGACAAAGAGAAATCATAAGATAGAGAGCAAGAGGGAGAGTCTGTGTACTCTTGTATACTTGAGGATTTCAAGTAAATCCTTGTTGTTTTTTCATTGTTGTGTTGAGACTCGATTTGAGCTCACATTTGTAATAATATACTCTTGAAGGCATAATATATAGGTCAACATTGAAAGCTGGACCAGGAGACATAGCCAAGAAGTCTAGTGAACTCCTTGATTATTTTGTTGTATTAATCTGTTTGACTGTAATGTTTTCTAACTACTCATTATCTATATTATTCGTAATATTTTTGATCCATTGCACTAAGTAATATAGGCATTCCTCCACGTGATTCTGTAATACCTTTATATTGATTTAAGATCTCATTATCAGATCAAGTCGTATCAGAGCTTTAGGTTAAGGTTAGACAAGATTGTTCTCGATTTTGAATGCTAACTAGATTAAAGCTTAGATTAGGAGAAGGAGAACTTGTTGAGGCTAATCCAGAGATTGGAACAGTCTATTCTCAGCGGAGAATGGAAAAAGAAACTCCATTGGGATCAGAATCTCAATTTATGGAATGTTTTAAGGCACTCCAAGCCATGGTGGAAGAGATGTATCTGGAATTTAAGAAGGGTTGAGGTGAAAGCCCTTCAACACCTAAATTAGACAAAGGAGCAGAGAAACCTTTTCTAGTGGCCTCTCTAGAAGGCAAAATTAGACAAAGGAGCAGAGAAACCTTTTCTAGTGGCCTCTCTAGAAGGCAAAGGAAAAGGAGAAATGCCTCATCCACCAACTCCTCCACCATCACCTTCATCATCCTCATCATATTCTTCACATAAAACTAGCCTTGAAAAGAAAAAGAAGAAAACTTCTTTGATTAAATTAGATGTGAAATTTGATTTTCCAATTTATGATGGAGAACTAAATGCAGAGAAGCTAGATAATTGAATAAGATATATTGGTGTATATTGCAGGGTGCAGAAAATTGATTGAGAAGGGAGAAAGAGTCAGCTAGCTAGCCTTCGACATGGAGGAACTGCACTAGTATGGTGGAAGGCAAGACACAAGCTGATCTGAAAAACATGGTAAAATCCTTTCTACATGGAAAGAATTTGTTTTTGCTATCAAAAAGAAATTATATCCTTTATCTTACATGCAACATGCAATGATGAGTTGGTAAAATCTTCACCAATTGAAGGGTCAGAGTGCACAAAGTTATACTCAGGAATTTAGGAAAAGAGCTTTAACTCTAGGTATATACTTGGACTCCCCTGAGACTTTATTGAACTATATAGGTGGTCTCCATGGTTATTTAAAAGATACTATACTCATGTTTAATCCAACTAGGTTAGATGATGTATCAGTTCAATTAACACATTTAGAAGCTAGAGGTAAGAATGTAAACCCAGAGGTTGGGGGAACATTTAAATATTTTGTAAGAAAGAACAACAAAAAGAAGAAACTGAAATTGAAGGAGAGGAAAGCAAACACTGTAAAGAAGGATAAACCTTCATCAACTCATTGCAAGAAAGAAGGACACGATGAGGCACACTGTTGGTCTTTGCATCTAGAACTGAAACCCAAGAAGTTCGGTGATAAGGAGAGCAATAATGCTGCAGCTATTCAGCAAGACATGATATTAGATTCAGGTGATGAAACAACAGTTACATCCACAGGTATTAGAGGTAAAGATTATGAAGCATCCATAAGTAATTATGCACAATCTGTTAATAATGAAAGTAATGAGGGAGAAAGAGATGACTTTTTTCGTATTAGAGTAATTTCCAAACATAATAAGATTGATACTTTGTTTGATAGTGGATCAAAAGTAAATTTGATTTCTGAAACAATTGTAAAGAAATTGGGATTACAAACAAAACCTCATGAGAATCCATATCCATTAGGTTGAGTGTGTGATAAAACAAAGCTACAAGTAATGAGACAATGTAAACTTAGGTTTGCTCTTGGGTCAACATTTGTAGATGAGGTTGAGTTAGATATAGTTCCATTGGATATATGTGGTATTGTTTTTAGAATTCCATACTTGTATGATAGTGTTATGAAACCAGCTCAAGAAAAGATAGAAAAGATAGATCAACTCCTTAGAATTCAGCCCCTTCGAGGGGGAAACCTCCTTTACATTACATAAATGAAGAATTCTTGGATGATTCAAATGAAAAAACCTCCTTTCTATATATAGGAGTCCAAGGAGTCACAATATAATCCAGCCGACCTAACAATAATAATATAAAGCCACAAAAATAACAATAGAGGGATTCTATGGGGCACAGTAATAACAATATGGGGGCAATAGGGGCACAACAATATTAATAAGGGGTATAACTACAATAGTAATGGGGTAATCACTAGTATTATAGGGACCCAACATGCCCCTCTCCTTCAAAAAAGTGTTGTCCTCAATGCTTGAGTAGTTCTGGATACTTCTGCATGAAATTCTCATCCTCCCATGTGGAATCTTCAACGGATAAGTTCTTCCACTTGATAAGATACTCTGAAATTGAACGATTTCGTAGCTGTCGAGTTCTTGTTTCTGTGACTGCTTCCGGTTCCAATATAATTTTTCCTTCCTCATCAAGTTATGGCAATATTGTTTGAACTGGGAGCTTGTCGCCTATAACCTTCTTTAAACATGAAACATGGAAAACTGGGTGCAATCGAGAAGCTGCAGGAAGCTCCAATTTGTATGCCATAGTACCAATCTTTTGCAACACCTTGTACGGACCATAATACTTTGGTGATAATTTATTATCTTTCTTAGCTTGCTTGAGGGACATTTGCTTATATGGTTGTAGCCGTAGGAATACCCAATCACCCACATCAAAACTTCTTTCACTGCGATGTTGATCTGCCTGTTGTTTCATTCTATTATGTGCCAACACGAGGTTATCCTTTAAGAGTTGGAGGACTTGTTGTTGATGTTCGATGTGATGTTCCACTGCCTGAACCTTAGAATTTTCTCTTAAATATGATGTGATGGATGGTGGTTGATACCCATAAAGTGCCATAAATGGGGTCATTTTTGTTGTTGTATGGAAGGAAGTGTTATACCACCATTCAGCCAGAGGCAACCATTTGACCCATTGTGTCTGTTTATCAGATACAAAGCAACGAAGATATCCTTCCAAACATTTGTTTACTATCTCAGTTTGCCCATCAGATTGAGGATGATAAGATGAGCTATGAGCTAACTGAGTACCAAGACAAGAAAATAATTTTGTCCAAAAATTTCCAGTGAAAATGGGATCTCTGTCACTTACAATAATCTTTGGGTTTCCATGTAGCTTTTGAATTGTTTCCATAAATGCAGTAGAAACTGTACTGGCTTTAAATGGATGTGATAATGCACAAAAGTGTGCATACTTGGTAAGTCTGTCAACTACCACCATGATGACACTCTTTCCCTCAGACTTGGGTAAACCTGTGATAAAATCCATTGAAACCTCCTCCCAACGTTGGCTTGGAATGGATAAAGGTTGTAATAGACCCGGTGTCTTAATTGTTTCAACTTTATTTTGTTGGCAAACCAAACATTCAGCCACAAACTTTTGAATATCTGATTTAAGGCCATCCCAAAAAAATTCCTTCTTAACCCTGTGGTAAGTTTTTAAAAATCCTGAGTGCCCTCCTAAGGGAGAAGTGTGCAATTCCATAAGAATCTTTTGTTTTAGCTGGGAATTCTTACAGAGGTATAAGCGATCTTTGTACCATAACGAATCATTTTACCAGCTAAATGTATCAGACGTACTGGAATCTTGTTGTAGCTTTCGAATAAGTGCCCACACTTCTTCGTCATTCTTCCATTCCTCCCTTGCTTCGTTTATCCAATCTGGTTGGATAATAGAAATGGCGCACAACAATGCTTCCACATCCTCATCCTTTCTTGAGAGTGCATCTGCCACCACATTTTGCTTCCCTTTTTTGTAGATGATTTCAAAGTCATAACCCAACATCTTTGTGACCCACTTTTGTTGCTCTTCAGAGGATAATCTTTGTTCTAAAAAGTATTTAAGGCTATCATGATCCATTTTTACCTTGAAGTGTCTTCCCATTAGGTAGGGTCGCCATTTCTTAAGTGCATGGAGTATTGCCAACATTTCCTTCTCATAAATAGCTTTGCTTAAAAACTTTCCCTTGATTGGACGACTTTCAAAAGCAATGGGTCTTTCATCTTGCATTAGAATAGCACCAATTCCATTTCCTGAAGCATCACATTCCACAATAAAGGTTTTTGTGAAGTCCGGTGTAGCTAAGACCAGTGCTTGGCACATTGCCTCTTTAAGATGTTCAAAGGCCTTTGTTTCTTCCGGAGTCCATGAAAATGCATCTTTCTTCAATAATGTTGTTAGAGGTGCTGCTATTCTCCCATAATTCTTAACAAACTTGCGATAATACCCTGTCAACCCGAGAAATCCTCGCAGATGCTTTATGGATGTGGGGATTTTCCATTCCTTAATGGCTTTAATTTTGCTAGGGTCTACCTTAACTCCTTCATGAGATACAATATGACCCAAATATTCCACCTCCTGGACTCCAAAGAAACATTTGGATCTTTTTGCATATAATTGTTTCTCCTTCAATAGTTGTAGCACCTTGTCAACATGTTCAACATGATCCTTCCAAGACTTGCTGTAGATTAGTATATCATCAAAAAATACTAACACAAATTTTCTAAGGAATGGTTTGAAAATTGAATTCATCAAACCTTGAAATGTTGAAGGTGCATTGGTAAGGCCAAAAGGCATGACCAAAAATTCATAATGACCCTCATGAGTTCTAAATGCTGTTTTCGGAATGTCTTAAGTCTTCATTCTGATTTGATGATATCCTGAACGAAGATCCAACTTGGTGAAGTAAATTGATCCATGCAATTCATCCAGTAATTCATCAATGACAGGAATGGGGAACTTATCTTTAATAGTGAGCTTGTTGAGCTCCCTATAATCCGGACACATGCACCATGATCCATCCTTCTTGTGCACCAATACTACTGGAGCAGAGAAAGAACTTTGACTTGGTTGAATTATACCAGCCTCTAGCATTTCTGCAACCATACGTTCAATTTCACTCTTTTGGACATAGGGATATCTGTACGGCCTGATGTTTGGAGGAACACTTCCTGGAATCAGATGAATAGCATGATCATGATCACGCATAGGTGGGAGACCTTTGGGAGTTTCAAATACCTTGGAATGATTGTCCAGGACTTTTTGGAGATCTGGAGAAATAGATGATTCTGATGTGGAAACATCTAGTGAGCATAATTGTGCAATTACACCTCTTTGCTCCTTTTTTAGAAGCTTTTTCATACTATTAGAGATGATTATCTTTCCTGGTTTTCCTGCAATACCCCTTAATTCAACTTCCTTTCCTTCCGTAGAAAATTTGATGAAAAGTTCTTGAAAATTAAAAGCTATTGTACCCAAGGATTGTAGCCATTAGACTCCTAGTACAACATCAACACCTCCCATTGGAATGGAAAGCATTGGGCTAGTCAATACATATTCTCCCATGGATAGCTTGATATTATGGCACTTTCCAGAGCAATTTATTGTTCCTCCATTTGCAATCATCACTTGACACTCTGGTGCTGGATATAGGAATCAATTCAATTCTTTTGCTACCTTACAATGAATAAAATTGTGGGTACTTCCTGAATCAATCAACACTATTACCTTTTCCTTCTTGATTTGTCCTTCTATCTTGATGGTTTGAGGAGTGGTAATTCCCGCCAATGCATTACAAGATATGGTTGGATTTATTTGTTCTTCATCTAGGCTTTGTTCCTAGAGTATATCCTCTTCTTTTGACCTTTCTTTCTCCTTTTCTTCTTCCTCTTCACAATCTATGTAGAATAATTTCTTCTCAGCACACTTATGACCTTTAGTGTATTTGCTATCACAACTGTAACAAAGCCCTTTTGCTCTTTTTTCTTCCAATTGTTGTGGTGTCAACCTTATAGGTTGTGGAAGACTAGGGGCAACAACACTTCTGTCTTTATAGTTGTGAGTGGTATGCTTCCTGGTTGACATAATTTTGCTTTCCATTTTTCTTGCTAACCTGAATGCCTTCTCTAATGAATCAGGTTCCCAAAGGCGAACATCATGTTGGATATTATCCTTTAAAGACCCTATGAACACATCAATCCTATGCTCCTCTGGAATATCTTTTACCCTTATGTCAAATTTTTGGAACTCCTCAATGTGCTCCATTATTGAACCCTTTTGTTTGAGACTTATCAATTGGCTAAAAAAAGTGTTGCTTTTGGTATCCTCATAATGTGCTATCAATTCTTCCGTAAAAATTGCCCAAGTGATAAATGGTTTACGAGAGCAAAGCCATTAATACCATACAAACTGATTTGGTTCCAAATATAAAGTTGCCATACGTACCTTTTGTGTGTTTTGCACATTATTGAGATCGAAGAATTGCTCCATCTGTAATATCCATGTGGCAGGATCCTTGCCATCAAACTTCATCATATCGATTTTTGGAATATGGTGAGTCTTCATTCCAACATTAGCATCTATGGAATCATGATTAACATTTCTTTTGTTCTCATCATGAGTTTCCTTTAGTACCCTTTCACCCTTAGGGACCATTTCTTGTAGCAACTTATTCATATTTATCTTCAATTCATCCATGTCTATCTTCAAATCTATCTTCAAATCATCCATCTTAGCTTCTATGCCTTTCTTTAAACAGTCCATCTTAACTTCTACACCTTTCTTTAAACCATCCATCTTAGCTTCTACATCTTTCTTTAAACCATCCAGCTTAGATTCTGTTCCTTTTTGTGCAAGGGACAGTTGTTGCACTTGGTCTTGTAATTTTGATATATCTTCTTCCTCTTCTTCATGAGTCATGCTAGAGCTTTCAGGTTCCTTACTAGGTGTTTGCATTTTCTTTTCTCGGGGCATAAATTACCGATAATAATTCTCTACTATGCCCTTTGATTCCTTCAAAATAAATTTTCAAACCAAGCTTAAGCAAAAATTTAAGAAAATCTACACACCTTTTTTCACTTTGTAGGAGCTCGATATTGCCTTTGATGTATCTCTGTACTTTCCAATCATCTAGTTCTAAATTTATGTGCTATAGTAGCCCTCTGTGTTGTCTTTCCAATGCCACAAGTCTGACCCAAATTGGATTCTCCAAGGAAGAGTTATGTGAAATCTCCCACAGTGACTTGCTTATAGTCTAGTCCAGTAGAGTGAACTTGTATGATGTGCCACGAGTCACTGTTTCGCCCTTTGGATCTAAAACATGCATTTAGGAAACTACAGTCCATCCTCTTTCTGTACCTTCTTACTAAATTTCAATCCGATCTCCAGAGAGAAAGTTATGACGATTTTCCCTAGGTCACCTGTTTTGAATGTAATTCAGGAGTCTGCAAAAAGACCAACTTCCTCAGATCATATCTCTGCAAATATGGCACGAAAAGCTCTGAAATTCGGATCCAAGGTTCAGCGCGATTTCTTCTCAAATGTTTTTTTTTTGCGACTTCTGAAACGTCATAGAAAAAAATTTATAGCGAAAATTCCACGATGACCTGTTTGGAGCAGCGAAACCCTAGAATCCAAAGCTCTGATACCAAATGTTATGAAACCAGCTCAAGAAAAGATAGAAAAGATAGATCAACGCCTTAGAATTCAGCCTATTCGAGGGGGAAACCTCCTTTACATTACATAAATGAACAATTCTTGGATGATTCAAATGACAAAACCTCCTTTCTATATATAGGAGTCCAAGGAGTCACAATATAATCTAGCCAACCTAACAATAATAATATAAAGCCACAAAAATAACAATATAGGGATTCTATGGGGCACAGTAATAACAATATGGGGGCAATAGGGGCACAACAATATTAATAAGGGGTATAACTACAATAGTAATGGGGTAATCACTAGTATTATAGGGACCCAACAGATAGGAAAGTTATCTTCTATAGATCCGAAAATAAGTATCAACTCACTAAAGATGGAATAGAATATATTGTAAGAGCTCATAAACTCAAGAATAAGTATTCTCTCATTAACTCAGGACAGATGAAAAGAATTGTGCATTCAAGTAAGAAGTTTTTACTAATGGTTGTAAAGGCAAAGGATCCTGAAAAATCAAATGCATTTGAAGGCTTTGATTCTAAACAGAAAGATAATTTAGTTAAATTTGTTTCAGAGTATGATGTTCTATTTCAAGAACCAAAAGGCCTGCCACCCAAGCAAGAAATAGGACATGATATTTGTTTGCAGCAAGATGCTCCATTACCGAACATTGGAATGTATAAGTTGTCAGCTTTAGAGAATGCAGATATAAAGAAGCAAGTACAGGAGTTGCTCGAAAAAGGGTTTATATGACCAAGCACATCACAATGTGGATCTACAATCATGTTGGTGAGAAAGAAAGATGGATCGTGGAGAGTATGCATTGATTATAGAGCACTGAATAAAATAACGATCAACTATCCTCTTCCTTGTATTGATGATCTATTAGATCAATTGAAAGAAGCAATTTACTTTTCTAAGTTAGACTTGAGAAGTGGCTATCATCAAGTTAGAGTTGTAGAACAAGATACATGGAAGACTGCTTTCAAGACAAAGCAAGGATTATATGAATGGTTGGCTACGCCTTTCGGCTTAACTAATGCTCCTACTACATTTATGAGAGTTATGAATGATGTACTCTGACCTTTTATTGATGATTTTGTAATTGTTTATTTAGATGACATTCTTGTTTTTAGTAATACATTGGAAGACCATGTAAAGCATGTAAAGCAGACTTTAGATGTTTTGAAAAGAGAATATCTCTATGTAAAACTGTCAAAATGTGAATTTGGCAAAACATCTTTAAATTATTTGGGTCATATTGTAGGGGGTGGTATATATCCCTCTAAGGTTGAATTCATTGTGAACTGGCCTAAGCCCAAATCTTCTACAGAGGTTAGTAGTTTCCTAGGGGTAGCACAATACTGGAGAAAGTTTATTGCTAACTTTTCATTGATTGTAGCTCCATTACATGCTTTAATAGGATTGAAATAGGTGTTTAAGTGGGGAGGAAAATAGAAGAAAGACTTGGACACCTTAAAAGAGAAAATTAGTACAACACCAATACTAGAACTACCAGACCTTCAACATACATTTGAAATTGAGACAGATACGAGTGAATATGCCATGGGAGTAGTGTTGATACAACACGATAAACCCATATGTTATCATTCTAAGAAATTTACTTCTGTAGTAGTTAAAATATGATAAACAATTGTATGCATTAGTACAAAGTGTGAAAAAGTGGAAACATTACCTAATGGGTAAGGAAACAATCATACATATAGATCATCAACCACTTCAATATTTGCACTCACAAACTAAATTGCAGCAATCAATAAATTATTGGTAGATGGGTTTTCTACATCAATTTCATCTTGTCATCAAATATAAGAAAGGCATACACAATAAGCTTGGAGACATGTTATCAAGACCAATCATAAATGCATCTACTATACTTAAGAATAATTAAGTAATGCATGAAAGTTACATTGAACAATATGCTCAAGATGTAGATTTTAAAGATATATATGCAACTTTAAGTCATGGCAAACAAGAGGAAGAATTAGATTATTATGTAAAGGACCAAATCTTATATCATTTGGGAAAGTTATGCATTCCACAAATTGAAAGAGTTAATATGATTTTAGAAGCACATACTTCCATAATATCAGGTCAATTTGGTGTAAGGAAAATAGTTGCACAATTGTAGAGGTTCTATTATTAGCCCAGAATGCAAGAGACGGTTTCTAGATATATCAAAGGGTGTACTATGTGTGCTACAAGCAAGCCCATTAATAGAAAATTAGGCTTGTACACTCCACTTGCAATTCCTTCTCGTCCTTGGAACGTGTTTCCATGGACTTTGTTTGGGGATTGCCAAAATCTAGAAAATGCCATGATTATTTGTATGTTGTTGTGGATAGGTTCAGTAAAATGTGTATTTTGATACCTTGTAACAAGCAGGTTACAACTGAACAAACAACAAATTTGTTCTTTCAAAATGTATGGGTTCATTTTGTTTTACCCACTTCTTTTGTATCTCATCGAGATTCTCGATCTGTTGGGAAGATTTGGTCAAAACTATGGGAGTTGGTGGACACTATATTGAAGAAGAGAACAGAATTTCATCTGCAAACAAATGGTCAGACGAAAGTGGTCAATAGGACAGTGATCCAGTTGCTCAGAGGCTATTGGAACAAGTATCCCAAGCTTTGGTATGAGCATGTGTGCTATGTGCAACATGCTTACAACCGTGCCAAGCACTCTTCTACTTAGAGATCTCCTCTTGAGACTTCTTTTGGCTTTAGACCAAAGTCTCCCTTGGATTTTGTCTTTGGTAATGACGTAGCAGTTGATGGACATAGTGATGTGGACAAAGAAACCAAGTTCATTGAACAAATCGAGGAAATTCACGAGGCGATATAGGAAAAGTTGGAAAGAAGTCAGGCCAAGTACAAGGCAAGACATGACAAGCATTGAGTTGAGCATAGTTTCCAAGTTGGTGATCAATTCTTGTTTTACATCAGCAAAGATAGAATGCAAGGTGAAGGTAAGAAGCTAAAACCAATAAGGTGTGGACCTTTCAAAGTGCTTGATAAAATTGCTGAAAAGGCTTTTCACCTTGAATTGCTAGCTTATATGTAGATCTATTCAGTCGTTAATGTAGAAAATTTGAGATTATATGAGCCTTCACTGATTGAAGATCCTGAAGAGCAAAGTGAGTTGCCTTCTATTGAGGATCTATTCCCTGAATATCCCAATGAGTTACAGGAAGATACAGTTCTGGACAGGAAGGTGAGAAGTATGCATTGAGGGGATGTTGAGTACCTGAGAATAGGGCTCAAAGGTTCAAATCCAAGCAAAGCATGATGGATAGAAGTTAAACAAGTGAGGGAGTTGTATCCTCACTTGATCGATGCCTAAAAAAACCAACTTTTGGTGGTCCAAAAAGTTTTTAGTGGGAAGGCCTGACCGAAAATGGATCCTAAAACCTCTAAGTATTCATATATCTTAACCATCGGAAACACTATCGAAAGGGAAAACAGTGAAAGAATGGCAGAAAAAAGAGGTAAGAGAAAGCACATCCAAGATGCACATGAGCTGTCAGATCTGACCGATCAACGATCCAGATCAAATCGGGAGAAGTCAGTGGAGTACATCGGAGGCATCCCTATGGAAATCACGATGATGATCAGTGCAATTTAACGAGGACTGTTGATCAAGTGCGCAAATCAACGACCCAGATTAACATGCAATATCGCATCGCTAAAACACAAGGGAAGACTTACGAGAGGCCCAAAGACCATGCAATATGCAATTGAGATATATTGCATCGCAATATCACATCACAACAATACAAAGGAGCAGGGGCCAATACAATATGTGACTTGCGATAAACCGGACCCAACGTGGTTTATGGATGCGAATTGATATATTTTGAGTTCCGATAAAAGGGGATTTGTGGGGATTTTCTATGTATTAGCGCATTTCGGAATAAAAACCAAAATTCAAAGGAAATGCACCCAAAGCGATAAAATTTGGACTCGACAGATTTAAAGGCACAACTTTATATTATTTGGGTTCCATGGTAAGCAGGATTTCAGGCAGGCCTTAAGCGGTAGTATTGGACAGGCTCCACTTGATCCCATACACTAGCCAGCACATGGCTTGGTGCAGGAGAGAGAAAATCGCCTTTTCGGGTGGGTAATATCTATTCACATAAGCTGCCCAAAATAGATATCAATCATTGGATCAGAGATCACACGGATCAATGGTGGGCTTGCAATAACGACCAAAGGTGGATCCAAAAGGATTATAGAGTAGATTCAATGTTATTTGAAGTCTAATAGAAAGAGTTTTTATGGATTTTTCAATGTTTTCTGTATATTTCTTTGTGTAAACAGAGAAATTACTTTCTAGGATTTCACCCGTGCCAGTGATCCTTTCCGTTATAAACAGGTGGCCACCATACCTTAGGGAGTTTTAGCAATGATTGTTAAACGCTCTAGAAGGAAAGGAAGGGATAGCGGCCGGGAGCAAAAGAGTGCGAAAGGGGAGACGAATAGACAAGCATCAATAGGCTTGAAAGCCATTCAATGGCAGAGATAAAGGAGGTAGTTGCTGAGGTAGAGAGAAAGTAGAAGACAGAGAGAAAGAGGGAGAGTTTGTGTACTCTTGTAGACTTGAGGATTTCAAGTAAATCCCTGTTGTTTTGTCACTGTTTTTTGAGACTCGATTTGAGCTCACATTTGTAATAATATACTCTTGAAGACATAATATAGAGATCAATGATGAAAGCTAGACAAGGAACGTAACCAGGAAGTCTGGTGAACTCCTTGATTATTTTGCTATGTTAATGTGTGTGACTGTTATGTTTTCTAACTTCTCATTGTCTATATTATTCGCAATCGTTTCGATCCATTGCACTAAGTAATATAGGCATTCCTGCACATGAGTCTGTAATACCTTTATATTGATTTAAGATCTCATTGTCAGATCAATGAGACCATGGAGGACCCCAAACTAAAACATCCTCTTGTAGTGCTCCTTCCTTCTTGTTCTTTCCTTCTATCATAATTTAGGCAGTAGTCAATGGTTCCCTGCAGATATCTTAGAATATGTTTGTTGTTATCTAATGATCATGCTTTAGCTCCACTTGGAATTGATTGAGAACATTTACTACAAAGCATATGCCTGGTTGAGTATTCACCAAGTACATCAGTGAGCGAAGCAATTGTCTATACTTGGAAGGATCTACCAAGCTCAATTCAAAACTCCTTAGTCTTTTCAAGTTTGTCATCATCTGATTTGTCACCAGTTTTCAGTCCATCATGTCAAACCTCTTCAACATATTGATCCCATATTTCCCTTGTCCTAGATAAATCTCATCAGGTCCTTGTCAAACTTCTAGTCCCAAATAGTAATGCATCAACCCTAGATCCTTCATGTCAAATTTTGCCACTAATTTCTTCTTACATTCTTCAATTCAAACTTCTACACCTATGAAGGGAAGGTCATCTACATAAATAAGAATGATTACTGGTTCACCCTTCACAACCTTAATATAAAATTTCAGATCAACAAAACTCTTCGTGAAGCCTAACATCTGAAGGTATGCATCCATTCTACCATACCATGCCCTTCGTGCTTGTTTGAGGCCATATAATTATTTCTTCAATATGAAAACATATGTCTTTATGTCTTTAACTTCAAATCCCCATGGTTTCTCTATATATATTTCCTCATCAATTGTGTCATTCATAAATGCAGTCTTGACATCAATTTGGTGGATTTTCCATCCCATCAATGTTGTGAAATAGAACAACAGACATATAACTCTATATCTTGATGTCAAAGAAAATGTCTCTTCATAGTCGATGCCTTCAAGTAGAGAGAAACCCCCAGCTACAAATATTTCCTTATATTTGTTAATACTTCCATCTAATGCATGTTTGGTCTTATAGATCCAATTGGAAGTTACCACAAATTTATCATTGGGACTAGGCACAATCTCCCGCACTCCATTCTTCATTATATATTTATATTCTCCATTCATGGCATCCTTCCATTCTTCATGGTTGATATCTTCTTCAAAAGTGGATGGCTCTACTTCTATTAGTTTCTCATGTAGTCTACATACCCGAAATATTATTTGGGCTTCTTGCTTTCCCTGAATGAGCCCTGAGTTACTCCATGACCTACTGCGTCAAGTAGTGTTAACTTCAACCAATTAGGTCGCTTTCTTGATTCAGGGATGACCACAAGTTGAATAGGTTCACTCAAACTTTCATATTCATGATGAGATTCTTCTTCTTCCTTGTCAACTTCCTTTTAAAATATTGGAAGTTCTGCATCATCAGAGCCCATGGGAAGTTCCTTTCATTTCTTGAATTCAATACTTTCATCAAATATGACATCTCGACTGATTACTTCTTCAGGATTTATATTATCAAGTGACTTATGGGGACTTCTATTTTGAATATATACCAATATATTCATGGCTTCTCACCACATAAACTTTGGTAGATATTGATCATGTAACGTTTCTTTTACACTTTCTTCAATGGATCAGTTCTTTCGCTATGAAACTCCATTTTGTTCCGATTATATGGGATTATCAGCTCCCTCTACATAAATCTATAATTTCCTTGGATGTATACTCTCCTTCATTATCAGATCTTAGTATCTTGATTTTCCTTTTCACAAGGTTTTCTATTTCATCTTTGAATTCTTTAAATTTTGTAAATACTTCGTCCTTGTATTCCATCAAGTAAACCCAAGTTTTTTTTGAATGATCATCTATAAATGTGACATAATATAGACAAAATCCAAGTCATTTTGGAGTCGTAGGACCATATACACCATAATGAATAAGATCCAATATTTGTTTTGACCGTGAAACACTACTTCCAGATGGTCTCTTGGTATTCTTATCTAATGCACATCTTTGCATACTCCTTTGTGATCTTCTTTCAATTCAGGGATTTCCTATACTATATAACTTAGAGTTTGAAGGATTTTGAAATGAATATGGCCAAACCTTCTATGCCATAGTTCACATGGGTTGATTTTAGTGTGAACTAAAGCTTGTTCAAGAGGCAATACCGACGTGTAAAGACTTCGTTCATGCATACCAATTACTCTAACATTCTTTATGCTTGTGTTTTTACTCCACACTACAACTCTTACACTAATGAAAGCTACTCTATCACCCTTATCTTCTATATTATGCAAGCCTGGAACAAATAGGATGTTGTTGAGATGAATGTTTCTTCCATTTTCCAGTTCTATAGATGTATATCCAATTCCTCTTATAGGATATCTCTTATTATCTCCAAGTTCCATTGAGTAAGAATATTTTCCCTTTAATAATGTCTTCACTTGTTTTTGATGACTAGTCATGTGTCTAGATGCACCACTACTAATTACCCAGATATTCTTGTCTTGGAATGTACTAGTGAGTGCTGAGAAGAGTCCTTCATCCTTTGTCTTGGTTCCTTCCTTCGTTGTAGTGAATAGAAGATCACATGCTTCCTTGATGCACCTCTTGAGATGGATTTGTAAATTTTGACGCTTGTTGATGAGCTTCCTTAATGCTATCAAGATCTTCATAATTCCCTTAGTGAACCTTAGCTCTGATTCCATGTTGATAAATCTAAAGCACAATGATTATATAGATTTGTCTTTACCTGATAACTGCTTGTGATGCTTCTTTACTCATTAGCTTTGCTAATTTTTATAATATGTGTGTATCATCAAACAACTACCAAATCATGAAGAACAAGAACAAATAATGTAGGTTGCAAGCCAGGGCCAAAACCTCTCCACTTGAGAGGAAAACATGCAAATCTCTTCTCTTCCTTATAAATTCTTCAATTGACGAATTCCAAGATCTTAAGACTTACTTCAAAACCCTCCAAGACAAACACCAACCCCTATGGATGATTTGCTAACCTTGATCCTATCAAAACCAATCAAATCTCTTCTAGTAGCACTTCTTTGACCTCACGGGGGCTTCACTGACAAAGCAATACTATATCACATGCATTCATATTGGTGGTAAAAAAAATAATCATAAAACATTATATTAACTATATAATAAGGGGATATTGGGTTTTTATATACCATATAGGAATATAAGTATTTTAGGGTATTTTTTATTGATAATTTTCACCAAGTGCATAAAGAAACATGTAGGTAAAGAAAAAATAAGAAAATTGAGTCATGGTGTTATCATTCTTGTGAGCACATTATTTCACAGTGAAGGCATGGGAGAAATTTCACTAAGGGTTTTCCAAGGGTTCTGAACTTATTTTTGATTTTTAGCCAAGACATGGAGTAGTATTTTCTTGAAGCCTCCTTGAAGATTGATGTGTGTGTGAGAGGAATCCAACATCTTGAAGATTGATATATGTGAGAGGAATCCAAAATAAGGGTATCCCATTCCCAGCTATGACTGACATTTCAGTGGATCAGAACTTGGAATTGAGTGATTGAAATTTGGATGGACCCTTGGATCAAGTAGTAGTATCAGCCAGACTTCACCTCTATGGAAACAACTGCCTCATAACTTCACCTTGGGACCATCCTTACACTCCATTCTTGTGTTTTTATTCCAAAATGTCTACATCAAAGGAAGAGAAATTCCATCTTTAAATGGTTGCAACTTTACATATCCCTTGTAACCAATAGATCAATCCTCAAAATAACTAGTTGATCAACAAGACTCAGAAGAAACAATGGCCCCTACCTTAGAACAATGGTCACATGGCTGCCTTAGAACATCTTATTGACTCCAACCCAATGGTAGATCCTGATACCATATTTTGAGGGTAAATTGAAAGCCAGGGAATGGATTTAGAGGTTAAAGAACATGGGGGCATCAGAGGAGCTAATCGAACAACAAGAGCATCAGTTGTTATTTGATCTAGATTTTTCATATAATGCTTTCACCAATTTACTGCCTAAATTGGCTTAATATTTTAAGGGGTAGCAACTTCTAGATGCCACCGACATTGGATTTGTATGTGGTTTTATATCTAGAGGTCTTGTAGGGCTATCCATGACTTTATATTTGTGAAAATAGGTCAACTTCAAAGATTCAGAGTGAGAGCTCTTGTTTATAATTATTAAAATAATATTTTCATTCTCTTTCCAGAAAACTAGAATTGGTTTAGTGCATAAATTTGGTTTCAATCTTGATGCTTTTATCAGTTATAATGTAGCAGATCGAGGTAACTTTGAGAAAAATGGTTTCAGAATCTCGGTTTGTGATGAATAAAGTACATGATCTATTTTTTTCTTTAAATACTTAAATTCAAGATGTCCAAAAGCTATGGTTTTCTTCCTAACTGAGAAGAAGTGCAAGCATTCATGCCAGAAAATGAAGAGAATGAATTAGGGAATCCAAGTTTGGATCTGGAATTTCCTAAGCTATAGAGTTCCTGCCCATATGTTTTAGCTTCATGTTGCTTGCTATGACTTCATTGACCTAGTTATTACTTGAGCTAGAAGGATCAACCTAACCCATTCGAGTTTGGTTATCATACCCTGCTAGCTTAGTTCTGTTGGCTTATGTAATGACTTACTTGAGCTAGAATGGTTGCATGGTTCAATGCATAGTTAGCATGTCTAAATTTAATATCATTCTTAAATACTATATATTGGTTTATTCTACTCAGCCCGCATTGATCATGCTTTGAACCCACATAATCATCATTGAAGTATAAAAAATCTTATCCCTTATTACTTTCACTCAGTCAAAATTATTAATGAATCATGTAAGATAGTAGAGGTTGATACTTTGAATCTAGTGGGATCATAGGTTTTAGCCAGAAGAGGAAATGTGCCCCTAGATTTTGCTACCAAGGGTAATGCTATTCATTATGGAGGATGGAGGATGCATTGACATATTGAACCTAATCAAATTGAAGTTGTGAATGTTGTGGGATGATCTGAACAAACTTGGTAACCACAAGTTAAGGGAAATTAAAGCGTTATGAATATAAACTTGGAATATGACTATTCCTTGTTTTAAAAATGAGAAAATTGACAGGTGCTAACAACAATAAGCAACATAACCAAAATTGAAGTACATTATCGATATTTCTCTTATTATAGTGTGAGACGTTATTTGATATTAATAAGAGTGATGTTTTTGAGATTTCCGCAAATACTTCAATTCTTTGGTTTCAAATATTCCTTATTTCATTTAGAAATTTGGATGTTCAGTTTCAGGTATCACAAATCATAAAACCTTTCATGATATAACGCTTAGGTGATTTGATAGAACCTAAGTTTACCAATTGTTTCAACAAGTAGATTTGGGTTGTGAAAGTAGGATTCTGGTCATCTTTATTATCTGTTAATTTTTAGGATGATAACACAATTGCAACATTCATGGACCTATGACTACAAATGGTGGGATCAATAGTCTCTACTAAAGTATAAACAAGGTCAATGAGTAGCTTGGAGTTTTTTTGGTAAATATTGTCTTGTTATGCATAAATATTTTTAAGTATAAAGATAAGATAATTTTAATAATGTTTGACAAATGATCTTAAAAGTAGGTTAATGTGACTAAAAGATACATTCAATGTGAACACAATTTGGGTATGCAAAAGAAACTTTTAGGTAATGCTAAAAGTAAGACAAAGAAAATGGAAGAAAAGGTGCAGCCTAAATAGGACTTTATATGTAATATCCCTTTTGGGAAAATTCCCCTTAGGGCACACTAACTAAATTCGATGGATGCTCAACACCGATGACAACGTTGGCTATCTCACGCTCCAATTACCTAGTATCCATTCAGACTCTTACAACTCTCCTATTTGTGTTTTTTTCTACCACCCACTGCCTCAAAATTAGTTTTTTGATCTACTGTGATTTAGTGTGGTCTTCACATGCCTTGGAAGTACTCATTGTCACCAAAAAAAGCTTCATTGGATAGTATTGATTGATGACAAGACATGTCTTTTAGATAGTATCAACATGAAAGAACATGTTAAAGGGAAAGTAAATTTCTATTAAAATTTAAAGTATTTACTTGAGGTGTTTCACTGTATGCAAACGAAAACCTAAGACTACCTATTTGATTGGCATCATAAGATGAAGAAATGATCTAAACTTTTATGGAATCTTCCAAAAATTAGGACTACCTATTTGGCCAAATTACTATATCTATGATACATTTAGAAACTTGGATTCCTGAAGTGTAGGTTTGTACTTACCACTAGATCAGATAGAGGAGATCACTGTAGATAGCCCTTTTCTCATCCCAAATTGTGTTCTCTTGTATTGGTTCAGGTCCCTAATACTTGAAAACATCATTAAGATTCAACCTCTTTACTTGCTTTCTCTCCTTCTGAAGAAAATTTATGTCATTGGTCACAAGTTTATCAAGTTTGATGGAGGATTTGAACCCATACTGAAAGTACCTTCTCAGTTTGGTTATTTATTTACTGAGTGTGTCACGACCCCATATACATGTTGAATATTGTTTTCTGCTCTTGCTAAAAGGAGTGGGCTTCCTCTCTCATCTTTATAGTTAGCATGAAGGGTATTTTTATTTGGGAGATCCTCAACTCCGATAGAGATTAATGACCATAGTTAACTTAAGTTTGTATAAATATTTAGCATCTAGATTAATTCATAAATCAATCTAGGTACTAACTGAATTCATAAATTCATCCAAACATACTCGCTTAGTTTTGGGAGTTATTGTTGTTATGTTTGAAGTCATGTATTAAAATTTTTCTTATTTAATAAAACATACAATACATATTGCATGGTTTCTTGCTTGCAATCTATTTAATCAACATGGTATCTTGGTATTATAGGTACAGAGGCTATTTTATTGGAGGTTCAAGCATATATTTATCAAAAATTGGATGAGGAGACTAGGTTAGATCGACAAGTTGGAGACTTAGGAATCTAGATGTGTGTTATCACATGAATCTGAACCAATTGACTTAGGAAAATAACTAATCACGTCACCATTAGCATCTCTCTCTTTATATTGGTAAATCTAAACAACTAATCACATCACCATTATTGTCTCTCTCTTTGGATTGGTTATTTTCTAGTCTCGGTGGTTTGTCCCTAAACCTTGTGTATGTTGTTAACTAATACATAAATCTACATAACAATCTAATCAGATTAGCACACTAAACCACCCTTGAGATGCCCAAAAGCACTCAAGAATAAGAGTCAATTCATGATTTGAATTGTAACGGTTGAGATCAGATGTTTTAAACTAAATCCAACAGTGATCAGACAAATGAAATGAAATGAAATGAATGTGTGCCTTAAGATAAAACAAGAGTTTCAAATAAGCGCATGGAAAAGAAAACCAAAACCTTGGAAACACAATTAAACATATAACAAACAATGGGATTTAAAGAGCTAATGACACATCATAGTTGAATATATTCAATGTGCTAATCAAAATACTAAATCAAACCATAATGATCAACACATTACAAGTTGTGTAAGTTCCATGGTGTGTTATGGTGGAATCAATTTGTTTAATCTGGATGGAATAATAATGAAACCAACGTTCTGTTGTAAGATTCCAAAGAAAAATGTTTATCCCTTGCATAGAGATCTCAAGTTTATCATTAAAGAAGCCGGAAGAAAGGAACCAATCCTTAGTTATGCATGAGGGAAAAAGGATCAAACTAGACTAATAACTTCTTCATGTAGTGCTAACTCTGAGCAACTTTCTCTTTGCCAAAAATAAATCACCAACAGGTTGTAAACAAATTCTTTTCGAAACACCCATGCCCATTGATCTTGTTATCTAATATGCTAAAAATAAACCTGGTAATAAAGTGTTGTCTACTATTTCAGATCCTCAAACAAGCCCAAGAGACACTAAGACATACCCTCTACAGGACTGTAGCGTGCAAGTGATGGGATTACTGTTGCACAACTATCATGCAAAAGTTGCCACACTAATTTTCTCTTCCAAAACAACATTGTTGTTCAGCAATCATAAATCCCAAACCTTCTCTAGATCACTTATCCTTCACAAATATATAGAGTGTCACATTAAAACCATGGAAAAACCCATGAAACAACGTCATCAATGCACAAATTCTAAACCAATTTACTACTTTCTATTTGGTATAGCATACATGCATATGTTGGAAGGTCAAACATGCTCAATTAGGTAGTTCTTGCTATAATAGGTTATTGTTTACAAGTTGTGGAGTTTGAAATCTGCTAGAAATAACCCCACAATTGTTCTCCTGACTTAATTTTCAATAATAAACATAACAATTATTGGAAACTCATGAATTGTTGTTCTCACCACTCCAATGAATACACTGATCTCTAACATATGCTACTATTTTTTGCTTTTTGATTAATGAAAGGCATGCCTAGATCATATTTGTTGGAAAAGTTAGATTAGGGCAGCATATCATTAATTTTTTACATGCATGACAATTATTTCTAGCTAACCCTTGAGGTGTGGCCTATGGAATTTTTAAAGCTTTCTATAAAGAAACTACCACGTCATGCAGTGCAATTTTCTATAGTAGCACTAGTTAGATGCATTTATGTTTGAGTTGCCTTGGTAGCTAGAGGAGGTGAGTCTTTTCATATGCTCAGGAACCTACAGTAATTTGTTGGTAGGACTTCCCATTTTATTAAGGATTCCTCCTATTTCAACGAAATTGTGTCAAGGACCGGGTTTCTATAGGTTTTGATAATAGCCTAGTGGCCTAACAGCACACTGGAAACCTAATTATTCTGTTGACTAAGTGTATATTTATGAGTATTTCAACCTACTAAATTTCGATTAAAATTAGGCAATTTAATAACAATAAATAATTTATTATAATTCTATTTTACTAAAGACTAATAAATCTTGAAGAAAATAATAGGAATATTTTTCTTTCAATCAATCTAGGCTACATTTAGATTTTCATATGCTAATATGTCTAGCCTATTTATGGCTAAGAATGCGTGTAAATATGCTTTAAACTCTAATCTAATCCTAAATTGCTTCTCTTATTTATATGAGAGATCAAGCACTGTCCTTATCCATTGGTAGCTCCAAAAACATAAAAAATGCTTTTATCTCTCACAAGCCCTAGATACCATGGAACAATAAAATTAATTAAATGCATTTGACACGAGCAAACAGTAAAAGCTACAAGGGTTTTGTTTTGACCTCCTTAAGACACAAAAAAAGATGTAAAAAGGGTCGAAATTGAGGCAGATCTAGGGCTTAAGATTACTCATAAGTTTTCCAATGTTTGACTCAATAAATCAGCTCCCAAATCTATTTTAGTACTATGCTTCGTTTATGGTTTTAGTTCAATTTGAGGAATCCACCAATAGAACATTTTGAATCAACGTGTTTCGTCCAAATAGTAATATTTCTTCCTCTTTTTTGGAGTTTTGAATTGAAAGTCCATACCTTTCTTCCTTTCTCTTTGTTTTATAATAAACCAATATGCTTGTGGAATTTTACTTGATTTTTCATTTATTTATGTGCAAAAACAACTAGAGTTGTTTTATAAAATTATTACCAGTGAAGAGAATTTTATCATTCGCATGGTCAGGTGTCGAGAAGGAAGTACATTTGCTGAAATTTGTGCTGAAATTGTGGATGATGAAATCATTGGATACACTTTTGATTTTATCCAGGATAGATTAAGTTTAAGTCCAAAGCAAGAGAAAAAATGGAAAGTTTATACAATGATTTTATGAATTAAGACAAAACTAAGCACATTTGATGTGGAAGCAAAGGGTTCAAATGTAGTGGAAACAATACCAATCTTTGAAAACATTGAAGTGAATGTGGAGGAACCTAGGCATAAACAACCAAGTGTATTAGCATATTGGGGAAAAAATGAAAAGCTTAATGGAAGAGTTTGTCAATGAGAAAAGTACTCTCAAAGCAGATTAAAAAAGGGAGAATCTAAAATAAAGATCCATTTTGAAATTTGTGGCATGATTATGGAATAGGTGATGTATCCTTGCCAGTGAGAACAACACAAAAATTCAAAAAACCATCATATGAAAATAAGGGCCCATCAACAACACCTTTCAATGCCAAGTGGTAGTGAAATTCCTTCATGTAACGAAGTATAACAGACAATGATGGTTGGAGTTCAATTTCATATTGATCAAGAAATCAAACTTCTAGATGATTTCAACAAGAAATAAGAGCCTAATTTGTTCAAGGTGGTGGAAGCAAAACTTACAGACTATAAGGACATGAAAAAAGTGAAATGAATGTACATGATGTAATAAACGGATTTGTTTAGTCCCGACAAGTGGTAATATTATCATTTCTCCTAATAAACACATGAAATCAGAAAAGCACACTACTACTACTGCAAATGAGGCTTCACATGAGGAGAATGAGCTGAGGATCGGCACAGTTGGGAGACCCAAGAATCCTATCACTAATAAGTCCCAACAATGTGTGACTAGGTTCTTAGTGCCATCATTAACATCAATATTACATAGGGGTTCTACAAGTGAAAATCCTTCTACTTTAGGTGTGTTAATTAATAACTTAGACTAAACATGAATATAAATTTGTATATTATTTTATTTATCTTACTTCAAATTTATTTTATTTTTATTGCGTTGTCATCTTATTATAGCTGAATTATCTCCCTTGTTACTACAATATTGCCGGTATTGGTATCCTTATATTGATAGAAATGGGGAGAGATTGGAAACAGAGGTCCTAATAGATGATCAAAGGGGTGGAAAATTATGGGCCATAGAGAAGCATACCAAGATCATGTTATGTCATGAGGTCATTGAATGTCGTATTGATGGTCCATATAGGCATATTCATTTCCAGAGGGCATATGAAACAGGGATAAAATTTCACTCATTAGCCTGCATATTTTGTAAGTTGGTTCTAGAACGTGATGAATTCAGGATGTGATTATATCATGAATCAATGTGCACCAATAAAATAAGTGAATGAGATACATGAAGAGATAGAATACTGGACTATTTCCCTCAAAATGAACTGAAGAATGCTGCAAGGGTTACAAATGCTAATCATAGATCAACAATGCAAGATATTTGGTGGGGGAGGACAAAGGTTGCTACACTCTATATTACAATGATATCCCTAAAGGAAAATTTGTTTGAATCGGAATAAAGGAAGGATGTCTTTAGGTTTTGAAAGGATGTGTGTGAGGAACTTAAGCAAGGAAAATTACACTGTAAAGATGAAGTTTGTGAATTTTTCAAGGATATCTTTCATAACCTGATGCACACAAAAGCTGGGAGAACATATAGTACATCCAAAAAATCCCTTTATGAGATGATCAAGTTATGGGAAGGTCCTATATTACATAAATTTATTACCTTGAATCTAGATGGTCATTTAATATATATGACTTTAAGGAAAGTTAGAAATTCATTAGGATATATCCTAGGGAGCACGAGCACATTTTTGAGGCACTCAGAAAATTTTATGCTTCTTATAAATCGAAGCATGGTATAGATTTCCCAATTCTTGTATTCTTGCTAAATATGAAACAGTTCTGAAAAAATATGTTAGTTGTGTTGAAGAAAAATGGTAACTAGGTTCGGTATCTATCAATGTAATTTTGATCTTTGTACTTGCCAAGAAAAAGAATTATTATTTTTGTAAATTATATGAATGAGTTTCTTGCTCATTCTATAGGCCTAGGAAAGTAAATGAATCAAAATCATATTGAAGAGATCTTCTTGAGAATTTATGTAATAAACACGAGTCAACCTCGTGTCAAGAAGCCCTCCAAGACAAGCACCATCCTTCAGAGAAGAAGTCAGGAAACAAAGAAATGGAAAGACATCATATTGTCCTACAAAAATATAATATTAATGACTAAAGAATGACATGTCGTTTCACCTGGATAAGTCATGTCAAACTAGAGACATAACCATTATATATACACAGCTCGGGTATCTGCAAAAGAAAAGAAGAAATCTTAGAGAAGGCTCTGAAATTATCATATAGGTGCAGGTCAAATCTCAGATGGTAAAGGATAGAGTCTCTGATAGGTGCAGGATGGTAAGGTGCAGTCTCAGTGATAGCTACAATGAAGCCCTCACATATCTCTATATTGTCTCAACCAAGTCATAGTAATGGTTTCTACCTTTATAAGGATCTCAGTGATGTATAGACACAATAATCACTATAATCATGACATCAATCATGATCCTAATGCAGATGAAGTTCTCAGTTATAATCCTAGTGAAGATAAGATATAGAATTCGGTGCATTGGTGAAGACATGTTATGTAAGAGTGCAACCATGATTTCGGTGAAGGTAGAGCTATGATAAGACATTCCATGATCTTCTCCAGATCTCAGTGGTATGGTGAAGACCTTGGTGAAAGTACAACAATGAAGTTGCAACAATAAAGATCTCAATAATGCAACAATAATGATGATATCAATAGTGAAAAGGAAGAAGAATGGTGTCTTGGTCTTGGAGGGGCAAAGAGGGTCAAGTGTCAAGGTCTCGGTGTTTGTCAATTGGAAGCTCTATAATAAGAATTACGTGTGGATTTTCCTCTCCAAGAGGGAGAAGTTTTGGCTCTGGAAGAATGCCAACTTCTTGAGTTCTTGTCTCTTTGTTTTCATAGCAGTTTGATGAAGTAAGCACACACACTAATATTAAGAAGAAGATCAAGCTAAGAAAAATTGTAAAAATCACTTCACAAATTGGTATCAAGTCTAGAAGAATCTTACTAATGCTACCTGCCCTAGATTCTTCAACATGGTATCAGAGCTAAGGTGTTTAATTCAAATGAAGGGCAGCAAAAGAGACATACATGGATCAGTCTTCAAGGACATGAAAACAGGTTGAAATGATTAAAGCAGAAAGTATGCAATAAGAAGGTCTACAACAGTCATGGATTATCAAATTCAATAATTATAGTCATGGAATCAACTGATGCTCAATCTGATGGAGTATATCAGTGATCCTCATTTCTTAATCACTGAACTTTCTCAATGCCATAAAAGATAGTCTCAGGTCTGTATATATATATATATATATATATATATATATATATATTGCAGAAGCAATCCAAGGAATACCTCTCACAATGCATGTCTCAATAT
This sequence comes from Pinus tabuliformis, assembly GCA_031772625.1. NCBI lineage: Eukaryota > Viridiplantae > Streptophyta > Pinopsida > Pinales > Pinaceae > Pinus > Pinus tabuliformis. The sequence continues at coordinate 682,377,280 of CM062811.1, forward strand.
AGTTATTACATCAAGGCAGTTTCGCTGATGGGACAGCCTCCCTATACAATGCGCCCACAATTTAGTTATGTTGTTTAGTAACAAGTTTGGGCTCTCTATATATTTCATCTCTACACAAATCTATGCACATAGACATCTCTTTCTTAGGGCAGCACCACATCAATATACTTGTCACAGTCTCAAAACTCTATCTATGAATATGATCTCAATAGAATGATGCTCAGATCATAACATAGTATCACTAGCATGTCAAAAATATGTTGAAGCAAAAAATACCTTAAATATTAATCAGGAAGGTCATGAAGAAGTTTCAGTGATGTCAAGACTATTGATGTCATAGTGCTAGAAGGTCTCCAAGGAAGTCATAATGAAAGGATACTAATGATGGGAAGCTCAAGCAAAAGAAGCGTCAAGGTGACTATCTCCACTTCACACACCAATTAAGTATCTTTCAATTTTATAATCATATTTGGTTAAATGATTTCATGATTGTCATAATCCTCATAGAAAAGAGAAATCATTGATATCTATGAAAAAGGTCTATGAAGGTCAAGCATTTGTCGAATCCATCAAGATATTCATAGGATTCATATGATATCACTCAAAATTCCTCTCATACCTAAATAGCAGAAGAAGAGACATAAAGAGAGATATATGAAATTCTATCTATACTATTGGAAATTAAAATAAATAAGGTCACTTAGACCCATATAGTAGTAAAGGTATCAAAGAATGAAGGAGTAACTTCATGAAGATCTAGGAAAGATGATAATAAGGTCATCACTATTGATGATAAAATATCAATGAACAAAGAAGGTTCCCTCACCCAGAAATTTGCGGTCTCTATGCTAGATACACAATGACAAGTTGCAGTCTATAGTATTAAAGGATAAAAGAATTCAACCATGTGCAAAAAAGATAAGCAAGGTTGACAAAACTTAGTATAGTTAATATTCAATGCTATCAAAATATTTTGGAAGTTCATATCATTGAAAGATGGAGGAAGATAAAGGAAAGGGCTAAGGAAAGAGGGAGTATCAAATCTCTTCTGTGAGAAAGATAATATATCTCACAAAAGGGTCCTATCATAAGATCCTAAACCTTGTGTTATAAAATATGACAATGATAATAAGATGCATCATGGCATCATGGAAGCCTTAGAAACAAGAGCTCGTAACATCTCCATAAGGATCATGAAGGAAAAAAATCCATGGCGTACAACATGTAGGATATATAGCTCTTGGGAACCTCAGTGGACATTGAAGGAGAGAAAGGAGTCATCTAAGGCTCATCATACATCAAGTCAAAAAGGAAACATCTTCCAGTTAGGGATATACAAGATCCTCAAAATTCTTTGATGGAATCCTCATCATAGGGTTCACTAATATATAGAGGAAGCAAGTGTTTTTAACAAGAACTCCATCGTATGAAATCCTTTAGATGGTGTGATGACATGAAGAATATCAAGGGATTGAAGATATCTTCAATCAAGGAAGTTGTTGGAAGAAGCCTAGATGACCTAAAGGTAAAATGAGGTATGTATGTTTGTATTTAATATTATAATTTCATTTCATATGGTTGCAGGTAACAATGGATCATTACTTTTATCTTTAGAAGCATGATCAAGAGAGAAAGGATCTTCCCCTTTGAAATAGTGCAGGAAGGCATAAATCACACTAGATAAAACCAACATAATATGTCCTCATATGAAGTATGAGGTAGTTTACTAAGAAACTCTAATTAAAAGATCCATGAAATGAAATGTGTGAGGAACGAAGATCGTGAGATATGCAACCATGATGAAGGCACTCAACATCCAAAAGGCCAAGACTATTTGACTAGGAAATCTCACAGAAACATATAAATACTCTGATGAAAGGAGGAAAAAGATGAAGCCCCTTGACAATGGATATATTTGGGAGATGTATCAATAAGTGTGTAGGATCTTGATACCTGCAAGAAGATGTCATGATGACGAGTTATCTAGTAAGGTATGATTTAATTTAATATGATGTTTTGATTTCTTGAATAATATCTAGATGAGTTCATGTAGGGCTACTAAAAAATGACTTGTAAGTACAAGTACAACCAACATTCATGTGATGGATGGAGACTCTTGATAGAAGCATGGAGAGAAAATAGGTAGCCATATGAATGAAGCTCTAGATATATGCTAAGAAGGACACTCTCCACGAAGAAAGGAATGACATGATGACATAAGAAGGAAAGTGATCGATGGTTGTTTCCCTACAAGGAAGAAGCTCAACTAAATTTCATGACATCAAGGAGACAAGTTAATCAAGAAGCTAAAGAACCCACAAACAAGAAGTTGCTGATGTATAAAAGAGTCCCTAGCTAAGAGCGAACCCTGAGAAGTCCCTAGTCAAGAGGGAGTTTGAATTAAGATCACCCTTGATTACAAGGGAGTGAGAATTGTGTTTTCTCCATGTCATGTGTCATGCACTAGACCAGGACTAACAACCATAAGTCTAGATGAATGCCATGAAAGGAAATGTAGACACATGATAGACACAACATTCTTGTCTTCACATAGGAAGAAAGAATGGGGGGATTGGATAATCATCTGGAATCTGATACTCTTTGAGGATGTGTAGGGAATTCAAGACAAGAGTAGGCAAGAGGATCGATATTCTTTGAGGAATGGATACCCAAGATAAGAATATTCCTAGAAGGCCATACTCAGCGAACACCAAGGTGGGTATGTACCTTGAGAGACAATGATAAAGGTGTCTATAAATCATTGGTCTCACCAACACTGTAGCTCATGGTCTTGTGGAGAGATGGAGATGTTAGTTAAGGCCTTGCACTATGACAATGTTGATTGATATGATGCTATACATATGAGATTACCAATCCGATTTTTCTTATGAGAAATTATTCAGATTGATAATAACTAAGTACCATTGCAAATACCTCCCTAGTTAAGAGGGAATGTTGAGGAAAAAGGGTAACTAGGTTCAATATTTGTCAATGTAATTTTGATCTTTCTACCTTCCAAGAAAAAGAATTATTATTTTTATAAATTATATGAATGAGTTTCATGCTCATTCTATAGGCCTAGGAAAGTCAAAGAGTCAAAATCATATTGAAGAGCTCTTCTTGAGAATCTATGTAATAAACATGAGTTAACCTAGTGTCAAGAAGCCCTCCAAGACAAGCACCATCCTTCAAAGAAGAAGCCTGTAAACAAAGAAATGAATAGACATCATGTCAGCCTGCAAAAATATATATTAGTGACTAAAAAATGAAATTTTGGTTCACCTGCATAGGTTGGTTCAAACTAGAGACACAACAACTATATATACCCTGCTAGGGTATCCGCAATAGAAAATAAGAAGTCTCAAAGAAGGCTCTAAAATTCTCAAATAGGTGCAGGTAGAATCTTAGATGGTACAGTATAGAATCTCAGATAGGGGTGAGATGGTAAGGTGCAGTCTTAATGATAGCTACAATGAAGTCATCGCATATCTCTCTACTGTCTCAGCCTAGTCACAGGGTCACAGTAATGGTTTCAGCCTTCATAAGGATCTCGGTGAAGTATAGACACAGTCATCACTATAATCATGACATCAATCATGATCCTAATGCAGATGAAGTTCTTGGTTATAATCCTAGTGAAGATAAGATGCAGAATTCAGTGCATTGGTGAAGACATGTTATGTAAGAGTGCAACCATGATTTCGGTGAAGGCAGAGCTATGATAAGACAAGTCATGATCTCAGTGAATCCAGGAGCAGACCTCATGAAGATCTTAGTGGTATGGTGAATACCATGGAGAAAGTGTAGAAATAAATCTCTCAATAGTGTAGCAATAATGATGATATCAACAGTGACAAGGAATAAGAATGGTGTCTTGGCCTTGGAGTGGAAAAGAGGGTCAAGTGTTAATGCCTCTGTGTTCATCAATTGGAATCTTTATAAGAAGAATTATGTGTGGGTTTTCCTCTCCAAAAGGGAGAGGGTTTGGTCCTTGCAAAATGACAACTTCTTGAGCTCTTATCTCTTTGTGTTCATAGTAGATTGATGAAGTAAAAACACACACTAATAATAAGAAGAAGATCAAGCTAAGACAAATTGTAACAAACACTTCACAAATTCTTATCAACTATAGAAGAATCTTACTAATGCTAACTACCCTAGATTATTCAACAAGGTGGGTAGAGAAAAGCGATACACTGGTGGGGTTTTGTGGTATGAAAGAAGAACATCAATTCCAATCGCATTTGTTGGTGAGCGTTGGTGAGGGAGCTATAGGCTATGAGATTATAATAGATTATTTTAAGAACAATGTTATTGGCTATTATGCATGTGTTACTATTGCAAACCCTTTACATGAAAATATTCCTCATTTGGTTGTGGTTGTTTATCCAACATGAAATAGGTTCAATGCAAGTTTTTTTTATCAGCAATGGGAAAAGGTAGAATCTATGTGGAAGAAACAACTAGAAAACAATTTGGGACCTATTGTTGGTCATTCCTTGAATGGGGATATCAGAAGAAGACAACTTATATTGAAGGATTATTCTTCAACATCAGGTCTTCGATATCAAATTCCTTGGGAAGGGTTGAGGCTAACTAGGGTGTACAATGGTTGCAATGTAATAGAATTGCATGACCAAGATTACATACCCAATGACAAAAAGCTAGTGAATCCTTTGTTTACTAGTCAATGAGAATTGGTTTTAGGAAATGAGTACAAAATTTTTGGTCATGTCAGAATGGTTTATCACACTTTTAAAGTGGATGATCAAAAGATTAAGGATGAAGATATAAAGAGGATGGATCAACAAAATTAGGGTTTCACACAACACATTTCTTCAAGGCATGTTTAGAGGTGTTTGAAAGAGTTGAGAAGTACACCAAGTGAAAAGTTAGAGAGCACACTAGCTACAAAGACTTATTTACTATGTTCTTTTATTTACTGTTATTACTGCATAAGCATTAATAATAATTGAAGATTAACTAGTGCTCTAAAAATATTTAAAAGTGATAATTGATAAGGAATATTGATTCACTCCCACACTCGATATTTCCAACAATTTGTATGAGAGCTTGGTTCCTTCAATAATAGTCTAACAACTGGAAGGAGATCACGAAGTATACTAAGAATAGAGTTCCTTTGTTCAATGGAAATAAATATGCACCTTGGAGTGGAAGAATGCAAGTTCATTTGCTAGCACAAGGATAGAAAATATAGGAAATCATTGACAAAGGCTTCACACTGACCTAGGATGAACAAGGTAAGAAAAATATGGTATATGATGAAAAGGTCAAAGATCTTGTTATCAATGGGCTTATTGAATCTGTTTATCTTAAGATATTGAGTTGAGAAATTGCTAAAGAGGTATGGGGCAAGCTTGAAAATATATATGCAGGTGACTCAAAGGTGAAAGAAGAAAAGCTTCAAATTTTCAGGGAAAAATTTGAGAAACTCAAAATGAGGGCAGATGAAAATATTACTATATACTTTCAATGTGTTGATGAAACAAAAAATGTATTGGAATGTTTGGGAGAACTTTTTGAAACAAAAATTGTTGTCTGAAAGACCCTGAGAACCTTTCCAACAAGATTTAACCCTAAGGTATATGTCTTAGAATATAGATCGAATCTCACCAATCTCAGCATAGATGAATTGCATGGACTCCTTACAACATATGAAATGAGGATTGAAGAATAGGATGACACATCTCACTTATAAAAAAAAATTGCCTCATCCAAGAAGAATAGTAAGGACAAGCTAACTCTGAAAGAAAAAACTTGCAATAGTAAGGATGAAAAAAAGGAAGAAGAGGAAGAACTCTTAGATAAATAATTCACCTACTTGACATGGAAAATGAGAATGGGTATGGGAAAATTAAAAGGTAAACTTCCATTAATATGTTTTGACTATGGTGAGGTTGGGAATTTTGCAGCCAAATGTCCTCGCAAAAATGAGGCTGTTACGAATGGAAAGAAAAGTCCTAGGAAATTCAACAACCAAGGCAAGAAGAAATGGTTCAAGAAAATTTTCTTCACCAAAGAAGATAGTTCCTCATCCGAAGAAGACAATGAAAATGAAGAATAATTTAATAGAAGAGTGTTTTTTACGGCCAAGAACAATAAGCAATAGGCACTTGGTGAAGATGGAGACAAAGGAGAAGAAATGACTGCGGTTGAATTTCAAAATGAAGTGAACAGGGTTATCAAAGAGATCAAAGTTGAGAAGAAGCATGTCAACACTCTTGAAGATGAATTGAAGATAGAAAGTGAATAGGTCCTCAATCTTAAAATCAAGGTTGAAGAATACAAATGAATTGAAGAATCACGGAGGAAAGAAAAATTTGAAAAAGAGTCAAGTCCTTCTATGACAACTAAAGGAGATAGATATGCAAAAAGGGTAGATCCCCTAGCTAGATCAAGAGATCAAGATTCATAAGAAGAATGTTGGAAGACAATTCCTCGAAGAATATTTCCTCCCAAGTTCCAACCTATCTTTTATGGTCATTGTTATTCATGTGGAATGTCTAGACATAGAGCTAGAGAATGTCGCATGTATGTTTGGAATGAATATAATTCCAGGAGATCCTTCAGAAATGGATATTCCAGAACCCAACATAATATTGAAAAACTTGATCATTTGAGAGATGATGTTGAATGTTACAAATGTAACAATTTTGGACATATCTCTAGGGATTGTGAAGTTCCAGACAGATACAACTATTATCCACAAATCCCTAGAAGCAAATTTGCATGATCATGAGATAAGCAACAAATGGAATCTTCTATAAATAACACCAAATGTTACAAATGTCATAACTATGGACATATAGCTCATAACTCTAGGTACAATATGGAATCAACCATGAATGAAAATCTTCAAGATGAGAATAAGAAGATTTGGAAAGGAAAATAGGTACAGGATGAACAAGTACAAGATGAGCAAGAAAAGCAAGAAGGCAATAAGGTCCCAACAATTATGCCTTCATGATTCCTAACAGATTGTGAGGAATCAATAGCTGGTTCGGTTAATGACTTGAGTCAACAAGATCCATTAGGTGACTCAATATTTTAAGCAATCTAGCTTGTTGACTCCTTAATGTTTGTAGAGGAGTCTATGCAGCAGTATATGGCACAAATCTACGATTAAAAGGAAGGTCATTTGTGTTAGGTCCCTATAATACTAGTGATTACCCCATTAATATTGTAGTTGTATCCCTTATTAAGATTGTTGTGCCCCTATTGTCCCCATATTGTTATTATTGTACCCCATAGAATCCCTCTATTGTTATTTTTGTGCCTTTATATTATTATTGTTAGGTCGGTTGGGTTAAAGGAGATTGTCCCCTCGAAAAGGCTAAATTCTAAGGCGTTGATCTATCTTTTCTAGCTTTTTGTGAGCTGGTTTCATAACATTTGGTATTGGAGCTCGATATTGCCTCTGATGTATCTCTGTAATTTCAGAACTGGATGATCCGAAATTAAAGAGATACATCAGAGGCAATATCGAGATACATCAAAGGCAAGATTCCAGTACATCTAATACATTTAGCTGGAAAAATGATTTGTTATGGTACAAAGATCGCTTATACCTCTGTAAGAATTCCCAGCTCAAGCAAAAGATTCTTAGGGAATTGCACACTTCTCCCTTAGGAGGGCACTCAGGATTTTTAAAAACTTACCATAGGGTTAAGAAAGAATTTTTTTGGGATGGCCTTAAATCGGATATTCAAAAGTTTGTGGTGTAATTTTTGGTTTGCCAACAAAATAAAGTTGAAACAATTAAGACCCCGGGTCTATTACAACCTTTATCCATTCCAAACCAACGTTGGGAGGAGGTTTCAATGGATATTATCACAGGTTTACCCAAGTCTAAGGGAAAGAGTGTCATCATGGTGGCAGTTGACAGACTTACCAAGTATGCACACTTTTGTGCATTATCACATCCATTTAAAGCTAGTACAGTTTCTACTGCATTTATGGAAACAATTCAAAAGCTACTTGGAAACCCAAAGATTATTGTAAGTGATAGGGATCCCATTTTGACTGGAATTTTTTGGACAAAATTATTTTCTTGTCTCAGTACTCAGTTAGCTCATAACTCATCTTATCATCCTCAATCTGATGGGAAAACTGAGATAGTAAACAAATGTTTGGAAGGATATCTTCGTTGCTTTGTATCTGATAAACAAACACAATGGGTCAAATGGTCGCCTCTAGCTGAATGGTGGTATAAAAATTCCTTCCAAACAGCAACAAAAATGACCCCATTTATGGCACTTTATGGATATCAACCACCATCCATCACATCATATTTAAGAGAAAATTCTAAGTTTCAAGTAGTGGAACATCACATCGAGCATCAACAACAAGTCATCCAACTCTTAAAGGATAACCTCGTGTTGGCACAGAATAGAATGAAACAATAGGCAGATCAACATTGCAGCGAAAGAAGTTTTGATGTAGGTGATTGGGTATTCCTACGGCTATAACCATATAAACAAATGTCCCTCAAGCAAGCTAAGAAGGATAATAAATTATCACCAAAGTATTATGGTCTATACAAGGTGTTGCAAAAGATTGGTACAATGGAATACAAATTGGAGCTTCTTGTAGCTTCTCAAGTGCACCTAGTTTTCCATGTTTCATGTTTAAAGAAGGTTATAGGTGGCAAGCTCCCAGTTCAAACAATATTGCCAGAACTTGACGAGGAAGGAAAAATTATATTGGAACCGGAAGCGGTCACAGAAACAAGAACTCAACAGCTAGGAAATCGATCAATTTCGGATTATCTCATCAAGTGGAAGAACTTATCCACTGAAGATTCCACATGGGAGGATGGGAATTTTATGCAGAAGCATCCAAAACTACTCAAGCATTGAGGACAACACTTTCTGAAGGAGAGGGGCACGTTAGGTCCCTATAATACTAGTGATTACCCCATTACTATTGTATTTGTATCCCTTATTAATATTTTTGTGCCCCTATTGTTCCCATATTATTATTACTATGCCCCATAGAATCCCTCTATTGTTATTTTTGTGCCTTTATATTATTATTGTTAGGGCGGCTGGGTTATATTGTGACTCCTTGGACTCTTATATATAGAAAGGAGGTTTTTTCATTTGAATCATGAAAGAATCATTCATTTGTGTAATGTAAAGGAGGCTACCCGCTCGAAGACGCTGAATTCTAAGGCATTGATCTATCTTTTCTATCTTTTTGTGAGCCGGTTTCATAGCAGTTTGAACAAGATGGCAGTTTCATTACAGGTTTATGGGGAGAAAAATAGTTGAAGGATTACAGGTTACCAGGTAAAAGGAAAGATTAGTCTACAAAGGACATGCACAGGTTGAAGGAATCAATTTTGAAGAAACATTTTCTCCCATTTCCATAATGGAAGCTATCGGGATGTTTCTTTCTTATGCTTTCTCGAGAAAAATCAAGGTCTACCAAATGGATGTTAAGTCAGCTTTTCTAAATGGTGAATTGGGGGAAGAAGTTTACATTGAAAAACCTGAAGGTGTTCTGCTCTTTGACAAAGAAGACTACATATGCAGATTAAAGAAGGCTTTATATGGTATCAAGAAAGATCCTAGGGCTTGGTATGCTCATCTTGACGGATATCTACATCAATAGGGATTCAACAAAGGAAGTGCTGACAACAATCTTTATGTGAAAGTGGATCGAGATAACCTAACAATTATCGAATTATATGCAGACGATATAATCTTTGGAAGCAGTGATGACAGATTAAGTAAAGACTTTCATATTTCTCAATAGGATAAAGTAATATTCATATATCAAACCAAGTACATAAAAGAAATGCTTAAGACATTCCATATGGAAGATTGCAAGCTAGTCCTTACACCCATGATAACAAGTTGTAAGTTAAGCTTAGAAGATTCATCAAAGGATGTGGATCAAAGGTTGCATAGATCCATGATTGGTAGTCTCATATATGTGACAATGTCCCAACTTGATGTGATGCAAGAAGTTTGACAAGTAGCAAGATTCCAAGTAGCACCAAAAGAATCTCATATTATTGTCATTAAAATAATTCTTCGATATCTTAAGAGCACAACAAAATATGGTATATGGGATCCCAAAGAAAATGATCTGGTTATCCAAGCTTATACAGATGAATATTGGGCAGGAAGTGTTGATGATCATAAGAGTACCAGTGGAGTAGCATTCTACCTAGGTGGTTGCCTTGTCTCATGGTTAAGTAAAAAGTAATCTTTAATATTGTTATCCACAGTGGAAGTAGAATACATCATGACAATAGCTTGTTGTACTAAACTTCTCTGGATGAAGCAAACCTTGCAATATATTCAAGTTAATCTTGATGAGCCTATTCCCATATTTTGTGATAGCACCAGTGCCATCAGTATCTCCAAAAACCTTGTGATGCATTCCAAAACAAGGCACATTCTGGTCAAATATCATTTCGTTAGAGAGTAGGCCACTGAAACGAATATCAAGCTTGAACATATTGGCACAAAGGAACAAATTTCTGACTGATTTACCAAACCATTACCTCGTGAAGAATTTGAGTATCTTCGCCAAAAGCTTGGGATTCTCCCAAGTTCTTGTTAGAATATTCCTCTTATCCAACTAAGTAGAAATTGGGAGAAGAGGTGTATATAGGTCTGTAGGATGACAGTTTGTCAGGGAGAGTTACCCTTTTCCATTGATGACAAAGGGGGAGAGAAGGCAATAGGAATAAGTGTCATGATCACAAGAGGAGTACTTATGTTTCCATCAATTCCAAAGGGGGATATTATTGATCAATGGTTGTCATTGATGTCAACCCAAGCAGCACCAGGGGCTACTCTGATCTTACTTGGGAATTTTGACTTGAAAACTTACTCTATTCTCATTCAAGAATATTCTAGATGGATTCTACATGTTGAGATGTTTCCATTTATATATGGCATGCCAAGTAACTCTTCACGGTTTGAGATATATTCATGTTTGAAGTTAGTAACCCCAGTTAGTGGGCTAAAACCCTATGGGGTTGTGGCGTGGCACTCGTAATTGATTGTGATCATCGAGTAGTCAATAATTGATAATAATAATAATAAAAACTCGTAAAATCACGCCATCATTTACTTGTTGAGGACCCTTTCAAATAAGGACATTCATATAAATAATGAACCTCATATCCTCCTCTAGTAGGGGTTTTGTGGCTTCAAACAGGTCATTGTAGAATTTTCACTATAAATTTGTTTTTGCGAAGCTTCAAAAGCTAAAATTTAAACCCATTTTATGTGGAATTTTGATGAAACTCGTGACCCAATTTCAGATCTTGGTTTGCTATATTTTAGGATATATGATCTAGGGAAGTTAGGGTTTTTGTAGGCTCCTGAATTCCATGTCAAACAGGTGATGTTGGGAAAATCGTCATAACATTCTCTCTGAGAATTGGATTCAAATTTCATAAATAGTCTTAGAAAGAGGAAGGATGATAGATTTTTGAGTAGCGTTTTCAGGGCTGAAGGTTTCAACAATGACATGTGGCACTTCGTATAAGTTCGCTCTACTAAATGAGTCTATAATCAGGTCATCACAGAAGATTGGGCATAAATCTTTCTTTAAGAATCCAATCTTGATCAAACCTATGTGGTTGAAAAGATGGCTCATAGGGCTACCACAGGAAGAAATTTCTGGCCCTAGAGATGTGAAATTATATACATAGAATAGATTTAATATCGAGCTCCTAGAAGGCAAGAAATAACACGCATTCAAGGATCACTGCAGTAAGGACCACACATCAATAGTCAAGGGTAAGTCCGCTATAGAAAGGTATGTATGATTAGTGTTTACGTTTTAAATATAAGTATCATCTTTGACATATTTGTTTTCAAGACAACATAATTATATACAGGGTCTCAGTTATACCTCTATGTCTCTATATGTCAGTTAGTTTTGGTACCACATTTCAGATGTCCTATTCTTGATACTACACATTTGATGCTACACCAATTCTACTAAATCTATATGATGTTGTAAGTTCACGTTACTTCTCTTTTCATAGTTAATAGAATGGTCTCTGTTGTTGTACTTAGAACTTGGTCCATCAAAAGTCTAGGGTCTGTCATAAGTTTTTATTGTATATATCTTTAGGTGAGTTTTTGATATAGCCTTGCATAGACTCTAGGCCTGTGTCAAGAGTGGGAATGTTTTCCTACTGCTGCAAAAAGTAAACAACAAAAGTGACAAGCACACTTCTGGTACATATTGTAATTGTAATTTTTATTTATTCATTATTATGCGCTTACATATGTTTTGCAGGCGAAGGTAAGTTGAAGGCTATTTTGTTTTGTTTTGGAATTGGTTTTGTCGGGAAAATTTTGCATGCAGGTAGAATAAGATTCAAGTACAAATTCAAGCAAGAATTCAAGAGAAGAAGTATCAAATCAAAGGAAGCATTGCAGTGAGACATCCTTTGAAGACATGACATGCATCTATATATTGTGAAGAAGTGTCAAGGCTAAGAGTTGTCATTGTAAAGTTGTAAAAGAGTCATTTGTAAAAGTTTCATTATTGGAAGAATCATTATTGTAAAAGACTGAGTCTACCTAGAGTTGAAAATGCATTATTGAGAGGTATACAAGTCTTTGTTGGGATGATGTCATGGTAGGGTTGCAGGTCATAGTGTGATCGGGTGTTCAGTCAAAATCATTGTAAATCATATTGTATCATGGATCGTTGTCCCTGGTAAGGGAATCCAAACTTGTCTCATTTCAATCATTATAGGGTGGCAAGGAGGTGCTAGGCTAGTGCATGAATTCACCTATAGGCTCGAGCCTATGAACACTTCAGGGTAGTAGGTTGGTCTAGGATGTTGGGGTGTCCATTCAGTTGACTACTAAAGAAACCAGGGTGTTGGGACATCCTTCCAATGGGAGCTAGAGAAGAATGCTTTTCTAGACTTCTAGGAAGATTTTGCTTTCATTTGGAGTTGGGGCTGAATATTAAATAATTTATTAGAAAATAATTCCGTGGTTTTTGACCTGGAAGGGGTTTTCCACCAAAAATTCTTGTGTCTATTGTGTTATTTTATTTACTGTTATTACTACATAAACATTAATAATATTTGAATATTAACTAATTCTTTGAAAAGATTTAAAAGTGATAATTTCTAAGGAATACTGATTCACCCCCCCTCTCAGTATTTCCAACAAACTGAGTCCTCAATCATATTTCGGGCATCTCCTTTCAGTGCTTTCATTAAACAACATTAACATTAATTACTGTCCGTAGATGTTTTTGGACATGTGATGGTAGTTTGTTTTTAAATTGTTTGCAACTTTATTGAGATATGTGCTTCTACTATATTGGAAGGGTGATGGAATTTTGCTTTCTTATTTTTTCATACATTGATATATATGTGTTTGATATGCCTTGCAATGTGCACGTCTGATCCAAGGGGTATTTTAAGGTGAATGGTATATGATTTTCTGCAACTTTTGGATTGACAAGAATTTGATAGGGTGAATGGTATGCAAATTTTAATTGATTTTATTTTTCCAAAGAAAGAATGCATAAGTTTTTATTTCATGGTTTGGAAAAGGAAAATACATAGAAAAGTTCTTATAGCATGCCATATTGCCTCCAAAAAAGAAACGTAGGCCACCTAGTGGCCACTTTTCACAAAGATTGAATATTACATTAAAAAGTAGATAGTACACTCATATATATGAGCAATGGGAACTACTTCCTTGTCATTCTTCTATGTATTACTATAAAATTGGCCCACATGCTTTCTCTGATCTCTCTCTAGATTTCCCCTTCAGAAATTTATACTTGTAACGAAATGAAAAATCCAGACATGACATTGAGAATTAGATATAACTAGAAAATGTTTGAAAAGCACTTCAATGAAGTGGTAGTCTAAAATTTGGGAAGGCTACCCTAGAGAATTACCAGGAAGCCTGTTAAAATTGGAAACTAGGGCAAAACTCCATGTGGGTCATATTATTAATAGAAGTTGATATTTTTCTTTGATCCCTCTCATCGAGAGGTGTAGGATTGATCTAAAGATTATCCAATTCCAATAAGTATTCATGGAGATATGAATTTATTTGTGTTATGGGACAATTCGTCAAGGTCGGCCAGCAACTAAATAAACCCCACTTGTGCTCAACGTTTTAGTATAAATAGAGGTGGCCTTCAAGTCATTTTCAACACACTTGGGATCTCTTCCTCTATACTTGTCTTTGGGTTTTAGTAGGAGGAGAGATCTTAAGGGATAACACAACCCTAATCTAGAGGGAAGAAGTTGGAACTGCCGGAACTACCGGGAACTTTTGGAACTGCCAGGACTGCCAGGAATTACCAGGAACTACCAGGAATTGCCGAGAACTACCGAGAACACTCGAGAATAGCTAGAACTGTTGAAAATAAGAATAGGTAGAATTGTTGGGTCTATCGAGAACTGTCGAAACTATCGGGAACTACTGGAACTGCCAAGAATCACCAAAACTATTGGAATTGCTGGGAATTGCCAGAACTGCTGAGAACAACCAGAAAAGCTGAAACTATTGGAACTATCGGAACTATAGAGAACTTTCAAGAACAACTAAAATTGTTGGAACTGCCAAGAACTATCGGAGCATCTATCTCTGAAGGAGAGTAGCATGCAAGGGATTTCTAACTAACATTGGGACAATTGTATGGTACTTAGTAGCAAATACACCAAGCATGCAATGTTACAGCTAGCATGCAAGGGACAGCTAGCATGCAACAACAAGCATGCTCAGGAAAACAAGAATGTTAAGGACAACAAGCATGCTAAGGAAAACAAGAATGTTAAGGACAACAAGCATGCTAGGGACAACAAGCAAGCAAGGGAAAAAAAGCAAGCAAGGGACAACAAGCAAGCAAGGTGCAGCCAGAGCATAGGTCAGTATAGAAACATTGTGTAGCAATGGCACATAATGCAGTATAGTGATGGGTACAACCATGATCAATGAGGCCTGATGAGATGCAACATAGTGATGATGGGTGCAACATGGTGCAGCACAGTGAGGTGCAGCATGATCATGAAATGCAACACAACGATAGGTGAAGGAGTCACTTTGGAGAATCAGTTGAAGCAGCATGTATTCAACTAATCTCATGTATCATCTTCTTAGAGATGATCTATGCTCTTATCTAGATAAGTCAAAGTGTTGACTTCTGTTGTAAACATACTATCTCTCTCTCTGCTAAACTATCGAAGAACATATAAGAAGAATTGATCAAGGGTTTCCCGATATTAGGGTTGGTCCCTAGCTAGCACCACATCTTGTGTCCTCTTGTCTTGGCTTGTCTTCTGTGAATTGTGTTTATGTTCTATCTATAGTTTACTTTAATGCTGATGTGATTGCTAATCTAGAAAAGATATTGAGCTAACTGTGAAAATTGAAATAAATTGCTCTAAGCATAGAACATACCTAAAATTAACATGGTATCAGAGTTGAGGTGAAGACAAAGCCCAAGCAAGAGTGAAAGAGCAATCACCGAAGACAGTTGGGAAAGGACAAAACGATCAATGGGTTCCTCATCCCTCTTCAAATTCACTGAGGGTGAAGTGCGAGCAGAGAATATTATCAGAGTGACGCAAAAAAAGTCTCTAATGGCCTACCTAAAGATCACTTCTATGGGAAGTTCAGATCTAAGGATGGAAGGAAAGGCAATTCGGCCATTATATGAAGGAGTGTCCGATGGGAAGGGACATATCACTTTGTTATGATAACAACCATTCCAAGGACATCTTCAATGATCATAGGAATGATAGGTAATGTAGGTCATCAAGGATACGACCCACTCCTCAATGAAAGCAAGGAACCCCAGGTATGAATAATCAAATGTTGATTCTGATAAGATAAAGAAATGTTATCTTGTATTGGCCCTTTCTTCATCGGATAGTAGGGTGCACTCTCTAATTTGGTAGAGATGGAAAAAATCATGGGATTATACTTGGAGCCAATGCCACCTATCGTGGAAAGGGTGTAGAGAATGTTACCCCTCAATTGAATGAGGGTAACTCGATTCATTTATAGATTCTCTTTTATGTACCTAATCGCAAGAAGAACCTGGTGTCCATTTCGACAATGGAAGTCGAAGGTTATAGGGTTGCACTCATTAATGGAAGGCTACGTGTTTGAAAATAGAATTTTCAAAGATGCTTTTGAGTTAAGGGTCGAATCAAGTTATAGGAAGTCCACTAGGGACCATGTCCATTGACACATAGCACTAGAGGTCTGTGAGTCAGATGGTGACAAGGATGCCTAAATTCAAAAAGAGCATGAAAGTACATGTCTGAGATGTACCGAAGGAAAATCTTACAAGGGGACCATTCCCCTCATATAGTAAGTCCATAGGTTTGGAACAACCTGAGGGGTTTGAGATTCATGATCAGGAATCTTACATATGCAGGTGGAAGAAAGCCCTCTATGGCTTGAAGAAAAATTCCTTGGGCGTAGTATGAGAGGACTGATAGTTGTCAGATGAAGCTAAGATTCAATAAGAGTGAAGCTGATCCAAACAATTGTTTGAAGGTTGTAGATGATAGACCTCTCATAGTAGCACCTTCTAAGGATGGCCTATTTCAAACAAGTGCAGACCCTCTCACTTGCAAAAGTAAGAGGGATTTGGATTCCAGATGTGGAATGGTAAAGTGCAAGCTCGTGACTACCTCAAGAATCTTAACTTTCAGAAGTTATATGGTGATGATGCCGGACCAAATTTGGGAAATGCCTCTGAGTTCCATAAACTCATTTGCATTGATGTTCTTGGTGAACTCATGTCTGGACATATGTTTTGTAGTTAGCATGGTGAGCTCATATTTGGTTGAGCCTCACTATATTGGTGCCAAGAATCTTCCGAGATATCTTTGGGGCATAATCTCTCATGGATTGAGATAAACTGCCAGAAATATGAAACTGCATGATTATTTGAACGTTGACTAGGCAGACAATGTGTAGGATCACTAGAGCACTTCTCAGTGTTAGTTCTCTTTGGATTATGCTTCGATATCATGGGTGAACAAGAAGCAGAAGTCAGTTGCTATAAGCACTGCCGAGACCAAATACATAGCTACGAGTATGATCTCGTGTGAAGCTACATGGTTACAGAAGCTCTTAAGTGAGTTTGTACACATGATGAATACCATTGTTATTCTCTGTGAAAACTAGAGGGGGGATTCAATTATTGAGGAATCTCATATTTGAATATTGCTCCAGCAGATAGAAAATAGATACTGCCTTATCTGGGATATGGTAAGTCAATGAGCGAGGAGGCTCCATCACATTGAGACTGATGTACAGGTCATAAACATTTTGTCAAAACCTCGGGAAAGGTCAAACCTGTGACTTTTTCGAATGACTTAGAGTCATTGAGAGACCTTCTTATAAGGGTCTTGCACGTTGCATGCATTGAGCTTTGGGAGCTATGGGGGCTTGCGGTACTTACTGGAGCAACATATGACCACAGGGTGACTCACCCTCCCCTGGTGGTGCGTTATGTATAGGATGATAGGTTCAAATTTCCCCTATGGTACCTCGTGGGGACTGTGGAACATGATGCTTAGTTCCCCTATGGGCCGGGATGATTAGTTCTCCCGTGGCGACTGTGGAACAGGATGATTAGTTCTCCTATGGGTCGGGATGATTAGTTCTCATGTGAAGACTGTGGAACAGGATGATTAATTCTCCTGTGGGCTAGGATGATTAGTTCTCTTGTGGGCCAGGATGATTAGTTCTCTTGTGGGCTGGGATGATTAACTTTGTCGTGACAACTGTGGAATAGGATGATTATTTCTTTTGTGGGTCAGGATGATTAGCTGTCTCATGGCAACTGTGAAACAGGATGATTAGTTCTCCTGTGGTCCATGATGATTAGTTCTCTTGTGGCGACTGTGGAACATGATGATTAGTTCGCCTCTGGGCCAGGATGATTAGTACTCCTGTCGCAACTGTGGAACAGGATGATTAGTTCTCTTGTGGGCCGGGATGATTAGTTCTCCTATAGGCCGCAATAATTAGTTCTCCCATGGAAACTGTGAAATAGGATGATTAGTTATCTTGTGGGTTTGGATGATTAGTTCTCCCGTGGCAACCGAGGAAAAGGATGATTAGTTCTCTTGTGGGCCGAGATGATTAGTTCTCCCGTGGAAACTGTGAAACAAGATGATTAGCTCTCCTGTGGGCCAGGATGATTAGTTCTCTCATTGTGACTATGGGGCAGGATGATTCATTCTCCTGTGCACAGGATGATTAGTTCTCCTGTCGAGGCATCCTACCCATGCAGTCTAGGACTCATGGGAAGTACCTCTCATCTGATCAATGAGCAGGGAAATGGGGTTAGGGACCATAGTAGTACTATCGATGGACACATTGTTGTATCTACCGTACTCCCTATGCTAGGATGACCTCCATTTATCTGGGATCAACGAGACTGATCTGGGATCAATATGAGTGGTTTGAGACACTCTCTTGTGATATTGATCTGGGATAAATAAAACTGACTTCGGGTCAGTAAGAGTGATGTGACACACTCTCTTTAGATGAAACTAACTTCGGGTCAGTAGAGAATGGTATGAGACATTCTCGATCAATTCTTCTTCTTCATGGTTTAGCATAGCAGAGCATAGCATAGCAAAGTAGAGCATAGTAAAGCAGAGCTCAGCAGTGCAGGGCACTGATGGAAGAGATAATACAGTTGGACATATGGATCATTGGATGGAGTTCTCCCTAGTTGAGAGGGAGTGTTAAAATTAGCAACTAGGAAAAACTCCATGTGGGTCATCATATTAATGGAAGCTAATATTTTTCTTGGATCCCTCTCATCGAGAGATGTAGGATTGATCTAAAGATCATCTGATTCCGATAAGTATTCATGGAGATATGAATTTATTTGTGTTATGGTACAATTCGTCAAGGTCAGCCAGCAACCAAATAAACCCCACTTGTGCTCAACGTTTTAGTATAAATAGAGGTGGCCTTCAAGTCATTTTCAACACACTTGGGATCTCTTCCTATCTACTTCTCATTGCGTTTTAGTAGATGGAGATTGTAAGGGATAATGATGTCCTAATCTAGAGGGTAGAAGCCAACACTACTGGGAACTGCCGGAATTGCCGGAACTAGTGGGAACTGAAAGAACTGTCGGGACTGCCATGAACTGTCGAAACTACCAGGAACTACCATGAAGAGTCGGAACTACCGAAACTGTTGGGAACTGCTAGAACTGCAGGGTCTACTGGGAATTGCCGGAACTTCTGGAATTGCTTAGAACTTCTGGAACTGCCGGGAAGAACCAGAAGAGCCAAAACTATTAGAGCTGTTGAGAACTGTCGGGAACAGTTGGAACTCTTCGAACTGTCGGGAACTATCGAAGCATCTACCTCTGAAGGAGAGCAGCATGCAAGGTACAACTAACTAACATTGGGATAGTTGTATGGTATTTAGCAGCAAATACACCAAGCATGCAATGTTACATCTAGCATGCAAGGGACAGCTAGCATGAAACAACAAGCATGCTAAGGACAACAAGCATGCTAAGGATAACAAGCATGCTATGGACAACAAGCAAGCAAGGGGCAACAAGCAAGCAAGGTGCAGCTAGAGCATAGGTCAGTATGGAAACATGGTGTAGCAATGGCACATAATGCAATACAGTGATGGGTATAGTCACGATTAATGAAGCATGATGAGATACAACATAGTGATGATGGGTGCAGCATGGTGCATCGTAGTGAGGTGCAGCATGATAACGAAATGCAACACAATGATAGGTGAAGGAGTCACCTTGGAGAATCAGTTGAAGCAGCATGTCTTCAACTAGTCTCATGTATCATCTTCTTAGAGATGATCTATGCTCTTATCTAGATAATTCAAGGTGTTGACTTCTGTTGTAAACATACTATCTCTCACTCTCTGCTGTATTATTGAAGAACATATAAGAAGAATTGATCAAGGGTTTCCCCACATTGGGGTTTGTCCCTGGCTAGCACCACATCTAGACTTTTGTCCTCTTGTCTTGGCTTGTCTTCTGTGATTTATGTTTATGTTCTATCTCTAGTTTAATCTAATGCTGATGTTATTGCTAATTTGGGAAAGATATTGAGCTAACTATGAAAATTGAAATAAATTTCTCTAAGCATAGAAAATACCTAAAATTAACAAAGCCACTAAGTAACAAACATAATGGAGCATACACCATTCAGGAGAATTTCCTTTAAACAACTAGATAGAGTTCTACTCCAATTTTTCCAACCAAGTAACTTACACTTCGAAGTAATTTTGTAAGGATTTCACCCACATCAAGATTATTCTCTCTTTTTTTATTGTGCTTCATCATCTACACTATTTGGTTTGGAGAATTGAACCATTAATCATTATCATTATGTAAACAACATCCTTTTAATATAAGAGATCACCCAAGTATGTATTGGTGCATAAATAAATTTATATTTTCATGCAATTCCTTCTAGAGGACCTTCCACCACAATTAGATAGGGAGATGATTCTCCAGTAGAATGGTCAACTACAAGCATATGAAGTCAATGTTGATTTTTCTCTAATTCAATTGACTGTATATGCTTTGCCTTCAATGAAGACTTAAAAAACAAATTTCTTGGGATTATTCTTGTCACCTAATAATATATGCTTCTTTTTGTTTGTTTTCTTTTTTTCCTTTGAAGATAGCCCAAATTTATGAGCTCTATGGTCCTTGTGAGATTTCTATTTATTTTATGTAATCTTTGGATTTTTCTATGAAAGGAATTATAATTCCTTGTTAAGTTAGAGATTCTTCCAATATTTTGAGGGCTCACCATGAAACTTCTATGGTAATTATGATGTCTAAAGTTGCAAAAACTGTCTCTGGGCTTGTTAGACCATCTAGATTTTAGAAAATTGGATCTGAATAGAAATGGAATCACTGCAAATTCCAAATGTAGAAATCTTAGTGAAAGAATAGAAAAGAAATCCAAGCTAATTATTTCAAGGTAAAATCTTTCATTTCACAGTTTAGCCATGTTTCCTTCAGAACATCAGATGAGCAAGTCTAAAAAATCATGATCCACCCATTGTCTTGGCGAAAGTTGATGCTAATGAAGAAAAAAATAAAGATTTGGCTAGTGAATATGATGATGTCAATGGATTTCTGACTCTGAAGATCATTCAGAAGGGAGGGTCAAGTGTTCAAGACTATAGAGGTCATCGTGAACCAGAAGGTATTGTGAAGTACTTGAAACACTAGGTTGGTCCTACATCTATGGAAATCGGATCTTCAGAAGTAGCCACTAGCCTTATTGGTGACAAGAAATTATTTATAGTTGGATTCTTCTCAAACTTCTAGGGCAAGGAATATAAGAATTTCAATACTGTTACAGAGACATTATGTTCAGATTATGATTTTGGTCATAAATCCGATGTCAAAATCCTTCGTTTGAAGGATTCTACAATAAACCTACCATTTTTTTGGTCGTTTAAGCCTTTTGATGAGTGATATTATGACTCTTATGATTTCAATGTTGATTCATTAGATAATTTTTCCAAAGAAGCTAGTATGCCCCTTATAGTCATTTTGACTAAGGACCCTGATAGTCATCGTCACGTAATCAAATTCTTCAACATCCCAGATTCCAAAGCCTTGTTTTTTTCATTTAATTTTACTGTAGACAGTGCAGAGGAATTCAAAGCTACATATCAAGAGTTAGAAAAATCTCATAGAGGAAAAAGATTGAAATTTCTCCTTGCTGGTCTTGAGGCTACTCAAGGTGCTCTATAGGTGTCAAAATGCACACAGTCAATATTACTTGTTCATTTCCTTTACAAGTTTCTCTCTAATCTCACTGGAACTAAAAGAATTCTTAGTTTACAATAAGAAAGACACATTCACTATTTCCCTCATTCCAATTACATAAGTTTCACTAGTAAGAATTTTCGTGAACTTTGTAGACTTGTGGGAACTTTTGCAGTTTTTGTTGCATGATATTTTTATTTTGTTAATATGAGTCTGTATTGTCTTTTCTGGTATTCTCATGTAGGATCATATTGGGAACTAAGTTTATGCATATCTCAACATGTTGGATTTGGTTGGTTTTGTTATATTTGTTTTCAAACCATCCTCTGATGCACTTGGTGTGTTAGAGCTTCTTTTCATA
This sequence comes from Pinus tabuliformis, assembly GCA_031772625.1. Lineage (NCBI taxonomy): Eukaryota > Viridiplantae > Streptophyta > Pinopsida > Pinales > Pinaceae > Pinus > Pinus tabuliformis. Next base: position 682,399,439 of record CM062811.1, read on the forward strand.
ATGTGAGAACATTCATATTTGTTACGAGTTCGTAAGATTATGGTTCATGTCATTCATTCTATTTTCATAAGGGAAATTGATGTGCTCTTACAACCCAGGGTAGAATATATGTGCCCTGTGCATGTATCATGCTAATAAGGCAAAATGAAAAAAAGTTTGACCTCTGGGATCTATTTCTGGCAAATTTTAGCCTAGTTGGTTAGCTAGTGTCTAGTGTTGTGGCATGTAGGAGGTCTTGGGGTCAAGTCAACCATCACCATATCAACGAGGGATCACAACACTATCATGACCATTAACCATGGCTTATGCCACCCAATGTTACTCACAAAATTGACAAATTACCTAGCGATGGTTTTGTTGGTGGTGTTGAAAGGTCCTACACCAGGGTTAGCTAGGGACAGTGAAACTTAGTGAAATGATCCTTCACATGTTATTTCACCATTGTGATTTTTTTATCCCAAGCGATATTTCAAATGTCAAGATCTTCAAGGTGTCAAGAATAACATTACAAAGGATTTTTTATTTTTATTTTAAAGTTCTTAGAAGGTGATTGTTTTGTAGAAATTAATATGAATTTCCATTTGTTTATGTCAATCATTTTCTTATAAACAATTTGATTATTGTTCTCTTCCAATTCATCTTTTGTGTAGTGTTGAACCAAATCGAAATAGTGAGATTAGGCATCTTGTCTCTTTCCTAATTAACATAGTAAATTACATTGGCCACCTTGTACTTGTTGTGAATATTTCTGTAAGCTAGAGTTGTGTTTGCATAGTCTAACACATGAAGTGTATTTTATTTTGAATGTTTATGTGGTAGTTGGATTTCCTATTTTTTAAATTGGACATATATGAGTTTGTAGTTCAAATGTGCCACTAGACTCTTTTTGGAAGTATTTATATTTTTTCCATATGCATGGGGTCTACAATAGTTAAATTGCACTTGGTTATTATTGACCATTTATTCCTCAATAATATTTGGGGCATTTCCTTTCTGTGCTTTCACTAAATGACATTATGTTAATTTTGGAAACTAGGGTCAAACTTCACCTTGGACAGCTCATATGAGGTGGATGATATTTTTATTGGATTACTCTCTCCTAGAGGTGTAGGATTGATCCAAACATCATCCCATTCTGACATGTACAAATGAAATTATGAATTTATTTTGATTATGGACAAATTGTCAAGGTTGACCAAAAAAATCATGTAGGTTTAGAATCCCAACAGTTAGATCTTGTCATCCTCAATATTTACATATAGATACAAGGTGCCTCCTCCTCAATTAGACAGTTCACTCACTTCACACATCTCTCTCTTCTTGATTGGGTATGGATTTCTGAGGCTTCTCTCTCTCCACACATGTGAAGAAGTGTTAAATTATGGTATGTTCTATGCTTATAACAGTTTACTTCTTTTTCTTATTATATTCCACCAATTAGCAATCACATGTACATAAAGTAAAGTGCAACATTAAACGATCGACAGAAAACAAGCCAAGACAAGAGACACAAGATGTGGCAGCTAGCCAGGGACAAACCCCACAATGTGTGGGGAAACCCTTTGATCAAATCTTCTTTTATCTTCAATAATTCAGCAGAGAGAAATAGTACAATAAATCTGATTCATATCAGTAGTAGTAAACCCTAGATCAGTAGCATCAGCATTAGCGGCTTCATTATCAAACTAGGGCAGACCATATCTCACAAACCGACCGTTGGATTGACTTCATTCCACCACCAAAAGTTTCAGCTTCCAGAGGAGGTTCAGATGAACCTACAACGCAGTTCAGATGAAGAGGTCTTCTAGGCCACGCAATTCAATCTTTACTTCTGCAATTGCAGCTTCAGTTTCAACAGTTTCCGGCTTCAAACTAGGGCAGTCGATATCTTGCAAACCGTTCGTCGGATTGACTTCATTCCACCACCAAAAGTTGTGGCTTTCAAAGGAGGTTCAGATGAACCTACAACATAGTTCAGATGAGGAGATCTTATAGGCCACGCAAGTCAATCTTTACTTCTGCAGTTGCAGCTTCAGTTTCAGCAGTTTCCGGCTTCAAACTAGGGCAGTCGATATCTTGCAAACCGTTTGTCGGATTGACTTCATTCCACCACCAAAAATTGCGGCTTTCAAAGGAGGTTCAGATGAACCTATAGCATAGTTCCAAAGAGGAGTTATTCTAGGACACGAAAGTCAATCTTTACTTCTGCAATTGCAGCTTCAGTTTTAGCAGTTTCTGGCTTCACATGTATGAGAGAGAGAGACCCATTTCAGCGCAGTAGAGAAGAGACTCATATCTGCGCAGTAGAGAGAGAGAGATGTGATGAGATGAGTGAGTCCAAATGAGGAAAAGTCCTCTTATATTTATACACAACGTTGGTGGGTGAATAGATGCGACTGTTGGGCTTCTGAGCCTACATGAGTTGTAGGTCAGCTTGATAATAATTCCATAATCAAAATAAATTCATATCTCCATGAATACTTATCGGAAGTGGATGATCTTTATATCAATCCTACACCTCTCGACGAGAGGAATATAATAAAAATATTATTAGCCATGAATAAGATGACCCACATGAGGTTTTGCCCTGGTTTCCAATTTTAACACTCCCTCTCAACCATGGAGAACTTCATCTGCAATCTGTCTATCGGTCGTTACTATTCATGCATCAAATGCACTACCTTGTACAGCCTGACCCTTGCCCTGCTCTGCTCTATTTTGCCTGTTCTGCTTTGTCTTGTTCTGCCTTGCACTGATCTGTACTGTTTTGTTTTGTTCTGCTCTGCTCTTGCATTGTTCTGTTCTACTATGCTTTTGTCCAAATTATGGAGAAGAAGAAATGATCGAGGATGTATCATACTGACTCAAAGTCAATCTCAGAGTATGTACCACTGGTCCCAAACTAGTCTCAACCAACCCATAGTCAATGTCATAGTGAGTACAACTCCTATGGTCCCAGACCAATATCATCCTCCACTGACTCAAAGTCAGTCTCAGAGTATGTACCACTGATCCCAGACCAGTCTCAACCGACCCGAAGTCAGTGTCATAGTATGGTACAACTCCTACCACTGGTCCCAGACCAGTATCATTGATCCCAGATCAATGGAGGTCATCCTAGCGTAGGGAGTACGGTAGTTACAATGATGCGTCCATCGGTACTACTATGGTCCCTAACTTCATTTCCCTGCTCATTGATCAGATGAGAGGTACTTCCCATGAGTCCCAGACTGCATGGGTAGGATGCCTCGACAAGAGAACTAATCAATCCTGTCCTCACATGAGAACACATCAATCCTGCTATAATTGCCATGGAGAACACATCAATCCAGGCCTCATAGGAGAACACATCAATCCTGCTACAATTGCCATGGAGAACACATCAATCCAGGCTGCCATGGAGAACACATCAATCTAGGCCTCACAGGAGAACTAATCATCCTGCTACACAGGAGAGGGAATCATCCTATTCCACAAGAGAGCGAATCATCTTGTCCCACAAGAGAGCGAATCATTTTGTTCTAGTGTGCACCACCAGGGGAGGGTGAGTCACCCTATGGTCATATGTTGCTCCAATAGGAACCGCAAGCCCTCAGAGCTCCCAGAGCTCAATGTATGCAACATGCAGGACCCTTGTACAAAGGTTTCTTGTCGACTCCAAGTCGTTTGGGAAAATCACAGATTACATCTTTCCTCGAGGCTTTGACAAGGTGTATCAACCTATACATCATCTTAATGTGATGGAGCTTCCTTGCTCATCGACTTACCATATCCCAAATGATGTCTATCTACTGGAGAAATTGACGAATACGGGATTCCTCAATAATCGAATCCCACCTATGGTTGTTACATAGAATCACAGTGGTATCCAATGTAAATCCAAACAACTCACTAAAGAGCTTTCGCAACCAGACTACCTCACACGAGGTTATGCTAGCAACAATATGTCCTTCTTCGGTGGTGCTCAAAGCCACTGACTTCTGCTTCCTGCTCATCCAGGATATCAAAGCAGATCCCAAGGTGAAACAATACCCAGAAGTGCTCTTACGGTCCACCACACTGCCTGCCCAATCAACATCAGTATATCCAAGTAGTCGCACATCTCCAGCAGTGTATCTTAATCCATGAGAGATTGTGTCCTGAAGACATCTCAGAAGATTCCTGGCATCAATCTAGTGAGGCTCAACCAAATATGAGCTCACAATGCTAACTGCAAAACATATGTTCGGATGGAGGTTCACCAAGAACATCAATGCGAATGATTTTTTGAAACTCAGAGGCATTTCCCAAGTCTGGTTTGACATCACCACCATATAACTTCTAAAAGTTAAGATCCTCGAGGTAGTCACAGGCTTGCAGTCCATCATACCGAATCTTTCCAATATATTTACCACATATTTTCCTTGAGATAGGAAAATTTCCCTTGGCTTCTTCCACACTTCAAGTCCTTGGTCCTTCATTTCAATTCAGAAGCCATCTCCCTCTAAAATTTGTGAATGAGAGGGTTTGCACCTGTTAGAAAGAGGTCATCCACATACAACACCAGTATGAGAGGCTTGTCATCTTCAACCTTAAAGTAAAGGTTAGGATCAGCTTCACTCCTAGTGAATCCCAGCTTCATCAAGTAACTATCGATCCTCTCATACCATGCTTGGGGTGCTTGCTTCAGCCCATAGAGAGCCTTCTTCAACCTGCATACATGAGATTTTCAATCATAAATCTCAAATCCTTCAGGTTGCTCCACATAGACCTCTTCTTTGATAGAACCATGCAAGAACGCGGTCTTAACATCCATCAGATGTAGGTTCCATCCTTGTGAAGCCACAAGGGCTATGATCAAGCATATGGTCGTATATCTGGCAATAGGTGCAAATATCATAGTCTATACCTCCCTTCTGGGATAAACCACGAGCAACAAAATGAACCTTATACTTTTCCATACTTCCATTTGCTGCATGCTTTATCTTGTAAAGCCATTTTGAAGTAACAATTATCTTGTCCAGGGTCTGGGAACTAATTCCCAAACATCATTCTCCATAATAGACTCATATTCTATGGTCATAGCATCCTTCCATAGTTAATGCTTGTTGACATCTAAAAATGATGAAGGTTCACTTTGTATGATCGTGTTCATGATGGTCAGGTATCCCTGATACCTGTTAAGTTTCTTACTTTGATGGAAGGTTCCTCAGGGTGCAGCATGTCCTTCAGCATCATCAAGTATCCCCCTAAGCCATGAAGGCCTCTTCCTAGAAGAGGAAGGCTCATGTGGATGAGGATCAATCAGATCCATGGGTTCTTCTACATCAGGCATTGATTCATCATCCTTTTCTTTCGGTTCCCTGGTGTCGGCTTCTTGAGAGCTACTCAAAGTCAGCAGATTGTCCACGTTGCTGAGAGCCATATCTTTGTCAAAGATGACATCATAACTAATCATGACTTCCCTTTGACCGGTGGTGAACATTTCTTCAGGAGTTTAGGAACCCAATGCTTGATGAGGGCATCGATTTTGTACATATACGACGGTGATTGTAGTTTCAGCCCATAGAAAATTTGGAAGTCTTTGATCATGTAGCATGGCCCGAACAGCTTCCATCATCGTGTGGTTCTTCCTTCCCACCACACCATTTTGCTCAGGAGTATGTGGTGTAGTATTCTCCCTCTTAATGCCAACCTCAGGTATGCCTGAGTAAACCAATTGTAATATATCGGAGGTCTTGCTTTGGCTTGAGGGGAATGGTCCCCTTTTGAGCTTTCCTTTGGCACATCCCGGACATACACCTTCTTTCTCTACTTGGAATTTGGGCATCCCTGTTACCATCTGTCTTACATCGGGTAGAGCTTTGTAATGAAGGTGGGCAAACCTCCGATGCCAAATTTCAGACTAAAGAGTTGTGTCACAAGACATGACACCTAGCGGACTTCCATCGACATCTTTAACATTATTTTTCCGTATACATACCTTGCCATTGCTGAAGGTTACCTTGAAGCCTCTGTCTTCCATTGCCAAGATGGACACCGGGTTCCTTTTGAGGTCAGGTGCATTTAATACATCCTAGAATTTCTAGCCTTCTTGAATGCTTGTCCTCTTCCTTGATTCCCAGCTCTCCTCTTACCTTTGCTGTTGAATTTGTCATTCCTTTGGTTGCCATCAGAGGGATTTCGAGTTGCACCACTGCATATTGTACCATGCTTCTCTAATCATGATTATCATCATGCTGCCCATGTCCATGATTTTATCCATCATAATGCTGCTCAAACTAGTGTGCATCATCATCATGCTATCCTATATGTCCATGATCTCATGTTTCCCTTTATGTCCATGATCTCATTCATCATGATGCTCATGATCTCATACATAGTGACTTGCTTTATCACAAATGTAACATCGTCATTTTCTTCTAGCCTTAGGTCCAGCCTTTCCTTTTGATTTAGTCTCGGAATTATTTCTTTTCTTTGCATGAGAAGAAAAGGCAGCAGATGGACCTTTAGGCATGGGCATTTCTTGCACTTCTTCCCTTGTTTCTTCTTGAATGCATCGAGCCATTAATTCCTCGAAACCAGGAATTACATTATAGTTCAAAAGAGTAGTCCTGAACACATACCATTCAAATGGAAATCCTCCAAGAGTTGTGAGTGCCATTTCTCTGTCAGTAATAGTTTCCCCAATAGATAGGAGATCGTTCTTGATCTTGGTGATTCTTAAGAAGTATGCTTGCATACTTTCATATTTACCCTTATTGATTTCCCTCAGCTTATTTCTAAGAAACAAAACTTGATTTGCATCATTAACTTTAAATAAACTCACCAGTCTGTCGTAGATTTCCTTGGAGGTGTCTAGATCAGAGATGTAGGCCACCAAGCGCTTGTCGATAGAGTCCCGGATGATCTTCTTTGTTTTGACTTCTCCATTTTTCCATTTGTTCCAGGCAGCAGCAGATGCATTTGATGAAGGCTCAACAATATTGCCTCTTACATGGTCCAGCACTCCTTGATCTTCAAGGGTTAGATCGATAGACATCTTCCATCCGTGATAGTTAGCTTTCTCACGGAGCTTGTCTTCGGCAGGAAAGAGTGTTGATGACCCCATAGTTCTTTTAGGATAGCCTTGCCAATCTTCTCTTCAATGATTGCTCTTGCTCTTCCTCGGGCTTTGTCTTCACCTCAGCTCTGATACCATGTTAAACTATGGTATGTTCTATGCTTATAACAATTTACTTCTTTTTCTTATTATATTCCACCGATTAGCAATCACATGTACATAAATTAAAGTGCAGATAGAACATTAAACGATTGACAGAAAACAAGCCAAGACAAGAGACACAAGATGTGGCGGCTAGCCAGCGACAAACCCCACAATGTGTGGGGAAACCATTTGATCAAATATTCTTTTATCTTCAATAATTCAATAGAGAGAAATAGTACAATAAATCTGATTCATATCATCAGTAGCAAACCCTAGATCAGTAGCATCAGCATTAGCGGCTTCATTATCAAACTAGGGCACACCATATCTCACAAACCGACCGTCGGATTGACTTCATTCCACCACCAAACATTTTGGCTTCCAGAGGAGTTTCAGATGAACCTACAGCACAGTTTAGATGAGAAGGTCTTCTAGGCCACGCAAGTCAATCTTTACTTCTGCAGTTGCAGCTTCAGTTTCAACAGTTTCCGGCTTCAAACTAGGGCAGTCGATATCTTGCAAACTGTTCGTCGGATTGACTTCATTCCACCACAAAAAGTTGCGGCTTTCAAAGGAGGTTCAGATGAACCTACAGTGCAGTTCAGATGAGGAGATCTTCTAGGCCACACAAGTCAATCTTTACTTCTGCAGTTGCATCTTCAGTTTCAGCAGTTTCTGACTTCAAACTAGGGCAGTCGATATCTTGCAAACCGTTCGTCGGATTGACTTCATTCCACCACCAAAAGTTGTGGCTTCCAAACGAGGTTCAGATGAACCTATAGCGTAGTTCCAAAGAGGATATCTTCTAGGCCATGCAAGTCAATCTTTACTTCTGCAGTTGCAGCTTCAGTTTCAGCAGTTTCCGGCTTCACATGTGTGAGAGAGAGAGACCCATTTCAGCGCAGTAGAGAAGAGACTCATATCTGCGCAGTAGAGAGAGGGAGATGTGATGAGATGAGTGAGTCCAAATGAGGAAAAGTCCTCTTACATTTATACACAACGTTGGTGGGTGAATAGATGCGACTGTTGGGCTTCTGAGCCTACATGAGTTGTAGGTCGGCTTGATAATAATTCCATAATCAAAATAAAGTCATATCTCCATGAATACTTATCGGAATTGGATGATCTTTATATCAATCCTACACCTCTCGACGAGAGGAATCTAATAAAAATATTATTAGCCATGAATAAGACGACCCACATGAAGTTTTTCCCTGGTTGCCAATTTTAACTCCTCAACATTTGCATATAGATACAAGGTGCCTCCTCCTCAATTAGAAAGTTCACTCACTTCACACATCTCTCTCTTCTTGATTGGGTATGGATTTCTAAGGCTTCTCTCTATCCACAAATGTGAAGAAGGGACTGTTCTTTTGTTGTCCTTGTGTTGACCAAAGTTGGCCGAAAATTGTAGAAGGCTATTTTTACCAGCGTTGACAATCTTTGACTGTGGTTTTGTGTGGGGTATTTTTGTTTGGGCAGGCCCTAGTTTTGGGCATGAAATCTAAGGTTGTTTGACCTATGTTTGAACAGCGTCAACTGCGCTAGGGTTTGCTGCAGCATTCAATTTTGTTGACCATATTTGACTGGACTTTTTCAGACTCTTTTTGGGTTGATTTAGCTTGTTTTTGGAGCCCGAGTTGACCGAGTTTGATTGAGCTACTTTGGAGGTCAAAATCTTCCCTGTTAACCAATGTTGACTTTCTAGTTAAGGCTTTTTGTTTTTGCTATTTGACTAATCAAATTTTATTGGGATTTTCCAAGTGAATATTGTATACTGTAATCTCTCTCTGCTAAAATTTTGAAGAATTATAAGAAGAATTGATCAAGGGTTTCCCCACATTGGGGTTTGTCCCTTGTTAGTGTCATATCTTGTGTCCCCTTGTCTTGGATTGTATAATACTATTCTTATTTATGTTCTATCTGTATTTTACTATCATGATTAAGTGATTGCTAAATTGGATATTGATATTGGGTTAGTAAAGAAATTGTAGTAAAATTTCTCTAAGCATAGAACATACCATTGTTATCTAAAATTAACATGGTATCGAAGATGATGTGAAGACAAAGCCCAATCAAGAGTGCAAAGAGAAATTATCTTCTTTCAATTGGAGAAGCTATTGTTGATAGGTAACCTACTCTCATTTCCCTTGTAGGACTCCCTCGTGAATGGAATGTGTTCAACACCACTATTCTTAACAATGAAAGGATTCCAAGTTTTGAAAAAATTTTGACTAGATGTTTTGTAGAAGAAACAAGGATGATGGAACTAGATATTCCTTCAAATAGGAATGATACTATTTCATTCTCTACTCATGCTAAAAATATCAACAATGCAGGTTCAAAGAAGCAATGTCAAGGAAGGTTAGGTTTCAAAAATGGAAGGAAGGGAAGATGCTTCATTTTCAACAAGTTTGGTTACTATGATATGGAGTTTCCTAGTAGAAGGGTTACACATCATGATGGTGACAACCGCAACAACAACAATTTCAGGGTTAACAACAATCAAAGGAATGGAAGATTCAACAACCAAGGAAAAACGAATGCTCTTGCTCCTCATTAAGGAAATGGTCGCCCTCTTAAGAGATCAAGAAACACCAGGTATGATGAATCTAATGTTGTTGATAACAAGCAAAAATAATTTTATCTTATATCTTCCCTCTCTACTGCTTCTCCTCCAGACACTTTGGGAAACTGGTTGATTGATAGTTGTGCCTCAAGGCACTTCACTGGGTATAAGGAAACTCTTTCAAATTTGATTGAAAGGGATACAAATTTGGAAATTATCCTTGGAGACAATGCCATCTATCCTATAAAGGGAGTTGCGAATGTTACTCTTCAATTGAATCAAGGTAACACCATTCATCTATAAGAAGTACTATATGTACCCGATCTAAAGAAGAACTTTGTATCTATCTCAGTGATGGAGGACAAAATACTGAAGGTGGCATTCATCATTGGAAAGATGTGTGGAATAAGAATTTCAAAGATGAATTTATACTTGGCTTCAGGGCTGATAACCTATATCAATTTGGACGAAGCCCATTGGGGGCTATGTCTTGCGATGCATCACTTCAATTCGAATTATGGCATTGCAGGTTTTCTCATCTACATTATAAGGCTCTACCCAATGTGAGGAAGATGGTGACAGGTATGCCAAAATTTAAAGTAAAACATGCAGGTGTTTGTCAGGGGTGTGTTGAAGGATGGAATACAAGGGGACCATTCCCCTCAACTGATAGAAAGATGACTGACGTATTGGAACTGGCTCATTTTGACCTATTTGGTATGATTCTCTTGAACTCATTAGCAGGTTATTTATATTATCCTATCTTTATTGATGATTTCTCTCACAAGAATTGGTATATTTATTAAAGAAGAAGGGTGAAGTATTCTCATGGTTCCATTCATTAAAATCTTTGGTCGAAAATCAAACTGGGAAGAGGATCAAAATATTGAGGATTGATAATGGAACCAAATATGAAACACATATTATAGAGAAGCTATCATTAAGAGGGTGACTACTACCACATATACTCCTAAACACAATGGTGTTTCTGAAAGGAATAACCATTCCATCGTAGAAGACACTCACGCCATGCTTCATGATCAAAGATTTTCGAAGTTCTTATGGGCCAAAGCTGAAAACACCACCATGTATGTTCAAAATAAATGCCCTCATCAAGCATTGGACTCCAAAACCCCCGAAGAAGTTTTCACGGTAATAAACCTTATGTTTCTCACTTTAGAATTTTTTGTAGTCCCATATATTTTCATGTGCCGAAAGAAAAGAGAAGAAAATTGGATGTGTCTAGGAAGAAAGGAACATTAGTGGGCTACATTCAAACTTCTAAAGCATATATAATCTATGTGCCTAGTGAAAGAGTAGTGGGGATAAGTCACGATGTCACCTTTGATGAGGATGTTACCCTTGGGAAGATAAGTAATCTTCCTCTTCCAAGGAAGGACAAAGAAGTAGATTTAGGAAAGAAAGGAGAACTGCAGGATGAGATGATGCCCGATGCTGAAGGACCAATGGATCCCATTGATCCAACCCCTCATGAGCCTTCCTCCTCAATGAGTATACCCTCATGGCTTAGAGAGTCTCTCGAAGATGCTGAGAGACATGTTGCACATAGGGGGACATTTCATGAAAGAAAGAAGCCGAGTAGGTACCAATGGTACTTAACTGAAATAAGCACCATTGTTCAATCTGAGCCTTGCGTATTCAAAGAAGTTGCAAACCATCAAGTTTGGAAGTTTGCAAGCAACAATAGTTTTCGTGAACCATAACTTCAGATCTATCATTGGAGGTCAAAGTCACTACAACAGGAGGTCGAGTTGATATTTATATTGGAGGGTATTTTTTTGAGTCACTACTTCATGGTATTCGTCAATTGGAGAAACTATAAGAACATAAGAGATTTACGAGTTTTCCCCTTAAGAGGAGGGGTTTTCACCCTCTCTTGTAGCCTATATACTGTGTCACTATTTGTATTGTTTTGGTAGTAGTTCTATGTATTGCACATTGTAATAATAAGGAACAAAGCTAATAAGTAAAAAGGCGACACAAACAACTATCATGTTAAGATAATTAACCTACTTACTACCCTATTGAATTCTCAACATTATTGCTATTCCAAAAACCCTCTACCTTCTAGTATGATCCTTTTGGATCCTTTCTATATTATTTCTATATTTTTCCTGCTAAGACCTGAGTGACTTGATTTCATGTAGAAGGATTATCACTGGCTTCTCCTATTTTATAAATGTTTTTAAACTTCTCCCTTTTTGTAGGCTAGAAAGCTACATATAGTCCATGAGATGTTTGTCCAATTTTATGGGATTTGTTCCCTATCTTTCCAATATCATAAGATTTTTTTATTATTTTTTATTTTCTCACAGCTTCACTTTTGCTGCTTGCAGCTCCCTTTCACCATTTCCCCCATTTCCATCTTGTTTTTTGTTACCTTCATCTTCATTTTGGTCACAAAGGAGACCATTTCCAAACAAATTCTACAGGGCCGGATGAAGAAAAAGAGGGACATTCCATCCTTTTGAGGGAGAGTTGGACACGATTGTCTTTTCAGAGCACTGCCCATGTGTGGGAAGAACTTCTTTGTTCTATGAATAGTTTGAATGACTAGTGAGGATTTCCCTTCTTCGTTATCTCATGTTTCCAATATGATTGGATCAGTCTGACGATTTCCCCACTGTGCCTTAAAAGGGATCACCCTAGTTTTCCTATTCATCATTATTCACAACCTTTTACTTATTTTGATATTTTATAGGGCTAATATTCTTTTCCTCATGAATCTTTGGAGTACTTATGTATTTATTGAGTTTGACACCATTTTAAAGGCATTTTCTTCTTCAATTTGTGGGTTGGGTTAATTTAGTGTTTTTATTCCCAATAGTCTTTGGTAAGGTGGCCATCCTCCTAGAAGAAGTTACATATGAATCTATATTGCAATAAATTCCTACCCAGGTAGAATTCCAGTACCCAAAATGCCCAGAGGTACCAAAATGGTAGGAAACAGTCTCAAAACATTTTCATCCATACTCTATAACATTTCTAGATTTGGAAGTGTCATATAGAACAACATACTTCATTTCCAAGGCATTTTCACAATTTCTAGTGATGTTTAGTGTGCTTTTTTGGAACTCTACGAGACCATCCAAGTTCCCATTAGGGGTGTGGGATCTAGAGGAAAATATCATCCTGTTGTGCCAACAATCCTTTAAAAGCAAAACAAAAATAGATCCTTGAGCTCTGAGGAGTTACACCCACAATTATCTCTAACAATAAATTCTTAAAGAAAAATGATAGGAAAGATAAGTTAAAGGAGAATGTCATCCTAGAAATTCAAAGGAGTGTGTCATATTTTACTTAAATTTTAACCATCAATTGTTCTAGAATTTTGAGAGTGGCTCAAACTAAGTTGAATGAAATGTGAAAATGTGTACAAGTTTTCAAAACATGAATGCCTGTAAACATGATGCCTTCAAAATGGGTATACGGGGAAAATGTAGTATACAAAAAATACAGATATACATTTTTCTTTTAAATAACACATTATCTTACAAGAAATAAGAATGATACACAAATGAAAATTTAGAGGGAGTCTTTGTAGATTGCACAGTATCTTGCAGAAATAAGAATGACACACAAATGACAAATGGGTCCTTGTAGATTGCATGAATTTATTTTTATGCAAATTAGTGGACACTACAACTAATTGGTGTCTATGATGATTATGTAAGATTAGAGTAAGATTATTCTTCCCTTAATTTTCTTGAAGATAAATGTCAGAGTATTCTCTTCTCAAGAGTTAAATTACTTATTATGTAAAAACTATGTGTTTCCAGATAAACTCTATATGGTTTCTACTGTACACAGTTTCCAGTCCTTCTTGCTTTTAAGCATAACATTGAACTATTGATTAAGCCTCAAGAGCTGTAATCTTATTTACATTTCTTGTGATATAAATGAAAGAAATGAATTATTATTTTACAGAGAAGAGAATCCAAATTTTTGGGCACTATTTTGAATCCTTTTAGAGTAAAATAGCCATGGAAAGATTAACATAATAAATGAAGTAACCTGATGCAAACAAAATATTCCTCAACTATTGGATTTTTGTCATTGTTATTTTTGTCATGGTACTATACAATTGGATTTTTTCCTGATGCATTTTTTCATTGGATTGGGCCTCTTTCTCATTGTTATTTTTGTCCTCAAACATTGGATTTTTTTAATATGTTGGAGAACTTTGTGGGAGTGAAATTTCTAGTTTTTCCACATTTGAAGATAGTTATCCTCACCAAAATCTATGTTTTAAGAAAGTACAAAAGGATAAAGTTGGAAATTTATTATTATGTGGAAAATTGTTGGATGATCATATTACTAAAAAGTTTCACTGAATTTTGGAAATGAAAGAAATTAATTGTATGAAAACTTTACAAGTAAAATTTACACAAGGGACAATTAAAGGCTAGAATTCAAGATAAATATTGGAGAAGAAACATGGAGGATAGATATCATCCTTATAGTCATGGATAATAAGTTAAAGGTTTGAATATGAGTTTAGCAAATGAAGAGATAGAATCTAATGAGTACAGATAAATTATTGAATCATTATAATTGGTAGAAATGATGAGGAGCTTCAAGTTTGAGGTGTGAGCTAATGTTGATAACAAAAGAATGTTAAGGACTCAAGAGAAAAAAAATCATTTGAACACATAACTAATATAAAGCTTAAATAAGTTTTAGAGGAAAATGAAGAATGATTCAGTAATATGAATTTTTTATCAATTAGGGGAAAATGAATAATGGATCAAGTATGTGGCAAGAGGGGGAACACAAAGCATATTCAAATAGGAGGTCTCAAGGAAGCCTCCATGCACTTAAGAAGTATTATTAGAGTTTGAAACATCACCACTCACCATCTTATTCAATGAAAATGTCTCACATTTGAAGAATCAAATAGTATCTTGAAAGTTCCTTTTCAAGCATTACATAGGTAAAGATACATAGGTTCTTTAGTGGGTCACTTGCATTCTATAGAGACAAGATTTGATGTGATGGGCCTAAAACTCTTGAAAAGACAATCAAGAAGCAAAATGTTTTTATGATTAGAACTTGGGTGAAGTAGACTTATAAAAGAACCAACAAGATCAAACAAAGAAGGGAATTAAAATTATTTTCATTAAAAATAATCCTAACATATTGTCAAAGTCAACCAATCTTGAATGGATTCGAGTTGGAATAACCTTTGGGGAAAATTGGAAAGGCTCCCAGTCAAATTTTAAGGTTGTGAAGGGTATAATTTATATATATAGTATCCTCATAATTAGGAAAAAATTAGTAATGTGCACAATATCCAAGAAGCAACTAAACTAGAATATCCAATGAGATGTAGCTTAGAAATTTGCCATCAAGGCTACACATTGCCAAAATTAGAAATCACCCAAGTTGGCAAGTGGTCCCTTCAATTAAATCGATGTTGGTTTATTTCCTAGAACATTGGATCATCAGTCTGTTGCACCATATCAAGCCACAACCATGTGTTTTGGGCAAACATTTGTTTGAGTAATGCCATAAATTCAATGCCATGCAGTTCTTCATCAATTAATTGTATTGTGAATGAGGAGAGGGATTGAGTGAAGTGCTATGAACATACATTAAAAATTAGACTTCATTTATTAACTTAACATAATAGATTTATTTAGTTATTGGAAATTAAATATAGGGTTCTTTCATTTCTTGAATAATTATCGGTCTTGGAAATACAACTAGTGAACCAAGCCAACTAGTCTTCACCAAATAGAGCCACTCATTCATCCTTGTCAGAAAACAAGCCTTGAGCTTAGAGTGATAGAGAATACATTTTTTTAATTAATTCCATGAAAGTTTCCATGTTTATGTTTACAAGTAGTGAACCAAGCCAACTAGTCTTCACCAAATAGAGCCACTCATTCATCCTTGTCAGAAAGCAAGCCTTGAGCTTAGAGTGATAGAGAATACATTTTTTTAATTAATTCCATGAAAGTTTCCATGTTTATGAGATAGGCCATAGTCACATCCTCTACAGATCAACATTACAACATTAAATGCCACAAATCTTAGTGAGATGTGCTTGAGTGTGGGTTGAGTAATCACATTGTGGGAATACTAATATGCATCTCCTATATATATAAAAATAATAAAGGTGCATTGTAGAATGCATGTGGGGTCATAAGAGAGGCATCATGTCATTATGTTAGGGATATAAATATAAAGGGTTATAAAATAATGTTAATGAAAAAATGGATGCCTATAATCTCTAATGAAAGTAGGCATTGTTTAAATTGGGAAAATGTATTGGGTTAGTATCAGTAGGGAGTTAAATAAAGTGTTTTTTAGAGGTATTTTGCAATATGTAGTAAAATTAAGGGTGTTCTTTAGTATTCCATGAATGCATGTGCTATGTCAAAGGTTCATTGAGTGAAACCCCCATGTTTGACCTCCAGGTGAAAAAATTTTGGCCTCCACTGCAGATCTGAAATCCCCCCCCCCCCAACAATTGTTTCTACCACACATGTGAGATTATATCTACCTTATGAGCCCTCCTTTGACCTTCGCTTGACTTTCCCTCACTTCAAGAGCATGAGGATTACCCTTGCTGATCTTCGCTTAACCTACTTGTCTCATTTTCTCTAAGATTAAACATGGATATAGAAACCATAGGTTTTGTTGCAAAAACCCTAGTTTTCCTTAGCATGTGTGAGACAAAAATAACCCAAACAAATATCTTATTTTTCCTCTTCCTTCTTCATTTCCTTCCTCTCACTTCTTCGACACTAGAATGAGATATGAGTGAATGTATCTCAAGGAGGATAATTTCCCTCCTATATATAGGCTCTTCAAGCTGGATGTAGCTTTTTATTTTAGGCCACCATGGTCTTGGAGGGTATCTGGACATTTTTTAAGAAGAAAATATTTTCTTTACAAGTTACAATGTTCTTGATGGGGTCTTCAATTTATGACAGTGAATATTTTGACTTCTTGACCTATGAAAAAACCTATAAGCACTCAATGGGTGCTTTACCTATAAAATGAAATACCTTGAGCATAAAACCCATGCTCCAAAACTAATAATAATAATTTTTCTTTCATTTTACATTGTAAAAGAGTCAAAAGTGCCTTTCGTCTATATGAAGACTGAACCTAGTCACACATTTTTCAAAAGATCCCTACTATGGGATGGAAAAATATTGGACAATAAATGAATAAAATATCATGACATTATTGACAAATTCTGGAGCTCCACTGATTGAGAAAATCTAGGAATGTGTTCCTTGTAATTTAATGAAGATTCCTAGTGTTGGGAAACATATCCGCTTTTTGAGGGATTTTGGAGGGGAAAGATGCCTCCTTTTAAGGAGAATGCTTCCTTATCACTTTGTATAAGTACTAATTCAATTTTTCCTCTAGGGGAATGTATTTCTTAGTCTTCTTGTGGAGAAAACTTGCTATTTAGCAGCTCCACTTTCATTTCTAGCAAGGATGTACTTGGATTGATTCAAATAATGAAGTTTGGTGTCATTTTTAGCTTCTAAAGCTTGGTTTACTTCATATCCTAAGGCTTTGTCATCCTAGGAGCCTCGGATCCCTCTTGTATAATATTTTTGTTATCTTTTCAGGTCTTATTCACATACATCTCTTATTCATGCTTTCCCCTTTTTTGCATTTAGTATTGATGCTTCTTTTGTTGTAGGTTATATTGGTTAAATGATTGAAGTGACGTGTTTTGTAGGTTATTTATATAGTCACATGAATGAGGAATCCTTTGAGAAGATTTTAAAATTCATATTCATCATTGAGCTACATAGATTGGTTTACTAATTCACAAATCTAGAATTTTTGGAAGTCACTTGTAGCAAAATAGTAGTAATTTTATAAAAAAATTTAGAATGTGTTAATGAGCTTTAATTGAGTTTATTCCACTTCGATTAGGTTATAAAAAAATTCAAGTTAATAGAAACATTTACCCCATAGTATTTTCACTTGATTAGGGTATCAATTTGGTAGGTTAAGTAGCTCACTAATTCTTAAATTTCCATTTTTTAGAGTAGTAATTTTATGATATTTTCTAGCACATGTCAATAGGGAAATTTTTTAGTGATTCCACTTGGAATGGAGTCCTAGGACATCCAAATTTATAACAATTTTTTTCTCATCTCATTTTCATTTGATTTGTTTGGGTATTCAGAAAGTTATCTCGAGGAGTGGAAGTATTGAGTAGTCCTGTAGCACATGTAAACTTACTTAGATTTGCTCCAAAACTTTGGTTTTTGTCTCTTACGCTTGAATAATGACCCCTAGGTTCCAAAACCATGATCAGGTAAGACCAAATACCTCTTAATGCTTTACTATTTTCCATTGCAATTGACCTTTGCAGTTTAGACTAGTGGACAGATTCATGTCTTGAAGAGCATAATCATGATTTTCATGATTAATTTATGAAGCACCTTGTGAACTATATTGAAAAAATATATCATCATTAGGTTTTTTTTCATACATCTTAAGCTAGGGTTTCCATTTCAAACATTTTTATTTCTATTACATAAACTAGGTTTCCTTTTGATATAGCATTTACACTATGCAGATAGGATAATGCTTACATTTTTGCATGTAGGATTAGCATTTACATTCGTTCAAAGTAGAATAGTCTTTTATTTATAGAAAAGTAACTAGGATTTCCTCTCTACAAAAGTAATTAGGTTTCATTTCTGCAAAAGGAAGCAGGTTTCCTTTTCTGCAATTAGGATTAGTTATGCTTTTTCTTTCTAGAAACATAGAGTACTATAGTCTCTTGCACCAACTTAGGTAGGAGTACACCACCTACTGTACATATAGTGCTGCAACCTCTTAAATTTGTATGAAATTGCATGAAATCAATGAAAGTACACATTGTATGTTTCTCATATAATGTTGAGACCTCTTAAGTTTGTATGAACGCCGGGTTGATAATTTAAGTTGGTAGCCTAGGGAGTTGCAACATTCTTGTTGCAACACTGGGGCTCATCGTTTTTTGTCCCCGTTCTTGGGAAGGTGTCAAAGAATGCATTTTTTCTTCCATAGTTGATACATTTATACAAAAACAAAAGAATTGCATTAGCCATAATTCATTTCAAAAACAAAATATTGCATTTTTTATTATAAAATCATAAAAAATACTTCTTCAACACCAAACTCCCCTCATTTGATCACGTGGTTTAGTAAGAAGACATCACCATCCACTTTTATAGGTAGAAGAAGAAGAGGTTGCATATAAGGCAGAAGAAATGGCTGGAGATGATGACAATGAGGAAGATCCTCCTGGATTTCCCATTCAAGATACTGATATCAGCATTCATATGAAGAACATCCCTCCATATTTCCTTCCCAACTTCCATGTCATGGGGTCATAATATTTGAAAACCTTTCTCTTTGAATTTGAAATACTTTCTAGATCTTATTGTTACTTATTAAAAACTCAAAAATTGAGATTTTTTATGACAACATTGAAGGATAGAGCTCTTAAATAGTTGATGAGTTTAGGGACTAATTCAATAACATTATGGAATGATATGAAAAATATGTTTCTAGAAAAATATAAAGATAATATTAAAGAAGAAATATTTAGGACTAAAAAAGAAGATGAGAGCCTTGAGGATCTAATAGAGAGATAAATGGATAATGTTAAGAGGGAAAAAAATTCATCATTTAGTATTTGACACGCTAAAAATCCTCTTACTTAGAACAATTAGAGATGAGTGGATTGATCTCCTTGATATCAAGAATAGAGGTGATGTGTAACAATTAACATTTCAAGAAATTCGTGAAACATGCAAAAACATATCAAGAGGAATGGAAAGAGTACATAAATCATCATCAAGATCGGTAAGTCAAGATAAACTTTGAAATTTGCTGAATAACTTTAAAACATAAATCCTTACCAATCTAAGTG
Source organism: Pinus tabuliformis (assembly GCA_031772625.1). NCBI lineage: Eukaryota > Viridiplantae > Streptophyta > Pinopsida > Pinales > Pinaceae > Pinus > Pinus tabuliformis. The sequence continues at coordinate 682,419,119 of CM062811.1, forward strand.
AACAAGTAGAAATGTTAAGAGTTCATAGTGAGAAAAAGAAGGATGCTAATATTTGTGTCATCCATGCATAATCATATGATGATAAATATTGTCGATCATTACCAAGGTTGAAAGAAGTTTACCAAGAGGAAAATGTAGAAAGTCAATCGTCAAATCATCTCTATTATGTAGCTCCAAGAAGACCATGGTAGTCTAATCAACTTGGTATGATGCAAGAACCTAATTCACAATTTCAAGGATACGCACAACCATCTCAATGTAATTGGAAATACCCTTTCCTTTGAATCCTTGGTCATCTCAACCCAAAACTAATATTGGAAACAAGGTTGGAAAGAACCATATGGGAGAGATCCACAATATCCTCAATATTTTCTTCAATATCCTCCATACCCAATTACATGCTACCCCTACCATCCATCTCCACCACAACCACAACCCCAACCACATCCATCTCCCACTCAAATACATGCACAACCACTTCTGAATCCAAACAATAAAGTAACTCAACTCACTTACAATGTTGAGGTACAACACTTCCAACAAAATCCTCTTGATCTAAATGGTATTCATCTTAGCTTAAGAAAATTATTGCAAAAAAAAAAAAAATCACTTGATGTCATTGAAGGATAACATTCAAAAAAATAAGATTCACATGAGGAGACAAAAGAATCATGGGTTGCACTTGATGGGAAGAAAACATAAAAATTAGAGATTAAGAAGGTTCCATCATGTTTACCATTAGATCCTCTATGTGTTCAGGAGAATGATCAACAAAAAGAAGAATATTTCAATGTCATGGTAGAAGAGGACATAGATAGTGATGCAAATGTGCAAGTGGACTAGGGGCATTACAACTTTATTGAAATATGGCTCCACCCAATCATTAAGTTACAGGAACACACTCTTCATCAACAATTCCTGATCTCATCTCAGTTGAAGAATTTGGTCTCTCATATTCAGGTACATGTCAAAGCATCAATTTTGAGCCTACATATGATTTTATTTCTCATCTTGAGGTGCACATGGCTTCATGCGAAGTATTCTTATACTTGATAGAGACTTTGTTTTTTCAAGTAGAGTAGGATAGAAAAAATAAATAAATAAATAAATGGAAAAAGGTGAAATAAGAGGGAAATAATAAAATCATAGATGAAAGCCTCTTTTGGGTCATGTGAGATTGGCTCACTAATTGAAAACCTCTTTAAGGTTGTCCTTGGGTTGGAAGGAAAAAAGGAAAATATCATAGGAGAAAACTTCCTTTGAGGCACCTAGGAAGACCTACTACTTGAAAACCTCATTGAGGCAACTTAGGCTTTCTCCTCCTTTGTCCAAATTCTCCAACAGGACCAAGGCCATGTCAATCCATAACCCTCGTCAATTTCCAACATCCACCCAACATTCCCAAGCCTTTCCCATTCATTCTCCTTGTTTTCCTAATGTACTACAAGAAGGTTCTATGTTGTTACATGACTGTCAAAATTCACAAGTTATAAACTGTTCTGACCATATCTCAAAAACCATGCATCATTTTTTTATTTTTTCCATGGGGAGATGTATAAGGATGATGGTAACATGCTCAAGGAATTTTAGCACATTCCATTGCATAGTTTTCGAGAAAATGGCCTCAATCGCCTACAACCATTTTCCATTTTTCTCAAAATCGTGGATCCATTGCCCAAGATGTTTTATGGGGACATGCATAAGGATGACATAGACATTCTCAAAAAATTTCAATTTAATGCAATCTACAATTTCAAAGATATGTACTAAACAAGTTTCTACAAGAATGTCCCATGGTGTTACAGGATTGATTGAAATTGCTACGAGATTCTGGTTGACATAGAGGGAGGGGTCATGTCCTATTTTTTCCTTGGGGGAATGAATAAATAAGTCTACCACAACTCCATGATTCATCTCCACACCATTTAGTCACTTCTCCATCCAAAAAATTATCTTTGTCCATGAAAAATCTCCATTTTCACCCCTTCTTTCATTATTTTCACCACAACCAAGGTTTTTCATCCTTGTCCATAGATAGATCATGAATTATTAGTTCTGTTGGAGGATTTATCTGAAGAGTAATGTGATATTAGAAGGGTCTATGTGATTTCTACAAGAAGACACATAGTCTTGTACCAGTCTGCACAGACCCTACAAGACACAATTAGAAGCACCAAATTAAAGAACCAACCATCACGAAGGAAATGGAGAGTCATTTCCTTGATTTTTACCAGCTAAAGAACCCTTTGTAAAATTCTACCAAGAACCCATATCTGTGTGTGTGTGTGTATCCTTCTCAAGAAATCATAAGAAGCAAAGAAGAAAAACAAATGACATCTCAGAAGACACTTGAAAATAGCCTCACTCATGTCAAGATATACTGTGCATCTATAAAATGATCAACACATCAGCAAGAAACCTCTAACAATAGGCACTAATGATGAATCAACCATCGTGCAACACGTGGAACATAATCTTTGGCTCCAACAACACCTACAGAACAAGTCTTCATTCTAAAACATCAACATCGTCAATCAGTTCCATAGGTAAGCAAGGTATGTAATCAAATCCTTTGGGCTTCATGATTTCTATGTAATTTCTCTTTTGTATGTCTAAGTATCAAGGGTAAATAAAGGCAGTGATCCACAAACTAAATTCTTTGCCAAACTCAATCTTTACCTAAACTCATTTTCATCTCCCACTAGCCTCGTATTCATATTATTATTTTTTTCATCACCGCCAACCTTGTTTTCATCACCATTAGTCTCGCTTTCATATAACCTCATTTTAATCACCTTCAACCTCCTTCAATAGTCCCCATAAAAATTGAAAAGTTAGCTAGCCAATAAGAAAATAATTGCGACTAGGGGAAGAGAAAATTGAGGTAACCTCCCCCAAAGCCATGGCTAAACATCTTGTGACATCCATGGCAAGGCTAACCACTAGATCAACCGTAACTAAGAAACTAAAAGCACAAACAACCTTTCTAGAGGACTTGACACTACTGCTACAAGAATACTTGAATTGCTATAGGACGGAACAAATTTATAAAAAGTGCTAATGAAGAGGAAACAACATCAAAATAGGTAGAAATTGGCCCCCATGAAATCCAAGAGCGTGAACCACAGCATGAGCTGGAGTCCTATTATAAATTTGTGGAAACAAGAGCCATTATTCCCAAGAAATTTATAGTACCCATCTTATTCAAACTAAAAAGAAAAAGGATAGAACTCACAGATGGATGCAGATTGCAAAATCAAACAAGGTAGAGGATGTGGGACAACAGCACCGAGTTTTACCATCAAACTAGTATTAGGATCAGAGTGGTCACCTAGAACATGACCATCCATGGTTGAATTCTATTCAAAATAAACCATCTCTAAAACTTCCCAAGACATCAAGAAGATATGAAAGGACACCATGACAAAGGTAGGGAAGAGGAAGAAGACTAAGTTGCTCAAGGGTGAGAAAAAATTATAGTAGGGGGGAGAAGATGGGCCCCAAAATTGTTCATTTTATTAGGCCCATTTGATTATTTTTGGACACTTAAAACATGTATTTGAACCTCTTATTTCACATCCTAGAGTTAATTTGTACTATTAATGGGTCCTTAGGAATTTGGTTTATCATTTATTATTATATGCTTAATATTATTTATTTTTGCAGAATATTGAGAGAAAATTGCGTAAATTCTAAATGAAATAATATAGGGACTTTATTCCTACTACAATATGGACCAAGATTAGATAATAAGTTACCAAAATATTATGAAATTATTGACAAATTCTCGAGCTCCACTAATTGAGAAAATCATGGAATGTGTTCCTTGTCATTTAATGAAGATTCCTAGTGTTGGGAAACATATCCACTTTTTGAGGGGTTTCTTAGGGGAAATATGCCTCTTTTTAAGGAGAATTATTCCTTATAAGTACCAATTCTTCCTCTAGGGGAATGTATTTCTTAGTCTTCTTATGGAGAAAACTTTCTATTTAGCAGCTCCACTTTCATTTCTAACAGGGATGTAATTGGATTGATTAAAATAATGAAGTTTGGTGTCACTTTTAGCTTCTAAAGCTTGGTTTCATTCATATGACTTTGAGTATCCTAGGGCTTGGCCACTCGAGGAGCCTTAGAGCTGTCTTGTACAATATCTTTGTTTCCTTTTCACTTCTTATTCACTCGCATATATTATTCTTGTTTTTCCTATTTTTTCATTTAGTATTGATGTTTCTTTTATTGTAGGTTATATTGGTTAAATGATTGAAGTGAATTTTTTTGCAACTTATTTACATATTCACAAGCATGATTCATCCTTATAACAACTTTGAAAAGTCATATTCATCATTGAGCTACTCGGACTGGTTTACTAGTTCACAAATGTAAAATTTCTAAAAGTCCCTTGTAGCAAAATAGTAGTAAATTTTTGCTATTTTTTAGAATGTGTTAACTTAATTTTATTTTATTCTACATGGATTGGTTCATAAAAAAATTCAAGTTAATAACAAAATTTGCTCCATAGGATTTTCACTTGATTATGTTATTCATTTGGTAGGGTACCTAGCTCACTAACTCTTGAATTTCCATTTTTTAGAATAATAATTTTCCGCTATTTTTTAGCACATGTTAAGAGGGGTATTTTAGAATGATTCCAATTGGAATGGAGTCCTAGGACATTCTACTTTCTAAAAAAAAAATATCATCTCATTTACATTTGATTTCTTGGTTATTCGACAATTTATCTCGAGGAATAGAAATCATGTAGCATGTGTAAACTTGACCAAATTTGCTCCAAAAGATTGGTTTTTGTCTCTTAGGCTTGAATAATGACCCCTAGGCTCGAAAACCATGATTGAGTAAGACCATATACCTCTCAAGGCTTGCCTCTTCTCCATTTCAATTCACCTCTGCAATTTGGATTAGTGGACAGATTCATGACTTGAAGAGCATAATGATGATTTTCATGATTACTTTATGAAGCACCTTGTGCAATTTATTGGCAAAATCTATCATGATTATGTTTTCTTTCATGCATCTTAAGCTAGGGTTTCCATTTAAAACATTTTTGTTTCTATTGCATAGAATAGGTTTCCTTTTCATGTACGACTTACACTCTGCAGATAGGTTAATGCTTACATTTTTGCAAGTATGATTAACATTTACATTCATGCAAAGCATAATAGTTGTTCGTTTCTGCAAAAGTAACTAGGATTTCCTCTCTGAAAAAGTAATTAGGTTTCCTTTCTGTAAAAGCAAATAGCTTTCTTTTTCTGTAATGAGGATTAGTTGTGTTTTTTCTTCTTACAAACATGAAGTAATATAGTATGTTGCACCAAATTAGGTAGAAGTACGCCGCATTCTACACATACAGTGTTACAACCTCTTAACGTTGTATGGCATATCATCATATCAAAGAAATAAGGACACATTGCACGTTTCACATATAGTGATGACACTTCTTAAGTTTGTACAAACCTCGAGTTGATAATTTAGGTTGGTAGCTTTGGGAGTTGTAGCATTCTTGTTGCAATACTAGGGCTAATCAAAATATACTATTTTCTTTCTCAATAACATGTACGAAGTTAAATTACACATTCTTCGGAACTTATATTAAATTTTCATTAACCATTTTGTGGCTTTAACATAGTCCAATTCTGAACCATATATTTGAGAAAAGAATGATCCTTAAATTCTTCTCCCATGCATACTTATGTGTAGATTTCAAATATTGAAACCTTGGTATACCATAATACCACTGGCTCAAAATACATTGCTTCTAGCAATTGTGCCTACCATCAATACTTTTCCCATTTGGAAAATTAATTGTACAAAGACACCTTGAAGAAACTTAATATGAGGCAACAATTAAATTATTCCACTAAAAAATTATTTTACATGTACCATCAATAATCTTCGATTTCTAGTGGAACTTGAAGCTAATATATATCTTCTTCTCTCTTTTATATCTACATCTCTCGAGTGTACAACATTGATGAGAAAAGGATAGGAAAAATGAGTTGGTAGTGACAAGTTATTAAACTTGTCTCGAGATGCATCATTTCCATATATTACACAGAATGCTATGATGCAACATATTACCAAAAATAAAGAAAAAAATTTCTCACAAACTAAAGTCTAAGTAATAGGGTTTACATGATTCTCTTTGATTACAAGAAAATGCAGTAGAAAAATTGCTTTAGTATTTTTCCAAGCTCCATGCACTTCAATATTCATGCTCCCATTATCTAATGCAATAAACTCTATGGCATCATAGTTTCTTTAAAATTGACTTTCCTTGGGATAAGTATCTCAGGTAATTAGGGTCATTTAATAACAATTGTTCTACTCTCATTCTACCATAATGCTTCATTGAAGCCGCTCCTAAAAAAAAATCATTTGCCTCATTGAAACATCGATATTTAATCTAAAAAAATTCGGCTTATATAAGACTTGGAGGAGACTAGTACAAACTAAGGAAATGTGTATATATGTTGAGTATTTTAGTTGTCTACACTTGTTAACTATATCATGATTCTATTCGGGAAGTGAGATCTGACGATGCAACGTTGATATCATTGTGTTAAAGCTTGGTGTTTTTGTCAAATTATAGTCAGTACCAGCACAATCCCAAAATCACATTATTTCTATCTATCTATATATGTTGTATACTTTAGGCATACACACTGAACTTTAGAACCATGGTTTCTATTGTACCTTAAGAAACTATTTTCCTGGTTGTGGAGAAATTGTGCTTAAGGCGTTAATGATTATTGTTTATTGTCACTTATTTGTCACTTTATCATTTTTTTTTTGTTTTAAAATGGACCTGGAAAACTTCGTCTTTAACCCTTAATACATTTATGACAAGAACATCTCAAAATGCCAATTGTTGGTAGATATAAATGATGAATGAAGAAATCTTGAAGGAGAAGTTAAAGATAATATGCTGCTTAACACAAAACATACTATCTGTCACTTAGAAGAATTATGAAAATGAGAATTGAATCATAGACAATATGCTGCTTAACACAGAAACTACTATCTTTGACCCAAGGAAAAGTTAAAGATAATATTTTGCCTTACAAAAAAAGTTTTATCTATAACTTAGAAAGGAAGATGAAAACTTCAAGTATAGAAGCACTCTTTTAAGAGATTTTAACATTATCTACATAAGAAAATAAAGACCTACAGCTTCATTACTATACCTGAAAGAAGAAAACATAAGATGACACATGATAGAGAAGTTACAAAATTATACCCAAAAATTCATGGAAACTTCTGATTCTTTCATTAATCAACAGCTATATCAAGAATATAATGGCCTAGTCTCCGGGTTCTTCAAAATTCCAACAACAACCCTTTAAAATTTAATTTTCAGGCTTTTATCTATTCTATCAAATGAGTTTTGGAAACTCACTTCTTGAAATAGCTAATAAATTGCTTTATTACAGTTACAAAACTATATTCTATTTGAGATTATTCAACTTTGTTACATATAAAATATTGAAACTCTAAAACTGTTCCAAAAGCTTTGAAAGGGGACCGCATATATGTCAGGAGTATTCTAATTGGTGAAAATACAAATAAACCTGACCAATCACCTTTTCTTTATATTCATTTCAAAGGTTGATTCTTCCCCTTACATAGTGAAATAGACGCAAAACACACAAGGCAAAACTGAAAGGAATTAACTCTGTTTAATAAATCTATTGGATCCGCCTGTTCAAAGCTCCGTTGAATTCCCATCACAAATTGCAATCAGAGCTTTCCATTGTTATATCAACCCAATCCTTGATAAACTATGACAAGATGGATGCGTCAGAGTTATAAAACATAGCATATAAACTATCGAGTCCAGGATCTTTATTGTTGATTGCAGTCAGCGGGACCATATACATATACAAAGGTGCTTTACAATATCACGAACACACCAGAGTTATAAAACATAATATATACCATATTGGGTCCACCCATCGCATATCGTAAAGTGTTATGTGATGATCGCGGACCCGCCGAGGCTTATAAAACAAAATGTATATATACTTTGAGTCTGGCCCATCGCATATCACAATCAGCGGAACCAAACGCTTATACATAATGCGCTATGCTATACAATGGACCTGCTGGAAATATTAAAATCTAATATATAAAATATCGGATCCACCTATCACAAATTGCAATTGGCGAAACCAACACCCATTGCTCTACGGACCCGCCGGGACTTTCAAACACAATGTATATATGTTTAGGGTCCGGCCCACAATCAAAAATCACAAATTGCAATTGGTGCTATCAGCGGAACCAATCATCGTTTGGATAACATTGCAGACCCGCTAAATTTTGTAAAATGCAATATATATATATATATATATATATATATTATATATATATATATATATATATATATATATATATATATATATATATATATATATATATATATATATATTTGAAGTCCCGATCTTAAACACTTTAACACTTGTTTCTTTTGTGAATCTGATATATTACTTTGTTTCTTTCTTGTTTCAATATGCAACTATCACACACACACACACACACACACACACACACACATATATCAAGTCTAGCTCCATATAACCATTTATATAGCGATTTGATTTTTTTGCATATCAACCTTGGCTACAACGGGGCCGATTCTCTTACAATTCTTTCTTTTGTGATTTCAATGTATAATATACAAAATACTTCATTTCCCTTAGACTCTGCAAATGTAAAGAAAGTAAGAAAGCTTCATTAAGGTTGAACACCTGCAATGATTTTTAGACCACACATTGTGATAAAAGTGATAAATAAGCTTAAAGACATTATAAGCTACAACATCCGACTCCAATTGAGGATAGTGCTTTTGCCACAGAAGCACTAATAATTGTAGATTAGTGCCTTATCCATTGGGCATGGAGTCATATATTGCTTCGTGAAGCTTAACTGTGTGAAAATTTGTACAGCGAACCCACACCAATATCTGCAGTGATAAGATGCTTGTGCTTTGATAAAAAAATATTGAGAATCGTAGATCAGTAGCCTTAGTTGGGAATGGAGTCCAAAACTATGAAAACCCTGAAAATTGACAAACTAGAACCTGATAATATTAAAGTTAGAAACCTCTGCAAACTATTTTCCAGCTGGGAAAGTCACCTTTATTTATCAACTAATGATTAAACTAAAGAATTGCAATTGGAAACCAAATGCTCAACACTTGAGATTATTTATGTACAAGTTCCTACATATGTACATGACTCATCTCCATCAAGTGAAGTCATTCTTCCATTGGTACCAGGTTAGCATTTGGGTGCTTAATCTAGAACCATTCTTCCAGTGAATCTTGAAAATGCAATTCATCCTGAACAAAAAATAAATTATGCATAAAAGCAGCTCACAACAAAAATTAGGAGTATATCCACAAAATGATATGTGTAGACTGCTGATAAATTCTTCCATGTAATCTGCCACAGGATCTTCAAAAGTATAAATAAAAATATGTTCTTGCTGAAATAGACCTTCTATTGGGATAATATGCTCAACATAACAATCAGCGACATCTTTAAGAAAATGATCTATGTCACCTTCATGTCTCCACTTTTCATCTCTAAGCTTTGATTGAAAATAATTTGTAATAATATCCTCAGGAAGAAAAAGAAATTCTTTCACATCATTATATGACATATGATCAACTTCAAATAGATTGTTCACTTTTGATTCATGGGCATCCTTATGTTCTTCAATGCAAGGATATAAAATCTCTTTATCATCTTTGTTCTTACATAAGATAGCCTCTTTTGCTATGATAGATGGCTCAATATATTTCTTTCCAACATAACCGACTTGCTCGTTTATCCCTCTATTTTCAACACCCAACTAATGAACTTGAAGAGCTTCGTACTATTCCCCATTTAAACCATTTTCATTATAGATAGGAGGATCATCAAATTTAACAAAATAGGAACTCTTGGGATTTATTTTCAACTTAATTATTTCTTCCTCTTCTTGAGTGCTGAGTAGAAATTCTTGATGCATGTTTGAATTTTCCTCCTCTTGATTTTCTTGGAACAGAGTCAACCGATTCTCAACTTGGGATATTATTGGAGAGAAATGCTTTATAAACTTCTCCACATCATTTTGAGAAAATGATGCTCAATCTGCTTGGAACATAGTCAACAAATTCTCTGCTTGGGAGATTATTGAAGGGAAATGCTTTATAAGCTTCTCCACATCATTTTGAGAAAATGATAGTTCCTCATTTTTAGAGACTTGCTCATAGTTAATGTGGCTATAAATTCTCTCAATGCTTGTTATATTCAACACCCAACTAATGAACTTGAAGAGCTTCGTACTATTCCCCATTTAAACCATTTTCATTATAGATAGGAGGATCATCAAATTTAACAAAATAGGAACTCTTGGGATTTATTTTCAACTTAATTATTTCTTCCTCTTCTTGAGTGCTGAGTAGAAATTCTTGATGCATGTTTGAATTTTCCTCCTCTTGATTTTCTTGGAACAGAGTCAACCGATTCTCAACTTGGGATATTATTGGAGAGAAATGCTTTATAAACTTCTCCACATCATTTTGAGAAAATGATGCTCAATCTGCTTGGAACATAGTCAACAAATTCTCTGCTTGGGAGATTATTGAAGGGAAATGCTTTATAAGCTTCTCCACATCATTTTGAGAAAATGATAGTTCCTCATTTTTAGAGACTTGCTCATAGTTAATGTGGCTATAAATTCTCTCAATGCTTGTTATATTATCAACAAGATCATTAGTTCCCTCAACAGGATTATCTTGAGCTTTTGAAGTTTCTTTAAAATCATAATATTCACAACAACCTTCAAAAAAAACCTTGTGTGGATAATAAGTTCTATAATAAGAATTGAATACTGAATGGAAATCTTTCAGAGATGAAATTCTTGAATGAGGCAGAGACCTGAACCAAACCCTAGGTTTTTGGTTTAAAGAAAACAAAAACAACTTCATCTTCACATCTTCATGAATGATGCCCTACTGCTCCATGCATTCATGAAACTCTTGGAGATGCTGAGCTGGATCTTCATATTCCTTTCTACTGAATTTTGGAAGATACTCATTCCACGCATAAAATGCAGGCATATCATGAGGATAGCCAGTGATCCTAGTAAAATCAAAAGGATCAAATTTATGGACTAACAATGCAAGGAGAACCATTAAAACCCAGAAAAGAAAACTTCAAAGTATAGTGGAGTCACCAGTCAATGTTGTAAGTGAAAATCATAGGCGTGAATGTACAACCAACTATGGAAACTTGTCATTCTCAAGAATCAACTTCAAACTTAATAAATCCAAGGAAAAGTGCTCTTATTCAATTGCTTTTATTCAAAATAGCAAAACATTTCCTCCTCACTGAACAACCAAAGGAAAATATTGAAAACCTAGGGAAAAATGTTCTTGTCTTCTCTCCCCAGCAATGGCACCAATTAATGTTGTACCTTAACAAACCAATTTCCTAGCTGTGGATAAATTGTGCTTAAGACATTAATAATTATTGTTTGTTTTCACTTATTTGTCACTTTATTGTTTGTTGTGTTCTCAAATGAAGGACCTAGAAAACTTGGTCTTTAACCCTTAATACATGTATGACAAGAACATCTTAGAATGCCATTTGTTGCTAGATATAAATGATGAATGAAGAAAGCTTGAACGAGAAGTTAAAGATATATTCTTCTTAACGTAGAACCTACTATACGTCACTTAGAAGAATTATGAAATGAGAATTGAATCATTGACAATATGTTGCTCAACACAGAAACTACTATTTACAACCCAAGGAGAAGTTAAATATAATATGTTGCCTTACACAAAAACTATTATCTATAACTTAGAAAGGAAGATGAAAACTTCAAGTATAGGAGCACTCTTTTAAGGGATTTTAACTTTATCTACATAAGCAAATAAATAATTGCAACTTCGTTACTATACTTGAAAGAAGAAAACATAAGATGACAAATGACAGAGAAGTTACAAAATTATACCCAACAATTCATGGAAACTTCTCATTCTTTCATTAATCAATAGCTATATCAAGAATACAATGGCCTAGTCTTTGGTTTCTCCAAAATTCCAACAACAACCCTTTATAATTCCTTTTTTAGGCTTTTATCTCTTCTATCAAATTAGTTTTGGAAACTTACTTCTTGAAACAGCTAATAAACTGCGTTATAACAGTTACAAAACTATTTTCTATTTGAGATTATTCAACTTTATTACATATAAAATATTGAAACTCTAAAATTGCGCCAAAAGATTTGAAAGGGGACCGCATATATGTTGGGAGTATTCTAATTGGTGAAAATACAAATAAACCCGACCAATCACCTTTTCTTTATATTCGTTTCAAACATTGATTCTTCCTCTTACACAACAAAATCGACACAAAACACGCAAGGTGAAACTGAAAGGAATTAAATCTATTTAATAAATCTATCGGATCTGCCTGTTTAGCGCTCCGTTGACTTCCCATCACAAATCACAATTGGTGCTTTCCATTGTTATATCAACCTAATCCTTAATAAACTGTGTTGAAGATAATGGAGAATATCCTAGAATAGGTAGAGTTGGTTCATGTAACCTCATGATAGGAATTAGTTTCTATTTCTTAGGATGTTGTTCTAACATCCATAAAACCGTGTTTTCTATTTAATGTGTAATGTGCATGAACAATGTAGAGTGTTCTGCAGAGATAGACTCTCCTTGTTCAGACTCTATTTCGTAGAGCTGACTAGTGGGTTTTATTTCAATACAAGCAGTGACATTTTTATCATGGTATTAGAGTGTCAGGGCTAAGGAACCTGTACAATGGCTGGTGGGTGGTTCTTTGAACTGAGATCAACGTAGTTGTAAGGCAGATAACTGTGATGATTATGAAATCATCCCTGGTTTTGAGTGTACCTTTGTCACGAGTGCACTGTAGCTCCTTCGCGTGTATTTTCTATCTTTTTCATCATAGGAAAGATGTGTACAGCTGCGATGACGTCACAGAAAGGATGCACTTCTGCGACGATCATGTAAGGCAAGAAAAAGGCTATCATTGTCAGAAACACTACAAGGAGAAGCCAATAACAAGGCTGTAACTGACAATAGAAGGTTTTCGAGAGGCTGAGAAGGAAGCCATGGTGATCTGTGCGTGTGCTGCGAGATCAAGCAACATTGAAGATCAGTGATTTGTCTCTGTCATAGATTTGGGGTAAATTTAACATCTTCTACCTCTCGAATTTTTTTTCTAAATCGTCAAGATGAATAACAATATTTTTGAAGCATGCATGAACGAGCATAACAAGCTTAATGGTTCCAATTATGAAAATTGGAAGTTCAAGATGCAGACTCTGCTAGAAGCACACAATGCTTGGACGATTGTCAATGGGGATGAGCTGAAGCCCGTAGCTGGATCGACATCAATCCCAGATTGGGAGAAACAAGAAAGTAGAGCAAGGATAATGTTAAAGATTTTAGTGAAAGACTGCATTATACCGCACATCAGAGAAGGTAAGTCAGCTAACGAGATTTGGGGAATTTTGAAGGAATTGTATGAGATCAGGAATTCAAATGGTCTTTTGTTCCTCAAAAGTAAGATCCTATCCATGAAGATGGAGGAGAATGAAACAATTACTTCATTTGTAGCAAGGATCAAGAAACATTGGTCATATAGTTGACGATACAGATCTTGTAACCATTACAATGAATGGTGTCACTGATGATCATGAAATGTTCATCACTAGGATAAATGCCAGAGAGAAGATCCCATATTTTGAAGAGTTGACAGGTATACTGATGCAGCAAGAAGAGAGGAGATCGACTTTGAAGCCCGAGAGTGTCGTTCTTACATTGATGGTGAAGAAAAACTTCTACAAAGGGAAAGGAGGTCCACAACGGCAAAATAGAGCAAGTTCACAAAAATGGCCAAATCAGACTCAAGGTATGCATCCCAAAAAAACTACTGTGAAACTAAATGTTTTTATTATGGAAAATTGGGTCATATTGCGAGGGAGTGTAGGAAAAAGAAATATCATGAAGAACAATAGAAGCCAAAAAGACATGTATGTCATCTCGCGAATGGTGATAAGGTGCCAAATTTAAGATTGTTCATGGTAGATCATGATGAAAATGTTGATGCAGACATATGGTATGTAGATTCAGAGTGTCAATGCACATGATAGGGAATAAGCATTGGCTGGAAGATTTTAAAGAAATCAACAAAGGCGCACAGATTTACCTAGGTGATGACAGAAGTCATCAAATCAAGGGATGTGGGAAAGTTTCTATCATTCTACCTAATGGTAATATCAAAAAAAATTATAATGTTATGTATGTGCCTTGCATAAAAAAGAACTTGAATTTTGTATCTATGATTATAAATCAAGATTTGAAAGTTGATTTTTTAAAATCTAATTGTTATATTAAAGATCTGCTAAATGGCATGAAGACAATTGCTACAGGAATCCAAACAGGAGGACTGTCCAAGTTGGATGTGAGCCCTACACCAGTTTTAGCATTGACAGTAGCGATCCTGACTACAGAAGAGCTTTGGCATCAGAGATTCGGCCACATCAACTGCAATGATTTGTTGTTACTACAAAAGAAGGAAATGGTAAGAGATCTTCCTACGCTAAAGCAAGTTCATAATGATTGTGATGCCTATACTTTAGGAAAAATGCATAGAGAAGAGTTCCATGTGAGAGTAGAAAAGAAAGAGAGGGATATACTGGAATTAGTGCACATAGACCTTTGTGGACCCATGCAGACAAAATCATTAGGAGGTGCACTATATTTTCTACTGTTTATTGATGACTGTACGAAGTTTTCTTGGGTGTATTTCTTAAGTAATAAGAGTCATACATTTGAATACTTTAAGTAGTTTAAAAATATGATTGAAAGACAAACAGGGAAACAGATAAAAATTCTCTGCTCTGATCAAGGGGGAGAAAATAGGAAAGACGAGCTTATCAGATATTGTAAAGATCATGGAATTTTGCAGCAGTTCACAGTACCCCATACTCCATAGCAAAATGGAGTAACAGAAAGAAAGAATAGAACACTCGTGGAATGTGCTAGAAGTATTCTGAAAGGTAAGAATCTTTCAAATGGTTTTTGGGCTGAAGTAGTGAATACTACGATTTATTTGAGAAATAGGAGTCCTAGAAGAAGTCTTGAGTCTAAAACTCCTTTTGAAGCATTATATGGATATAAGCCTGCAGTAAAACACTTAAGAATATTTGGGTCAAAAGAATTTGCCCACATTCCAAAGGAATATAGAAGGAAATTATATTCAAAAGCCATGAGATGTATTTTTATAGGGTATTGTTCATCATATAAAGCATACAAATTATTTAATCCTTGTACTCACAAGATTTTTGTTAGTAGAGATGTTAAATTCCATGAGCAGGATCATGAAGAACCTGATGAGCACTATGAGGAATGGGACATTCCATACTTTGTGGATGAAGAAGAAGCAGAGAACAATCAGGGTCCGCAGCAAACAAAGGTAGAGGATGAACAACAACAGCAACAACAACAACAACAGCAGCAAGAACAACAGGAAGAAATAAATGATGATCGAGTAAGGTTTGTAACCACCACCCCACGACTCAGGAGATCAGGTAGGAAAGCTCAAATGCCTACAAGATATAGGGAAGATGCTTTTATAACTAGTATGATGAATGTGGTTGAACCATCTAGTTTTAAAGAAGTAAATGAAAGTAGTGAATCGAAAACATCCATGGAACAAGAATATGATTCAATAATCAGAAATAACACTTGGGAATTGGTTGAACTTCCTAGAGGAAAATAGACCATAGGTTGTAAATGGTTATATAAACCAAAAATTAATGCAAATGGAACTATAGAAAACCTGAAAGCTAGGTTGGTTACAAAGGGGTACACACAAAAGGAAGGGATAGACTATGAAGAAAACTTTGCCCCTGTAGCTAAATTGAACACCATCAGAATGTTAATCGCTTTAGCTACTAAGAAACATTGGATGATGCACCAAATAGATGTAAAGTATGCATTTTTGAATGGACAACTAAAAGAAGAGGTTTATCTAGAGCAACCCGAAGGGTTTGTCCATAAAAGAAAAGAACATTTAGTCTGTAGATTGAAGAAAGCACTTTATGGACTAAAACAAGCTCCCAGGTCGTGGTATGAGAATATTGATTCATTTTTTCTACAAGCTGGCTACAATAGAAGTAAGAATGACCCTAATCTTTACACCATGAAATATGAACAAGGGTGTGTAGTGTTGATTTCATTATATGTAGATGACTTGATAATTACACATGATGCTACATATCTAATTGATGAAATCAAGCAACAGATGTCACAGATGTTTGAGATGAAGCACCTTGGTGAACTCAAATACTGTTTAGGTCTCAAGATCTAGAGAGATTCAGGTCAAACATTTCTGTCTCAAGCAAAGTATGTCAAAGGCCTGTTAAAAAAGTTTAGAATGGATCAGTGTAAGCCAACACCGGTACCATTGCAGCAGAAAATCAAATTACAGTGTGAGGATGGCTCAAAAGTGGTAGATGAAACACTTTACACACCACTCGTTGGGAGTCTGATCTACCTAACCACCACTAGACCTGATCTGGCTTATGCAGTGAGTATGCTAAGCCAATTTATGTCTAAGCCACTCAAAAGCCATTGGAATGTAGCGAAGAATGTTTTGAGGTATCTACAAGGTACTATAGATTATGGAATTATTTACACGAACTCTTCTCATGTTAGATTAACAAGATTTGCAGATTCAGATTGGGCAGGAAATGTAGATGATCACAGATCTATAATAGGTTATGCATTCAGTCTTGGATCTCGGTGATCACATGGAGCAACAAGAAGCAGAACATAGTCTCCTTTTCCTCAGCAGAAGCAGAGTATCAGGCAATGTGTGTAGCAACGTGTCAGGTAGTTTGGTTGCCGATACTTCTCCAGGATGTTGGGAAGAACAGACAGTGGCAACAACAATCAGATGTGATAATCAGAGTTCAATCAAGCCGGCCAAGAGTCCAGTGTTTCACAAAAACACTAAAAATATTGATACTCAATTCCACATTGTCAGGGAGAAAGTGCAATCTAAAGAAATTCATCTCGAATATTGTAATACATGTGATAATGTTGCGGACATTTTCACTAAGCCTCTTGGAAAAGTTAAGTTTCAAATGTTTATGGAGATGTTAGGCATATATGTGAACCCATTCTCCATTAAGGCGGAGTGTTGAAGATAATGGAGAATATCCTAGAATATGTAGAGTTGGTTCACATAACTTCAGGATAGGAATTAGTTTCTATTTCTTAGGATGCTGTTCTAGCCTCCCTAAAACCATGTTTTCTATTTAATGTTTAATGTGCATGAACAATGTAGAGCGTTCTGCAGAGCCAAACTCTCATGGTTTAGACTCTCCTTCGTAGAGGTGACCATTGGGTTTTATTTTAATACAAACATTGCCATTTTTATCAAACTTTAACAAGACAGATGCGCCGGAGTTATAAAACATAGCATATAAACTATCGAGTTCGGGATCTTTATTATTGATGGCACTTAACGGGGCCATATACATATACAAAGGCACTTTGTGCTATGATGGACACGTTAGAGCTATAAAACGTAATATATACCATATCGGGTGTGGCCATCGCATATCACAAAGAGTTATGCAATGATCGCGGACCCGCTCGGGCTTATAAAACACGATATAGATGTGCTTTGGGTTTGGCCCATCGCGTATTGCAATTGGTGGAACCAAACACCTGTACATAATGTGCTATGCTATACAGCGGACCCACCAAAAATATTAAAATGTAATATATAAAATATCGGATCCGGTTTTGGCAAATTAGAAGTGACGGAACCAACACCCATTGCTCTGTGGACCCGCTGGGACTTTAAACACAATGTATATATGTTTTGGTCTAGCCCGCAATCGCAATCGAGGCTATTAGCAGAACCAATCATCCATAACATTGCACATGTGTCGAACTTTATAAAACGTAATATATATATATATATATATATATATATATATATTTCAGGTGGAGATCTTAAACACTTGAACACTTGTTTCTTTTGCAAATACAATATAATATATTGTTTCTTTCTTGTTTCAATATTCATATATCACACACACACATATATGTATCAGGTCTAGCTCCATATAACCATTTATATAGCGATTTGATTTGTTAGTATATCAACCTTGGCTTCACCGGGGCCTATTCTTTTACAATTCTTTCTTTTGTGATTTCAATGTATAATAAATAAAATACTTCATTTCCCTTAGACTGTGAGGATGTAATGAAAATAAGAGAGATTCATTAAGATTAAACCCCTACAATGATTTTTAGACCACACATTGTGATAAAAGTGATAAATAAGCTTAATCACAATATTAGCTACAAGAGTTTCAACCATCCTAGAAACATGGGTTAGTTGAGAAAGCCTGTGAGAAGACTATGTAGCATGTTCAACATGGAAGTGTTGTGAAAGAGTGGCCCTTTAAAGAAAATGGAAGTTCTCCTCTTCAAAAGAAAAGTAATGCAAACATATTTCTCAGTTCTACTAGTACGAGCAATTGTCTAATGGGAATGGAAAGTTTTATTTTAGGGATAATGGGTTGCATCAAGGCACTCCTGAGTAAGATTCACAAGTACCGAGAAGAAGTTCATGAATCAGAAATGAATAGTTCAAACATACATATTAATATGACTATAGTTTGCATTAAGACTTAGCTATGTCTAATAATTCCACATTTGCAACAATGAGGAGGCAAGGACAAATAATAAGGTACTACATGCACCCAATGCTTAGGTAATCTCGATGCTGGATTTGGAGTGAGTCACTATATTGATGTGAGGCATGGCTAATTAATGATGCCCTTAAGTTTCCCCTATCCTTAATGAAACACTAATTAGCATAAAGCTTAGCTAATCATGATGTAGGTTTTGGTGTGAGTCTCCATATTGTGATGCTATACTCCTTTACATTGCTTTCGAGTGAGTCTTGAGATTGATACAATGCCATCCTACGAAAATTTGATGCTAATGGTTCCTAGCCATGGAATTTCACACTCCACATATTGTTTTTATTTTTATTTTTAACTTATTTGGCATGTAAAACAAATGTCAAACCATAAATTTGATTTCCAAAGTATTTAGGCTACTTGTCATAATTATTATGAGTAATTTTAACTGAACTCTTCGGCATTCATTGACCATCATAATCCATGTAGTGGGACCACTTTGTCATGGACTCAGTAGCGCTATCAACTCCACAAGAAAAGATGAATCAATTTTGAGGCTAGTTGAAACCAAGGTCAAATTTTGGGACATGCCAAGATCAAGACACTTGTTCTCTACATAAACCTTCCACCATTGATCTTAAAACCTAATTCTTTTCCCCTTTTTGGTCCTTCAATCAATAGATACCTTATAAAAGTAGAGAAGAGTGACTAAAAGCAACTATCTATCTATTAGATGTAGGAATATTGGACTTCTTCAGGAGAAATAAGGGAAGACATTTTCATATTCTTCCATAATCTAAATCATTTTCCAAACCATACATCAATGAAGGGAATGTATTAGCTATTCTTCGAGAGGACATTCACTTAACCCTTATTCATTTCCTAGTCTTGAGATCGATATAATAATGCCTTTTTTTTGGCACTTTCCCGGAAATCTTGACCTTAGAGCCTAAACAAAGGTAGGGTGGAACTTCTATCTACTGAGAGGGAAGGTAGGGTGGAACTTCTATCTACTGAGAGGAGACTTTCATAAATAAAGGGGATTGTCAATATATGTTGTTAGTATAAGTACATTTTGTTGAAAAATGCAGCAAGAAACTATCAATTTGATTTTGGCTTGTAGTATTGAGAAAATACAAGTTTCCACATCAGCAAACAACTTGGATGCAATTAACCTGTATGACACAACTCTTGTCACTTAGTTAGCTCAATAAATTCTAGTTAGAGGAGTTGGAGTTAAATTAAGCATGTGATTGATAATTTGTAGGAATCAAGGTCAGTTATTTCAAATTGTTTTCAGTTAAAATAGTTTAGGTCAGTTGTGTATTGGGACATCAATCTACCTCAACGATCATCCAGTTAACTAATCAATGAACCCAAAATAGCTAGTGCATGGAGAGAATTGGAGTTCCCCAGGTATGCTGTAGATTCCAATGCAGTGTAATGTTAGTTGTAGTCTAGTCTTGAGTGTACAGGTGTCACATGCAATCAGATGATGAACCTTGGTAATTGAGCAATCAATTGGAGGAAAATTCCTAAATATTAGGGGCCTAACTCCTAAGGATTTGCTCAAGAAAATAGGGGCTCAAGTAGAGTAAGAAGTTGACTATGTGTAGGTTGGAGCTTCTTAGTGAGTAGAGAGATGGGTTACTCACTTGAAATTGAGCTAGAAATTTTAATAGATCTTTATCCATTAGATTAATGCAAGTAGGCATAAGGGTTTTTATCAGTTACTTTCCCCTGGAAAAAAAAATTGTGCATGTGTTTTACTTTTCATTGAATGTTTGTGATTGAAGTTCTAAATTTTGAATTGAATTTCATAGAGAAGTAAAGTAGGATTCTGTGTTTTGATTTAGATTAAAATTTCATGAGTAGTTGTAATTATGCACCCTAATTTCTACATGGTATTGGAGCAAGAGTCACATTAGAGACCAAAATTTGAAGTTATTTCTCAGGAGTATCAAATTTTGTAGTTCAGTGTAGCAAAACCTCTTTAGAGTTTCGAAGATGACATTCAAGGTTCTAAGACTAGAGTATGTCTTGGAAGGCAACTCTTATTTCATTTCATGGAAGGATCATATGGAGGTGATGTTGGATGACAATGGATTGCTAGAATAAGTCAAGAAAGGTATCATAAAACCACATGCATCTAATGCACAGAACCTAGCCTAATGGAAGAAAGATGTAGCCAACGGGAGGAGAATAATCTTGGAGGGAGTGCTAGACCACAATGTCTCAAATCTCCATGGAAAAGAAACTCCTTTAGCAATGTGGAAAGGACTGACAGAACTGTTTGAGAATAGTAGTGATCACATGAAGCTTGGCCCTCAATGATAAAATTCAAAATATCAAGATGCAGAAGAATGACACCATTCCACAATATATGAGCAGGTTCACACAAGTTAGTGATGAACTTGGAGGGGTTGGTGTTAATGTTGCAAAAGATGACTTGGTAAGCCTAAGACTTCTATGCCTTCCCAAGAGCTGGCATAGCTAACAAGATTCCATGAACAAGAGGGAGAAACTACTGAATTAGGAATGCTTATGGTCTAATTTTGAAATAAGGCAGAATACCAGTGATCAGACTTCATCCAAGGACAAAGATGAAGAATAATTGGCATTGGTTGGAAAGGGAAAGAAGGGGAATTGGGATAAATCTCAAACTAAACCAGCACCCACCTAAGGGGAAAAAAGAAAAGCTTGTCCAAAATTAAAATTAAATGCTTGAATTGTCATGAATTCCGCTATTATCCCACCAAGTGTCCACACAAAAAGTTGAGCAAGAAGAAATTAAGAGGAGAAACAGGTGAAGCATTGGATTTAGAGTTCGAGCTTGACTTCACCCTTATAGCATGCATGGGTAACACAATTATGGGGAGTGTGTGGTACTTGGACTCATCGCATGCATGGCTAACACAATGATGGAGAGTGTGTAGTACTTGGACTCAGATGCATCATTCCACATGACAGGGTGTAGAGACTTTTTGAGTGACCTAAAGGAGAAAGATGTCTAGATGCACATCAAGATGGGGAGCCATGGAAGGTACAACGTATAATCACCTTTCAAGGGAGTCAGGATCCCCTCTATGACTCAAAAATGTCATGTTCCTTCAAAGCCTAAAGAAAATTCTCATATTTGTAGCAATGTTGGAAGACCATTGTTATGATGTGATCTTCAGCAAAGGGAAATAATTCCTGAGACATATAGCTACTGGATAGGTGAGGCATATTGGGATTTGTGTGAAGAATATATATAAGCTAGTTGTTGAAGATTGTACTCATTAATGAGTAAGGTAGAAAAAGTGAAATTTGGGATGTCAGTGAAATTTTCAATAGAGTACTTGGCCATTTGTGTCATGGCACTTTAAATATTATGCAACAAATATGCACTGGCCTTCCTAAAGGAGCACTTGAGAAATAAGATGTCTGCAAAGTGTGTACCTTGGGGAAGTATGACAAAGTGTGTACTTTAGGGAAGTATGAAAAATGCACATTCCATGACTGGGACAACAAAGCACATGTAGTGTTGGAAAGGATCCACTCTGATTTCTTTGGACCTTTCTGGACAACCTCCACTACTAGATATAAATATTTTGTCATTTTTATGGATGAAAGGAAGTGTTGGATATTTTTCATGTAGAAGAAGGATGATACATTCCCCAAGTTTGTAGAATTTAAGGCACTAGTTGAGAAAGAGACCAGGAAGAAGGTGAAGGTTCTCACCAGGGATAATGGAGGTGAGTATGTTTCTAATGAATTCACAAATTTATGTGAGAAAGAAATTTAAAGAGATCTACAACAGAATTAGGTATTTGAGAGGAGGAACCAAAGCATTATGGGAGCAGCTAGAGCTATGCTACATGACCAAGGCCTACCACAACATTTGTGTGTAGAGGCATGTAACACAATAGTCTATTTGCATAATAGAAGTACTTCTCATTCTAGGAGGCTTTCTTGGGGAGAAGGTCTGATGTGACTGACTTCAAGATTTTTCGAGCTTCTATTCACTGCCATGTCTAGAAGCTGGAGCTGACATCATAGTTGGTATTTTTTGTGGGTTACACTGAAAATCGTCAGTTTGTACATATCTTCCCTCAAAATGAGAGTTGTGAGGAGGGATGCAAAGTTTGATGAGGAGAAAGCCATGTGGTGCTCTCTTGAGAGGGAGCTTTAGATCCCACCAAAAGAGGAGATTTTAGTTCTAGACCACGGGAAGTCTTGGGGAATCCACAAATAGAGGAATAGAGAGTGTAGACATCTAGTCAAGCATACCCTTCCAAAGAAGGCAAAAAAGGAACCAGGGAAGCTGATAGACTTGTGCATGATGTGAGGGAGAATGTGGGAGCTCCTTCAATTTGTGCAGGAAAAGGAGGTCACCCTAAAGGTACAATGGCTAAGTGGATCTAATGACCCAGCTTGTAGATACTGAGCCATCCTCTTTTGAGGAAGGAGTTGAGTAAAGTATATGGGTTGATGCAATGGTGGAAGAGTACTAATCTGTTGTAAATATTAGTGTATGGGAAGTGGTACAAAGATTAGCTAATAATTCAATTGTGGGTTAAAGCTGCATCTTCATGGTTAAGCATGCAATAGACGAAACCATAGAGAAGTATAAGGCCAGATTTGTGACCAAAAGATTCTCTCAAGTTGAGAGATGAGACCTTTGCTCCTGTAGGAAGGTATTCATCCATTAGATCAATCCTTGCATTGATTGCACAGATGAGGGTGTTCGGGCTGAGACCCACACACTCCATAGTCTAATAGTGCTTCAGCTTAGACTTGAGATGTGGGTTAAGCGGCCAATAGAGGAATTTGTGTTCTCAAACCAATAGTTGAGTGCTAGAGAGTGCCAAGTTTGGAATTTTAGTTTTAAAGAAAACAACAAAGGATCAAATTCAACTAGGAAGCTTAAGCATCCACAGAGTAATAGAAAGAAGAACTTTGATAATTAGTAAGTGAGAGCGATATGGATAATTGTAGATTATATGTTTAGAGGTTTTGAAAGAGTATTTGTCGTCTTGTTATGGATATTTGTATATATGAAATAAACAATATTTACCAAATTCAGCCAAAATGTACTAAACAATTCGAAAATCTGATTTGATTCAGTTATCAATACGTTAAATTTAATTCGATATTGTATTTCCTCACACTCCACTCCATTTTCTAGGAATTTAGAGAGCCTCTTTGCAAAACCTAGAAGGACTTTTCCAGTCCATCCATCTCTAAGTAGAATCAGTTGCAATGGAATCTGTCGAGCCATCAAATTTCTTTCGACGCGCTCTTTCAAATCGAAAAAAAAAAAACAAAACAGCCGATATTGTATTTCCTCACACTCCACTCCATTTTCTAGGAATTTAGAGAGCCTCTTTGCAAAACCTAGGACTTTTCCAGTCCATCCATCTCTAAGTAGAATCAGTTGCAATGGAATCTGTCGAGCCATCAAATTTCTTTCGACGCGCTCTTTCAAATAGAATAAAAAAGAAAAACAAAACAGCCGATCCCCACAAGCACAATTACAAAAAAACAAAACATCCGATCACACAATAATTACAGAAGCAGACAAAAAAAAACACAGGAGGGGGGGTGCTGAAAACTCACCCGCAAGAAGTGTGCCCTTGCGATTGAATGCAATGCACCTGGCATCGCCCTGTTTGAGGTACTCTTCTGTCACTTCGGGGAAGCCTCCCGGATATGGATCTGCCCACCCCAATTTTTAGGAACGTCGTCCAATTCATGAAAACACTTGAATATACTGCAAACATTGTACTTACCAATGAATGAATGATTCATGGCGGCAGAAAGGTCCTGCATGCACTGCGGCAATCCTCGTTCGTGTTCCAAACCTCAGTTACCTTGTTTCTATTTCGGGAGGTCAAATTATTTTGATTCTGCGCTAAATCACCTCGCAGTAAAAATAAATTCTCACAGTGCTGGGAACGCCAAGGGGAAGGGTAGAATTAATGTGAAGAAAGCGATTCGAACAACAAGAGTGAATGAATAGTTGCATGGAGCAGTGGAGGACGTTAGCATAATTTCCGAAAAAAGAAATTAAGGGCTCCTTTTCCTTTTTTAACGCTACCTAGGGTAAATTCGTTTGGTTGACCATTATTTTAAAAAGTTTGTTTCCATGAATTGTTTTATTTATTTATATGATTTTTTAATATATATGTATCACATTTTTATTTTATTAAGTTTAGAGATTATTGTGTTAAAAGGCATTTTTCAAATTAAAGAAGATATGTTATAAGATTATGTTATGTAAATATTTTGACTGAATCAAAATATATAACAATAAAATACAAATAAAAAATAAATAAAATATAAAACAATTTAATAATCATAATTATTAATTACAAAGTTTTGACTATGTCAAATTACACAAAAATAAAATTAATATTTATAATTATTCATTATTAATAATTAAACTAGGGTAGATTTATTTTATGTCCAGATCTACAAGGTGCCAAAAGAGATCAAATTTCTTGAGTTGCGAACCTTTTTTAGACTTAAAAGATATTTTATACCTGAGGCACTTGTACATCTATAGTTAAGATGGATCTAGGCTCATAATGATGTCATTGTGGGAATTTCTTACTAAGTATGTGATATGAAGATTATGTCTAGATTTATCTTGGATATTACACAGAGTCTCAACAACCAGATAATGTTATTTTGGGATTTTTTTTACTATGTATGTGATATGAAGATTATGTCTAGATTTCTTGTGCATAGTGCACCGAGTCTCAAGAACCATCAAAAACCAAACATAGTAGAATAATTAGAAAATAGTACACCTAGGATTATTGGGTTGAGAGACACTCTACAATCCATGATAGGGTAGATGTGTAGGTGTAATGTAAGTATATAAGAAATTGTAAATGTGGACTCAATTAACAAAACAACAAAAAAAACTAAAATTATGAGGGATGAGTGCAAACATTTAAATGTTGGCTGAAATAATAGATAAAAAGTCAAGATTAATAGATAAAAAGTTAAAAGTAAGCAGTTGTCTATAACGCCACTTTTTGAAAGCCTTTCCGGCGGGTTTTTCCGGTCGAAATCCGGCAGGAATTTATTGGAATCGCAAGTTTGATAGCTAGTTTCTGCACAATGAAAGCCTCCAGGGGTTTCGAGGGTGCTGAATCCAAATATGCAGTTAAAAAACCATTTTAACTGCAACAAATCAAGATTTAACCTCAATTTCTTCCACCGGATTCCGTCACCGGAATCTCCAAAAAGTCGCATTATAGACAACTCCTAAAAGTAATATAAACTCAAGTGTGAACATTTAAATGTTCAGTCAATTAATAATAAAAAGTTAAAAATAATATAAATAAGGGAATGAGTGTGAACATAAAAGGTTAAAAGTAATAAACAAAAAAGTGAAAAATAATAAATACAAAACTAAAAATAATATAAACATTTAAATATTGGCTCAATTAATAATAGAAAGTTAAAAGTAATGTAAACCTTAGTTTCTGGAATGAGTGTGAACATTTAAATATTGGCTAAATTAATATTAAAAAGTTAAAAGTAATAAAAAATAAAATTCGATTTGTTATATTTTGATTTGTTATTAACTTGTGAATATACTATTCTTAACCATGGATATTCACCCCCACTTTTTTTTTAGATATTATTAACTTGTAAATATAATGTTATGTTACAATATCATGGGTCAATACCATGGCTTATCAATACCACATGCCCAAGAAAACATAACTTATTTTACAGTCAAAATATTTTATAACAATATTACAAGATTCTTAATCATGGATATTCACCCCTCTTTATCATGAATATTATTAATTACAATCAAAATATTTTATAACAATATGACAAGATTCTCAATCATGGATATTCACCCGCTCTTTATCATGAATATTATTAACTTGTAAATATGCTTTGTTACAATACCATTGGCCAATATCATGGCTTATCAATACTATATGCCCAAAAAACATAACTTATTTCACACTCAAAATATTTTATAACAATATGACACAATTCTTAACCATGGATATTCACCCCCACTTTGTCATTGATATTATGAACTTTTGAATAGGAATTGCTACAATACCATGGGCCAATACCATGGCTTACCAATACTAGATGTCCAACAATCATAACTTATTTCACAATAAAAAATATTCTTAACCATGGATATTCACCCCCACTTTGCCATTGATAATATGAACTTTTGAATACCGTGAGCCAATACCATGAATTATCAATACTAGATGTCCAACAATCATAACTTATTTCCCAATCAAAATATTTTATAACAATATGGCAAGATTCTTGTTTCACAATTGAAATATTTTATATCAATATGACAAGATTCTTAACTATGCATATTCACCCCCACTTTACCATGGATATTATTAACTTGTAAATAGGCTTCATTACAATACCACATGCACAAAAACCATAACTTATTTCACCATCTAAATATTTTATTTTAATCTAATTTTACACAATTTTTTTTAATTAAATATGAAAGGAACAATGTTATAATTACTTTTGAGATATATCTAAACCCTTTATCGTGGCGACTACTAGAATTATTCCCATAAAAAATAAATAAAGGTTTTAATAAAATTAAAATGAGAATACTTTTATAGATAAAGATGTGAAATTTATATAATATAAATAATATTATTAAGAACCAACATAGATCCAACTTAACTAAGGATCCAACCTATGAGAGAAAGCAAAGTGACTCACAATGATAGAGGAAAGATAGTGCAATATTCTTTTTAAGTTTTTCATTACTCTATTTTCTTTGACATGATTGATCCAAAATATAGGTTTAATATTATATGACCAATTGAGTTTTTTTAAATTTAGAAACTTTCTTATACAAGATACAATGTGATCTCTAAATTAAGATAACGGGGTGGAGAGAGGGAGGGAGATAGTGACAGAGCTCAAAGTTGGAGAGAGAAAGAGAGAGTGTGTGTAATGGGAGGAGAGAGAGGGAGAGAGAGGAAGGAAGAAACAAATGAGGGGAGAGAGAGAAGAAGAGGGAGATGTAGAGATAGAGAGAGAGTGAGGGATATTGGAGAGGAGGGAAGAGAGAGAAGAAGACTAGAGAGAGATAGGGAGAGAAGGGGAAGAGAGAGAGACAGGGACACATAGATTTGTGGGAGAGAGAGAGAAAGAGAGGGAGGGAGATAGTGATAGAGTTAGAGAGAGAGAGGGAGGGAGAGACAGAGAGAGGTTGGGGGGAGAGACAAAGGGAGGTGGGAGAGAAAGGGAGAGAGAAGGAAGAGGGAGAATGAGAGAGAGAGGGAGTGAAAATGGGGAGAGAGTGAGGGAGAAAGAAGAGTGGGAGGGAAGAGAGACAATGAGAGAAATTGAAAGAATGGGAAGGGAGAGAGGGAGAGAAGGGGAAGAGAGAGAGAGAGATAGATAAGTATGGAGAGAGAGTGTGTATGTTTGGGGGGTGAGATAGAGAGAGGGAATATGAAAGATATGTGTAGGTATAAATATAGATATTATATAATATTATATAACCATCCTAGATCCATCTTAACCCTAGATCTACCAAGCACCGAGAGGGATCAAATATCTCGAGGTGCAAACCTTTCGTGAAGTTTTGCACTCAAAAAATAGTTTTGCACCTCAAGGGACTTGATCCCTCTCGATGCTTGATAGATCCAGGATCAAGATGGATCTAGGTTGGTATAGATGCAAGGAGAGGAGACATGAACATTAGATTTCACAGGTCAAAGGTAAACCAAGTCATGCTTGAGAAAAAATAAAATAAGTATTAAGTAAAATTTATATTGAACTAGATGGTTAGAAGGATAGGTTCTTAAAGAAGTTAGGGGAAATAAGAAGAAATGTGAATTAATATTCAAAAAAATGAGGGTAAATTTTATTTCAATTAGTTTATAATTAATTTGGTAGGGAGAAGTGGGGGAGATATTAATACAAAATAATATATTTGATGAAAGTCTTAATGAAGGAAAATTATCTCATAAAGACATTGTAATATTTACACCCAAAAAATGGGGGCATAAAACAAATGAAAGGAAAGCAAGGACATAAATATAACACAATAAAATTGGGAGTGGGATGAGGGAAGCTGGGGCATCAAATGAGAAATTAATTTGAAACAAAGGGGGGTAGAGGAGATCAGAGATTAAGACTTCGAATAAGAGGCTTCCATGTATGGCTTAACTTCTATCCATCTTCACGATTAAAATTACTTAGATGTTTTCGATTTGCATGGTTTCACAAATGATCTTAATGGAATTGAAGGTAGCGGGGGAAAGGATTTTTTCTTGGTCAACTCTTGGTAGGTCAAGCATAAATGTTGGGAATAATTTATGGAAGATACCTTTGTTGTTTGGTCCCATGGGATTCTTTCCCTTCATGGCTTTTTGAACCTCCTCAACATCATGTCCCCTTGCATCCAATTTACTATGGATGTGCTTCTCTCTCAACATCCTCCTGGTTCAATTTTTCATCAAGTCTTCCATAAAAAGACCCACACTAACTAGTACCTCCATTCCAATTCCCATCACCATCCAACCCAAAATTATGTTGTCTTAAAGACCCTCTTTTAGAATCCTATTCACATTTATGATCCCTAGTTCCTCTCTAAGAAATATTCACATATCATGAAAGCCCTTAAAAACAATGTATATTCATCTATCCATATCAAAAATAATTGCCAAGCAGCTCGATTCCCTCCCTTAAGCAACTTTGGACTACCCTACCCCGTCCCCCCACTGCTATGGTTTCACATCACCATATAAAAGGGACTATTACCACACAATCTAGTAGGGGCCCTAAGAGGGGTACCTATGAGATGAGTGGGGTCCCAATAGTGAGGAATTCCTTAGAAGGATAAGGTCAATGGCTAGATACAATGTTTCCAAGGCTCATTCAAAGGAGGGACTCAAATATTGATTTGTTTACATCAAAGCAAGAGAGAGGGTTCTCTAGGAAAGGCTAATCCTGATCCAAGTGGATATTGGTGGCCACCTTGTTGGGTCCCTATAATACTAGTGATTACCCCATTACTATTGTAGTTATACCCCTTATTTATATTGTTGTGCCCCTATTACCCCCATATTGTTATTTCTGTGCCCCATAGAATCCCTCTATTGTTATTTTTGTGGCTTTATATTATTATTGTTAGGTCGGCTCAATTATATTGTGACTCCTTAGACTCCTATATATAGAAAGGAGGTTTTGTCATTTGAATCATCCAATAATTGTTCATTTATGTAATGTAAAGGAGGTTTCCCCCTCGAAGAGGCTGAATTCTAAGGCGTTGATCTATCTTTTCTATCTTTTCTTGAGCTGGTTTCATAACATTTGGTATCAGAGCTTTGGATTCTAGGGTTTCCTGCTCCAAACAGGTCATCGTGGCATTTTCGCTATAACTTTTTTTCTGTGACGTTTCAGAAGTCGTAAAAAAACCCATTTGAGAAGAAATCGCGCTGAACCTTGGGTCCGAATTTCAGATCTTTTTGCATGATATTTGTGGAGATATGATCTGAGGAAGTTGGTCTTTTTGCAGACTCCTGAATTACATTCAAAACAGGTGACCTGGGGAAAATCGTCATAACTTTCTCTCTGGGAATCAGATTGAAATTTTGTAAGAAGGTACAGAAAGAGGACGGACTGTAGTTTCTTGTATATCTTTTTTAGAACCAAAGATCAAAAATTGTACACGTGGCACTTCATACAAGTTCGCTCTTCTGGAAAGGTCTATAATCAAGTCATCTTGGGAGATTGTGCATAACTAATTCTTGGAGAATCCAATTTGGATCAGATTGGTGGCATTGGAAAGAGGACAGAGAGAGCTACTAAAGGTCACAAATTCAGAACTAGATGATTGGAAAGTACAGAGATACATCAGAGGCAATATCGAGCTCCTACAAAGTGAAAAAAGGTGTGTAGATTTTTTTAAATTTTTGCTTAAGCTTGGTTTGAAAATTTATTTTGAAGGAATTCAAAGGGCATAGTAGAGCATTATTATCGGTAACTGATGCCCCGAGGAAAGAAAATGCAAACACCTAGTAAGGAACCTGAAAGCTCTAGCATGACTCATGAAGAAGAGGAAGAAATGCTACATGATATATCAAAATTACAAGAACAAGTGCAACAAATGTCACGCTCACAAAAGTTAACAGAAGCTAAGATAAATGGCGTGGAAGCTAAGATGAATGGCATGGAAGCTAAGATGGACAATTTGAAGATAGATTTGAACACAAATTTGAAGACAGGCATGGTAGATTTGAAGACAGATTTGACAAATTTTCTACAAGAAATAGTTACTAATGGTGAAAAGGTAGTAAAGGAAACTCATGATGAGAACAAAAGAAATGTTAATCATGATTCCATAGACGCTAATGTTGGATCGAAGAATCACCATATTCCAAAAATCGATATGAGGAAGTTTGATGGCAAGGATCCCGCCACATGGATATTACAGATGGAGCAATTCTTCGATCTCAATAATGTGCAAAACACACAAAAGGTACGTATGGCAACTTTATATTTGGAACCAAATCAGTTTGTATGGTATCAATGGCTTTGTTCTCGTAAACAATTTATCACTTGGGCAATTTTTACGGAAGAATTGATAGCACATTATGAGGATACAAAAAGCAACACTTTTTTTAGCCAATTGATAAGTCTCAAACAAAAGGGTTCAATAATGGAGCACATTGAGGAGTTCCAAAAATTGAACATAAGGGTAAAAGATATTCCAGAGGAGCATAGGATTGATGTGTTCATAGGGTCTTTAAAGGATAATATCCAACATGATGTTCGCCTTTGGGAACCTGATTCATTAGAGAAGGCATTCAGGTTAGCAAGAAAAATGGAAAGCAAAATTATGGCAACTAGGAAGCATACCACTCACAACTATAAAGATGGAAGTGTTGTTGCCCCTAGTCTTCCACAACCTACAAGGTTGACACCACAACAATTGGAAGAAAAAAGAGCAAAAGGGCTTTGTTACAGTTGTGATAGCAAATACACAAAAGGTCATAAGTGTGCTGAGAAGAAATTATTCTACATAGATTGTGAAGAGGAAGAAGAAAAGGAGCAAGAAAGGTCAAAAGAAGAGGATATACTCCAGGAACAAAGCCTAGATGAAGAACAAATAAATCCGACCATATCTTGTAATGCATTGGCGGGAATTACCACTCCTCAAACCATCAAGATAGAAGGACAAATCAAGAAGAAAAAGGTAATAGTGTTGATTGATTCAGGAAGCACCCACAATTTTATTCATTGTAGGGTAGCAAAAGAATTGAATTGCTTCCTATATCCAGCACCAGAGTGTCAAGTGATGATTGCAAATGGAGGAACAATAAATTGCTCTGGAAAGTGCCATAATATCAAGCTATCCATGGGAGAATATGTATTGACTAGCCCAATGCTTTCCATTCCAATGGGAGGTGCTGATGTTGTACTAGGAGTCCAATGGCTACAATCCTTGGGTACAATAGCTTTTAATTTTCAAGAACTTTTCATCAAATTTTCTATGGAAGGAAAGGAAGTTGAATTAAGGGGTATTGCAGGGAAACCAGGAAAGATAATCAGCTCTAATGGCATGACAAAGCTTCTAAAAAAGGAGCAAAGAGGTGTAATTGCACAATTATGTTCGCTAGATGTTTCCACATTGGAATCATCTATTTCTCCAGATCTCCAAAAAGTCCTGGACAATCATTCCAAGGTATTTGAGACTCCCAAAGGTCTCCCACCTATGCGTGATCATGATCATGCTATTCATCTGATTCCAGGAAGTGTTCCTCCAAACATCAGGCCGTACAGATATCCCTATGTCCAAAAAAGTGAAATTGAACGTATGGTTGCAGAAATGCTAGAGGCTGGTATAATTCAACCGAGTCAAAGTTCTTTCTCAGCTCCAGTAGTATTGGTGCACAAGAAGGATGGATCATGGCGCATGTGTCCGGATTATAGGGAGCTCAACAAGCTCACTATTAAAGATAAGTTCCCCATTCCTGTCATTGATGAATTACTGGATGAATTGCATGGATCAATTTACTTCACCAAGTTGGATCTTCGTTCGGGATATCATCAAATCAGAATGAAGATTGAAGACATTCCGAAAACGGCATTTAGAACTCATGAGGGTCATTATGAATTTTTGGTCATGCCTTTTGGCCTTACCAATGCACCTTCAACATTTCAAGGTTTGATGAATTCAATTTTCAAACCATTCCTTAGAAAATTTGTGTTAGTATTTTTTGATGATATACTAATCTACAGCAAGTCTTGGAAGGATCATGTTGAACATGTTGACAGGGTGCTACAACTATTGGAGGAGAAACAATTATATGCAAAAAGATCCAAATGTTTCTTTGGAGTCCAGGAGGTGGAATATTTGGGTCATATTGTATCTCATGAAGGAGTTAAGGTAGACCCTAGCAAAATTAAAGCCATTAAGGAATGGAAAATCCCCACATCCATAAAGCATCTGCGAGGATTTCTTGGGTTGACAGGGTATTATCGCAAGTTTGTTAAGAATTATGGGAGAATAGCAGCACCTCTAACAACATTATTGAAGAAAGATTCATTTTCATGGACTCCGGAAGCAACAAAGGCCTTTGAACATCTTAAAGAGGCAATGTGCCAAGCACCGGTCTTAGCTACACCGGACTTCACAAAAACCTTTATTGTGGAATGTGATGCTTCAGGAAATGGAATTGGTGCTGTTCTAATGCAAGATGAAAGACCCATTGCTTTTGAAAGTCGTCCAATCAAGGGAAAGTTTTTAAGCAAAGCTATTTATGAGAAGGAAATGTTGGCAATACTCCATGCACTTAAGAAATGGCGACCCTACCTAATGGGAAGACACTTCAAGGTAAAAACGGATCATGATAGCCTTAAATACTTTTTAGAACAAAGATTATCCTCTGAAGAGCAACAAAAGTGGGTCACAAAGATGTTGGGTTATGACTTTGAAATCATCTACAAAAAAGGGAAGCAAAATGTGGTGGCAGATGCACTCTCAAGAAAGGATGAGGATGTGGAAGCATTGTTGTGTGCCATTTCTATTATCCAACCAGATTGGATAAACGAAGCAAGGGAGGAATGGAAGAATGACGAAGAAGTGTGGGCACTTATTCGAAAGCTACAACAAGATTCCAGTACTTCTGATACATTTAGCTGGAAAAATGATTCGTTATGGTACAAAGATCGCTTATACCTCTGTAAGAATTCCCAGCTAAAACAAAAGATTCTTATGGAATTGCACACTTCTCCCTTAGGAGGGCACTCAGGATTTTTAAAAACTTACCACAGGGTTAAGAAGGAATTTTTTTGGGATGGCCTTAAATCAGATATTCAAAAGTTTGTGGCAGAATGTTTGGTTTGCCAACAAAATAAAGTTGAAACAATTAAGACACCGGGTCTATTACAACCTTTATCCATTCCAAGCCAACGTTGGGAGGAGGTTTCAATGGATTTTATCACAGGTTTACCCAAGTCTGAGGGAAAGAGTGTCATCATGGTGGTAGTTGACAGACTTACCAAGTATGCACACTTTTGTGCATTATCACATCCATTTAAAGCCAGTACAGTTTCTACTGCATTTATGGAAACAGTTCAAAAGCTACATGGAAACCCAAAGATTATTGTAAGTGACAGAGATCCCATTTTCACTGGAAATTTTTGGACAGAATTATTTTCTTGTCTTGGTACTCAGTTAGCTCATAGCTCATCTTATCATCCTCAATCTGATGGGCAAACTGAGATAGTAAACAAATGTTTGGAAGGATATCTTCGTTGCTTTGTATCTGATAAACAGACACAATGGGTCAAATGGTTGCCTCTGGCTGAATGGTGGTATAACACTTCCTTCCATACAACAACAAAAATGACCCCATTTATGGCACTTTATGGGTATCAACCACCATCCATCACATCATATTTAAGAGAAAATTCTAAGGTTCAGGCAGTGGAACATCACATCGAACATCAACAACAAGTCCTCCAACTCTTAAAGGATAACCTCGTGTTGGCACAAAATAGAATGAAACAACAGGCAGATCAACATCGCAGTGAAAGAAGTTTTGATGTAGGTGATTGGGTATTCCTACGGCTACAACCATATAAGCAAATGTCCCTAAAGCAAGCTAAGAAGGATAATAAATTATCACCAAAGTATTATGGTCCGTACAAGGTGTTGCAAAAGATTGGTACTATGGCATACAAATTGGAGCTTCCTGCAGCTTCTCGATTGCACCCAGTTTTCCATGTTTCATGTTTAAAGAAGGTTATAGGCGACAAGCTCCCAATTCAAACAATATTGCCAGAACTTGACGAGGAAGGAAAAATTATATTGGAACTGGAAGAACTTATCAATTTCAGAGTATCTTATCAAGTGGAAGAACTTATCCGCTGAAGATTCCACATGGGAGGATGAGAATTTTATGCAGAAGTATCCAGAACTACTCAAGCGTTGAGGACAACACTTTTTTGAAGGAGAGGGGCATGTTGGGTCCCTATAATACTAGTGATTACCCCATTACTATTGTAGTTATACCCCTTATTTATATTGTTGTGCCCCTATTACCCCCATATTGTTATTTCTGTGCCCCATAGAATCCCTCTATTGTTATTTTTGTGGCTTTATATTATTATTGTTAGGTCGGCTGGATTATATTGTGACTCCTTAAACTCCTATATATAGAAAGGAGGTTTTGTCATTTGAATCATCCAATAATTGTTCATTTATGTAATGTAAAGGAGGTTGCCCCCTCGAAGAGGCTGAATTCTAAGGCGTTGATCTATCTTTTCTATCTTTTCTTGAGCTGGTTTCATAACACACCTACCTATTCCACTTTGACCCCCAACACTGTCTCTTTTAGTTTTCGGTTTCCTCTATTGTAGCATAGTTTACTATTTTTGGAAGTTTTTCAAGCCTTGAACTTCTGGAGTTGTTTTGAGGCCTTAAACGACATTTTTAGGGAAAACAGGGAGATCAGAAACGTCCCAAACCCACTTGCTTTTTTGATTTCATCCTTCTCTTTTAGATATTCGAAACTAGGTATTATGATAGCCAAACATAGATCATATGCCAATGTTACAACCCGGGGAGTTGACGTACCAATTTACCTAAACGGGGCCCACAGTTTTGGCGCTTCATCTCCTAGGGTTAGGTTTCCGGATGTTTAGGGTTTTCCATTGTTTCTGAATAATAAATAGGCCTTTGAACCTCATTGTAACAGAGTTGAGAGGCATATAGACGCCACATCTCTCCTCATAGATAAGTTAACATCACCTGAGCTATCTTATTTCCATTATGTTTGTAAGCATAGTTCAGTATTTTACCATTAATGAAATGAAGTGTTTTTCTGTCGCATCTCTATGTCTATGATTATATCTATAATTTGTTGTGTTCCTGTTTAAGTTTGGATCAAATCCTTAGGAGCCTAAGACCCAGGTTAACAAGATAATCAATAAGAAAAATATGTTCAGATAAATTCCTCCAATATAAGAAAAGGACCTATCTTATGTTTTTTGATGTGGCTATCATATAATGATTGGGATCACAAGAGAGATACCTTGGGGTGCCCCAACTAGGCTTATGGTTTCAAAGATCAACGCGAAATGGGATGCCTTAACACAAGAAAGGGTAATATAGGTCATTGAACGATTAAATTCTAATGATCTTTTAAGTATGTTTGATCCATTGAAAGCCACTAACCAAAGAAACTTAGGTTTTGATATGATGTTGGAGCTAGAGCTTAGGATATCTCCAAATCTAGCCATGAGAATTTGCTCAAATTTTGATGAGAGCTAGAGGAGACCCGAATGTAGAAATGGACCAACTCACTCTTCAGGGGTACCTAACTAATTCATTTCATACTAGGCCCTAGAAGGTATTCTAGGGCTAGGGTAGAAAAAGTAAAAAAAGAAAAGTGAAAGTTTAAGGTGATCACCTAACATTTAAACTAGTGCCTAACCATTTTGGGAGAATGGAATCAAAGAAACCTTGTTTCTAAAACTTTTATACCTCAAGGAGGTGTAATAAAACCATGGGGGCTTCATTCAATGAACCTATAACATAGCACATGCATTCATGGCATATTATCCAATACCCTTAATTTGACTACATATTGGAAAATACCCTTAAAAATCACTTTATTTAACCCCCTACCAATACTAAACCAATACACCTTGCCAATTCAAAATTCCCCTACTTTCACTAGATATTGTAGGTATCCATTTTTCATTAACATTTTTTATACCCCTTTATATTTATATACCTTTATATTCATTAACAATGGTAAACAAATTATGCACCTAGAAAGAATAACCTAAATACTAGGTAGCTGAAAACTTGAAAATTTTAATAAAAAAGAGGAATATATAAATTGGTTGATTACAAATACATATTGTGAAAACATTGAAAGGAAAATATGTAGATTTGAACTCTCAATACATCTATCTTTTATTGAATACTGGAAAATATACACTACAACAGTTCAAAATAAAACCTCGATAATCAACACAATGTCACACCTTTCATCTGGCTTATAGAATAGGAAGAGGAGAGAAAGTACAATGAATATGGACGCATGAAAAATCCTATTTGGTTGGAGTTTGTCAAATCATATCCCTATATGTGTGTGTGTGTGTGTGTGTGATATTTTTATCTTATCAAGTTTCGAGATTATAATAATATTATTTTTGGAAATTTTTACTATGTATGTGATATGAAGATTATTCCTAGATTTATTGAGCATATTGTACCCATTGTGAGGAACCAAACGAAATGAATAATTAGAAAACAGTGCACCTAGGATTAAATAGATGTGAGGAGAGATGAATGTTATATTTCACACTTGAAAGGTCAACCAAGCCACTAAAAGTGAGTGTTGGAGAAAAAATAAAAATTAATAATTAATCAATTATAATGAATTAGATGATTAGAGGATTAGGTTAATAAAGAATATAGGGAGAAATAAGAAGAAAGGTGAATTCATATTCAAAAAATGAGGGTAAAATTTATTTCATTTAAAGTTATAATTAATTTGATAGGGAGAGGGGGGAGAGATTAGTAAAAGGTAATATATATATGATCAAAGTGTTAATGAAGGAAAATTGTGTGATAAAGATATTAAAATATTTAAACCCAAAAAAGGGGGACCCAAAAATAAATGAGAGGAAAGAAAGGATACAAATATAATGCACCAAAATTGGGGGTGGGATGAGGCGATCAAAGCATCAAATAAGAAATTAATATGAAACAAATGGGGGGAAGGGAGATCGGAGATTAAGACTTCAAATGAGAGGCTTCCACGAATGGCTTAACTTGTAGCCATCTTCACAATTGAAGTTATTTAGATGTTTTTTATATTTTGAAGGTTTTGTGAATGATATGAATGGAATTCAAGGGAGTGGGGGCAAGGATTTTTTCTTGGTCAACTCTTCGCACCTCAAACCTAAATGTTGGTAGAAATATGTGGAAAATACTTTTATTGGTTGGCTCCTTTGGATTCCTTCCCTTCATGACTTCTTTAACTTTCTCATCAAGCATTTGAAAAAAAGACCCAAACTGACTAGTACCTCCATTCCAATTCCCATCACCATTCGACCCAAAAACATTTTTTCTTAAGGCCCTCTTTAACAAGGTTATTCACATTTATGATCCCTAGTTCCTCTCTAAGGAATATTCAAATCTCATGAAAGCTCTTAAAAATAATGGATGTTCATCTATCCATATCAAAGAGGATTTCAACTTAAAGCTTTATTGCCTCCCTCTAAGAAAATTTGGCCCTGCCCCACCAACCCCCACCCCCTCACTGCTATGGTTTCAGTTCCCCATATAAAGGTGACCATAAATCACATTCCTAAAATAGTAGCCAAGAAAAACATTGAAACCCTTTTCAAACCCTACAAGAACATAGAAAAATTATTGGTTCCCAAAGATCAATCAAATCCATTGGTAGTCCTTGGGGTTTATATAATTCCATGCTTATGTGAAAATTATTATCTAGGCCAAATGGGTAAATCCATTAGAGCTCAGATGAGAGAACACATAACTAATATTAATCCTGATTATTTTTCAAAAATATTCTCTTGTTGAACAGTCTTGTAAATCTAAGCACCCTATATGATTTTGACCAAGTAAAAACCATAGCCTCTACTCCCTTTTATTCCAAATAGATCATTCACAAAGCTCTTGGAATCGAAAAGCATCTGAAAATATTTAATTGTGAAGATGGACATAAGTTAAGCCATTCATGGAATCCTCTCATTCAAAACCTTAATCTCTAATCTCTCTTTTTCTCCCCGTTTGTTCTCAAATTAATTTTTGATTTGATTCCATACCTACCCATCACCTTTTTGCTGTACTGTATTTGTATCCTTACTTTTCTTTCATTTGTTTTAGTGTTGCCCCTTTTTGGGCCTAAACCTTTTAATATCTTTACTTCAACATTTTCCTTCATTAACACTTTCATCAGATATATTATCTTTTAAAAATATTTCCCTTTAGCCACCCATGTCCCTATTAAATTAATTATAAATTTAATTGAAATAAAATTTCCCCTCATTTTTTGGTTTATCAATATAGTTTAAATAAAATTGCTCGCTCCCTTCCCCCTCCACGCCCACCACTACCCGTTAGTTTTTGGACTTTCCTTTCTTGTTGATCGCCCTCTAACTTCTTTCTTAAACTATCCCTATAACCATATAATTAATCATAATTTATTAATTAATTATTTTTAAATTTTCTCAAACAATCATATTTAATGGCTTGGTTGACCTTTTATCTTTGAAATCTAGCATTTCTTTTGTTGAAATAAGGAATTGCTAAGAGGGTGGTTGAATTAGTAATTAAGAAACTCTTTTCTTTTTGTTATTATGCTTTTAATCCCTTCTTATATTCTTTAACTTGTGAGAGAATTCATTCACAAAAGCAATGAGTCAACAATATTTCAGACACATGTTCAAACAATAATCACATGAGAAGCACACATTAGACACAATGTTTTTTCACGTGGAAATCCAGAGAGAAAAAACCACCATTTTTTTTTTTATGATATAAATTAAGAACCCACTTGATTACATATGTCTTTTTGTGAGCACCTACTCACATGAGGTACTAACCCCCTTTGGTTAACAAGCATCAACTTGCCAAGAGGCACCAACCTCTTCAGTATGTAGGTACCAACCTACTCTTGCCACTGCTCTACTATTTCATACAATTTTCAAACTAAAAATAGAGGCATACAATCATACAAGTAAAATGCCAAGAAATGGTTGTTTTCGTACTCAACTTCTGCATTCTGCTTTTTGTTCTCACTTGTAGCAGATCTCCTCTTACTGCTCAAAACAACACTTCCTCTTCGCTCTGCCTTCACTGTTAAGGGATCTTCACTAACTACTCTTCAGTACTACCATTTCAATCATTCACAAAACCATCTCACTACTCTTGCTACTCTATTAGACAAAGTCCTATGAGGTTCTTCAACCTCTCTATCATGATGTGATTCACTCACAACACAACACACTCACACATTTTCTCAACTCCTCACACTTGTCTATTGCCAGTGATGGTTTTTGTTCCACTGAGGCACTCTATGCAAGCAAGTATTTTATGTCTATCCTTTAGATGCCAAACTATTCTTAGGCATGGCTACCCTTGCTTATCCTATGTCTTATGGTGGTTTCTTATCACAGTACCCAAAATAGAGATGGACCTTGCAATTAATCATAGTCTGACTGTGTAGAGATCCCATTATAAGAAATTAATTCTCAAGTGACCAACACACTTTTCTGAGAGTCCCAATCTCATTTATCACTCCACATAAATTTGACACATCATAGAGGTGACCACTATGTTCTTATTTAATATAGCGAGTCATGCATGTCAATCAGTTGACCGCTTCTTTCATTTCCTCGAATTTATCTCTTCTACAAATGCTGTATTTTATTTCTTGTTACAGAGTCTTCTACAGGATCAACCCCTTTCAAACTACCAAATCCTCTATTTCTACATTTAATATCGTAACTACCTACCCATATGCCTTTAAGTCTTTGTGCTATCTTCTAGGAGAAATGCCACATCGTTCCAATGCTCCGATACTCCTTAGTTCTGATATCTTCAGTTCCTCTGTCAATGACCTCCTTGAGCATTTTTCCTCCATGGGACCGAGTGTCGTGACTTGCCACTTAGCATTAATGTGCTAAGCCTTCAAACTACTGCAGGTGCCATTCTTCCTTTATTAACTACTCTACACCCTTGGTTCTTTGAACTCTCATGACCATGTGCCAGCCCAATATCAGAATCCCCCTTTATCAAAACTTTTCCAAACTTCAATTGCTCTAGAGTTTTGACATCTTCAACCTTTGATATGTCGACCTATGATATGACTTCATCACTCCACATGGCGACTCCTTAGAGGTGGCACGTGTCACCCAGTTCTAGCCCATTAGACTACTCAATAAAGGTTGAATATTCCTACCATGTTTCTTGTCATACTGCCACGTCATGCTGATGTCAGATGCCACTGTAGCTTATCAAAGGAAAGTATATGCTGCCATGTGTCTTGTTAGAGGAGAAAGAAGAGGGCTCGTCAACTTTTGGTTTTCCAATGAAATACTTCATTAATATTTATCGAAATTCATCGACACTTTTTAATATTGTCGGCATTTTATCGATATCACAACTTTTAAAGGTTCCTCACTTTAATAAGTTTTGATACTTTGATAGTCAATATGTCGATGTTCCTATGTGCTAATCTCCAGGGTCCCAATATCCTCCAACCTCTGATACATCCTACTCTGATGTACCGATCCTCTGATATTCCAAGATCGCGATGTGATGATGCACCAATATGCTAACCTCTAATATTCCGATGCACGGATATGTTGGACCTCTCACATTCTGATCTCTGATATGTCGATATTCCTTCCTTCCTAAGGCTTCAAATCCCTGAACTTCAACAAACCATATTTTTTGATCCAGGAGTCCACTTTTGGACTTCCACATATCATTCGAAAGCTTGTCCAAAGTGCTTTCCATTGGAGGGGGTCTCATGTAGGATTTGATTCCTTCTACTTCTCAGAAGATGAATGGAAACTTCTCCTCTCATTGATTATTTGGATTGCTAAACTCACAACAGGCATGATGATAATATTATGGTTCTTTAGTAAGCTTTCTACTATGATGACTCTCTATAAGAAGCTTGCATCTACCCTAGAGTTCCATCTAGCCCATCAGTGTAACAATCATTTTCTAGCTTCTTCAATAAACCTGCTACTGTGATTATTGTCTACAAGAAGCCTTATCTAACTTGGAATTACTCCCAAACACGCAATCATCATGCTAACCCTTGTTTTACATCAATACCAACACTTACACAAAACTTACACAACCACCCATACACCATCAAATGTCTAATAATCTCCCCCTTTGGCATTGCAGCAACACCATAAGCTCCCCCTTAGGCTAGGCATGGTCTACTCTAATGCCAATATTCTCCCCCTTAGACATCAGTGACAAAGAAAAATTCACATTCATTCCCCCTAAACCATTGTAGTCTACTCTACCATGAGTTCCACATGTTGAGTAGTTGCCACCACCTTCCAAAATGAAGTCATTTGGACGGGGGAGTCACAATACATATTTTCTACCTAAGATATTCAAATGATTCCCTTCCCAATGGCTTGGTAAATATATCTATTAGCTACTCTTTAGTGGGTGCATATTCAAGTCTGACAGTTTTGGTTGCAACCTATTCCCTCAAGAAATGATATTTGATAGGAATATTCTTAGTCTTTGAATGCATGACTGCATTTTTGGAGATGTTAATGGCATTTGTGTTGTCACACATTATTGGAATTGGATTAGATAACTATACATGTATGTCATTCAATGTTTTCTTCATCCATAGAATCTACATATAGCAGGTAACACCAAAAATATACTCTGCTTTAGCAGTCAACAAAGAGATAGAGCCTTTTTTCTTGCCGACCCATGACACCGAACATTTACCTAGGAATAAAGTTGCACCAGAAGTACTTTTCCTATTATCAAGACTTCTAGCCTAATTTGTATCCATGTAGTCTTTTAATTTGACATCTTCGTTCTTAGCATACCATAGTCCATATTTCATTGTACCTTGAAAATATTTGAAAATACGCTTGACAGCAACAACATGACTCTCCTGTGGAAAGGCTTGCAATATGGCCACAATGCCCACTTCTTGCATGATGTTTGGCCTTAAAGTTGTCAAATAAAATAATCTTCCAATCATTGACCTATATTCAGTCTGATGTAACAATGATGTTTCATCTTCTTTGCACAATTTGTAGCCTCTAGCCATGGGCGTGCTGACTGGTTTGCAATCCTCCATTCCAAATTTCTTTAGGGTTTCCTTGAGATATTTGGATTGGGGTATAAACACTCCTTGTGGACATCGAGTAATTTCTAGACCCAAGAAGAAGGACAGTTCTTCGATCATGGACATTTCAAACTCTATCTTTCATACATTTTTCAAATTCATGCCCCAAGTGTTCCATATCACTGCCAAATATATATCATACACATACACAACTACTATTAGTAGATGATCACCTTCAGATTTTACATATAGGTAACTATCAACTATGCCTTTCTTAAACCCTTGTAGCTGAAGATACTTATCTGGTCTTTCAAACCAAGCTCTGGGGGCCTGTCTTAATCCATACAATGCCTTCTTTAGTTTGCATATCATCCCTTCATCGAAGGTGATTAGAAATCCTTCTAGTTGTTCAATTTGAACTTCTTCTTCTAAATCTCCATTAAGAAATGCCGACTTCACATGCATATGATTACATTGATATCCTTATGGATGGAAAGAGAAGGAAATATCCTAATAAATTCTAGTTGAGCTACTGATACAAAGGTTTCTTTGAAATCTACACCTTCTACTTGGGCATACCCTTTGTAGACCAATCAAGCTTTGTTCCCGATTACTTGAACCTATTCATTATATTTGTTCTTGAAAACCCATTTGGTTCCAATAACATTTTTCTCTCTTGACCTTGGAACAAGCTCCCATGTTTCATTATTTTCAATCTGGTCAAGTTCTTCATTCATAACTTTCACCCAAAAATTGTCTTCACTTTCTTGAGAGATGTTATTGGGTTCTATCTGTGATAACAGAGCCAAATTTGCATAACTTTTGCTTCCCACAAGTTTCCTTCTAGTTTGGACACCATGTTGTTGATCTCCAAGAATCTAACTCTCAAGATGTTTCTTTTGTACATATCTGGAGGGTGTCTTTGGCTTTGAAGACATTACTACATCCTCACCTTCACTGTCTAAATCTATTCCATTTAAATAAGAAGACCTTAGGTCTAATCTTTCTTCCTCATCTGAGTTCATATTACTTTTAGAGGATTCAGGTTGTGAACCTACTTCATCTATTATTACGTTGATGTAATCCTTAATGCTCCTTGTCTTCTTGTTGTAACACTTATATTATTTTCTTCAAATAGAGTACGCAAGAAATATTCCTTCGTTAGGGCATGAATTAAACTTCCTAGGGTTCTTTTCATTCTGTTTAATGAAGCACTTTCTCCCAATCACCTTGAGGTGTTTAACTGAAGCAGGTCTTCCCTTCTATAACTCATAGGGATTTTTATCACTAGTAAGCCTGAGTTGAGTTATGTTTGAAAAATATACTACTACCTAGGCTGCTTCTCCCTAGAAGTTGTTAGACACTTCTGCTTCATCCAACATTGCTCTGGCCATTTCCTGGATTGTTCTATTCTTCCTCTCTACTAATCCATTTTGTTGAGGAGTTCTAGTCACTGAGTACTTCCTCCTAATGTCATGCTCTTCATAGAATCTTCAAATCCTCTTCAGGTGTACTCTCCCCTTCTGTCTAATCCTAATAATTTTATCTTTAAGTCTTAGTCATTTTCTACTTGAGCTTTAAACTTCTTGAA
Organism: Pinus tabuliformis; assembly: GCA_031772625.1. Classification (NCBI taxonomy): domain Eukaryota; kingdom Viridiplantae; phylum Streptophyta; class Pinopsida; order Pinales; family Pinaceae; genus Pinus; species Pinus tabuliformis. The sequence continues at coordinate 682,463,852 of CM062811.1, forward strand.
ATGCTTGAATGCTTCCAGTTTTTATTTTAAGAGAAGAAACCAAGTAGCCCCAATGAATTCATCTATGAGTAACATGAAATGCCTCCCTCCTTTTGGGGTTTTTTCTCTAGTTGGGCCACAAATGTCTGTGTGAATGAGCTCTAGAGGTCTGGATGAGGGGAACTCTTTCACTTTGAAATGAGTCATAGTCTTCTTGCTAAACTGACATGACTTGCACATTGTGTTATCCAGATTTAACACTCTTGGTAATCCTCTCACTACTCCCATCTTGCTTATTTTTATCAAACTGTGAAAATTCATATGCCCAAGCCTCGTGTGTCTCAACCATGCTTCACTCATTTTTCTCAAATAGTATTTGACCCTGGAGTCGTGAAATACATATATATTATTGTGGGTTCTAATTTCTTTTCCTACTAGTCTTCCATTCTTTATGTTACGGATCTCACATTTTTTAGATCAAAAGGTCACATCACAACCATTATCACACATCTAAATAACACTAAGCATATTGTGCTTGAGACCTTCTACATACAACACATTTTTTTCTTATGTTTTTTTATCAAGATAGACTACTCCTTTTCCCTTGAATCTTGCTGGAGCATTGTTTCCAAAAGTGACATTGCTTTCTCTGTCCTTTTCTTTAAGTGACATAAATTTTCTTTTGTCCCCAATCATATGTTTGGAACAACCACTATCCACATATCATTTGTTTTCTTGGTTATGGGATGATAAGGCGAGTCCACATCGCATGCTCTTTTTAGTCTTTGGTTTCGAGCTCCCTTTATCCTTTTGGATAGTTGTTTTTCTAACATTTTGTGACTTATACATGTATTCAAACTTGCTTCTGCACTCACTGGCTTTTTGCCCAAAATTATTTCATTTGAAGTATTCTACTTCACTTAGCAAGGAAGAAAAGGCATTCTGATTTCTGAGAGAGGAGTTTTGAGACTTATAAATCCGATGCATATTATATCTTGGATTTTCATTTCTTTCAACTTTGATCCTTCTACAATCAATGGCTTTTTGTCCAAAGATATGACACTTATAACAATGACCATAAAACAAATATGCATGCTTATTGTTAGGAGAATTATGAGATTATGCAGGGAAATACCTTGGTCATCTGATTGATTGGTTTGTTCTCCATTGACAATTTCCTCTTTTCCTAGCTTCTCTTTTGTCTTGATTAATTCTTCCATGATGCTTATTTTCATGGCTCTGTGATTCTACGAATTCTGCAGACCTGAAGTTTATCTTCCCAATAGAATATTCTTGTGTCTTAGAGTATCCCAGAATGGTTTTGATTCCTGAGGGTCTTTAACTATTCAAGATCTGATCTAGTCTCCTTGTTCCTTCTAATTTGTTTTCATTTAGACCCTTCTTGGTATTTCTTTTTGAAAGATTGGTACTTAGGGAGACAACGTCTGCTTGAAGACTCTAACAATTCTCTTCACATTATTGAATCAGATCTTGAATAACTTCTTCTTTTCATTTGGCTTCGTCCAACTCAACCTTCAAATACAAAATATCATCTTTGCATATTTGTCAGATAGTTCCCCTTTTTAACTTGAGAAACTCCTATTTCAACTGCTTTTTATCCTCTTTCAGTCTCTCATAGTTTCCTTGTTTCTCTTTCACTAGGAGGACTAGATTGTGCTTGCTCTTTATAGCTTCTTCAAGCTTTTATTATTGATAGGAAAACTCCTCATTATTAGAGTTATAAATACCTCCCTTTGCATGCTATAACTGTTCCTTCATGTACTTATTTTTCTTCCTTTCTTTCTTTAACTTGTCGAGGGAACTAATGAGTTTCCCTTCAAGGTCTACTACACCTTCTTCTTCTTCCTCTCCAGAGTCCAAAATACCCTATTTTTTGGAGTCTGTTTCAGAAGACATCAGAAGATACTTATCTAGCTCATTCTCTAATGAGTCTTCATAGTGTGATTTTGGTGTTGAGCTATCCTATTTGAAGTAGGACCCCTTCTTCTTATAGGGATTTTTCTTCTGATGTGTCTGAGACTTGTTTCCAAATTTTAGATCCTCTTCCCTTTCATCCTTTTATTTATAAGGGAATTTGGAAGAGAAATGTCCAACTCTTCCACAGTCAAAACACTTAAAGAGAAACTTCCCTTTATATTTTACTGACCCACACTTTAGTTTTCTGGTTAGTTGAGTCAATTCCTGATCAGATTCACAACTAGAGCAATCTTTATGTTCTTTGTGATCCTTTCCCTTCCTCTATACTTTGATAGTCACTTCCTTTGGTTCAGATTTTTCTATTCCTATTCTCATCTCATAGGCTGTGAGAGTACCATGCAATTGATCCATCTTGAGATTCTTTAAGTTAGCTATGTCCTAAATAACCAATATTTTGGCATTAAATCTCATGAGTCGAGATCTTAATATTTTATGAACAATCATCTCTTCCATGACTTCTTCACCAAGTCCTCTAATTAGATTAGGCACTTCATCAACAATGAGGAAGTATTATGCTATGCTTTGATTTTCATTCTTTCTCAGTCTTTCAAACCTCATTCTAAGGATCTGAAGTTTTTCCTTCTTGACTTTTTCATCTCCTTCATGACACTAGTTGTGCTTTACCCACACTTCCTTAACATACTTACAATGCATAAATTTTACAAGTTCTAAGTTAATAAGCCGAATAGAATGGCATTCTTAGCTTTAGCATTGTTACCATATAATTTTTTACCATATGCATCAGTGGGATGAATATCAGGGACATTGTATTCTACTAGTGTTGAAGTCCAAACTTCTACTCCCAGGGACATAAGATATCATTCCATTCTCACTTTCCAAAAATCATAGTTGGTCCCATCAAGGACTAGTATTCTACTTGAGTAAGCCTATCGACTCTCTTGCCTAGACATAATTCCTTATATATCTATCTTCAAGTTTTTAAAATGTTGCTGAAGGAACTTAGCTCCGATAGCAATTGTTGAAATAAAGAATTGCTGGGGGGGGTGTTAATTAGTAATTAAGAAACTATTTTCTTTCTCTTATTATTATTTTAGTCCCTTATTATATTCTTTAACTTGTGAGAGAATTCATTCACAAAAATAATGAGCCAACAATATTTCAGACACACTTGTTCAAACAACAATCACATGAGCATCACACATTTGACACAATGTTTTTTCACGTGGAAATCGAGAGGGAAAAAACCACCAATTTTTTGTTTGTTTATGATGTAGATTAAGAACCCACTTAATTACATATGTTTTTTTATGAGCACCCACTCACAAGAGGAATCGACCCCCTTTGGTTAGTAAGCACCAACTTTCCAAGAGGCACCAACCTCTTTAGTATGCAGGCACCAACCTGCTCTTGCCACTATTCTACTATTTCATACAATTTTCAAACTGAAAACAAAGGCATATAATCATACAAGTAAAATAATAAGAAATGGTTGTTTGTAGATTCAACTTCTGCACTCTGCCTTCTCTACTCACTTGCAACAAATCTCCTCTTACTGCTCACAACAACACTTCCTCTATGCTATGTCTTCACTTTCAAGGGTTCTTCACTCACTTCCCTTCAGCACTACCCTTGCAATTCTTCAAACAACCCTGTCTCTGTTATTGCTTCTCTATTAGACAGTGTTCTCTCAGGTGCTTCAACCTCTCTATTGTAATGCACTTCACTCACATCACAACACACTCACACATTTGATCAACTCCCCACACTTCTTTGTTGTTGGTGATGGTTTTTGTTCCACTAAGGCACTCTAAGCAAGGCATTATTTTAAGCCTATCATTTAGCTGCCCAACAGTTCTTAGGCATGGCTTCCATTACTTCTCCTACCTCTTCTAATGGTTTCTTGTCACAGTACCCAAAATAGAGATGGATCTTGCAATTCTCCATAGTCTGACTATATCGTGCTCCCATGCTGAGAAATTAATTCTCAGGTGACCTGCACACTTCTTCGAGAGTCCCAATCTCATTTATCACTCCACGGATCTTTGACATATCACAGAGGTGACTACTTTGTTCTCATTTAATACAACCATTTGTGCACGTCAAGTAGTTAATCACTTATTCCATTCTCTCGAATTTATCTATGCTACAAATGTTGCCCTTGATTTCTTGCTATAGGGTCTTCTGCAGGTTCAATCCCTTTCAAACTACCAACTTCTATGTTCCTACATTCAATCATGCAGCTGCTGACCCATACACCTTTAACTCTAGGTAATGTCTTATTGAATAAATTCCACATCATTGCAATGCTCTGATACTCAGTTTCGATATCTTTAGCTCCTCTGTCGATGAACTCGAGAATTTCTCCTCCATGGGATCGAGCACTGTGACTTGCTGCTTAGCATTAAGGTATTAAGCCTTCTGACTCTTGTCGAGGGCCATTCTTCCTTTATTAACTACTCTGTACACTTGTTCTTTGAACTCTCATGACCATGTGCCAACCCAATATCGGAGGCCCCCTTTATCGAAACTTTTCCAAACTCCAACTATTCTAGAGTTCGGACATCTTCAAACTCCAATATGACAACCTACGATATGACGTCATCAATCCACATGGAGAATCATTAGAGGTGGCACATGTCACCTGGTTCTAGCCCATTAGACTACTCAATAAGTTTGAATATGCCTTCCACGTGTCATGTCGTATTGCCATGTCATGCTCACTTCACATGCCACTGTAGCTTATTGGAGCCAATCATATGCTGCCATGTGTCCTACTAGAGGAGAGAGAAGAGGGCCCGTCAACCTTTGGTTTTCCAACGAAATCCTTCATTAATATTTATCAGCATTCCTCGATGCTTTTTAATACTATCGACACTTTATCAATATCAAAATTTTTAAAGGTTCCTCACTTTAAGAAGTTTTGATACTCTAATACCCAATATGCCGAAGTTCCGATGTGCCGATCTCTTGGGTTCTAATATCCTCCAACCTCCTATATAGCATGCTTCGATGTACCGATCCTTCCATATTCCAATATTGTGATGTGTCGATGCCCAGATACACTAACCTTCGATATTCTGATGTGTCGATATGCTGGACCTATGACATTCCAATCTCCGATATGCCAATTTTTCTTCCTTCCCAAGGCTTCAAATCCCTGAACTTTAGCAGACCGTATCTTTTGATCCAGGAGTCAACTTTTGGACTTCAACATATTGTTGGAAATATTGTTCAGAGCACTTTCCAATGGAGAGGGTCTGATGTACGGTTTGAGTCATTATATGCTCATTGACTCTTTAGACTATTGAACACACAAACACCATAATAATAATTTTTCGGCTTCTTCTATAAGGTTGCTACTGTGATGATTCTCTACAAGAAGCCTGTAGATACAATGGAGTTTCATCTGGCCAATCACTGTAATCATCATTTTCTGGCTTCTTCAGTAATCCTGCTACTCTGATGATTTTCTACAGGAAGCCTATATCTACCATGGGATTCCTCCCGAATACCCAATCATCATGCTAAACCTTGTTTGACATCAATGCCAACACTTATAGAACACTTACACATCCACCCATATAGTATCAAATTTCCAACAACTCTCTCCTCTTCTCACATCTATATAATCCTGGTTGCAATCTTTTCTAATCATTATGCTTAGTTTGGTCCAAGACGAAGGGTGGAGTTTCCAATTGAAACATTTGGAATAATCCTCGTGCCACATTGATAGTAAATATGTATAGAAATAACATTACTACGATTATAGACTATGGAAGCGTACGTATTATTATGTTTATAGGTTGTCATTTCTTGTATTTCAAGGAAAATATTAAACATTGGTTAATTATTGGTTTATTATTTTTTTCATGTTGTTGCACTAAGAGGTTATTTACAACTTAGTATGGGGTAAATACTTTGGTGGTGTAAATTCTTGTTTGTAAACATGTACATGTTGAATCAATTAAAAAATAATAAAAGGTTAAAGGTAATTGTGTCAAGAGGCACTGTACAACTTAGTATGGGGGCGATGTCGTAGTGGTGTAAATGGTTTTTTGTAAACATTTACATGTCATCTAGATTAAAAAATGATAAAATGTTAAAAATAATATAGAGCTTAGGGGTACAAGAGCGTGAGGCATTATATTTTTCCCTTAAGAACTAGAAGAATCAAGACACACCTGCAATATAGGGATCACAATGAATGAGGCATAGTAGTTAGAATTATGGATGGGATTCATTTTGATGCATACAAGAAACTATAAAAAAGCAACAATAGTTGGGGATTTTAAGATAACTATAGGAAAGCATCAAATGAGTTAGCATAATATCAATATAAAATGAGAGAATATGTTATGAAACTAGCTCAAGAAAAGATAGATCAACGCCTTAGAATTCAGCCTCTTCGAGGGGCAACCTCCTTTACATTACATAAATGAACAATTCTTGGATGATACAAATGAAAAGACCTCCTTTCTATATATAGGAGTCCAAGGCGTTATAACATAATCAGAGCCGACATAACAATAATAATGTAAGGGCACAATAATAACAATAGTGAGCTTCTATGGAGCACAATAGTAACAATATGGGCACTACATGGGTACATCAATATAATAAGTGGGTTTTACTAATAACAATAAGGGGTTACACTAGTAGTATAGGGGCCTAACATGCCCCTCTCCTTCAAAAAGCGTTTTCCTCAACGTTGAGTAGTTCTTCATGCTTCTGTATAAAATTCTTGTCCTCCCATGTGGAATCTTCAACGAGTAAGTTCTTCCACTTGATGAGATACTTTGAAATTGATTGATTTCGTAGCTGTTGGGTTCTTGTTTCTGTGACTTCTCCAGGTTCCAATATGATTTTTCCTTCCTCTTCAATTTTTGGCAATATTGTTTGAATTGGGATCTTTTGCAACTTTTGAATAAGTGACCATACTTCTTCGTCCTCCTTCCATTCATCCCTTGCTTCATTTATCCAATCTGGTTGGATAATAGAAATAGCACAAAACAATGCTTTCACATCCTCATCCTTGAAGAGTCTCCCCATTTGATAAGGTCACCATTTTTTAAGTGCATGTAGGATTGCCAACATTTCCTTCTCATAAATTGCTTACTTGAGATGTAGCAGTAAAAATACCCAATCACCTACATCAAAACATTTTTCACTACGATGTTGATCTACTTGTTGTTTCGTTTTATTTTCCACTGAAGTGGCGTTATCCTTTAAAATTTGGAGAACTTGTTGTTGATGCTCAATTTGATCTTTCACTTCTTGAACCTTTTTCTTCTTGATATGTCCTTCTATCTCTGGAGTTTGAGGAGTGGTAATTTCTTACAATCCTTTACAAGGTATGGTCAGATTCATTTCTTGATGCTTGATGTGATCTTTCACTTCTTGAACATTTTTCTTCTTGATATGTCCTTCTATCTTGATAGTTTGAGGAGTGGTAATTTCAACCAATGAATTACAAGATATGGTTGGATTCATTTCTTCTTTATCGATGTGATCTTTCACTTCTTTCACCTTTTTCTTCTTGATCTGTCCTTCTATCTTGAGAGTTTGAGGAGTGGTAATTCTTGCCAATGCTTTACAAGATATGGTCTGATTCATTTCTTCTTTCTCTGGGGTGGGGTTGTGGTGTATATCTTCTTCTTTTTATGTTTCTTGATCCTTTTCTTCCTCCTCTTCATATTCTATGTAAAATAATTTATTCTCAGCACACTTATGACCTTTAGTGCATTTGCTATCACAATTATAACAAAGCCCTTTTTCTCTTTTTTCTTCCAATTGTTGTTGTGTAACCCTTGTAGGCTGTGGAAGGCTAGGAGAAACAACACTTCCATCTTTATAGTTGTGAGGGGTATGCTTCCTGGTTTCCATAATTTTTCTTTCCAATATGTCACAAAGCCCTTTTACTCTTTCCAATTGTTGTGGTGTTGCTCTAAAGAAGGTGTTGTTCTTTGTATCCTCATAATGTGCTATCATTTCCTCCGTGAAAATTGACCACGTAACAAATTGTTTACGAGAACAAAGCCCTTCATACCATAAAAATTGATCTGGTTCTAAATATGAAGATGCAATAAATACCTTTTGTAACAGTTGTACACCATGTAGATCAAAATATTGCTCCATCTGAAGTATCCAATTTACTGGATCCTTGCCATCAAACTTCCTCATCATGTTTTTTCTTGATTTTAAGAGCTCGATCTTGAAATGACTCTAACTCTTTACTTTCGGATAATTAAGTTCTAAAATTGTGACCTATAGTAGCCCTCTACATCCTCTTTCCAATGCCACAAGTTTGACCCAAATTGGATTCTCCAAGGAAGAGTTATGCGAAATCTCCCACAGTGACTTGATTATAGACTAGTTCAGTAGAGCGAACTTGTACGACGTGCCACGAGTCACTGTTTTGACCTTTGGGTCTGAAAAATGCATACAAGAAACTACAGTCTATCCTCTTTCTATAACTTCTTATGAAATTTCAATCTGATCACTAGAGAGAAAGTTATGACGAGTTTCCCCAGGTCACCTGTTTGGAATGTAATTCAGGAGTCTACAAAAGGACCAAATTCCTCAGATCATATCTCCGCAAATATAGCACAAAAAGCTCTGAAATCAGGACCTGAGGTTCAGCGCAATTTCTTCTCAAATTGGTTTTTTTTACAACTTCTGAAACATCGCAGAAAAAACGTTATAGCGAAAATGCCACGATGACCTATTTGGAGCAGCGAAACCCTAGAATCCAAAGCTTTGATACCAAATGTTATGAAACGAGCTCAAGAAAAGATAGAAAAGATAGATCAACGCCTTATAATTCAGCCTCTTCGAGGGGGCAACCTCCTTTACATTACATAAATGAACAATTCTTGAATGATACAAATGAAAAGACCTCCTTTCTATATATAGGAGTCCAAGGGGTTATAACATAATCAAAGCCAACATAACAATAATAATGTAAGGGCACAATAGTAACAATATGGGCACTACATGAGTACATCAATATAATAAGTAGGTTGTACTAATAACAATAAGGGGTTACACTAGTAGTATAGGGGCCTAACAGAGTATAATTAAATGCATTCTCTCTCTATGCCAACTCTTTGAAAGTATGGAATTCTACCATGTCCTAAGAATAACATGTTGGGAAAAATACTAATAGTCGAGGGGGTGAATCCATATTTTTCACCCTAAAATTTTTATTTCATATTCAGATTTCTATACAGTACTGTTATTCATGCAACTAGCATATGTACATGGCTTCAGTTAAGGAAAACAAAGTATATCCAGTTAACTAAATTTTCATATATTCCACCATCTATTTATCTTTAACCAGTGCATCATTCATTATTTAAACATTAACCATGAATAGTAAGAGAATAATAAGCCATCACACATGAGAACACCAAGGTTTTTAGGTCGAAACCCAATGTGGGAGAAAACCACCACTGTTATCATCTTTGTCTCCTTATTTTATTATAAAGGAAAAAATATTCCAATCATGTATTGGGGCAGACTCATACCAGTACACAGGCACCCACCAGCAGAAGGCTACAACCTTCTCTCTTTCTCTAGCACCCACTGGAAGGGAGCTCCAACCCCCTGATCTCGTTTACCAACTCCTATTGCAAGGGAGCTCCTACTCCTTACACAAATTATCTAGCTACTACTAGAACAAAATTTTGACTCCCTCATTAAAGTCTCCAACCCTCAATACCTATGTGGACCACATTTCATAATATTTCATACCAGATCCACTTGACTCAAAGAATTGAACTTTTGGGCCACTTTTCATCATATTTTGATACTGGACCCACTTTCAACATTAAGTCCAATACCGTGTAACAATTATGAAACCAAATACTAAATCAACTCATTCAATAAACATCAGTAAACTAATCACTAAATCTCAATCAACTAAAATAACTAGATCAACCCAATCCATAACAGATAATATCAGTGCACAATCACTCAATAGTATATCAACCCATACTCAGTTCATTACAAAAACCAATTGTTGTCACTTCAAACCCTAATCAAACATACATTACAATGTATATGCTATTGTTCTGAATCACACCCATGTATATACACATTTCCTTTGTAGGAACATGTGTATAGATCTGATAACACTAAAATTTGAATCATCAATCACTGAACCATACATAGATAATTTCATCAGTCACATATTACTTGAACCTAGAACAAACTATTGAACCAAGCATAGATCACCATATTGTAACATCATTAGCAATATATCATTTCACATTTAACCCAGTCCACACTGTCAGTTACAAATCATCATAATAGGGACATCATCGACACACAACAATAAACAAAAAAAAATGATAAAATGTCATCAACAAGCCACACTACAAAACCCTAGTATATATACGTGACTTTGACAAAGTGTATCAATGTATGTATGTGCTTACCATACAAAACACCTTGTTACGAATATGAAAATATTCAAAAAATTTCGCAGAATATATACGCGACTACCAAGAAGCATATCTGCATATGTACATGACTATCTTGAGTAAAACTAACATACAAATTTGAAATAACTGAATTATAATATTGCTGCACAACACAACATCTGCCAAACCCAAATCTTGACATACACATTGTTATAGTCACACTTCATTATACCATCATCATAGATTTATCAAACCATAAATAGATTAAGCAATATGTATTCATTTTGTATCTATAAGATTTCTTCCATCTCCATGCTCCTTGGTGCACATTTGTTTCATGTAAAATCATCCATAAACAATCCATCACTTGTGCACTTAACACTTTGATCTCTAATCCTTATATAGAATTAGGCTTATCCCATACCTTAGGAAAATCCCTTAGTAATGTCATTGGTATTCTTTGACAAGATCAAATAATCGTTGTCGCACTCATTACTATGGGCCAAAACCATGGTAAAGACCCCTGGTATTGAAGTTACCACAGTGTAGATTCTGGATCCAATATTTCTTTACAATATCTGCGTATGTACGTGACCCTTCTTAATAGGATCCACGTATAATTTCCCAAACTTCATATTTTACATTCATTTGTCTTCGAACTGTCACTTCTATATTCATCACATTTATATTGTATGCTCCAGTCTACATAACCATCATGTTATCATATTTTTGGTATCTTTATTAAATAGGTTTCCATCAAGGACAACACATTATCCATAATGTCAACAATCTCCCCCTTTTGAATTGATGACAACCACTTTGGTGTTTGGTCAACACCTGTAATCACTTGCAAATACGAAGACTTCTTACCAATCTTCTCTCCAAGCATTCTTCTCCAAACACCAAGCTTCTCTCCCCCTTTGAAATCAAGGGAAGAGGGTGGGCCAATGCTAAATGAAGGCTTCCCTCCCACTTCTTAGAGAAGATCATTATAGGGATGATCTTCTGAAAAATGCATATTGACCATGCTACCCCTGAGCATATGTTAAAGCCTCTAAAGGTATATGACAAAAGAAGAAGACATTATGACTCAGACAAACATGACCTATCTCATTCTTACATCAATTACCCAACACAATGGGGCTACATATTTTACTTTCCATTACATCAATTGCCGAAAATAATGGATTTCATACATAACATGACTTAATCCCAATAACCTATTCATGACTAAATTTTACAATGATTTACGACATGGGTATTTGTATGACCTATTTATTAAGAGATATATATCACATCTATAACCAAAGACAAGAACCTCAACCATGAGGTAGAAAAACCATATTCAACAACCATCATTCTCCATATAGGAACTTGCAACATGAATATCTGATCGCAACAACATAGAAACAACATGGACATCCTCATCATCATTACTAATGACAAAATGACAACAACATATGTATCTTCACAATAGAAATAACAACTATAAATCACCAGTGATATGTACTCATCATAAACCAACATGCAACAAGAAATTCTCAAGAAATACTAATGCTAACAATGTACTATTAGAAGCATAGTAGATGCTCACCCTGAACCTGTGCCATCTATTCACTGTCAAATCTAATCATATACACTTCATCAATCAACAAATCCATCAAAGAATCAAAGTAACAATGACACTTTGTAGCAACTTATGAATCATCATAAACCATCATTTCTAAGTAACATCTGAGCATCATCAATAGACTATAACCAATCAATGTAAGACTCAAAAATCCAATAATCATTGATTGAATCATATCAAAAAATCCCCCTGTATCCAACTATTTCTTTATCTCAGAGAAACATATGTGACTCTTTAGATCAAAACTCACATATATACATGGATGTTCTTCATAATATCCATGTACAAAAAGTAAAATGTTGATTCTTTTATGAAAACAACTCCCCCTAAATAGACCATACTTATTCCTGTACATTGTTACTTCATCAATGTAATGTTAGCAATATAAGAGTCACCAAATGAATATCGAACCAAAATAGAGAATTATCACTAAGATACTCATGCATATCTCCCCCTGAGATCATACACTAGTGATTCTTTGAACTTGATAATCATCACTTTCTCTTCATGAAGCCATGTACCTCACATTCACTTCTTCAGTAATTGTTTAAACAAAATAGACAGTAGTGGGAAATATCTTCCTTCACTCTAAATCTGAAGAAGAGGAACTATACCCCTTATTTTTGTTTGAGGTCTTCTTTGCTAGCACATATAATTTTTTCTGTATTTTAGTATCCTCTTGCTATAAACTTTCTAGTTTATTTGTCTATAACTTTGAATTTAGTTGATGTAAATACAATTGTACGTACTTTGTCAGCCATCTGACCTACACTTAGAATATTTCGTTTTATCCGTTGAACTAATAATGCATTGACTGCTTTTGCATATTTATGAAATTTGATTCTACCTTTTTCCAGAACTTTTGCTAGAGCATTAGTTCCAAGAATCACCTTACCATATTTGTTTTTCTTGAGAGAACCAAACTTGACCTTATCTCCAATCATGTGATGAGAACATCTGCTACCTATGTACCATTCATCTTCATCTTCAAATAAATAAAGAGCAAGGCCACACCTTATGTGTTTTTCTTCTTTTTTCTTATTATGAGAAGTGTTCATGGATCCTTCCTTCTCATGTATTTTGGTAACAATATTCTTATATGATTACTTGTCATGTTGTTTGTGGAGGTATATTGACTTGTTCCTGCATTCTTTTGCTACATGCCCAAACTTGTTACAAGTATAACATCTTATATGACTAGAAAAGGGAGCAGAGAAATTATAATATTTTGTTCCATATTCCTCCTATTGTAATCAATAGCTTTGTGACCAAATTTGTTGTAAGAAAACCAATATCCCTCAAAGAAACATGAGCACCTGGAAGCTGATGACCTTCCCGTGGAGTGGCTATTTTCTTGAAATCTTCTTCTACAATTGGCTGCAACATGTCCATAATTATGACATATAAAACATTCCACATTATTGATCAAAGGAGAGAATTGATTAATGCTTCTATTATTAGGAGTAAATGTTTTCTCTTAAAAATTCATCTTCGTTGGATGTTGTTCTGATTGACTTCTTATCTCTCTAGTAGGTATTTCATATTTCGTATTGTTATCCTTCAAGATCCTTGCACAAGCATGTGAACTAGATTCTATTTTTACAATTTCATGAAAACCAAGACCATATTATATGGAAGGAGACCTTTGACTACTAATAATGTTATCCAAAATCTTAGCACTATCTTGAAATCTCAAGTGTTTATCATTTTCTTCTAATTTAACTTTTAGAATATTGACCTCAACTTGCATTCTTTGGCATTGTTCTTGATTTTATGGATATTTCTTCCTCATTCCTTCTTCAACCTTTATTTCTTCTTCCAATTGCTCCTTTCATTTGATAATCTCTTCCTTCAACCCATGCTCTCGTTCTTCAAATACTTGAAGTGGCTCTTCATTTCTCTTGCTTTACTTTTCAAGATTTTGTCCGAAGGAGACAACCTCAACTTCAAGTCCTTCACATTATTATTTAGATTCTACTGCAACATTTATCGATTTAATATGATCCTTGTTACCATATGTCTTCAAATTATCCTTAATATTTTTAATCCTTTTTAAAGAAAATTCAAGTTTCTTTCTAAGATTAAGAAATTCCTCTATCTCGTGTTCTTTGAATCAGTAACTCCATTTAACATAACATACTCATCTTTTGATACATCATTATTCTCTTTAGAAATAAGATTACCTTTTGGCTCTCCTGATGAACAATCTTCCTTTGTTTTTTCTTCATGAATTTCCTATAGATTATCCCATACTTCCTTTGTAGTTTCATAGTGCATAATCTTTCCTAATGCCAAATCAAGTATGTTACGAAAGGTTTCATTTAACTCTACATTATTCTTTTATAATTATTCACCTAATGGAGGAGTTTGAGTGAAACCATTAGATAATAAATTCCAAACAACAGATCCTAGGTTCATTAACTTAGAATTCATCTCTTCTCTCCATTCTTGATAGTTACCATAACTTAGCATAAACATACCTTTATTGTCCATTGTTTTTTAGTTTCCTTTTTCTTCTGCTATAGATTGTTCTTGACTTATAAATTCAGATGTTTCCACAACATCAAATGCATCACTATCATTTTTTCCCTGAAGTGACTTCTTCCTTTGATTTTCCTTCTTATTTTTCTTCTTTCCCATTGTCCTTGATCCACTTCAAGCTGTTAAGATTCTACTTTAGTGACAAGATTTGATCCTAATTGTTGGGAAAAATATTGGGGGGGGAGGGGGGGGGGGGGGGGGGGGGGGGGTGAATCAATATTTTAAACTCACTCTAAACATTTTATTTCATATTATGATTTCTATACTGTTTTTATTCATGCAACTATCATATGTATGTGACTTGAGTAATGAAAAACAACGTATACATCGTTAAATAACTTTTCATATATTTCATCATTTGTTTATCTTTAAGTAGTGCATGATTAATTAATTAAATAGTAACCATGAGAAATAAGATAAGAATAAAACATCACACATAAGGAACACATGAGAACACCATGATTTTTAGGTGGAAACCTAATGTGGGAAAAAACAGCCACTATCATCGTCTGTGCCTTATTATTTTATTATAAATGAAAAAACCTTACAATCTTGTACTACTGCGGACTCATACCAATACATAGAAACCCACCTACAGAAGGCTACAACCTTCTCTCATTCTCAAACATCCATTGGAAGGGAGATATGGCCCCATTATCTCATTCCCCTGATCTCATTTTATGATTCCTACTGGAACAAAGCTCCTACCCCCTGCAAAAATTCTCTAGTTGCTACTAGAGGAAAGCTCTGAATCCCTCACCAAAGGCTTCCATCCTCAATAAATGTGTGGATGAAATTTCATAATATTTCATATTGGATCCACCTGACTCAAAGCATCAAACTGGTAGGCCACTTTTCATCATATTTTCAGACTGGACCCACTTCCAACATTAAGCTCAATACCAAGTAACAATTTTGAAACCAAATACTGAATCAACTCATCCAATCGACATTGGTAAACCAATCACTGAATCTCAGTTAACCAAATCAACTAAATCAAAAAATCCATAATAGATCATATCAATGCACAATCACTCGTCAATATATCAATCCATACTCTTTTCATTACAGAAACTAATTGTTGCCACTGTAAACCCTAATCATACATACATTACGATGTATACACTACTATTCTGAATCACACTCACGTATGTATGCATTTCCTTTTTACAAAACCTGCGTACAAATCTTAAAACATTAAGCATTGAATCATCAAACATTGAACCATACTTAGATCACTTCATCAGTCACATATTACTTGAACCTAGCACAAATTACTGAACCAAACATAGATCTTCATATTGTAGCATCATTACCAATCATAAAATCATTCCACATTTAACCCAATCAATACTATAAGATATAGATCATCATAATAAAGACATTATTGGCATACAAAAACAATCAGTATGTAGTTGATCGAATGTCATCAAGAAGCCATACTACAAAATCCTAGTATATATACGTAACTTTCACAAAGTGTATTAGCATATGCACACGCTAACCATACAAAAAACCCACATACATATATGAAAATACTGAAAACACTTTGAAGAATATATACATTACTACCCAGAAGTAGATCCACATATGTATGTGACTAACCTGAGAAAAACTAACATACATCTCTGAAATCACTGAATTATACATTTGCTACACAATGCAACACTTGTCAAATCAAAATCTCAGCATACACATTTTTATAGTCACACATCAGTATACCATCATCCTAGATATGTTAAACCATAAACAGATTAAGCAATATGTATTCATTTCAGATCTATTAGATTTGTTCCATGTTCATCCTCCCTAGTGCACACTTATTTCAGATCAAATCATTCATAAACAATCCATCACTTGCACATTTAATACTTTGATATCCATATTCTTATATAACATTAGCCTTAGCTAATACCTTAGTTCATCTGTTAGTAATGTCATTCATATTCTTTGATGGGATCAAATAATAGTTTTCACACTCATTACTATGGTCCAACACCATGGTAGAGGCCCCTGGTATTCAAGTTACCATGGTGTAGATTTTGTATCTGACTTTTCTTCACAATACCTACACATGTACACAACCCTTTTGAATAGGATCACATATACTTCCCAAACTTCATATTTTACATTCATTTGCCTTTGAACTATCACTTCTTTATTCCTCACATCTGTAACATTTGTTCCAGTCTACATAACCATCATGTTATCATAATGTTGACATATTTATGAAGTAGGTTTCCATAAAGGAAAACACATGAGCCATAATGCGAGCATAATAATGTTAAGATAGATATATTAGAAAATTTAAGAGTTAATTTAGAATATGGATAATTGAAGGTAGTAGAGGAATCATTTTTGTTTCTACATCCTTGATAGTATTTACTCATAGTCCGCTTTGTTTTAGTTTATGTGGAATTATAAGTATATAAATAAGGGGAAAAACCATGGAACAAGCGAGAAATGTATCACATCAAGCAAGTGCGGCTATAAAAGAAGGTAGAATATAGCAAGAAACAAGTTTAGATATTTCCATAAAGTTTAGATCAAGTGAGGAGAACATACGGTCCCTAGTGTCGAGAGTTATTCAATTTCTGAGATATAGGCTTGTAATGTTTTGTTTATGTATTATCTGTGGATTTTGATTCTTTGCACAAGTATATAGTTGCCATAATATGTAATTATTATGATGTACTAAAATATTCCTCTGCTAATTAATGATATAAGGAAGACGAGAATTATGATATTTAGTTGTGTAATTTATGGGCCCCTTTTAAATTCTTTTGCATATATTTAATTCTTGTTCAATATATAGATTGAATGGTTGAGAAT
The DNA here is from genome assembly GCA_031772625.1 of Pinus tabuliformis. Classification (NCBI taxonomy): domain Eukaryota; kingdom Viridiplantae; phylum Streptophyta; class Pinopsida; order Pinales; family Pinaceae; genus Pinus; species Pinus tabuliformis. The sequence continues at coordinate 682,481,216 of CM062811.1, forward strand.
GAACGTTGTAATAGTTGTGCAAGTGACACAATAAATAATATCTAGTTTACTCATAGTCCATCTTACACTAAGGAACTTGTGAATTATGTAGTTGGAAAAACTGTTTGTGTAAAATGTAAAGTTGGTTGGTAAAAAATTGGGATATTGTACTTTGGGATAGTGTGGGATAGACAAGAAAATATGCATGGATTTCTCAAGCCTGTTCTTGGGGAAGACATAACAAGTTTTAATTTCATTCTTAAAATTTCCTTTTCATGGGAGGAATGTTGTATTAGATATCAATTTTATTGTTCCTGAACTGAATTATTTGTTAAATTCCACTCTGTTTATTTGGGAAAGTCATGGATTTGAGCATCTAAAAGGAGGGAATATTGATGTTTGTGAAGAGAGAAATATGTTTACGAGAATCACTATTCGGTGTTCCCTTGAGGAGAAAATCGATAATGTTAGGTTATTAATTGGTAATGTCAACATGGTGGCTAATGGCTGGAACAAAATTTTGATATCCTCTCAACAAGGTTGACAGTTTTAGAAAAAAAAATTAAGGACCTTGATGGGAATTTGGAAGAGTGTGAAGGGGCGCAACAAAGGAATGGTATGAGAAATTTAAACTTGAATGATGAAGTTATTGAAGGTGGGAAGGAGGAGAATAACATAAGTAGGAACGATATGGAGGAGAAGAATTATGGAGATCAAGCATAAAATGGTGACCGAGCTTATGGGTTCTAGGTGTAGGTGACCGTGTGAGGGGTTTTCTAGTTTAAACAGTGTGTTATGAAATGCTTTTCTATGCTTATATTATACTTATTTTTTATAACTTACAGTTTGAATATAATAGTGAAGGATGAATATAGGCCTAACAACATTATAATCATACTTCTACAATATCAATTTTATAATCTTTTCATAAACAGGTCTTTCAGTTATGTACTCTTTATCTGATTGTGGCGAGTTCTGCTCTAAAACCCAATAGGGGGGTGATGTTGTAGTGGTCTAATTTTTTGTAAAAAATTAATATTTATATGTGGGTTCGATTAAAAAATAATAAAATGTTAAAAGTAATATAAGGCCTAGTAGGGGAGGAAAGATGGTGACCTTGTGGAGTGTTAGGGTTTTCGTTCATGAAGCCTTACAAAGTGTTACTACCACTCACATGTTAGTTTCAAGAATCGACAAATTTCTTAGGAATGGTTTTACAATGATATGTTTATCCATGGAGGAGGGCATTAGCTATATTTGGTTTTGCAAGCTGTGAATTGTCCTTTCCATAGCCCTACACATTAGGCCTTTGATGGAAAGTGATTGCTATGCTTTGTTGAAGACATATGCAATCAGGGACAATGGGATTAAGACCCAAAGATATAGCAACTAAATTAAAGTCTTCTTTGATTATAGTGGATCTGCATTCATAGAGAGGTCATGGTGAGATCATAGTTCCGAGTTGTCAAGAAAACTTTTTTTTCCATCATATCTAGTTCCCTATGCATGATTTGTCATGATGGGACTTTGAATTGAGAAGACTCTGCGACTTTTGTATAAGGGAATTTTGTTTTTACATGGAGATTTGACTCTCTCTCCTAGATTTTAGTTGATTGAATGAGAGGTAGAGATGGATCTTGAATACCTCCAAATCTCCAAGGAGGGTTTTTAGATTTCCATGAATACCTTTAGTAGGAGATTGGTCTTTCTATGGGTGTTAATATTTGATCTCAGGGAGGATTTTAAATAGAACATAAAGTACATAATAGTTATCCTTGCAATTATATAGTGCTTAATACATGATGGGACTTAGTCAATTCATTTCACAAATATGGAATTACAAGAAACTCTACTATTGTGGTGTTATGGGCGATAGGAAACCAAACAACCTAGTCTCATATAAGGATGTTTCTTTATCTACAAACCCCAATGGGTTTTATTCACTTAAGAAAGTAGTATAAGGAAATGCACACATTCCATCAGATCGGATCGAAAACAATCAAAGACCTTATATCATCAAACAACTAGAATAACCTAGAGGTAAATTATGTTTTCTCTAATCTCCAATCCAAAGTTATTCTATGTAGATTCAATGGTTTTTGGCCTAGATATAATGCTTTATAACATCAATTTTTTTCTACCTGGACACCCAGTTTTGGTTTCTATTTATTTTCGAAAGGATTCTTCATTGTTCATTTTGACACATAGAAATATCTACATTACATCCTAAATTAGAGGCCATGGTTTTGAGTTAAAGACGGGCTCTTCATAACCCCATGGTTCCAATATTTTCATGATACAAAAATAGAATTATGAAAAATATCAGTATCAGTGAAGCTACCCAATCTCCATCTACCTTTCTAGCACCATCAAGTCCTAGAGGACATTGGAAATACTTTGGGAAAATCCAAAAAGATGGAAATAGATAGAACAGAAAATTATATCTTTACATTCACTAAAAAATTTGTGGAGATAGACCTTAACAAAGGTCTACATGACTGCATTAAATTGAAACATAAAAACTTCTAGTGGATCCATGTTTTAGATTACATGAACACAAAATTTATATATTAAATTTGTTTCAAATTGGGCACTTACTGAATACATGCCCACATATCAAAAAGATCCAAAAAGAGAAAAAGAGGTAGACCAACAAGCCAAAGGGATGTTGAGTATCCAACCCTCATCTATTTGAAGAAGAAGAATAAGGAAGTACCATGCAGAACCACCAAAATTCATAAAACATGCTAAATATGAAAACCAAATTGATGGTGGTATTACAACTCAGTCTAAAACCGCAACCCACATACATAAGGGGGGAAACAAATAGAGATTCAAGAATTAAAGTAACATAAAGAGGAAACATGAAAATAAAAGGGAATAGGGGGTGTAAAGAGAAATAATGTCTCTGAGATCTCTAACTAAGACAAAGAAGTTCCTTTGTAGATAGTTGGAAATGAATCCACTTCGGTAACTTCCAACCCAAATTCTAGGGTTTGGAAGAAGATTTAGAAAAGAAAGGAAAAAAAAGTGAAGTTAAGAGATTTCTATTACACTTATCTTTGACATAATTTATGTAATTTTCCTTTTTTTACTTTTATATTTCTCATAAGCCCAAAGGATGATATGATGGGATACTTTCAGCATCTACAAAAGGTAATTTTGTTCCTTGTTCAAAGTTGAATAAAATTACAATTTTATTCGTCGGGAAAAAAATATAGAGCCTAGTATGAGAGAGATGTTGGAGTGTGCGTAAATGAGTGTAAACATTTAAATGATGGCCCAATTAATAATAAAACTTTAAAATTAATAAACTTAATAAAATTCAATTTGTTATATTGTAATTTTGTTATTATTAATAGCATTACTAACATTTTTTTAAATAAAGGAAAACCATAATATTTAATATAAACATATAAATAATAGGTATAAAGCTTCTTCTTATTTGATAAGAGCCCCTCTTACTCAGACATAAGAGAACATTTTAATGGCCTAAGACCCAAAGGAATCTGAAACGAGTGAAGGTCTTACCCCTTACAGACCAGTAATTATTCATTTACTGATAGCAACCAGTGATTTCTATCCCCACTTTTGGTTTGAAGATTGAGTTATAATAGGTTTATCCACTATTAAAAAAAATAGTAGGTAGCAATTAAGATACATTTTACCATATATATTAAAATAATGATTTTGTAACCATATTTAAATTGATTTGATAAGGACATAAACAATTAATACTTATAATAAAATTACAACATAACAAAAATTTTAACCATGGATATTCACCCCCACTCTACATGGATATTATTGACTTGTAAATAAGCTATGTTACAATAACATGGGACAATACCCTAGCTTATCAATACCATGTTCCCAAAAACCATAACCCATTTCACAATTAAATATTTTATTTTAATTCAATTTTATAACATTTTTAATTAAATATAAAATAAAAATGTTATAATTAATTTTGAGAGATATCTAAACCTTTCAAACTAACCTCTACCAAAAATATTATGTGGCTTTAGTCTCCATCCTAGTCTAGTAGAAATGTTTTTTAACTATGGTTCGCTGTCACTCAGTGGCCGCTACATCCATGGGTAATAACCTGTGCAGATCCACCCGAAGGGATCTACTCGTCAACTTATCTGGTCAAGCTTAACCACAAGGGAATCGAGGATATTTTACCCCATGACCTCCGAATTGGCAAGGTAATTAGCAACGGGAACTGATGGCAATCAAAATAAAAATAAAAATAAAGTTTGAAAAAAAAAATAATGTTAAAATAAAAATAACTTCATGGTATTCACCCATGGTATAACAACCCATGGTATTCATATGGAATATAATATATAAGGGGGGAATTAAACTAACATATATCCACCTTAACTTTGGATCTACCATGTGTAGAGATGGATCAAACATATCGAAATGAAAACCTATTTTAGAGTAAAAAGAGATGATCTCTCTCAGTGATCTTGCGTTAAGATCGATCTATGTTGGTATATAAAGATGTGGAGTTTATATAATATAAATAATATTATTAAGAAGAAACATAGATCCATATTAAATAAGGATCTACCCAATGATGAGAGGAATCAAATGTATCTAGGTACAAATATTTCCTCAAGTTTTGAACTAAAAAATAAGTTTGCATCTTGAGGGATTGGATCCATCTTGAGACTTGCTAGATCCAAAATTAAGGTGGAGTATTGCTAGTCTATGGATCAATATTTTATATAAATAATGTAACACCCTACATTTACCTGAGCTAACTATTCCATCAAGGTAAACATGTGACAAAGAGTTACTATGATATAATTCATCTCTCTATGTATAGTTAAGGAAGTGGAACTGAAATAGGTGTCCAACCTGTGAGCCAACATGATAGTTTTATGAACTAGACCCCCAGTCATTCCCATGACAATCTTTCCATGCAGATGAGACCCTCCAATTGCTCCCACAACAAGGAATCCATGCGATTGCAGTCCTTTTCATCGAGTTCTATGTTCGTGACCCCAGATTATGAGCCACGTTTTTAGGGCCAAGACTCAAGCCTCTACCTAGAACTTGATGAAACTCTTGTAAATGATAAACAATAATATGGAATGGGATATAATGCAAAACTTGAATAGTGACCTAGCCTAACAAGGCCTAGCCATGGCAAGAATTTCATTAAACACATCATGAACATGTAATCTATAGGTCATTTTAACACATCTAAGCGTAAGGACTTCATACTTATATGAGAATTGTCAAGAAGGTCTAATGCCCTCTCATAATAGTTGCAATATCATCTATTAGGTCATACATACATTACCATTTCATTTATGAAACAAAACAAGATGAAAGACATAATGCAAGTTTATCATAAACCATGTTTATAACCAACATATAACCAATAGAGAAACGATGACAAAATAGCCATTATAACCACATAATAAAATACACATTTACAGATAATACACAATAGGAAATGAGATCTTATTAACATATGGAAAATGAAACCAGGTCAGGGACTTTCAAGTACCACTGGACCATAGATTGACTGAACCAAGTCTTTATTTTAGCTAATCATCCCCGTCCCATATTCCAAGCATGAGTGTAGGATTCACAACATAACTATTCAAGGCTTCCTCAGGCTTTACCATGTATCCCTCCAAGGGATTCCTAGGCCCAAACAATAAACATACACTACATGTTTTACCGTAATCCCCCCATATACCAGTCAAGGGATCACTATGCCCTAAACAAGCATGCATGCCTCTAGATCTCTCCATCTAAACCACGATGAATTTTTCTGTTTCCACCCTCCAGGATTGACTGTGTATCCCATCATTACGAGTTAAGGGATTCTTAGGCCCAATGAGGGTATTCACCTCTAGGGTTTACTGCTTATCCCGCCATTACCGATCAAGGGATTCTTAGGCCCAATGAGGGTATTCACAACCATGCTTTATTGTGTATCCCTCCATTACTAGTCAAGGGATTCCTATGCCTTGTGATTTTTCCTGACACCATCCCACTCAATTTCAAAACCATCTCACAATCCATCTCAGTGAAGTAAGAGAAACCCCATCATACCATGAATATATGGAAATAGCAAGGCAAGGTTGAAAACCCCCATCACACCTAGAAAAACCCATGCCAATCACAACAAGAGAACCAAAAATGTACATGCATGTACCAAGCATGCCAAAACTAGAAAGGAAATCGTACATTCAACTAGATAGCTACAAGTAATCCTGTGGTATCCACTGGATCATTCTCTTCCTCTCTTGATCTTTGCTTACATTTTATTTCCTATTCTTCCTTTGCCTTCCTTTCCTCAATGCTAGGGTGCTCAAAGAATGCTCTAAGTGTGCAAGACCATGAGAGAGCAGAGAGAATAGAGAGAGAGCTCCAAAAATTAACTAACAAAAGGTTGTGAATTGATCCTCAAAATACTTTTTTATCAATGAGGCCTCTATTTTCATCAATTTCCATTATTTTCCTCAATTTTCCTCCTCACATGCAACCTCTGACCTTTCACCTTACTTTTCTCCTAATTTTGATTATTTTGATAAATAATATGTCAATTAATGCCACTTTGTCTTTCCAAATCCTTTGCCATTACCTTTTCTAATTTCCTTAGTCATAATAAACCAAATGAACACCCACATTAGGATGTTTTTTGCCCAACATTTAACTTGGAACATGTGTCCCATGACCTTGGTCTTATTTTTCCTTTATTAACTTTATTAGATGGATTTTTAACCCGTCGTTGTTACAAATTAAAAAAATAACAATTACTATAAATAATAAAATAATATAGAGCCTTACTGTAAAAAAGAAGAAGATAATATAGATCTCATATGGGAGAGTTGTTGTATTGTCCTTAATAAGTGTTAACATTTAAATGTTGGGTCAATTAATAATAAAAACTTAAAAACAATAAAATTCAATTTGTTATATTATAATTTCTTTTCTTAATAAAATTATGAACAATTTTTTAGACAAATAAAAATTATTATTATTATTATTATTATTGTTATCCATTTTTAAGGTCACGCCCAAGCCAGACAACAAATTTATGTATGAGACACCCTTGTTTGTGGGACAAGGAACCCACCTTTGTGCATCGATTTGAATGCTAAGGCTAGGAAGGCATACATACTCTAGCCCCCTCTGGTTTTGTACCTGTGACCTCTTAGGAGGAAACACATGCTCTTAACCATTAGGCCCACTCAAGTTGTAACATATCATATAAAAATATATAACATAGAAATAGTAGCTATAAAATAAGATCTATCTTACCATGTAAATTAAAATAATGATTTCGTAACCATATTTAAATTTAATCAACAAGCACATAAAAACTTGATACTTATAATAAACTTACAATATAACAATATTTGTAACATCGACATATACACCCCCACTTTACGATGGATATTATTAACTTGTACATGTACATTTTTACAGTACCATGGACCAGTATCATGACTTATCAATAAGACCTCTTAGAAAACCATAACTCATTTCAGAATAAAAATATTTTATTTTATTTTAATTTTATAGCATGTTAAATCTAAAAGAAAAAATCACTATAATTACTTTATATATATATATATATATATATATATGATGATGATGATGATGATGGTTAATGTCCACTAAGACCAAACTTTTGTCTATCGGACCTAAAGAAATGGATTATTTAGTTTGATTTAAGATTTTATTCCTATGCTCAAAAAGCTTGGAGAGAAACCTCTCAAGCTTACTATAATTTTGACATCGTAAAAAACTAGGAAGGTGAGTATTGCAACAAAGATTATAAAACTGAGATCTAATGTGGTTGTACATGGGGCACTCTAAAAGGAAGTGATTTTCATCCTCGATGTTCATGTTCTCATAGAGATGGCAGATCCTTTCCATCCATGGTGTTTTCGGAACTGCCCAACGACCCGTTTCACTATGGAGCTCATGAGAGTTCATTCTAATCCTATATTAATTTTCTTCTTTGAGCTAGTTAAAATAGAGAGATACTTTTCATGTTCTACGGTGGGGTTGATGACCTCCTTATAATATCTTAATTTTATTTTAGCTCCTAAATCTTTCTCACACCACATTTTTTCTTTGAACTTAGAAGTAACAATATTTTTAATGTTATTAATGTTTTGCAATGCAACATTCTCGTCGATCTCCCAATGATTTAACTAGGCCCTGGTGTCTTTATACCAACCTCATTTAAGCCTTAGGTGGTTTTGGCTGGAATTTAAAGCTATCTTAGGAAGTCTATGGTATCCTATGTTATTGAGTTTGTGCTTGTACAACAGAAGCCTAGTCATAGCTAGGCTCTTGATAGGGGAAAGACCCACTTCTATAAGCATAATAGGATAGGGTGTATTGCTTTTAATTTTGAGGTTATACATTATCAAACGCTTCTGGATTTGCTCAATCCTTCTCCATGATTATCTAGAAATGTTGCAACCCCAAACCTCACATCCATATAAGATAACAGGAGTGACTAAAGTTTCAAAGAGGAACATCTTTCTATCCCACATTACGAGGTTTGTCATTCTATAATTATTTTCAACACTAAGATAAGCTTTTCACCCCCTATTAATCGTTTTATCAATGCTATAGTTCCATTTGAGCTTGTGATGAATATCAATTCCTAGGTACTTGTAAGAAGACACTTCCTCCAAGTTACTATTGTCATACATAAAATTAACGTGACTGTCCTTTTTGGATTTGATAATCATCACTTTTGTTTTGTTAGTGTTAACAGTCATACCCATGGTAGAGCATAAATACTTAAGAATTATAAATTTCTTATCAAGATCAGATGCGCACATTGTGAGAAGAACAATATCGTCAACATAGAGAAGAAGGATGATGACTATCCCAGCTAAGATCATGCCAGCACAACCTGCTTCCTCTAAACAACCTTCTAGATTGTCGATGCAAATTCGAAATAGGGTAGGGAAGAGGGAACAACCTTGTTTAACTCTGATATTACACTTAATATCTGTTGACTACCCCTCATTGCTCTTTAACTTGACAATTACATTCTTTTATAACCTTATAGCGGCAACTCTCAACTCGAAAAGAACCTTTATGTCTTATAATCTATTCCACAAGCTATTTCTAGGAACCGTATCGAAATCCTTTCTAAAGTACACAAAGCAACAAAAGGGACTGGATTTATCATTGCGACATTCTTCCACAATGATCCTAAGTGTAACGAGGTGGTCCCTTGTTGAGTGCTGCCTTCCAAAACCCACTTGGCCTTTAGCCCGCTTAGCTTCACTTTCAAGCCATATGCTCAACATATTTTCCAAAATAATACCATATAACTTGGCTAACAGAGGGCTGATCATAGTTGTTCGATAATTAGAGGGGTTATTTGTATCCCTACTTTTAAAAATAGGGATAATGAGGCTTTGAGTCCATGGTTTAGCGAACCCTTGCTTGACCGCTTGATTTAAAAGCTTGTGGATATGGGGGATGAGGATAGGACCTCCAATTTTTAAGATTTCTACCTCGTAACCTTGAATGTCCTTAGCTTTCCCATTTTCTAGGCGTTTAACCCCAAATCAATGTCTTCTAATGAGAAGACTTATTTCGTTGTGAGCAAGTTTTCAAAGTTATCCATGACATTTGGAGATTCATAAAGCTTTTTAAGATAGGAATTTGAGTTGTGTAAATAAATTTTGTTAATATCTTTAATTTTCCTAGTTAGAATCTGCCTCCAGAATTTCTTAGGAGCTACCTTAGAGAGGTGTAAGAGATTCTCTTGTCTTTTATGAATATACTACCTTTTTTCTTTTATTTAGGGCACTGTATATTCTTATCTTGCTAATTTTAAGAGACTCGTCAATAGCTTCCTTAATTCCTCTCCTCGCACATTTACAATCTTTTTCATACCATGGGTTGATTTTGCTATTTCTTTTAATACTTGAAACTTCAATTGAGAACTTGTTAATAGAATATGGGAGAGTTGTAGTAATATTATGATAGAGGTCTTCTATGTTGTCTATACTAGATAAAGGAAGCAAATTAGTTTTTAATTCATTTAGAAAGAGATCATTTTTATTTCTAACAAAGATGAAGTTCTTTTAGCTATAAGGATTATCTTCTTTGGGATCTCTATGCATGACAAAATTTAGAGTTATAAGTAAAGGCCTATGATCAGAGTTAAGCTCCTGGTCATTTAAGATGTCAAAATTTATTATTTCATTGCATAAAGGGAGATCGGAAATAACATAGTCTACCACGCTGCTACCAAGCCCATGGATGTAGGTCATCTAGCTAGAATTGGGCCACTTCTTTAGACCATTGCAAATTATGAGATCCTGAGAACTACAGAGCTTGACTAGCTCCGACCCAAACAAATTCTACCCAAGGTCTTCAGAGCTCCTTTTGTACCGGCTAGCGAGAGTAAGGTATTCGTCTAACCAAAGAGGACTAGGGTTGGAATGATTGCTTAGAAGAATAGCTTGGTTGCTTGAAGTTTGAGCATTAAATTCACCCATTAAAAGGACATTTCCTTCATTCCTTACTACTACTAAAAATATTTTGTGGATATTCAATAAAATTTAAATCAGGGTTTTTCTAAACTTAAATATGAAAATACTTTTATATAGAGAGATGTGATATTTATATAATATAAATGATATTATTAAGAACCAACATATATCTATCTTAACTAAAGATCTACCAAGTGATGTATGGAGGAGACATTATAGTGTCCATATATGAGTGTAAAAATATAAATGTTCGCTTAATATGGGGCAAATATTGTAGTGGTTGTAGATGATCATAAACATCTAAATTTATACCTATTATAAGAGAGACGTTATACTATTCTTAAAATAAAACATTGTATCAAAAACTAATAATAAAAAAACATAATGTTGACTTAACTAAAAAGGTAATAAAAAATAAAAATAATAAAAGATGGCAAAGCAATTGAATTTAATTTTTTGTATTGTAATTTTAATTTTTTTATTAACAAAATTACTCACAAGTTTTTGCAAGGAAAAATCATAATATACACACTAGCCAAAATCCATCTTAAGTTGATACCTACCAAGAGCTGAGAAGGATCAAATATCTTCTCATCCTAAAAGAGGTTTCCACCTCAAGATTTTATCACTCTCTCTGCATCCAAAATTAATATGAATCTAGGTGGTTTAATTTTTATTACAATTAATTATAATTATAAAAAAAAATAGTTAATGATTATTTTATTTTACTTTTTAATTATATTTCATTTTTATGTAATTTGAGTGAGTCAAAATGTTTATTAATAATTATAGTTATTATATTCTAAATTTAATTTGTTTTTTTTTTCTATTTTTATGTAATTTGAGTGACTCAAAGTGTTTAACATGACATTATAACATCTCTACCATACTAGGTTGGAGAGCCTTTCAACATAATCACATTAAAACTAGTCTGAATCCATCTTCACTTTGGATCTACCAAGCCCGGAGGGATAAAATATCTTTCACTCTAAAACATGTTTACATCTTAAGGGACTTGATCCATCATAATGCTTCATAGATCTAGAGTTAAGATGGATCTAGGATGGTTTAATTTCCCCGTTTAAAAGGCTATATTGCACATGAATCCCATGGGTCATTTTTATTTTATTTTTATATGGTTATTTTTATTTTTATTTTATTCTGCCCTTTTAAAAAGGTTTACATCATATTAATATTTTCATTTAATTTATTTTTTATTTATTTACTTAATTATATGTAATTTCACTTAGTCAAAATGTTAAAAATTACATTGCAATATCTCTACTACATTGCGATGGAGAGCACCTCTACACACAATAAATTTGAAGAAGAGAGAAAAGTGTTGCAAGGAAGCTTAGTCAATACCACTTAAGTTAGAAATTGTGCTAAGGGAAAAATTACATAAAAAATTACAACCGACATTGTGAATACCAAATTACTAGTGGTCAATGTAAAAAATTATAACCTACATTGTGAACATTAAATTACTAGTGGTCAATGCCAATCAAATTCTAGAGTCATGCTGATCCAGGTGGCTGTAGAAATGCTCAGAATTCAGAAGTGGCTTTGAAAAATCTCAAAAATAAAACTCACTAGATTGAAGTGGAGCCAAATTCAGATCGAAGATATCGACGTAACCTTTCCAATGACGTGAACGATACCACAATCTGAGTTCACATGTGAAAGTTATTGTGGGTAAAAATTTTGGTCAAACTAGGCCTAGTGGTAGCCACTAATGAGAAAACAATTTGGAAATTACCGGCGCATGGATGGGGGGGTGGTTGGAAATCATCCTCGCCAACCCGACAAACTGTTATTAATATATAATATATCTTATGGTAGGAGGGTTGGCTATTGATGGACTTGCCCAACCAACCATCACATTCCATATAAGTAATGGGGTCGGTGGGGTTTGAACTAGCCTGACCATGTAGGTCAGCCCGCCAACAGGAAGCCCCTCTAAAACAACACACGCCAACAAAACAAAGCCTAAAATCAAAATAAAATATATTTTTTTATTTAATGCACCAATACAAAAAGAAGGTCTCGTTGGGTTTGATCCTAGGACATCCCCAACTGCTAAAGCCTTTAATATAATCTTCCAACCGAGAAAGCCTAAGTGGGCCATTGGTAAATATGTCCAACGAAAATGATATAAACCACATATTATTTCATGCACTAGATAGAATGGAGGATGGAGGGAAGAGGTGGAGCATGAGAGCCAAGAGGGCAGAAACTTGACACAGTGATCGATGCAAAACCATGCTTGACACATTTTTCAAGAAAAAATCTTACAAGAATATTCTTTGTTGCTTAAGGAATCTTTATATTCCCTTAGAGGTTGATTTTTGAAAGAGGCAGAATGATGTTGAATTTATAGTCATTTTTCTCATAATTTCACAAGGAGTCCAGTAGTGTACTTAAAATTTTCATTCGAGTAGTGGATTTTTCAACCATCTCTAGGAAGGAATCTTTGAGATTCTCGAGGGTCTAGATTTTGACGGTGTCAGAAAGGGGCCAAGTTTATAGTCGTTTGACACAGTTTCACACCACGAATTCAACAGTGATGTCCATTTTTGTAACTATGCTTTGCATTTTCAGACCATTTTGGAAATGGAGGTATAAGGGTCAGTTATGTAATTGATTGTAAATTATTTCTACTTCCATTTAATGAAAGAGGCCTCCCCGCATTGATTAGGGCCCAAAGATGAAGCCCACATTGGGTGAACTTTGGAAACAAATTATCTTTTTCCTTTGATATCATTGTTTCTTTTGATTTCTACTTCTTTCATGTGTTTACATTACTTGGTCACATGCCCTTTTAAATGCAGTTTTGTATGCATCCTTGAAGTAAAAGATCTAGTTCAAGTTTGGTATCAGAGCAGTTCTTCTTCTTGCAAGTTGCACGAGTGAATGATTACTAGGAACAAGCTTCAATGAGGAGAAGGGAAACTCAAATCCTTTGATCTCAAAGTAGGGCTTTCAGCATGAAGACAGAACATGGAAGATGAGCTAGCCTGAATGGAGGAAGAGCGAAATTATCACAAGATCTTCTTCACCATCGCAAAAAAAGTTGAAATTTGTTTTCATAATATGAGAAGATAATCAAGTGTGAGAAGAAAGAACCAAATTATCATGCCTCGGTAAATCAAGAAAGTGGAGGAGATGAGCCTCCTTCCTCTCCATCTTATAGTGAAAGTTCTTATTCTTCCTCTTCTCATCATTCTAACAGGCATCATAGGAATGCATCTAAAAATCCCTTTTTCAAGATGCATGTCAAGCTTGAATTACTTGTATTTAGTGGAGAATCTAATGCATAACAGTTAGATAACTAGATAATATAGGTTGAAGTATATTGCTGCATGCAATAAATCAAAGAAGATGAAACCAAGATCGAGCTCAAATCCCTTCGATTGAGTGGAACTTCTATCACTTCGTCAAAAGGAAAGTTGCAGAAAGGTTGTAAGAGTAGTCATAAACTTCTTTCAACTTGGTTTGAGTTGATTTATACTTTAAGAGGAAAATTTTAACCATTGGATTATAGATAGAAGGCCATGATGAAATGGCAACATTTGAAACAAAATAAAGGACAAACTTTTCAGAATTTTACAAAGGAGTTTAGAAAACAAACATTAGCATTGAATGTTCCACTAGACACTTTTGAGATATTGATGAAATATATTGGCTCTTTGCATAGTTATTTGTTTCATTCATTGTTATTATATGAACCTAAGTCTCTTTGATGAATCTAGTGTGAAGGTTGTACATATTGAAAGGAGGGGGAGGCATGAGCAAGATGACCGCTCGAAAAGGGTAGTAATAGCTAAGAAAAGAGAATCAAATCCCTCTTGTACTCATTATGTGAATGAAGGGCATGACGAGGAGAATTGATGGAAAATACTTCCATAATTAATGCCTAAGAGGAACGATAAAAAAGTGAAGCAGAAGATAGTTGAAACTATGTAACAAGACCAAGAATCTAAATCAGAGGATGATGAGAAGATCAGAGTTGCAAGAATTGCAGGTGTTGGACCAATTTACCTGGGATTAGACTCAGGTGATGTAATGAAGATTTCATCTCTTGGGATTTCAGAATATGAACCTATTGACTTGGGTTCCAATTCAGGCGAACGGACAAAGATTTCAGTAGATGTTGTGCCAAAAATGAGGAGGGCACTGAATGATGCATGGCTCCAAGAACTTGAGGAGACTCCTACAAGAAGCAAAGAACTAAAAAAAAATGTTGTAACATTAGTTACAAGCCAAGGAGGATGTCTCACAAGAGTTGCAGCATAATAAGCCTGAGATAAAAAGTGATTCTTCAATTTCATGTACTTTTTATGATGATGGTTTCACTGCTTTTGAGAAACATACTACAAGAATTAGATCAAAATTTTTGAAGAAGATGGGGTATCAATGGAAAGTCCTCGACATTAATGGCTAAGGTATTTTTAATCCCATCAAAGTGGAGGAATTGCCTTGTTATGAAGGACTTGGGTATGTCAGAAGAGGGGTTAGAGAATGCTCCAAGACAACCAGTGACCAACGCATGAAGGATGATGGGAGAACCTCAACACATTCCACTAATAGTGAGGATTCCAAGGGCACTTATCAGAGGCACACCATGAATAAGCGTTCCATGATGATCCATCAAGTTTGGAGGAGGAGGAATCATTGTAGCTACCGCAATGAGGATGGGCACCAGAGAGCTGCATGCCAGATACTCGATACCCAGGAAGAACTTATGAAAAACCAACTAGTGAATATGTTCAACAAGAAAATCTGCCACGGGGAGATGATCCATTCACTTTGTTGAGTAAGCGATGGTTTTACTAGATATGGTAGCTTATCATTGCTACATTTTATAAATCATGTGTTGCAATATAATTGTAAAAGTGATGAGGTTTTTTTAATCACTTATTAAAGAAATGATGTTTTTTTGGACTTTTATTGATAGCTAGGGTATTGGTTTATATTATCATGTAAACTTAACAACATAGTGTATGTTATAAACTCTTGGCAAGTATGGGGTTGTTTGAGTCATGTTTTGTCTTGTATGTAAAGAATGTACCATAGGTTTGCATGGAATGAAGATGTTGAAAGTGTGGCTTGAGAAGGACACAAGTGTTCAGGATGGGCTCATGCTTTTCGAGGACCAAAAGCTCCTATGTGGGGAGGAATGATCAATGTGGCTCCATAAATGCTCAAAATTCACAAGTGGCTTTGGAAAACATCAAAAATAAAAGTCACTAGATTGAAGTGGAAGTAGGGTCAACTCAAATATCTCTGTGCAACCTTTCCAACGACGTGAATGACACCTCAATTCGAGTTCGTATGTGAAAGTTATGGTCGGTCAAAGTTTTGGTCAAACTAGGCCCAATGATAGCCACTAACGAGGCAACAATTTGGAAATTACTGATGCATAGATTCCAACAGTTAGAACAGGAAAATTTGTCACCTCTTTAATTTTTCTGGTGACCCTTAAAATCTGGTCGATTTTTTTTGCCAGTTTGTTATAACATAGAAAAAAATAAAAAAAAATAGGGGGGCAGTAGGCTGCCACCCCCGCCACCCCAATGAGCTATTATTAATATATAATATATATTATTATATGTGGGCCACTCGTTGACATGCCTTTCCAACCAACCGTTGCATTCCATATAAGTAATGGGTATGGCGAGGTTCAAACCCGCCCAACCATGTAGGCTAGCCTGTGAATGAGTGACCCCTCCAAAACAATACACGCCAACAAAACAAAGCCCAAAATTAAATAAAAGACAAAAATTTTAATTAAGGCGCTAATACCAAAATAGGGTCCCAAAGGGTTTGACCCTGGGGCCTCTTGAATTGCCAAAGCCTTTAATATAATCCACCAACCTAGAAATCCCAAGTGGGCCATTGGTAAATTCATCCAATGAAAATAATATAAACCGCATACTCTTTCATGCGTCAGATAGAATGAAGAATGGAGGGTAGAGGTCAAGCATGAGGGCTAAGAGCGCGGAACCTTGACACAGTGGCTGAGGTGGAACCATGTATGACACATTTTTCAAGATAGAATCTTATAAGAATATTCTTTGATGCTTGATGAATCTTTATATTCCCTTGGAGGCTAGTTTTTGATAGAAGCATAATGATGCTGACTTTATAGTCATTTTTCTCAGAATTTCGTAAGGATCATAGTGGTGTACTTAGAATTTTTATTTGAGTAACATATTTTTCTCCCATCTCCAAGGAGGAATCTTTGGGGGAATATTCAAGATTCCTGAGGGTTCATATTTTGAAGGTGTTAGAAAGGGGACAAGTTTATAGATGTTTGACATGATTTCATACTACGAATAAAATTGTGATGTCCATTCTGCAACTGAGCTTTTTATTTTCAGATGATTTTGGAAAATGAACATATAAGGGTCGTTTAGAAAATTGATTGTAAATTGTGTCTACTGGCATTTAATGAAAGAGGCCTTCCCACATTAAGCAGGGCCCAAAGATGTATCCCAAGTTGGGCGAAGTCCATCATTAAATTATCTTCTTCCTTTGATCTCATGGTTGCTTTTGATTTCCACTTATTTCATGTGTTTATGCTACTTGGTTGCATGCTCTTCTAAATGCAAGTTTGTATTCATCCTTGGAGTAAAAGATTTGGATCACATGCTTTGGTAGGAATTCGTAATAGTGGTCAATTGTCAATGCTAAATTAGTAATGATCAATAGAAAATAAAACCCTATAATATTGCTTTGGTATGAATTAATACACTGAGATTCTAAGTGGATATATTAATTGCTTACTCTTACATAAATTTTGGTGGGTAGTAACCACTAGTAAGTCTAGACATTTACAATTTTACTCCTACCGAATTGTTGAGAAAAGCATAAATAAATGTGGCAAGTAACTCCTAGTAATTATATTTATTTAAATCTTATTCCTATCCATTTTTTATGCAAATATTTGATTAAATTATGTTGCGAAGTAGCTCATAGAAAATATGTTATTTACTTTAGTATGAACTACTTTCAAGGATTTCACTTTTATATGGTTTCATGCAAATCATAAGAATGAAGTATCAGTACAAAAATATTTAAAAATGATGCCTTAAGTTATCATACCATTAAATGTTTGAAAAATATATTTTTTTAAATAATACTGAAAGAAAATATTTAATGTTTTTAAGATAAAATAAATATTTATTGGTCATTGCTAAACTAATAGTGGTGAATAGGACAATAATTTGCTAGAATTCTGCCACCGATTAATAATAAGAGGGCCGAGAGCATGCAGGGGTTTTTTCGAATTTGTTTTCCCGCGCGGCCTTCCATGGCGGCCACGACTGAGTTCCTGGAGTTAGCTGCTGTGGGACCGAAGGCGATAGCGTTTAGGGAAGTTGATTTTTCTGCCTGGCAAAGATGGCATCGGTTTCAGGTGAAGCGTGAGCGTGTTTTTTTCAAAAGGAGTCATTGGACATCGATCCGACACCCAAAGACCTCCTCGCCTGTTGGGGCCTGGAAGAATCAGAGGAGAACCTGCATCATTTCTTCCCGATGCAGGCAGTGATGTCAGTAAGCGTGGAAAGGTCAGCGGATGCGGGAGTTAAGGTAACAGATGCTATCGCCCGGAGCTCTTGGGGAACTATAATGTGGGAAGGGTGGCTATCTAGCTCTGCTCGGCCCTAGACGTTTGAAAAGCCAGGAAGAGATGTAAAAGTTTCAGGAGAAGAATGTCAAAATCTAAGTTATATGGTAGGATCGGTGGGTGGGGGTTCCAAGAGGGCTGAGGAGCTAAATGAAAGCATCTATCTACAGACTGATAAGAGTTCTGAGTCTTTCGAGGCTGTAGAGGGAGGAGATAAGCCGAAGGATCTGGGTGGAAAGAGGAAGAAGCCCAAAATTTGCAGGAAAAAGGCGGCAAGACCCAGTTGTGTCTTCGGAGTGGATATCCACATAGACAGGGCTTTGGAAGCATCAGAAACCCTTCTTGTCGGCAGAGTTGGTGGAAGGAGTTTCTCGGTGGCCTTCATTAAGAAATGGGCACTGGCAGAATGGAAAGAAGCTCCGGGACAACCAGAAGAGGTCAAGATGCTTGACAGAGGCTGGTTCTGTCTTCGTTTTGGGCAAAAGGAGCATGTCGAATGGGTGTTGTCAAAGCACTGGAGCCTAGGGAAGAGGCCTATCTTATTCAAGAAATGGACGCCTCTCTTTGATGCCCAGAAAGAAAAATCAGAGGAGTTTCCAGTCTGGGTCAAACTAATGGGACTTCCTATTCATTTCTGGACTGACTCAGTTTTTTCCTCAATCGGAAATACTCTGGGTAAGTTCCTTGATGCTGACAAATCCTATTTACATTCTCATGACTGGAGCGCAGCCCGCCTTATGGTAAGTTTAAATCCAAAAGAAGGTTTGGCGGATGATATACTTTTAAAGTATCGCGGCCAAGAGTTCATCCAGACCCTGGACTACGAAAACCTCCCGTTCAGATGCCACCGGTGCAAAGTATATGGTCACCTGGCTCGGGATTGTCCTCGTGGTCATCGTAGACGTCGAAGGCAGAGGAAAAATGGGTTTAAGACAGAGGAAAAGGAAAAAATGAAGATCAATGCTCAGAAGGAAGAGTTTCAGTCCAAGGAGGCTGAAGCTCTGGCAAATGTCCAGGAGTTAGGACCGGAACCTATGGAGGGCATTGGAATATCTCAGTCTGAGGTGACAACGAGTGCTGTTGTTTCAAATCAGCTCTCTGCAGCTGGTTTCTCAGCAGTCAATGCAATGGAAGAATTGAATCAGGCATGTCCTCCCCCCCTAAATACTCCTCCCCTCTCTTATCAAGCGCTTTGCATGTGTCGTGTAGTGGTGAGTTAGATCGTTTATGCCAACTCTCAAAAGATATGACAGACACGAAGATGGGACTAAACACAACTGACAATGTTCTAATGTTGGTTCCATCCCCCATCCTCTTGCTCCTATGCATTTCGGAGATGGAGGACGTGAATCTCATTACAATCTAAGGCCTTTAGCTACCAGAAAAGGAAAAGAGCCGGTAGCAGGTGGTTTGGCAATGGATGAGGTGTCCATAGGTCCAAAGAAGTTAAGAGGGAGGAAGTCAGACTTATCGAAAGCCAAGCTGAAGGCTATCATTGATATTGCTAGAGGAAAGCAGTTGTCACTGCCAGGGGTGCTTAGAGCAAAGCAATCACCTCCCGAAGGTTTTAAATGATCATTTTATCTTTCAAATGCAGGGGTCTTGCTAGTACCCCCAAAAAACTAGCTCTGAAGGATCTGGTCAGGGCTAACAAACCTGATATCCTCTTTCTTCACAAAACGCTTTGGAAAGGAGATGATATTATAGGCTGTCTACATAAGCTTTTGCCGGGATGGAGTTTTCACGCAGTGGATGCTAATGGGCATTCTGGAGGTGCGGCTCTGGGGTTTAATGTGAAGGTAGTGCGTGAAATCTCATCATGGGGAGCAGAAAACATTTTGGCAGTGGAACTCTATTCCAACGAACTCTGTGTTCCTTTTCTTTTTCTGAATATCTATGGTCCTAATTCGGAGCGGGAGAAGTTCTGGAACTCTTTCTTCGCGAAGTCCTTTTTGGCGCATCCAAATCTTATTATTGGTGGAGACTTCAATTTTTCGTTGGGCCTGACTGAATCATGGGGGGTTAATGCTAGAGTGGATCCCCTCTCTGCTTTCATCCATCAGAAATTGGCCTTGTCGCCTCTTGTCGATGTTAACCCATCAAAGATGCGCCCCTCTTGGAGCAATCGCAGGATTGGCGATGACTGGATTGGGAAGAAATTAGACCGCTTCTTAATAAGCGATATGCTGGCGGAGAAACTACAGGCGTTCAGGCATTGGGTTGGAGATGGTGGCCTCTCTGATCATTTCCCGGTTCTTCTGGAGGTGAAAGGTGATTTAACTAAGCCAGGTATCCCTTTCAAGTTTAACTCCTCTTGGCTTTTGGATGCATCTTACATTAGTCTTTTTCATAAAACTTGGAGGAAAGCCATGGAAAATGAGAATGAGAACCGAAGTCAGCTGTTTATGGAAAACTTATTAAGGATGAAGGCTGCTTCAAAATGTTGGGCCCTTCAAAAGAAGCTAAAGGAGGAAGAAACAATGCAAGCGGTGATCTCAGAACTTGCCCTTCTCGAGGATCCAGACAGTCAGGGCTATGGCTCAGGTGCATCTCGATCGAGGATACATGAGTTGGAAATGGAAAGAAGGAGAATTCTGCAGCTCAGGGAGCAAAGTTGGCGTCTAAAAAGTAGAGCGATCTAGTTACAGGCAGGGGACGAAAATTCCAAGTTTTTCCAGAATTATGCCAAAGGGAGAAAAAACACAAATACAATATGGGAAATGAAGAAAGCAAATGGTGACTTAGCGCTCTCTTTCGAAGATTTGGCTACTGAAGGGGTAAACTATTTCAAACACCTCTTTAAAGCCCCAGGTGAAGCCACAATCGCAGAAGTTATAAGGGTTGCCCAGATTTTTCCTCGGTTCATAGAGGAGGAAGACAATGAATTTCTCATGGCACCTATTTCTAAAGAGGAGGTTGCAAGCATCCTCAAATCGATGCAAAAAGAAAAAAGTCCCGGCCCGGATGGCTGGACTGTTGAATTCTTCCAGTATTTTTTTGAATTCATTGGTGATGAGTTAGTGGAGGTGGTGGAAGAATCCAGACTTTCAGGTTCTATCTATCAACCCTTTAATGCTACATTTTTAACTCTCATTCCCAAGTCTAATCTCCGAGGTTCTTTTGTCGATTTCAGGCCCATTTCTTTGTGTACCTGTGTTTACAAACTTATTGCTAAAATCATTGCTGTCAGGCTAAAACCCTTCCTTTCTAAAAATGTTTCCCCGGAACAGTTTGGCTTTTTAGATGGCAGGCAAATACATGAAGCTGTGGGAGTTGCTCAAGAAACGCTCCATAGTCTCAAAGTTGGAAAGAAAAAAGGAGTCACTGTTAAGATAGATTTATCGAAGGCTTATGATAGAATCAGCTGGCTGTACCTGAGACTCTTGCTAACTCATCTGGGCTTTAGTTTTGAACTTGTAAGATGGATTATGAGTTGTGTCTCGTCTTCTTCCATAGCTGTTCTGATCAACGGAGCAGCCTCCAATTTCTTCAGTCCTGAACGTGGCCTGCGTCAAGGCTGCCCTCTATCTCCCCTCTTGTTCTTGCTGGCAGCAGACGGAATCAGTCATTTGATCCATGAAGCAAAAAGTCAAGGTCTGTTGAAAGGAATAGAAGTTGCTCCAAATTTCTGGGTCACTCACCTTCTCTTCGTGGATGATATTATACTCTTCAGCAATGGCAGCCTTGATGATTGTAGGATGCTTAAGAGGATCTTGGACCTCTTTTTGAAAGCGACTGGCCTCTGTATAAATAGAGAAAATCTACTATTACCTGTTCTGGTCTGGCTAGAGAGGAGGTGCGTAGGGTGACCTTGGTTCTGAACTTTGAAGTTAAATCGCTTGAGGATTCTTTCAAATATCTGGGGTTCTATCTAAAACCAGATAATTACAGGATAAAAGATTGGCAATGGATCCTTGTAAAATTGGAATCGAAATTGAAACATTGGAGCCACAAGTGGCTTTCCCGGGCAGGTAGGCTTGTTTTAATAAAATCTATTTTAATGGCAATTCCAGTGTATTGGACGAGCTTGACTTGGGTGCCCAAAGGTATTATAAACTCAATTGAGAAACTTTGCAGCAGCTTTCTGTGGGCAGGGTCAAAGCCTAAGAGAGTTACCCCGTGGATCGCATGGGATAAAATTACTCGCCCTAAAGAGTGGGGGCGTTGGGGTATAAAAAATCTTGCAAATTTCTCCCAATCCCTTGCAACAAAGTTGGCTTGGAGGATCATTACAGCGGAAAATATATGGACTACAGTGACTAAAAGGAAATATATAGATCCATTATCAACGTCTGATTGGATCAGACTGCCGCAAAAGTCGTCCAAAAATTCCTCGGTGGTCTGGAAAGTAGTGGTTGCTTCTGTTCACATCATTGAGAAGGGGTTGGCATGGTATGTAGGAGATGGAACTCAGATCCGCTTGGGGTGCGATCCTTGGATTGGTTGTTCTGAGGGGTTTAATCTATCTCAAGGTTTGGTTGTAGTTTTAAAAGACAAGGGTTTATTCACTTTAAACCAGGTAGCTGATCCCCGGGCCTCTTCCATTTGGAAGCAAGGGTGGCTTAAAGGACGAGACTTAGATTTGACCGAAGACAGGTTGGAGGAATGGGACAGGTACATAAGGGATCTCGTCAACTCTTCGGTGCAGCTCTCTGACTCTCCAGATGAGTTAAAATGGGTTTTTGCTCAGAATGGCTTTTATTCCCCAAAGGAAGGTTACAAATGGATGATGTCTCAAAAGGGTTGGGAAATTCCAGACTGGTGGGCTAAACCGTTATGGAAGTTAAAAGGACCAGCTAAAACGAAATTGTTCTTCTGGTGTGTCCTTTTCCAGAAAGTTCCTACGTGGGATTTCCTTCAAAGAAGAGGCAGAATTGGTCCTGGTAGATGTCCTCTGTGTAAAGACAGCGCCGAAACTGTTCAACATTTATTTCTCTTTTGCCCTTACAATTCTAGTCTTTGGGCAGCAATGCTAAGCTTAATAAATGTTCCTCATAGATGGGAAGGGCAAGGACTCTTAGAGGCCTGGCAGAGTTGGTGGAACATTTCATTAAATGAAAGGGAACGATCCATTCCTTTACTCATTACATGGGGGACTTGGTTGGCCGGAAATCAAGCTATTTTCAAGGACTCTGCTTTCCCTATTGGAAGACTTGCCGCTGAGGGAGCGGCCATCTATGAAAGCATTCCTATCCCTCAAGCTCCTAATTCCTCCAGAGCTGTTTGTCAAGAAGTCATTAGACACTCTATGCCGTGGGCTTATTTTGATGGGGCTTTAGATATTAATCGTCAGTGTGGGGCTGGCTTGATCATACATTTTTCAGAAGAGAAGATTGTTAAAGCCTCAGTAGGTCTGGGACAGGGTTCAAATAATTTTGCTGAATTGAAAGCCCTTCATCTCCTCCTCTGTTGGCTTATTCTCCGTAATGTGCGAGAAGTTCAGCTTTTCGGGGATTCCATGAATATGGTGCAATGGTTCAACAGAGCTCATCACTGCTACAATCTTACTCTGCTTCCTCTGTTTAGATAAGTTTCTCGGCTCAGGAATCGTTTCATGGAGATTTCTCTTAGTCATATATATCGGGAAAGGAATTCTGAAGCGGACCGTCTTTCTAAAGAAGGAGTAGACCGTGAGATGGGGTCGTGGGCTGTCTCGGAGGTTGATAATGGGTTTGTTCGGCCTGTTGAACAACCCATCTTCGCTTAATCTTTCTTCACGTTTTCTCTGTTCCTGTAAATATATGTGTGTGTTTCTGTTTTTTCCATGTCTCCATCTCTCTTATTTTCTCCCCTGCCGGATTTCTTGGGTTGTTTTCCCTATTTGTGGATGCCCGGGCAGTGGTTCCAGTATTTTCGCAGCGGCTTCCAAATCCTCAATGATATTGTGGATGTTTATTGTGGATCCGCGTGGTCTTTTATTCCAACGTTGCTGGTGGTTTTGGAGGCTTTGTTCCCCTTGTGGTGGCTCTTCTTTGATTAGCTGCGGGCCGTTAGGGCTATGCTCAAATGTTTTGAGCGGTTTGGGAGGAGTTCTTCCCTCTTGCAACGGGTTTTCTGTCAGCGAGTAGTTTTGCTAGCTGAGTCTCACCCTGTTTGCTGGCGGTTTCAAGCTTGGCGTCTTACTTACATATTTTATGTAACCCTTTTTATTAATAAAAGGTTGGAATTTTTCTGTGATAAAAAAGATTAATAATAATGATTCATATTTCGGAACATATACTTAACTACATACATACATACACACACATAAAATAGCTTAGATCCATCATAAATTCAAATCTCTCAAGCACCCAAAGCGATCGACTATAGAGTTAAGATGGATCTAAGCTAGTGCTCTCGTATTCCATAATGGATTTCATCATGCCTTTAAATTGGCTTCATCATAGCAAATAGCATGGACAAATTCCATGGGATATGCAATACCACGGGCTTGTAAAACAAAGGTAATTTTGTAATTTAATTTAACTTTATAATTTTTAAGTTAAAATTAAAATTATTAATTTTTTATTTTTTATTTTTATGATTTTAATTATCGAGAGAATTGCAACTTTTTTATTATTTATTATTTTATATTCTATTTTTTGCTACGTCAAAATGTTTACATAACATAAGGGTAGAGGACATTACTACATCTCTTTCGTACTAGTATCATCAATGCAATAGTATTCATATCACATTAAAAAATTAAACCAATGTAAATCGGTCCTAATTCCAGATATACCAAGTGTTGTGAGGGATCAAATATATTTCCACTATAAAAAAGGTTTCCATGTCAAGGGATTTGATCCCTCTCGACCCTTAGTAAATCTGGAGTTAAGATGAATCGAGGTTGGTTTTATTATTAATTATAATTATAATTTTTATTTTTATTTGTGAATGAATCATTTCTAATAATTCATGAAAAATTTACACAATTGTGAGCATAACTTTAAAATAACAAATGCCTCACTCCTATGAAACTTGTTGGCCAACAAATACAAGTAAAAATACACAGACATTAGCAAAAGAAAACTAGAAGATGCAAGATCGATTTCCCAGATCGACCAAAACTGATAAAAAATCATAATACATCCCACCCTAATCATTAACCATCCAAGTTACCCAGAACCTAATTTTCAAGCCTACCCTCTCGAGGGTGGAAAAATGATTCATGTAGATGAAAATCCATGTATGTCATTCTCATTTAAAAGTTTTCCAACCACTCATGTAGCCACTTATGACCTCTTAAAAGAGAGAATAACCAATTTAGAATAAGCCACTAATTATATTGTATATCATTCAGGAAAACAATGTTCTCATTTTGGTCATTGTGTCTTTCTTGAACCAATTGTTCAACTGCTACTAACACTTGACAAAATTTGGCCTCTAGGGCATTAAATGGTAGAGGTGAATACATGCGCCTAGGGGAAACGATGTGCAACTACTCCAACTCCTCCCCATCATCTTGTGGGTCTACTTGATGCATAACTCCATGTCCCCAGGGGCTTTCCTCTCTCTAAGGTTGTCCTCCTTGGCGAAGTATAAGGTTCCATTAAGGGATTCCCTTGACAACTGTCTTTTCTTTCAGCAAAATTTTGTGTTTTCTACACAAGTGAATCATCCTCTGGTCCTGAAGATTTCAACCACTACAATGACCAAGCCCCAATTTCGCAATCCATGATTCAACCTAGCCTCCCCCACCTCATCGGTGCCTCATTGAGGTGCACAAAAAGTCCACAACCAACGTTGTGCTATGAGGGAATCCTTCCAATAACAAAACCACCACTTACTTACCTTACCATAGTCATTGTAACCAAGCTGAACACTACCAACTATATCCCCAAGGACATGGGGATCTCCTCCCTCTAAAAAGCCAATGTGGTGCCTCTCCACGAATAAAAAACCACTTCCTAATAACTCATCCTTCCCATGGTAACTTTGAATCATATAATTAGCCACCCCAACTTGGCAACTGTGCTCCTTACTCTTCCCACGCTTCCCTCCAAGGCCACATAATGACAAAAAACATAATATAGAAATAGAAAAGAAAGATATTGATGCCAACAAGCTAAATTGGAAAGAGCGACTGGAGGGCAATAAATACCCCATTATCTACCCCAACAACAATAATAGGGTTCAATCCAAACTGACCAAAATGAAAATTGAAATGAATAGAGAACAAATGATGGCAACCATATCACACAAGTGGCAATATCACCAATCTACTCCACACATAGCTCCATATTTACATCCAATTACATCCATTTCAACAATATTTCATGAAACATTTAATATATGCATTCAAGATAAGAGTATGAATAAGACTAAGAATAAGAATATTGGTGCAATAGGCATGCCGAAAAGGGGATTTAAAATGAACATGCAGTCCTCAAAAAAACATTTATTTTTATCAATCGCTACAAAATTATTTGGTAGCATCAATTTCTAATTAAAAGTGTAGTCACTACAAAAATATTTCATAACGTTGTTTGTTATAGGATGGTTTCGCGGTGCACTGTTAAATTTCAGTACAATAATTTTGTGGAAGATGAAATGACTTGTCTCTTTCCCAATCTAACTCTCAACATCCTTGACTTTCTCATTGATGTGGTGAACAATTTCACTTGCCTTTCTTCATCGGGTTTGCATATTATTACAAATTTTGCGATCGAAAACAAGTGGAAGGGTTTTTTTTTTTTCTTCAAAACTCCAAATAGGGTACTTTGTCTCTGTAAAAACACCCAAATTGTTGTAAATACTAGGTAACCACTATCCTAAAAGACAATATGACATTTCTCCACAAGGTTTTGAATCCATTACAATAAGAATGTAAAAGATAAATGAACAAATCATACAACAATTAAAGCCACAGTGTTCCAACTCTTAGTGTAAATCAATTTAACATGTTACAGGCTCTCAAAATGGATTAGTAGGAATAACGCTACAAATAATAATTATTTTCAAGAAGAAATATATTTATTGTAACCACAACATTCCGATTCATTTAACAATCAGACAACTTAAAATCCAATTGTTATTCATTACACCATTCACACAAAAATACCTTCTAGTTCACACATATTGGAAAGTACAGGTAGTCTACCACTTTAGAACTATGGTTACACAAAGAAATGAGTTTCTCTCTTCTCTCCCTCTCTCTTCTCTTCTCCCTCTATTTTTCTCCTCTCCCTTCACCTCTCTATAACTTCCCAAAAAATCTTCTTCTTGTTGTTTCCCAAAGGAAATTGACTATGACAACTAATAGTCACAAAAAAGCTGAATCATTTCCCCTTCTCCACAAAATAATACATACATACATACATACATACATACATACATACATACATACATATATATATATATATATATATATATATACCTTTTACAATAGAAAATAATTTATCAAGATGAGTAAATTTCTCTATCTTATTTCAAACAATCAAACTCACTCCCAAATTAAATATTCAAACTTTCTTCACACTTTTAATTTTTTCCCTAGCATTACCATGTGACCATCCCATCACCTTGGTAAGCTATGGTCCATACCTCATCAAATTTTGTGTTCATCGTATGCATCTGCATCAACAAACAAGATAATAATAGTTGCAAGAAGGTCGAGGTTGCTTCCCCAATACCCAAGTTGATTAAGAACCCAACAACATGCACCACCACCTAGCTAACCAATAGGAAATTGACTCTATTCTCATAAAATCATTGTGAACCAAGGTCCCATATAGTGATTTACATAACCTATGGTGCCAACACTATAGCAATACTCCCTCATCCATTTCTCACTTTACGTAATGATAAGCCAAATAACATGAATGGATTGAACGGAAAGCATCCTCCCTCATATAAATAGACTAATGCCCCTACAATCCTATCCTTCATCTCAAATGCACTCAATGGCCAATAGCATAAATAGTTAAAAATGATATTTGGATGAGTGTAAACATTTAAATGTTGACTCAATTAATAATAAAAGTTAAAAGTAATAAATAAAAAGTTAAAAGTAATAAGTAAAATAAACCCCAATATTTGGGATGAATGTAAAAATCTAAATGTTATCAATTTATAATATAAAAGTTAAAGTAATAAAGATTAAAAAAAATCAATTTTTTATATTTTGATTTTGCAATTAACTTGTGAATAGACTTTGCTACAATATCATGGCTCATCAATACCACATGCCCAAAAACCATAACTTATATGACACTCAAAATATTTTATAACAATATGACAAGATTCTTAACCATGAATATTCACCCCCACTTTACCATGGATATTATTAACTTGTAAATAGGTTGTTACAATACCATGGGCCAATACCATCGCTTATCAACATCACATGTCCAAAAATCATAACTTATTTCACAATCAAAATATTTTATGACAGTATGAAAAGATTCTTAAATATGGATATATGCTCACTTTTCCATTGATATTATGAACTTGTGAAGAGGCTTTGTTACAATGGAATGGACCAATATTTGAAAGATATTGTAGATTGTAGTTTCATGAACAAAAAGTCAAAGTCAAAGTCAAGGTGACATGTGACACATCCAAGAGCTGAGAAGTGGCATGTCTAGGAGTTGAAACATTGTACACACACACACACACACACATAAACACACACACAGACACATATATATATGTTCATGTGTCCTCGAGACTATTGACATACTATGTACTACCATCATACATTGTTGTCATGTACTTTGTTTTCTAGCAAAAATAATAATAAAATTGATACTATGAAGATACATATATGAAAGTCCAGTATAAACCACATATAGGTACATGAAATTATATATATCATCTATTGATAAAATGATGATGCTGGAACTCTCAAACTATCCCATATATGTGCTCTGATACCTACCAAGTACCCATAGGTTGTCTAATGCCCTCTTTGGATAGGAGGTCTATTGCAGTGTTTGTTCCCCTATATATATGATAGTGAAAATGTTGTCCAAAGCCTATTTTAACAATATCACTTCTTTATCTGGATTGGATCATTATATTATTTTTCATCCATATTGATGCATTTGGAGTGGAAAAAGTGGAGGAATCATCTCACGAGATTTTTTTTACTGGCAAGATCCAGTTTGACAAAATAGGGTCTAAAATCTTCCAAGAGTATTTCGAGGCATCAAATGACATTTTTTTTGTGGTAAAACTTTACCTCTTTAGTGGATCACCATTTCATTCTATTCTATACACAAGGTCCTTTCTAATAGTGCAAGAATCGTGTCAATAAGAGTCAATATGTGAAAGTTATGCCACTCATAAGTTGACCTTCCTACTTTCACCACCATGGTTCGAAAGAATGTCCTGCCAGCCTCATTATTCCTGGAAAATGGGCTAGCCATGTGATTTTGATCTAAAAGAGTCTCGAAGAGTCCATATTGTAACTCTAGTTAAGAGTTGATGTAGTTAAATTTCACCACTAGTAGGCTACCATGTTGTGTTATAACTAGACCACTAGGAGGAAGATGCATTCCATTCTTTCAAGAGAATTTTGTTCCATATCTAGGCAAAGACAACCAAGAGAGATATGAGGTAGAGAACATAAAGAGGATCTATGCACTGTAGTAGGCTATGGGCCAAAAACCTTACTCCTTTCTACCTACAACCATATTTCCAAACAAAGAAAGAGAGAAAAGCGACCTCATATTCTAGTTTGGTTTTCTCTTGAAAGGGTTTTATAGAGAATATTTTGTGTCTTATGTGTGTGTGTGAGATTATTTTGTTGTTCTTTTTTTTTCTACATAAATTCCATTTGCATGCATGCACTAATTACAATGACAACAGTTTAGACAGCGTTTATCAAAGCGGTAATCATGATGCGGTGGATAGCATTAATCATAGAAGAAATGTGCAGAACGCAGGTGACTTTGGTAACATGGTAGACAACGATTGCATCAATGTGCTCACGTAGAATCAAGACTATTATATACAAGATCCGGTGGGCAACATTAAGTAGAACGCAGTTGACATTGGTTTCAAGAAGTCAACCCACACAGAAAGCTACCTCCACGCTGATTCCCACCATCAACCAGCCCAGAAATTTGGTGTTCTAAACACTCTTGCTATCAGGACCCTTCGAATCTCTGACACTGAGCATCTTAATGAAGAAAAGAAACATTTGTTCTCAACCTTTAAGAGTATAGGCTACAAAGAAAATGAGATTAAAAGAGCCATATAGAAAGCGGAGAAAAAGATGTTATCTCATGAACCTAAGGCTCAAGACCAACCTCAATGTGGTAGGGTATTTCTACCTTACATTCATGGAGTTACAGATAATATTGCTAAAACCCTGAGGAAGAAAAACATAAACACGCAATTCTTAGCACCTGGAACCATTAGGCAAGGTATGAGATTGGTTAAAGATAGTATAGATAGACATCAACTTAAGGGAGTCTATAAAGTAGATTGCTCATGTGGTAAAAGCTACATTTGTGAAACAGGTCGCTCCGTGTAGACCAAACTCAAGGAACATGGTGCTGATATTAAGAATGAAAGGTCTTGTACTTCGGCCTTGGCAGAGCACTCCTCAAAAACTAAACACCATGTCTGCCTGGAAAGCACCTCAATTATCGCTAGGGAAGAACAATATCATAGGTGAAAGATTAGAGAAGCTCTTGAGATTATCAAACACCCGCATAATCTCAATAGAGACAATGGTATGGAGATTAGTGGAAATTGGCTTCCCCTAATCATAGAAATTAAGGTCACTAATACTTCTCAAGGCTAGCATTCTGTGGAAATATTACCTCTTTCCCCGCCCCTCTTTCTAATTTTAGTAAGTTAGTAACCCCACTATATTAATCTAAATATAATAATAATAATAATAATTAGCTCATAATTAATCATTTACAATAGTAATTATGATAATAGCTATTACTATTATCATCAACTATTATTATAAATCGTGATTATTAAAAATTAATTAAAATCTATTAAATAGTTAAACTAATTATAAAATTGAACATTTACTATTTTAATTATTAATATTAATTATTGGATCTTGATATTAATTATTAATTATTATTACTAATAATAATGATTAATTATTAACTATTTATATTGATTCTTAATATTATAATACCAATTTTAATATAATAATTATTATTATCAATACCAATTCATTTTAAACAAATTTGAATAATTTGAATATTAATACATTACACTAATATTATTAATATTAATTATGATCAATATGAATATTATTAATACTAATTATTTTATTAATTATTATATTAGTAATAATAGTTATTATTAATAATAATATTAACAATTAATATTAATAATTTTTTTCATATATAAAATCAAAATTTAAAATTAATTAATAAAAATTTAAAATTAATATTAATATTAATTATGATAATGATCATCAAAATAATAATTTATAGCAATTAATTAGCTCATCATTAATTAATCAACATTATTAATCAAAAAAGAGCCCACATCTCTCTTCTATTATTAATCAAAAGAAAATTTTTATTCAAAAAGAGAGTCGACATTCATCTCAATTTACGCTCCTCATTACTATTTAATCTCTCAATTATGCTCTTCTTCTATCAAGCATTCAAGTTGTCCTGATGATGGATCCCGATTGGGATTTGAAACGTTGGCAGAAAATGGTTCTTATTGTGGATTCTCCGGTAACAAAGTCAAAAGTATTAAACCACAGTGGTCTAAAATCCTATATCTACTCATCTTGAAATGTAATAAAACTAGTGTAAAACTTCAGGTTTTTAATATAATATTTTTAGATATGTTGTCACGAACTATCCAATGGAATATCCATGACAATTTGCAGATCATTTGGTTTCAAAGAATTTTTTTTGGTATTTTATGGAGTTTTCTAGGAATATTGAAAAGACACTTTTAAGGAGGGGAACAAAAAGCAGAAAGGAGAAAAATATAAAAAGATGGTAGCCACAACACACTAGTGCAAAGATCCTAGAAACCACTACAACATTGATGGCCATATGGAGGAGAAGTGTTGGAAGTTACATCTAGAGCTAAACCCTAAGAATCAGAAGAACAATTATAAAAGTAATGATGCTAGAACTCTCAAAACTATTCGATCTATGTGCTCTCATACCTACCAAGTGCCCATAGGTTGTCTAATTCCCTCCTTGTATAGGAGGTCTATTGCAATGTTTATTTCCCTATATATATGACAGTGAAAAATGTAGTCCAAAGTGTATTTTAAAAATATCACTTCTTGATCTAGATTGGATCATTATATTGTTTTTCATCCATCTCAATGTACTTGGAGTGGAAAAAGTGGAGGAATCATCTCACGGGACTATTTTTATTGGCAAGACCCAGTTTGGAAAAATAGGGTATGAAACCTTCTAAGAGCATTTCAAGGAATCAAATGATTTTCTTTTTTGGTTGTAAAACTTTATCTCTTTAGTGGAGCACCATTTCGTTCTATTACACGTAGAGACGTTTCCAATGGTGCATGAATCATGTCAATCAAAGTCCGTATGTGAAAGTTATGCCACTCACAAGTTGGCCTTCCTATTTTCACCACCATGGTTTGAAAGAATGTCCCATCAGCCTCATTATTCATGGAAAATGAGCTAGCCATGTGATTTTGATCTAAAAGACTCTCAAAGAGTCCATACTATAGCTATAGTTAAGAGTTAATGTAGTCAAACTTAACCACTAGTAGGTTATCAGGTTGTGGTATAACTAGACCACTAGGAGGAAGATGCATTCCATTCTTTCAAGATAATTTTGTTCCATATCTGAGCAAATATAGCCAAGAGATATATGAGGTAGAGCACATAAAGAGGATCTATTCACTATAGCAGGTCATGGGCCACAAACCTTACTCCTTTCTACTTGCATCCATATTTCCAAATAGAGAAAGAGAGCAAAGCGACCTCACCTTCTAGTTGGGTTTTCTCTTGAAATGGTTTCCCAAATCATATTTGATGTCTTATGTGCATGTGTGAGATTATATTTTTTTTTCTCAATTTTTCTACATAATTTAAATTCGCATGCATGTAGTAATTATAGTTAAATCTACTGATCTTGAAATTTAATAGAAGTGTAATAGTGTAAAATTTCAGGTTTTTAATATAATATTTTCAGATATGTTGTCATGAACTATCCAGTGGAATATCGATCACAATTTTCTGATCATTTAGTACCATAGCAACTTTCTTTGAGTATTTTATGGAGTTTGCTAGGAATCTAGATAGACGAGGTTGAAAATTGTAAAACCCTAATCATGGTTGATGAGTCTATGAATGACCCTCATGATCCTATAGAGGTGATGTTTTTGTGACTTGAAAAACAAGTCATAAGTATTAATCACAATGTAAATTTTCTCATAGCGGCCGTCAACAATAAGCTTGGGATATTTGGAGAAGATGTGGGCTCAAATGTAGAGGACAAATAAAAAGGGGATCAAAATATTGGGGAGAAATGAAAAACCAGTTAAAGGAAGAACTCGAAAAAGATCAACATAGTTCAAGTGCCATGAACTAATCACATTCCGGATTTAAAATTGAAGCAAAATTCGATATGAAGTCATACCATGGTGAGATCGACACTCTAAAGCCAATACAATATTTGCAGCAACTGGAGGTTTATTTCAATGTTCATCTGATCGAGGAAAGTCAAAAGATATGGTTCTCACAACTGGAATTAGAAGGCCATGCACTGACTGGGTGGGCGAGCCACACGAAAACCATGAGGTTGGAGGGATAACCTCTAGTGATTAAGTGGCCCAGATTTCAAAACCCTCAATAATTCTCAATTTTATGCCATTGGGTACAAAGAGGAAAAGTTGATTTGATGGGATTACTTCAGGAAAAATTCAGGCCAAATCATGTAGTAGTACACCACAAAATTTAGAAAGATGAATATCACGTTGGGTATCTATCCAAAGAACCTATATGTACTCCTCAAGTATTTGGGGGCTCTGTGTTGCTATATGCGCAAGAAAGCGATGTCGTTGAAGCCCAAATTGGTGGATGAGGTTTGTGTACAGGAAAAATACTAGGAAAATGTAGGCTTAAAGAAAAGACAATCAACTGGATCAAAGTAGAAGGAGCAACAAGACACTTTTAAGGAGGGGAAGAAGAAGAAAAAGGGAGGAAAATATAAAAACACAATAGCCACAACACACTAGTGCAAAGGTCCTAGAAACCATT
The DNA here is from genome assembly GCA_031772625.1 of Pinus tabuliformis. Lineage (NCBI taxonomy): Eukaryota > Viridiplantae > Streptophyta > Pinopsida > Pinales > Pinaceae > Pinus > Pinus tabuliformis. Next base: position 682,515,502 of record CM062811.1, read on the forward strand.
GTAACATTGATGGCCATATGAAGGATAAGTGTTGGAAGTTGCATCTAGAGCTAAACCCTAAGAATGAGAAGAAATATAATAAAAAGAGGAATCTCATGGTCATAGATTCAAGCAACCAAGTTGAAAGAACATCAGATGTGGTCGAGAAGATCATTTGTATGTTAGTGTAGAATGAGGTGAATCTAAATAGCCTTCAAAAATAGGAAGTGAAATAAATGACCAAACTCTTCAATATAAATATACATGTCAGGAAGTCAAAGGTTGATGCTATGTTTAATTCAAGATCGCAGGTGAATCTCATTGCAACAAATCTAGTTAAGAAGTTGGGGCTAGAATTTGGTGATCATCCAAACCCATGACTACTGGGATGGGTAAATAAGGATGCATAGATGAAGGTAACAAAAATAGTCCAAAATTATATTTTCTATTAGTGTTGATTTTATTGATGAAGTAGATCTAAATGTGGTTCCCCTTGATGTACGTGGAGTCATGTTTGGGAGTCCATAAGTGTACATGCATGATGCAATATTCATGAAGATATCCAACTAGTCCTAATTTTTCAAGGATGGATAATATTTCATCATCAACATGCACAAAGGAAATTCAAAAATTTCACTCATAAGTTCCAACCAAGCAAAGAAATTGGTTAGTCCGAGCAAGAAGTATGTTCTATTTCTTAGAAATCTAGTCTATAGAGGAGTTAATAGAAGACAAGGAATCCCTAGAGGGGTGTACTAAGAAATATAAACAAAAATTGGAGGAGTTGTTATAGGCATATAAGGATATTTTTAGAGATCCTAAGTGGTTACCACCTAAGAAGCAAGTGGAGCATGAGATCCAACTATTTATAGACTCCCCATTGCCAAATATCGGGTTGTATAGGCACATTATTATTGAAGAAATTGAGGTGAATAAATAGTTGTAGCAACTTTTGGAACAGCGTGTCATTCGACCAAGTACATCACCATGTGCGTCACCCATCATCATTGTGCAAAAGAAGGATGTGACTTGGAAGGTGTGTAAACATTACTAGGATATGAAAAAAATCACACTCAAGAATAGGTACTGCCTACATAGGATAGATGATCTACTGGATAAGTTGATGCAAGAAAAATAATTCGCCAAGTTGGGCTTGATTTATGAATATCACCAGGTTCGAGTCAAAGAATAATATACTTGGAAGACCACCTTGAAAACTAGGCAAGGTTTTTATGAGTGGTTAGACATGCCATTTGGCCTATGTAATGTACCTACTATGTTTATGAGATTAATGAATGATGTACTATGCCATTTATATATTTATTTGTTATTGTTTATTTGGATGATATATTGGTATATATTTCTACCTGAGAGGATAATATTTCACATTTGATGCAGGTATTGGAAACATTGAAGAAGCACCAACTGCTAACAAATCTCAAGAAGTGTGAGTTTTCGACGTAGTTTTCGACATATCTAGGGTATGTGATCAGTGGAGGAGAATTAAAGATAGATACTTCCAATATGGTGGCCATCATGAAATATTTGGTGCCTACTAATGTTTATGAGCTTAGGAGTTTCATTTGGGAAACACAGTACTTGAGGAAATTCATAGCCTCATTTTCAGCAATAAAAACACCGCTCTGTACCATAACAACAAGTGGCAAGGGTTTCCAATGGGGAAAAGGTCAACAAAAGGTTTTTGAGGAGCTAGATAAGGAGATTATTCAAGAACCATTTATGGCATTAACAAACTTGTAACAACCCTTTGCAGTGGAGATAGATGCAAGTGGGTATGCTATGGGAGTTGACTTTATGCAGGGAGGAAGGCTTGTATGCTACCATTTTGAAGTATTTCATGGGGGAGCTCTTAACTACCTTATCTATGATACGGATATTTATGCCATGGTGAAATTTGTGAAAAACTAGAGGCATTATTTGATGGGAAAGGAGATAATAATCCACATATATCACCAACCTCTACAACACATGCAGGCCCATAGTAAGCTACAATAGACCAAGCATTACAGGACGATGGCGTTTTTTGAGTAGTTTCATTTGGTGATAAAGTATAACAAGGGAAGAAAAAAAAAATTGGTCGACATGATTTTAAGGCCACCCACATAAAATATAACAAATTTGGGGACTCTTATGCACATGGAGCCATTCATCCATGATGCATACAGAGAGCCATATTTAGAGGATGAGGACTTCAAGGAGGAGTTTCAAAATTTGCAAACTTAGAGTCATGTGCATAATGGAGATAAAACTAATGACTACCATCTCCAGGATGGGTTACTACACAGGCTGAGTAAGATATGTGTTCCTAAAGGTGAGCATCAACTGATTAGAGAGGCTAACACTACTAAGGTTGCAAGGAACTTTGGTGTAGGGAAGACCATGGCTAACTTGTAGAGGTATGTGAATTGGTGCAAGATGCAAGAGCAAGTAGCTAAGTTAATAAGAGGGTGCATGCTTTGTTGTACCAAAAAGCCTATAAATAGGAAATAGGGCCTATATTATCTCTTACCCGTACCTACTCATCATTTCTATGGACTTCCTGGGAGGTTTACGAACAACGAGGAAGGGAGATGACTACCTGTTCATGGTAGTAGATAGGTTCAACAAGATGTGTATTTTGATTCCATATAAAAAGACCATCAGTCAGTAAGAAGTAGAAGAATTGTTCTTTCGACAGGTCTAGGTGCACTTTGGGATTCCAAGGAGCATCATTTTAGATAAGGATACAAGATTTCACAGTGCATTCTAGACTACATTGTCGGATAAGATGGACGCAAATTTGAAGAGATCTATAGCATTCCATCCACAGATAGACGGTCAGACAGAAGTAGTCAACGAGAATTTTGTGTATCTTTTGAGGGGATACAACTAGAAGCATCCAAATACCAAGGATGAAAATATGGTATATATACAAAACTCTTACAATAGAGTAGTGCACACTTCTATAGGAAAGTCCCCATTTGAAACTTGTTTTTGATATTTTCCACCTTCACCTTTATATATTACATGTGGGAAGTAAGGTGGAGTGAGGGAAGATCTTACAGGAGATTCCTTAAGGGCTAAAAATGTCATATAGAAGATTAGGAAAATCCATCTACACGTACAAGAAACAATACAAAAGTTATAGGAGAAGTATAAGGCCATATATGATTAACACAAAACATAGGAATAATTCAACGTGGGAGACAAAGTATGGGTAAAGTTGAACAAGGATAGGTCGCAGGGGCCTTGTAATAAAATTGAGGATTTGAGCTGTGGTCCCATTGTGATACTAGAAAAGGTGGGTGGTAATGCCCATCGACTCAATCTACCACCATATATGCACATTTACTCAGTTGTGAATGTAGGGAATTAAAACAATTCTAGATTAGGAAGAGGAACAAGTCCTACCTTCTATGGAAGATTTGTCTACATATGCATAGGAAAAATTCATAGAAGATACAATTTTGTAGAATAGGTCTAGAGATACAAGACAGGGGTAGCATGACCTTTGGCAGATTAGGTTGAAGGGACAGCTTCTGGGAAAATCTAAATGGTACACTAGAGAGAATGTGGAGGAAATTTTCCTCACCTCACTTAGTAGGATCTTTCGAGATCAAAAGCCTCCCAATATGGGGAGGTGTGATCTATAATGGATCAATATATTTTTCTTCATCCATCTCGATGCATTTGGAGTGGGAAAAGTGGATGAATCAGCTCATGGGACCATTGTTTCTGACAAGACTTAGTTTGACAAATCAAGGTTTGAAACCTTGAAGGAGTGTTTTGAGGTATTAAAGAATGTTTTATGGGTGTAAAAATTTACTTCATTAATGCAACATCATTTCATGCTATTTTACACACAAAGGCCTTTTCAATGGTGCAAGAATTGTGTCACATTAGACAAATTTTAGGGTATAAATTGCGCCTCCTAAGGATATTATAAAATAATAGCGGAAATAATAAAATAAGATTAGATTGCATCATCAAATTTTAGAGGGAAGAAAGAAAAAAATACCTTTGCAACTTGTATCTTCAACTTATCTCCCTATAGTTTTATTCAAATTTCAAGTGGGAGCACTCATTTGATGCAAAATTTAATTCCTAATCCAAAGAGTACCCATATTGCATACTTTTTATGGACCTTTCTACATGAAAAATGAGAAATACCTAAAAACGCGTGATTGCAATCACATTTACCGTGTATTTCTCATTTTTGTGAAGCAAGGTCCATAAAAGATATGCAACATGGGTACTCTTTAGATGAGGAATTAAATTCTTCATCCAATGAGTTACCCTGCTCGAAATTTGAGTAAACATATATGGAGATAAGTTGAAAATACAAGTTTAAAAAGTAGTTTTTTTATTTTTTTATTTTATTTTTTTATCTTTTTACTTTTTGACTCTAAAAATGGTGATTTATCCCCCATGGTTGACATCATCATCTGAAATCCTATTAGTTATTATAAATTTTATTTTTCTTGTCCATTTTTGTTTTGAGGCCCATTTTAGACCTCAAAATTTCTCTAATTATCGAACTATGTATGTGAAAGTTATGACACTCAGAAGTTGACCTTCCTGTTTTCACCACCACGGTTCGAGAAAATGTCATGTCAACCCCCATTATTCATTGAAAAGGGGCTATCCACATGATTGTGATGAAAAAAACTCTATAAGGGTCCAGATTGTAACTTTAATCAAGAGTTGATTTAGTCAAACTTAAATACTAGTAGGCTATCATGTTGTGTTATAACCTGGCCACCAGGAGGAAGAGGCATTCCATGATTTTGGAGAGTATTGTTCCATATCTGAGAAAATATAGCTAAGGGAGATAGGAGGTAAAACACATAGAGAGGATTTGAGCACCTTAGCAGCCCATAGGACACAAGCCTTGCTTCTTCTTACTTGCAGACATATTTCCAGACATAGAAAAAGAGTGAAGCGACCTCACATTTCAGCAGGGTTTTCTCCCAAAAGGATTTCCCAGAGCATATTTCGTGCCTTATGTGTCTGTGTGAGCTTATTTTTCCATTCTCTGTTTTTCTGCATAATTTCCATTCATGTGCATGCACTAATTACAGTTAAATCTATAGATCTTGAAATTTAATAAAACTGTAATAATATAAAATTTGAGATTTTTAATATAATATTTTTAGATCTATTATGATGAACTATCCAGTGGAATATCCATGATAGTTTATGGATCAGTTCTTATAAAATTGGTAGTAATGTGTGATTGTGACATATTTGAGAGGCATTCAACCATTTGATAACATTTAAAGAGTCTATGAAAACTTGAGGTGAGTGACAATTATTTTCCAAAGCCTAACATATGAGTTTGAGTGAGAGAACTTATGCAAAATTATTGGATCCTTTTTTGAGGATAATCTTATATTTCATGAAATGATGTCCATTTATATAAAGGAGCACACCACCCCCACATATATTATTTTTGTTGGAGCCTTCATCAATGTATGAACAAGGAATTTGTGTATTGATTAATTCTTTAGAGATGATGCAAGGATCATAATGTTTTTCTTTTGATGGTAGGAGAGCATAAATTCTGCCAATTGAAAAAATATGAGATCAGGAGCTAATGACGTGTCTTGAAATATATCATTGTTCCTTTCTAGACACATCCCTCAGTAGATGAGGGGAGGTATATTCCTGATGGATTCATTGTTTGATGTATCCTATTGGGACTTCCAAACCTCTAGGAAAGAATCAGCCCACCGATCTATAAGTTGTTTTGTTTTTGAATATATAAACTAGGTGAAGGGAAAATGTAAGAAAAAAAGTATGACATATTTTCCAACATCATTACATAGTATACACCAATTTAAACCTTCCTTGTAATATATTTTTTGGTTGTCCCAACTAGGAATTTTATTGTTAATAATACACCACAAAAATAGTACCGATTTTTCTATACAATTGATCTTTCAAATATGTTTCCACCAACATTCATGGTTTTCCCTTTCTCTTTCAATGATTTGGTGGATATACCTAGTTTTTTGAGTGCAGTTCCTTGTTGGTTAATCGACCCATATGAGGGAGTATTCCCTCTATCTAATTATGATATGTAATTATTTAAGAGAATTTACATAATTTGTCCATAGAGTAGAAAAATCATCATGAAAAGCTAATTTTGTGGTACCTTTCCAGCCTTGTACCCAAAAGGTAAACTAACCTTCATCAATGATCTGGTTGAGAAAGGTTATTCCTTGATAATTTAAGTGTGTCACAAGCTCATTGGGAGAGAGAAATTTCCAAAACAACTAGTCCATATATTTCATCAAATTCGAATTCTTTCCCCATTTCTCACACACTACACAACCCTGCTTCCAACCACTACAAAAGAAGATATTAACGCTTTCCAAATTAAAAATTAATTGGTTATTCATATATTAAGTAATCACATCCATTCATCACTAGAGTGAGCAATTATATATTTAGGATATATGACTGCTACCCGTAAGTTGTTATTAGAAAACAATCCACACCGAACGTTCATAACTAGATCCTTTGCAAAAATGGGAAGATATTTCAAGCCACAACCACCCCATGCTTTTGGAAGGGATATCATGTTATAGTGTACCCATGGAATAACAACTTCATCCTTGTAGCTCGACCATAGAAAACACCTAATTTAGAAGGTTTCTGATAGATTAAATAATTCCTATGAGGAGCCAAGTTAGGGCCATCGAGTATAAAAGTATGGCTTTGAGCACAGATTTGATAAAAAGTAGTCATTTGACCCACAATAGCCATTGGAAAAATCCAATGTTTTAATCCTTTTCCCACTCTAACCAATAACCATTGTTAGTTGGAATTCTTGGCTACATTTATCTTTAGACGAAAATCAAGGTATTTCATAATACGTGAAACATTTCGATGGTGAAGGGAAAATAGTTTTGCGCTCTACACACCTCCCCATGAGACAATCCAACATACGAAAGAGCATATTTCTAAACATTTATGATTGTCCTACTTTCTTTTTTAAATGATGCATGAACATCATGGATAGAGCTAAGATCTTGTCCTAACCCATTAAAAAAAGGAAATATGTCTTAAAAAAAGGATATGTGTCATGAAAAGTTTATCCACCACCTCAATGCGCTTTAGTTATACCCATCTTTTTTTTTCCAATAGTAACATGATCAGACCATCTACTACTAGAAGAAATAGGAGCAACATAGTGTGTAGCCTCGTCTTAGGTCTTCTTGGGCATGAAAGAATGGGGAGGTCAATATTTTGATTAATGATTTAAATGTGAGACAAATCATGACACAATTGATCAAAGGAACTTCAGATTGAAGGTGGGTAAGAATCATCCAAATGAAAACCCAACCAACTTTGTTGTCAGCTTTGAACAGGTCAATTTTGGCCATAATTCCTTTCAATTTCTTGATTTTGAGACTATGAATCCCGTGGCACTTGTATAGCTTTGTGTTCTTGATGCCCTTCTAAGAAGCCAAATTGTTCTTTAGATACATTTCTAGACAACATGGGTCTAATTCTATTGATAATAATTTTAATGATAATTTTGTAGACATAATTGCATAAGGGGATTGGCCTGTAGCCATAAAATTTTTAAGGGTTATTATTCTTTGGGATATGGGTGATGAATTTTGAATTTAAAGGGTCATAGATTTTTCCAGATAGGAAGGAATATTCAACCACTTTGAGTAAATGACTCCCTACTAATTCAAATAATCCCATATAAAATTCCAATGTCCAACCATCTGGGCTAGGATTTTTATCCTTTTGCATTCCTTTAAGAATAACCTCCAACTCCCTAGCTAGGATAGAATCCATTAACTAAAATTATTAATTGTGGCTTCCCTTGGTACCTTGAAGTGACATTTTCCCATGGATTCTAGTTGTTAAAATTTTACAACTCAACTTCCATTTGACTTGGGAAACTCCTAGATAGTGTTACAACTTTTGCACCCTTTTGCATAATTTTGAAAAAAAATTGTATTTTTGTCACCACTTTTTAACCAAAATACTTAGCTCTTTCGCCTCTAGTGTTCTTCTTTTCATGTAGGAGTCTCTTCTTCTATCCCTCTAAGTGAAGAATTCTTTGTTTTACTTCCACCAATTGACATCCCCCACCCTTTATAGATTCTAATATATCTGATTCTATTTCGACAAATTTCAGCTCGCATCATCTCTATCCTTTTTTGATGTGCCCATTGAATCATAACCTACTTCACCTTTTTGAGGTTGTACATAAATGGGTGGGATGGTGAAGATTACAAATTATATTTGAAAGGGATCCAAGTATCTTTTACAAATTACAAGAAAGCCATCATCATTTATTGAGGAGGGGTTGTACTTGAAACAACTACCAATTTTTAATGTCCACCTTTTACCTCTAGGAAGATCGAGCGATGATCAAAAGACTCGCTAATTCCACCCATTAACAAAATAAGGGAATTTTTCAAACCAAATATTCTTCCATCAAAAGTTTGTCCAATAGTTTGGTTACCATCGCATCTCCAGTCCTCCTATTACACCATGACTATTTTTACTTGATGTGGGTTACATTAATTAGATAAATGGCAATAAGTTTCCTAATGAAAAAATCAGTGGAAGGGTCCAGGAGTGCTTGGAGGCCCCATACTTTGGAGGTTCCCAAGGAGAAGTTTAGGTCACCCCTTGTAATGAGGTTGTATTTCTTCATAAAGGATTTTTTAAATAAATTATTCAAGTAATGAAATATTTTATTCGATGGACGATAAATATTGACCACAAATAACTCCATACTAAGTTTTGGTGAAAAAACGTTTTCCTAAAGCATATATTCAAAGCCCTAGAAACTAAGACATTTTATGGATTTTATTTTGAAGCCCATAGGAAATCCCTTTGAACATCCTCTAGCATCAATCGAAAATTAAAACCATCTAAGGAACATTTTTTTCAATATATCAAATACCTTATCATTTTCTCCTAGTGTTTTTCGAAGTAGTAAAGGTTGGAAAAGTAGCTACGTTTGGTCTTGACATTTCTCTTTGTACTTGTACCAAAATAAGAAAAGAATAACTAAGAATAACTATAGTACATGTGAAGTGCAAGGTGTAGCATCTATGATGTGTGAGATTTTGGAGGGATGTATGATCCATGACATATATCCTATAGGAAGGATGAAGGATCACAGAGGAGCAAGGGACCTTGTCATATATCAAGCTACCTTGTTGAAGATTAATTATTATAGAGAATGGAGGGCTAAGTTGATGCTTGTAGGAGGTCTTGGTCTTTGGGTCTTAGAGCTCATTTTGATCTAATGATATATGAAGAAGATTATTCGGGTTTTCCCCAACTATGGGGCTTTACCCTAGCTTGGAGCCTATATCTTGTGTCTTTGTGCTCCTAATTATTTGGTAATTGCTTAATGAAGAAATAAAACTAAGTCTAAAAAGGAAACAAATATCACGAGTAAGTATCAAGTAAGGAGAATCAATTTTAATCTACCGGGACATTGATTTCCCAACATAGTATCAGAGCTATGGTTAATAGGATGGAGATGAAGATCATTTTCTATTGGCATTTTTGTAGCAATTATCATATGAGGTATGAAACTTTCAATTAAAAGACTTATGGTTCACATATAAAAACCTAACACTATATACACTCTTATTAGTGGTACAATTTCAGGCTTATATTGATGGCATCTATGACCTGTTTCATGCATATTCTTCTATGGATTGGATGAGTTCATATGCCTACTATCTCTTGGGCTGGATGCTTTCTTATAGCATCTTGGAAAATGGAATGATCTATATGATGATCCTAACCTCTATGATGTGAAACGTTCATTATCTATGTGATGCATAGACAAAGAAGAATAAGAAACAAGTTCCTGCACTCTAGAATTTCTTTGGTAAAATTTGCATGAATCTAAGAGACATAACAATGAATTGAACAATGAAATATAGAACATGTCATGAAGATCTAAAACTCATCAATAGAATTCAACATATTTGTAAAGAATTTGTGACAAATCATCAAAAAATTGTAATAAGAAGTAGTTATGAAGGACCATCCACAAGTGCCTATTATCAATGAAAAGACAAGCATAAGAATTGTATATCTCAAGATGGATGTGTTTGCAAGAAGGTATAAAGTAGAGGGTGTTGTCCCTTTTAATGTTCTAGCAGGCCAAGTTAAAGGAGATTTGTTCATGGGTTGTTTTGGACATGATTTCATGTGTATCTATAGTAATACTCTATGATAGGGTCTGAACATGATTTTTGCGTTTGTAGGTGGGATGAGACTCCTAGCTAGAGTTGGAATCAAGGTCATGTGAGGGTTGAGTTCCCTCAAAAAGCTACATAGAACATCATAGGTTTGAGAGGAGGTTTATCATGTGTCTTTAAATGATTAAAGTAACCACAGGGTCTGTGGAGGCTAATGGTAGGAAGTGGTTGCAGTAAGGAGGCATATAGACTAAGGTACTTTAGTGTGTTGGATTCTAAAAATGTTAAGGATCTTTAGGGATTGTGTCGAGCTTGTAAAGAGGTATGGATGCCTTTCCTTATGTTGCTAAATGAAATGAGTGAGTGTATATTCTAAGCACGTAGGATAAAAGCTTTGTATGCCCTAGTTAGAGTTTCTTCCTATGCCTAATAGTCAAATAATTTTTCCCTATCATGTATGTATTATCTTTCTTAAGTTTATTCCTTGTGGAGAGGACCAAGTGTTGGATATATCTCTGATAAGGAGAAAAAAATACTATGATTTGGAGCTATTTTTTACCTATGTTTAGGCCAAAGTTTGTCTTAGATATGGTACAATGTTTAGGCCACAAATCACAAGACACGAATAATGCAAAGAAGGTTGGGTAGAAGTGGATTGTTACAATAGAAGAAGAAGTGTAATGGAAGGATTGTTCAATGGCTTGAATAGCATAAACGTGTACCCTATTTTGGTGTATGTAGGTGGGAATATCAATAATAAGTGTGAAGATTAATGAAATCCCAATTACATTGTATGCATGAGGGCATCGAGTGTTATGTGGGAAGTTGACAAGAAACCCTAAGTCTTGTGATATTTTATCTATCTGACAGATGGAGGAAAAGATATTGAGACACTGAAGGAGACCTAAGAAGCCCAGGTAAGTTGATTGTATAAGGGCCATAGGGTCCCAAGTAAATGTAATTTGTTTTTAGTGTTGTTTCCATAGGTTGTTTAATACATGCACATGAAATTGGGTAGAAAGGAGGGTTGTGACTAGAGAATAAGAGAAGATTTGTTCATGGAGTTTTGAATAGTGCTTTAGAGTAAGCCTACTATAGTGTTTTTTGGTGCATAGTTATGTTAAGTGGGTTTCTTGTTTGATTTCCTTGTGTACAGTCCTTTGGTGGAGAAAAAGAGTTGTTAGAGGGCAGTGTTGTCAAGCCCCAGTTCTGTTGCCTTTGTAGTAGAAAGGAGATGTATAGTAGGAAGATGTTGATGTTATAATAAGAAATGTTCCAATGCCACTGGAAGGATTTTTAGAGGGAAGACTATGAAATACCTAAGATGTAACATCCTAGAGTATTCGGATAGTTGATAAGTTAGGGAGATCTGAAGGCCCTAAGGAGAGTGACAAAAGTAGTTTATTTGTCACACTACAAGGGAAGGCTTGGTATCCCTACGAGCAATCTTTTGAAATGAAAAGGAGAATAGAAAATGGGAATATCTAAAGGATGTAGTAAATGAAATCCTTAAGTACAATATCATTAGAGAAGGAATCATAATCTATTAGAATGTAGATTTGGAGCCCTAGTTTAGGAGTTTTAAGATGATAAAACTTAGTGATAATAATGTTGGTTAAGGAAACTACAACAATCACATGTAGCTGATGTAAGGGGAATATGAGTAGCTCTGACACAATTTGAGGCTTGTTGATGCGCTCCCCGTATTTGAGATTGAGTGAGCATTGATTTCTCCTCCCAGGTTGAGAGGGAGTATGTTCAGACACTAGTTATGCTTGTGTCAGGTACTATGATGGATAAGGATTGAGATCATAACTTAAGTACATGGACTTGGATAAAGACTGCTCCCATGGATAGACATGTCCTTGAGGGAAATCATGATGAGCGCCAGTATTGCATCAAGAATGCTGCAAATCCTGGGTTACCAACTTTACTTATCAACCTGTGGTTCGTACAAACTTGGAGGTGACAATGTTATATGCACAAGTAGAAGTGAAGGTCCTGCCTGTTGTCACTTATTCATCTAGCGAGAGACCCTAGGGGTTCCGAGCTAGACTTCTATAGAGTTAGAATAAGCTTGATTCTTTGATGGAAGGAGAGAAAATATATTCTAAGAGAGCTACACTACTGCAGTAATGAAGAAAACAACATGTAATGTGAAATCACACCATATCCTAATTAACCATTTAAACAACTATGCTAAGAAGAATTTCTAAATCAACCCTAACCTAATGCAGCTATATAAGTTACACAAGTAAAGAGAATCAAACCAAACTAATGAGTAAGTAAGGAAACTAAACTAAATCGGTTTTCACTTTATTAGTTTTTTTATTATCGGATAGTGTTAGAGCCTAATTGAATAACCAAATCAAATCTCAGAAGTCACAGCATTAAAATGATATGCAAAATAAAGTTCGGGAAGGAGTCAAGCAGAAAAGCAATCAAAGATCGAAATCAATGAAGGGAGGACGTAATGATGCAGTAGTGCATAGGAACCATTGGATCAATCAACGAACAATAAAAATGGAATATGAGCGATGAAGATCTTATCACAGGGGATTAAGTGAATAGATGGATGGATTGATCAATGAACATGATTAACGAAATATTGAGTGGAGGAGATCTTATCGGGGGAGGTTAAGTCAATAGATGGACGAACATGATTAATGGGTGATGAATGGTGGAGATCTTATCCCGACGATGAAGTGAATAGATGGATGGATCACATCAAGCCATGTGGCGATAGAAGGGTAAAAAATGTGCAGAATGATGGAGCGGGTTTCGTAGGTGGTAAGCAGTTTCTCATGCACCCTCAAATATGTAAGATGTATTTCTAATTTTCATGCGATTAAGCTAAGTGAGTGACACGTAGCATAGGAAAAAAAAATTTCTCACATGCTCTTGGGCAGATATCGGTCATGCAAGAATTCATGTGAGATTGCATGATAGCCGTTGGATCATGTAGGATTGATCAACGGTGGAGATCAGCCAAGCTAGTTGGTGATAGGGTGATGTGATAGTCGTTGGATCGGGGTAGACAGATAGACAGTGGAGATCTAGAGTGGATAAATTCAAGTGTTAAAATGAATCAGATGGTGATTGGTCAGCTTTGTTGTGGATTGGATGGTAAGGAAATATATGGGTATAATCTGATCAAGACATGTTTTATTAGCTTCTGCTTAAGCATTTCGTGCTGAAGGAAATGAGCATATGAGCAAGAAGTGATGGAAAAAGACGACAATGAAATGAACCTCGTACTAAATCAAGACAAAAAACTTCATGCAGGAACTCCTGTCTAACTTGTTAATTGAAAGAAGGCACAAATGGAAGCAAACTAAAACACAATTAATCGATGCTACACTATTGTAATGGAAATGCAACTACTTAAGCAAATGAAGGACTAAACTATGAATCTACGCTAGCATACATGTACAATAAAGAGGAACCTTAGCAAATAGGTTTGGGCCATAACACTCATTCTTATTATCAAAACAATGAATTACGTCAAAACTGTCACAAGTCTTGCTGCTCGAAAATAAAGTAGAGTTTTACAATCAAAAATCTAAATCCTACTAATGTCCTAGGCCTCTCTACTTATACATCTAAAATCTCCAATGACTTCCTTAAAATTACGGAGGCTCATCTCTCAAACTTCAGATAAACTGGTGCTTTGACTTCCACTTGCTCGGATGCCTTCTAGTCCTCATGATTTTGGTGTTTGTACTCTGAGATGATGGAGGAATATTTTAATGGAGGGGCAGTAAACGAGGAGGATTTCCCTCCTATAAATCCTCTCCTTTGTCCCATTCGAGTTTTGACCAAGGTATTTGCTAAAATTCCTTGCTTTTATCCTTTAATCCTACATTAAATGCACATTAGACCACAAATAAAAATATCCAACTATAACTCATCTCATAAACAAAATATGATCAAAAGTATGAAATAAGTTGTTAGAATAGTTGGTTTGACTAAGCTAGGAGGTGAAATAAGGCCCATATAATTACCCAATGATGAGGCTCATCATCACCCCCTATTGAAAGTGTTTCTCATCCCATGAGAAACTGAGTCAATGTCCATGTCCTTCATGGATCTGGTAGCCTGTCTAACATCCCATGCTTCTGCTATGGTCTCTTCTTCTTGTTCATAGAAGTCTACTTTCCTTTCTACTTCTTCCCACTACCTCTTTTCCTGTTCTTCTTTTCTCCCTTCTAGCATCCCTAAGAGTAGTGGTGGACTGAGATTTAGGCCTATCCAATTGACCTTCAACCTTTGCATTGATTGCTTATACATTTGTGTCCTGTTGAGTGCCTCTCTCAAGCTTTGAGGGGAGCGATATTCTCTAATCTTCAAGCAGTGTGGTAGTGTGTTCCATCTCCTTAAGAAGGCATGTATACTATCTTCTCCTAGTAGCCTAAACATATCCTCAAAATGTGAAATTGCTTACTCTTGGGCAACAAGATATCTAGGTGCGAGCTGAGGATCATTTGCAATTAGATTATGGGTGCTAATTAGGGCCATGGGATTTGATTGTTTAGCTCTGATGAAAAGAGGTTCATTTTCTCTTTGGCCAATATTCTTTTCATCTCTGCAACCCTTGACTCCTCATGGTTCATCCATGTTGCCAAAGCCATTAATTGTAGATCTCGTAGCTTGGCATTAGGATCCCAAACATTCATGTCTGTGAGGGCCATGTTGTGCAAGTAAAAATCAACCATTTTAGCCCTATCCTCTAGTGTACTTTGGTCACCAAGATCAATAAATTTCCTGTAGTCTTGAAATGGCATGGTGGCCCTTTGTGCTAGTGTTTTAATTTGAAACTGCAGCCATTTTTCTCTGAGGTAAAGAGCATAGGATTTAGATGGCATCCTACATTGGATGGCCTCCAAGGAGAGGCTAACCATACATGCTAGTTGGTTTTCCCTTTCCTGCAGCTATCCTCTTAGCCGTGCATTTTCCCTCTCAAGTTGATCTCTTATTATTGCTTCTATATCCCTTGGTGTAGGGGAATCTTCCATCTCAATAGGGATTTTTGTTGATGTTTGGGGCTTCCCTTGTTTGATTCTTGTACTCCTTCTTGTCCTGAAATGTAGAGGGGTTTTCCTCCTTCTTTTCCCATTTTTCTTGACTCGGGTGATGAGAGCAGTGAAGGCAGCTGCTGCCTACCTATCAGGGGCCTCTAGAGACACCCTAGGTGACTCCTCCTTGTGTTCTTCCCTTTTTGTTTCAATGCCTTCTTCCTCTCCGTTTTTCTTATCTTCTTCCTCTTGCTGTTCTTTCTTATCTCCATCAGTTTCTTCCTTCGTTTCCTCCTCTGTTTTAGCATCATCATCCTTCTCTTCTCCTTCATCATGTTCATTTGTATTAGTTTCTTATTCATCCATCTCATACCCATCTAGCTCTGTATCTTCTTGTTTTTTTTTTTCCTCCTCCTCACTCACAAAAGGACTAACATCATAGGTGAGGGTTTTGATGTCATCCTCTACTGGTAAGTCTTTGAAGAATGACCATGTTATAGGGATCCTGAGGTTTTGGACGGAATCATCAATGAGGATCCTGATCAACCCATGGTGAGCCAATTATTGGGAATTCCCTTCCTCTACTTTGTTGCTCGAGTCTATGAGTGATTGCATTAAGAAATAGGGTATGTTGAGTCTTTAGTGAACTAGTGTTTCTACCCCAAATCTTAATTCTTCAAGCATCCTAAAATGGTAGCCATAAACAAAACTATATCTATCCTCACATGAGATATACTTGATGAGTTCGTAACCTATCTCACTCCATGGGTATGGCAGACTGTGTCTCCTTACTCCATTGTTATCCTTTGTGGGTTCTTCACCTTCTAAAAATAATTTCCTTTTTGCCACCTGACTATCTACTTTGTCTTCTTTTCTCCATGGAATTCCTAGGGGCAGTGTGGTGACCCTACTGATGAGCTCTGGGGTGACATCTATAGTGAGCCCTCTAACTATAATAGTGGTATGGATTTTGCTATGTTGAGTGAGGGAATGAGAAAATTCTTGAGCCACCTCATCATCATACCATGTGAATTTTTTGAAAAACCCCATCCATTGTTGTCTTATAAAGTTTTCAAGCACTTGGGGGTGTTTGTTATAAAACCAGCTCAAGAAAAGATAGAAAAGATAGATCAATGCCTTATAATTCAGCCTCTTCGAGGGGGAAACTTCCTTTACATTACATAAATGAACAATTCTTGGATGATACAAATGAAAAGACCTCCTTTCGATATATAGGAGTCTAAGGGGTGATAACATAATCAGAGCCGACATAACAATAATAATGTAAGGGCACAATAATAACAATAGTGGGCTTCTATCGGGCACAATAGTAACAATATGGGCACTACATGGGTACATCGATATAATAAGTGGGTTGTACTAATAACAATAAGGGGTTACACTAGTAGTATAGGGGCCTAACATGCCCCTCTCCTTCAAAAAGCATTGTCCTCAACGCTTGAGTAGTTCTTGATGCTTCTGTATAAAATTCTTGTCCTCCCATGTGGAATCTTTAGTGGGTAAGTTCTTCCACTTGATGAGATACTCTGAAACTGATCGATTTCATAGCTGTCGAGTTATTGTTTCTATGACTGCTCCATGTTCCAATATGATTTTTTCTTCCTTTACGATTTCTGGCAATATTGTTTGAATTGGGATCTTTTGCAACTTTTGAATAAGTGGCCATACTTCTTTGTCCTTCTTCCATTCATCCCTTGCTTTGTTTATCTAATCTAGTTGGATAATAGAAATAGCATAAAACAATGCTTCCACATCCTCATCCTTGAAGAGTCTTCCCATTCAGTAAGGTCGCCATTTTTTAAGTGCATATAGTATTGCCAACATTTTCTTCTCATAAATGGCTTGCTTGAGATGTAGCCGTAAAAATGCCCAATTACCTACATCAAAACATTTTTCACTATGATGTTGATCTACCTATTGTTTCATTTGATTTTGCACCGAAGTGGCGTTATCCTTTAAAAGTTGGAGAACTTGTTGTTGATGCTCAATGTGATCTTCCACTGCAAGAACCTTTTTCTTCTTGATATGTCCTTCTACCTCTAGAGTTTGAGGAGTGGCAATTTCTTCCAATCCTTTACAAGATATGGTCAGATTCATTTCTTGATGCTCGATGTGATCTTTCACTTCTTGAACATTTTTCTTCTTGATATGTCCTTCTATCTTGATAGTTTGAGGAGTGGTAATTTCAACCAATGAATTACAAGATATGTTGGATTCATTTCTTCTTTATCGATGTGATCTTTCACTTCTTGCACCTTTTTCTTCTTGATATGTCCTTCTATCTTGAGAGTTTGAGGAGTGGTAGTTCTTGCCAATGCTTTACAAGATATGGTCTGATTCATTTCTTCTTTCTCTAGGGTGGAGTCCTGGCGTATATCCTCTTCTTTTGATGTTTCTTGATCTTTTTCTTCCTCCTCTTCATATTCTATGTAAAATAATTTCTTCTCATCACACTTATGACCTCTAGTGCATTTTCTATCACAGTTGTAACAGAGCCCCTTTTCTCTTTTTTCTTCCAATTGTTGTGGTGTAACCATTATACGTTGTGGAAGGCTAGGAGAAACAACACTTCCATATTTATAGTTGTGAGTGGTATGCTTCCTAGTTTCCATAAAAAAATTTTCCACTATGTCACAAAGCCCTTTTACTCTTTCCAATTGTTGTGTTGTTGATCTAAATAAGGTGTTGCTCTTTATATCCTCATAATGTGCTACCATTTCCTCCGTGAAAATTTACCACGTAACAAGTTGTTTACGAGAACAAAGCCCTTCATACAATAAAAATTGATTTGGTTCTAAATATGAAGATGCAATACATACCTTTTGTAATAGTGATACACCATGTAGATCAAAATATTGCTCCATCTGAAGTATCCAATTTACCAGATCCTTGCCATCAAACTCCCTCATGTTGCTTTTTCTTTATTTTAGGAGCTCGATTTTGAAATCACTGTAACTCTGTACTTTCAAATCTTTAAGTTCTGAAATTGTGACCTGCAATAGCCCTCTGCGTCCTCTTTCCAATGCCACCAGTCTGATCCAAATTGGATTCTCCAAGAAAGAGTTATGCACAATCTCCCAAGATGACCTGACTAGAGACCTTTCCAGAGGAGCGAACTTGTATGAAGTGCCACGTGTCACTGTTTCAACCTTTGGCACTAAAAAATATATACAAGAAACTATGGTCCTTCCTCTTTCTATACCTTCTTACAAAATTTCAATCCAATGCTCAGAGAGAAAGTTATGACTATTTTCCCCAAGTCACCTGTTTGGAATGTAATTCGGGAGTCTGCAAAAATACCAACCTCCTCAGATCATATCTCTGCAAATATAGCACGAAAAGCTCTGAAATTCAGACCTGAGATTCAATACGATTTCTTCTCAAATGGGTTCCTCTTTTAGCTTCTGAAACATCGCAGAAAAGAAGTTATAGCGAAAATTCCATGATGACTTGTTTGGAGCAGTGAAACCCTAGAATCCAAAGCTCTGATACCAAATGTTATGAAGCCAGCTAAAGAAAAGATAGAAAAGATAGATCAACACCTTATAATTCAGTCTCTTCGAGGGGGACACCTCCTTTAAATTACATAAATGAACAATTCTTGGATGATACAAATGAAAATACCTCCTTTCTATATATAGGAGTCTAAGGGGTCATAACATAATCAGAGCCAACATAACAATAATAATGTAAGGGCACAATAATAACAATAGTGGGCTTCGATGGGGCACAATAGTAACAATATGGGCACTACATGGCTACATCGATATAATAAGTGGGTTGTACTAATAACAATAAGGGGTTACACTAGTAGTATAGGGGCCTAACAGTGTTGTTGTATCTTCACAGTGTATGTCGGTTCTCTCCTATTAAACTCTCCTATCATCTTTCTTGTGAGTCTTGAGGAGGAAATGAGAGGTTTCACACAATAATTTTAAATTAAGGAGAAAAAAAAGTTTCCCATGTATGTAATTCACCTCCCATAGTTGTTATATCCACTAGCTTTTAGAGCATTTCTAGTTCATTTTCTTGTAAATGGGGATGGATTTTTACATCCTACCTCTTTAGAATGGTGGCAGTGGATAGTTCTCGTGATATTACCTCTTAAACCCCTCTCTATCTATCTTGTAGACCACTTCTGTGTATCCTATAGACTGCTCTTGTAGACTATTATTGTAAGAACTCCTGTGCATGCTCCTGTAGAAATTCTCTTGCAGAATGATGGATCCTTACTTCCGGTGGGTGGCCATAGTTATAAGTGCGACTTGAGTGAGGGAGTTTCAAGGAGGTGGAATGTATGAATGCATGCAAATGATGTTTTATTTCTCACTCCTTGTAATTAGCTCCCACCTCTTAGATTCATAGTTAACCACTTCCTTTCCTACTCCTCCTTTGTCTTTGAGTTAACTGTGGCCACGTGTGAGAGGACACTTGGTTTTGTATGTGATGACTAAACGAAGGTGGCCAAGTTAACTAGCCACCTTTTCACTTATAAACCAACTACCTCCTAACCTTTACGAATTTTGATCAATTTATGCATATGAGTGAGAGAGTGGGATACTTACCCTTGGTCTCGATGCCATGGTATAGTTGTCAAAGATGAGACATGTTACATTGTTTATTTGTTGCATGGTCATTCTTCTTCCCCCTTTGCAGTCTGTGACTGAAGAACTGATGTTGTTTATGCTGTGGAGCTCTTGGATCATCCTGGTGAAGACCTGTAGCTGATAATTGATATGCTGTGGGATAGGCTACTAGAAGACCTAACCAACCTACCATTCACCCTCGGATTGCTTCTTGTAGGTTTTCATGGGATCCTGTAGGAATAAAGGGGATCTTGTAGAAAACACAGTCATCGCCTAAATAGAAGCAATGAACTGAAAAAACAATGGAATTGATGGAGGGATGCATGGTAAGGAGTGGAGGAGATGAATATATGTGAGGTAGGGTTCCCTTTGGATCTTCTCTTTGCTCCTTGATTGTCTTTCTTGCTGACCTGCAAATAACAATTATATCTTCTTCTTCTTTTTTTGAGACAACACCTAGGGTACCTCAAAGAGGTTTTCACCCTACATGTTTGCCCTGGGCGCCTCAAGGAAGGTTTTCACCTAGGGATATCCTTATTCCTTTTTCATTTTTTTTCATCATTGGGCTGCTTCACAAGGTTTTCAACCAAAAGATGGGACTCAGGCGCCTCATGGAGGTTTTCACCTGAATCCTTATTCCTTTGTCTTTTTTTTTTCCTTTTTTTTTTTTTCAGTGTCTTGATGAGGGAGGAGTTAGAACTTGCTCCACCATCATCATTGTATTATTAATATTGTCAATGAACTCTTGTTTTGATAAAGGACTCTTGTACATTTTCAATCAGAGTCCATTAACAAGCAATGGAATGGCTTCTTCATCTATAGACCTGATTTGCACTGAAACATTATCATGGCATCTTTCCACCACATAAGGTCTAAGAAATCTTGTCCTTAGCTTGCCCTTGAAGTATTTATACCTCGAATCATATAACAATTCCCAATCACCCTCTTGAAATTGCTTCTCCTTAATATGTCTATCATGCCAAATCTTCCTCTAAAGCTGAACTATCTCTTTATGTAGGAGGTCCTGCATTACGAATTCATCCAAGCCATTCAAATGGAACAATATTTCTTTCTGTGCATGACTAAGATCTAAATATAGTTGGGCTACCGTCCTCAATGTGTTATATTCAAACTCAATGGACACCAAAGCCTTTTTCCCATAGACCAGCTCATAGGGTGTAAATCTAGTGGTGGTCTTCCATGTTGTATTATAGGCCCAGGTGGCCTCAACTAGTCTCTCTGCCCAATCCTTCCTGCTGCTGCTCACTACCTTGGTTAAGATGCACTTAAGTGCCCTGTTGGTCACCTCCCCTTGCCCATTATCTTGTGGATGATAAGGAGTGCAGGTCCTATGCTTGATTTTCTAATGGTTGAGCAGTTCTTCAATCATGTTGGAGGTAAATTGGCTGCCTTGGTCTATGACTAGCTCTCTAGGTACTCAAATTTATAGAATACATTCTCCCTTAGGAACTCAGCCATTTTCTCTTCTATTGCTACCTTAATTACCTTGGTTTCAGCCCACTTAGTCAAATGATCAGTGCACACAATAATGTACTGTTTTTTTTTAAGGAGGGTTGATAGGCCCAATGAAGTCCATGCCGTACTTGTCAAATGGCTCGAAAGTCACTTGAGGTCGTAGGGGAATTTCATCTCTTGGAGTAGGCTTTCCCATCCTCTGGCACCAATCACACTGAGTAATGTAGTTCTTCACATCCTGATGAAGAGTGGGCCAATAATAGCCCACTTGTAACACTTTGAATGTTGTCCTCTTTGTTGCAAAGTGACCTCCACAAGGCCCATCATGACAAGTCAGAAGGATGTCAAAAACTTCCTCTTCCCTTAAACAGCTTCTCAAGATTTGATTTGGACTAAGTTTGAAGAGAATGCCCACAATCCAGGTGAAGGGGGCACTTTTCCTGGCTATCTTTCTCTTTTCTTTAGAGGGCATGTTTGGTGGGAACTGTTTTGATACCAAATAGTTTTCTATATTAGCAAACCATGGGGAGAGAACTAAAATACTAAACAAATGATCATCTGGTAACTGGTCATCCACCATTCTTTCTTCACCTGCAGGCAGATTCATCTTAGATAGAAAGTATGCAACAACATTTTCCTTATGAGGCTTATCAACAATAGTTAGATCAAACTACTGTAATAAAAGCAACCATCTTATAATTCTATCATTCACATCTAGTTTGTTCATTAAATATTTGATTGTAGCATGGGCAGTATGAACAAATGTTTGATAGCTTGTAATGTAATGCCTAAATTTGTTTAATGAATGTAAAACAACCAGGAGTTCCTTTTTAGTCACAGTATAATTTAGCTTAGCCTTTGACAGGTTCTTACTGATAAAGTAGATGGCATAGGGCAATTTCTCCTCTACCTCACCTAAGGCTACTCCTATGGCTTTGTGTGAGGCATCATCATGAATACGAAAAGGGAGGTCCTAGTTTGGGCTTCGAAGAATTGGTGCAGTGGTTAACTTACCCTTTAAAATGTCTAAGGCCTCTTGATAGCTCTTTGACCATATAAACTCAGAATCTTTGGCCAACAACCCAAATAAAGGAGAGGCCAACATTTTGAAGTCCTTTATGAACCTTTGGTAGTAGCCAGCTAACCCCAAGAAACTCCTGACATCCCTCTACTTTTGAGGAGGTGGGACCCTTTGGATGATTGCTATCTTGTTTGGGTCCTTGCTGAGATATTGAATGACCTAGCACCATCCCTTAAATAATTAAGAATTCACATTTTTCTAGACTGAGAGACAGGTTCATTTCAATGCATTTGTGCAATACTTTGCCTAGGTTAGTCAGGGCTTCTTGAAAATCATAGCCATAAGGTGTAAAATCATCCATATAGATTTCTATCGCATCATGTACTAATTCAACAAAAATACTCAAGGCCGATCTCTGGAAAGTGGCAGAAGTATTTCATATGCCAAAAGGAAGGACCCTATAGTGAAAAGTACCCCAAGGACAGGTGAATGTGGCATTATCCTGGTCTTCTAGGTAGATTTGGATTTGGTTGTACCCATTGAATCTATCTAGGAAAGAAAAAAACTTCTTCCCTACCAGGCCATCTAGCACTTGCTCAATGAAGGGTAGGGGAAAATGATCCTTCTTTGTGGCTTTGTTCAACTCCATGTAATCGACACAAATCCTCCACTTATCATTTTTCTTGGGAACTAAAACTAAAGGAGAGACCCACTCACTATTAGAGATAGGGTAAATGAATCCTGCATCTCGCAGTTTTTTCAATTCTTCTTTGACTATATCTTTAAGAGCTAGATTCATCCTCCTTTATGGTTGTCAGACTGTCTTGCAACCTTCTTTGATGTATATGTGGTGAGTAAACACTGAGGGGTGTACTCCCTTCATTTCCTTGTAACTCCAAGTGAAGGCTTCTAGGTTTTCTCTCAACATGTTGCATAGCTTTTCCTCTTCGAGAGAAGAAAGAGATGGATTGATTTTCAAAGTTTTCTCTAGGCCAAATTCTATGTTTTTGACATGAGGTGGGTTGGAATTGGCCAAGCATAAGTCAATTGGATGATTGTTCTGGGTTTCCCTTACTTCTTCTTCTAATGTTAATGAACTAGGAGTTGGACTTTGGAGCAAGTGTTCAATTAAGTCATCCTCATCTTGTTGTCCTCCTCCTATGGTTGCTTCCAAAGCATAAAGTTGGGATCAATAAACCTCATCTTCTTCCTCCTCCTCCAACCATAAAGGTAAATCATGCTCTAGAGAAGGTTGAGCAAGAGGGTATAGGACTAACTGCTTGGACATATGGCCATTCTTAATGGTCATGTTCCCAGCTCTGTAGCTAATGTAAGCATCAGTTGTGGCCAACCATGGCCTCTCAAGGATGAGAGGGTAACTAGTAAGCTTAGCCTTAGGCCGAAGAACTAGAAAATCTACAGGGTACTCCCAGGAGTCAATGGAGACCATCACATCCTCCACAATTCCCTCAGGGGTGACTGTGGAATGGTCTGTAAGTTGAAAAACTATTGTGTTCTTCCTCAATGACCCTTGGAGGTTGAGCTTGAGAATGGTGTCCTTGGTCATCACATTAATGGAAGCCCTAATATTGATCAGAGTGTGTGGGATGATGGTGCCATTGATGTGCACATCTACTACAAGGCTTCCAAGGTCCAAATATTTTGGACATATTACCTACCCCAGCATTAAGTCAGATAGTTTCCCGATGACATTAATGGTAGGGGAATCCCTTTTTCTTCATCCTGGATGCTTGAAGCATTTCTCCTTAATAAACTTATTGTAAATGGGAACATCTTTTATTGATTTGAGAAGGGGGATCTTTACACATATATTTTTCAATTCTCATAGAAGTTCAAGTTCCTCTGGGGTAGGCTGGAATGGTTGGGATAATCTCTCAGGAAATGGTGGATTTACTTTAAGGTTGCTTTCCTCTCTTTCTTCTTCAACCTCCCTATTTGGAGAGGGAGGTTGGTTATCTGGGAGAATTCTCCCAGATCTTAGGTTGATCTCCTGGATTTCTACAGCATAAGTTGGGTATGATGTCTCTCCACTGTATGCTTGTTGAGCCTGCCTATTGTTCATGTTTGGATTTGGCTGGGTAGGCATCTAGGGTTTCTTGGGTGGAGCAGAGTGTAGAAGTTGTGGTTGGGTAAGTGGTCAAGGCAATAGAGTTGGAGCATTGTTGTACTGGGGCCTCCACCCCTAGAGTTTGGTATTCCACTGAGGTTGTGGCAGAACATAAGGTTGAAATAACTGGCTGGATGTTTGAGAATGATACTGAGATGCATAGGACCAAGGAGGCAGTGTAGACAAGGAAGGATGAGCAAGAGGTCCCCAAGGAGGTATAACTGTGGTTTGGTTGGGGTTGTAATATCCATGGGATGACCCTTGCATACCCTGCTGGTATGGTCTAGGCCCAGGAGGAATTCCTTGGTTGATGTAACAAAGCTGCTCAGTGACCCCTTCAGCTCCTTAATATAAAGCTTTGAGTCTGGGTAAAGAAGGGCACTTGTCTGTGGAGTGGTTTTCTTCACAAACCGAGCAAATCTCAATGCAGTTCAGTGGACATTTGTTCCTGGGATGCCTCCTGATGCATATAGGACAAAAGATGGACAAGGCTCTCTATGCTTCCTCTTGCTTCCTTTTGATGTTCATGGTATTCAATTGTAAGGCAACGGTTTGCAACATCTCACTTTTTAAATCTTGCAGCGTGTTTCCAATTTCACCCTTGATGGATGAGTTGGAAGATGATGTACTGGCCATAGGTTGACTACTCCTACCCTTTTTCTTGGCTGCCCTAGAATGGTTTCTAAATATAGTATTGATATCCTCATAGGGTAATTGGTAGATATACCCTCCTGCTAACAAATGTAAGGTATCCAGAAGATATTCCCTTTGTCCTACGAGCAATACCAACTTTAGTGACTTGGGGTCAAGTGTGCACCTCACCCTTTTGTAACTGAGCTAGAATCTTTCTTCATAGTCTTCTAAGGATTCATCGTAGCCTATGGTCATCTTGAAAATATCTTATTTAGTATCCTTTAGCCTATAGTAGTCCCTATATTTGTTGTTAAAATCCTGCTGCATCTAAGCCCAAGTTGTGATGTTATCTCTAGGTAAACCCATGAACCAACACAATGTTGCATCCTTGAGGGTAGATGGAAATAGTTTTAACTTTTTCTCATCATTTGTATAGTCATAGGTTCAGTATAAAACAACAAACTCAAATAAGAAAGTGTCAAGGTCGTCTGTGGTCATTCCATGGAAATGGGGTAGGACAGAGGGGCTTATATTCTTCATCTTAGTGTCCCCATTGGTTTCCCTGATGGGGAAGGCACCGTCAACTCTCTCCCTATTCCCTCTGTCATTTTTGTTTTCATCCATTGGTTCAGTAGGAATGGGTTCTTCTTCTTCTTATTCCCCTATAGGTTCTTCAATTATGTGAGGTTTCTCACCTAAAGGTTCCTCCAGTTCACAACCACCGAAGAAGAGAGAAGGTTGGTTGTTGGACTTAGTGGGGGTATTTGGCAAGAATTTCCCTAAATTGTCCCTACTCCTACGAGGCATGGAAGGAAATGTTTTTGGGGGATTTTATGTGATTTTTTTTAGCAAGAAATTACTTTGCATAAATGTAATTGCTAACTGAATGAAAACAACTAACAGAAATAAACTACTTGCTGAATTGAAATTCTACTTGTAGAATGGAAAGGAAAGCAGATAATGACAAATGAAAGAGAGGAAGCTACTAGATTAATTTTGCAGAAGTAAACTAATGGCATAAAATTGGAGACTAGAAATAGAAGAAAAGAAAGCAGTACTCACATTCTACTCAGACACCACCCCGACAACAGTGCCAAAAAGTGATAGCGCCAGTATTGCAGCAAGGATGCTGCAACTCCTGGGCTACCAACTTTACTTATCAACCTGGCGTTCATACAAACTTGGAGGTGACAATGCTATATGCACAAGTAGAAGTGAAAGTCCTGCCTATTATCACTTGTTCATCTGGCCAGAGACCCCAAGGGTTCTAAGCCAGACTTCTATAGAGTTAGAAGAAGCTTGATTCTTTAATGGAAGAAGAGAAAATCTATTCTAAGAGATCTACTCTACTGCAATAATGAAGAATACAACATGTAATCCTAAATCACACCATATCCTAATTAACCATTTAAATAATTATGCTAAGAAGAATTGCTAAATCAACACTAACCTAATGCGGCTATCTAAGTTACAGAAGTAAAGAGCATCAAACCAAACTGATGAGTAAGAAAGGAAACTAAACTAAATCAGTTTTCACTTTCTTATTTTTTTGATGATTAGATAGTTTTAGAGTCTGATTGAAGTCGCAGCGTTTAAATGATATACAAAACAAATTTTGGGAAGGAGTCAAGCGGAAAAGCAATCGAAGATCGAAATCGGCGAAGGGAGGACGTAATGAGGCAACAGTGCATAGGAAACATTGGATCGATCAATGAATAGTAAAAATGGAAGATGAGTGATAGAGATCTTATCGCAGGGGATTAAGTGAATTGAGGGATAGATGGATCGATCAACAAACAAGATTAAAGAAAGATTGAGTGGCGAAGATCTTATTGCAGGAGGTTAAGTCAATAGATGGACGAACAAGATTAACGGGACATAAATGGTGGAGATCTTATCATGACAATGAAGTGAATAGATGGATGAATCACATCAAGTCACGTGGCGACAGAAGGGTAAAAAAACATGCGGAATGATGGGGCAGGTTTTGTAGGTGGTAAGCAATTTCTTACGCGTCCTCAAAGCTTTAAGATGTATTTCTAATTTTCACGTGATTAACCTAAGTGATGGAGACATACCATGAGAAAACCACTTTCCTCACGTGATCTCGGGAGGATATCGGTTATGGAAGAATTCACGCGAGATTGTGTGATAGCCATTGGATCATGCGGGATCGATCAACAGTGGAGATAGGCCAAGCTAGTTGGCGATTAGGTGATGCGATAGCCATTGGATCAAGGTAGACATATTGACGGTGGAGATCTGGAGCACATAAAGTCAAGCATTGAAATGAATTGGATGATGATTGGTCAAGTTTGTTGTGGATTAGACAGTAAGGAAATCTACGAGCATAATATGATCAAGACATCTTTTATTATCTTCCACTTAAGCATTTCGTGCTGAAGGAAATGAGCATATGAGAAAAAAGTGATGGAAAAAGATGACAATGAAATGAACCTTGTACTAAATCAAGACAACAAAATTCATGCAAGAACTCCTGTCTAACTTGTTAATTGAAAGAACGCACAAATGGAAGTAAACTAAAACACAACTAATCTACGCTACACTACTGTAATGGAAATGCAGCTACTTAAGCAAATGAATGAATAAACCATGAATCTATGCTAGCATCCATGTACAATAAAGAGGAGCCTTATCTGATAGGGTTGGGCCCTAAGCC
The DNA here is from genome assembly GCA_031772625.1 of Pinus tabuliformis. Lineage (NCBI taxonomy): Eukaryota > Viridiplantae > Streptophyta > Pinopsida > Pinales > Pinaceae > Pinus > Pinus tabuliformis. The sequence goes on from CM062811.1 coordinate 682,543,243, forward strand.
GAGAGCTTCATCCCTTTGAGTTAACTCATTGTTGGCTCAAAACAAAATTCATTCTTATTATCAAAACAATGGATTACATCAAAATTGTCGCAAGTCTTGTAGCTCAAAAATAAAGTAGAGTTTTACAATAAAAAATCCAAATCCTACTGAGGTCCTAGGCCTCTCTACTTATATTTCTAAAGTCTCCAATGACTTCCTTAAAATTAGGGAGGCTCGGCTCCCAAACTGGAGATAAACTGGTGCTCTGACTTTCACTTTCTCAGCTGCTTTCTAGTCCTCATGATTTGGCTGTTTGTACTCCACGCTGATGGAGGAATATTCGAATGGAGGGGTAGTAAATGAGGAGGATTTACCTCCTATAGTTCCTCTCCCTTGTCCCATTCGAGTTTTGAACAAGGTCTTTGCTAAAATTCCTTGCTTTTATCCTTTCATCCTACATTAAATGGACATTAGACCACAAAGAAAAATATCCAACTCTAACTCATCTCATAAACAAAATATGATCAAAAGTATGTAATACGTTGTGAGAATGGTTGGTTTGACTAAGCCAGGAGGTGAATTAAAGCCCATATAGCTACCCAATGATGAGGCTCATCAAATCATCTGATGGAGGACATACCTTGGGTATGATAGGTGATGTACCTGAGAGAAGTGGTGTGGTGTGCCACAGATTTCCTCCCAACATTGTGCTCCAATCTTGTGGAGATATACATTGTACATATTAAGGCCTTGGTAATGTGACAATGCTGGCTTTGATGATACTATTATCATTGAGGCTTATCAATCTGCATCCCTTATCATGTAAATATTTCAACTTAATATTGACCTATTGAATCTTTATGAATATCTCCCTAGTTAAGAGGAAGTGTTGGAAAAGTAACTAGGTTCAGTCTTCATATTTATCTTTGTAATTGTTTCAAAATAAAAAAAATTGAAAAGTATTTATATTATTTAAGTATGGGGGATTTACGCAGTGCATTATATTAGATATCATTTTTGGGATTCAACTGCGTTAAGTAAGTCATTCAAACGTATGACCATTTCCATGAGAGGTAGTCGTAACTGACTAATTTCTCATGATTTTTGAATAGTTCACTTAGCACTCATTGCATTGGGTGATGCTCACAGGGGTGAAGAAGTGGGATTGAAACTAGTGAAATGTGGAGAACGAATCACATAGCATCAATCATCACTTCTGGGGCTTGCACCCGGTAACCAGGACTTCCCAGGAGGTCACCCATCCCAGAACTCCTCTGGCTCAAGCGCGCTTAACTATGGAGTTTTTCCCCACAATCAAGCCCACTTAGCTTGCTACCCCATTTGCAAAACCTTTAGCAAGTATTGTGCCTCATGAACCATTCAAGTAGAGATCCCTTGACTCTTTTTGAATTTAAGTATGGGGGATTTACGCAGTGCATTATATTAGATATCATTTTTGGGATTCAACTGCGTTAAGTAAGTCAACCTGCTATAATTTATATTATTATTATTTCTTTAGTTAAGCATGTTCTTCTCAATTTTAGGCTTTTATTAAGTCAAAGAATTAAATTTGAGTCAAATTCCATTTGGACTCTTTGTAAGAAAAACAATTTTTTTTTGTTTGGTCCTAAGGAGTCAAATTTATCTCCATAAGACCAAGTCATCCCTCCAAATAGTCAAGCCATCCTAATCAACAAATGTTCTTATTAATTTTGGTATGCAATTTTTCATTGTTGTTCTATGGAAAGATACGCTAGTTTCTGTAAGAGGATATGTGAGTTTCTATAGTATGTTTGTGGGAGTTCTCAAGGAAATTTCGTTGAATTTTTTTGTAGAAAGTTTGTGGAAGTTCTAAATAAAGATGGAAGAACATGTGTGAGTTCTATGTGGAGTAGATACAAGTTTTCTATGTTCATAATTCTGTGAAATAATATGAGTTATATCAAACTTCCTCCATGATGGTATATGAGCTGAAGAACAACTGCAGTACATGTGAAGTGTGAGTTGTAGTATCTATGATAAGAAAGCTATTTGAAGGCTATAATTTATATTATTATTATTTCTTTAGTTAAGCATGTTCTTCTCAATTTTAGGCTTTTATTAAGTCAAAGAATTAAATTTGAGTCAAATTCCATTTGGACTCTTTGTAAGAAAAACAATTTTTTTTTGTTTGGTCCTAAGGAGTCAAATTTATCTCCATAAGACCAAGTCATCCCTCCAAATAGTCAAGCCATCCTAATCAACAAATGTTCTTATTAATTTTGGTATGCAATTTTTCATTGTTGTTCTATGGAAAGATACGCTAGTTTCTGTAAGAGGATATGTGAGTTTCTATAGTATGTTTGTGGGAGTTCTCAAGGAAATTTCGTTGAATTTTTTTGTAGAAAGTTTGTGGAAGTTCTAAATAAAGATGGAAGAACATGTGTGAGTTCTATGTGGAGTAGATACAAGTTTTCTATGTTCATAATTCTGTGAAATAATATGAGTTATATCAAACTTCCTCCATGATGGTATATGAGCTGAAGAACAACTGCAGTACATGTGAAGTGTGAGTTGTAGTATCTATGATAAGAAAGCTATTTGAAGGCTATAAGATCCATGAAACACAAGCTACAAGAAGGAAAAAGGATCACTATGGAAGAAGGGATGTGGTGACATAATAAGTTATCTTATTGAAAATTAATTTTGGAAAAGAATGGAGGGCTAAATTGGTGCTTGGAGGAGATGTTGGTCTTTGCCTATTGGAAGTGTCATTTTTATCTCTTTCTATAAGAAAAAGGATTTTTAGGTTTTCCCCAATTGTGGGATTTTTCCTTGGTTTGGGGCCTATATATTGTTTCTATGTGGTCTTCATGTTTTTGTAATTATTTGATAAAGAAGTAAAACTAAGTAATAAAAATCCAACAAATATAACAAGCAATTATCAAGTAAGCAGAATCAATTTTCATCTACAATCACATTGACTTTCCAAGAGTATAATGCCAATTTTTTTGGATTGTATCATCCTTTTTAGGTATAGTTTTTTCTTGGGGCTATCTAGACCCATGCAATTGAAGGAAATGAGAATCAAGACAAAATGGATAATAGGTCCTATGTTACTCTAGGTTCCCCATAGATATATTTATGTTTCCATTTAGCAATATCAAGGAAAGCCTTTAGTGTGGACGTAGAAATATGCGATTTTATTCCTCTAGTGTAGTCTTCGCCCATAATGGATTGAAGTATACCCAGACCCTCCTACCCAATGGAAATTTCTTCTATAAACTCTCCATTGAATATTATGGGTTAGAGATTGTAATGAGAATCTAAAGGAGGCATGGGATCTTACACTCAAAGGGGCTTTTAGGGAGGAGTTGATGAGATAGTTGAAATAATGACATTGTCAATTGGGATATCTAGTGAAACAAGAGGAGATGATAAACATGAAGTAGGGGAAATCCTAGAAGGAACGAGCTCCATATGCATAAAAACAACATTTGAAACAAACAAAGGGTGGGGGGGGCATAGAGGAGACACGTGTACTAATAGAGGATGTATCCTAATCTTCATCTCCTTACTCTACTCATTCATCCATTGTACCTCTCTTTGATAGATATGCTCCCTTATCTAAAATCTCTTCACTAATCAATGGGGCATGGTCCTTATCCTACTGGCCTACCCTATTTTTCTCTAGAATGGCTCCAAATCCTTCCTCCACCTATATATCTTATGTACTATCAACCTGCTATAATTTAGGTCCCCTTTTCCCCATATATCTCAGTGGACAATCCCTCACAAGATGGCCCTAGTAGTGACAACACCTAAACTGAAAGGGTAGTTCCTCATGGTCAATCTACTACAAATAATGTTATCCTCTGAAGGTGAGGGAAATATTAGGAAACAAACCCTCTTGTGGGTCTAGATTGACGAAAATTAAAGCAACATTCTTCACCCTTGAGGTTTTGAAAGTCATACAAACTTCAAGAAATTGCCGCAATTTATTCTTAATCACACAAAATACATCCAAAGCTAGAGAGGGGGAAGGAGCCTAGGTAACTTTACCTATACCAGGAGAATGTCCATATATTCATGAAAATAATAAATAAGTGGTTTCTATCACTTTAGCATGATCGGGGAGGATTCTATGATATAATCTCTATCGAAGACCCATTCAACCACTTCGTTTGAATCAAACTTGAGCATGAACCAACCACCAACTAATATATCTACCTCTATGATTTTCTCTAGGGTATCACCCCATGTCTTACTTATCCATTCACACAAGCCCTCCAACTAGAACATTCTACCATTTACTCTATTGACCAATACATTATTTGCCATTTCCATAGTTTCATCAACTTGTATATCCTCTCCCAAAACTATGTTGTAGTATTCAAGTTTTGATCATATACATTTTCCTTTCATCCTCTTAACCCTTACCCTTCAAGTCCCACTACCTTATGTGGAAAATTCCTTGTCAACTATCCTTTTTATTTGTTAACCCCCCAAACTTTCCACTTTTAGGGTTTCAGAAACCTAAGGGTCTCACCTAATTTCCTTAGGACATCCATCCAATCAAAAATTTTCGATAGCGATAATGGTTTCATGTTCTTATGTTTGTGACCTGCTTATTCCTCTGTTCATTTATGGGGCCTTCACTAGGGGAGCAATACCATACCATGTACATTCATATTCGGGGATATATATTGAGGAAAAAAGGACATAATATATTGGGGGATATATAGGTGGTAAAGGGTTTTTATATTGGATGATATAAAAAATGGAGCTCAAAGTTAGTGAGAAAATATAAAGGGGTATAACAAATGTTAATGAAAAAATGGATACCTACAATATCTAGTGAAAGTAGGGGTTTTTGGAATTGGGAAGATGCATTGGGTTTGTATTGGTAGAGGGTTATATAATGCGATTTTTAGAGGTATTTTCCAATATGTGGTCAAATTAAGGGTATTTCTTAAAATGCCATGAACTCACATGATGTGTTAAAGGCTTATTGAGTGAAGATCTAATGCATTTGTCACCGTACCAAACTACTCAAATCAATCAAGGGTTTCATTTCATATGAGCCTAGAGGGTGACAATCAATAGATAAAATGAAGAAAACCCTAACCTTGGCTTAAACCAACACTATTTCAAACCACATCTATGATATTACCAAACACATGAAAATCTCGGTCTTCTATCACTATAAACCCTTAGGAAAATGACATTTCTCCTACATCTAGTCTTGAAGGAGAAAAAATAATCTAACCATTCAAAGGAGGTGCTTTAGAATTCCTAGGAAGGGGAAAATGACAAGTGTTTACCAAATCATCATCCACTGTCAGCACCTCATCCCTACCAAAACTCTAATCCTAATTCACGTGTCCACAACATAAAGTGCTAAAAACCCAAAAAATTGTGCAGGATGATCACGAGTGATTATTATATTCATCCAAAAGACTAAGTGGATGCCTCAGTATTACCATGTTTCTCTGAGTAGGCTTGAGGCCCAAAACTACTAGAATGTCCCTCGGGTCCAATTCCATCTCCATGAGCCCTCCATTCTCTTTCATGATAAAAGAAATTGTCACCAAAATCTTGCATAAATCCTTGATAAATCGGAATCTTTCACTCACTTGCTTGTGACAAAATTTTGAGGTAACAAACCCTCTAGTAACCATATATATTCCCATGTATCCCTATACAAAGAGTGAAGAAATTTCCATGAAGTTTACTATGACTACTTGGTTGCAAGAAAACACATGCCACAAACCTCGGCATCCCATCTTTCTCATCATGAAGGATTTGAATTTTAATATATATCTATATCTATATATATATATATATATATATATATATATATATATATATGACATTGAAATATTCTGTTTATGACTCACATTACTTTTATTATTTATATTTATACCTTTCAAATACGACATATTCATTTTATATTAAAAATTAAATGAATTCTAAATTGTATATTATTACTCCTATTAAAAAATACTCATCTTGTTTTTTACTTTTATAACTCCACCATTTTAGGTATTAAAATATTTTATTATAGTTGGTGTGTGTGTAATTTTTGTACAGTTCACAAAACTCATAGATGCAGAATATTTGTATTAGGATTATCCACCCGAAGGAATCACTTCCTACTTGCTTAACCATGGAGCCTGGCCTCGAGAGAATCAAAAGAATTGAAGCAATGACTTACTAATAGAAAATGGGCTTTAACAATAGGGACTCGACTAATTGAGCTAACCCTCAGGGCTACATACATACATACATACATACATACATACATACATACATACATACATACATACATACATACATACATACATACATACATACATACATACATACATATATATATATATATATATATATATATATATATATATATATATATATATATATACACACACACACACACACACACACACACACACACACACACACATATATATATAATATGATATTGAAATAAATAAATTGACATCAATATTCAAATAATTTATCTAAATACTTTTAAAAAACTTATACATCTTCCTCACAAAGTCAAATGAAAAAAGCACAAGATTTCCTTTTATAATTAATTAGGCTAGATCCATCTTCACTCTACATCTATCAAGCACTATGAGAGATCAATTCTCTTAAGGTACAAACCTTTCCTTATGTTTTCCACTCAAAAATGGATTTACAAATCTAGATATTTGATCCTCCTAAGTGCCTGATAGATTTGGTGTTAAGATGGATCTTGGCTAGTTTAAAAAGTTAATATATAAAAAATTCTAAAATTAATATAATAGAGTTGTGTAGTTAAAGTAAAATAATGGGGTACAAAGTTTATATTTTAAATTTTAACGACTCTGTTAGTATCTATAAAACTCTTTGAAAATATTAATAACCTAAACAAAACAACATTATAAAATCTTATTTACATTAATAATTAAAAATTAATGAATTGGCGCATAGGGATGAAAACAAATGGTGGAACGGAGTGCTAGGGTTTTTGCTAGTTACAATGATGTGAAATGTACCACTACCATGTTTCTACCCATCCCTGGAGTCCTCGGAGATGAAAGGCATGGGGAGATCAAGTTGTGTTGTGTGCATTGTCTAGATTGTGGACTTTTGCGGGTTTATTCATGTGAAAATTCAATTGTATTTTTGATGTTGTGGGTCAAAGGAGTTTGAAATCATCTGTGGATCCAATCTTAAGGAAGATTCATTTGTCAGGGCCCTTTTTGTGAATGTTACCCATCTCAAAAGTTATAATGAATGACTAATAAACAATTTCGATACCTTCTTTTCATATATGGTGCAGTTGAAGTGGGAGTGGCGAATAGGTTCAATGTTTGTACTCTTCTACATTTTTATTTGGGTTTTTATGATTTTTCTACTTGGTGTTTATGGTAGCCGATGGTGGAGAAGTTATTTATGCATTTGGATGTTTCTCCCATACGTTCTCCTTTACTCGCAGTAGCCACAGTACAAACAGTGTGAGAAAGGGTTCCTTCTCCTCAAAGAATGTCCCTTTGTTCTTTTCGATCCAAGATGAATGTTACTTAGGATGAGAGGGAAAAGAGCACCTTTCAAATTTTTATCAAACATATAAATGAAAGACTTGTATTTTTTGGTCAAGGAGTTCAAACTATGTTAACTCTCTAAAATAAATAATAGAGCTAAAATGAGGAATTGATACAAAATTTCAATGTCTACTATAGGAGGGGAAGATGCTTCAAGACCCTTCCTAGATCAATGGCTATACCATCTAAGGGAACTCAACCACAGTGTTGAACTTGGGGCTAAATATTGAGCTTCCCCTCCTCTTGATAAGTGAATCCTTATGTTGTCCTTCCAATTTCTTTCCTTGCTCACCTTAGCTCTAAAACCACGTTGGAAAAAGCAAAAGGTGGAATATATATATATATATATATATATATATATATATATATATATATATAATTCCTTAACCTTAATATTTGCTTGTGAACTTAGTTATTATTATTTTTTTATTTAGTTATATATTTTCATCAAGTAAATATTAATAATGAAACAACAACAAATGACACAAAAATTAGGCTCCAAGTTAGGGAAAAATCCCCTAAAAGGGAAAACCAAGAAACTCTTCTCCTTTCTTAGAATCTTCTTCAAATGAAATAAAAAGACCCAATCCCTATATCAAGTCCTTCTCCTAGTACCAAATCGGACCTTACTCAAGTCCTTCCTATATTCTGCACCAAACTGCTACTCCTTACAACTTCGACCTACTAGCTACAACACTACTACCCATCCTGCAACTTCAACCAAACAAGTTTTTCCTTGCAGCTTCTTGGAAACCATAATATATACTCCTCCTGCGACCTACTTAGAGAAAGATCAATCTCCCAAAGTTAACAAGGTCAGGATAATTGTTTTACCTCTATAAACTACCTAATTATACACTTTGTCTTAATGTAATTCAGACCTATAACTTCAGCTTATTTATGAAACCCATAAACCCTATAATATTGCATGTGTGAGAGAGATAAAACCAATGATAAGAAATTTTATCCTTCGAGCTTCTTCTTAGACCTTCACTCTCCTTTTTTTGCCTCTTCTAACTATAGATCAAAATCCATTTTCTAGATCAAACTTATGAGTGTGTGTCTCTCGAATGAATTCAAGCCTCTCCTTTATATAGCCTTCTAAAGGGGTTGAATTTTTTCCTTACGCCCAACCTGATGATCTCATAGAAAGCTTGTACTCTTGGAGATTCCAAAACTTTCTAGACTCAAAAAATAATTCTTATTACAATTACAATTACAATTTTCCTGGAAGGGTCATATAAGAATTAAGTTGACTCTTTTGACTTATGACAATAAATCCTAAGACCTAACAAACCCTAAAATTATGAATAACATGCTTTTACCTAGAATACCATCAATGAAGAGCAAGAAACCCACACTTTAATAATAATAATTTTTTCATTTTTCTTCTCATGTTTGTTACTTAGGATACATATTGGAATGAGTACAACAATTATGAAGATTGAAACTAGTTACATTTCCAATATAAATTACATCTTATGCCTTGAAACTACTATCATATGTAATTTCACTATCACTTCTAGTGATTGATCTTGATAAGAAATTAAATTCTCTTGACATTCTTATTTTGACCATTTCATCGTATTTCTCTTATGTTTTCAATTTTCTCTAATTTTGATTCTCTACAGTGATACATGAATGTGTTCATTACCAAATATAGTAGTTTGTCCAAATCAATTCCCCTTTTTCTTCTAATAAGGTCTCCAATACCAATTCTTGAACTTTTACTCTTCTATCATTTGTATAACTACATAATGTAATTATCTATGTCTTAATTATAATTCAACATCTCATTTTTATTTTACGTTTAATTCAAGTGCTGGGCGCAACCCAACTTGGTCCAAGTCTTGGTCAAAGACTCTACATTTTGAGGAGTGGAGCGTGTAGAGATGGCGAAGTTCTATTCATCGTGCAATGTTTAGGGGCTTTGGGGTTGCTTAAAGTTCCTTATATTGCAACGGGTATCGGGTATTATTCAATTGTTTTATCGGATCCATGGTATGGGAACCATGGCCTTCCAGTAAGGAAGCCTATATTAGGAAGATGTAATACTTTGTCAAAAATAACTAAGCATAGATAGAATTTATTTATTGGTAATATTTTATGTCTTGGGTTTGCATTTTTGGAAGGCTTCGCAGCTAAGTGCATGAAGGCCTTGAAGAGTCTGTAGCTGGGTGTGCAGACCACCTACAGTTGGGTGCATAGGTCAGATAAGTGTATGTATTGAATATCTTATTAATAAAGAAGAAGTTTTGAAGAAAGTATTGACTATATTTCCGTGTTCATTATCTATTGTTATATATATCGTCATGAATTCTTTTTACTAAGTTATGTGAAAGAATATATGTTATATTGTTCTCTGTTATGTTTATGCAATACATACCAACCTGTGAAGTTAATCATCATCACAAATTTATTCATGTATGTGAAGATGTAGATAGATATAAGGCATAAGTCAACACACGAGCACCACAATGCAGATATCCCTCTTGCTGCAGAAACCCAGTTCTGCAACCTCCCATAACCACTTCGGGTAAGACTGCGATATGATTGCAGGTCATTACCGAAAGGGCCAGTTGTTAAGGGTTTTGTGTGTGCACAGTACACTCCAAACCTGGGTGAAGCCCCCTTAGACCAACAAATGGTTCCATTGGCAGGACCGAGATCTTCTTAAGGGATATGTTTTGGCGTCCATGGAAGAATGAAATCCAAGAGTGGATTAAACAAAAAGAAAGAGAATTTGTAGAAAAAGAGAACATAAACCCTTGATTATTAGTTGAATACTAGTTACAAAAGTATATCTTCGAATATAAATACAAAATCTTGTTTGGTTCATTCCACATTGAATTGTACAAGTGGGTATCCAATTTGACCAAGCATAACACTTGTTTTAAGAATGAAGAACCAAAGGAGGTAATCCTAAATTGATACAGCGACTCATGAACATCAGGAACAGTATATCAAGAGTTTTTGAGTTATGGATTGATAGCATTTTTGGAGTAATTATCACTGAGTTCACGATGGATGCAATCATATCCCATAATGAAGTCGAATGAAAACTTTTGAAAGGACCGTGAGGTAAGTTTATAAACTCTCTTGGTGCCGGCTCCTTTGGTCCCTGTACCTTTAAATGGTCTAAACCTAGTGGAGCTCCTAATCTTTGGATTAAGATGTTATTGTGTGAAAAGGGGATTCTATGAATGCAATCAAATTAATATTTGGACGAAAATGGAATAACCCTGAACTAGGGTCTACGTGAAGTAGAAAACAATATAGAACAAATTCGAAGAATTTTATTAAGGCTAACGATAGCCTCTTATTAGGAGGATCTGAGAGGGAAGAAGAAAGAAGTAATGCTACAACCCTAGAACATTTCCCCTCCCATCTTGAAGGCATGTTGAGGTTAGGAGTTGATAAAAATCAAGGCATCTTTGGGATTCCCCATCCATCCACCCCACTTACACCCCATCCCCTTCCCCATAATTTCCCTAAATCCCCACCCCCTCCCCCTCCACCTAGCCCCCCAAGAAGGAAAATGGTTAGATTTTAGACTTCTGTGGGCGTTTTTTGATTCATGATCCGGATTAACCCCATTTGGGGTTTGAAACGTTGGCAAAATGAACCCCCTTTGATGTCCTGATGATGGACCCCCTTTGGGGTTTGAAACGTTGGCAAAATGAACTAAGAACTGTGGTTAATCCGGATCATGAATCAGGAAAATGGTTAATGACATTAACCTACCTATTTTTAAAGGACTTGGATCAGAGGATCCTGATCATTTCTGGTTTGTAGCTCATGCAGTATGGATATCAAGACAGATCACTAGTGATGATGTAAATAAGGTGTAACTCATCACATCTCTATGAGAAAGAGCACTAACATGGTATACTCTGTTACTAATCTGACTGCTTCATTGGAAGAAATTAAGAAACCATTGATATTAGAATTCAAGAAGCCAAACTTAGAATCATTATGTATCACAGAGCTAAAAGAAATGAAATAGTTAGAAACTGAGTCTGTGCGGGAGTTGGATCAGTGATTCAAGGTGTTAATGGGACAAGTAAGCTTTATCCTACCTATAGAATACCATAAGGAATGGTTCATAGTTGCGCTACTACCACATATTAGGTTACCTTTGACACAACAGAATATTGCGACTCAATCTAAAGCATTGGAGATTGTGATGAAGTTGGAAGCTTCACCGATTAGGGATAATCATGTAGGAGTAAAACATATTCAAAGTCAGCTATCCAATTTAATCTTGGAATTGTAGGATCTTAAGAAAGTTAAAGATACCATATCAAAAGTATGGTGTACAAAATGAAAAGCAGAAGGTCATTATAAGGATCAATGTCTTGTGTTTAGAGATTATTTGGCATGTGGAGCACATAATATAGTAAACCCAGGACTATGGTGTGAGATTAATAAAATGAGAGGCCAACATCACTCTGAAGATTGCTACCTATTACAAAAGTATGTGCAAACCTAGAAGCAACTATTTTACAACTTTTGTAGATCAGTAGGCCATGATGAGGAAAATTGTTGAAGTTATGACTTGATGATGGAATGAACTGCTGATAGTTATAGACTTCAAGATGAAGTATATACACATGAAGAGCCAGGCCAACACGTTGGTCATAAAGGCTTTCAAGGACAAGGAAGTGGATGAGGAGGAGGAATTGGTCGAGGGTGTGGCAAGATTATCTGTTATAACTGTGGACAGGCAGGAGACTTCGGAAGGGACTGCTAGAACCCTATGGCAACCTGCAACTACTATAATTCTTGCGATCATGTGATAGAATAATGTCACATCCTTATTGAGAAGATGTAGGACAGAAGAAACCTATAACCTTCAAAGAATATTCAAATTATGATCGATGAGATAAGGGAGGATCAACCATGCATCGACATTGTAACAAAAAGCAGAGCTGTGACTAGAAATGATAATGCCAATGGGAAAAATGAAGTTGAAGCTACATGGGTAAGAAAAACTACTGAAAAATATCATGCATTTTATATATTGAAGGAAAATAAATGTTTATGGAAGAAATGAGAAGCTTTATGGGTGATGGGGTCTTGACCTCTACCATGCAACCAACTCAGAAGGATAACTGAGAGATAGTATTGATTGCAACACAAGATGAGTATTTGGATATCTTGAAGTCTTTTCTACAGACTTGCATGAAGTTGTTGAGAAATCAAAAGGCCATAGAGGGATTGCAAGAATTAATAGATTCTTGTGCTTCTAAAGAGGCACCACAGAGTGAGATGCGTGCAGTAAATAATTTACGTAGACACAAGAAGTTGATTGGATAGGAAATGAGGCTTACATCGTAGATTAGAGAATATGACATGGATCAAGTTATCTTGGATCTATGATCTAATGTCAATTTCTTGCGAAAGAAGACTTTGGAATTGATGGGTTATTTGAAGTTGCAATGGTAAACTATCTATCTAAAGATGATGAATCAATAGAAGATTTTCCCTCCAGGAAAAATCTCGTCTATCACAATAGACATTGATGGAGTGCACACTACCACCAACTTCGAAGTGATTGAGATTGTGGGTGATAGTAATCCCTATTCCGCATTTCTTGAATTAGATTAGGCATTTGCTAAAAATGGTTATACTTAACTTGAATAAAAGACAAATGATATTTGAAAGCAATAATATGAGAGTTATTGTTCCATTAGATCCATCAGAGGGAGTGACGTATACTGAACCTGTCAAAGAAGAGTACAACATAGATGAAATCACCAACATTTATTAAATAACAAAAAAATAAGAAGAATGGATTAACCCTACTAGAGATGGAAAACTGACTTGGGAGCAAGATAGTTCCTGCACTTCAGATTGAAAAGAGGATTTGGAAAACTAGCAGAATAGGTTCTATGAAGTTTCTATAAGGTGATGTGCAAGGATCACTAATGTAGTGTGATGTATGACAACTGAGGTATGTGATTTACCTTTGTATGATGGCTTGGGTAATATAAATATTTTCTTTATATATTACGAAAGACAGCTACTCGAATGTCAAAGATTGTTATCTCTAGAATAAGAATTGAGAGCTACTCCTACTAGATGGTGGGGTACTCATAAGAAGAATATAGGAGATTGGAAAAATCTTAGAAGGTTGATGTGGGTAAGATTTGGTCAAGTAGAAACAAAGCTCGTAGATAAGTATGATGTCCAAACTAATCCTAGAAAACACAGACATCTCTGTAAGGAATCTTGGGGAGAAATTTCGTGAGAAGAATGGGTGCATGGCTTGATCCATACCCTAGAGACAATTCCTTAGAATTGGTATCTTGAAAGAGAGGTTTGACATGGTACTCCTAACTGGGTATAAATGGTTGATTGATTTATAATGAAATTGAGATTTGAAGATGGTTTCCAACATGTAGATGCAACTCTGAATATAGTTAAGAAGAATATTTTTGAGAACAATGTTCCAGTTATATGGAAACCTAATTGGGCTACATAGATACGTAATGTAATGGAATTCTATAATCTCACTGTGGAAGAGGATGAATGTCGTCACAATATTCACATCAAATAATCAAAAGGTCATCGAAAAGTAAATGGGCCTGAGATAGACATTCCAGATATGACGAAGACATTGAGGACACAAAAGGTGAATACAGGGTTAGAGGCTAAATCAAAGTATGCAACTTTAAGAGATGTCTAGGATTTAAGGATTCCAGTGATGTTGTGGGCATATAGAACAACATCCAAGAAATTGATAGGGCAGACATATTTTAGGTTGGTATATGGGTAAGATGTAGTTATGCCTATGGAATACATTGTGCCAAGTTTGAGAATTTCAATTCTCACAGATAGAAAGGATGTCACATATACTAGCTCTAGAAGAAGGCAGGTTCATAGCAAGGTTCCATTAGCAAGTGTAGAGGGAAAGGGAGAAAGTCTGGCATGACATGCATATCAAGAAGAAGACATTTTGGGAAGGAGATCTTGTATTATTATATGACATCAAATTCGTAAAGTTCCCTGGAAAATTTAAAACATGATAGTTAGGACCATATATCATCAAGGTCATCTCTAAATGTGGTGTAGTTCATATCGCGAAGTTAAATGGTCAGCTGATTCTGGGATGAGTTAATGGTAGCAGATTGAAGGTATACAGGGACAAATCTTTCCTTGGAGCTTCGCGGTGAAAGACAAAGGGAGGAAATCCTCAGTGCCATCTACAGTTGAAAGTGGGCATGGAACTATAAACTACTCTGTAGAAAGGGATTCTACCAACAGAAGATTACAACACGAACTCATAAGTATGATGAAGTCCGAAGGAAATGTGGTAAAGAAAAGGTGGTTGTGCTACAAGGGAAGGTTCATCGAAGTTGGCCAAAAATATGACCATTGGAAGGAAAAGGCTATCGTTAAATGTAAATTTCCATTAAGGGGCATAGGGGAAGAGCATTTATGAAGCACAATTAGCTGTATGTAGCCCATATTTTCATTAAATGAGAAAATATTGAACTAGTCATGGGGTTGGGAATTCAAATTCGTTATAAAAACCATATCCCATGCCACATTTTACACTTCGTTCTTTGGAGAATTTGAGAAGTTGCATCTAAGTGTGAAGAGAAGGGAGATATTTTATGTTTGAGAAGAGCTTTGAAGAACTTGTTGGGATATTTGCAGAAAGAGGATTAGCAGGTATTATAGAAGCACAAGTAGTGAATGCACCCATTTCTCTAAGGCGCGTGAGGTCACCAAGAAAGTAGGTAGCCACAAAACCACAACCATAGAAGAGGCAGGAGAAGAGGCCACCTAAGGTCACTATTGTGGAACTCAGAACATCCTAGAGGAAGAAAACACAGAAGGAAGTGTGCACAAAGAAAAAAGAAGATAAGGGGAAGAAGCCTGTACAAAAAGGAAAGAAGGTAATGCAGTAGAAAGTGCTTCAAAATATCAATGATAATGAACAGGAGCATGAATTTCATTGCATGGAGCTTGAGGACGAAGAGATTCCCGTTGTTCTCCGACCTTACATGCCACCACAAAAACTGAGTCCAAGCTGGTTAAGGATCCAAAGTATGGAAAGTTTCATGTGTTCACTTCGTTGTTGCCGAAGGAAGTGCCTACAGCTAGACACACCACAAAAATCATGGGAGTAGAGGTAGAAAGACTTAAAAGTAGCATTTAAAGGCATCTCCTACATAGTGGCAGACAGTGGGAAATTATTGTATGACACGATGTAGATTTGGACCTCACTACAAGAGGATCCAAACATCTAGAAGATAAAGGAGGAATTACAGTAGAAGTAGAAGCAGCGTGACAAGATCTTGGTAGCTATGAAGACCTTATGAGTCTTATAGAGCCTCACTAGTATTACCGAAGGAAAGAACCTCCAAAAGTAGATAGATGATCTTCAAAGGAAAGAGTAGATTTTGCAACAAAGGACTCAGCTGTGATAGGATGATGCCCTCAAAATTTCTCAAGAAGTGGGTGAAAGGCTCAAACTTTTGAAGAAAAGGGAGACAAAAATATTACAGAAGGCTGCTGGCCCAACCATAGAGGCATTGTTAGAAGAGGTGCACTAAGAGGAGAAACAAATGGCAGAGACACTCCAATAATATAATACAGTATAGAATGGAATTACAGTGGAAATAAAAGGAACTGCAAGTGAGTGACTTAGGATGAGTCATAGGTGAGTGTTGGAGGCCTATTGGGCACATCCAAACCTAGTCCAAGTCCTGGTCTAAGACTCTGCATTTTGAGGAGAGGAGTGATGAAGTTCAATTCATCGCGCAGTGTTTAGGGGCTTTGGGGTGGGTTAAAGTCCCTTATTTTGTAACAGGTATCAGCTATTAGTCCATTGTTTTGTTAGATCATTGGTATGTGGACCATGGTCTTGTAGTAAGGAAGCCTATATAAAGAATTTGAAGATAGCTAAGCATAGATAGAATTCATCGATTGATCATATTTTCTCTCTTGGGTCTATATTTTGGGAAGGCTCCATAGCTGAGTGCATGGAGGCCTTGAAGAGTCTGTAGCTAAGTGTGCAAACCACCTACAACTCGATGTGTAGGTTGGAGAAGTGTATGTATTGAAAATATTGTTAATAAAGAAGAATTTTTTGGGAAGTATTGAGTATCTTTCTAGGTTCATTATCTATAATTATATATATCCTCATGAGTGTTTTTTACTAAATTATGTGAGATAACGTATGTTATACTGTTCTCTCTTATGTTTATGGTTTAAGTAACAATCTATGAATTTAATTATCATCATGAAGTTATTCATGTATGTAAAGCTGTAGATAGATATAAGACATAAGTCAACACATGGGTGCCATTACATGGATATCCCTCTATTTGTAGAAACCTGGTTCTGCAACCTCCCATAACTACTTTGGGTAATATTGAGATCTTCTTGTAGGTCATTGCCAAAAGGGCCAGTGGTTGAGTGTTTTGTTGTTGTGCAGTACACTCTGAACGTGGGTCAAGCCCCCTTAAACCAACATTAAGACGTAAAGAAAAATATTGTCTCCATACCATATGCACATGTTTCTAATGTGTGTGTGTGTAGTTGAAACCCTAAATAAATATGCACATGTTTCTAATGTGTGTGTGTGTAATTGAAACCCTGAATAAACTATTTCTTTAATATTTTGATGTCACTTTTAATGCTTGTCTCCTGTTTCCTTGTCATTACACCATAAGTCATTTCCCCTTCTAAAAGTGGGTTTATATACCTTATGATCAAGTCCTCCACCTCACTTTAAATTAATCATGTATCTATTGTTACAAATATATCATGTGGTTAAGTTGTGTATTAGTTTATTTCCATCACATACATTTAGCTGATAATAAACCTTTTCAATGTTGTTACACATACCTAACATTATGATTTGATCATATTATATATTGAATATCATTTTCTTGAGTAATAGATGTGGTATATTGTTTAAAAGGCCTTTGGGAAACTTTAGAAACTTAGAAATTAAAATAGCCTCTATGCATTTCCATACTTTTATGCCCCAAGGTTTTGTACAAAGCCTACAATCAAAGGTTATGATCGTTATTGAGAAATCAATGGTGGTTAATGTTATTAGGATTTTATTGTTATGATGGACTACTATTTTCTTTAACATGTAAGCTCATTTGTTCACAAGCCTTTGGACACCACTTCGACACATTCAAGTTTGGTGTCTATTGTTAACCTTTAACTGTTTAGATGGAGGACATGATTAATATTCTCTAACTAGCTCATAATATTTACTAGGTTCCTTGTGACTGCAATTCATATTTTTCTCTAAAGATATATTCTCTTATTTGTTAAAATTTCTTTAGTGAATTTTTTTTTTGAATGTTATCCTTTATTTAATATGAATTTATTGGTGTATTTTAATTGCAGGGTTCTCTGGCCACGATATTTCCTAAGGCCTTAACAATACGTTGGTTGGGTTTTTTCTTTGCAAGATTTTATTCTCAATTTCGCCGTCATTTGCAACTGTATAATGTCATTTCTCAAACTAAATCTCTTTAGGTTTTCATTTAATTTTTAATCTTTGAATTTTCTTTTGTTGGTTGAATGTAACATCCAGACTTACACATTGAAGACCCTATCACATTACTGATAGTAATGCTTTTTCATAATCTTCGTATGCAAAATATTTCAATTTCTCGGTTATTGTTTCTGGTCCCATTTTTTCTTCAATATGGTAAGAATTTGTTTGCTCTTATTCATTTCACAACTGGCATTTACATGCACATTTAGTGGTTATTCTGCAGAAGATTTTCCCTAGGTGTTTTTATAAAACCATATATGTCAGCTCGAAATTTTGGCTCAAATAATTTGTTCTATGACTCCATCAAAATGGTTCCAATGCTCTAGGTATAATTATTGCAAAAAATTCCTTACTTTTATTTCTTTGTTCTATAAGGCTAAGGTTTTTCTTATAACCCTAGGCGTTCCACGTCGTTTGAATGGTTAATAATTCATGCTAAAGTAATTTAAAATTTAAGGCTTTTAAATTACAAAACCTATCCCTTAGGGTATAACTAGGTATTTTATTTCCATTGAAAAACATAGGCATGTACATGGTCTTTGCATTTCCTGCAGATACATGAAATAAGTTTTTACTAAAATTTTCATTTTCAGTTTCAAACCTAGATGAATTCTTACAATTATTTTGTATAATAAAGTTATTTTTATCCTTTTAGTTACAGTTTTGATTTTATTAGAGGGTATTTTGTTTTCATCTAATACTAACTTCTTAATGTGCACAAGAATTTACTTTTATGATAGAGAAATTAGAAATTTCTACCTTTATGACCCTACTAAATTGTTTATTTTGTCCTACTAATGTATGGATTAATATCTTATAACTTGGGTTCTATTAAGGTATAATACATTATAATTGTTCTATTTTTTTATTTATTGTATTTTTTTTCAATATTTTCCTATACATTCTCGCACCCATTCTAATATCATCTTTGAAATGTGACTATTGGTTATAGGTACTACTAATTCTATAAACAATTTGAGCTTTAGCTCACCATAGATACATAAAGTTTTATTCTCACTTGGAAATAAAGGCCTATCATTTTAACCTCGTTGAGTCACCCAAACCCTTGGTTTCTTCTTCTTCTTGGGCATGAATGTTGTATTCAGAGAAAGATTCAAAAGTTTTTAGTTCTTAATATTTTATTGTTAACATTACTCGTATTTTACTTAAAATATATTCTTCTTGATCAAAAGTAACTTTTTGAAGGTATAAGGCCTATTATGTAATAACATTATGGAACACCCTTGTTCCACATTTTTTCCAATAGACTTGAGTTTCTTCTTGATGAAAGATATTTTGAGGTCATTTACGACCATTACGGTGTTTTCTCCACAATGACTTTTAAGTCAATGAAATTTGTTATAAATTGGATGTTAATTTTTCATAGGGCTATATTGTTCCTTGCTTTGATAATTGCATTTCTTCATCAACACTATAAGTTCACCCCATAGTTTCACAACTTTATTTAGATTTACATCATTATTCATAGATTCCATCATTTAAGTCCTGCTTGCATGGAAGAGGAGTCATGTGTGCGACTTGGAAGCTCCCAGATGCTCTCTGGAGCCTACAAGCGAGCGACTGGAGTATACAATGGATAAACAAAAACCCTAGATGTTAGTCACACATAGGACAAGTTGTGCGTGTGTCTGGGATGCTTCAGTCAAATGGATGATCTTGGTGGTGAGCGACTGTGGTAAGATCTGGTCCGAGGGAAGTGAGCAAATGTGACTATGAAACCATAAATCCTAGTTGCATGAATGGGGAATTGTCTTTGTGACTAGAATTCTCCAGTCGCAAGGATGAGATTTTGTGTGAGTGACTGTGGTCAACTTGGTCCTTTTTATGCCTAAAACTATGGCCCAAAACCCTAAAAATGAGATGCAAGATTTGGACCCTACAATTTCACCTGTGAGAAAACTTGTTCCTCTGCGAACAAGCCTAAGACCTGTGTAAGCGAAAATAAGATAAAATACTTTCTCATGATGGTGTCCAAATGAGGTAGAGGTCACTTGTACTTGTAGCCTTCAAAGGGTGTTCACTTTTCTTTAGAGTCAAACTTGTCAAATATGCACATGTGGGCTTTTCTTCATAAGTACACTTTCCCTTATCCGATTTGAGTGATATTTAGGTCGGTTTTGGTCCTCTCGAAAAGAGGAATTAAATGAAATAATGATATCCATTAAGTAATCTTTCAAAAGTGGAATTTGAATGTAGCTTCGTATTCTAATATTCACTCTCAACTAGGAGAATTCCACTTACATCATGTCATGTGTATCTTGTCATCAAATCATATCCAATTGCAAGTATCTCATCATATCGTATCATCACTGATCATCTCAATTCATCTATTGCTTATTCTCGATTATATCTTGATTGTCCCTACTTATATGCTAAATGTTTGTAAATCTAAAAGAAGAATAATTTTGACATCAGAGGGGAGCTTAGTCTACCACCATTTGTTTGTCAGGCTACTACTTGGAATATCATGGGGGAGACAAACATCTAGAACCTGATATCAAGAAATAAGATATAAAAACACACATCAAATCACATCTCAACCCTAGAAACACATCACGGAGCTCATTCTCAACCTAAAATCACATAAGTGAGAAAATTTGAACCCAATCCTATTGCCTGCTCATATTTCCATTGATGACTCTAAGAATTCATTTGGTAGAACACCTGCATCATAATCGACTTAGGTTGTACACCCCAAGTAAAATCTGAACCTGTTGGCCAGATGGGGATTGGTATTCCTAATAAGCTTGGATTGTGGGTATGATGCCAACTTGGGTATACTCTGCATAGACCTAATAGGGGAGCATCATCTCCAACCCTATGGGTAGATATGGGAGAAACATCTCCAACCCTATCAGTAACATATAGGTGTGATACCATATTGTCTAGAGTTACCTCAACCCCAGCAGCCTTCTATCTCAATTCCACACCCTAGGAGATCAAATAGGGGAGGAAGAGTTGGCTTAGTGTCCTCAGTCAGTGATGCTCTCAGAAACATGTCATCGTACTCATATATGGTAATCATCATGTCTCAATAGAAGTTAACTTATGTTCATATATGAAATCAAATCAAATATCATATGACAACATAAACAATCATATACATATCACAAAAGGATATCATATTCATCCTCTCCCTGGAGGAGGTGCCAACCATAAATATTAACATTGTCTCAATATATGAAGGTGACTCAGTCCGAGCAATATGCAAGATTCTCTACCATTCTATTCCCACTCTTTTTTATCATAATGTATCCATATCATATCTAGATCTTGCTCATATGACTCTCTAAGGATCTTCTTTATCATGCCTCATAGCTAGTCATTATAGAAACAACGTACTCAAACTTGATCGTGGTAGGGACCTCTCATCTAGGATATCACAGAAGATATCATATGAAGGCAACATCCAAATGTGCTCATCTCATCAATAACAATCGTGATCATCATTAATACATCCAAGTAGTCACATATCATAAAACAAATATCTGAGATCAAAAATGAATTGTTCAATGCAAGTATCTTGAAGGATGCTCGACAAAAACTCAATGTTTATGAAGCGGCTCAATCATGAATTCACTTAGGGTCTATGCGCATCATATATATGGATGGGTATTCAAAATAGAACATAAATTCTTCAATCAGAGTGTCCAAGAATTTGCATTTCCACTTTCCAACAATTCTTTAATAGCTTCACAATATAGATTTTCTTTTCCAAACTTTATAAATCAATTCATCATGCCATGATTCAGTATTTCAAGCTTCAAAATCCATTTCCCTATTACTTAGACTACCAGAGGCTTATTACCTTTCAAGAGTATACCATTAGTATATAAAACCAAAATCAATGGCATACCTTGGACCACTTTGGAGTAGGGTTTTGATCGACACATATTCTTGGGTGTACCAAATAACTATTAATGTAGACATATCTAGATCAAGAATCTTGCTTCATACAAATATTTCTACCAACATGATACTTTACCGAACCAACATGCTTAATCTTACGTAAATCAATTTTATTGGATCAACACTCATATCAAAAGCATCAATATCATTCATATCAAATTCTTTACACCAAGTGACAAGTATAGATCTCAAGTCATGACTTCAAATATTATCATGTGAACAAGTTGTCATTAATAAAAATTTCATCAAGTTGTCCTTATGATCATAATATAAGTCACTTTTGTCACTAGATGAAAATGCATACACCAAGGATATTCATGCAGGTTACATCCATTCATGGAGAGATAGCTTCATACAGAATCACAACTATTTATACTTCAACCAATGTGCTAAGAATGAGGAGGCCAGCACAAAACCATTATTGAATATCAATATTAGTCACTAAAATTCACTATGCCCATGTAGCATTGTCATCAAGGAAAATCATGAGTCATCAAATCAAATCATTAGTCATCAATTCAAATCTAAATTTTGTTCTCATAGAGACATCTACAGTAAAAAACATATCTCAACATCAAGTCAAAATTTTAATTCATTATCAGCTATCATGTCAAAACTATAAACACTTCTCATCTATATCAATCAACCAAATCATGTCAAACTCTTGCAGCACAAACTTCAATCATACTGACACATCTATATGCATATCCTAGTCACTTGTAAACACAAGTTTAGTCTACATATTCATATTATAGTGAACATTCAAACTTCCCTACTCATAGAATTTTTTTGTTGTCTGCTCCACATTGCTAGGACGAATATATTTCAAGTGTACTTCTGATTTCATGTAAAAAACTTCATTCTTAAGACCTACAGTCATACTCACATCCATATGACTTCCATACAAGTGGTTGCGAGACTACAGTCACATGCTTAACCTTACTTCCGTGCGGCTGAGAGGCACAATTGAAACTGTAAGCTTGCTTATGTGAAACTAAGGCTTAGGGTAAGTGAAAACTCTCTCTTCCCATATCAAAACCTTTTTGCAAATCAACAATGTCATATATTTCTCTATTCATGCCCATAAGGCATACTTCAACCGTAAATAATGTTCATATAATTTCAATGGTAATAGGAGTAAGGATCTCTTGGAGATATTGTCCCTCTGAATTGGAAGCCACTTTAGTCATCTTCATTCAAGTCACCAACATTTTTGTAATACTATCATGCATCAACAAACCTGTTAGATCATAAAGTCAGACTATATCACATATTCATCATGGTCGTATATGTTAGCATCAACTACTTCACCATTACATCATGACATCAACCTTTCATCAAGGGTTAATTTCAAATAGTTAATAGGAGTATACTTCGAGGATCATGATCACAACATTACTTATTTGTCACATAACTCAATCAAGTAAGGGCATTCAATTTTACCATATACCATCATTACTAAGCCCATCAAAGCATAACCATGGTCAACAAAATATAATCAATCTAAATCTCATTCTTACACTTATATCATCATGACTACCATGCTCAATATCAATAGTATCAATTTACCATCTATTAGAATGAAGGTGCTAGCCTTCTTAGCCAAACATAAAAAATGATATATGTTAGCCAAACATAAAGTATACCAATATATTAGAAATCAATATTTCCAAGTATCTTCATAGAATCAAGAAATTCATTATGTAATATACTTGTTCAAGAACCATGAGTCCAAATCACTTTTGTATCCATGCATGAACCATTTGAGAAGGAGACATTTTCATCATACATTAGAGCTTACCTTGTCATCCAATATTACAACTAAAACATTACATTGAAATAATATACCATGCATACCTTGTAGTATTCAAATACCTGTGCACCTTTTCATTTGACACAGGCACCTTGTAGCACTGTCATATTTTCATTAGGTGCCTCTTTACCCTTTCCAATGCTAGTCAATTTTTCTACATCTCAAATGATCCTAAAAAATGATCCACTTATCATATCTCATCAAGGAGTTAGAAGCAACATCCAAATACCCAAATATACATGCAGGGAGTATAAGTAATGATCAAAACAATAATCAGATCAATAAGTCTAAACAAAAGAAAGGATATAGAGAAGCATCATAAACCAGAACGAACTTATCGTCAATGAGAGGTTATCCTCTCCCTCTTGAACCAACCTTCAAGAGCCATCAATCTCTATTGTCCATATGAAAACTTTTCCTTCACTATTTCAATCAACTTTATCAACAACCAAGCGTAATAGAGACTATCTCATATCAGGCTTAATCAAATACGTCAAGTGCTTGATCATCTTCCCATTTACCATGCTAGGTTTCATATCTCAAATCTTTGCCATAAACAATGTTTTTATCAAACCCTAACCTCATGATACCCGTCAAACCCTAATAAACAAATCGCCTATGGTTTTCTTCAAACCCTAGTTTTTTTTAGGTATCCACCATCCTCTTCTTGCATCCATCAATGGTGTCATCATAGGGGTGATCTCCAAGACTTTTCTTCATCCCAGCTATGGTACCATGTTAATTTTTCATACGGCTATATTTTTCTTTACTTTGAAAAATGAATTTCTTGATCAACACTATAAGTTCACCCAATATTATCATAATGTTATTCAAATTTACATCATTATTCAGTAGCATAAGAAACTATATAGAAAGAATAATATCATCATCATTAATGCAATGAAACATAAAGGAATAATAGAAGAAATGCATTCACACATAGAGACGCCAAGATTGGTTAGAGACCAGGGAAAAACCCACTATGGGGAAAACCATTTCAAATTATTCTTCTTCTTATATTGTAATTAGATGATTCAGTGAAAGAGAGTACAGTGATCCATTTCTTCATCTATGAACCTAACCAACAAAAACAAAAACAACATCCATAAATGAACCAAACATATATTATACTAAAAAAATATTGATTCTAAATTTTATAATGAACTGTCACTGTTTATGGTCAACTTCCAAACTTGTCACTGAGTGAAATATTTAAACAACATAGTTTCTGTCATTTAAGTCTCATTCGCATGGAATATGAGTCATGCATGTGACTAGGAAGCTTCCAATCACTCTCTCAAGCCTACAAATGAGCGGCTGTAGTCTGCAATGGCAAATCACAAACCCTAAATATCAGTTGCATGTAGGATCAGATGCATGTGCGATTGTGATGCTTCAGTCACATGGATAAGCCTAGAAGCAAGCAAATTTAGTCAGATCTGGTCTGAAGGAAGTGAGCAACTATGATTCAAAACCCTAACTCTAAGTCGCATGGATGGTGAATTTTCCATGTGAATCGAAGGTTCTAGTCAAATGGATGAGCTTCTGTGTGAGTGACTATAGTCAACTTCATCTTGTGTTGTTCTTCTGATTGTGGCCCGTAAACCTAAAATTGAGATGGGAGCATCAGACCCTGCAAATTTCACCTTAGAGTGAACATGTTCCTCGACAGATGAGCATCAGACCTATGCGAACCAAAAACAAGATAGAATATTGTCTCATGATGGTGTCGAAATGAGGTAGAGGTCACTTGTATTTATATCCTTTCAAGGGTGTCCACTTTTCTTTAGAGTTGACCTTTTCAAATTTGCACATGTGATCTTTTCTTTATAAGTACACTTTCCCTAATCTGATTTGGGTAATCGTTATGTCAATTTTTGTCATCTCTAAAAGAGTAATTAAATGCAATTACTATATCCATAAAGTCAGGTATCCAAAGTGGAATTTGAATGTAGTTTCATATTTTAACCATGATAAATTTTAGGGGATAATATTCCAAGTGGGCTAATTTTCCATGGTTTTTCCAGAAAAAAAGATTTGCTAATTTCCATTGTTTTGTAAAGATGATTCACCCAAATTTTATAATATAAAATTCTTTTACCTTAAAAATTTCCAAAATTTTATAAATACTATATATAAAACTATTAGAAATTTACATGTTTTTTCAAATATATCAACAAACATTTTATCATTTGCAATTTAAGGACTAGTAAGATTCGCGAGGGTTTCTAAACTTTAAGATAAATATTCATTGTTAAAATTTTCCCTAATTTTAACATTAGAATGAGTACATATGGATACAAAATTCTTTTCAAACATGTATGTATTTTTCTCTTACGTCAAAAAATACCTTTATATAACTTATTTATTTTAATATAAATATACCATTATTCATACTTATTATAGATAATTTAAATACATAGACATGGATACTTTGTATGCTTCTTCATGCACGTGTTTTGGATAGTTTAAATTCTTATAAAGAAATACTTTGTATACTATTGAACTATTAAGAGTTTCTATATGTTTTGTTTTTAAAAGAAGATTGTACATCTATATTTATGCTTATTATAGGTATTTGTATGACCTCTACCTATAATATTAATTATATAAAGGATTATTTTCATAGAAGTGACATTTATTTGGGTAGTTTAAATTGAAATTTGATATATATAAAAGTCTACATAGAATTATTTTATTATTTTTATTAATTTTTAATCTTATTTCATTTTTTGGTTATCAACTTAATCTTCCCTATTACTTATTTAAGAGTGTTATAAAAATGGAAAAAAAGACAGAAAAGAGGGTTTAATAACCTTGATAGGAGTTGGTTCCAATACAACCTCATTCAAATCCTTGTTGAATTTTGACTATCACAACTAGGAGACTCATGGGAGGATTTCCTCCATAGGACAAGGAGGGAATTCCCTCCTATGTCAATGATACTCCCATGGATATTTATGAAACTTAGGCTTCATAAATTCATTTGAGAAATAAGCCTAAAAATCCTAGTAAGCCATCTAAATTAAAAATGCCTTCCATAGATGACGAGCTTGTAGAGCTAGGCTCTACCTACATCACTCATAACATAAAAAGAAGTTTAAAATTGGTCCGTTGGGGCGGATTATGGACCCTATACTACCTGCAAATTATGATTGTGAGGAAAACTTGTCTATGCACCATGTCAAACATAACCCTACAAATGTAAAAGTTAAACATGAGGAAAATTCGACCACACAACATCAAATTAAAAGCAAACAATTAGCATGAATACTATCTCAAGCTACTAAAAAAAATTCCAAAATGGGTTTGTCTTCTACTGTTCTATTTCAAATAGATAGAACCCAAGTTTAGATTCAGAAAACCTAAGTGTGGATCTGAATAGGGGTTTTGGTGTAACACTGTCTTTTCCCAATCCAATGATGCTGGAACTAGGTCTAAGGCATATAGTCAAAGTGAACAAAATTATCATAGGTGTTTGAAAACATGGTTTTGGATGGAGAAATATAGTGATGTATTACTAAATTTCTAATATAAAATCAATCAATTATAATTGTAAAACCAAAGGATAAAATTGCAAAACAATCTATGATTGAGCAAAATAACAAGCAGGTCACAAAATTAAAAGAAAAGCTTCAACTAGATGAAAAGAAAGTTCGATATTTTTCCATTAATGTCATAATTACCACATACTTAAAGAGTTTAGATAGTTCCATGCATGGAATATTTCACGGGCTAATATTCACAGGTGAACTAATTTTCCGTGAATTTCCCAAAAAAAGATTCGTCAATTTCCATTTTTTATAAAAATGATTTGCACAAATTTTACAATATAAAATTATTTTCCCACAAAAATCGGCAACATTATATAGATACTATATATAAAATCGTTATAAATTTAAATAATTTTACAAACACATCAATAAAAATTTTATAGTTTGCATATTAGGGACTAGTGAGATTTGCCAATGTTTCTAAACTCCAATATATTTTTTCATCCTTAAAATTTTCCGTGGTTTTAAGTTCATTTTATTTGCTTTAAGATATGATATCTTTTTTAGGTACAAAAATCTTTTGATTTTTTTTATTGATTTTGAAAGATTGTGGAATAACCTGTGAAGGAGTTTTTTTATCCAACGCTTCGAACATCAAAGTGAGTCTGTCATTAGAGGGAACACTTAATATCTTGAAAATATTTAATGTAAAAGAGCTAGTGATTTTATATGCATTTAAGTGAATAATCTATTGGAAAAAAAAAATATTTAGTAAGCTAAATATTTGTATTAATTAATTTAATCTGTAATAATGTGCATAATTTTTATTAATTTAACTTATTAATTTATTAGTGTATATAGGAATTTTATTTTATTAAATGAAGTGATTTTTTTTCTTTTATTTGATGAAACCTATTTTAATTGTGTTTAATTTAATAATTTTTTAAATTAGTAGCTATAGAATCAAATATTTTGTAGTTGGTAATTTTAAAAAATATGTAGCATTAATTTAATCTATTTTACATTGTTATAGGTGTCATATATAGGTGCACATTCCATCTTTGGTTTCAATAAATTTTGAATCGAGTTAGTATTTCCGGAGGAGACAAGTTCTTTTGTTATTGTTTATTTTTAAGAAAAAATCTGATATAATCCATGAGGTCGAACTCATTGGATTGACAATTCTTCCTATTTTTTAGGGAAGTGTATCTTTATTCTAGACATTTATTAATTTTGTTTTATATTACCTCTATCTAGTATAAATAGGGTATGAAACATTTATGGAATGTGGACATGGAAATAATGGCATTTTGATGAATGAATTGTGATTAAATACTTTGTTTGAACAACTTTTGTAAGTTTTTGGATTGAATTCTTTTAATGAAAGGAAAATTTGTTTTTACCATCTAAATATTTCATTATTACGTATAATATAATTTCTTTAATAACTTAATATGTTTTAGAGAATTTACGAAATATTATATTATTTTTACATACATATTTTTGTTTTAGGAGTTAATAGTTTAATTTTTACTTCATCTTTCTTACTTTCATTAGCTTTTTTGCTTGGATAAAATATTAAATTAGTTCATGGTGGTGATTTCATACAAGTTTAATTTTAATCAATGTGGTATGTGTGTTGTAATTTGTGAAAGAAAATTCATAGGTTAAATGTCACATATACATATCTTTTGGAAAAAGAGTTAACATTATGACTATTTCACTTCCTGAATATCATGTTGTAGCCTTACATGAATTAGAGGTCTCTATCCATGGTTTATGAATGATTATTCCACCAATAACAAAGTGAAATAAGTCATTTTATTCTTTCCATCTCTTGGCCAACATAGATGATTATAAAAATTTTATTTCCTTCATTTATGATTTTTAGTGTGAATCAACTTAATAACCTGAAACTTATTGTAGCAAATTATTTTAAGAGTTGACAAGATAGATGTAGTATTTCTTATTTTTTTGTTGTCTTTCAATTTCTCTTCACATTAGAAATCAATTTTCTTTTGTAGTTTAGTATTATTGTTTTACTTAAAGTTTACACTACTTTTTGAAATTCTTTTATAGCTTATTGCATGTGTTATTCTTCACTAGTTAGAGTTACTTTTGGGGATTTTACAATTTGTATATTTGTATAGGATAATTATAAATATTAGAGTAATACCCTAGGAGATCCTTCCCTTCTCTCTGGGAAAAATACTCTTTGGCTAGCAGAGCCATTAAACTCATCACGAACATCCATACCAACATTTTCAGTTAATTTAAAGAAACTCATACCGATTTGTTTCCTCTTGTTGACATATGGTCGACTTTTCCCATTAAAAAATGGAAATATAAGGAGGACCTAACTACACCTAAATGGATAAGGGAGGTCATGACATACCACCGATCACTCGCTCTCCAATTATTACTCATAATCATTTGATTCCTCTTACAACAAAAACCACTTCCACTTCTTAGCTAGAATGAATTTCCACATCACCTTCTTGTCTTCTCCACACCAATAATGAGTCATCTTCTCCTACAACTTCCTTAGTCAGATATGAAATTGAAAATATGATTCAAAATTCATAACACATATTAACAAGAGCTCAAGACATGTTAGCAATGGATAGAGTTATTTAAGAGAAACTATCTCATTTTCTTACATCACACATTGATTTATAGTTAGATGAACCTAATGTACTTGATCCTTAACCAGAAGACTCCCAAACTGCCAATACATTCAATTATAGATTGGAGAATATATTGACTAGCCAATATGATCCTAATCAATTAGAGTTACATGGTGGTGAACCTCTTTCATCCACACAACAACAACCTAATCTAGGGTTTGGAGAAGTCATTCCACCCCCTTCACCACCTAGCTCATCGTCTTCTTCATCCTTTAGCCAAGACTCTTATGAGGAAGAGATATATGGGAATTATTCGTTGATAAAATTAGGAACTACATGAAGTTCATCTCACATAGAAAATAATCAATGAAATAAGTGAGGGAATAATATTTTGACACTATAGTTTGATCGTGATGCAATTTCTGAGCTAGGTTACCAACACTCCTTTCCCAAAAATCTTAGAAAGTTTCTACCAAGATTTGACACTAATACCAAACAACATGTAGATGACCACAGTGTAGAGCTACTATATCTCTTTAGAGGAGCAGGTGGCAGTGACTGTAATGTTCCATTGTTGGG
Organism: Pinus tabuliformis; assembly: GCA_031772625.1. Classification (NCBI taxonomy): domain Eukaryota; kingdom Viridiplantae; phylum Streptophyta; class Pinopsida; order Pinales; family Pinaceae; genus Pinus; species Pinus tabuliformis. The sequence goes on from CM062811.1 coordinate 682,573,776, forward strand.
ACTAGTGGTTGGTCATAGTTATATGTATGATTAGAGCTTTCACTTTCTTAATATAACATAGCCAATACATTTCATGGATATGTTATTATTGTATTTCAAATCTCTTGGTTACTCTAATAATATATGTATTTACTATTTACGGATGTATGTATGGAATTTTCCATATATGTTTGTATGAATCGTATTGAGATGTGCAATTGGTTTAACCATCACTTTGGATCGTTGGATAACCTTCTTTCCAGCTTGTGATGTATCTCTCTCGTGTGTTCCTTCTCAAGCTTCATGTTGTCATAGGTTTCCAAGGGGTGCACTCATAATCCCGTTGCATGTGTTAGACCCATTCATGCACCTTCCTTGACTTGTTCTGCATGCCACACACTTTCTACAACCAAGGGCATCTTACTCACCTCTATGCACAATGACGGTCAATGCGATACCATACTACCCCAGTACTAAGACTCCTACACCAGATGGTCTGAAGTCTAGTTGGGACTTCTTACTGGGGAGATCCCCTGACACGTTGGCAGGTCTAGCACCATCAACATTTCTGGCACTAGAAGGAGGGCAAGATGACAAGCTGAGTCCTCACATCCTGTTTTGAATCTTTGCATATCTGTCATGGAGTCCGTTAGGCTCATCCCTCCATGATGTCTTTCAAATTCTGAACCCCTCGACATCACAAGGGAGTTTCTTGATCTCTTGTCATAATTCACATATGATGGTGAAGGCGAAGTGGCCTGGCCTAAGTACTTACAAGAGTTCTTTGCATTCCTTGAGGATACAATTTAGTTCTATGAAGAGGAGGTCAATTTGTTGCTTTCACACACACTTTGCGAATCCCTACAATGATGGTGTAGTAGGCCGCCTCACAGTTGTGTGCACTCAGTTGAATGATTTTGTGTTCTAATTGAATCTACTTTCCATTGTTTTGATCCTGAACCTCTTGAAAAAAATTGTTGAAACAACGGAAGACTCTGCAAGAATCGCCTACGAGTTTTTGGTGGCACTTCTTTGTACTTCAGTTTGAAGCTCCAAAAAACCAGATGAAATTCCCATATCTTTGGGATAGATTTGTATATTTCCTTAGTAAATCAATCTATCCCAATACCAAGTTGAAGCTCAAACTGTGCTCAGCATACTTCGATGATGGAGTTGCGCAATCACAAGTGGACATAGTCACTATCACAAGTGACTGCCCACCTTTCCCCCATCGAACAGCTCCACAACCATAGAATGATGTGGTAGAACATGCACACACATCTATTCAAGTGTCATATCCTCCCAACATCACTTCTCTCAATTTTAGTGTAGATTTGGTTGTGAAGCCCACGGGTTATCACATGCATTTGTTGCCTCAACCTCCGTCTTCGTGTTCTATTTATCATTCAGATTAAATTGTCTTGTGTCCCTCCATTCCAGACTCTACACTTGTTGTGAATGAGGATCAAGCCATCGATGGAGTTGGTGTTGCACAACCAACCTGCGCTTTCATTCATGATGAGTATAACTGAGAACCTGAACATCAACCCACGACACAGGATGATCTCCTTTTTTCTGTGCCTCCTCTACTTTTTCCTAACATCTTAGGTGATTATGCTATCTCTGATTTCCCATGTGTAATTGCATCCACGGATGTATCTACTGGTGATCATTTGCACAACACACCTGATGTTAGTCCATCGTTCAACAATAGAGAGGACAAATTATTCATTGAAGATCCACTTTATTTGTCATCTAAATTTTCCAGAAACGCAGAGGGTGAACATTCTTGCTTCTCATCTACCCCTCTATTTGATTTATCTGATCATTAGGATGTCAATGAAATGATTGATTTTTTTTATCGTAGCTGTCATGATCCATTTACTCCCATATTTGATCACGATGATGATTCTATTATTGTTGATCTTTCAAGCCCATTTGTTTATAATGGTTATGTCAGTCCCTTGCTATCCTGAGGTTGGTTTCACTTCCGGTCAAGAAATTGTTGAAACACTTGAGGCTCCTCATCACTCATCTTCCTTCATTGAAGATAAATCCCACACAAAGATTTTTCTTCCTCCACTTGAACTACATGACCCCAGTGCTCATGGATCAGAGGAATCTTACACAATAAGCACACATGTGCGAAATAAGTTGTCTATGTTTCTCAGGTTTTCTTACATGTCACAGTCAAGAGAATGCATATGCTTAACATCTGCACCCAGTTTAGCACAACACCATGATAATTCCATGGATGGTATGTCGTTCTCTTTAACTCATTTCTTTTTTGTGGATGCATTTAAACTCGGAGTTTGTTTGTCTTCTTCGTTATATCCTTATTGTTTGCTAGTTCGCGCGACTATGTTGTTCGCGAACCATGCCTTCACCAACATGGGTCAATCAGTTTGCCAATGGTTACACTGGAAATACCACTTCATGTTATCAGGCCCATGCACTGTTAGCTTAGGAGTAGGAGCTATGTTTTCTTTTATCTTGTTTTCTTAAATGCATGTTTGCTTCCTTCCTTTGTTGTTTATTTGCTTACGTGCCTGTTTTTCTTACTTTCTTTGCTTTCGCATTTGCTCTTGCCTCTTGTTTTGTTTGATCATTTGTTTTTTTATGTTCATAGGTTAGTTTCGCATGAAACTATGTGTGTCTCTTGAAGCAAGCAAGGGTAAAGTACAAAAGGACTTATGCAGTTATCAATAATTGGTTATCTATTGTCCTATCTCTTTATGATGAAATTGTTTTCTTCAGTCCATGATACACCAATGGAAAATATGTTATGTTTAAAGTGAACCTTGATGAAAACACAACGCTTGCATGCTAAATAGTATCACCTACTATAATCGATTGTTTTGGGTTAACCCTTGTTAGCTCAATCAAGTAGAATAAGGTGAGGGGTAAAACCTTAACAAGTATGTCAGAGGTATATACAAAATACTTCTCTGAAGGAACAACCTCTTCTTCTCTCAATAAGTTGGGATCCCTCATCCGCCTCTAAAATGAATAAGTGCTATGCATAGTTATCAAAATGAAAAATGAAAAATTGAAGAGTGAATAAGGTGAAAGAAGAGAAAGGTTTCTGCATAGAAGAAGTGATGTAAGTAACTCCACCAAGGTACTGACCAAGCTCGTTGGTAGTAGAGCGATGCTTGTGTTCCTACGTGACACCACCAAGGTACTGTCTAAGCTTGCTAGCAGCAAAGCAACACCAGAGATGAAACTTAAATGCTGAATATCATACTGATTGTGCACCAATATAGCTCTCAACCCAATTGAAACAACTATGTTGACTTAGATTGGAATGTGTGATGACCAACCAAGAGCATGGAAGGTGATACATCTTTCAATCAATCTAGTGTGGAAACCAAGATAATCAGAGAATTGAACAATAGTTTTGGTGGAGTTAGACTTGCTTTTCACGAAACAAGGTCCATTCAGAGAGATCGAGTTCTACAAGTGTGTCACCAATTGTTGTAGCAGCTTCAACCACCCTCCAAATATTTTCCTTAACCTCAATTTGCAGCCTCCGTACCTATCATCCTTAATACCATGTCTTGCATTGAGTAAGTACATAGGCTTCAACCAAGTTTTATTGGCCTGCCAACCTATGCATGTCAGCTTACTTGTCTCCCACCATAGGCTGTCATTCCAGACTTAGATATTTTTATGGCTGAGATGCTCCCCCTAAAAATTGTGCAATTTTGGATGGGAACCAACCTTCCCTCCCCAAATTGTGTAATCCTGTTGGGCTCTAGAAATGCATAATCTAGACAAGAAGCCTTCGCTTTGAAAAATACACAATTCATCCTAGCACTGGGATTCAAGTCAGAATTTGTGCAATTTTGACCCACAGCAAGGGCTTCAGTCTAGAAATTGCACAATGCATGATGGACATCAATTCTTGCTCAACCCAGGAATTGCGCAAATATCATCCCCAGGCTTGCAGACTACTGGATGTGCTTTCAGGTTGACCAGTTCACCCTAGAACTAAGCAATCTAGATTTGCACACATGGGTTGTTTTTTCCTGAAAAAGTAAAAAAAACACAAAATGAAAAAAACATCCCTAGATTTTAGGGATCTATTTTTATCAACTAGAGGCTACATGTAAAGATCGTTTTAGAAACTTCCCTCTAAGTGATGTTTTCTCCTAGATTTGTGACATACAGGTCATAAGCCTCATATTTACGAAACCTATTTATTCAATGCTACAGAGCTCATTCCTCACATTGATATTGGAGCTCTGACATCCCACATCGCATATAGGAGTCTTCAGCTCATTCAACTCAGATTTTTCTAGGTAAGTATGTTTTTCATGTCATTTTGTTCTTTTGTATTGCTTTTTGTATTTTTTCTTTGTATGAGTGTAGTTTTCTTAGTTTTGTTGAATGCTCATCGTCGTTTTAATGCATGTTAGCTTGTAGAAGTGTTGTTTTAATTTTTTCATTGCATCTCACTATTGTCAAGCGCATGACATTGTTTCTGTAATGATGGTATTCATTGTGATGATTCGCTTCACACACATGCTTGCTTTCCTTTTTTCTAAATATTTCACTCACTATTTGCATGCATGACCATTCACTCTTTCTTACACTCAGTCTCGCCATTTGTTCAAACATTTTCATGCTTTAAGTCGTCTGTCGGTGGGTTTTGGGCTGCCTTGGCTCGGACCTTGCCTTGCCTAGACAAAAAAGTGCATTTATGACAATAAAGGATCTCCTTTCCTCCTAGGAAATGTACAAATCTACCCAGCACTGACCTCCAGGATTGCATTGCGCAATTCTGGGCAGTAGTGCCTTGTTGACCCCATAAATTGTGTAATGCAGTTTGTGTGCTTGCATGTCACTGCTGACTAAAACTATGAATTGCGTAGTTTCAGTCCTCAGCAATTAGGGTTGAGCTATGCATTGCACAGTTTCAGTAGTCAGCCAGCCTCCTAACATCCCAGACTGTGCCTTGTGTAGTTTTGGTAGTCAGTCTCCCAGCCTCCCAGTGAAAATTGTGCAATCTTCACTACCAATCGCCCGGGCATGTTGCATGTTAGTCCTCAAATTTGTTTTGGTTTTCAACTGACAAATTTATTGCCATGAGTGTTTCTATGTCTCGAGGCATCACATGTGTTTGTCTATCTCTCAATAATACAGGTACAATGTCCTCCAATAGATCAGGGTCAAAGGACACCGTTGGAAGTGCAACTAGAGATGTAGTCAAACAAATGTCTATGAGCTTGCCAATTTATGAAGATACCAAGTTGTTCATAGACAAGGACATCAAGATGATATGGTAGGACATCAATGAAACATTCTCAATCACATTTGAGGAATACTTGGAAGACCACAGGGTCTATGTCAACATTCACAAGTCTGACTTGTACCAGATTGCATGCATGTATCCCACATTTCCATGCAAGGACATGATTCATTGGATTATCTCACACACTGATCCTGAGAAAATGATCTTGAGCAGTGTCAGTGGGATAGAGCTTGCTACCTTCAGGGTGAAGTTATTTCTATAGATGTATCACTTTCCACAACTGGTGATTACAATGGAGAAACCCTTTTAGACCCAGTAGCAGTGCAAACTCAAGAGGTATCTTGAAGAGCTGGGTGAAAGAGCCAACCAAGTTCAAGACACCACCAAACCAGGTTTACAATATGAAGATACTGTGGAAGGCATATCAGTACTTTGTCATCTTTTCTTGCTGCTTATATGACAAAGAGAGTAGAGAGACATTCCCGCGAAGTTGGGTGATTGCGTTGGACCGACTAGCCAGTGAAGGAATAGCTTGCAACTGGTCCAACATGTTGGCTCCTAGGTTGGAGGAATAGGTGACAGAAGCCTGACATTCACCTAAGGGCCAGGAAGTGGAGATATACATGTTTTCATACATACTTGATGCAGTATGTTACCTTCAGCATTTCCCATAATTAATTTTGGCATGGACACCCTTAGAAACCTCTATGAAAACTTATTGCAGATTGTTCTTCGAATGCAACTTCCACAAAGTTATCACATAGTTTTCAGACCACTTTGTTACCACAGTGTACAAAATGATATATGATCAGGATCCACTTTGCATGTCGCAAGAAGCAATGGTGGCATTGATCGACATAACAGATTGGTATGCCGCACCCCTTGGAATCTTCATGGAGATGTACAATGCGAAGAAGGCTTTGCATGTTTTATAGAAGTTTTCCATGGACAAGCTCATCGTGAAAGAGGTGTCATATCACATCTCGACATGGTTGTTAGCGAGACTGCACAAGAAGAAGAAGGGACCTTGGCCCGCCCTTCCTCTGTGAATCAGGTTGTATGATATACAAAATCTCAAGCATTCTAAGGCTGAGATAGAGGATTTTAAAAGATTCACCTTCAGCACTAGAAGTTTCAATGCGTATGACCTGCATTTCTTGGTGAAGGACCATTGTGCGAGAGTGTGGTTTCCTTGGATCCACGGGGCATGCCATTGGCATAAGGAGGACCCATGGAGATACTGCTATCACTTCTCTAGGCTCAATGAACCAGTCAGCATAGCTACAGAATGGTTAGCAAAGGAGAGGGAAGCAGCATCTCAAAGAGCAGCATCATCAACATCAGTAGAGGATAACATAGCTATGTGTGACAAAGGAAATAAAAAGGTTGTTGATGGCACAGAGGTAGGGAAAAGCTGCAAGTTCAAAGAAGATCCACTTGTGTTGAAAGTCACTTTTGAGATTGAGGCTAAGAGGTGACATTTCGAAAGGAGGAACGTGCAAAGGAAAATGGAGAAGGAAGAGCAGTAGGGACAAACATATCAAGGGGCACATCATGTACAAATTCATGAAACTGAACCCATACAGGTTATAGACTCATCCTAGTGGCTAGCACAAAGTAGATAGGGTGAGCAGTCACAGGAGGAGGACATAGCTTAAGAGATTGAATAGATGATAGAGAAAATGGACACGAATATGGTTTAGCCAAAAGTCAGATCAGTATATTGACCTCATGCCTCAGACCTAAGAGGTCACCCCATCAGGTTCATCAGATCCAGAAGTAGAGCAAGTCACAAGTGATCAAGGAGACACAAAGATCCTTGAAGACAATCTGGAGGCAAAGATGCACAACATATATTTCGAGGAGTCACAACACATAGTTGTGTAGTCATGCAAAGTTCTCACTCCAGATGTTCACATAGCCCCTATGTAGTTTAAAGAATGAGTGATCATATCCAATGTGTACAAGCATCCAGTAGCATTGGCTGATGCTACCAAAGCATATGCCGAAGCCACTAGCTCGATTGTTCGATTCTTGATAGCGGAGAATGAGCACATGGCTAAGGAGTTACAAGTGGCCAATCAGCGAGGAGAACAAGTTACATCATATGCAAGAGCAGAGTTAAAGAGAGTGATATTGGATGAAGCATCATTTCTCAAATTAGTCATGCAGATGTTTTATTCTAGATTCGTCACTGTGTATAAGTCAGTTGTCCATCTCAATAGTTGGAAGCAACACTGTGTTGGGAGAGAACAGATCTTGTCAAATATGCACAGTTTTGTCAATCACATGCAAAATGGGCAATGAGGTACAAAGGAGCCCTATTGTACTTGCCAAATATGATGAAGCCCAAGGTGGTAGTGTTGAATGCACACATCTGGAGTCAAATGTGGAACTATGAGGAACTCCTACTACTCATCACCAGTTTGCAGGCTACACATGCATGGGCGTTCAGAAGAATGGATGTCATTGTGTGTGCACATGCAATCCCATCTATTTACACACTCACTGAGGCGAAGACAAAGAACCAAGTTTGACTAGAACTTGACATGTACTTTGATGAGTTGATGTGTGTAGCCAGTAACACAAACTTAGAGATCAATGCAAACACTATCAATTAGTATGTTGTTGGTCTATCTGCACTTAAGACTTTAATGTGCATGTTATCAGAAGAGTTGGACCAAGGTGTGAAATCATTGTACCCAGATGCAACAGAGGAAAGAGTTTAGTTTCAGCAGGATGTCACCATTGAGAACATGGAAACCATAACGAACTACCATGCTTCATATCAATTCACCACCATCGATCGTTGTGAGGATGTCAAAGAGTTGGTCTTCCCACAACTGTCTGACTCTTACTGATAGCTTACATGGCTTGCTCAAGCCTATTTTGTCTCAGATGGGTACATGTGAAAATTGTAATATAACATCTTGTAAAAGTGAAAGACCAAGTGTCGATAGTAAAATTTAACAGTATTGGAGTAGTTGAAGAGTCATGAGGGTAGGTGAAGAGTCACAAAGGGGAATTTCAAAGGTCACCACATGCTTTTCTATTTATAGAACCTCTAACTCATTGTAAGGGCCTTTGGGAGCCAAGCTTCCTATAGGTGTATCTTAGACAAAGCTTGTAGTGTATCGTAATGAGCCTTGTCTTCTATAGAGTGCAGACCTAGTATATCTCTCTGTAGGAGCAAGTGGAAGTGACTGTAACACTCTATTGCCGAGACTAGTGGTTGGTGATAGTTATATGTATGATTGGAGCTTTCACTTTCTTATTATAATAGAGCCAACACATTTCATGCATATGTTATTATTGTATTTCATCTATCTTAGTTACTCTAATGATATATGTATTTACCATTTATGCTTGTATGTATGGAAATTTCTATATATTTTTGTATGAATCTTATCGATATGTGATGTTGGCTTAACCATCACTTTGGATTGTTGAATAACCTTCTTTCTAGTTTATGATGTATATCTCTCGTGTGTTCCCTTTCAAGTTGTGTGTTGTCACAGGTTTCCAAGTGGTGCACTCATACCCTCGTTATGTGTGTTAGACCCATTCATGCACCTATCTTGACTTGCTTCACATGTCACACCCTTGCTACCAACAGGGGAATCTTACTCACCTCTACGCGCAATTGCGGTCAAGGCGATACCATACTACCCCACTGCTGGGACTCCTGCAAACAACAATGTGAGGTCTAGTTGGGACTTATTAACAGGCAGACCCCCTGACATGTTGGTGCGTCTAGCACCATCAAAAACCACCTAGCTCATCATCATCTTCATCCTTTAGAAAGGACTTTTCTGAGGAAGAGATATATGGGAATTCTTCATCGATAAAATTAGGAACTGCATGATGTTCATCACACATAGAAATTAATCAACAAAATAACTGAGGGAATAATATTTTGACACTGTAGTTTGATCATGATGAAATTGTTGAACTGGGTTTCCAACACTCCTTGCCCAAAGACCTTGAATTTGTTTTACCAAGATTTGACACTCATACCAAACAATATGCAGATGACCATATTAAACAATTTATGTTGACTTTGAGGATAAAGAATGTCTAGCAAGAATATTCTTTCTACAAATTATTCCCGTATACCTTCAAGGGTAAAGCCTCAATGTGGTACATTGGCTAACAAACTTGAAGTATAACATCATGGTGTCAATTTGAAACTGCTTTTCTTGAGAATTTTGGAAAAGATAAAATCCCTTAAGTCTTGGTCATGAAACTAGTCAATATAAAAAAATATAAAACAGAAAGATCAAATATTTTAGTGTGAGGTTCCACGTTTTAAATAATAATATCACTACCGAATCCATATCTATGGAAAAACTCATCATTTCCTACTATTTCAAAGCCTTACCTATTATAATTTCCATGTGGGTTAAAAGAACTCAAAAGGAAACTCTTCAAGAATCCTTTGACGAACCCATTGTTGTTGAGAAATATATGCTTAGTCTTAAGACTGATACTCATACTGAAGGTTATCAATCCTCTTCTTCTTGAAAGAAACCTAAAACATCCTCTAGACTACCTCTGAAAACAAAAGAAAAAGGAGCTTTTACCTCGAAAGTCTACAAAAGATCCTTAATAAATTGTCTAATGAAATTATTTACCTTCAAAATAATTGAGGATAAGGGACATCTAATATGGGATATTTAAAACCTCCTTTCAAGAAGAATTTCCCATCTAAATCAACCCCTCCTAGTGAAGGATTAAATGTTGAGGGATTAGGAAACATTCTCAAATCTTTGATGTGAGGAATTAACTCATCTCTCGACGAAAACTAATTAACTAGATGAAATAGATGGTGAAGATGAAACAAATTTAGATGATAAAATTCAACCTCCTCCTAACATAGGCCATTTTTCAGATGTAACTCATAACTTGTTTGAGGATTATTGTGAAATTTCTCTTGTAAATAAACATCCTTATAACACCCATAGAAAAAAGACATCTGATGATCATAATCCTTCTACCTCAACTAAAGCCAAGAATTCAAAAAGTTACTTAAAAGAACCTAAAATACTTATGTTGTAGATTTAAAATATGATCCCTTAGAATATATTAAAAAATTGGAATCCAATATTCTGATCTATCAGCTACTCAAATTTCCTCCTATAAATCAAAAACTTTAAGAGAGCCTCGCTGAAACTTTAGGAAAGAAAAAGTAGGCTCCTAATGGGGAAATAACTAATTTAAAAAAAATTGCGATAGTCCCAGTATCTATTATGAAGCGCTCCTTACATAATCCTTCCACAAAAGTGAAGAAACCTAATTTTCCACTTTTTTTTCCAACTTCTTAAATTTACAACAAAAAATATCCAGAACTTTTGATAAATTCACAAGCTTGGTCAATGGAAGATATATTTCATCTATTAACCTCTACCCCAAAGTTTGTTGATAGATTAGATAAGTTTTATGCTCAGCATGAGAAATTTAAAGGGGTGGTGAATTGTAAAACAAATTTGCAACAATTAATCTAGGAATTGAATCCAATCCGCAAAACATAAACTTAGGTGTTGAATGTACTGAAAAAGAAAATTCCTATTTCATTCACTGTTGAGCTAATACAAATATGTGTTCACTTGGAAATAAAATGATTTAAATACTTTCAACCACAATGTGATGCAACATGTCATTTCAATGAAATCTCAAACAATACCTTTTTGATATAAGCATATAACAATGCATACTAGATTTTAACCTCCTATTAAAAGTTAAATGAATAAACTTCTAGCTATTAGGATAATATTCCTTGTTCGACACACATGGTGGGTTCAAACCTAGATCCTGTAAGAAAGAAAAATATGGATATTTGACTTTGTGTCAATTTCCATAATTTCAACAAAGCCTCAGATAAAGACAACTACCCCATTCGACACATGGAATATATTTTATAATGTATCTCTAGTTTTGAGATGATGTCCTTATTAGATAGCTTTTCATGTTATAATAAGTTTGTGGTCTCTCTTGTAGATCAACCTAAGACTATATTTAGAACTCCATCATGCACTTTTTCATATAAGAAGGTTCCCTTTGGGATAAATAATGTCGGATCCACCTTTCAGAGAGAAATGGAAATTATTTTATTTTTTTTGTCTTGGTAAATAGGTCAATTGTTGTGTTTTTAGATGATGTCACCATCTAGTATAAAAGGAGATCGGACCACCTATCACATCCAAGAAATGAGTTTGAACAATGTAGGAAATTTAGCATATCCCTAAATCCTAAAAAGTACATCTTAGTTGTTAGGTCCATATATTACTAGTGATTCCTCCATTACTATTGTCGTTGTATCCCTTATTGTTATTGTTGTGCCCCTATTGTCCCTATATTGTTATTATTGTGCCCCATAGAATCCCTCTATTGTTATTTTTGTGCCTTTATATTATTATTGTTAGGTTGGCTTGGTTATATTGTGACCCCTTAGACTCTTATATATAGAAAGGAGGTTTTGTCATTTGAATCATCCAAGAATTGTTCATTTGTGTAATGTAAAGGATGTTTCCCCCTCGAAGAGGCTTATTTCTAAGGCATTCATCTATCTTTTTCATCTTTTTGTGAGCTGGTTTCATAACATTTGGTATTAGAGCTTTGGATTCTAGGGTTTCGCTACTCCAAACAGGTCATCGTGGCATTTTCACTATAACTTTTTTTTGCGACATTTCAAAAGCTAAAAAAAACCCATTTGAGAAGAAAACGATCAATTTCAGAGTATCTCATCAAGTGGAAGAACTTACTAGTCAAAGATTCCACATGGAAGGATGAGAATTTTATATAGAAGCATCCAAAACTACTCAAGCATTGAGGACAACACTTTTTTGAAGGAGAGGGGCATGTTAGGTCCCTATAATACTAGTGATTCCCCTATTACTATTGTCTTCATATCCCTTATTGTTATAATGGTGCCCCTATTGTCCCGATATTTTTATTATTGTGCCCCATAGAATCCCTCTATTGTTATTTTTGTGCCTTTATATTATTATTGTTAGGTCGGCTTGGTTATATTGTGACCCATTACACTCCTATATATAGAAAGGATGTTTTGTCATTTGAACCATCCAAGAATTGTTCATTTTTGTAATGTAAAGGAGGTTGTCCCCTCTAAGAGGCTTATTTCTAAGGTGTTCATCTATCTTTTCTATGCTTTTGTGAGTTGGTTTCATATCATTAGTACTTACTAAGGGTAAGTTATTTCATTTCTTAAGCTATAAAGACATATTTATGATTGATCCTGAACAAACTGAATACATTCTTAGTCTCTCTCATCCCACGTCTAAGAAAGGCATGCAATAATTTTTGGGTAAGATAAATTTTGTGAGGAAGTTCATGGGCCTATTTTCTCTGAGACTGTGAGACCACTCCAAAATTTGATTAAAAGGATTCATTTTTCAAGTGGCGTGAATAGGAAATAAAAGCCTTCCATACAATTACGTAAGCCATATCTGAAAGCACCTTCCCTAATGAGTCTTAATTTTGCTAAAGACTTCACTGTGTGAAATTTTGAATCTGATAATCCATATGTTGCTATTATCACCAAAAATAATGATCAAAATTATGAAATTTCCATCGTGTCTATGGGCTCTACTTTTAAAGGGGAAGAACTAAATTATTTAGCTGTAGATAAACAAGACGTTGCTGCCTTTAAGGAAGTAAAACATTTTATACCATACTTTCTGAAATCTAAAACCAAAGTGATTGTACCTTATACAACAATTAGAAGTGTGTTCGTATAAAAAAATATTGGTGTGAAGAGATCACACTAGATGACAATTCTTTAGGAATGTGACCTTGAGATAAAACTTGCCCAACTTGTTAGAGGACAAGGTCTTTTTAAGTTAGTTGTCGATTATGTTAATCCAACTCTTGAAGATTTATGTTCAAATGATGAAGCATTTATTTATGAAAACTTGACTAAACTAAGGGAGAGCGGGGGGCGGGAATCATTTTAGTACATTCATGGACATGAAAATTATTTTCTTTTGACTAATTAACTCAAACATTAAATGAGTAGATTGACACATAATGATCAATTGATTGAATGTGTGGACAACAAGTAATAAGTAATTCAAAACATAACATAAGCACATAATATCAACACATATGGACACCAGATATAAGTGGAAACCCATAAAGGGAAAACACCATATTTTGATTGTTTTTTTTCCTCTCAAGATTTTATTCTCGGTTTCAACATCATTTCCAAATATATAAGGTTATTTCTCAAACCACATATGTTTAGGTTTTAATATAGAGTTTATTCTTTGAATTCCATTCATGGGTTGAATGTAACATGCATAGTTACATATTCAAAGACCATAGAACATTAGCTATACTATATTTTTTATAATCTTCAAATACAAAAGATTTCAATTTTTGTTCCATTGTGTTCCAATTTTTTTTCAATATGGAAAGCATTTGTTTCCCCTTTCAATATGGAAAGCACATGGTCTTTTCATTTCATGTAGACACATGGACAATTTTTTTACTAAACTTGCCATTTTTTGTTTTAACCTTATAGTTCTTATAATTTTTATGTAAAATACAATTATATTTATCTTTTTACTTACAATTTATATTTTATGAAAGGGTCTTTAGCTTTCTTGTGAGGCTAACTTTTTACTTTGCACAAAATTTTACTTTCATGGTAGAAAAATAAAACCTTTCAATAAATAACAAAACATCATTTAACTTTAGATCACTATTAAGATTTGTCAAAATTTAGAAGTTTAGAGTATTGACTTGACATATTTTATTTCTTGAACTGATAAGGTAATCAACTCACTCCTCTAAACATTTGATACTCTCTGCTATAGTATCCTCCCGAGCACTTATGGTTGCAAGTTATTAACTTTTTTCAATTTTGTATTTTATTTCTCTCATCGCCATATTGTCTCTGCATGACTGACTATGTTGGCCAAGAAACAAAAAGTTGATTACCATATCTATCATTTAGTTGGAATTTGATAACTACTTCCACCTCACCCAACAAGTGGCAGGTAGTTACTAGCTCATTTATGAGCTACACTTCCCGACTTTCCATGACAACTTCTTACCTTCTAGGGAAGTCAATGATCAATTAATTCCATGATCATTTATAATTTAATAATTCAGATTAAATGTCTAGGATTGGAGTGGTAATCAATATCAAAAATTGATTTTCAACCATAAGTCATTCAACCAAGTGTAATTCCATCATTAGTCCAAGATAATTATTTTATTAACAACACTATAAATACAAAATTTACATTCAACCTTTATCAGTTTATCACACTAATAAATTGTTTTCGAATAAATCTTTCAAAATTAGGAAAAAATCACACTTAACCATATTTTCAAATTGAAAATAAAAGGTTCAAGTTAAGGGATATCACATCCTGCCCCACTTGAATTTGAAACTGTCTCGATGTTTCTCCATTACCTTTGGAATTCATTCTAGCTTGCTAAAATAGAGATGGATGTGCTTCTTTAAAAGCATCCTCCAACATCCAAGTTGTCTGTTTTGCACTAAAATATTTCCATTGAACTTTCATGTGAGGTATGTCTTTATTATAGTGCGTGAATACCCTCTGGTTTAGAATATATAGTGGTTCTGCCAGGAACTCTCCCTCTAATACCACATGTACAACATTCCAATCAATTATATGAGTTCATTCATGTACATATTTCTTTAATAAAGATACATGAAATAAATTGTGAACTTTCAAATTTTCTTGAAGGGTGAGTTGATAAGCAACTAATCCAACTCTAGCTAATAATTCAAAAGACCCACAATATCTAGGTGATAACTTGGCACAAATTTGAAGTCTAAGTGTTTTTTTATTTGGTTTCACTTTTAAATATACATGGTCTCGCACATTGAACTCGTTTTTGACTCTTTTCAAATCTGCATAACTCTTTTATCGATCTTGGGTTGTTTTTAAATTTTTCTTAAACTGCTTAACCAATTCTTCCATCTTCTTTAACATATTTGGTCCCAATACTAATTGATATTCAGGACGGTCCCAACTCAGAGGTACTACTTTCATATGCTATTATTTTCCTTCATTTAACTCATAAATATTACGTTTATTAGAAGCTATATAATGAGTTGTATTAGTGGATTCACTTTTATATCTATTTTTATGAGTTTCACTTGTTTTCCTTTTGTCTCTACTCTATTCTAGCTTCCTCCATAAGTAGCCATTAATCTCCTCATACTCATCCTTAGCTTTGGATAGCTTCTCTTGAGTGGCATTTATATTATCTAAATATGCCTTCCAACAACACATTACTTCTAGTATTTATGAATCTTGATTATCTGTATTACTAGTTACTCCTCCCATAATTTCAATTTCAGTATCAAGTTCCTCACCACCTCTAGGTGGCCCTATAGAAGTTTTTTTATTGTTTTCTTTAGCCATCCTTCAATTTTTCTAAAAGTTCTTGCTTATTTCATCACAAAACAAGAAAATAATTGTTTCATTTTAGGACCCATAAGAGGCCTAATGTTGTAACCTATAGATCTGATACCTCTTGTAATGAACCTCAAATAACAAACCTAACTTACTAAATTTTTTATTTTTTCTAGTTCATAGTTATGTAAATGGTTGGAAAATGCATAAAGTGGGAACTATTTAGATCTTTTTTTCCTCAACCTTAATATTTTCCTACGAACTTAGTTATTCTTATTATGTTCTTTAGTTATATATTTTCATCAAACAAATATCAAGAATGAAAAACAACAAAGCACACAAGAATTATGCTCCAAGCCAGGTAAAAACCCCTGAACGAGAAAATAAAAAAACTCTTTTCCTTTCTTAGAATATTCTTCAAATGGAATACAAAGAGCCAATCCCTAGATTAAATTCTTCTCCTAGTACCAAATTGACCCATGCTCAAGTCCTTCCTTGAGTCTTCACCAAACAACTACACCTTGCAACTTTGACCTGCCAGATACAACACTGCTACTTGTCCTGCAACTTTGACACAATAAATTCATCCTTGCATCTTCTTGGAAACCCTAATATAGCCCCATCCTGAGACCTACTTATAACAAGACTACTCTCCCAAGGTTAATGGTGTCAACATAAGGGTTTTCCCTCTTTCAACTACTATATTTCACACTTCATCCTATTGCAACTCAGACTCGCAACTTTGACTTGTTTCTGCAACCCATAAACGCTAGAATTTCATATGTGTGAGAGATAGAACCCAAAGGTGAGAAATTTCATCCTCCTAACTTTTCTTATAGCTTTGCTCTCATTTTTCTAACTTTACCAACTATAATTGGAACTCCTTTTTGTGGATAAACCTTGTGAGTGTGTGTGTCTCAAATGAAGTTGAATGTCTCCTTTATATATCCTTTAGAAGGGTCGAAGGCTGACTTGATGATCCCAGGGCCAACTTGTACTATTGGATATTCTAGGACTTTCGAGACACAAAAAAAATACTTTTTACGATTACAATTTTCCTCGAAGGCTCTTATAAACATGATGATTCCTTCGACTCATGACAATAAATACTAAGACCTAAAAAACCATAGAAGCATGAGGAACATGCTTTTAACTAGAATACCACCAATAATGAGAAAGAAACCCACACTTTAATAACAATAGCTTTTTTATTTTTCTTCTCATGTTTGTTACATAGGATACATTTTGAAATGAGTACAATAATTATGAAGACCGAAACTAGTTACATTTCCAACACTCCCTCTTAACTAGGGAGGCATTTATAAATGTACAATTGGTACAAAATAATTCTCAAACTAAAGAGTTCTCATAAGAAGATTCATATTGGTAAGCTAGACTATAAGCATCATTATCATGATTAACACAGTCTTTGAGGCCTAACAGGACATGCTCTTCTTTAATTAAGAGCATTATGCTGGGAGGCTTTATGTGTGACACTACACTACCTCTAGAAGGTACATACTCAATTCAGATATCCAAAAGGTATTTCCTTTTAGATCTATTATTTTCTTGGATATCAAAACTTGAGACTCCAAAGAATAACGGTCCTCTTCGACCACTCGTCTCTCAGATTCCTATCCCATCCTCAAAAAGTGTCAATATATTTCCTTTCTTGGATGTTATATCGTTAAGTAAATCACATATGCTTCTCCAATCCTCTGCCATTCTTTCCTCACCACTTGAAGAAGAGAATACGCATGTGATGCCCAACATGACTCCCTATCAACCAGATATGGCATCCCTATTATCCTGTAATATTAAGAATGGAACCTTGCTCCTTATTCAAGGAGACTTCTTCGCTCTCTCTTAAATACATAGGAGATTCTTGACTTTGTTTTGCATTGGGAATTCAACAAGGCCCATATCTTATCTTTATGAGAGTATCAACTACTTTATATCCATAGCTACATGGCTACCTATTTCTTTTTCATCACTTGTTTTCTTTTGAGGTATCATGGATCCATTTACACTCTTTGTTACTGTGACAAGATCCAATTCATCTATCTTGCTTATCTCTTTCATCTTCATCATCATAGATGGAGGCATTGCATTGAGCCTTCCCAAAATTCAAGGTTGATCATGGATTCTTTCTGCAAGTGATCTTCTTTTACCTTCAAGTTATCTTTTTGCACTTCTACCTTACAAGATGAACACATCTTGACTTTATAGTTTCCTAGTTCTAGATATTGAGCTTCCCTCAATATTCTTACATTGAAATAGTTGATATTTCCTCAACTTCTCATCATGTATTCCTGCAACATTCCTATGGGTAGAAATTAATATTTTAACTAGATAACCAAACCATAAATGAAATATACTTACCTTACCATGGTGACCTTCTCATTCCATCAACATCCCTATTGACCATCTCCACTCGAATTTTTCTTTTTGCAACTGAGCTCCTAAGGATCGAAATTGATTAGAAAGTATTAATTTTTTATTTCCATAGATTATATTGAATGTTAATCACCATCTTACATATTCTAGAGAAAGTCCTAACCTTTAATACATTCTTAAGTAAGAAAAACTTTATTATTTCTAGAATCATTAATACTTAAGGATGTTTTTCATAACCAGATTCCTTTCATAAGATTCTTATACATATGAATCTTATCTATATTTTACTATCAATATGCATTCCTATTCTTTTATCCAAACATCTAGCTTTATGATTGTAAAGTGAACCTTCAATTTGACTCATTGCATTCCTTCATCTCTTTACCAGTATTGATTCCACATTAAATGGAATGTATACTTTCCTTGTCATCGTGCTTTTCCCAAGAACCTTTCAAAATGATGGTCCCTCTTGGATCTTGATGATCCATTTAAGACATATAACAACCTATAACATCATGCTAGATAGTATTTGGATCAACAATATGAGAAAATGATCCAAAATTATATCCTATATGATCTCTACTAAGAAAATTAATCATGTAAACTGTAAACATGATACTATCATATGCTTCTTATCCTAATATGCTTATGCCAAACATATTAAAAAACAAAAAACCTAGAAGTCAGTGAACCTTATTTAGTGGTAAAGATCCTTCACATATTCCTTCTTTGTCTTCTTCTCAAGTTCTCCCACTTGTTTGGCCACATGAAATTCACTCCTTCCCTTTCTCTTGTTGTTGTGTTGTTTTTGATAGTCCCTCTTATAGTGTCGAAGCCCATTGCACTTGAAGCATTGAACCTTGGACATGTCATCCTTCTGGTGGTTAGGCATTCAATACACAAATAGTTATTTATGAATTAGTAATAGGTTCCAAAATTCCTTGAAAATGATCTCTCAGTTGAGAGACTCTCATGAGGAAAGATGTTATATCCTCATGCTTTGATTTATTCAATTTATACAACTTATTCCACAAAGACATCTTTTGTCTTGTTGTACTTACAGAGTACAAATTCACTACATTGTCACACATAGCCTTGGAATTCTTCAAGTTTGCAACAAATGGAAAAATATAATCCTTAATTGATTCAATCATGATCCTTTAAGCCCTTACTTCCCCTTTCTTATAATTTTCTAGTTCTTGAGTCTTGTCTCTGCCTAGTTGGGTGATTTCCCCAGTAACATATTCCATCACTTCTTGTTTTATGAGTATCCGTTCAATTATTTTATTCCATGCTAGATAGTTTGATGCCCCAATGATATTATTTCTCTCCTTTCATGAAGAACTTGTATGACTTGTATTACTAAAATATTCAAACATGAAGTAATAATATGATACTTGAGAATACGATTCTCCTTGATGATGTCTTCAATACACTTTGATGCCTTCAAGATTTTTGAGAAAAAATCCTTGAAAGATGTTCCTTAGGATTATTCCATCAATAGATTTTAGGAATAATGTCTTACAATTAGAATCCTTCTTGTGATACCAACACCCTTATTGTGAAATCAATTCCCTTCTTGCGATATCTTCTTTAATGTAGAAACCCTATATTAGAAGGGTCTTCTACAAATGAGACTAGATTCCTTTAAGAGATAATCTTCCTTGCAATCTCTTTTTTTAGGTTTTGAGTGTTTTGTTTTCCCCTCCTCTTGATAAATGAATCCTTCTGTTGTGCTTCTAGTTTCTTTCCTTGCTCACCTTAGCTCTAAAACCATGTTGGAAAAAGCATAAAGTGGAATATATATATATATATATATATATATATATATATTATTCCTTATCCTTAATATTTGCTTGTGAAATTAGTTACTATTATTGTTTTATTTAGTTATATATTTTCATCAAGCAAATATTAATAATGAAACAACATCACATGACACAAAAATTAGGCTCCAAGTTAGGGAAAAATCCCCTTAAGGGGAAAACCAAGAAACTCTTCTCCTTTCTTAGAATCTTCTTCAAATGAAATACAAAGACCCAATCCCTATATCAAGTCCTTCTCCTAGTACCAAGTCGGACCTTACTCAAGTCCTTCCTATATTCTGCACCAAACTACTACTCCTTAGAACTTTGACCTGCTAACTACAAAACTGCTACTCATCTTGCAACTTCAACCAAACAACTTTGTCCTTGCAGCTTCTTGGAAACCATAATATATACTCCTCTTGAGACCTAATTAGAGAAATATCACTCTCCCAAAGTTAACAAGGTCAAGATAAGTGTTTTACCTCCACCAACTACCTAATTATACACTTTGTCATAATGTAATTAGGACCTATAACTTTAGCTTATTTATGAAACCCATAAACCCTATAATATCTCATGCGTGAGAGAGATAAAACCAAATGATAAGAAATTTTATCTTTTGAGCTTTTTCTTAGACCTTCACTCTCCTTTTTCTGCGTCTTCTAACTATAGATCAAAATCCATTTTCTAGATCGAACTTATGAGTGTGTGTCTCTCGAATGAAGTCAAGCCTCTCCTTTATATAGCCTTCGAAAAGGGTTGAATTTTTTCCTTACGACCAACTTGATGATCTCAGAGAGAGCTTGTACTCTTGGAGATTCCAAGACTTTCTAAACTCAAAAAATAATTCTTTTCACAATTATAATTACAATTTTCCTGGAAGGGTCGTATAAGAATTAAGTTGACTCCTTTGAATTATGACAATAAATACTAATACCTAACAAACCATAAAAGTACGAATAACATGATTTTACCTAGAATACCATCAATGAAGAGGATGAAACCCACACTTTCATAATAATAATTTTTTCATTTTTCTTCTCATGTTTGTTACTTAGGATGCATATTGTAATGAGTACAACAATTATGAAGATTGAAACTAGTTACATTTCCAATATAAATTTCATCTTATTCCTGGAAACTACTATCATATGTAATTTCACTATTACTTCTAGTGATTGATCTTGATAAGAAATTAAATTCTCTTGACATTCTTCTTTTGACCATTTCATCGTATTTCTCTTATGTTTTCAATTCTCTCTAATTTTGATTCTCTACAATGATACATGATTGTGTTCATCACCAAATATAGTAGTTTGTCCAAATCAATTCCTCTTTTTCTTCTAATAAGGTCTCCAATACCAATTCTTGAAATTTTACTCTTCTATCATTTGTATAAATACATAATGTAATTATCTATGTCTTAATTATAATTCAACATCTCATTTTTATTTTACTTTTAATTCATGTGTTGGGCACAACCCAACTTGGTCGAAGTTTTGGTCAAAGACTCTACATTTTGAGGAGCGGAGTGTGTAGAGATGGCGAAGTTTTATTCATTGTGTAATGTTTAGGGGCTTTGAGGTTGCTTAAAGTTCGTTATTTTGTAACGGGTATCGGGTATTATTCCATTGTTTTGTTGGATCCATGGTATGGGGACCATGGCCTTGTAGTAAGGAAGCCTATATTACGAAGATGTAATACTTTGTCAAAAATAGGTAAGCATAGACAAAATTCATTGATTGATAATATTTTATGTCTTGGGCCTATATTTTGGGAAGGCTCCGCAGCTAAGTGCATGAAGATCTTGAAGATTCTGTAGCTGGGTGTGTAGACCACCTACAGTTGGGTGCTAGGTCAGAGAAATGTACGTATTGAATATTTTATTAATAAAGAAGAGGTTTTGAAGAAAGTATTGACTATATTTCTTTGTTCATTATCTATTGTTATATATATCATCATGAATTATTTTTACTAAATTATGAGAAAGAATATATGTTATATTGTTCTCTGTTATGTTTATGCAATACATACCAACCTTTGAGGTTAATCGTCAACACAAATTTATTCATGTATGTGAAGATGTAGACAAATATAAGGCATAAGTCAACACACAAGCACCACAACGGATATCCCTCTTGCTACATAAACCCGGTTCTGCAACCTCCCATAACCACTTTAGGTGAGACTGCAATAGGCTTGCAGGTCATTGCCGAAAGGGCCAGTGGTTGAGGGTTTTGTGTGTGCGCAATACACTTCAAACCTGGGTGAAGCCCCCTTAAACCAACAAATGGTTCCGTTTCCAAGACCAAGATCTTCTTAAGGGATATGTTTTGGCGTCTGTGGAAGAACGAAATCCAAGAGTGGGTTGAACACAAAGAAAGAGAATTTGCAGAAAAAGAGAACATAAACCCTTAATTATTAACTGAAAACTGGTTACAGAAGTATATCTTCGAAGATAAATACAAAATCTCATTTGGTTCATTCAACATTGAATTGTATGAGTGGGTATCTTTGTTGACCGAGCATAAGACTTGTTTTAAGAATGATGAACCTAAGGAGGGAATCCTGAATTGATACAACAACTCATGAACATCAGTGATAGTATATCAAGAGCTAATGAGTTCTGGATCGATAGAATTTTTGGAGGAATTATCACTAAGTTCGCGATGGATGCGATCATATCCCATGATGAAGCTGAATGAAGACTTTTGAAAGGACCGTGCGGTAAGTTTTTAAACTCTCTTGGTGCTGGCTCCTTTGCTTCCTGTACCTTTAAACGGTCTAACCCTGGTGGAGCTCCCAATCCTTGGATTAAGATGTTATTGTGTGAAAGCGGATTATATGAATGCAATTAAGTTAATATTTGGATGAAAACAAAATAAGCTTGAACCAGGGTCTATGCGAAGTGGAAAACAATATAAAACAAATTAAAGTAATTTTATTAAGACTGATGATAGCCCCTTATTAGGAGGATCTGAGAGGGAAGAAGAAAGAAGTAATGCTACAACCCTGGAATATTCCCCCTCCCATCCTGAAGGTGCATTGAAGTTTGGAGTTGATAAAAATCAAGGCATATTTAGGATTTCCCTTCCATCCACCCCCCTTACACCCCATCCCCTACCCCATAATTCCCCTACATCCCCCCATCCCTCTCCACCTAGCCCCCCAAGAAGGAAAATGGTCAATGACAGTAACCTACCTATTTTTAAAGGACTTGGATCAGAGGATCCTAATCATTTCTGGTTTGTAGCTCATGCAGTATGGATATCAAGACAGATCACTAGTGATGATGTAAATAAGGTGGAACTTGTCACATCACTATGAGAAAGAGAACTAACATGTTATATGAAATACTCTATTACTAATCTGATTGCTTCATTGGAAGAAATTAAGAAACCATTGGTATTAGAATTCAAGAAGCCGAAATTAGAATCATTATGCATCACAAAGCTAAAATAAATAAAATAGCTAGAAACTGAGTCTGTCCGGGAGTTGGATTAGTGATTCAAGGTGTTAATGGGACAAGTATGCTTTATCCTACCTCCAGAATAGCATAAGAAATGGTTCATAGCCGCAATACTACCAAATACTAGGTTACCTTTGACACAACAGAATATTGCGACCCAATCTGAAGCATTGGAGATTGTGATGAAGTTGGAAGCTTCACCAATTAGGGATAATCATGCAGGAGTACAACATATTCAAAGTAAGCTATCCAATTTAATCTTGGAATTGTAGGATCTCAAGAAAGTTAAAGATACCATATCAGAAGTATGGTGTACCAAACGAAAAGCATAGGATTATTATAAGGATCAATGCCTTGTGTCTAGAGATTATTTGGCAAGTGGAGCACCTAATATAGTAAACCCAAGACTATGGTGTGAGATTTATAGAATGAGAGGCCAACATCACTCTAAAGATTGCTACCTATTACAAAAGTATGTGCAAACTTGGAAGCAACTACTTTACAACTTTTGTAGATCAGTAGCCCATGATGAGAAAAATTGTCGAAGTTATGACTTGATGATGGAACGCACTGCTGATACTTATAGACTCTAAGATAAAGTATATACACATGAAGAGCCAAGCCAACACGCTGGTCACAAAGGCTTTCAAGGACACGGAAGAGGATTAGGAGGAGGAATTGGTCGATGATGTGGCAAGATTATCTGTTATAACTGTGGACAAGTAGGACACTTCAAAAGGGACTACTAGAACCCTACGACAATGTGCACCTACTATAATTCTTTTGATCATGTGATATAATAATGTCCCATCCTTACTAAGAAGATGTAGGAAAAAAGAAACTTATAACCTACAAAGAATATTCAAATTATGATCGATGAGAAAAGCGAGGATCAACCATGCATTGACATTGTAACAAGAAGTGGAGCTGTGACTAAAATTGATAAAGCCAATGGGAAAAAGGAAGTTGAAGCTACATGGGTAACAAAAACTACTGAGAAATATCATGCATTTGATATCTTGAAGGAAAAAAAGTGTTCATGGAAGAAAGGAGAAGCTTTATGGATGATGGGGCCTTGACCTCTACCATGCAACCAACTCAAAAGGATAACTGAGAGATAGTATCGATTGCATCACAAGATGTGTATTTGGATACCTTGAAGTCTGTTATATAGACTTGCATGAAGTTGTTGAAAAATCAGAAGGCCATAGAGGGATTGCAAGAATTAATAGATTCTTGTGCTTCTAAAGAGGCACCACAGAGTGAGATGCGTGCAGTAAATAATCTACATAGACATAAGAAGCGGATTGGATAGGAAATAAGGCTTACATCGTAGATTGGAGAATATGACATGGATCAAGTTGTCTTGGATCTAGGATCTGATGTCAATTTCTTGTGAAAGAAGACTTTGGAATTGATGGATATACGAAGCTGCAATGGTCAACTATCTAGCTAAAGATGATGAATCAATAGAATATTTTCCCTCCAGGAAAATGGTCATGTGTGACAGTAGACATTGATGGAGTGCACACTACCACAAACTTTGAAGTGATTGAGATTGTGGATGATAGTAATCCCTATTCCATATTTCTTGAATTAGATTGGGCATTTTCTAAAAATGGTTCTAATTAACTTAAAGAAAAGACAAATGATATTTGAAAGCAATAATATGAGAGTTATTGTTCGATTAGATCCATCAGAGGGAGTGACGTATACTAAAGCTGTCAAAGAAGAGTACAACGTAGATGACATCATGAACATTTATTAAATAACAACAAAAGAAGAAGAATGGATTAACCCTACTGGAAATGGAAAACTGACTTTGTAGCAAGATAGTTCCCGCACTTCAGATTCAAAAGACGAATTGGAAAACTAACAGAACAGGTTCCATGAAGTTTCTACAAGGCTATGTGCAAGGATCACTAAAGTAGTGCAATGTATGACAACTAAGGTATGTGACTTACCTTTGTATGATGGTTTGGGTAATATAAATATTTTTTTATATATTATGAAAGACAAGTACTCGAATGTCAAAGACTGTTATCTCTAGAACAGGAATTGATGACTACTCCTACTAGATGGTGGGGTACTCATCAGAAGAATATAGGAGATTGGAAAAATCTTAAAAGGTTGATGTGCATATGATTTGGTCAAGTAGAAATAGAGCTCGTAGATAAGTATGATGGCCAGACTAATCTTAGAGGCCACATACATCTCTGTATGGCATCTTGGGGAGAAATTTCGTGAGAAGAATGGGTGCATGGCTTCATCCATACCTTGGAGACAATTCCTTAGAATTGGTATGTCGAAATAGGGGTTTGACATGGTACTCTGATGCAGGAGCATCCAGCACCCTTAGAGAAAGGGAGGAATCCAAAGCGGACAAGGAGCACGTGGACCAGCGGAGCTGAAAGAAGGGAGAAAAACAGGGAAAATATGCTTTAAAGTAGTTAAAACATATTTCAAGAGAGAATGGATAAGTCTCGAAGACTTTTAATGTAATCTGCCATGTGTCATGAGCATGCATGCATGCATAGAGAGCTTTCAGGCTTTTGGTTAGAGGGTTGATCGGATCCTTCCAATCCGATCCAACAATGTCCCATATATATATGTGCATGATGAACCTGTGTGTTCAAGTGTGAGAAGAAGACATATAGAGTTATATGTGTTGTGTGAATTTAGAGTGATAGAGACAAGATGTAGTCGAGAGAGACTCTGTGCTAAGGCTAAAATGCCTTAGATTTGTAGCCATGTTGTTCTTATATAATATATATGTGTTTATGTGTTTATTGTGCGCTGTCTGTGTCCTATATGTATCTATGCTTTAGTGGTTTGAACCCAGCTTTCATGTGTATATGTGCCGAGGCTTTAATTCCCAAGGGTGAGGGTGTTGATCGACCATCGACCACTGTGGGATCGATGGCGATCGAAAATACATATATATGCATGTCGCGTGTGAATATGATATGGCAGAGATCTACGTTAAGTGTAGGTCCCATCAAAGGCGGGTCGAATTTCTATTTACATCAAGAACCAACCTAAATGTTCTTAGCGGAACTGAGTTCTGGACATGAAATATTATAAGGGCCGGCTTATCTCCTTATTGGATCGGCTCATTTGAGCGGTCGGAGCAGGCCTTCGAGGAGTGGTGATAGCAAAATGTGATTACACCACAACCGTCAGATCGAGGGTCTAGATCGAGGGCCTTAAGATGATCGGCGATCGCATATCGGTAAGGCTCAGGGACTATGGCAATGGAGTATGAGATTGCAAAAATGCGATGGATTGTGAACCGTCGGATCGCGAGTCCGGATCGACGGTTCCGATATCATCGGTGATCAGAAAATGGAGGGTGCGATGAGCGATCATGCGATATCACCAATAAACTCATCGGCGATCGGCAGATCGGAGCGATCACAATCGGAGGTTGGAGTTGGAGCGATAACTGTGTGGACCCACAGATATTTATGGAGGCGGGTGTATAATGTTTGAAGTCTGTAAGTATGGACCAGAGCGGGGTTTTATCGCTTTTCCCATGTATTGGATATGTGGTGGCTCCCGATGGAAATAAAAGCGCCGATAAACTAATCGGTGATCGGGCAGTCGGGCAGTCGGAGATCGGAGGAATGGGACTGTTGCTATGGCCGAATAGGCAGACCCACCAATCTTATTAACACACCTTTATAATCTCTGAAGTCCAGCCTGGTTGCGGAGGTGGGGTCCTTCTGTTAATCAATTGTGTTGCAATGGTTGTATGGCAGTGAGGTTTTAAGGCCTGGAAGCATAGGTAATGCTCCCAATAGACTTGAAAAGGACCAGATAAAATGGTGGCTCTGATTCTAAAGTGTGGTCCATGGTTAAAGGCTTAAAGCCTTAGGCACTTCCGATAGGCTTTGTGGGCCATAACCCACAGGCCTCAAGATCAATTTATTTGGGAATTGGGATTTTGATTAACCCCCAAAATCTCATCGCCATCGTTTGGTATCAGAGCAGGGAAAGTTTCCTACGAGGAGAATGATTCTAGAGAGAAGAAGAAGAAGCAAGAGGTACAGTTGATTAAGCTGGAGAGTTTGTGGTCTTACTGTCGCATAGAGAACGACAACCGAAGGTGAGAAGATTGCAACAAACCTAGAGCATGGAGTGCTCATATGGTTCCAGAAGAGAGAACCTGAAGGATGCCAAAAGACTGAGTGAGGAGAGCTTGGTGAGGTATCATGTAGTAGCGGAAGACTGTTACTGTAGAGGTTTGGTTGTAGCTCACAGAAGACCATGAAGGAAATTCCACTGAAGATATGCGGTGGGTTAGAATTGCTAAGGACAAGGAGAAGCATATGACCAGGAGGTCATAAATTTTTGTGCCTCGGGAGTCTGATGCAGGAGCATCCAGCACCCTTAGAGAAAGGGAGGAATCCAAAGCGGACAAGGAGAGCATGGACCAGTGGAGCTGAAAGAAGGGAGAAAAATAGGAAAGATATACTTTAAAGTAGTTAAAACAGATTTCAAGAGAGAATGGATAAGTCTCGAAGACTTTTAATGTATTCTACCATGTGTCACGAGCATGCATGCATGCATAGAGAGCTTTCGGGCTTTTGGTTAGATTGTTGATCGGATCCTTTCGATCCGATCCAACAATGTCCCATATATATATGTGAATGATGAACCTCTGTGTTGAAGTGTGAGAAGAAGACATATAGAGTTATATGTGTTGTGTGAATTTAGAGTGATAGAGACAAGATGTAGTCGAGAGAGACTCTGCGCTAAGGCTGAAATGCCTTAGATTTGTAGCCATGTTGTTCTTATATAATATATATGCATTTATGTGTTTATTGTGCGCTATCTATGTCCTATATGTACCTATGCTTTAGTGGTTTGAACCCAACATTCATGTGTACATGTGCCGAGGCTTTAATTCCGAAGGATGGGGGTGTTGATTGACCATCGACCACTGTGGGATCAATGGCGATCGAAAATACATATATATGCATGTCGCATGTGAATATGATATGGTAGAGATCTACGTTAAGTGTAGGTCCCACCGAAGGCGGGCCGAATTTCTATTTACATCAAGAACCAACCTAAATGTTCTTAGCGGAACTGAGTTCTGGACATGAAATATTATAAGGGCCGGCTTATCTCCTTATCGGATCGGCTCATTTGGGCGATCGGAGCAGGCCTTTGAGGAGTGGCGATAGCAAAATTTGATTACACCACAACCGTCGGATCGAGGGTCTAGATTGACGGCCTTAAGATGATCGGCGATCGTATATCGATAAGGCTCAGGGACTATGGCAATGGAGTGTGCGATTGCGAAAATGTGATGGATTGTGAACCATCGGATCGCGAGTCTAGATCAATGGTTTCGATATCATCGGCGATTGGAAAGTGGAGGGTGTGATGAACGATCATGCGATATCGCCGATAAACTCATCGGCGATTGGCAGATCGAAGCGATCGCAATCAGAGGTTGGAGTTGGAGCGATAACCATGTGGACCCGTCGATATTTATAGAGGCAGGCGTATAATGTTTGAAGTCCGTAAGTATGGACCAGAGCGGGGTTTTATTGCTTTTCCCATGTATTGGATATGTGGTGGCTCCCGATGGAAATAAAATCACCGATAAACTAATCAGTGATCGGGCAGTCGGAGATCGGAGGAATGGGACTGTTGCTACCGCTGAATAGGTGGACCCGCCAATCTTATTAACATGCCTTTATAATCTCTGAAGTCCAGCCTGGTTGTAGAGGTGGGGTCCTTCTGTTAATCAATTGTGTTGCAATGGCTGTATGGCAGTGAGGTTTTAAGGCCTGAAAGCATAGGTAATGCTCCCAATGGACTTGAAAAGGACCAGATAGAATGGTGGCTCCGATTCTAAAGTGTGGTCCATGGTTAAAGGCTTAAAGCCTTAGGTGCTTCCGATAGGCTTTGTGGGCCATAACCCATAGGCCTTAGGATCAATTTATTTGGAAATTGGGATTTTGATTAACCCCCAAAATCTCATCCCCATCATTTGGTATCAGAGCAGGGAAAGTTTCCTGCTCGGAGAATGATTCTAGAGAGAAGAAGAAGAAGGAGGAGGTACAGTTGGTTAAGCTGGAGAGTTTGTGGTCTTACTGTCGCATAGAGAACGACAACCAAAGGTGAGAGGATTGCAGCAAACCTAGAGCATGGAGTGCTCATATGGTTCCAGAAGGGAGAACCTGAAGGATGCCAAAAGACTGAGTGAGGAGAGCTTGGTGAGGTATCATGTAGCAGAGGAAGACTGTTACTGTAGAGGTTTGGTTGCAGCTCACAAGAGACCATGAAGGCAGTTCCACTGAAGATATGCAGTGGGTTAGAATTGCTAAGGACAAGGAGAAGCATATGACCAGGAGGTCATAAATTTTTGTGCCTCGGGAGTCTCATGCAGGAGCATCCAGCACCCTTAGAGAAAGGGAGGAATCCAAAGTAGACAAGGAGCACGTGGACCAGTGGAGCTGAAAGAAGGGAGAAAAACAGGGAAGATATGCTTTAAAGCAGTTAAAAAAGATTTCAAGAGAGAATGGATAAGTCTCGAAGACTTTTAATGTAATCTGCCATGTGTCACGAGCATGCATGCATGCATAGAGAGCTTTCAGGTTTTTGGTTAGATTGTTGATCGGATCCTTTCGATCCGATCCAACAATGTCCCATATATATATGTTCGTGATGAACCTCTGTGTTGAAGTGTGAGAAGAAGACATATAGAGTTATATGTGTTGTGTGAATTTAGAGTGATAGAGACAAGATGTAGTCGAGAGAGACTCTGCGCTAAGGCTGAAATACCTTAGATCTGTAGCCATGTTGTTCTTATATAATATATATGCGTTTATGTGTTTATTGTGCGCTGTCTATGTCCTATATGTACCTATGCTTTAGTGGTTTGAACCCAGCTTTCATGTGTACATGTGCCGAGGCTTTAATTGCCAAGGATGAGGGTGTTGATCGACCATCGACCACTGTGGGATCAATGGCGATTGAAAATACATATATATGCATGTCGCGTGTGAATATGATATGGCAGAGATCTACATTAAGTGTAGGTTCCATCGAAGGTGGGCCGAATTTCTATTTACATCAAGAACCAACCTAAATGTTCTTAGCGGAACTGGGTTCTGGACATGAAATATTATAAGGGCCGGCTTATCTCCTTATCGGATCGACTCATTTGAGCGGTCGGAGCAGGCCTTTGAGGAATGGCGATAGCAAAATGTGATTACACCACAACCATCGGATCGAGGGTCTAGATCGACGGCCTTAAGATGATCGGCGATCGCATATCTGTAAGGCTGAGGGACTATGGCAATGGAGTGTGAGATTACGAAAATGCGATGGATTGGGAACCGTCGGATCACGAGTCCAGATCGACGGTTCCGATATCATCTGCGATCGAAAAGTGGAGGGTGCGATGAGCGATCATGTAATATCACCGATAAACTCATCGACGATCGGCAGATCGAAGCGATCGCAATAGGAGGTTGGAGTTGGAGCGATAACCATGTGGACCCACCGATATTTATAGAGGCGGGCGTATAATGTTTGAAGTCCATAAGTATGGACCGGAGGTTTTATCGCTTTCCCATGTATTGGATATGTGGTGGCTTCCGATGGAAATAAAAGCACCGATAAACTAATCAGTGATCGGGCAGTCGGGCAGTCGGAGATCAAAGGAATGGGACTGTTGCTATGGCCGAACAGGCGGACCCGCCGATCTTATTAACACGCCTTTATAATCTCTGAAGTCCAGCCTGGTTGCGGAGGTGGGGTCCTTCCGTTAATCAATTGTGTTGCAATGGTTGTATGGCAGCGAGGTTTTAAGGCCTGAAAGCATAGGTAATGCTCCCGATAGACTTGAAAAGGACCAGATAAAATGGTGGCTCCGATTCTAAAGTGTGGTCCATGGTTAAAGGCTTAAAGCCTTAGGCACTTCCGATAGGCTTTGTGGGCCATAACCCACAGGCCTCAGGATCAATTTATTTGGGAATTGGGATTTTGATTAACCCCCAAAATCTCATCCCCGTCATTTGGTATCAGAGCAGGGAAAGTTTCCTGCGAGGAGAACGATTCTAGAGAGAAGAAGAAGAAGCAGGAGGTACAATTGGTTAAGCTAGAGAGTTTGTGGTCTTACTGTCGCGTAGAGAATGACAACCGAAGGTGAGAAGATTGCAGCAAACCTAGAGCATGGAGTGCTCATATGGTTCCACAAGAGAGAACCTAAAGGATGCCAAAAGGCTGAGTGAGGAGAGCTTGGTGAGGTATCATGTAGCAGAGGAAGACTGTTACTGCAGAGGTTTGGTTGCAGCTCACAGAAGACCATGAAGGCAATTCCACTAAAGATATGCAGTGGGTTAGAATTGCTAAGGACAAGGAGAAGCATATGAGCAGGAGGTCATAAATTTTTGTGCCTCGGGAGTCCGATGTAGGAGCATCTAGCACCCTTGAAGAAAGGGAGGAATCCAAAGTGGACAAGGAGCGTGTGGACTAGCGGAGCTGAAAGAGGGGAGAAAAACAGGGAAAATATGCTTTGAAGCATTTAAAACAGATTTCAAGAGAGCATGGATAAGTCTCGAGGACTTTTAATGTAATTTTCCATATATCATGAGCATGCATGCATGCATAAGGGCTTTTGGGATTTTGGTTAGAGGGTTGATCGGATCCTTCCGATCCGATCCAACAATGTCCCATATATATATGTGCGTGATGAACCTATATGTTCAAGTGTGAGAAGAAGACATATAGAGTTATATGTGTTGTGTGAATTTAGAGTGATAGAGACAAGATGTAGTCGAGAGAGACTCTGCACCCTAGATTTTCAGCCATGTTGTCCTTATATAATATGTATGCGTTTATGTGTTTATTGTGCGCTGTCTGTGTCCTATATGTACCTATGCTTTAGTGGTTTGAACCCAACTTTCATGTGTACATGTGCCGAGGCTTTAATTCCCAAGGATGAGGGTTTTGATCGACCATCGACCACTGTGGGATTGATGGCGATCGAAAATACATATATATGCATGTCTGTGTGAATATGATATGGCGGAGATCTACGTTAAGTGTAGGTCCCATCGAAGGTGGGCCAAATTTCTATTTACATCAAGAACGAACCTAAATGTTCTTAGCGGAGCTGAGTTCTGGACATGAAATATTATAAGGGCCGGCTTATCTCCTTATCAGATTGGCTCATTTGAGCGATCGGAGCAGGCCTTTGAGGAGTGGCGATAGCAAAATGTGACTACACCACAACCGTCGGATCGAGGGTATAGATCGACGGCCTTAAGATGATCGACGATCGCATATCGGTAAGGCTCAGCGACTATCGCAATGGAGTGTACGATTGCGAAAATGCGATGGATTATGAACCATCAGATCGCGATTCTGGATCGACGGTACCGATATCATCGATAATCGGAAAGTGGAGGGTGCAAGAGCGATCATGCGATATCGCCGATAAACTCATCAGCAATCGGCAAATCGGAGCGATCGCAATCGGAGGTTGGAGTTGGAGCGATAACCGTGTGGACCCGCCAATATTTATAGAGGTGGGCATATAATGTTTGAAGTCTGTAAGTATGGACCGGAGCAGGGTTTTATCGCTTTTCCCATGTATTGGATATGTGGTGGCTCCCGATGGAAATAAAAGCGCCAATAAACTAATCGGTGATCGGGCAGTCAGAGATCGGAGGAATGGGATTGTTGCTATGGCTGAACAGGCAGACCCGCTGATCTTATTAACACGCCTTTATAACCTCTGAAGTCCAACCTGGTTGCGGAAGTGGGGTCCTTCCGTTAATCAATTGTGTTGCAATGGTTGTATGGCAGCGAGGTTTTAAGGCCTGAAAGCATAGGTAGTGCTCCCGATAGACTTGAAAAGGACCAGATAAAATGGTGGCTCCGATTCTAAAGTGTGGTCCATGGTTAAAGGCTTAAAGCCTTAGGCACTTCCGATAGGCTTTGTGGGCCATAACCCACAGGCCTCAGTATCAATTTATTTGGGAATTGGGATTTTGATCACCCCCAAAATCTCATCCCCATCATACTCCTAGCTGGGTAGAAATGGTTGATTGAATTATAATGAAATTCAGATTCCAGCAACAGAAGATTACTGCACAAACTCATAAGTATGACAAAGTCCAACCGAATTGTGACAAAGAAAAGGTGACCATTCTACGAGGGAAGGTTTGTCGAATTTGGCCGGAAATATGACCATTGGAAAGAAAAATCTATCGTTAGATGTAAATTTCCATAAGGGGCATAGGGGAAGAATATTTATGAAGTAGAAATGGCTATATGTAGCCCATATTTTCATTAAATGAGCAAATATTGAACCAATCATGGGGTTGGGAATTCAAATTCGTTATAAAAACCATATGCCATGCCACATTTTACACTTCGTTGTCTGGAGAATTTGAGAAGTTAAATCTAAGTGTTAAGAGAAGAGAGATTTGTATGTTTGAGAAGAGCTTCAAAGAACTTTTTGGGATATTTGTAGAAAGATGATTAGTATGTATTATAGAAGCACAAGCAACAAATGCACCCATTTCTCCAAGGTGCGTGAGGTTACCAAGAAAGCAGGTAGCCACAGAACCAAAACCATAGAAGAGGCAGGAGAAGAGGCCACCTAAGGTATCTGTTGCTGAACTCAGAACATCCCAGAGGAAGAAAACACAGAAGGAAGTGTGCACGACGAAAAAAGAAGATAACGGGAAGAGGCCTGTATAGAAAGGAAAGAAGTTGATGTAGAAGAAGATGCCTCAAAATATCAATGATAGTGAAGAGGAGGATGAATTTCACCACATGGAGTTTGAGGACGAATAGATTCCCATTGTTCTTCGACCTTACATGCTAGCACAAAAACCGAGCGCCTAGCCAGTTAAGGATCCAAAGGATGG
Organism: Pinus tabuliformis; assembly: GCA_031772625.1. NCBI lineage: Eukaryota > Viridiplantae > Streptophyta > Pinopsida > Pinales > Pinaceae > Pinus > Pinus tabuliformis. The sequence continues at coordinate 682,608,005 of CM062811.1, forward strand.
AAAGTTTGATGTGTTCACTCTCTTATTGTCAAAGGAAGTGCCTACAACTAGACACGCCACCAAAAGCGTGGGAGTAGAGGCAAAAAGACTTAAAAGTAATATTGAAAGGCATCTCCTACATAGTGGCAGATAGTGGGAAATTATTGGATGACACGATGTAGATTTGGACCTCACTACAGGAGGATCCAAACATCTAGAAGATCAAGGAGGAATTACAAGAGAAGAAGAAGCAGCGTGACAAGATATTGGTAGCTTTGAAGACCCTATGAGTCTTACAGAGGCTCACTAGTATTACCAAAGGAAAGAACCTCCAAAAGTAGATAGATGATCTTCAAAGGAAAGAGTAGATTTTGTAAGAAAGGACTCAGCTGTGATAGGATGATGCCCTCAAAATTTCTACGGAAGTGGTCGAAAGGCTCAAAGAGTTGAAGAAAAGGGAGACAAAAATATTACAGAAGGCTGCTAGCCCAACCATAGAGGCATTGCTGGAAGAGGTGCACCAAGAGGAGAAACAAATGGCAGAGACAGTCCAACAATATAATACAGTCTAGAATGGAATTGCAATGAAAATAAAAGGAACTGCAGGTGAGTGACTCGAGACGAGTCATAAGTGATTGTTGGAGGCATGTTGGGCACATCCCATCTTGGTCCAAGTCTTGGTCTAAGACTCTTCATTTTGAGGAGCGGAGTGAAGAAGTTCAATTCATTGCGCAGTGTTTAGGGGCTTTGGACTGGGTTAATGTCCCTTATTTTGTAATGGGTATCACGTATTAGTCCATTGCTTTGTTAGATCCATGGTATGTGGACCATGGTCTTGTAGTAAGGAAGCCTATATAAAGAATTCAAAGATAGCTAAGCATAGATAAAATTCATCGATTGATCATATTTTCTATCTTGGGTCTATATTTTGGGAAGGCTCCATAGCTGAGTGCACAGAGGCCTTGAAGAGTATGTAGCTGAGTGTGTAGACCACCTACAACTCAGTGTGCAGGTCATAGAATTGTACGTATTGAAGATCTTATTAATAAAGAAGATGTTTTGGGGAAGTATTAAGTATCTTTCTATGTTCATTATCTATTGTTATATATATCCTCATGAGGGCTTTTTACTAAATTATGTGAAATAATATATGTTATACTGTTCTCTCTTATGTTTATGAGTTAAGTAACAATCTATGAAGTTAATTATCAGCGTGAAGTTATCATGTATGCGAAGCTATAGATAGATATAATACATAAGTCAACACATGGGTGCCATAACATGGATATCCCTCTATTTGCAGAACCCTCGTTCTGCAACCTCCCATAACTCCTTTGGGTGATATAGAGATCTTCTTGCAAGATGTTACCAAAAGGGCGAGTGGTTGAGTGTTTTGTTGCTGTGTAGTACACTCTGAACCTGGGTAAAGCCCCCTTAAACCAACATTAAGGCATAAAGAAAAATATTGTCTCCATACTATATGCACATGTTTGTAATGTGTGTGTGTAATTGAAACCCCGAAATAAACTATTTCTTTAATATTTTTATGTCACTTTTAATGCTTATCTCCTTGTTTCCTTGTCATTACACCTTGAGTCATTTCCCCTTCTAAAAGTGGGTTTATATACCTTATGATCAAGTCCTCAACCTCAATTTAAATTAATAATGTATCTATTGTTACAAATATATCATGTGGTTAAGTTGTGTATTAGTTTATTTCTGTCACATACATTTAGCTGATAATAGACCTTTTCAATGTTGTTTCACATACATAACATTATGATTTGATCATACTATATATTGAATATCATTTGCTTGAGTAATAGACGTGGTATATTTTTTGAAAGGCCTTTGGGAAAATTTAGAAACCTAGAAATTAAAATAGGCTCTATGTGTTTCCATACTTTTATGCCCCAAGGTTTTGTACAAAGCCTACAATCAAAGGTTATGATCTTTATTGAGAAATCAATGGTGGTTAATGTCATTAGGATTTTATTGTTCTGATGGACTACTACTATCAGTAGAATTTAAGCTCATTTATTCACAAGCCTTTGGACATCACTTCGACACATTCAGGTTTGGTGTATATTGTTAACCTTTAACTATTTAGATGGGAGACATGATTAATATTCTCTAACTAGCTCGTAATACTTACTAGGTTCCTTGTGACTGCAATTCATATTTTTCTCCAAAAGATATATTCTCTTATTTGTTAAAATTTCTTTAGGGAATTTTTTTTACCAATGTTATCATTTACTTAATATGAATTTATTGGTGTATTTTAATTGCAGGGTTCTCTAGGCACCATATTTCCTAAGGCCTTGACAATATGTTGGTTGGGTCTTTTCTTTGCAATATTTTATTCTTAGTTTTGGCATCATTTGCAACTGTATAATGTAATTTCTCAAACTAAATCTCCTTAGGTTTTCATTTAATTTTTAATCTTTGAATTTCCTTTTGTTGGTTGAATGTCACATCCAAACTTACATATTGAAGACCCTGTCTCATTATCCATAGTAATGTTTTTTCATAACCTTCGAATACAAAATATTTCAATTTCTGGGTTACTATTTCTAGTTCCATTTTGTCTTCAATATGGTAAGAATTTGTTTGCTCTTATTCATTTCACAGCTGGCGTTTACATGCACATTTAGTGGTTATTATGATGAAGATTTTCCCTACGATGTTTTTATAAAACCATATATGTCAGCATGAAATTTTAGCTCAAATAATTTGTTCTATGACTCCATCAAAATGGTTCCAATGCTCTAGCTATAATTATTGCAAACGATTCCTTACTTTTATTTCTTTGTTCTATAAGGCTAAGGTTTTTCTTATAACCTTAGGTGTTCCATGGGGTTTGAATGGTTAATCATTCATGCTAAAGTAATTTAAAATTTAAGGCTTTTAAATTACAAAACCTATCCCTTAGGGTATAACTAGGTATTTTATTTCCATTGAAAAACATAGGCCTGTACATGGTCTTTGCATTTCCTGCAGATACATGAAAGAAATTTTTACTAAAATTTTCGTTTTCAGTTTCAAACCTACGTTATTTTTTATAATAAAGTTATTTTTATCCTTTTAGTTACAATTTAGATTTTATTAGAGGGTATTTTGTTTTCCACTAATACTAACTTGTTATTGTGCACAAGAATTTACCTTTATGATAGAGAAATTAGATATTTCTACCTTTATGACCCTACTAAATTGTTTATTTTGTCCTCTAATGTATGGATTAATATCTTATAACTTGGGTTCTATTAAGGTATAACACATTATAATTGTTCTATTTTTTATTTATTGTATTGTTTTTCAATATTTTCCTATACATTCTTGCACCCATTCTAATATCATCTTTGAAATCTGACTACTGGTCATAGGTAATATTAATTCTATAAGAAATTGGAGCTTTAGTTCACCATAGATACATAAAGTTTTATTCTCACATGGAAATAAAGGCTTATCATTTTAACCTGGTTGAGTCACCCATGCCCTTTGTTTCTTCTTCTTCTTGGCATGAATGTTTTATTCAGAGAAAGATTCAAAGCTTTTTAGTTCTTAGTATTTTATGGTTAACATGTATTTTACTTTAAATATATTCTTCCTTATGAAAGGTAACTTTTTGAAGGCATAAGGCCTATTATCTAATAACATTATGGAACACCCTTGTTCCACAGTTTTTTCAATAGACTTGAGTTTCTTCTTGATGAATGATATTTTGAGGTCATTTATGACCCTTACATGTTTTCTCCACAATGACTTTTAAGTCAATGAAATTTTTTATAAATTGGATGTTAATTTTTCATAGGGCTATATTGTTCTTTTCTTTGATAATTGCATTTCTTCATCAAGACTATAAGTTCACCCCATAATATCACAACTTTATTTAGATTTACATCATTATTCATCAGCATATGAAACTATATAGAAATAACAATATCATCATCATCAATGAAATGTAACATAATGAAACAATAGAAGAAAAACATTCACACATAGAGACACCAGGATTGGTTGGAGACCAGGGAAAAACTCACTATAGGTAAAACCCTTTCAAATTCTTTGTCTCTTTATATTTTCATCAAATGATTCAGTGAAAGAGAGTACAATGATCCATATCTTCATCTATGCAACTAACCAACAAAAACAACTACACCATCCATAAATGAACCCAACATAGATTATGCTAAAAAAATTGATTCTTAAGTTTGTAATGAATTGTCACTGTTTGCAGTAAACCTAAAAAATTTGTGGTCACTAAGTGAAATCTTTGGACAACATAGATCCCATCATTTAAGTCCTAGTTGCATGGAAGAGGAGTCATGTGTGCGAATTGGAAGCTTCTAGATGCTCTCTCGAGCCTACAAGTGAGCAATTGGAGTATACAAGGGATTAGAAACCCTAGATATTAGGCACACATAGGACAAGTTGTGCATGTGTCTCAGATGCTTCAGTCACATGGATGATCCTGGTAGCGAGCGACTATGGTCAGATCTGGTCTGAGGGAAGTGAGCGAATGCGATTATGAAACCCTAAATCCTAGTTTCATGAATGGTAAATTGTCTCTGTGACTAGAAGCCTCCAGTCGCAAGGATGAGATTTTGTGTGAGTGACTGTGGTCAAGTTGGTCCTTTTTTATGCCTATGACTATGGCCCAAAACCCTAAAACTAAGATGTGAGATTTGGACCCTACAATTTCACCTGTGAGCAAACTTGTTCCTCCACGAATGAGCCTAAGGCCTGTGCGAGCCAAAATAAGATAAAATAGTTTTTCATGGTGGTGTCCAAATGAGGTAGAGGTCACTTTTATTTATAGCCTTCAAAGGGTGTTCACTTTTCTTTGTAGTCAAACTTGTCAAATATGCACATGTGGGCTTTCTTCATAAGTACACTTTCCCTTATCCATTTGAGTGATATTTAGGTCAATTTTGGTCCTCTCGAAAAGAGAAATTAAATGAAATAATGGTATCCATTAAGTGAGATTTCTAAAGTGGAATTTGAATGTAGCTTCATATTCTAACACTTACTCTCAACTAGGAGAATTCCACCTACATCATGTCATGTGTATCTTGTCATCAAATCATATCCAATTGCAAGTATCTCATCATATCGTATCATCACTGATCATCTCAATTCATCTCTTTCTTATTCTTGGTTATCTCTTGATTTTCCCTGCTTATATGTTGAATGTTTTTAAATCTAAAAGAAGAATAATTTTGACATCAGAGGGGAGCTTAGTCTACCATCCTTTGTTTTTCAGGCTACTACTTTGAATATCATGGGGGAGACAAACATCTACAACCCCATATCAAGAAATAAGATATAAAAACACACATCGGATCACATCTCAACCCTAGAAACAAATCACGGAGCTCATTCTCAACTTGAAATCACATAGGGGAGAAAATTTTAACCCAATCCTATTGCCTAATGATATTTCCACCGATGACTCTAAGAATTCATTTGGTAGAACACCTGCATCATAATCGACTTAGGTAGTACACCCCAAGTAAACTCTAAACTTGTTGGCCAAATGAGGATTGGTATTCCTAATAAGCTTGGATTGTGGGTATGATGCCAACTAGGGTATACTCTACATAGACCTAATAGGGGAACATCATCTCCAACCCTATGGGTAGATAGGGGAGAAACATCTCCAACCCTATGTGTAACATATAGGGGTGACACCCTATTGTCTAGAGTTCCCTCAACCCCAGGAGCCTTCCATCTCAATTTCACACCCTGGGAGATCAAATAGGGGAGGAAGAGTTGGCTCAGTGTCCTTAGTCAGTGATGCTCTTAGCAACATGTCATCGTACTCATATTTGGTAATCATCATGTCTCAATAGAAGTTAACTTATGTTCATATATGAAATCAAATCAAATATCATATGACAACATAAACAATCATATAGATATCACAAAAGGATATCATATTCATCCTCTCTCTGAATGAGGTGCCAACCACAAATATCAACATTGTCTCAATATATGAAGGTGTCTCAGTCCGAGAAATATGCAAGATTCTCTACCAATCTATTCCCACTTTTCTTTATCATAATGTATCCATATCATATCTAGATCTCACTCATACGACTCTCTAAGGATCTTCTTTATCATGCCTCATAGCTAGCCATTATAGAAACATCGTACTCACCCTTGATCGTGTTAAGGACCTCTCATCTAGGATATCACAGAAGATATCATATGAAGGCAACATATAAATGTGCTCATCTCATCAATCATGATCATGATCATCATTAATACATCCAAGTAGTCACATATCATAGAACGAATATCTCAGATCAAAAATAAATTGTTCAATGCAAGTATCTCGAAGGATGCTTGATGAAAACTCAATGTTTATGAAGCGGCTCAATCATGAATTCACTTAGGGTCTATGCACATCATATATATATATGGATGAGTATTCAAAATAGAACATCAATTCTTCAATCAAAGTGTCCAAGAATTTGCATTTCAACTTTCCAACAATTATTTAATAGCTTCACAATATAGATTTTCTTTTCCAAACTTTAGAAATCAATTCATCCTGCCATGATTCAGTATTTCAAGCTTCAAAATCCATTTCCGTATTACTTAGACTACTAGAGGCTCATTACCTTTCAAGAGTATACCATTAGTATATAAAACCAAAATCAATGGCATACCTTGGACCACTTTGGAGTAGGGTTTTAATCGACACATCTTCTCGGGTGTACCAGATAACTATTAATGTAGACATATCTAGATCAAGAAGCTTGCTTCATACAAATATTTCTACCAGCATAATACTTTACCGAGCCAATATGCTTAATCTTACATAAATCAATTTTATTGGATCAACACTCATATCAAAAGCATCAATATCATTCATATTTAATTCTTTACACCAGGTGACAGGTAGAGATCTCATCAAGTCATGACTTCGTATATTATCATGCGAACAAGTTCTCATTAATCAAAATTTCATCAAGTTTTCCTTATGATCATAATATAAGTCACTTTTGTCACTAGATGAAAATGCATACACCAAGGATATTCATGCAGGTTACATCCATTCATGGAGAGATAGCTTCATACGAAATCATAAATATTTATACTTCAACCAATGTGCTAGGAATGAGGAGGCCAATACAAAACCATTATTGAATATCAATATTAGTCACTAAAATTCACTATGCCCACGTAGCATTTTAATCAAGTAAAATCATCAGTCGTCAAATCAAATCATTAGTCATCAATTCAAATCCAATTTTTTTTCTCATAGAGACATCTATAGTCAAAAAAATATCTCAAAATCAAGTGAAAATTTTAATTCATTATCACCTATCATGTCAAAACTATAAACACTTCTCATATATATCAATCAACCAAATCATGTCAAACTCTTGCAACACAAACTTCAAACCTACTAACACATCTATATGCATATCCTAGTCACTTGTAAACAAAATTTCAGTCTACATATTCATATTATAGTGAACATTCAAACTTCACTACTCATAGAACTTTTTTGTTGTCTGCTCCACATTTCTAGGACAAATATATTTCAAGTTTAATTCTGATTTCATGCAAAAAACTTCATTCTTATAACCTATAGTCATAGTCACATCCATATGACTTCCCTGCAAGCGGTTGGGATACTATAGTCACATGTTTTACCTTACTTCCGTGCAGCTGAGAGGCACAATTGAAACTGTAAACTTGCTTATGTGCAACTGAGGCTTAGGGTAAATGAAAACTCTCTCTTCCCATATCAAAACTTTTTTGCAGATCAACAATGTCATATATTTGTCTATTCATGCCCATAAGTCATACTTCAACCGTAAATAATATTCATATAATTTCAATGGTAATAAGAGTAAGGATATCATGGAGATATTGTCCCTCTGAATGGGAAGCCACTTTAGTCATCTCCATTCAAGTCATCAACATTTTTGTAATACTATCATGCATCAACAGATCTATTAGATCATAAAGTCAGACTATATCACATATTCATCATGGTCATATATGTTAGCATCAACTACTTCACCATTACATCATGACATCAACCTTTCATCAAGGGTTAATGTCAAATAGTTAATAGGAGCATACTTTGAGAATCATGATCACAACATTACTTATTTGTCACATAACTCAATCAAGTAAGGGCATTCAATTTTACCATATACCATCATTACTAAGCCCATCAAAGCATAACCATGGTAAAAAAAATATAGTCAATATAAATCTCATTCTTACCCTTATATCATCACGACTACCATGCTCAATATCAAAAGTATCAATTTACCATCTATTAGAATCAAGGTGCTAGCCTTCTTAGCCAAACATAAAAAATGATAGATGTTGGCCAAACATAAAGTATACCAACATATTAGAAATCAATATTTCCAAGTATCTTCATAGAATCAAGAAATTCATTATGTAATATACTTGTTCAAGAACCATGAATCCAAATCACTTTCGTATCCATGCATGAACCTTTTGAGAAGGAGACATTCTCATCATACATTAGAGCTTACATTGTTATCCAATATTACAACTAAAACATTACATTGAAACAATATACCATGCATACCTTGTAGTATTCAAATACCTGTGCACCTTTTCATTTGACACAGGCAGATTGTAGCACTGTCATATTTTCATTAGGTGCCTCTTTACCCTTTCCAATGCTAGTCAATTTTTCTGCATCTCAAATCATCCTAAAAAATGATCCACTTATCATATCTCATCAAGGAGTTAGAAGCATCCAAATACTCAAATATACATGCAGGAAGTATAAGTAATGATCAAAACAATAATAAAATCAATATGTCTAAACAAAAGAAAGGGTATAGAGAAGCATCATAAACCAGAAAGAACTTATCCTCAATGAGAGGTTATCCTCTCCCTCTTGAACCAACCTTCAAGAGACATCAATCTCTATTGTCCATATGACAACGTTTCCCTCACTATTTCAATCAAATTTATCAAAAACTAGGCCTAATAGAGACTATCTCGTATCGGGCTTCATCAAATATGTCTCAAGTGCTAGATCATCTTCCCATTTACCATGCTAGGTTTCATATCTCAAATCTTTGCCATAAACAATGTTTTTATTAGACCCTAACCTCATGATACCCATCAAACCCTAATAAACAAATCGCTTATGGTTTTCTTCAAACCCTAGATTTTTTTTAGGTATCCACCATCCTCTTCTTCCATCCATCAATGGTGTCATCATAGGGGTGATCTCCAAGACTTTTCTTCATCCCAGCTATGGTACCATGTTAATTTTTCATACGGCTATATTTTTCTTTACTTTGAAAATTGAATTTCTTGATCAACACTATAAGTTCACCCATATTATCATAGCGTTATTCAAATTTACATCATTATTCAGTAGCATACGAAACTATATAGAAATAATAATATCATCATCATCAATGCAACGAAACATAAAGGAATAATAGAAGAAATGCATTCACACATAGAGACGCCAAGATTGGTTGGAGACGAGGGAAAAACCCACTATTGGGAAAACCCTTTTAAATTATTCTTCTTCTTATATTGTAATTAAATGATTTAGTGAAAGAGAGTACAATGATCCATTTCTTCATCTATGCAACTAACCAACAAAAACAACAACAACATCCATAAATGAACCCAACATATATTATACTAAAAAAATATTAATTTTGAATTTTGTAATGAACTATGAGTGTTTATGGTCAACTTCCAAACTCGTCACTGAGTGAAATATTTAAACAAGATAGTGTTTGTCATTTAAGTCTCATTCGCATGGAATATGAGTCATGCATGCGACTGGGAAGCTTCCAATCACTCTCGCAAGCCTACAAGTGAGTGGTGGCAATCTATAATGGCGAATTAGAAGCCCTAAATATTGGTTTCATGTAGGATAAGATGCATGTGCGACTGTGATGATTCAGTCACATGGATGAGCCTAAAAGCAAGTGAATTTAGTCAGATCTGGTCTGAGGGAAGCGAGCAACTATGATTCTGAAACCCTAACGCTCAGTCGCATGGATGGTGAATTTTCCACGTGAATCAAAGGCTCTAGTCACATGGATGAGCTTTTGTGTGAGTGACTGTAGTCAACTTCATCCTGTGTTGTTCCTAATACTATTGCCCAAAAACCTAAAATTGAGATGTGAGCATTGGACCCTACAATTTCACCTCAGAGCGAGCCTGTTCCTCGATGGATGAGCCTCGGACCTATGCAAACCAAAAAAAAGATATAATATTGTCTCATGATGGTGTCCAAATGAGGTAGAGGTCACTTGTATTTATATCCTTTCAAGGGTGTCCACTTTTCCTTAGAGTTGACCTTCTCAAATTTGCACATGTGATCTTTTCTTTATAAGTGCACTTTCCCTGATCTAATTTGAGTGATATTTAGGTCAATTTTGGTCCTCTCTAAAAGAGGAATTAAATGCAATAATTATATCCATAAGGTGAGATATCCAAAGTCGAATTTGAATGTAGTTTCATATTTTAACCATGAAAAAATTTAGGGGATAATGTTTGCAAGTGGGCTAATTTTCCATGGTTTTTCCAGAAAAATAATTCGCTAATTTCCATTTTTTTCTAAAGATGATTCGCCCAAATTTTATAGTATAAAATTCTTTTACCTTAAAAATTTCCAAAATTGTATAAATACTATATATAAAACTATTAGAAATTTACATGTTTTTACAAATATATCAATGAACATTTTATCATTTGCAATTTAAGGACTAGTAAGACTCACCAGGGCTTCTAAACTTTAAGACAAATTTTCATTGTTAAAATTTTCCTTGATTTTAACATTATAATGATTATATATAGATACAAAATTCTTTTCAAGCATGTACGCATTTTTCTCTTATGTCAAAAAATATCTTTATATAACTTATTTATTTTAATATAAATATACCATTATTCATACTTATTATAGATAATTTAAATACATAAACATGGATACTTTGTATGCTTCTTCATGCACTTGTTTTGGATAGTTTAAATTCTTATAAAGAAATACTTTGTATACTATTGAACTATTAAGAGTTTCTATGTGTTTTCTTTTTAAAAGAAGATTGTACATCTATATTTATGCTTATTGTAGGTATTTGTATGACCTCTACCTATTATATTAATAATATAAAGGATTATTTTCATAGAAGTGACATTTATTTGGGTAATTTAAATTGAAATTTGACACACACACACACACACACATATATATATATAATTTCTACATAGAATTATTTTATTAATTCTTTAACTTTTTTTCTTATGTTATTTCTTGGTTATCAACTTAATCTTCCCTATTAATTATTTAAGAGTGTTACAAAAATGGAAAAATGGATAGAAAAGAGGGTTTAATAACCCTAATAGGAGCTGGTTCCAATACAACCTCATTCAAATCCTTGTTGAATTTTGGCCATCACAACTAGGAGATTCATGGGAAGATTTCCTCCATAGGACAAGGAGGGAATTCCCTCCTAGGTCAATGATACTCCCATGGATATTTATGAAACATAGGCTTCATAAATTCATTTGAGCAATAAGTCTAAAAATCCTAGTAAACCATCTAAATTAAAAATGTCTTCCATAGACAATGAGCTTGTAGAGCTAGGCTCTACCTACATCGCTCATAACATAAAAAGAAGTTTAAAATTGGTCCGTTTGGGGGGATTTTGGACCCTATACTACCTCAAAATTATGATTCTGAGGAAAACTTGTCTATGCACCATGTCAAACATAACCCTACAAATGTAAAAGTCAAACATGAGGAAAATTCGACCACACAACATCAAATTAAAAGCAAACAATTGGCATGAATACTATCTCAAGCAACTAAAAAAAAATTCCAAAATGGGTTCATCTTCTACTGTTCTTGTTCAAATAGATAGAACCCAAGTTTAGATTCGGAAACCCTAAGTTTGGATCTGAATAGGATTTTCAGTGTAACACTGTCTTTTTCCAATCCAATGATGTTGGAACTAGGCCTAAGGCTTATAGTCAAAGTGAAAAAAAATATCATAGGTGTTTGAAAACATGGTTTTGGATGGAGAAATATAGTGATGTAGTACCAAATTTCTACTATAAAATCAATCAATTATAATAGTAAAACCAAAGGATAAAATTGTAAAACCAATCTATGATTGAGCAACATAACAAGTAGGTCACAAAATTAAAGGAAAAGCTTCAACTAGATGAAAAGAAAGTGATAGTCGGATATTTTTCCATTAATGTCATAATTACCACATACTTACAGAGTTTAGCTAGTTCCATGCATGGAATATTTTAGCGGCTAATATCCGCAGGTGGTTTAATTTTCCATGATTTTAAAAAAAAAAGATTCATCAATTTCCATTTTTTATAAAAATGATTTGCCCAAATTTTACAATATAAAATTATTTTACCACAAAAATCGGCAACATTATATAGAGATTATATATAAAATCTTTATAAATTTGAATAATTTTACAAACACATTAATAAACATTTTATATTTTTCATATGAGGGACTAGTGAGATTCACCAATGTTTCTAAACTCCAAGATAATTTTTCATCCTTAAAATTTTCCCTGGTTCCAAGTAATGGAAGTTCATTTTATTTGCTTTAAGATATGATATCTTTTTTAGGTACAAAAATCTTTTGACTTGTTTTATTGATTTTGAAAGAGTGTGGAATAACATGTGAAGGAGTTTTTTTATCCAACGCTTCGGACTTCAAAGTGAGTCCATCATTAGAGGGAACACTTAATATCTTGAAAATATTTAATGTAAAATAGGTAGTGATTTATATGTAATTACGTGAACAATCTATTGGAAAAAAAATATTTAGTCATGTAAATATTTATATTAATTAATTTAATCTATAATAATGTGCATACTCTTTATTAATTTAACTTAATAATTTATTAGTGTATGTAGGAATTTTATTTAATTAAATGAAGTGATTTTTTTTCTTTTAATGGACGAGACCTATTTAAATTGTGTTTAATTTAATAAATTTTTAAATTAGTAGCTATAGAATCAAATATTTTGTAGCTGGTAATTTTAAAAGATATGGAGCATTAATTTAATTTTTTATATTGTTATAGGTGTCATATATAGGTGCACATTCTAGCTTTGGTTTCAACAAATTTTGAATCGAGTTAGTATTTCCAGAGGACACAAGTTCTTTTGTTATTGTTTATTTTCAAGAAAAAATCTGATATAATCCATGAGGTCGAACTCATTGGATTGACAATTCTTCCTATTTTTTAGGGAAGTGTATCTTCACTCTAGACATTTATTAATTTTGTTTTATACTACCTCTATCTAGTATAAATAGGGTATGAAACCTTTATGGAATGTGGAGATGGAAATAATGGCATTTTGATGAATGAATTGCGATTAAATACTTTGTTTGAACAACTTTTGTAAGTTTTTGAATTGAATACTTTTAATGAAAATACAATATTCTTTTACCATCTAAATATTTCATTGTCATGTATAATATATTTCTCTAATAACTTAATAGGTTTAAGAGAATTTACCAAATATTATATTATTGTTACATACCTAATTGTGTTTTAGGAGTTGATAGTTTAATTTTTATTTCATCTTTCTTACCTACGTTAGTTCTTTTTCTTGGATAAAATATTAAATTAGTTCATGGTGGTTATTTGATATAAGTTTAATTTTAATCAATGTGGTATGTGTGTTGTAATTTGTGAAAAGAAAATCATATGTCAAATGTCACATATACATATCTTTTGGAAAAAGAGTTAACATTATGATTATTTCACTTCATGAATATCATGTTATAGCCTTCCATTTACATGAATTAGAGGTCTCTATTCATGGTTTATGAATGATTATTCCACCAATAACAGAGTGAAATAAGTCGATTTATTCTTTCCATATCTTGGCCAACATAGACGATTATAAAATTTTTATTTCCTTCATTTATGATTTTTAGTGTGAATTAACTAAATAACTTGAAACTTATTGTAGCAAATTATTTTAAGAGTTGACAATATATATGTGGTATTTCTTGTTTTTTTGTTGTCTTTCAATTTCTCTTCACATTAGAAATCAATTTTCTTTTGTAGTTTAGTATTATTATTTTACTTAAAATTTACACTACTTTTTGAAATTCTTTTATAGCTTATTGCAAGTGTTATTCTTCACCAGTTAGAGTTACTTTGGTGATTTTACAATTTGTATATTTGTATAGGATAATTATAAATATTAGAGTAATATCGTAGGAGATCCTTCCCTTCTCTTTGGGAAAAATACTCTTTGGCTAACATATCCATTAAACTCGTCACGAACATCCATACCAACATTTTCAGTTAATTTAAAGAAACTCATACCTAGTTGTTTCCTCTTGTTGACATATGGTCAATTTTGCCCATTAAAAAATGGAAATATAAGGAGGACCTAATTGTACCTAAATGGATAAAGGAGGCCATAACATACCACTGATCACTCGCTCTCCAATTATTACTCATAATCGTTTGATTCCTCTTACAACAAAAACCACTTCCACTTCTTAGCTAGAATGAATTTCCACATCACCTTCTTGTCTTCTCCACACCAATAATGAGTCATCTTCTCCTACAACTTCCTTAGTCATATATGAAATTGAAAATATGATTCAAAATTCATATAAAATATTAACAGCGGCTCAAGACATGTTAGCAATGGCTAGAACTATTTAAGAGAAACTATCTCAATTTCTTACATCACACATTGATTTATAGCTAGATGAACCTAATGTACTTGATCCCTAACAAGAACAATCCCAAACAACCAATGCATTCACTTATAGATTGAAAATATATTGACTAGCCAATATGATCCTAATCAATTAGAGTTACATGGTGGTCAGCCTCTTTCATCCACACAACAACAACCTACTCTAGGGTTTGGAGAAGTCAGTCCACCCCCTTCACCACCTAGCTCATCGTCTTCTTCATCCTTTAGCAAAGACTCTTATGAGGAGGAGATATATGGGAATTATTCATTGATAAAATTAGGAACTACATCAAGTTCATCACACATAGAAACTAATCAATGAAATAACTGAGGGAATAATATTTTGACACTACAGTTTGATCATGATGCAATTTTTGAGCTAGGTTACCAACACTCCTTGCCCAAAAACCTTAAAAAGTTTCTACCAAGATTTGACACTAATACCAAACAACATGCAGATGACCACAGTGCAAAACTACTATATCTCTTTAGAGGAGTAGGTGGTAGTGACTGTAACATTCCACTGTTGGGACTAGTGGTTGGTCATAGTTGTATGTATGATTAGAGCTTTCAATTTCTTAATATAACAGAGCCAACACATTTCGTGCATATGCTGTTATTATATTTCAGATCTCTTGGTTAGTCTAATGATATATGTATTTACTCTTTACACATGTATGTATGGAATTTTCTATATATGTTTATATGAATCTTATCGAGATGTGCAATTGGTTTAACCATCACTTTGGAACATTGGATAACCTTATTTCCAGCTCGTGATGTATCTCTCTTGTGTGTTCCCTCTCAAGCTTCGTGTTGTCATAGGTTTCCAAGGGGTGCACTCATACCCCCATTACATGTGGTAGACCCATTCATGCACCTTCCTTGACTTGTTGCACATGCCACACACTTTCTACAACCATGGGCATCTTACTCACCTCTACGCACAACGACAATCAACGCGCTATCGTACTACCCCACTAATGGGACTCTTACACCAGACAGTCTAAGGTCTAGTCGGGACTTCTTACCAGGGAGATCCCCTGACATGTTGGCAATTCCAACACCATCCACATTTCTAGCGCTAGAAGGAGGGAGAGATGACAAGCTGAGTCTTCACATCATGTTTTGAATGTTTTCATATCTGTCATGGAGTCCGTTAGGCTCATCCCTCCCTGATGTCTTTCTAATTCTGAACCTCTCGACATCACAAGGGAGTTTTTTGATCTCTTGTCAGATTCACGTATGATGGTGAAGACGAAGTGGCCTGGCTTGAGTACTTACACTTTGCATTCCTTGAGGATGCAGATGAGTTCTATGAAGACGAGGTCAACTTGCTCCTTTCACACACACTTCGTGAATCCCCACAATGATGGTGCAGTAGCCTGCCTCACAGTTGCGTGCACTCACTTGAACGATTTTATGATCTAATTGAATCTACTTTCCATCATTTTGATCCTGAACCTCTTGACAAACAATTGTTGAAACAACTGAAGACTCCGCAAGAATCGCCTATGGATTTTTCGTGGCGCTTCTTTGTACTTCACTTTGAAGCTCCAAAAAACAAGATGAAATTCCCATATCTTTGGGATAGATTTGTATATTGCCTTAGTAAATCACTCTATTCCAAGACCAAGTTGAAGCTCAAACCATGCCCAACATACTTCGGTGATGGAGTTGCGCAATCACAAGTGGACACAATCACTGTCACAAGTGACTGCCCACCTTCCCCTCATCGAACATCTCCACCGCCATAGAATGATGTGGGAGAACATGCACACATGTCTATTCAAGTGTCATATCCTCGCAACATCACTTCTCTCAATTTTCGTGTAGATTTGGTTGCGAAGTCCATGGGTTATCACATGCATTTGTTGCCTCAACCTCCGTCTTCATGTCCAGTTTATCATTCAGATTGCATTGTCTTGTGTTCCTCCATTCCAGAATCTACACATGTTGTCAACAAGGATCAAGCCATCGATGGACTTGGTGTTCCACAACGAACCTGCGCTATCATTCATGATGATTATGACTCAGATCTTGAACATCAACCCACAACAAAGGATGATCTCCTTTTTTCTGTACCTTCTCTACCTTTCCCTGGCATCTTAGGTGATTATGCTATCTCTGATTTCCCATTTGTAAATCCATCCATGGATGTATCTACTGGTGATCATTTGTAGAACACACCCGATGTCAGTCCATCATTTGACAATGGAGAGGACAAATTATTCATTGAAAATCCGCTTTATTTTTCATCTAAATTTTCCAGAAATGCAAAGGGTGAACATTCTTGCTTCTCATCTACCCCTCTGTTTGATTTATTTGATCATTAGGATGTCGATGAAATCATTGATTTTTATGATTGTAGCTGTCGTGATCCATTTACTCCCATATTTGATCACGATGATGATTCTATCATTGTTGATCTTTCAAGGCCACTTGTTTATAATGATCTATCTTTTGACAAAGTTGAAACCCTGCCGACTGTAGAGGCACTTTAGCCGAGGTTGATGGTTATGTCAGGCCCTCACTATCTCGAGGTTGGTTTCACTTCTGGTTAAGAAATTGTTGAAACACCCGAGGCTCCTTGTCACTCATACGTATGCCTTGAAGATCAATCCCACACACAGTTTTCACTTCCTCGACTCAAACTACATGACCCCACTGCTCATGCATTGGAGGAATCTTACACAACAAGAATACATGCGCGAAACAAGTTGTCTATGTTTGTCACATTTTCTTGCATGTCACAGTCAAGAGAATGCATATTCTTAACATATGCATGCAGTGTAGCACAACACCATGATAATTCCACGGATTACATGTCATGCTCTTTCCCTCATTTGTTTTATGTGGATCCACTTAAACTCGGAATTTGATTGTCTTCTTTGTTATATCCTTATTCTTTACTGGTTCGCATGACTGTGTTGTTTGTGAACCACGCCTTCACCAACATGGGTCAACCAATGCACTAGTGGCTGCGTTGGAAATATCACTTCACGTGATCAAGCCCATGCACCATTAGCTTAGTTGTAGGGGTAGTGCTTTCTTTTGTCTTGTTTGCTTACATGCATGTTTGCTTCCTTTCTTTGTTGTTTGTCTACTTGCCTGCTTGGTTTGCTTACTTGATTTGCTTTCACATTTTCTTATGTTTTTTGTTTTGTTTTCATGTTTGCTTGTTTACATTCGTAGGTTAGTTTCACATGAAACTGTGTGTGACTCTTGAAAAAAGTGAGGGTAAAGTACAAGAGGACTTGTGTTGTTATAAATACTTAGTTATATGTTGTCATGTCTCTTTATGATGAAGTTGTTGTCTTCAGTAAATGATACACCAATGGAGAATACATTCTATTTGAAGTGAACCTTGATGAAAACACAATGCTTGCATGCTAACTGGTATCACCTACTATAATCAGTTGTTTTGGTTTAACAAATGTCAACTTAGTCAAGTAGGGTAAGCTGAGGGGGAAAACCTTAACAAGTATGTAAGAGGTATATACAAAATACATCCCTGAAGGAACAACCTCTTCTGCACTCAATAATTCAGGATCCCTCTTACGCCTCTGAAATGAACAAGTGCTATGCATAATTATGAAATTGAAAATTGAAAAAATGAAAATGTGAAATTTAAAAAAAAAATGAAGAGTGAATAAGGCAAAAGAAGAGAAAGGCTTCATACGCAAAAGAGGTGATGGAAGTAACTCCACTAGGGTACTCACAATGCTTGCTAGAAGTGGAGCGATGCTTGTGCTCCTATGTGACTCCATTGGGGTACTATTAAGCCCTGTTGGCAGCAAAGCAACACTAGAGATGAAACTTAAACTCTGACTATCATATTACTTCTACACTAATATAGCCCTCACCGTAACTGAAACAACTATATTGAATTGGCTTGGAATGTTTGACGACTGACCAAGAGCATGGTAGGTGCTATAACTTTCAATCAAGCTAGTGTGGAAACCTAGATGATCATAAAACTGAAAAATACTTACGGAGAAGTTAGACTTGCTTTTCATGAAATAAGGTCCCTTTAGAGAGATAGAGTTCCACCAGTGTGCCACCAAGTGTTGTAACGGCTACAACCACCCTCCAAAATTTTTCCTTAGATTCATTTTGGAGCCTCCCTACCTACCATCCTTAGCAGCATGTCTTGCACTAAGTAAGTACATAGGCTTCAACTAAGTTTCAGTGTCCTTCCAGCTTGTGCATGTTAGCTTGTTTGTCTCCCACACAAACTGTCATTGTGGACTTAGACATTTTTCTCGCTGAGATGATCCCCCTGAAAATTGTGCAATTCTGGAGGGGAACCAACCTTCCCTCCAAAAATTGTGCAATATTGTTGGATTTCTTGCTGGGCTCAAGAAATGCACAATCCATCCAGGAAACCTTCCCTATTAAAACTGCGTAATCTAGCCCATCACTAGGATTCAACTCAGAAATTCCACAATTCTAACTGATAGCCAGGGATTCAATCCATAATTTACGCAATGCATGAGGGACAACTAGTATTTCTCAACCCAAAAACTCTGCAAGTTTTATTCCCAGGCTTGTAGACTGTTACATGTGCTTTCAGGTTAACCAGTTCCCCCAGAACTGAGCAATCTTGATTTGCATGCATGGGTTTCTTTGTATTGGAAAACTAAAATAGAAAAAAGCAAAAAATCATCCCTAGATATTAGGGATCTATTTTTAGCAGCTAGAGGTTACATGAAAAGATCGTTTTAGAAAGTTCCCTCCAAGTGTTGCTTTTTCCTAGATTTGTGGGATGCACTTCATAAGACTCATTTGTATTAAATTTATTTTTTCGACATTGCAAACCTCATTCGTAATGTCGATCTTGGAGCTTTGACATCCCACATTGCATCTAGGAGTCTTCGGCACATTGAGCTTGGCTTTTTCTGGGTAACTCTACTTTTCATGTCATTTGTTGCTTTTCTATCACTTTTTGTATTTCTCTTTGTATGAATGTTGTTTTCTTGGTTTTGATGAATGCATGCTTTCATTTTAATGCATGTTAGATTGTAGAAGCATTGTTTTAAGTTTTTCATTGTGTCTCACTATAATTGCATGCATGACATTGTTTCTACATTAACGGTAACCGTTGTAGTGACTCGCTTCACACACATGCTTTCTTTCCTGTTTTCTGAATCTTGCACTCACTATTTTCATGCATGATCATTCAATCTTGCTTACACTTAGTCTCGCTTTGCATTCAAACATTTTCATGTTTTCAATTGCCCATCAACGGGTCTAGGCTACCTTGGCCCAGACCTTGCCTTTCCTAGGAAAAAATGCACATTTTCGAGAGTAAATGCCCTACCTTTCTCCCAGAAAATGCAAAAATATGGCCAGCACTGACCTCCAAGCTTGCATTGTACAATTCTAGGAGGCAATGCCCTGCTGACCCTAGAAATTGTGAGATGTAGTTTGTCGGTTTGCATGTGATTATTGACTAAAACTATTGTTATATACCTAGGGGGGATAATATGGGGTACCAAGGGAGGTACCCAAGGTAATAATGTAATAATGGGATGGGCCATAGTAATAAATAAGGTGGTTAACCCATGTCATGTAAGGGACCACAAGTAGTTAATAATAATGTAATGAGCCCATGGTATTAGTTGATGGTATGAGGGAACCATGGTAATGACCCATGGTATTGTATGTATGAGGCCTATATAAAGGCTAGAGACTCCACATGGAGATATAGTGAAGGATTATTGTATGAACAGGCATATGGCTTGTGAAGTGTTCTCCTTTCTTAAGGAGTAAATGTATGGTGTTGCCCTACCTTAAGGGTTTGATCTATAAAGAATCATTTCATATTATTCTTGGGTTTATTTGCATTATCTTATAATTTCATATCAGATATATTGTATTTCTGGGTTAGATCTACAACAAGTGGTATCAGAGCTACAACAATTGGTATCAGAGCACTTTCTTGGGCACAAAAGTGGAGATTTTTTTTATTTTTTGCAGGGTTTCGGGGGCGGCGACTTTGCAAGTCAGATCTGTACATTTTGGTGCAAGATCTATAAAATATAATTACAGATCTGGATTCTTTGTTAAAAAATAGTCGAATTCAAAAAAAAAATCAGTTGAATCGAAGTCCGGATGAAGGAGATCTCACTGATCTAAAAATCAGTGGGGTTGCAGACAATTTTCAGGGAAACGATTTTCCGGCGCAGATCTAGACGTCCTGGTACAAGATCTGCAAAATATAATTGCAGATCAAAATTCTTTGGGGAAAAATACCCAACTTCAAAAAAACAATCAGTCGAATCGGAGTCCGGATGAGGGAGATATCGCTGATTTAAAATCAGCTCTTTTTGCAGAAATTTTGGTGACGGCGGGCGAGTAGCAGCACAGATCTGAAATTTCAAGTGTCGGGATCAAGATTTCTACCACATGGGCAGATGCAGAATGATTGTTTCATTTCTAAAAACAGGTTATAATAGGGATTCTGAGCAATATTGACGAAATTGTGAGCAATTCAATTTTTCGCCAATATTTTTGTGATGGCGGGCCTAGATCGGAGTTTGAGGGACTTGTATAAATTTGATGGCTCTCATCCAGCTAGATGGATAGTGCAAATGGAGCAGTGTTTCAATAGGAATCACATCTATGATAATGAGACTCAGCTTATGGTGGGAAGCATGTACTTGGACTATGAAAGACGACAATGGTGGCAAGAGCATCAATGTTCCAATAGAAGGTTTTGGACTTGGGACATGTTTACAAAAGCTATTATGGACCTCTTTGGCCGAAAAACTATTCTTGTTGATAAGCTCACACAGACAGACACTTTTCCTAGCAAAGAGCTTATTTTTACAGAAAAGAAGGAAACCATGGAACCTAAAGGATTATTTTCTACTGATGCTTTCTTATTGCAGGTTCATGGATCGATTCAGAAGGAGAAAATTGTTGTGACTATAAATCCTAGTTGCAAGCAAAATATTATAAGTGTTAATTTGGCAAAAAGATTACAAGTTCCAGCAAAACACATTGAAACTTCACAAGTTGATAATGAGGATGTTCAAGTGTACGAGGATTTGAAGATTTCTATGGATAAATATGTGTTGCATGGTGATTTTTATGCTTCAGAGATGGATAATATGGATGTTGTTTTGGGATATCCTTGGATGGAATCCGTGGGTACTATCAATATTAATGTGCAGAAGAAATTCCTGAAGCTCTGGTATAAAAAGAAGAAAATTACATTACAGGATATTTCCATCAATAAGCAGGTAGAGCACATGGAGGCTGAAGCGAAAGATGTTCCAAGGACTGACATATCAGATGATGAGCCTTTGATGATCAACAATCAAACACAAACAGAGGCTGAAGAAGAAAAGGTTACAGGTGATGATACATCAGAGGAGGGCTCAGTGGTTGAAGTCATATTGAAAAAGAAGACACCACAATAGGCACCACAGCAGGGTGAAGTAAAGAAAAAGCCATCGTGGGTTAAAACTTCAACATATCATCACCCACATCACCCCGCAAGACAACCATCAAGATGGAAACCAAGTAGTCACATGATGGATAGCGAGGAGAGAAGATCCACCTACTACACATCAACACAGAAGAGCTGCCACGATCAACTTCCATCTCAAGCGAGCGAGGCACCAGTGAGATCGAGGGTTCACCTTTCTCTTGGATGGCTAGATGCACGTGAATGGTACCAGTGGACTACTCTTTTGAGTAGATCTTATTATTTGCATTCTTCCCATATTTCGGGGACAAAACATGCTTAGGGGGGTGGAATGTTATATACCTAGGGGGATAATATGTGTTGTTCGGAAAAGTGTCTACTCAGAACGCCCCTATCCCACTAAGGTGTGACAGTGCCTTAGCAACAAACAAGGAAAACTACTTTCGTATTCCTCTTTATGAACTGTAAATGAAGAGGAATAGGATGAACTAACCTCTGTCTTGCGCTAGTCCTTTGATCCAATCTCTCTCCTATTTGACAGCTTCCAGCTACCAGCTCCTTCACTTGCCCAGCTTCACCAAGTTCCTGCAAGATCACAGAATAGGAAAACTACACAAAGACATGGATTTACATTCATAAATAGCTTAGGATCAGATTTAAGCTAAACATGCAAATATAACAAAACATCATTGATACACAAGCATGTAGGAGAAACTCAAATAGTTTTATTGATATAACAAGAAGGTCCAGGAGGAGTTACAACTGATGATTCCTGATCCAGCATCAACCCCCCAGCAAAGGAATCCCCTCTTCACCTCCAACAAAGCATAAATCACCCAATGCACTGATCTCTATCTCAAAACCAACAGCAATTCTCTGCAAAGTACAAAATTCCAACCCCCGGATCTCTGGGATGAGGGATCCATATATAGATGTATGCAAAGAGGATGAGTCATCTTATGATTTGACTTGTGGCTTCTCTCTGTCAGTTCTTGCTTCCACTTGGAGACTGAGAGCCTCTTACTCATCCTTGGTCGAACTCAGTGAGGCAAGTGTCATTGAGGAAGATTCTGGAAGCTTCCATTGTTTGTCCACCTCGCGGAATGACACTGCCATTTGTCATTTCCCACCCAGCGCACCCTCGTAGTGCATTTAGGTGCATTGCAACGCACCTAGCTAGTGTACTGGGGTGCTATGCAACGCAACCAGCTAGTGGAGCAGCTGAAATGATCCTGATTTGACTGATTCTGAGCAGTTTTTGGTGGAGAACTTCTGGGAGAAGCTGTAATTGGTTGACCTTGTTCCTCTAGGGGTAGGAACAACACTTTTAGGGACTTAGGATCCCTTGGTTTATGGACATTTCATGCTTAGAGCTGTAAGGCACAAAAATGTCTATAACAGTTGCCCCCTAAAGTATGAGGCCATTTATCGGGTCAAATGCTTTATTAGGAGGATCTGAAGTTCTTTCAATGCTGGGAGGAGACATGTAATAAGATACAATACAATACATTATCTTCATACTGTTTTCATGATCTAGCTGAGGCGGGCATTCCCATGCTCAGCTTTATAAATTCATTTTTATGTACACAAGACAGACAATCATCTGATGGTAGACTGATGATTTTGATGAAGTCATCATCCTTTTGGTAGGATGATTATCTGTGCTGCAATGCTGTACATGTCAATGTCTTTATTTTTCCTGAATATATATCGCAGCCCGGATGGATGAAACTAGATCCGGGGTCTTCAATCTCATCCGATCTTCACTCGAAGTACAAGTCAATCCATGTGAAAAATGTTTCGAAGTCGAACATGGAAAGACATCGCTTGATTACCAGTCAATGATGTAAACTGTTAACAAGCGCGAGAGGAATCACCGATAAGGATGATGACCCTCAAGGTACTGCAGTACAATTCACGTGGTGTGAATAAAGGACTTGGCGTCAAACACCACGCAAAATCTTTCGGTCGAAGGTCATTGATGTATACCTGTCACCGGAAGTGAGAAACTTGCCATTGATGCATGCAAGCTTCAAAGTACTGAATGGGGTGTTCCTAGATCAACTTCTTGGATAATGAGCTGATGTCAACAAGAAGCGACCCGTCAAAGGAGGGCCTTAATGAATCCCACATAAATGACACGGAACGGAGCAAATGATTTTGATGGAGGTGAAAACGATCTAATGATATATGGTTCAGGATGGCGGTCATGAAGGAATGAAGTATAATGTATGGTAGTGGATGGAACACGTGTGACTTCTCTGGATGACTTCTCTTGAACATGTCGGCGAAACTTATGTGATGGATCGGTAGCATTTACCCCAAATGTGGATGGTATGGCATGACCATGGTGATGTGACCGGTGAATGAAACAACCCAACCCGACTCAGGCACGGAGTGGAAGTGTCATGTTCAAGAGCGACTTGCTACCAATAAAGATTCTTTGAGTTTCTTCCCAATTTTTCCCTAGTCATTGCTGACCAGTACCTCTTTATTTTTGTCAAGCTTGAGGAGGATAACATATGCTTGTTCTATAATTTTCCCTTCGGGCAAACCCATCGCTATGTTTTAACGAGCCTAGCGATAGTGAGACTCATTCTCGTCTAAAGACAAGTTTGTCGCTATTAATCTTTTTAACGAGTCTAACGACAAAGATAACTCGGTCCTTTTCATTTTTAGAGAGTCTGAAAAGGTACGTAAAGTTAACTCTGGAATTCCTTTTTCGTCATCTAATCCCTTAAGTCCGAAAAAGTATAAAACAATACAGAAGGGATGAATTTTCGATAGTTTTAACGAGCTGAACAACACAAGTGCTCGATCTTTTTGTGCAATAATCCCTCAGGTCCAAAAAGATTAAAATCTAGAGGAGGGATAGCACTTCCGGTCGCTTTAACGAGCTGGAAGGCCAAAACTCGGCAATCTTTTCATATTTTACGAGTCAGATGAAAAGAGCTTAAAGAAGACTCATCTTTTGAGGAACGAGTGATAAAATGGGTAGCAGCTGATTCCAGGTAAGGTTTGGAATTTTCCAATCACGGCAGTGTCACAAGGATGGCTAGTGAAATCACTCTTCGTAGCTATTCCTCAAAATGGGTAAACAATCAAATGGAGGTGAATTATCGGCCAATGAAAAGTGGAGGTGACGGTGCAAACATGACCAAGGCTTTAATGGCTGATAATGCTACATTCACGGTGGTTATTTACTGGAGGATAGTTCATTTTTTAACGAGCTTAAACGTGGATTGAAAAACTTACTCGGTCTTATGTTTATTTTTTAACGAGCTTGAACTATGTGCTAAAACTGCTCGATTAATCCAGTCATATGATAAGAATGTCTCATATAAAACAGCAACATTTAGATTTTTGCCCCACATCCTTTCTTTATGCAAGTTAGGAAACGACTAATCCTACGAGTTTAAATGGTTAGCCTACGAGTTTAATGGGAGGACCTAAAAATTTAAAAAATAAATAGCCGCCCCTTGCTTGCATTCCAAAAGGTTTGCATACCCCCAGGTATAAAATATGGTTTCAAGGTTACCCCTCAATTTGCAGACAAAACATTTGTTCTATCAGGAAAGGCCTACCTCTTACAGGTTACCAAAGATTGCTCTATTTGCGGTGTAAATAAAACACTTCCTCGGCGATGTCTACCGAGATAAATAAAGGTGAGCAACAACGAGCGCCACTCACATAACTTTGACAAGAGAACCTTTTTCTAGAATAACCCCTCTTCCACTGACGGACGGGGTACAGACTAGTCATATTCTCCCGCGGAAACCTACCCTATACCTAAAGTTTTCCTACCGAAGCAGACCAGGACGCATGCCCCCTGGGTTTCAGTCATATCCCTCCGAATTACTCGCGCTCATCGGGAGGACGGACTGGGGGTTGAGACATTTCTTGCGTGAAGAGACCATTTAGGGATGGTATATGACTATTTGCTATGCGTGATCCGGGAAATGAAAGCTGGTCTACGAGCTTGGCCACTCTTCCTTCGTGCGGAAAACACATTACTCTAAAGAGTGAGGAGATGATGGCTCCCATGCAATAAATATAGTCTTGCCCAAGGAGTAGATTGTAATCTGAGGGTCCTTGGACTACCATTACATTCATTTGAACTGTTTTCCCTCTCAATGTTATGGGCACATTGGGAAGGATCCCTAAAGGCCGACTGGTTCCTTTATCAAAGCCTGTCAGATTTCTCATCTCAGGCGAAAGCGGTGGCGAACCAAGCGCTTTCCAAGCAATAGAGGAAAGGATACTCACAGAAGCCCCCTCATCTATGATTGTACCAGCCATGACCATTCTATATATTTGGACGATAATTCGGAATGGTACACTTGCTGGTAGGCGGGGTCTGCCTAGTTGATTCCAGTCGAAGGAGACAACTAGGTTGCTTGGAGGTGGGACCGAGTAGACGACCAGGTATGGCTCTGACGAGCTTCCTTCTTGCGGTAAAGGAACAGGTAAATTGCCCCCATGTTCGTCGAAGTCTGTGTTTATGAAGAGAATTTGGATGGTGTCATCCTTACTCTCTCCCGTGACGGTATCATCTGAGGATAAAACCTCTGAAGGCAAGACCAGGTCAACTGCCATCTCGATCTTTTGACTTTCGTCTGGTATGGATTTAGATGGTTTATCTTCAATGATAGGCACTTCAGCCGACCACTTGAGCGGGCCAGCTGGATTCTCAACTAGCAACGGACTCGGCAAGAGTTTTTTATATCCAGGAGGAAGTCGCAACGGTGAAACCGAACGATCTTCCAAAACTCTTTTAGCCTCGTCTAAGAAGGGACAATGGTGGATGGCGTGATCGCCTTCGCACAGTTTACAGGGAGATCTAGCTCTCCCTTTTTGTCCTGGGGCTTCACTTTCGCTAGTTGACGGTGTGCTTTCAACATGTCCATCAGAGGTTGACGACACCGGATTGTGCAAACGGGGAGACCAGTCTCTTAGTATCCGAGGGATGCAAGGACAATCTCTGTGAAAGTGGTCTCCCTTGCAAATGACACATGGCGATTTAGGCCTGGTCGGTGCAGTGTGTGGATTTTCATTAGACGACACTCGTTTTCCCCCATTCGCCTTTGGCTCCTTCTTCTTCTTTTCTTTCTTCTTCTTCTCCTTCTTCTCCTTAGGAACTTGACTTTTGGCTTTGCTAGCCCCATCAAGCGAAGAGGAAGGAGGAGAGGGAGAATTAGAGGAAGTAGAAGGTTGGTGGGTAACTCTCGACTGGTCTAACTGCTGATTCGATTGTTCAGGAATAGTGGTGTTCTGAACGACATTGGTTGAGAAGAGCCAGACTGGCAAGCCAATTGTCAGTCCTGGAAGCGACAATGTGGCCATATGGGGTGCACCAACATCTCCCCAAGAGGAGAAGGGACTAGGATTTCCACCAAGGGGAATTCCTTGGTTGGTAGACTCCATTTTCTCAACCTAAGATCAATGTAGGAAAAGGGTATGAATATTCTGTTTAAAATAAATTTTAAGACGCTTGGACACAACTTGTTTTTTCAATTTTAAAGAGTTGAGAAAAAACAAAAGATGACTCTAGTCTCCTTCGATTTTTAATGAGCCTCAAGTGACAAGTGCTTAGATGGACCTTTTCCGTTAAGGAGTCTGAAAAGGAACGAAAGGGACTGCTGTGGAGATCTAGGTAGAGGGAGTACCAAACCAATCACAAAACTGCAGAATACGTTTTACGGTACGACAGTCAATCTTCCCGAATGTTGTGTTCGGTGCATTGCGATCAGTAGGGCGGCCGACATGGCTTCCTATGGATAAAAGGTTTTAAGCCTCTAGGGGTCTCCCAATATATACTCGACGGTACATGGGAGCACAAGTCCATACTGGCACTTATCGTCTCACAGTGGAGGAATCACCCAACCATCAGTGAGGACAACAGTTACCAGGCTTTATGACGCCGGAACACATCTCTAGCCTAGACCTTTATGTTGTGCGTTAAGTTCCAATGCGTTGTTAGATTCATTCAATTTATTTTAAGTTGATCTTTCTTATGAAGTTTGCCTTTTGGGTTCACCACGAGATGTAGATGTAATTCCTAAATGCAATCTAAAGATGATAAGCAAATCTTTTATCTCTTTTCAACAATGAAAATCCTAGCTACAAGGGGAAAAGAAAGACACAATCTTTTCTCAAAGAGCAAAGAGCATACTGTAAATGCACTTTTCCTAAATCAAGCCATACAAACTATCAATATGCAAATGCACATATGCATGTATTTGTTTTCACTTTCTTAATATTGATGCCTAAAAAGAAATTTGATGTACAAATCTGAATTTGCTTTCAAGTGAAAAAAACAAACAAGCTTCTTTTCGAAATCAAAAAGGTAGAGAAGATTACGACACTCTATGATTTTGAAATAAACACTCGTTTTGACACTAGAAAGTGACAAATTCAAACCAAAGGTAAAAGTAAAAGTATAATCAACTGTCAACAGCAAACAAACTTTCTCCTAAGATCAAAATCGACACTTACGACAGATCTAAATCCAAGGACGACAGTATGACTATTCTACTCTTTCAATGGAAAACTGTAAATGATGTAACAAACACACAAAGAACATCTATAGTCTTTTTGTACAAAGGAGGCAGAATTAAGGCAAAGAAAAGGAGTTTTCAGACAGGTACACACACTGATCACAGGCTGCAAAAATCAGAGACAAAACTGGACAAAATGAAGCAAAGAACCTCAGCTGCACAGGGCAAAGGCTGATCAGCGCACCTGTTGCACAGAGAAACTGAATTGCAGCGCAGGTAGCCCTCTCGGGAACTGCATTGAAATGCAGAACCTCTTCACAGAGCCTGCGCTGGGGCAGAAATGAGACTTCTATCCGGGTTCTAGGTCACGGTTTGCAGTTTAATCTATGGTTTTTGGCCGAGTAAAAGAAATCAGTAAGGTACAATCAGAGGGATGATTTAAAGGAGGACTAAGAGCTATCACAAAGGGTAATCAGATCATTTGTGAATCAGCTGTTCAAATCATAAACAAATCCAGTGAAATGATTGAAGTAGCAGGTGTCTACTTTGCATTTGATAATGGCAAATGCAGTTCGATTGCTACTTCTGTGTTTATGAAACAAACAACAAGAGAAACACAAACAAACTAACTAGACACAATCCCCAGCGGAGTCGCCATTTTGTTGTTGGGAAAAGTGTCTACTCAGAACGCCCCTATCCCACCAAGGTGTGACAGTGCCTTAGCAACAAACAAGGAAAACTACTTTCGTATTCTTCTTTATGAACTGTAAAATGAAGAGGAATAGGATGAACTAACATGTGTCTTGCGCTAGTCCTTTGATCCAATCTCTCTCCTATTTGACAGCTTCCAGCTACCTGCTCCTTCACTTGCCCAGCTTCACCAAGTTCCTGCAAGATCACAGAAGAGGAAAACTACACAAAGACATGGATTTACATTCATAAATAGCTTAGGATTAGATTTAAGCTAAACATGCAAATATAACAAAACATCATTGATACACAAGCATGTAGGAGAAACTCAAATAGTTTTATTGATATAACAAGAAGGTCCAGGAGGAGTTACAACCGATGATTCCTGATCCAGCATCAACCCCCCAGCAAAGGAATCCCCTCTTCACCTCCAACAAAGCATAAATCACCCAATGCACTGATCTATATCTCAAAACCAACAGCAATTCTCTGCAAAGTACAAAATTCCAGCCCCCGGATCTCTGGGATGAGGGATCCATATATAGATGTATGCAAAGAGGATGAGTCAGCTTATGATTTGACTTGTGGCTTCTCTCTGTTAGTTCTTGCTTCCACTTGGAGACTGAGAGCCTCTTACTCATCCTTGGTCAAACTCAGTGAGGCAAGTGTCATTGAGGAAGATTCTGGAAGCTTCCATTGTCTGTCCACCTCGCGGAATGATACTGCCATTTGTCATTTCCCGCTCAGCGCACCCTGGTAGTTCATTTAGGTGCGTTGCAACGCACCTAGCTAGTGTACTGGGGTGCTATGCAACGCAGCCAGCTAGTGGAGCAGCTGAAATGATCCTGATTTGACTGATTCTGAGCAGTTTCTGGTGGAGAACTTATGGGAGAAGCTGTAATTGGTTGATCTTGTTCCTCTAGGGGTAGGAACAACACTTTTAGGGACTTAGGATCCCTTGGTTTATGGACATTTCATGCTTAGAGCTGTAAGGCACAAAAAATTCTATAACAATATGGGGTACCAAGGGAGGTACCCAAGGTAATAATGTAATAATGGGATGGGCCATAGTAATAAATAAGGTGGTTAACCCATGTCATGTAAGGGACCACAAGTAGTTAATAATAATGTAATGGGCCCATGGTATATAACAACTATATAATAACTATACATTATGAAGTTTATGTCCTTAGTAGGTCAAGCTAGACTTCACATTACAGAAATTCAGAAGTCAATCAGCCTCCTCACAACTTGGACTGTGCCTTGTGTAGTTTTGGTAGTCATTTTCCCAACCTCCTAGTGAAAATTACGTAATATTCACTATCAGTCACCCAGGTATGTTGCATGTCAATCCTCAAATTTGATTTGGTTTTCAACTAATAGATTTCTTTCCATGAGTGTTGCTATATCTCCAGGCATTGTAGGTGTTTGTCTTTCTCGTCGATGTACATGTACAATGGCCTCTAAGAGAGCAAGGTCAAAGCACACCATTGGAAATGCAACTAGAGATGAAGTTGAACAAATGTCTATGAGCTTTCTCATTTATGACGAAACCAAGTTGTTCATAGACAAGGACATTAGGATTAAATGGCAGGACATTAATGACACATTCTTAGGAACATTTGAGGAAGATCTGGAAGACCACAAGGTCTATGTCAACATTCAGAAGTCTAGCTCATACTGGATTGCATGTAGGTATGCCGCGTTTCCATGCGCAAACATGATTCACTAGATTGTCTCACACACTAATCCTGAGAAAATGGTGTTGAGCTGTGTCAGCAGGATAGAGATTGCTACCTTCAAGGAAAAGGATTTTCAGCAGATGTATCACTTTCCATAGCTCGTGATTACAATGGAGGAACCCTTCAGTAGACCCAACAACCATGCAAACTCAAGAGATATCTTAAAGATCTACGTGAAAGAACCAACCAAGTTCAGGACAATGCCCAACTAGGTTTACAAGATGAAGATATTGCGAAAGGCATATTAGTACTTGGTCATCTGTGCATGTCACTTATACGGCAAAGAGAGCATAGAGACCTTCCTCCAGAGTTGGGTGATTGTGCTGGACCAATTGGATAGTGAAGGAAGACGTTGTAACGGGTCTGACATGTTGTCTCTCAGGTTGAAGGAACAAGTGATAGAAGCCTGACATTCGCCCAAGGGTCAGCGAGTGGAGATATACATGTCTACATACGTACTTGATGCAATTTATGCCGATCAGCAGTTCCCAATATTGAGTTGGGCATGGACACATTCAGAAACCTCTGTGCACACTTATTGTAGATTTTTCTCTGAATGCAGATTCCGTGCATTTATCACATAGTTTTCAGACAACTTTCTCACCCTAGTCTACAAAATGATATTTGAATAGGATTCACCTTGCATGTCACAGGCAGTGATGGAGGCATTGATCAACATAACATATTGGTATGACTCACCCCTTGGCACCTTCATACGGATGTACAATGTAGAAAAGGCTTTGTGTGTTTTACCGAAGTTTTCCATATAGAAGATCGTCATGCCAGAGGTGTCATATCACATCTGGATAGGATTGTCAGCAAGACTGCACAGGAAGAAGAAGGCACTTTGGCTTGCCCTTCCTTTTCGAATCAAGTTGTATGAGATATAGAATCTCAAGCATGTTGAGGCTGAGACGGAGGATTTCAAAAGATTCACCTTCAGCACCAAAAGTTTCAATCTATATGACCTGCATTACTTGGTGAAGGACAGTTGTGCGAGATTGTGGCTTACTTGGATCCACAGGGCATGTCATCGGCCTGAGGAAGATCCATGGAGATACTTCTATCACTTATCCAAGCTCAATGAACCGGTTGACATAGTGTGGAATGGTTAGCAAACCAAAGGGAAGCAACATCTTAGAGACTAGCATCGTCAGCAGCAATAGAGGGTAACGTACCTACCTGTGACAAAGGAAAGAGAAAGGTTGTTGACAGCTCAGAGGTAGAGCAAAGTTGCAAGTTTAAAGAAGATCCACTTGTGTTGAAAGCAGCTTTGGAGATTGAGTGTAAGAGGCAACAACGTGATAGGAGGAATGCACAAAGGTGAAGAGAGAAGGAAGTGCAACAGCGACAGACACATCAGGAGGCACAACATGCATAGATTAGTGAAACTATGCCCATACAAGTTATAGAATCATACGAGTAGCTGACAGAAAGTAGAAAGTGTGAGAAGTTACAGGAGTAGGTCTTAGCTCAAGAGATTGAACAGATCATAGAGCATATGGACACAGATATTGTTCAACCTGTTATCACTTAGAACTAAAATTGATACATGTAACTTTTTATCCTAGCCCGATGACAAAGGTCAGTGCTAGTTTAATTTTGTTTTAATTTTTTCCCTTAGAATCTGGAGTTTTGAAGTGTTTTTGAGTCAAGTTATTCTCAGCTCCCATTGGTTCCCCTCCATCTACCATTTTTCTATAGCCACTTGTTATCTTATTTCAGTCACTGTGCCTGTTTACAATTTCGCAGCGCAATCATAATTAAGCAGTTTCGCAGTGCATCATTAAAATTTAAAACTAACAGCGTTGCGAAATCATGGATTCGTACATTTTGCAGCGAGTCTTTCCCGAAATGTCAAGTCCGTTAGGTGAGTCATAGGCCGTGTCTTCTCATGTCAGCTCATGTACCTCTCTTATCACATTTTACCACTCATTGCCACTATCACCACCACTAGATATGTTGATATGCACGAATTATCATTCCCAAGAAAGACAACCGTGCATAAATCTTAATGATGGCCGTAAGTCTTGCATGAATGACAAATCTGCAAGATTACATCTTGAAAGATTTTAAACGGAAAAATTTAAAATTCAAGCGAGGCTGATAATCAAGCGAGGCTGAATTCAAATAGAAGCTGAAACACAATTCCAACCGGAGCTGGTAGTTATTGTTTGCGAGGATTTGGAAGAATCAATGGAGAAAAAGGAGCACAGATCCGGCAAATGTCTAAGGACTGAGCCTGAAGGCCTGGATATAATGCTGAGAAATGAAGAGGTGAAGAAAGCATTTAAAAAGGCCGGGTGCTGGAAGTTTTGCAAAAAGTTACAAGGAGGACACGCACAGGTAACTAAAGAATTTGCACTTAACTACACAGGCTTGAATTCAAAAGTAGCCATGTTAGAATTGCAGGTTTCGCCAGAAGTGATATCTAATGTGACAAAGATCCCACGAGGACAAGAGGAATGGTTTAAAAACTTCAAATTTGACATGAATCCTTGTAAGGAGTTTTTGAAGGTTGAATTTGTAAATGAAGATTTAAGTAAGGCAGTGCCCAGGAATTATGTCAAAGAATATTATGCTCACTTACTCACCTGTATACAGAAATATCTGACTTGTGAAGGAAGGTATAACAAGGTTTACTCTTACCATTTTAAACTCCTTTTGCATTTCACCGGGAAGGTCTCCATAGACTTACCTTTTTATCTGTTCCGTAGCTTGAGTAAGATGTGTGATAAGGTACAGCTGAGGAAAGAGGATTGTGAAACCTCTTTGTTTCATCATGGTTTGATCAAACTACTGGTTTTAGATGGACTCCAAAAGATAGACAGAGATTGGAATTCATTCATTTTTATGGCTGGCTTCAAAAGCCAGACTGGCCTCACTCCTCCACCTGCTAGAGATTTTACAATAGCTGAGCTCCAAACAGAAGCAAGAGCTAAAAGAGTTCCAAAGTCACAAGTAGGAAAACAAGTGAAGCCACTTGTCATCCAAGATCAACCTCAGCAATCAACTAAGGAAAAAGCTCATGGTAAAAAGACTGTAACTGAAACAAGCACATCTGAAGTAGTCTCAAGGATAAGAACAAGAAGCTAGATGAATAAGGAAAAAGGTAAAGCTATAGCAGTCGAAGAAAGTCCAGTGTCCAAGGCAAGTTTAAATGACTTATTACAGGCTATTGAATTTGAGCAGTCTCTACCAGTTCAAATCGAGTTAATACAGTCAGAACAAGAAAGCACCAAGAAATCCAAGGCCTCAAAAAGGCTTAAATTTGATGAGCCAGCTGAAGAGTTCGTTTTTAAACCTAGAAGACCTATGACAAGGAGATTCCAACAAGTACAGGAAGTGCTGCCAAGAATAGAGGAAACAGGGGAAGAGACACAGAAAAACGCAGGCAAAACGGTCATTACACCTAAAGAAAATAATATAGCAGCCCTGAAGAGCCAATTAGAATCAGCTAAGTATGAGATTGCCAAATTGAAGAAAGTCGTTAGAAGACATGTAGTCATACACGCAAAGTATTATAAAACTCTATCGGAAGGGAATGCAACTGTAGAAGCCCAACTGAATTCAGTGGTTGATGGCCATTCACAATTTCACACCTGGACAGTACCAGCAATCAAAGAAGCCAAGTACATCAGAAGAATCAATATGCAACTGAGAGTTGGGAATAAGGCTATGAAGAAACAAATTGAAGATCTGAAGGCACAACTAAGCTAGCTTAAAGGACCTGCTAAATGAGTTCTCATTTCAAGTAAGATTTTGTTTCAAAAATTTTGACAAGTTTGCTTGATCTTATCTTTCTGAAGAAATAAAAATTCCTATTCGACCTGTGGAAAGTCTAAAGAAGTTTTTGGAAATCAAGCACTTGGCTAATAAAGGTCTCAGGGCTAAAAAAAAGCTGTTTTAAATAACTCAGCAGTTTCGTAGCGTCTCAGGTTAAAAAACAAGCTGTTTTAAATAACTCACTGCTGAAAGTGATGATTTCAACGTAAATCAAGCAGTTTTGAATTATAAGCGGGAATTTTGAAAGGGAAACGTCTAAAAGGCATACAAGGCATCATCTGAAGCTATCAACAGTCAACCAGGTCAAGACAGGTGGAGAAAATATATATTCAAATCCAACTTTAAATTTTTGCCGTAAAGTGAGCACATTTACCACAGTTCAGGATATATCAAACAGTTTACAAGAAACTTTTGCTTGCACACATGTACATGGGAAAAAGCTTACAACGCATCAAGGACGTGGCAGTCTACTCCATTTTGGGTAATTAAAGGATAAAGGACATGCTTATTTGCATTCGAATATTTTCGGGAAAACTAAAGACCAGTAAACAGGGGTAGTTTCCTATCTTTCAGGGCATTGGAAAACATGTTTCATTGAAGACAACCATGGAGCCTTGAAGACCATCACAACTAAACTAGAAGGGAACCAGATGTCAAAGAACGAGGAATCATCTTAATTAAAGCCATCATGCATGTAATATGGAGTTAGAGTCATAGTTGATTTAGATCTCTAAAAAAAACTCCAGTCAACACTTTGTTGTATTTATTAGTTAGTTAAAGGGTTAATAGGTGTCATTAGAAGTAGTTTTCGAATTCCCCTCATGCTGGAGGAGGAATCTCGATCAGTTAGAATAAGAGCTCTATATATAGCTGAAACAGAAATGTAATCAGGGTTGGAAAACTTTATAACAAAGCTTGTATTTAGCTTATGTAAGGCTCAATTTCAGTAATATAATTTTGACTTTACTTCTGAGGATTCATGAAGGATTTCTTATGTTCAGAATATGTGATGTTGTCCTTTTCTTAATTCTTACAGTGGTATAGATGTATAATCACTCAGAATTCATTGAATGTGCTCTGATTTCCTGTATACATTTATAAATTGTGTGGTCCCATATGAGTTGATGTTCTGAATGTCTAAATGTTGAATGCCCTGACTTCTATGTAAGGTTAAGTTCACTGTTATATTGAGGTGTTGTTGACTCCATAAGCCCAATGGATAGTTGTTTAATGTGTTTCCAGCATTCATATTTTTCACAGTTGTTCTATAAGAGTTAGCCATCTTATCTTTAATCAAAATCATTAACCCATCAAGAGAGAGCCCTCTCAGGTTGAGGAGGCTAAGCCTCAGCCTAAAGTCGGTTTGAAACAGTTACTTGAAGTCTTCCTGGTCTGTAGCCTTCCAAGGCCTGATTTTGAGATAACACAACCAAAGTCATATCACGATATTAACATCATGCCTCAGAACCAAGAGGTCACCCCACCGGCTTTGCCAGATCCGGAAGCAGAGCAAGTCCCAAGAGATTAAGGAGACACAGAGATCCTTGAAGACAATCCGTAGGCAAAGACACACAATATATCTTTCGACGAGTCACAACATAGAGTTATGCAGTCGTTCAGAGTTGCCACTTGGGATTTTCACATATCCCCTGTGCAGTTTGAAGAATGAGTGATTGTATCTGATGTGCACAATCATCCAACATCATTCGCCTATGCTACCAGAGCATATGCCGAAGCCACCATCTCGAGTATTTGATTGTTGATAGAAAAGAGTGAGTGCATGGCTAAGTAGCTATAAGCGGCCAAGCAGGGAGGAGAATAGGTTACATCATCCATAAGATAAAAGTTGAAGAGAGCGATACTAGATGAAGTATCATCTCTCAAAGTAGTCACGTGGATTATGTATTCCATATTCCTCACCATGCATAAGTTAGTTGTCCATCTCAATGGTTGGAAAAAACACTATGCTAGGAGAGAACACATCTTGTCAAATCTGCACACTGTTCTCGATCACATGCAAACATGGAAAATTAGGTACAAAGGAGCCCCGTTCAACTTGCCCAAGATGATGAAGCCCAAGGTGGTAGAGTTGAAGGCACACATTCAGAGTCAGATCTGGAACTATGAGCAACTCCTGCAACTCATCACTAGTTTGCAGGCTTCACATGCACTGGTGTTCAAAATCATGGAGGTCATTGTGCACATGCATGAGATCCCATCTATTGGCACACTCACCGAGGTGAAGACAAAGAACCAAGTACAGATTGAGCTTGACATGTTCTATGATGAGTTGATGCATCTAGCTAATAGCACAGACTTGGAGATCAACGTAGACAATATGCATCAGTATGTTGTTGGGCCAGCGGCACTCAAGACTATGATGCACATGTTATCAGATGAGTTGGATAGAGGTGCCAAATCTTTTTACCCAAATGCAATGGAGGCAAGAGTTCATTTTTAGCAGGATGTCACCATTGAGCACATGGACACCATAACAGAGTACCAAGCTTGGCATCAGTTCGCCACCGTTAATCATCACGAGGATGTCGAAGAGTTTGTCTTCCCATAGTTTTCCGAGTCTTAGTGATACCTTGCATGACTTTCTCAAGCCTATTTTGTCTCACATGGGTACATGTGCATATTGTAATGTAACATCTTGTAAAAGTGAAAAACCAAGTGTCGATATTAGAATGTAACAATCATGTAGTATTTGAAGAGTCATGAGCATATGTGAAGAGTCACAAAGGGGAATGTCAAAGGTCACCCCACCATTTGCTATTTATAGAACCTCATAGCTCATTGTAAGGGCTTGTGGGAGCCAAGCTTCTTATAGGTGTTTCTTAAATAAAGCTTGAAGTGTATTGTAACAATCCTTGGCTTCTCCACAGTGCAGAGCTATTATATCTCTTTGGAGGAGCAGGTGGCAGTGACTGTAACTTTCCATTGTCGGGACTAGTGGTTGGTGATAGTTGTATCTATGATTGGAGCTTTCACTTTCTTAATATAACAAAGCCAACACATTTCATGCATATGTTGTTATTGTATTTTAGCTATCTTGGTTACTCTAATAATATATGTATTTACTGTTTATGCATATATGTATGGACTTTTCTATATATGTTTGTATGAATCTTATCAAGATGTGTTGTTGGTTTAACCATCACTTTGGATCACTCGATAACTTTCTTTCCATCTTGTGATGTATCTATCTCATGTGTCCCCTTTGAATATTTGTGTTTTCACAGGTTTCAAAGGGGTGCATTCATACCCTTGTTACGCTTGTTATACCCATTCATGCACCTTCCTTGTGTTGTTGCACAGGTCACACCCTTGATACCAACAGGGACATCTTACTCACCTCTGTGCACAAACGTGGTCAAGGCAATACCATACTACCCCACTACTGGGACTCTTACACCAAATGGTCTAAGGTCTAGTTTAGAATTCTTACTGGGGAGATCCCGTGACATGTTCGTGGGTCCAGCACCGTCAACATTTCTGGTACTAGAAGGAGGGCCAAATGAAAAGTTGATTCCTCACATCCTGTTTCCAATCTTCGCATATCTGTCATGGAGAGAATTAGGATCATCCCTCTGTGATGTCTATCTATTTCTAAACCTCTCGACATCACGAGGGAGTTTTTTATCTCTTGTTAGAATATAGTATGATGGTGAAGGTGAAGTGGCATGGCCTGAGTACTTACAAGAGTTCTTTGCATTCCTTGAGGATGAAAATGAGTTCTATGAGGAGGAGGTCAACTTGTTACTTTCACATACAGTTTACGAATCCCTACAATGATGGTGAAGTAGCCTGCCTCATGGTTGCTTGCACTCATTTGACCAGTTATGTGATCTAATTGAATCTACTTTCCATAATTTTGATCTTGAACCTCTTGAGAAAAAAATTGTTGAAGCAATGGAAGACTCAACAAGAATTGTCTATGGATTTTTCACAGTGCTTCTTTGTACTTCAGTTTGAAGCTTCGAGAAACCAGATGAAATTCCCATATCATTGGGACATATTTTTATATTACCTTAGTAAATCACTCTATCCCAAGACGAAGTTGAAGCTCAAACCCCACTCAGCATACTTCGGTGATGAAGTTGTAGAATCACAAATGGACATAGTCACTGTCATAGGTGACTACCTGCCTTCCCCTCATTAGAAAATTCCACCACCATAGAATGATGTGGGAGAACATGCACACACGTACATTCAAGTGTCATATCCTCTCAGCATCACCTCTCTCAATTTTCATTCAGATTTGGTTGCGAAGCCCATGGGTTGTCACATGCATTTGTTACCTCAGCATCCGTCTTCATGTTCTACTAATCCTGCGGATTGCACTATCTTGTGTTCTTTTATTTCAGACTCTACACCTATTGTGAATGAGGATCAAGCCATCAATGGAGTTGGTGTTACACAACCAACCTGGGTTTCCATTCATGATGAGTATGACTGGGAACCTTAACATCAACCTGCAACAAAGGATGATCTCCTTTTGTCTATGCCTCCTCTGCTTTTTCTTGGAATCTTTGGTGATTTTTCTATCTTTAATTTCCCTTGTGTAAATCCATCCACGAATGTATATACTACTGATCATTTGTAGAACAAACCCGATGTTAGTCCATCATTCGACAGTAGAGAGGAAAATTTATTCATTGAAGATCCACTTTATTTTTCATCTACTTTTTCCATAAATGCAGAGGGTGAACATTATTCCTTCTCATCTACCCCTCTATTTGGTTTATCTAATCATGAGGATGCTGATGAAATCATTAATCTTTCTGATCATAGCTGTCGTGATCCATTTACTCTCATATCTGATTATGATGGTGATTCTATCATTGTTTATCTTTCAAAGCCACCCATTTATGATGATCTATTTTTCGACGGAGTCAAAACACCGTAGATTTTTGAGGCACTTCTACCTAGGATGATGGTTATTTCAGT
The DNA here is from genome assembly GCA_031772625.1 of Pinus tabuliformis. Taxonomy (NCBI): domain Eukaryota; kingdom Viridiplantae; phylum Streptophyta; class Pinopsida; order Pinales; family Pinaceae; genus Pinus; species Pinus tabuliformis. The sequence goes on from CM062811.1 coordinate 682,647,838, forward strand.
CCCTCGCTATCTTGACGTTGGTTTCACTTTCAGTCAAGAAATTGTTGAAACACTTGAGGCTCCTCATCACTCATCTTTCTTCATTAAAGATCAATTCCACACAAATATTTTTTTTCCTCCACTCAAACTACATGACCCCAGTGCTCATGCATTAGAGGAATCTTACATAAAAAGAACATGTGCGCGAAATAAGTTGTCTATGTTTCTCATGTTTTCTTGCATGTCACAGTCAAGAGAATGGATATGCTTAACATCTGCACACAGTGTAGCACAACACCATGATAATTCCATGGATTGTATGTCATGCTCTTTCACTCATTTCTTTTCTATGGGTGCATTTAAACTTGGAGTTTTTTTTTCTTCTTCGTTATATCCTTATTGTTTGCTAGTTCATGTGGCTGTGTTGTTCGCGAACCATGCCTTCACCAACATGGGTCGATCAATTCACCGATGGTTGCATTGGAAATACCACTTCACGTGATCAGGCCCATGCACCGTTAGCTTAGGAGTAGGAGCTATGTTTTCTTTTGTCTTGTTTTATTGCATGCATGTTTGCTTCCTTCCTTTGTTGTTTGTTTGTTTGTTTGCTTGCTTGTTTTTCTTACTTTCTTTGCTTTCACATTTTCTCCTACCTTTTGTTTTGTTTTCTCGTTTTTTTGTTTATGTTAGTAGGTTAGTTTTGCATGAAACTATGTGTGTCTCTTGAAACAAGTAAGGGTAAAGTACAAAAGGACTTGTGCAATTATCAATACTTGGTTATCTAATGTCCTATCCCTTTATGATGAACTTTTTGTCTTCATTCAATGATACACTAATGGAAAATATGTTATGTTTAAAGTGAACCTTGATGAAAACACAACGCTTGCGCACTAAATAGTATCACCTACTATAATCGTTTGTTTTGGGTTAACCCTTGTTAGCTCAGTCAAGTAGAGTAAGGCGAGGGGGAAAACCTTAACAAGTATGTCAAAGGTATATACAAAATACTTCTCTGAAGGAACAACCTCTTCTTCTCTCAATGAGTTAGGATCTCCCTTCCGCCTCTAAAATGAATAAGTTCTATGCATAGTTATGAAAATGAAAAATGAAAAAATAAAGAGTGAATAAGGCAAAGAAGAGAAAGGTTCCTATGCAGAAGAGGGGATGCAAGTAACTCCACTAGGGTACCGACCAAGCTCGCTGGCAACAGAGTGATGCTTTTGTTCCTGCATGACTCTGCCAGGGTACTATCCAAGCTTATTGGTAGCAGAGCAACACCAAAGATGAAACTTAAACGCTGACTATCATACTGATTGTGCCCCAATATACCCCTCACCCCAATTGAAACAACTTTGTTGACTTAGCTTGGAATGTGTGAAGACCAACCAAGAGCATGGCAGGTGCAACATCTTTTAATCAATTTAGCGTGGAAACCAAGATGATTAGAGATCTAAACAATAGTTCCAGAGGATTTAGACTTTCTTTTCACGAAACAAGGTCCATTCAGAAAGATCGAGTTCTACAAGTGTGTCGCCAATTGTTGTAGCGGCTTCAACCACCCTCCAAATTTTTCCTTAACTTCAATTTGGATCCTCCCTACCTACCATCCTTAATAGCATGTCTTGCACTAAGTACATAGGCTTCAGTCAAGTTTTATTGGCCTACCAACCTATGAATGTCAGCTTGTTTTTCTCCCACCACAGGCTGTCATTCCAGACTTAGGCATTTTTATGGTTGAGACTCTCCCCCTGAAAATTGTGCAATTTTGGAGGGGAACCAACCTTCCCTCCCCAACTTGTGCAATCCTACTGGGCACCAGAAATGTGCAATCTAGACAAGAAGCCTTCACTTTGAAAGCTACACAATTCAGCCTAGCACTGGGATTCAAGTCAGAAATTGTGCAATTCTGACTGACAGCAAGGGCTTCATTCTAGAAATTGCACAATGCATGAGGAACATCCATTCTTGCTTAACCCAGGAACTGCGCAAATATCATCCCCAAGCTTGCAGACTACTAGATGTGCTTTCATGTTGACCAGTTCCCCCCAAAATTGAGCAATCTAGATTTGGACGCATGGGTTGTTTTTTCCTTAAAAGGAAAAAAACACAAAATGAAAAGAACATCCATAGATTTTAGCGATCTATTTTTAGCAACTAGAGGCTACATGCAAGTATCGATTTAGAAACTTCTGTCCAAGTGACGTTTTTTCCTAGATTTGTGGCATACACGTCATAAGCCTCATCTTTATGAAACCTATTTATTCAATGTTGCAGAGCTCATTCCTCACATCGATATTGGAGCTCTGACATCCCACATCGCATCTAGGAGTCTTCAGCACATTCAACTCAGCTTTTTCTATGTAAGTCTATTTTTCATGTCATTTTCTTCTTTTCTATTGCTTTTTGTACTTTTCTTTGTATGAGTGTAGTTCTCTTAGTTTTTTTGAATGTTTGTTGTCGTTTTAATGCATGTTAGCTTGTAGAAGCATTGTTTTAATTTTTTCATTGTGTCTCATTGTTATCGTGTGCATGACACTATTTCTGCAATGATGGTAGTCATTGTGGTGATTCGCTTCACACACATGCTTGCATTCCTATTTTCTGAATCTTGCACTCACTATTTGCATGCATGACCATTCACTCTTTCTTACACTCAGTCTCACCATTCATTCAAACATTTTCATGTTTTAAGTCACCCGTCGGTGGGTTTGAGGCTGCCTTGGCTCGAACATTGCCTTGCCCAGACAAAAATGTGCATTTATGAGAGTAAAGACTCTCCCTTCCTCTTAGGAAATGCACAAATCTAGCCAGCACTAACCTCCAGGCTTGCATTGCACAATTCTAGGAGGCAGTGCCCTGCTGACCCTAGAAATTGTGTAATGCAATTTTCGTGCTTGCATGTCATTGCTGACTGAAAATTTGAATTGTGTAGTTTCAGTCCTCATCAATTAGGGTTTAACTATGCATTGCTCAGTTTCAGTAGTCAGCCAACCTCCTGACAACCTAGACTGTGCCTTGTAAAGTTTTGGTAGTCAGTCTCCCAACCTCACAATGAAAATTGCCCAATCTTCACTATCAATCATCCAGGTATGTTGCATGTCAGTCCTCAATTTTTTTTTGGTTTCCAACTGACAGATTTATTGCCATGAGTGTTGCTATGTCTTGAGGCATCGTAGGTGTTTTTTTGTCTCTCAGCAATACAAGTACAATGTCCTCCAAGAGAGCAGGGTCAAAGGACACTGTTGGAAGTGCAACTAGAGATGTAGTCGAACAAGTTTCTATGAGCTTGCCCATTTATGAAGACACCAAGTTGTTCATAGACAAGGACATCAAGATGAAATGGTAGGAAATGAATGAAACATTCTCAAGCACATTTGAGGAAGACTTGGAAGACTGCAGGGTCTATGTCAACATTCACAAGTCTGACTTGTACCGGATTGCATGCATGTATCCCACATTTCCATTCATGGACATGATTCATTGGATTGTCTCACACACTGATCCTGAGAAAATGATCTTGAGAAGTTTCAGCGGGATAGAGCTTGTTACCTTTAGGGTGAAGGTATTTCAACAGATGTATCACTTGCCACAATTGGTGATTACAATGGAGAAACCCTTTTAGACCCAACAACAGTGCAAACTCAAGAGATACCTTGAAGAGCTAGGTGAAAGAGCCAACCAAGTTCAAGGCACCACCCAACCAGGTTACAAAGACGAAGATACTGTGGAAGGCATATCAGTACTTGGTCATCTTTTCATGCCACTTATACGACAAAGAGAGCAGAGAAACCTTCCCACGAAGTTGGGGGATTGCATTGGACCAACTAGATAGTGAAGGAATACCTTGCAACTGGTCCAACATGTCGGCTCTTAGGTTGAAGGAATAGGTGACAGAAGCCCGACATTCGCCCAAGGGTTAGGAAGTGGAGATATACATGTCTGCATACATACTTGATGTAGTATGCTCCCGTCAGCATTTCCCATGCTTGATTTGGGGATGGACACCTTTAGAAACCTCCGTACAAACTTATTGCAGATTGTTCTTCGAATGCAACTTCTGCAAAGTTATCACACAGTTTTCAGACCACTTCGTTACCATAGTGTACAAAATTATATATGATCAGGATCCACTTTGCATGTCATAGGAAGCAATGGAGGCATTGATCGACATAACTGATTGCTATGCCTCACCCCTTAGAACCTTCATACAGATGTACAACGCAAAGAATACTCTTCATGTTTTATAGAAGTTTTCCATGGACAACCTCATCATGAAAGAGGTGTCATATCACATCTTGATATGGTTGTCAGCAAGACTGCACAAGAATAAGAAGGAACCTTGGCCTGCCCTTCCTTTGTGAATCAGGTTGTATGATATACAAAATCTCAAGCATTCTTAGGCTGAGATAGAGGAGTTCAAAAGATTCACCTTTAGCAGTAGAAGTTTCAATGTGTACGACCTGCATTTCTTGGTGAAGGACCACTTTGCGAGAGTGTGGTTTCCTTGGATCCACGGGGCATGCCATTGGCCTAAGGAAGACCGATGGAGATACTGCTATCACTTCTCCAGGCTCAATGAACCAGTCGACATAGTTGTAGAATAGTTAGCAAAGGAGAGGGAAGAAGCATTTCAAAGAGCAGCATTATCAGCTGCAGTAGAGGGTAATATAGCTATGCGTGACAATGGAAAGAAAAAGGTTATTGATAGCATAGAGGTAGAGCAAAGCTGCAAGTTCAAAGAAGATCCACTTGTGTTGAAAGTAGCTTTTGAGATTGAGGCTAAGAGGTGACAGCGCAATAGGAGGAATGTGCAAAGGAAAATAGAGAAGGAAGAGCAGCAAGGACAGACAGTACAAGAGGCACAACCTGTACAAATTGATGAAACTGCACCCATATAGGTTATAGACCCATCCTAGCGGCTGGCACAAAGTAGATAGGGTGAGCAGTCATAGGAGGAGGACATAGCTCAAGAGATTGAACAGATGATAAAGCAGATGGACATGAATATGGTTTAGCCAATGTTAGATCAGTATATTGACCTCATGCCTCGGACCCAAGACGTCACCCCATTAGCTTCATTAGATCCAGAAGCAGAGCAAGTTGCACATGATCAAGGAGACACAAAGATCCTTGAAGACAATCTGGAGGCAGAGATGCACAACATATATTTCGACGAGTCACAAAAATGTTTGCATAGCCCCTATCTAGTTTAAAGAATGAATGATCATATCCGATGTGTGCAAGCATCCAGTAGAATTGCCTGATGCTACTAGAGCATATGCTGAAGCCACCAGCTCGATTGTTCGATTATTGATAGCAGAGAATGAGCACCTGGCTAAGGAGTTACAAGCAGCCAAGCAGGGAGGAGAACAAGTTACATCATACGAAAGAGCAGAGTTGTAGAGAGTGATACTGGATGAAGCATCATTTCTCGAAGCAGTCATGCAGATGTTTTATTCCAGATTCATCACCATGCATAATTCAGTTGTCCATCTCAATGGTTGGAAGCAGCGCTGTGTTAGGAGAGAACACATCTTGTCAAATATGCACACTATCATCAATCACGTGCAAAATGGATGATGAGGTACAAAGGAACCCCATTGTACTTGCCAAATATGATGAAGCCCAAGGCGGTATAGTTGAAGGCACACATCAGAAGTCAGATCTGGAACTATGGGGAACTCCTCCGGCTCATCACCAATTTGTAGGCTACACATGCACAGGTTTTCAGAAGCATGGATGTCATCGTGTGTGAGCATGTGATCCCATCTATTTACACACTCACTGAGGTGAAGACAAAGAACCAAGTTCGACTAGAACTTGACATGTACTTTGATGAGTTGATGTGCGTAGCCAGTAACACAGACTTAGAGATCAATGCAAACACTATGAATCAGTATGTTACTGGTCTAGCTGCACTCAAGACTTTAATGTGCATGGTATTAGAAGAGTTGGACCGAGGTGCGACATCACTGTACCCATATACAACAGAGGAAAGAGTTCACTTTTAGCAGGATGTCACCATTGAGCACGTGGACACCATAACGAACTACCAAGCTTCACATCAATTCGCCACCGTCGATCATTGTGAGGATGTTGAAGAGTTGGTCTTCCCACAACAGTCTATGTCTTAATAATAGCTTGCATGGCTTGCTCAAGCCTATTTTGTCTCACATAGGGACATGTGCAAATTGTAATATAACATCTTGTAAAAGTGAAAGACCAAGTGTCAATAGTAGAATGTAACAATATTGGAGTAGTTGAAGAGTCATGAGGGTAGGTGAAGAGTCACAAAGGGGAATGTCAAGGGTCACCCCACTTTCTATTTATAGAACCTCATGACTCATTGTAAGGGCTTTTGGGAGCCAAGATTCCTATAGGTGTATCTTAGAGAAAGCTAGGAGTGTATCGTAATGAGCCTTGACTTCTCTAGAGTGCAGAGCTAGTATATCTCTTTGGAGGAGCAAGTGGAAGTGACTGTAGCATTCTGTTGTCAGGACTAGTGGTTGGTGATAGTTGTGTGTATGATTGGATCTTTCACTTTCTTAATATAATAGAGCCAACACATTTCTTGCATATGTTATTATTGTATTTCGTCTATCTTGGTTACTCTAATGATATATGTATTTACTATTTATGCATGTATGTATGGACTTTTCTATATATTTTTGTATGAATCTTATCGATATGTGATGTTGGCTTAACCATAACTTTGGATCATTGAATAACCTTCTTTCTAGTTTGTGATGTATCTCTCTCATGTGTTCCCTTTCAAGTTGTGTGTTGTCACAGGTTTCCAAGGGGCACACTCATACCCTCGTTATGTATGTTAGACCCATTCATGCACCTACCTTGACTTGCTTCACATGTCACGCCCTTGCTACCAATAGGGGAATCTTACTCACCTCTACGTGAAACTGCGTCAAGGCGATACCATACTACCCCACTGCTGGGACTCCTACACACAACAATATGAGGTGTAGTTGGGATTTATTAATAGGCAGACCCCATGACATGTTGGCGGGTCCAGTACCATCAAAAACCACCTAGCTCATCGTCTTCGTCATCCTTTAGAAAAGACTTTCTGAGGAAGAGATATATGGGAATTCTTCATCGATAAAATTAGGAACTACATGAAGTTCATCACACATAGAAAATAATCAATGAAATAACCGAGGGAATAATATTTTGACACTATAGTTTCATCATGATGCAATCGTTGAACTAGGTTTCCAACACTCCTTGCCCAAAAACCTTGAATTTGTTTTACCAAGATTTGACACTCATACCAAACAATATGCAGATGACCATATTAAACAATTTATGTTGGCTTTTAGGATAAGGAATGTCTAGCAAGAATATTTTTTGTACAAATTATTCCCATATACCTTCGAGGGTAAAGCCTCAACGTGGTATATTAGCTAACAACCTTGAAGTATAATATCATGGTGTTAATTTGAGACTACTTTTCTTGAGAATTTTGGAAGAGATAAAATCCCTTAAGTATTGGTCATGAAATTGTTCAATATAAAAAAATATAAAATAGAAAGATCAAATATTTTAATGTGAGCTTCCATGCTTTAAATAATAATATCACTATCGAATCCATATCTATGGAAAAACTCATCGTTTCCTACTATGTCAAAGCCTTATCTATTATAATTTTCATGTGGGTTAAAAGAGCTCAAAAGGAAACTCTTCAAGAATCCTTTGATGAACCCATTGTTGTTAATAAGTATATGCTTATTCTTAAGACTGATCCTCATACTAAAGGTTACCAAGCCTCTTCTTCTTGAAAGAAACCTAAAACATCCTCTAGACTACCTCTGAAAACAAAAGAAGAAGGAGCCTTTACCTCGAAAATGTACAAAAGGTCCTTAATAAATTGACTAATGAAAGTATTTACCTTCAAAATAATTGAGGAGAAGGGACATCTAATATGGGATATTTAAAACCTCCTTTCAAGAATAATTTCCCATCTAAATCAACCCCTCCTAGTGAAGGATTAAATGTTGAAGGATTGGGAAACATTCTCAAATATTTGATATGAGGAATTGACTCATCTCTCAATGAAAACTAATTAACTAGATGAAATATATGTTGAAGATGAAACAAATTTAGATGATAAAAGTCAACCTCCTCCTAACATAGGCCATTTTGTAGATGTAACTCATAACTTGTTTGAGGATTATTATGAAATTGCTGTTGTAAATAAACATCCTTATAACACCCGTAGAAAAAGGACATATGATGATCGTAATCCTTCTACCTCAACTAAAGCTAAGAATTCAAAAAGTTAGGTAAAAGAACCTAAAATTCTATGTTGTAGATTTAAAATATGATCCCATAGAATATCTTAAAAAATTGAAATCCAATATTTTGATCTATCAGCTACTCAAATTTCCTCCTATAAATCAAAAACTTTAGGAGAGCCTCGCTGAAATTTTAGGAAAGAAAAATCATGCTCCTAATGGGTAAATAACTTATTTAAAAAAAACTGTGATAGTCCTAGTATCTATTATGAAGCACTCCTTAGATATTCCTTCCACAAAAGAAAAGAAACCTAATTTTCCACTTCTTTTTCCAACTTCTTAAACTTACAACAAAAAATATCCAGAACTTTTCATAAATCCACAAGCCTGGTCAATGGAAGATATATTTCATCTATTAACCTCTACCCCAATGTTTTTTGATAGATTAGATAAGGTTTATGCTCAGTAGGAGAAATTTAAAGGGGTGGTGAATAGTAAAACAAATATGCAACAATCAATGTAGGAATTGAATCCAATCTACAAAAATAAACTTAGGCATTGAATGTACTGAAAAATAAAATTTGTATTTCATTCGACTGTTGAACTAATACAAATTTGTGCTCGCTTGGAAATAAAATTATTTAAATACTTTCGACCACAATTTGATGCAACATGTCATTGCAATGAAACCTCAAACAATACCTTTTCGATATAAGCATATAACAATGCATACTAGATTTTAACCTCCTATTAAAAGTTAAATGAATAAACTTCTAGTTATTAGGATAATCTTCCTTGTTTGACACACTTAGTGGGTTGAAACCTAGATCCTGTAAGAAAGAAAAATAGGGATATTTGACTTTGTGTCAATTTCCATAATTTCAACAAGGCCTCAAATAAAGACAACTAGCCCATTTCACACATGGAAAATATTTTATAATGTATCTCTAGTTTTGAGATGATGTCCTTATTAGACAGCTTTTCATGTTATAATAAGTTTGTGGTCTGTCCTGTAGATCAACTTAAGACTATATTTAGAACTCCATCAGGCACTTTTTCATATAGGAAGGTTCGCTTTGGGATAAATAATGTCGGGTCCTCCTTTCAAAGAGAAATGGATTTTTTTTATTTTTTTTTGTCTTAGTAAATAGGTCAATTGTTGTATTTTTAGATGATGTCACCATCTAGTATAAAAGGAGATCGGACCACCTATCACATCCAAGAAATGTGTTTGAACAATGTAGGAAATTTAGCATATCCCTAAATCCTAAAACGTACATCTTAGTTGTTAGGTCCATATAATACTAGTGAGTCCGCCATTACTATTGTTGTTGTATCCCTTATTGTTATTGTTGTGCCCCTATTGTCCATATATTGTTATTATTGTGCCCCATAGAATCCCTCTATTGTTATTTTTGTGCCTTTATATTATTATTGTTAGGTCGGCTTGGTTATATTGTGACCCCTTAGACTCCTATATATAGAGAGGAGGTTTTGTCATTTGAATCATCCAAGAATTGTTCATTTGTGTAATGTAAAGGAGGTTGCCCCCTTGAAGAGGCTTATTTCTAAGGCATTTATCCATCTTTTCTATCTTTTTGTGAGTCAGTTTCATAACATTTGGTATCCGAGCTTTGGATTCTAGGGTTTCACTGCTCCAAACAAGTCATCATGGAATTTTAACTATAACCTTTTTTCTGTGATGTTTCAGAAGCTAGAAAAAACCCATTTGAGAAGAAAATGATCAATTTCAGAGTATCTCATCAAGTGGAAGAACTTACCTGTTGAAGATTCCACATGGGAGGATGAGAATTTTATACAGAAGCATCCAAAACTACTCAAGAGTTGAGGACAATACTTTTTTGAAGGAGAGGGGCATGTTAGGTCCCTATAATACTAGTGATTCCCCTATTACTAGTGTCATTGTATCAGTTATTATTATTATTGTGCCCCTATTATCCCCATATTTTTATTATTGTTCCCCATAGAATCCCTCTATTGTTATTTTTGTGCCTTTATATTATTATTGTTAGGTTGGCTTGGTTATATTGTGACCCCTTAGACTCCTATATATAGAAAGGAGGTTTTGTCATTTGAACCATCTAAGAATTTTTCATCTGTGTAATGTAAAGGAGGTTGTCCGCTCTAAGAGGATTATTTCTAAGGCATTCATCTATCTTTTGTATCTTTTTGTGAGTTAGTTTCATAACATTAGTACTTACTAAGGGTAAGTTGTTTTGTTTCTTAATCTAAAAAGACATATTTATGATTGATCCTGAACAAACTGAATACATTTCTAGTCTCTCTCATCCCACCTCTAAGAAAGGCATGAAATAATTTTTGGGTAAGATAAATTTTATGAGAAAGTTCAAGGGCCTATTTTCTTTGAGACTATGAGACCACTCCAAAATTTGATTAAAAAGATTCATTTTTCAAGTGGCATGAATAGGAAATAAAAGCCTTCCATACAATTAGTTAAGCCATATCTGAAAACACCTTCCCTAATGAGTCTTAATTTTGCTAAAGACTTCACTGTGTAAAATTTTGCATCTGATAATCCATATGTTGCTATTCTCACCAAAAATAATGATCAAAATGATGAAATTTCCATCGTCTTTATGGGCTCTACTTTTAAAGGGGAAGAACTAAATTATTTAGCTGTAGATAAACAAGCTTTTGCTATCTTTAAGACAGTAAAACATTTTATACCATACTTTCTGAAATCTAAAACCAAAGTAATTCCACCTTATACAACAATTATAAACGTGTTGGTATAAAAAAATATTGGTGAGAAGAGATCACACTAGAAGACAACTCTTTAGGAATGTGAGCTTGAGATAAATCTTGCCGAACTTGTTAGAGGACAAGGTATTTTTAAGTTAGTTGTTGATTATGTTAATCTAGCTCTTGAAGATTTATGCTCAAATGATGAAGCATTTATTTATAAAAACTTGACTAAACTAAGGGAGAAGGGGGAGGTGAATCATTTTAGTACATTCATGGACATGAAAATTATTTTCTTTTGACTAATTAACTAAAACATTAAATGAGTAGATTGACACATAATGATCAGTTGATTGAATATGTGAACAAAAAGTAATCAGTAATTCAAAACATAACATTAGAACATAATATCAACACATATGGACACCAGATATAAGTGGAAACCCATAAAGGGAAAACACCATGATTTCCTATTTTTGTGATGTAAAGGAAGGCTCCTACTCCCTTATTATATCTATTTTTTTGTAGGCTCCAACCTACATTTGGTTTCTACGTCAATTTTTTTGCAAGATAGAACATGTAAGGAAGTTACAACTCCAATAAGTTTTCTATAGGCTACAAACCATAGGAGGCTGTGAGGAGGCTCGTACCTCAACTAGCTCCAGCCTATTCTTCATCAAGATACATCTTGAAATGAGACTACAATCCCATGATACATATAATAAACAACATTTTGGTTTAGCTGGTCATCAATTATGCATATCTCCATCTTTATTTCTACCTCTTATTCCCTTCAAATATGGCTAACATTGGCTTCATATGTGCCAGATAACTAGTGAATAATTAGCTCTCACATGATCTCTATCTCTCTAACACACTTTACCTTCCAAAATTACATCTTTTATAAATATGGTTTGTTGGATGTCTATGTTCCACGTAAGAATATGAAGTGAACAGGATTGAATCTTTGCCCTCCACTCATTCCTTTCTAAGCTCTTCATATTTTTAATAATAGAATACAAATAAGCACCCCACCAAATATTATTTTCATCCACATGTAATGATTTAATACACCACAAAAATGCCAACATATGCAAGAAATTACTACATTATGACGTCGTAAAACATCTAAAACATTAACGTTCCAATGAAATCAATATACATGGAACATATGAAAACAATGCACCCCTCTCCAAATCCATATATTTGTTCTAGAACATCTTGTATCACTGCTTATTTATGCCACTAACTGAGCAACCTTAAGTCTTGTCTTGTCTATGATGGAGTCTTGCCTTAGCTATCATGGAGTCTTTCCTCTGTCTTGCATCACAATAATTTTCTTGCATTAAAAAATCTCACCCATCATATGCATACAACAATCAACTAACCCAACATACATAAGCCAACATCACCATCTCATCAACATCCCCATGCATAACAAGCATCATTGTAACACTTCAAGATCACAAGCTCAACAGTTTAATTCACATAGCCTACAACAAACCTTGCATCTCTTCAACTGGTTTATGTTACATATCAAACTATGTAACATTGTTTGTTTTAATTTTTTTTTTTCTCCCATGATATCAATCAAGATATGTATCAATAGCACCTACAATACACTTTACAACACACTATAAAAATAAATATGTCATGTCTTTTTTGTTGTTGCTACTACTCCCTTGTTATTCCTCTATGTAAGCTTCTCCTATCTTACTACTCCTATTGTTCCTATGTTGTGTTTCTACCTTACAATTCCTTGTTGTTGCTCCTATCTTGCTACTCCTACCATTGCTTTCTTTTGTTTTTCCTTTATTCTTCCTTGTTGCTACTACCTTTCCTTTGTTGTTCATTTTTCCTTCTTTACCTTGTTATTTCTCCTTTTTCATCAATGAAAAAAATGCCATTAATCTCACCATTTGGTATTTATGGAAACAAAATGATCCTCCCCCTTTCATTCTGAGAAGTATCTTCCTTACCATTGTTTTCCTCCCCCTTTGACATCAATGGAAATGGAGTCTCAAAACTAGAAATTGTTGGAGAAACCTCTATTCTTCTCAACAAAAATTCTTACCAATTATTTCAATGATTTCAATACATATTTTCAAATACTCTATTTGAAACAGATCCTATACATCTGTAACACCCCCTCCTCCCAGGTCCACCCAAGCAACTAACCATCCGTGGCAAACCTGTGATGAGAGAAGTAATTATAAGAGATTCAAATTCCTTGGTGACCTTAAGGAAATGGAACTGATGGAACATATCAAACAAACCCATCCACATCATCAACAACACCCTTAGGAGACATGTCATCCACTAAGTCATCTTGTCCCTGAGTTTCTCTAATGATTTAATCCTTTTATCCCCTCATCGCTCTCATGCTATAGGAGTGACAATGTCCAACAACCCAAAGTCACTCTCATAGGCCTATGTTCCAACTTCCCCAAGGTTTAAGCCACCTTTCTAGCCTAGAATCCCGACCTCTTCCCAAAACTTGCTACAACTTTCATAATCCATCAAGGACATGACAACAATGCTGATAAATCAAAAATAAGCTTGGGACTAGGACTAAGCATCCCCAACGGGGACAAGCATTCTGTCAAACACTTGGCACCAATGCAACCTACAGGTCTAGGATATAAGACATAGCATAAATGAATGAAATAACTTATGAAACATAACCAGAAGGATCACCTCCTTCTCCATTGAACTATTATATCATCAATTAGGTCTTGCATCCATCCATTTAATAATTACAAGTAAATACATGAAATAACCATGACATGAACTAGTCATTTCACCATGCTTATAACCAACATAAACCATATAAATACCAGACATATAACAACCATTAAAGGCTCGTATAAATCAATGCAAAATTAAGAGATGTTAGATTTTATTAATAATAGGAAAATCTGATCAGGTTTGGAACTTCCACATACCACTCGACCATAGACATGGCTGAACCAAATCCCTCTTTCAGTCAATCACCTCCATTCCATATTCCAAGCATGAATGTGGGATATAATAGAAAAACCAATCCAAGAACAACCAAGGGAATCTAGAGGTTAAGCCACCTCCACCCTCACCAAACCGCCATCACACCAAAACCAATGCTCCGATCACAACCAAACCTAACTTAGAATGCCATCCAGAATCCATCACTATCGTTGAGGAATTTCCCATTTCCTTGTCTCTTAGGCTTTACCGCCATCCAATCTCAGATCACTAGGCCCTAAACAAAGACCATTCTCTCAGGCATTACTGCAATCCAAACCCGAATCACTGGGCCCTAAACCGAGACTTCTTCCTTAGGCTCTACAGTGTATCCCTCCAAAACTAGTCAAGGGATTCCTAGGCCTTTGAGAATTAAGCTTGAGAACACCTTCACCCTGGATTCTGAAATCCATCTGAAAAACCAAAGCTCAAAGCCAAGATAAACATGCCAACATACCATGGCATCCAAAAAAAGGCAAGGCTAGGCTGAAAACCATTGTCATAACCAAGCAAAAACATGCCACCGACAACAAGAGAACCATACGCCAACATGCCAAGACATGCATGTCCAAACCAACTAGGAAATCACACATGCAAAAGGTTATTTTCACGCACTCCTAGTGAAGCTGCTTGATCCTACTATCCTTTTCTTGATCCTTTCTTTCCTTCTTTGCCCTTGCTTTCTTTTTCGTTCCTTTATCCAAATCTAGAGTGCTCCCATAAAAATCTGAGTGACCAAGAGTGAGAGGGAGAGAGAATATTGAGAGAGCTCCAAATTTCAACTGACAAAAGGTTATCAAAATCTTTCCCACTGATCCTTATAAGCCTTCTCTTTAATGAGGCCTCTAATTTCTTCATTTTCCATTATTTTCCTTCAATTTCCTCCTCACATGCAACATGTGACATTTTACCTTATTTTTCTCCTATTTTCCTTTATTTTCTTAAATAAATGTTTCAAAAATGTCTTTTGCCCTTTAATGCCTTTGCCAATTTTCATTAGCCAAAACACACATCTAGTGATGCCCACTAGGATATCTTTGCCCAACATTCTAATTGGAATGTGTCCCTTAATCATGGTCTTACTTTTCCTTGATTAACTTTTATTACATGGAAATTTTCACCAGGGCTATTACAGAACCCTCCCCCTTGTGGAACACCATCCTTAGTGTTAAACCACACCATGACCTCAACAAAATTGTTGAAAAGCAAACATACTACCCATGGAGATTTATAACTTAGCTCGTTGTAGTATTTACAATGAAATACTTGCTCAAAAGAAAGACATCATGACAACATGATAATATAACAACTATAGTAACATGAAACCATACCTCTTATTGGAGCTTTATAACTTATCTGATGGCAGTTTTTACATCCTATACATATACATACATATACCAAAACATCAAAAAAACATATCCTAAGAATATACCAACATCAAACCAAAATAGCTTGCCTCAATCGACAAATAATGAAGGATATAGGGCCCACATTTGATCCACAATCTCCCATGTAGCATCTTCAGGCACAAAGTTCATCCACTACACTTTAAATTCCTCTATGGCTCTAGTCCTGAGCATGAGATGTTTTCACTGCAATATGCATTGAGGCTCCGACTAGAACTCTCCTTCTTTCTCCACCTGCAATACAAACCAATTAATAACATGATCAACATCCTTTATATACTTCTTAAGAGATTAAATATGGGAAACATCATAGAATTTAACTATTGGAGGTAGTGAAAGTCGATATGCCACCAGTCTAATCCTCTCAAGGGTCTCGAAATGCCCAAAATATTGTGGAGCCAACTTGGCACATGAACCAATCCTGAAAGACATTTTCTTGGGCTTGATGGGAAAATACACATGCTCCCC
Organism: Pinus tabuliformis; assembly: GCA_031772625.1. Taxonomy (NCBI): domain Eukaryota; kingdom Viridiplantae; phylum Streptophyta; class Pinopsida; order Pinales; family Pinaceae; genus Pinus; species Pinus tabuliformis. The sequence goes on from CM062811.1 coordinate 682,663,667, forward strand.
AACTTGAAGCTCCTTGGACACCCTGTGTTGATCTTCATAACTCATCTGTCTATCATGTGTTGCCTTTAGATTCTTCTTTATAACTTTCATTTCTTGGTCTATGTTCACCAACATGTTCAGTCCAATAAGTACATTGTTCACTAGATCACTCTAACTGATGGGAGTGTTACAACTCCGTCCATACAATGCCTTGAAAGGACTCATCCTCAATGATACCTAATAACCATTATTGTATGTGAACTCAACCATTGGAAGATACTCACCCCATTTATTTTTCTGGTGCATCATTTACATCCTCAACATATCCTCTAAGATCCCATTGACCCTCTTTGTCTATCCATCTTTCTGTGGATGATAAGCTATGCTGAAGGAAAACTCTAAGCCCAAGCCTACAAATAGCTCCTACCAAAACTTAGAAGTGATATTTTCATCCCTGTATTAGACAATCTTCTTTGGAACACCATGCAGTTGCACTTCTCTCTCGTGAACACTTGTGCTACCTCACTGGTTGAATATGTACTCTTTACTAGAATGAAGTGAGCTACCTTGTTGAACCTATCAACCATGAACATAATAGAATCATGTTGCCTCACTGTCCTCAGAATACCTGTAATGAAATCCATGGAAATGACCTCCTATTTCCATTCTGGAATCGTTATTAGTTGTAGTAACCCACCTGGATGTTTACATTCTGCCTTTACCTACTGACAATCTAAATATGTAGCCACGAACTCTACCATTTCCTTCTTCAAATTCAACAAGTAGTAGAAAATTCTTCACTATCGTGAATGTCTTCTGATATCCTAGATTACCAAGTATGGATTGACATGAAAGTCCCAAAAGATAATCTTCTTGATCTCACTACAATTCGACACATAGATCATGGCTCTAAACCTCACCAAATCATCTGCTGCAAGACGATAATTTGCATCCCGATCACCTGTACATGTACCTAGACTTGTACCTGCACCTATGCTCTGTTGTAATCTGTGCATAATCTCCATGTATTTTTCATCCCAGTATCCTTCCCGCAAGATTGTAACCCTGTCCCATAAAAGCTCATAGTTGCTATATGATTTACATATACCTTCCTGCTAAGAGCATCTGCAACCCGATTCTCCTTCCCATTGATGTATCTGATCTTAGAGTCAAACTCACTCTCGGTAGCCAACCATCTATTTTTCCTGGAATTTACATTCAGATGGTTTAAAACAAATCCCTCAACCCACTGTGATCGCTCATCATTGTAAACCTCCTGCCCAGAAGATAATATCTCCACATCTTCAATGAATGTATAATTGCTACTAGCTCAAGATGATGCGCGAGATAGCTCTTCTTGTGCTCATTCAATTTTTGTGACTCATATCACACTACCTATCCTTCTTGCATGAGAACTCCACCAATTCCTCCCTTGTAAGCATTTGTACACACTACAAACTCCTTTTCTAGTTCCGCAATCTTTAGCACCGGTGCATGTGTCAAAAATTGCTTAAGATGCCCAAAACAAGCCTCACATTCTTTTGTCCATTCAAACTTCTTTCTTTTCCAATGCAATGATGTGATAGGATATGCAATGTGTGAAAAGTTCCTAATGGAACTCCTATAGTAACCTGCCAATCCCATAAATGATCTCACCTCATCCACATTCTTAGGAGCTGCCCACTCCATGACAGCCCTTATCTTTTTTGGATCCACTGGTATGCCATCCGTGGAGACAACATGTGCCAAGTAATGTGCCTTAGTCTAAAAGAAGCTAGACTTGCTAAGTTTAACATACAATTAATGCTCTCTTAGCAATCTCAACGCTACTACTAAATGCTCGAAATTTTCTTCCTCATTCTTAGAATATATCCGTATGTCATCAATGAATACAATAACAAACTTGTCTAGATAAGGACACAATGCACTATTCATCAAACACATAAATGTAGTTGGAGCATTAGTCAAACCAAATAGAGCAACAAAAAACTCATAATGACCATACCTGGACTTGAATGCAATCTTGAAGATATCCTCTTCCTTGGTTACTACTTCATGGTATCTCAATCTGTTATAGACATTTTTGTGCCTTACAACATTGAGCATGAAATGTCCATAATCTAAGGGATCCAAAGTCCCTAAACATGTTGTTCCTACCCCTAGAGGAACAAGGCTAACAAACCACAGCAATTCACAGAAGTTCTCCACCAGAAACTGCTCAAAAACAAGTCAATTCAGGATCATTTCAGTGGCTACACTAGCTGTTTGTGCTGAATGTCAAAGCCAACACTGGCTACCTGCGTTGAATGTTAAAGGGAACACTGGCTACCTGCGCTGAACGAGAATGGACAAGTGGCAAGCTCATTTCTCAAGGTGCCGCTTCCAAAATGACACTTGCCTCAGGGAATTCGACTGGTGATGAGTAAGAGGTTCCAAATCTCCAAGTGGAAGCAAGAACCTCCAAGTGGACTCAAGAACTGATAGAGGGAGAGGACACTAGTCAGATCTCAAGCTGACTCATCCTCTCTCCAAACATCTATATATGGATCTCTCCTCCATGAGATCTGGAGGCTGGAATTTTGTTATTGCAAAGAATTGCTGTTGGTTTGAGATTGGAATCATTGGGTGCTTAATGCTTTGAAGGGGGTGAAGATAGGAATTCCATTTGCTAGGAAGGGGATGCTGGATTGGAGCCCTCTGGGTTGTATCTCTTCCTGAACCTTGTTATTCATCAATAAAGCTATCTTGGTTTCTCCTATATGCTGATGTATTTTTGATGTATGAATGCATTAGTATGTTTAGTTTATTTCTAATCCTGAACTAGTTATGAATATGAATCCATGTCTTGTGTAGTGTTTTCTTCTTATGATCTTGCAAAAACCTCTTGAAGCTAGGCGAGTGAGAAGGCAAGTAGCTGGGAACTCTCCAAGAGAAGAGAAGCCGGATCGAGGGACAAACGGAAGACACCGGTTAGTCCATCTATCTATCTCTTCATTCTTAATTCATAAAGGAAGAATACTAGAATAGCTGTCTCTGTTTGTTGCTAAGGCATTGTCACACCTTAGGTGGATAGGATCGTCCTGCATAGGCATTTTTCCCCACAACAAATTGGCGACTCCACTGGGGACATCTGTTTAGTCATTTTATTTGTGTTTCCATCATTGTTTGTTTCATAGACTCGACAGCAACAAATCGAACTGCATCTGCTTTTCCCATATGCAAAGTAGACAGATGCTGCTTTGATCCAATCACTGGACTTGTCTATGATCTGAACAATGGATTCACAAATGATTTGATGATCCTTGTGATAGATCTTAGTACCCTTCAAAAAATCCCTTTGATTGTACCTTGCTTGTTGCTTTTATTTGTCCTGAAAAAGTGAATTAAATAGCAATCTATGACCCAAAACCAGTGAGAAACGAGAGTTTCTCCTTTAGCGCAGACCCAGTGAAGGGATTTTGCATTTCGACGCAGGTCCCGTGAAGGCTACCTGCGCTGAATGTCAAAACCCCTGTGTTGAGGTTGCGCTGAACCAGTTTGCCCTTGTGCAGCTGGGGTTCTCTGCTCTGTTTTGCCTTGTTTTGATCTCTGATTTTTGCAGCCTGTAACCAGCATAGGTACCAGTCTGATAACTCCTTTTCTCTGCTTAGATTCTGCCTCCTTTTGTACAAAAAGACTGTGAGTGTTTTTATGTGTTTTTGCGTCATTTACAGTTTTCCTTTGCATGAGTGAAATAGTCATCCTGTAGCCCTTGATTCAGATCTGTTGATTGTGATCTTAGAAGAGAGTTCATTGGCTGTTTGCAGATTGATTATACATTTACTCTTGCTTATTGTTTTGAGTTTGTCTCTTTTAAGTTTCGAAACAAGTATTCATTTTGAAAATCGTTAAGTGTTGTAATCTCTTCTACCCTCTCTGATTTCGAAAAAGTAAACTTGTTTGTATTGGTCATTTAAAAGCAAATTCAAAGTTGTACAAAAAGCTTTCTTTGTAGGCATCAATACTAAGAAAGTGGAAAACAAACACCTGCATTGTGCATTTGCATTTGATAGTTTGCATGTTGGATTTAGGAAAAGTGCATTAGAGTGTGTTGATTGCTCTTTGAGAAAAGATGGTGTCTTTCTTTTCCCTTAGTAGCTAGGATTTTCAAAGTTGAAAAGATATAAAGCTTGCTTATGATCTTTAGACTGCATTTAGGAATTGTATCATACATGTCGTGGTGAACCTTGAAAGGCAAACTTCTAAAAAGATCAACCTAAAATAAATTGAATGAACTTAACAACGCTTTGCAACATAACGCACAACATAGAGGTCTAGGCTAGAGATGTGTTCCGGCGTCGTTAAGCCTGGTGACTGTCGATCTCGTGGAAGCTGGGTGATTCCTCCTGAGGGACGATAGCGCCAGTATGGATTGTGCTCCCACGTACCGTCGCGTATATATTGGGAGACCCCTATAGGCATAAAACCTTTATCCTTAGGAAGCCGTGTCGGCCACCCTACTGATCGCAATGCACTGAACACAGCATTCAGGAAGATCGACCGCCTGTACCCTAAAAAGTATTCTGCGGTTTTGCGAAAAGTTTGGCACACCCTCTGCCCAGAACTCCAGAGTAGTTCCTTTTGGCCTTTTTCAGACTCTATAACAGAAAAAGTCCATCCGAGCATTTGTCACTTCGGGCTCGTTAAAAAATCGAAGGAGACTAGAGTCATCTTTAGCTTTTTCTCTACTCTTTAAAATTGAAAAAGCAAGTTGTCTCTAAAGCATCGTTAAAATTTATTTTAAATGGAACAATCGCCCCTATTCCTGCGTTGATCTTTAGGTTGAAAAAATGGAGCACACCAACCAAGGAATTCCCCTTGGTGGAAATCCTAGTCCCTTCTCCTCTTGGGGAGATGTTGGTGCGCCCCACATGGCCACATTGTCGCTTCCAGGACTGACAATTGGCCTGCCAGTCTAGCTCTTTTCAACCAATGTCGTTCAGAACACCACCATTCCTGAACAGTCGAGTCAATAGTTAGACCAGACCAGAGTTGCCAACCAGCCTTCTACCTCATCTAACTCTTCCTCTCCTCCTTCCTCTTCGCTTGATGGAACTGGTAAAACAAAAAACCAAGTTCCTAAGGAGAAGAAGGAAAAGAAGAAGAAAGAGAAGAAGAAGAAGGAGCCAAAGGCGACCGGGGGCAAACAAGTGTCATCTGACAAAAATCCACACACAGCACTGACCAGGCCTAAATCACCATGTGTCATATGCAAGGGAGACCATTTCCACAGAGACTGTCCCTGCATCCCTCGGATACTAAGGGACTGGTCTCCCCGTTTGCACAATTCGGTAGCATCAACCTCTGATAGCCATGTTGACTGCTCACCGTCGACTAGTGAAAGTGAAGTCCCAGGACAGAGAGGGAAAGCTAGATTTCCCTGTAAACTGTGTGAAGGCGATCACGCCATCCACCGTTGTCCCTTCTTAGACGAGGCCAAAAGAGTTTTGGAAGATCGCCCGATTTTACGAGCGCAACTTCCTCCTGGATATCAAAAACTCCTGCCAAGTCCTTCACTAGTTGAGAACCCGGCTGGCCCGCCCAGGTGGTCAGCCGAAGCACCTATCATTGAAGATGAACCATCTGGATCCATGCCTCACGAAATTCAAAAAGTTGAGACAGCAGTTGACCCGGTTTTGCCTTCAGAGGCTCTATCTTCGAATGATACCATCACAGAGGAGAATAAAGACGACACCGTCCAAATTCTCTTCATCAACACTGACTCTGATGAACAAGGGGGCAATGCCCCCATTCCTTTATCGCAGGAAGGAAGTTTGTCAGAGCAATATCCGGCCGTCTATTCAGTCCCACCACCAAGCAACCTGGTTGTGTCTTTTGATTGGAACCAACTAGGCAGACCCCGGTTGCCAGCAAGCATACCATTCAAAATTATCGTTCAAATATACAGAATGGTGATGGCTGGCACTATCATTGATGAGGGGGCATCTGTGAGTATCCTTTCCTCTATTGCTTGGAAAGCGCTTGGTTCGCCAGCGCTTTTACCTGAAATGAGAATCTATCAGGTTTTGATAAAGGAACCAGTCGACCTTTAGGGATCCTCCCCAATGTGCCCATAACATTGAAAGGGAAGACCGTTCAAATGAACGTGATGGTCGTCCAGGGACCCTTGGATTATAACCTACTCCTTGGATGAGACTATATATATTGCATGGGAGCTATTGTCTCCTCACTCTTTAGAGTAATGTGTTTTCCGCATGAAGGAAGAATGGTCAAGCTCGTGGACCAACTTTCATTTCCCGGATCACGCATCGCAAATAGTCATGTACCATCCCTAAATGTTCTATTCACGCAAGAAGTGTCTCAACCCACGGTCCGTCCTCCTGATGAGCGCGAGTAATCCGGGAGGATATGACTGGAACCCAGGGGGCATGCATCCTGGTATGCTTCGGCAGGAAAACTTTGGGTATAGGGTAGGTTTCCACGGGAGAATATGACTAGTCTGTACCCCACCCATGCTGGAAGAGGGTTATTCTGGAATAAGATTCTTTTGTCAAAGTTATGTGTTTGGCACTCATTGTCACTCACCTTTGTCTATTTCGGTAGACATTGCCGAGGAAGTGTTTTGTTTGAAAGATTAATGAGACAATCTTTGGGTAACCTGAAAGAGGTAAGCCTCTCTCGTTAAAACAAATGTTTTGACAGAAAAGAAGTAGAGGTAACCTTGAAATCGTACTTTATACCTGGGGGCATGCAAACCTTTTGGAGTGCAAGCAAAGAGTGGTTATTTATCTGTTTTTTGGGTTAGCCGTTTCCTAACTTGCATAAAGAAAGGATGCGGGGCATAGCTTTGTGAGATGAAGCCCCATAAAAAATAGAATCTCAATGAGACACTCTTATCATATGACTGGGTATTCGAGCAGTTTTAGCACACAGTTCATGCTCGTTAAAAAATAAACGCAAGATTCGAGCAGTTTTAGCACACAGTTCATGCTCGTTAAAAAATAAATGCAAGATCCGAGCAGTTTTAGTGCATAGTTCATGCTCGTTAAAAAATAAACATAAGACCGAGCAAATGTTTCCACCCGCGTTTAAGCTCGTTCAAAAATGAACTATCCCGGTAAATAACCACTGTGAATGTAATATCATCAGCCATTAAAGCCTTGGTCGTGTTTGCACCGTCACCTCCACTTTTCCATTGGCCGATCGTTCACCTCCATATGATTGTTTACCCATTTTGAGGAACAGCTACGAAGAGTGATTTCACCTAGCCATCCTTGTGACACTGCCGTGATTGGAAAATTCCAACCTGTACCTGGAATCAGCTGCTAACCCTGTTTATCATTCGTTCCTCAAAAGACGAGTCTTCTTTAAGCTCTTTTCAACTGACTTGTAAAATATGAAAAGATTGCCGAGTCCTTGGCCTTCCAGCTCGTTAAAGGGACAAGAAGAGCTATCCCTCCTCTAGATTTTAATCTTTTTGGACCTGAGGGATTATTGCACAAAAAGATCGAGCGCTTGTTTTGTTCGGCTCATTAAAAATATCGAAAACTCATCCCTTCTGTATTGTTTTATACTTTTTCGGACTTAAGGGATTAGATGACAAAAAAGGACTTTTGGAGTTAACTTTATGTACCTTTTCAGACTCTCTAAAAATGAAAAGGACCGAGTTATCCTTGTCGTTAGACTCGTTAAAATCATTAAATAGCGACAAACTTGTCTTTAGACGAGAACGAGTTTCACTATCACTAGGCTCGTTAAAACATAGCGATGGGCTTGCCCGAAGGGCAGGTTATAGAACAAGCATATGTTATCCTCCTCAAGCTTGAAAAAAATAAAGAGGTACTGGTCAGCAATGACTGGGGAAAAATTGGGAGAAACTAAAGAAAACTTTGATGGTAGCAAGTCGCTCTTGAACATGACACTTTTCCTCCGTACCACAATCGGGTTGGGTTGTTTTATTCACCGGTCACATCCATGGTCTCGCCATACCATCCATATTTGGGGTGATGCTACCGATCCATCGTATCAGTGTCGCCATATGTTCAAGAGAAGTCGTTCAGAAAAGTCAACCATGTCCCATCCACTGCCATACATTATCCTTCATCCTTTCATGACCGCCACCCTGAATCATATGTCACAGATCGTTTTCACCTCCATTAAAATCATTAGCTCCGTTCCGTGTCACTGATGTGGGATTCATTAAGGCCCTCCTTTGACGGATCGCTTCTTGTCGACATCAGCTCATTATCCAAGAAGTTGATCTAGGAACAACCCCTTCAGTACTTTGAAGCTTGCATGCCTCAATGGCAAGTTTCTCACTTCCGGCGACAGGTATACATCAATGACCTTCGACCGAAAGATTTTGCGTGGTGTTCGACGCCAAGTCCTTTATTCACACCACGTGAATTGTACTGCAGTACCTTGAGGGTCATTATCATTATCGGTGATTCCTCTCGCGCTTGTTAACGGTTTACATCATTGACCGGTAATCAAGCGATGGCTTTCCATGTTCGACTTCAGAACATTTCTCACATGGATCGACTTGTAATTAGAGTGAAGATCGAAAGAGTTTGAAGACCCCGGATCTAGTTTCATCCATCCGAGCTGCGATATATATTCAGGAAAGATAAAGACATTGACATGTGCATCATTGCAGCGGATAATCATCCTACTCAAAGGATGATAATTTCATCAAAATTATCAGTCTACCATCAGACGATTGTCTGTTCTATGTACAGAAAAATGAATTTATAAAGCTGAGCATGGGAATGCCCGCCTCAGCTAGATCATGAAAGCAGTATGAAAAATAATGTATTGTATTGTATCTTATTACAAGTCTCCTCTCAGCATTGGATGAACTTCGGATCCCCCTGATAAAGCATTTCACCCGATAAACAGCCTCATACTATAGGGCGCAACTGTTATAGACATTTTTGTGCCTTACAGCATTGAGCATGAAATGTCCATAATCTAAGGGATCCAAAGTCCCTAAACATGTTGTTCCTACCCCTAGAGGAACAAGGCTAACAAAGCATAGCAATTCACAGAAGTTCTCCACCAGAAACTGCTCAAAAACAAGTCAATTCAGGATCATTTCAGTGGCTACACTAGCTGTTTGCGTTGAATGTCAAAGCCAACATTGGCTACCTACGTTGAATGTCAAAGGGAACACTGGCTACCTGCGCTGAACGAGAATGGACAAGTGGCAAGCTCATTTCTCAAGGTGTCGCTTCCAAAATGACACTTGCCTCAGGGAATTCGACTGGTGATGAGTAAGAGGTTCCAAATCTCCAAGTGGAAGCAAGAACCTCCAAGTGGACTCAAGAACTGACAGAGGGAGAGGACACTAGTCAGATCTCAAGCTGACTCATCCTCTCTCCAAACATCTATATATGGATCTCTCCTCCATGAGATCTGGAGGCTGGAATTTTGTTATTGCAAAGAATTGCTGTTGGTTTGAGATTGGAATCATTGGATGCTTAATGCTTTGAAGGGGGTGAAGATAGGAATTCCATTTGCTGGGAAGGGGATGCTGGATTGGAGCCCTCTGGGTTGTATCTCTTCCTGAACGTTGTTATTCATCAATAAAGCTATCTTGGTTTCTCCTATATGCTGATGTATTTTTGATGTATGAATGCATTAGTATGTTTAGTTTATTTCTAATCCTGAACTAGTTATGAATATGAATCCATGTCTTGTGTAGTGTTTTCATCTTGTGATCTTGCAAAAACCTCTTGAAGCTGGGCGAGTAAGAAGGCAAGTAGCTGGGAACTCTCCAAGAGAAGAGAAGCCGGATCGAGGGACAAACGGAAGACACCGGTTAGTCCATCTATCTATCTCTTCATTCTTAATTCATAAAGGAAGAATACTAGAATAGTTGTCTCTGTTTGTTGCTAAGGCACTGTCACACCTTAGGTGGATAGGATCGTCCTGCATAGGCATTTTTCCCCACAACACAATCTCAAGTCGATCTTAGAGAACATTGTTGCTCCCTTTAACTAATCAAACAAATCATCAATCCTTGGCAACGAGTACTTGTTCTTGATCGTTACCTTGTTTAGCTACCTATAGTCAATGCTCAAACTAAGAGTACCATATTTATTCTTCACAAACAACATTGGCACACCCCAAGGTGATACACCCGGCCTAATGTACCCCTTGTCCAACATTTCCTTTAGCTACAACTTTAACTCTACCAACTTAGGTGTGCTCATCCTATAAGGTGATTTTGATGTTGGGGCTACCCCTGGAACCAACTCAATAGAAAAGTACTATTAGAAAATTATATATTATAGAGCAATGGAACACATAAAATGTTGCAGAAATATAAACAAAGAAAATGCATAAAACAAGAGAGACACAGATATATGTGGTTCACCCAGTTTGGGCTACGTCCATGGAGAAATAGCTAGTCCTTATTTTTATATTATCTAGCAAACTGAAGAGATACAACATACAATAGATCCACTGTAATTCCCTCTTTGCTCTCAATCTCCTCCCTCTTCCTCGAAATAAAGATCTACATAGAGGTAATACAATTCCCTCATATATAGCGAGGGGTTGCCTTCTGGGGAAAAAGAACCCCATTACGAACTAGGGTCCAATGTAGTGATACCTTTGAATACAAAATATAATCAGGCTCCACACCCAACAAGTACCTCCATTTGAGGTGGAAAATCTGTAATTTCCTTAAGAAATACATCATGAAACTGCTGCAAAACTGGCTACCTGCTCAACAAATATACATCCTCAACCTCCTTACCGTTGTCAATAGAAATGTGTACTACAAACATCACAAAAACTTTTCTGTAACTACGTTTAGCCTGCATAGCGGTGACCATCCTCACTGATGTAGGCTTATTATTCCCCTGCAAAGTATGCTTTTCCCCACTATCATACACACACTCAATGGTCTTATTGACGCAATCCACTTCGGCTCTGTGAAGGTATATCCAATCCATACCCAAAATCATACTATACAATTCAGATAGTAATAATTCAAGTGTGTTGTTGTAGGCATACCATTTAACTCAAATGCAAAAGCTCTTACCAAATGGTGAACTCTCTTCTTCATATCTAGAGCCAATTGTACCTACCAAGATTCTATATGCACTTATTATCTCGAACCACAATTATCCACCGAGTCGAGATTAGTATAACTATAGTTATGTCCAAGATCAATCAAAATGGAAAAAATTTGATCACAAAGCTTACCATCCATCTCAATGATCGATGTCTGATGATCTACCTACCTTCTGTCCATAGCTACATAGATCCGAGGAATTCTATGACCAACATCACCAGATGTATGCGCTTCCTGAGCACTGTAGATCTGGTGTCTACCACCACTCTGATATGATGGACACTCCCTCTTACAATGATCCTTAACACATATCTAACACTGCAATGGTTCCCTACCACCACCTCTAGATTTCTACTCTCCACGTCCCTTCTTAGATGTATGGAATCTCTTGTAATGAACTGCATTTTCTTTCTCACTTGCATCTTTAGGCCTTCCTCTCTTTGGTGACCATTTTCCTTTGTCTTTCTTATTTCTTTTTGGTTCATGCTTAGGGTCAACTTTGCACTTTGAATGCTCATAACAATGCCTCAACTTTTAGATGGCCTCCTCCAACGATTCAGGTTCATCAAACTCAATTCGGTCTTTGTATACAACTGGAAGATCACTGATGAATCTCTAAATGTTGGTCTTCTCCTCCCCAAGGTAGGGCACATATCTAAACAACTTAAAAAATATGCTAGTATACTCATCATGTGTCATAGAACCCATCCACAACTCATAAAACTCGTTAGCTTTGTCATCATAGTTCCTATCCGATAAGTACTTCTTCTTGAAGAGCCTTTCAAATGCATGCCAAGTAAAATCCTCCTCATGTATACCTTTGACATTGTTCACGTATTCCAACTAAATATCAAATTTACCTTTGATACTGAAAGTGGTTATCTTTGCTTTCTGTTTTTTGAATAATAGTGCAATCAGAAGAATTTCCTTATACCCAACAACCATGCTTCTGCATTTTGTGATTTTTTCATCTCTCCATCAAAGGTAGGTGTATTTTCCTTCTTAAACTCATCCGGAAAGTATCGCCTATCACTCCTCCTATAAGGATGATAACAATGACGATCATGATGCCTATTAGAACTAGAACTGGAATAGTACATGTGTCAATCACCTCTCCTATCTGAAGTGTCTAACAACCTAGCATCTCTTATTTTGTTAGATCTATCTGACCTATGTCTACTAGGAGACCTACTACCATATGCCCCATTAGTTGTATCCTTATATCCATGGTTGATCTGTAGTGGTCCCTGTTGCTGCAAATATGAAAATATTTAAAGTAGTATCACATTCAACTTTTCTTGTTTCTCTTGTGGTTAGATGATCTTTTCATTGTCTGCTTTACAACTCCTTATTTCTTCCTTTAGGCTTCTCAATGTGTCTTCCAAGTCAGAAGAGTGCCCCACACCATGCAGCCCATCTGATACATAGGGAGATTCTATGTAGTCTACCACCTTTCTAGCCATCTGATCTATTTCCTGCAAGGCATACTATGTCAGCTAAACTAAATTGTGATAAACCAATGTACCTTATCATATTTAGGGGAGGATACCTTGTCTGCAAGATCATAAAATGAATGTGATACATATATAACATAATCATAACAACATATAAACATATATCGAATAAATGTATCAATGCATAAACATCATTCTAGCTAGGGTCCAATCATCAATGCAACTTCATATCAATAGTGCGTGCTATGAAATCATGCTTGACAACAACCATTACTCCATTGCACACATTGCCACATGCAACTATCAACATGCATACGCAATGCCTAATCAACTACACATACGTATGAATGGATGTAGTCGAGCATCAATGATGAATTCTTGTAATAAACCTATAAGAATAATACATGTAATCAAAACATTCAAGATTTCACTTGACATACAAGGATGTAGTCAAGCAACATAACCATATGAAACTAGTCATATACATCCGACGATGCATCTCAGAAAATCAAATCAAGTTCCTTATGACAACCTTACTGCAACCATGATCAACATGATGCAATGTAACAAGCACATGGAATGAAAATGTAAGAGTCACACATGCAATTAAAATTCATGCATGAATAAGCACCTTTACCCAAGGAGAGCGCAACCACACTCTAATACCAATTTGTAACAACCCCTCCTCCCAGGTCCACCCAAGAAACCAACATGCTCGGGAAAACTTATGATGAGATAGGTCACTATAATGGATTCAACTTCCTTGGTGACCTTAAGGAAAGGGAACCAACCAAACATATCAAACAAACTCATCCACATCAGCAACAACACCCTTAGGGGACATGTCATCCATTCAGACATCATGTCCCTAAGTCCCACTGATGATTTAATCCTTTTAACCCCTAGTTTCTCTCATGCTATAGGCATGACATTTTCGAACAACCCAAAGTTGCTTTCATAGGCCTATGCACCAGTGACTGTGGACATTTTTCAACAGACCTATGCTAGTGACCCCAAGATTTGAGCCATTTTTCTAGCCCATAATCTTGACCTTTGCCTAGAACTTGGTACAACCTTCAGAATCCATCAAAGACATGATAACGATGCTGGTAAATCAAAAATCAATCTGAGGACTAGGCCTAAGCATCCCCAACCAATATTTACATTTTGTCAAACACTTGGCATCAATGTAATGTACAGGTCTAGGATACAAGACAAAGGATAAATGACTTAAATAACTTATGAAACATAACTAGAAGGATCACCTCCTTCTCCATTGAATGATTATGTATTCAATTAGGTCTTACATCCATCCATTTAAAAATTACAAGTAAATACATGAAATAACCATGACATGAACTAGTAATTTAATCATTCGTATAATCAACATAAAACCATATAAATATCATAGACATGAAAACCATTAAATCCTATTATAAATTAGTGCAAAAGTAAGAGAACTTAACTTTTATTAATCATACAAGAATCTGACCAGGTTTGAAACTTCCACGTACCACCCGACCATAGACATGGAGGAACCAAATCTCTCTATCAACCACCCACTCCCATGCCATATTCCAAGCATGAATGTAGGATCTCATAGAAAAACCAATTGAAGAACAACCAAAGGAATCTAAAGGTTAAACCACCTCCACCCTCACCAAACTGTGATCACAACAAAACTAGTGCTCCGATCACAACCGAACTGAACTTGGAATGCCATTTGGAATCCATCACTATCCTTGAGGAATTTCCCATCTCCTTGTCTCTAAGGCTTTACTCCAATCTAATCCTAAATAACTAGGCCCTAAACTAAGACTAGTCTCTTAGGCTTTACTGCAATCCAAACTCGGATCAGTAGGCCCTAAACCAAGACTTCTCCCTCAGGCTTTACCGTGTATCCTGCCAAAACTGGTCAAGGGATTCCTAGGCCTCTGAGAATTAACATTGAGACCACCTCTGCCCTAGATTCTAAAATCCATTCAGAAAGCCATATCTCAAAACCGAGATAAACATCCGAACATACCATGGCATCCAAAAAAAGGTAAGGCTAGGATGAAAACCATTGTCATAACCTGACAAAACCATCTCACCAACAACAAGAGAACCATACACCAACATGCCAAGCCATGCATGTCCAAACCAACTAGGAACTCACACATGCAAAAGGTTACCTGCAAGTATTCATGCTGAAGATGATTGATCCTGATTTCCTTTCCTCTATCATTGCTTTCCTTCCTTTCCCTTGCTTGCTTTTCCCTTCCTTTATCCAAAGCTAGAGTGTTCTTAGAAAACTCTAAGTGACCAAGACTGAGAGAGAGAGAGAGAGAGTAATGAGATAGCTCCAAACTTCAACTGAAAAAATGTTAGCAAAATCTTTCCTACTCATCCTCAAAAGCCTTTTTATTAATGAGGCCTCTAATTTCTTCATTTTCCATTATTTTTCTTCAATTTCTTCACATGTAACATGTGACCTTTCACCTTACTTTTCTCCTATTTTCCTTTATTTTCATAAATAAATGTGCCAAAAATGCCCTTTTTCCTTTTAATGCCTTTACCTTAGCCTTTTTCAATTTTCCTTATCCCAAACACACATCGAGTGATGCCCACTAGGACATCTTTTCCCAACATTCAACTTGGAATAAGTCTCCCTTAACCATGGTTTTTTTTGCCTTTATTAACTTTTATTACATGGAATTTTTCATGAGGGATGTTACAACATCTTATCATTTTTTCTAAGCTTCTACAGTATTTTCAAAGAACAAATTCACCATCATAGGTGTGTTATTGATCGTCACAAAGAACTAATGATGCTCCCCCCACCAAAACATAGACCATGCCAAGTTCAAAAAATCATTTTATTTTGAAAATATTTTTTGAGGCCTTGGACTAGATTTTCCAATGATAATATGATTAATTTGAATGTATAATAATAGTAGTAAAATCTATATGCCTCCATACTCATCCAATGTGCACCAATGGCTATCACAAGTCATGCACATGTGGAGAAGTCCAGAAATCTAGAAATCCATCCTTCCTTGACTCCATCATGCGCAATGGACTGAAATATTCAGTTTGCGTCACTATTCTATTGAATTCCACCATCCAAACACAAAACAAAACCCTTGAACTTCATAACTAGCCTAACACATTTCAAAACAAAGTTAAATCATAAAGAGAGAGCCCTCTCTAGATGCAAATTGGCTAGAATCTGTGTCTAAAATATTGTTCTATGGTTATCGGTACACCATACATCACTAACCTTGTAAGCGGGGCATTGGAGCCACTCCTCGCTCCTCAAATAAAAGACTACAGACTCTCAAGGTTATGTGGTATGAACCAAGGTGAAAAGTCTTTTTCATGTACAAATGAGGGGTATTTATAACCAAGGTTAAAACCGGCCCTTCTGACTGTTCGACTTCCCTCATGACTGTTTCATTTATTTGACTCTTCAACTTTAAATGAATCTTCATATTACATGTGGGTTGTTGGACTTCCACGTTACATTACATTGATTTACAACAGTATGACCAACAGTAGTGATGTGGCCGAGATGACTCATGACACGACTCGACATGAGAGTGCTGGTATGTTCATGATGCTACTAGTGTCCATGTCAAGCTATAATGTTGTTGAGTGATGGATGTGCTCTTTGGCAATGGAGAATGACATGACGTTGACTACTGCACCAGAATCAACCAAACAACTATGAACATTACAGTTAAAGATTTCAAATGAAAGAAGGAATGGGGGGAAATAGAATTTGCTTCTTCCATTTGGATTGTATTTAGAACAGTTAAGAGTGATCCGAGAGGTTTTCTTTCTCCCTGGCTGGTAGAGGTTGCATTTTCCATAGATGTATTCCCTAGTGTGCACAGTAGGATGTCCCAGTGACTCTGAATCTTAGCCAATTCGAACAAAATTATCTTCACGTGAGTTTTCTTTATGTCTTCCATAATGTTGTAATCTAGAGTGGATAGACTCACCGAGATGTCTAGGGTAAGACTAGTGTTTGTGTTGTTCAGCAGATTATTCGCAGTTTGTTGGTCATGGACGTACTCTTGTCCACCAATGTCTTCCAGGGTTTTCTTTGTGTTTTCTGCTTTTGGACGGCAGGTGAATCAACCTTCCTTGTTAGTTCGAGCCTTTGTTGCATCTCCCCAAGTGTAAGGGGGGGGCCCTTGACTTCTGAGATTGTAATGACCATTTTTCTTTTGGGGCTGCTTCATGGTGTTTGTCTTCTGCACTGCTTGCGAGCACTGATACATGTTGACCACCCGCCCAGTGCTTGATGTCTCATCAGGTGCAACATCCTCATAATCATTCATGTCTCCTCACTATCCATGAGTATTGCTTATCATTTTTTGCATGTGGTCACATACTGAGCCTGCAACTCATTTCTAGTCCTAACAAGACCCTTCCAGGATCTTACCTTCATGAAATGAGCAAAATTCATTGTTCACGCATTGTTTGACCTGGAACACTAAGCTAGAGCTCTGTGTAGTTTTAGTTGAAAAGTGATTTCTTCCTGATGACATGCTTCCTTGGCTTTGTTTGGGTAGTCGGCTGCTGGCATATGTGTTGATTGTTCGTTGTTTGAGCTCAGACACTTATCTTGTCAAGTTCTTGATAAGATGAGTAAGGGCTACAATATCACTTGTTTCCTTATCTTTACCCTTGCTCGCCGCAACCTGGGAATTCCTGATCACATCTCCGTAGTCCTTCGTTGGTTCATCATCCTTGATGACTCCAATCAAGCACAGGTCCTTCTCTACAATGACTGCATCTTTGAAATTTTCTAACAATGTTGGTTTCACAACTTGCTTGATGAACTACGCAATGTTGGTTGGTAGTGCAGATGTGTAGTAGTCGAAGATGATGGAGTCATGAGGCTTCATGTCCGCTACAAACTTATTCAATATGCGCTAAAACCTCTGATTGTAATAGTTTACCTTTTCTTTCCCCTCCATCGTCAGGCTTCCCAAGTCTTTGAGCAACATGGCTGGGGTCTTGTCATTAGCAAACTTTTCTAGAAACATGTGTTTGAATCTACCCCATTTATGAATGGAGTTCATAGGAAGGTTGTGATACCATACTGCTATGCGACCATCCAAGGTACATGGGAATAGTCTACATGCAACATTGTCATACCATACCTCAAGTGTCTACAGTTGTACTGGTGGCTTATATGGGCCTCACCTATGTTCAGAGGTGATTTAGCTAAGTAAATCTCGGTACTACTAGCCCTTTCGGCAACAGTCCATGGAGCGCAGACTGAGGTCTCACCTGAATTAGTATGGGAGGGTGCTACAACCAGGTTTCCACACCCTGGGGATGTCTGATGGACTTCTGGAGGTCCACGGTCTGACTCATCGCTATGCACACTTGCTATCCCTTCGCAACCTGCAGTGTTGTTTCCACGCAGCCCTTGTCGGGGCGCAACCCATAAAATACCCAAGTTCCTTGCTAGTTAGTCTATTATTATATGATTACTTAACTTTTTTGTGCAAGACTAATGATTACTACAGCATATCCATCAATTATATCATTGTGCACGATAAGTAAACCAATATAGTCGTAAAGAAGACGATGTACAACAAATATATAGAAATAAGAATCAACTTCTCTTTATTAATCTTCAATCCCGCTAACAGACTTGACACCACCCTGCACACTCAGCTGCAGGGGTCCACGCACTTAGCTGCAGACTCTACTAGGCCTCTGTGCATTCAGGTGCAAAGCCTCTTCCTACTACTACAACCCAACACACTTAAAATCCTACTCTAAGCTCAAACCATCCCTTCGCTATTCACTATCTTTACAACTTAGAGCCTCGCTCTATTTATATAATCACATGGTCCATGGACCATGGGTAGGTCGACATGACTTTACATTACATTACATTACATTACTTTAGGGCAGACAGACCTATGATTTGACCTCCACTTCGCACTCTGCACCCGTAATTCGCGGAGTCTTACAAAACCTTTGACCAAAATTTGGGATATGAGCCCCAAAACATGTTGTGGGGGGATTCGATGCCCAATAAGCCCCCAACACAATCATCGTGACTCATCCCAAGTCACTCTACTGGTGCGGTGATCTTGGCACGAAGCCTTTCCAATTGGTCTCATATTGCCTTGAGGTCCACAACACATTGTTCTACGGCTTTCCAGATCTATTACATGCGTTCCTCCGATGCTTCTTTGTGAGGATCTACTACCTGCCTTAGTGCATATATCTCCTACATTTGTGCAAGCTTTCCCTCAATCTCGGCCATAATGGTGAAGGCCTCATCAATCCAAGGGTGGATGCCTGCTTTGAGAAGTGCCTCTTTCTGTCTTGCACCATCCACCTATTCCTTCAGTGCCATCGCTTGCTACATCTATGACAGCCGTTGGGTGAGGACGAATATCTGCGCAGTTCCCCTTACACTGTCATACTGCTCCTGTAGTTTGCGTGCCTTTGTTTCCTGGTGCTGTATGTTGGGGTCCTCCTACAAGGATGTGAGTACGTTAAAAGCTTGATCCAACATACTAGTACAGTCTTGTACTGCCAGTCTGATTTCTTCCAATCCTGTTTGAATCGCACTAATGCACTTCTCTCTAACTTCTAGAGGAGTGGAAGGCTATGCCTTCATATGCAACTCAACAATTTGGAGATTTAGCTCCAGCTGCACTCGTGTTGTTTCCTCGCGTGTGCTTTGGACTCCACTTGCCAGATAGTGGATCCGCATTTCTTTGGGTAGGCCTGCAGCGATGGAAAATTCTAGAATGCACCGGCATGCTTCATCAACTGTTTGCATGATCTACTGATTTTGTGACAAACCCTTGTCACGCTGTAGGCTGAGCTGTTCATTGTTGATATTCTTCTCACTTAGTACTTGGATCACGTGAACTTCCCTGGCCCGTAGCTCTGTTGTTATGCCATCCTGCAGCTGGTACAGTGTGTCTCACGGAAGGGTGGCCAAATTTAGGCTACGTTCCTTGATCCTGCCTACCACGGCTCTGTCATCATCATTCACCACTGTTAGCGCTCCTTCCAGGAGCACTATAGCATTTTCCATCTTTGTGCATAGTAGTTGCTCTGCTGCTGATGTACCTACGGTGCCATAGGCAACTACTGCTCCTTCCTGTGGGGGCCGCACCTGAAGTTCCTGCAGCTGCGCCCTTAGGGCCCCCAACAAAATCTGTTGCTCCATCATGGCTTCCTAGAGCGCTTCCCTGGTGACCTGATGAACCATGTCGCCAATGTCGTAGAGGTCGCCTTCTGTTAGTGTAATCGGTTCGATGTCCAGTTTGGATGCCTTGGCCTTTTTTCGTGGACCTGATCTCTTTGGGACGTGCGGCCGTTTTAGATGGGTGGGCGTTGTACTGCTCGGCTCTATGCCTTCTGCTGTGTCTGCTCCCTATCCTGTAGACAAGTTCTGGCCCCCTTCCTCCTGTGTCGTGGTGGACCTTGTTGCCTGCACTGCTGCTGCTTTTTCGACAAACTTTTCGTGCTTTGCAGCTACTTTCGCTAGCTCGCAGACAACCCTTACCTCCGCGGCTGCTTGTTCGTTGTGATTTTATTGCGTTAGCTCGGTGATACGCAACTTGGTTGTAGCCTTATTCTTTTTTGTTGTCGTTCTTTCCTTCCCTGCCAGTTCCAAGGCGCGCCACTCGGGCAGCAATGATTCCAGCATATAGAAGATCGCATCATTAATGGAAATATAGGTGAGCTTGGTCCATGTCTGCGCCAGATCTTTACGAGCATTTATATACACATTATGCATATCTACCTTAAGGTCTACAAAGCTCTGCAATCTAATGTACACTGTGGGGGACAAGCACGACCTCCTATTGATCCACATCCGGATGCTCACCTCCATGAGCACGCAGAATATCTTTGTTTCGCGAATCTGCATGGCATCCTTAGTAGCCGAGAGTGACGTGTACTTTTCAGCCTCTAGTAAGTCCTATTCAATATTAGGGAACTGACTGTCCTCAGGCAGTTCCCCTGTTACCAGTAAAATCGACAAGAACAACCACACATACTGGAAGGTCTTGCCCTACTCCTAGGCTTCTTTGCAGTTAGCTAGGAACTCCTCGCAGAGGAACTCAACCCAATTGAATTGGACCCCCTCTACGCATTGTTCTGCCAGTGTAACTACTGGCACCAGTGCCCCATCTCCTCGGTATTTTCGCATTACCTTCCTAGCCAGGAGTTGGGTGGCTATGCGTACCCCTTTGTATTTAATGCTACTGATTACATAACCCCTCTTCTTCTTTTCCAGATTGTATTTATTATTCATGGCCTCTGTAAGTGCCAAATCTCCGCTTCTTCCATCTATCTCTGCGAGGTCATTTCCCTTACAAGAGAGTTGGGAAATCCTATGGATAAGATCTGCCGTGATGGGAATAGACTCCTCCAGCTGTAGGAACCCATCGTGCATGAGGCAAAGCAACTACCAGATGATGAAAATTGTGATAGGTGCATGGTGAAAGTGTGGAATCCATAGTAGCTAAAGTAGTCTGGCCCTCTCCACGCTGCACAACCATTTCTGTGACTTTAGTGTTGTAACTGACCCCTCCGTGCTCTACTTCATGAGGTTCTTAGTCTCTAAATGTGGGGACTTCTCACTGTCTGTGAGGTCCCAATATTCAAACTTCATTGTGGGCACGTGGCCTTGGTCCAAGCCCTCAAAAGCAATTCCATCGGGGAGGAGCATGGTTTGGAGTGCGCTCTTAGTAGCATCCAAATCCTTGGGTACCTTAGCTTTCCCTTTCCATGGAGGAACGTACTTGGGCAATTTTGCTACATCGGCTGGACGTCCTCTTCTGTGTCTTCTGCTACTTCTATCTCATATACGAGAGCTTGTAGGTCCTCCTCCTCATCGTTTGTCTCAATGGTGATAGCCTTGCCCTTTTCTTCCATGCAGAGCTTACCGAACCGCGGATTTTGCAGGGACATGTGCACTAGTCTCGCTGCTTACTTATCTTTCTTGGGCCTCAGTGTTCGAGGAAATTTTGGGATTTATAGCGCGACCCAGTGTCTGTGGGAACATCATGCACCATGGGGCTCTACATGGCCTCGTCGATGGTTCCTTCTACATAGCCCAAACCTCTGCTGGTAGCCCTCATCCTTTTGAGTCGTCTCTGGTTGGTCACGAACTTCGAGGCTCAAATATCGCTTAGCACTCAACACTTTGTGCTCTATGTAACTGCTCAAATCTCAAATGAACAAGTGTTGTCAAGTGGTTAGCCCTTGGAGTTTTATAGTGCATTTTGAATTCAAATCTGACCGTTCCCCCCAATTCTGAGCCATCAATGCTTTCTTGGCAGCAGATTTCCCTAAATCTAGCTCTTAATTCGTGTCTTAAGTGCCCGCTTCTCGCTCCATTTTGCCTTAAATTGGACATCTCGTCATGAAAAGTGACACCAACGATTACTTCCCAGCCTACCCACATGGCAACACAACCTCCCACGCACGGGCACGAACCTTGTGCCATGCTGATTTTTTGCACACCTCCCTCATCGTGCAACTCCCAAACAGGCTCTTTTAGAGTCCTGCACTCTCTTTCAATTTCCTAAAGTGTTGAGACTATGCTCCCAATGGTTAGTTAGATGGTCGTACCACATCTGCAAGACTTCAACTCGCCTTCCTGCATAGTCCGCAGAAACTCCTTAATTGTCTGCGACCGTTAGCGCCACGTGTTCCAATATGTGTAGTGCACTCCCCTAGTTATTGTTATTGGTGAGGTGAGGTTGTATCCACGGTAGCAGAGTCATAAATTCTCAGTGACACTCTTCTAATGCAGTGGTACGATCATTTGTATCTTGCCTTGTCGTCCTTGATTTATTGACAAGACATGCCTACGTGATCTCGTTTTCTAGCCTCTTGATCTCAATGTTCATCAAAATGCTTTTCTTCCTCAATTGTACCTAGTCCTGTTCGAGTTCATGAAGTCTAAGGTTTGCTCACCGGATGGCTTCTTGAATCCTTAGATGTTCGTCCTCTAGTAGATGTGTGGTTTCTTCCTCCTGGCCATCGCGCACTGTCACCACTTGTGGGGTCTAGTACATGTGGATTCCTTTTTGTATTTTCTTCAGTAATTACAATCTCCACTCTATTCCACACCTTTGGAATTGTCTCCCCATTTAGGGTTTTGCATAGGGTTCGGTAGGTGCATCGAACCGTTGGCACGCGTAGGTCCCAATCATTTCGTCTCGCCTGGTGAACCTTGTTCAGTACTCTGCACACCCTATCAAAGGCTTCGTTGTGGAGAATGGGTACCACATGTCTCCTTTCCTGCTACTGTGGTTTATTCTGATTCTCTATTCTGGCGGTGGTGTTTGCTTGTGCTGACTGTACAGCATATGTTTGTACACATCAAGAAAGGTGGGCACACAAGTTGTTCCGCCCCTGCTGATTGGCTTTCGTTTAGAGCTAGGCTTTAATAAAATGTAGGCACATCATCCTTCTGTATCCGCAGGAGTCCTCAAAATTTCCTTGATGCGTACCCCACCATCGTGCGGGTGTGGCGCACACTGCCCATTTTAGCGCATCGAATTACTTCTTTTTTGGTACTGCGCTTTCAAATTTCCTCTAAAATTCATCTACCACTGACAATCCATCATCTGTCAGCAGCTTCATTTTCTCTGTTGTCATGCTATGTAGTGATCTACCCATCATGTTGAAATTAAGCATTGTTACTTTGTGCAGCCGATCCTTCCATCGCTCTATCTCTTCATCTGAATCCGAGCTGTAGGAGCTTTCATGCTCCCACGAAATCCTTCCGTCTATAGTTGGATTCACCCAATCCTTTCCTTGCATGGTTATCTTGAAGATATCATCGAGATCATCACCCTATCATTGTCATGCACCGATTTAGTGTATCACACTCCTTCAGCTGGATCTAGTGGTACTACCACGCATAGTGAATTTTTCTCAAAGATCATTTCGCATTTCTTTAGATTTATGACTCGGTTCATATCGGTAGCCCAGTCTATTCCCAATAGTGTGGGATATGGATCGTAGTCATCGACAATCTCTATCACTTCAAAATCTCTTGCGTGCTCGCACCTTCAATATCGACTGTTACCCCTTGCAATCTTCCCATGTGCAAAATCTTCTGTTGGTTCATCATTCATAACTGAATAGGGGACCATTGTAATGTAGGTCTACCCATGCATTCCCATGTTTGTTTTGGTAGTACATTCGTGTCCGAACCCAGACCCATGATTACCTGATCCATTTCATACTCACCTATTTGTGTAGTCAACCTCATTTCCCTTCCTGTGCGTGATGCATGCTTTCCAAGTTTCCGAACCACGCGGTTCTCCTGACCTCGAGCACCTAGTGATAAGTTCCTATAGTCCTTTAACTTCCTTGCTGCATGCAGTAGTTTCATGCATGTCTTCAGAAAGGTAGTGAGCATTGAAGGATTTATCCTTGGTTCTAGTTGATCCTTACTACCTGAAGTGGAGGCCTCTGTGAAGCTCTTCTTAGCTTCCATAAATGTCTCCTTCACGCATTCTAGATCAAACTCGGGTTCCTGTGTAGTAGCCTTGCGAACCCATGCACTTTCTTCTCACCGCTTCACTTTATCATCTCCCATGGTCATTCAACTTCTGAGCATCATGTTTACATTTGGGTCTTTTTCGCATAACTCAGACCTTATCATTTGTAAATAATGGGTTGGAAGGGGATGGATTACCCACTTTTCATGGATTCTCGCTATCAGCGAAGGGAAATCTTCTGCCTCATGATGAAACTGATTACAGTACCAACATGATATTCTCGTCGGGTTTGTACAATCACTGGCATAATGCCCTAGCCCTCCGCAATTGCAACAAATTATTTGTTTGTGACCCCTTTCTAGTCCCATTCTGCCTAGACCCCGACCATGCCCCTGAAACCTAGCTCATGCCATCCCTACACTTTGGTCAAGGGCTCGTGTTTCAGTCTTCACCCTGTAGGCAGGAGTTTGATCCATCATTATCTCATAGCTGCGGCAGGTGTGTTTGTCATGGCCTACAGACCTGCAAAAATTACAAAACAATTGTTCGGATGTCTACGTATACTTCTGCAATAGATGAAAATTATCCATGATTTTCTTTCCTCCTATATGGTCTATCACACACTATTAGGGCCTAAATCTACCTTAGGCTGAGAAAGGTAGGATCTAGGGTAACATCAAACCAAGCTTAACTTGGTAGCTAGCCCTACGAGGTCGAGAGAGGGCTCTCTCCTATCAATCTCAACAAAAATGATCAATGATAATTGAGATGAATTGAACGAAGACTGATTTTAGGCTAGGTATTTGTGCAAAAGGGTTTGATTGAATTTGATGATGTTTTTTTGGCTCAAATGGAAAGGCAGTTTTTGGGTCTTGGGAATGAGGCTCAGTTTTCCAGAGGTCTCAATAGGACAAGGTAGGCAAGGGATTTGATACTCCAAATTGAATGAAATGGAGAGATTTAGATAGGTGAGGAGTTGAAAAGGGCAAGAAAATCTCAAGGATCCTCTTCAAACAGCTAAAAACATCAATAACTAAAGCAAACCCTAGGTAGAGCACTGCAATTTCAATGTATTCTACCTTTATCCTTTTTTGTTTTAGTTAAGAAGAATCAAGAGGGATAATATCATACATAAAACACATATAAAATTACATTTACAAAATGAAACACAATATCAAAGCAACATGCGACATGAATCCCATAGGGTGCTACAAACCACCGGTCTATTCCTTAGCCAAAACTGCTGAAATGAGTATACAATAAGCTCCAAGCTTTCCCAAAAGTCCAACCATACTAATGACTGAAAAACATAAGATATAGGCAAACAAAAGCTCATCCTAGCCTCCAGGGGTCAAGATCATAAGTTTAGGAGCTATTCCAACCAATTCTAAATTGATAACTACAAATTAGGCAGTGGAATAACATGCCTCTAAAAACTAGGGAATTGATTCATTCAGTTGCAAACTAACTTTTTATGGATGAATCTACCTCCATGAGTGAAAATTTTACATAATTACATCAAGATCCATCAATTTACATTAAATTTCATCATAATTTTGACATTAAGAAAGAGGGAAGTCAAATTTTCAAGGAAATGGCGAAAAACAGAGTATACTTGGTCAAACTGAGCAAAATTTCCCCTATGCGCCACGCTGATTTCTCTGTGCATAGTGCCTGTTTGCAGCCACTTTTGGAGGCCTACCGGTGTCCAAATTTACTCCAAGTGTTCTTGTTAGAAAGGTTTTCTTGTCGACTTTCTAGATCAAGTCGAATTTTTGAATTTTGCCTCCATTTTCCCCTCCAAAATAGAGTTCTCCCAACACTGCTTCCTGTGTGTCAAAGAGGGGTAGTAAGGTCATGTTTTGAGTGTTTTTGACCTTTTTGAGGGCTCAAAACCTGTCAAAATTTCTTGGCCATTGGTAGGAAAGCATATTTTTTATGCCAAATCCAAAAATGGTGAGTTTTTGTCATTTGGAGGCTCCCATCAAAAGCGAGCGCTAGGTGGCGCGACGCATAGGGCAGAAAATTCTATGTTTTAGCCCAAAAATTTTAAAAATGCAAAAAGTGTCCCAAATTTTTTGAAATTTGGGCTAAGTGCTCTCCATCAAGTGCTATGTTGGACCAAGGAAGCCTCAGCCAAGATCTGAAGATTATCTTGCGCTTTTTGCTTCCTCGATCTCTTCTTCAATTTTTCCTTCAAGCTCCTGATTCTAGCTTTGCACACCATATTCCTTGACAAATAATGATATGCCATGTTTCTCAACCTATTCTTCTCATTGATGGCTTTCTACAACCTCCTCTCTAAGTGGATATTAGCTCTTTCAAGCCATGATTCTCGATCGACATTGATTTCTTGCTCAAGTGATGTGAGCTTCACCTTCCTTCTTTTGGTAGTTTGGCGGTTTTCTCGTATGTTTTGCATCTCCATAATCACTTGCTGATCCTCAAGCTACTTGTTTCTTTGTTCCAAGTACTTTATTATCCACTCGGATCTTTCCAAGTTTAGGGACAAAGCATTTATGTCCGCCCATTGCTCTTGGATGACTTATTTGAGATTTGAACTTTGTGGGCCCAAATCAGTATCATCACCCTCAATGAGAATGAAATCAGTCTCCTACTCAGCTGAAGGCCCCTCCTCATGTAATGGCCTCTTTCCCTTGTCCTGAACTTGTTGTGCTGATGAAGGAAGCGAGACCCCTTCCACCCTGGGTGGAGATAATACTCACTTTGCTGCTACAAATAACCGTCTAGTGCCCTTCTGATATGTGACAAGGACCGACACACTAGCGGTTTGTGTCTCATGACCCTCATGCTAATGAGAAGGTCCACCTGTCTCATGAAAAGTCTCTGGAGGCACCTGAGGAGCTGTGAAGAACTCATGAGAAATGAAATCCTCCAATGAGATGCCCTGCAAACCAAGCTGATGCATGACCAAATTTTAATGAGAGCAAAATGATATATATTCTTGAACTCCTGCTGAGGAGTCTTTTGTTGTACTAGGATGGTCATCTTCTCAATATCTCGGCACATGAAGTAGGGGATATTCATAATTCTCACCCTGGTAAAGTGCATCAACAACCTGATATGATAGGCATATAGGCAAGAAAACCAGCCCTCACTGTTGAAATATTTCATTATCAGTTTCATCAAGGGAGCATATGAGTTTTTCAAGTACCAAAAGGGAAACACTCTGCTAAGTTGTCTCAAATAACTGGGCTTGATGTATGGTTCACATTGCTCCCTATCAATCTACTTCCTTTTATTCCACTTCTCTCCGACATTAGGAATGTTGGTTGCTAGAGAAATAGTCTCCGCTGACAAGGTAAATGTCACACCAGCTAGAGTGGTTTGGCCACTATGTAAATGAAGCACAAACAACCAGACCTGGTAATGATGATTTGGACTCTAGCAACGATATCACATAACTCATAGCAGGATTGGTGTTGGAAGCATGTGATAGCAAGAGGGAAGGCCTACAGCTCAAAAAGTGAAGTAGGCTCCTCTCTTATATGTTTACCACCCTTGTGAGGTCTCCTTGGTGCATGCACTTCTATAGGAGATTCATTGTGTGTCTCTTCATCATGATCATATGAAGGATTAGATTCCATGTTTGCTAAGTGGGTGAGTTTTCCTGATGAGTGGTAGGAGATTTATGGTGTTGTTTGATTTTCTACCACCAAGGCAAAAATATATGACAGACTGTGGGGGGAAGAGCGTATGAGGGGTTTTGGGAATGTTAGGACAAGATTCCGTTTGGGAAATAGGATATTAGGGAAAATATGTAAGCTTAGGGATAGCAATTAGGGTTTAGGGATTTGTAGTTAGGATTTGGGAATATGGGAATTGGGGATATGGATGACTGAATATGGGATTTACCAAATGGGTGGATAAGCTAAGAAAACGAATGGAGGAGTGAAAAAATGAGGGAATTGTAGAACAAACTTGGCAGAAAAATGACAAGTACAAACCCTAGGCAATGGCTTTTGAGAAATCTCAAGGTATTAGGGTTTAAGATTTTTCACACAACCACCATAAATTTTCAATAAAAACTCCTTTACTAGCATTGAAGAGGGTTTAACTTACTTGCACAATGGAAGTTTTGAGATGTTTTGGCAACTTGAGGGAGTTTTTCATAGAATCGGGCTTGGCAGCTCTATACGCCACGCCTCAAACCCATCACACCATGCTTCTTGTGTGCACCACTCCAGTAGAAATTAACACTGAAGATGGTGGCCCTATGTGCTACGGCTCTTGTATGCACTGCGCCTCTCACCTAGTGCACCGCGCCCACAATTTTAGATAGTTTTTCTCAAAGTTCGCTCCCATTGCTCAACATGACCTTCACTTTGCTCGATTTTTCTTCTTGGAATGCCAATGAGCTTTTGAATGTAAAAAATGGTTTATATACAAGAGCCCTTTTAATTTTTGATTCATAAAACCCATTTTTATAATGTTTGCCATATGGCTTTGTTTTTCACCTCTATTTTTTGAGCAATTTGCTTTATTTGAGCCTTTTGATGAACTTAATGACTTGTTTTTTTGTTTGCCTTGTAGGGGATGGAGCTACTGAAGCTTAGCAAGGTGACCAAGATTTCCATTGAAGTGATGTACATATGAATGGACTGAAAATACATGAATTTATACAAATAAAACCTAAAATACTCTGTTTTTCCTCAAAACAGAGTTTTGAGGAAAAATACATTTTTGAGCAATTGATTATGAAATTTCTTGGTACTCGAACTTTATTCGACCTCCTTAAGTGCCTGTTGGCTATTATTGGACATTTTGAAGACCTCTTTGATGAAACTGTAGACCTAAATGAAACTAAAACCCTAGAAATGACTTTTGCAAATTTAAAGACAAAAAGTGACTACAGATGATCTTGATGAATGGAAATGAGCTAGCAGGTAAAGGACATGACGGAAAATGTACAACAAGCCACTACCGTCAGATGATCCATGCTCCTAATGGAATGAAACTAACTGAGCGAGACACCTAATATGCAATGCAACAAGAGAATTTGATCTCTAATGGAGGGATGAAGATACCGAAACTAACATTGGTTGCAATGGGGATGGTAGCTCCTTGGAGGTGCCAAGAACTACAGATCTCTGGGAAAGTAGGCAGTGCCTTTGTCCATTGGGCTATGGAGTCAATAACTTTTGACAAACCAAAATGAGACTCTTGACTCAATTTCAGGACTACAATGTGACTCAAAGCTGACCCAATTTCAAGACTGAAATCGACTAAAAGACCTAACTTAGACAAACCAAACCAAAACTGAAATCAAACCTCAGTTTTATAGCCTTCACCTCAGGCCCCAAACTGAAAGTATGAAAAAAGTACACACTTGAAATGGAATTTAAAGAAACTGGTATGTACAATGATACATATGATAGCGAAGAATACTTCAAAAATAGTACCGTTTGAGTAGCCGACCGTTGACCAGCCCACCGGGATAGTCTTCTCCATTCATTTCTTGCAAGAGGAAGGAATTTTGGCCCCGATATGCCGCAATCCTGTAAGGTCCCTTCCAAAGATTTTCAAACTTGCCATGCTTACCTTTCTCTTCGTTCCTTGCATCCCATTTCAGCACTATGTCCTCTATTTGAAACTTGTCCGCTTTTGCTTTTCGGTCATATATCTTCTTGATTCTCTCTTGCAGCTTGAAAGTGTTATGAAATACCTCCTCTCTAGTTTGCTGCAAATGAATCATTTGATTGATTCCTTGCTACAAATGATCGTCTTCGAAGCCCGCTTCTTGTAGTAGTTTGACCATCGGGACTGCAAGAGAGGTCAGGAAAACTGTCCACACCATACATGAGCTCAAAAGGAGACATACCGATAGATTTATTTTGACTTACTCTGTCTGCCCAAAGTGCATTGACCAACTTTTTATGCCAACTTTTCTTGTTCATTTCCAACAACTTTTTGATAATGTTGACCAAATATTTATTTGAGGATTCTGGCAATCCATTGCCTTGTGGGTAATAGGCGGTTGAGTGCCCCAAAATGATTTGATATTTATGAAAAAAGTCAATCATCCTCTTAGATTTAAAGGCTGTTGCGTTGTCAGTGATCAGCCTATTTGGAGAGCCAAAATGAGACAAAATGTTGTTTTCAGGAAATGAAATGATTACCAAATCAGTTGCCTACCTCATGGGTATCACCTCAATCCATTTGTTGAAATAGTCCATCACTGTGAGGATCCATTTGTTCTGCGCTGAAGAAGAAGGATGGATCTCGCCAATGAAATCCAAACCCCAGTACTAAAATGGAGCACTTACTTCAATGGGCTTGAGTGGTAAAGGCTGCAACTTCCTTCTACCTCGAAAAATTTGACATTCATGGAATCTTGCTTCTATTTTGTACACATCAGCAAAAAGAGTTGGCCAATAATACCCTGCTATCAAAATTTTATTAGCTGTTGTCTTCCAGAAAAGATGGCCTCCGCAATCTCCCTTGTGAAAGTCTTCCATAACTTGTTTTGCCTCTTCTTCAACCAAACAATTGAGCAAGACACCACTGGGATCTTTCCAATAAAGTGCATTATTCATGATACAAAATTTGGTAGCCTTCAATTTCAGTGTCCTACTTTTGTTCTTAGCCATTCCAGGTGGTGATGACAAATTTTGGAGTACATAAACAATGTCCGAATACCAAAGAGAAAGAAGAAAAATTTCTGATACCTGAGCGGGCAGACTTTCTTCATCTTCCTCGGACATAGCAGCAATGAGATTAATGTCCAAGGCATGCAAATTTGACCTAGCCATTAGCTTAGCTATCCCCTGTCCTTTGATGAGCTTTTTTTGTTCGATTTCCATGTCATATTTCAACAAGGCAACAATCCATTTGCCTCTTTTTCCGTCTAGATCTGTTTGCACTAAGACATCTTTAATAGTAGCGTTAGGGACATAAGCAAGGATGTGAGAATGTAGAATATAAACTCGAAAATCTTTCAATGCCTTTACCAAAGCAAGGGCCTATTTTTCGATAACATTGTACTTTAATGCCACATCCCTTATGGTCCTACTGAAAAATGCCATTGGTTTCTCAAGCCGATCTCTTTTTTGCATCAAGACCGCTGCCATAGTGTTGTTCGAGGCAAATGAAAACAAAATGAAATCCTGAGTATAGTCCGGGCTAATCAAAACTGGACGGAAGAAAGGGCCAATTTCACCAAATTGAAAGATTTAATTGATTCCTTGGTCCATTTGACTACACTATCTTTTTTGAGCATGTTTATGATTTCCCTTAAATGTTCTGCACGATTTGGCACAAAGCGACGTAAGAAATTCATCTTACCATTGAATGATTGGATTTGTTTCTTACCTCATGGAAAATCAATTTTTTGAATAACTTTCAATGGAGCTGGATCAATGTGGATGCCCTCCTTTGATATGATATGACCGAGAAGCTTGCCTTCATCCATGGCAAACAAACTCTTCTTTGGATTGACAGAAATACGATACTTTCTACAACACTGAGATACAATCTTCAAATGATGAAGGTGTTCTTCATCTGAATTAGAGAAAAATTTAAAATCATCAAGATAAACAACTAGAAAAACATCTTTTCCATTAGTGGATGCAATATCCATCGCTCGCTGAAAAGTTGCACCAACATTTTTCAATCCGAAAGGCATCTTTGCATAGTGAAAAGTTCCCCACGAAGTGGTGAACGTTGTTTTGTCTTTGTCATCCTCATGGACCAGAATTTGGTTATACCCAGAACACCCATCAAGTAGTGACATGAGGGAAGCCCCAAATACCCTCTGAAGTATGTGATCCATCTTTGGCAAAGGATAGTTATCTTTCAAAGATACTTTATTCAGATTTCTAAAATCTATACATAACCGAATCTCACTTGTTTTCTTGCACACGGGCACCAAGTTTGAAATCCAATCTGAAAATCTTATGGGGACGATTATACCAGCTTTGTATAACTAATTCACTTCCTTCTCAATTGAGGGTAGCAGCTTTTGATTTATTCTTCTTAGCTTATGATGAAAGGGCTTCTGATTTGGCTTGATCGGGATGATATGCTTAATGATGCTTGTGTCATATGCCTTCAAATCTGAATAATCCCAAGAAAATACATCAGTAAAAAAAAGATAGTAAACTAATATAGTTTTCTTTTACACCTAAATCTACCTCAGGCTGAGAAAAGTAGGATCTAGGGTAACATCAAACCAAGCT
Organism: Pinus tabuliformis; assembly: GCA_031772625.1. Classification (NCBI taxonomy): domain Eukaryota; kingdom Viridiplantae; phylum Streptophyta; class Pinopsida; order Pinales; family Pinaceae; genus Pinus; species Pinus tabuliformis. The sequence continues at coordinate 682,695,882 of CM062811.1, forward strand.
TAACCTAGTAGCTAGCCCTACCAAGTCGGGAGAGGGCTCTCTCCTGTCAATATCAGCAAAAATGATCAATGAGGCTTGAGATAACTTGAATGAAGACTGATTTTAGGCTATGTATTTGTACAAAAGGGTTTGATTGAATTTGATGATGTTTTGTTGGCAAATGGAAAGGCAGTTTTTGGGTCTTGGGAACGAGGCTTAGTTTTGCAGAGGTCTCAATGGGGAAAGGTAAGAAAGGGATTTGATACTTCAAATTGAATGAAATGGAGAGATTTAGATAGGTGAGGAGTTGAATAGGGCAAGAAAACCTCAAGGATCCTCTTCAAACAGCTGAAAACATCAATAACTAAAGAAAACCCTAGGTAGAGCACTGCAATTTCAATGGATTCTACCTTTATCCTTGTTTGTTTTAGTTAAGAAGAAGCAAGAGAGATAATGTCATACATAAAACACATATAAACTTACATTTATAGAAGGAAACACGATATCAAAGCAACATGCCACATGAATCCCATAGAGTGTCGCAGACCACTGGTTTATTCCTTAGCCAAAACTGCTGAAATGAGTATACAATAAGCTCCAAGCTTTCCCAAAAGTCCAACCATGCTAATGACTGAAAAAAAAATAAGATATAGGAAAACAACAACTCATCCTAGCCTCTAGGGGTCGATCTCATGAGTTTAGGATCTGTTCCAACCAATTCTAAACTGAGAACTACAAATTAGGGAGTGGAATAGTATGCCTCTAAAAACTACGGAACTGATTCATTTAGTTGCAAACTAACTTATTATGGATGAATCTACCTCCATAAGTGAAAATTTGACATAATTAAATCAATATCCATAAATTTACATTAAATCACATCATAAGTTTGACATCAAGAAAGAAGAAAGTCAATCTATCAAGGAACTAGGCAAAAAACAAAGTATACTTGGTCAAACTGAGCAAAATTTCCCCTATGCACCGCGCTAATTTCTCTATGTGTAGGGCCTATTTGTAGCCACTTTTGGAGGCCTTCCTGGTGTCCAAAGTTTCTCCAAGTGTTCTTGTTGGAAAGGTCTATCTGTCTACTTTCCATATCAAGTAGAATTTTTGAATTTGGCCTCCATTTGCCCCTCCAAAACTGAGTTCTCCCAACATTGCTTCCTGTGTGTCAAAATAGGGGCAATAAGGTCATTTTTGAGTTTTTTCGACCTTTTTGAGGGCTCAAAACCTATCAAAATTTCTTGGCCATTGGTAGGAAAGCATATGTTTTCATGAAAAATCCAAAAATGATGAGTTTTTGTCATTTGGAGGCTCCCATCAAAAGCGAGCGCCAGGTGGCGCGACGCATAGGGCAGAAAATTCTGTGTTTTAGGCCAAAAATTTCACAAATGCAAAAAATGTCCCAAATTTTTTGAAATTTGAGCTGAGCGCTCTCCATAAAGTGTTGTGTTGGCCCAAGTAAGCCTCAGCTAAGATCTAAATTTTATCTTGCACTTTTTGCCTCCTCGATCTCTTCTTCAATTTTGCCTTCAAGCTCCTGATTCTAGCTTGGCACACCATATTCCTTGACAAATAATGATATGCCATGTCTCTCAACCTATTCTTCTCATTAATGGTTTTCTCCAACCTCCTCTCTAAGTGGATATTAGCTCTTTCAAGCCATGATTCTCAATCAACATTGATTTCTTGCTCAAGTGATGTGAGCTTCACCTTCCTTCTTTTGGCAGTTTGGCAGTTTTCTCGTATGTTTTGCAACTCCATAATCACTTGTTGATCCTCAAGCTGCTTGTTTCTTTGTTCCAGGTACTTTATTATCCACTCGTCTCTTTCCATGTTGAGGGACAAAGCATTGATGTCCGCCTGTTGCTCTTGGATGACTTCTTTGAGATTTGAGCTTTGTGGGCCCAAATTAGTATCATCACCCTCAATGAGAATGAAATCAGTCTCTTGCTCACCTGAAGGCCCCTCATCATGTAATGGCCTCTTTCCCTTGTCCTGAACCTACTATGGTGATGAAGGAAGTGAGACCCCTTCCACCCCGGGTGGAGATAATACTCGCTTTGTTGCTGCAAATAACCATCTAGTGCCCTTCTGATAGGTGACAAACACCGGCACACTAGTTGTCTATGTTTCATGACCCTCCTGATGATGAGAAGGTCCACCTGTCTCATGAAAATTATTTGGAGGTACCTGAGGAGATATGAAGAAATCATGAGAAATGAAATCCTCCCATGAGATGCCCTGCAAACCAAGCTGATGCGTGACCACAATTTTAATGAGAGCAAAATGATATATACTATTGAACTGCTATTGAGGAGTCTTTTTTTGTACTAGGGTGGTCATCTTCTCAATATTTTGGCACATGAAGTAGGGGAGATTCATCATTCTCACCCTGGTAAAGTGCATCAACAACCTGATATGATAGGAATAGAGGCGAGAAAACCGGCCCTCACAACTGAAATATTTCATTATCAGTTTCATCAAGGGAGCATATGAGTCTTTCAGGAACTGAAAGGGAAACACTCTGCTGAGTTGTCTCAAATAACTAGGCTTGATGTATGGTTCATAGTGTTCCTTGTCAATCTGCTGCCTTTTGTTCCACTGCTCTCCAACATTAGGAATGTCGGTTGCTAGAGAAATAGACTCCGGTGACAAGGTAAATGTCACACCAGCTAGAGTGGTTTGGCCATTATGTAAATGAAGCACAAACAACTAGGTCAACTCATGATGATATTGGACTCTAGCAACCATCTCACAAAACTCATAGCAGGATTGGTGTTGGAAGCATGTGATAGCAAGAGGGTAGGCCTGCAGCTCAGCAAGTGAAGTAGGCTCCTCTCTTATATGTTTTCCACCCTTGTGAGGTCTCCTTGGTGCATGCACTTCTATAGGAGATTCACTCTGTGTCTCTTCACCACGATCATATGAAGGATCAGATTTCATGTTTACTAGTGGGTGAGTTTTCTTGATGAGTGGTAGGAGATTTATGGTGTTGTTTGCCACCAAGGGAAAAATATATGATAGACTGTGGGGGGAAGAGAGTATGAGGGGTTTTGGGAATGTTAGGACAGGATTTTGTTTGGGAAATAGGAGATTAGGGAAAATATGTAAGCTTAGGGACAACAATTAGGGTTTAGGGATTTGTAGTTAGGATTTGGGAAAATGGGAATTGGGGATAGGGATGACTGAATATGGGAGTTAGCAAATGGGTGGATAAGCTGAGAAAATGAATGGAGGAGTGAAAAAATGATGGAATGGTAGAACAAACTTGGCAGCAAAATGACAAGTACAAACCCTAGGCAAGAGCTTTTGAGAAATTTCAAGGTATTAGGGTTTAAGCTTTTTCACACAACCACCATAAATTTTCAAGAAAATCTCCTTTACTAGCATGGAAGAGGGTTTAACTTACTTGCACACTAGAAGTTTTGAGTGGTTTTGGCAATTTGAGGGAGTTTTTGATAGAATCGGGCTTGGCAGCTCTATGCGTCATGCCTCAAACCCAACGCGCCTCTCCTCCTGTGTGCATCACACTAGTAAAAATTAACACTGAAGATGGTGGCCCTGTGCCTGCGCCTCTTGTATGCACCACGCCTCTCACCCAGTGCACCGCGCCCACAATTTTACACAATTTTTCTTGAAGTTCACTCCCTTTGCTCAACACGACCTTCAATTTGCCCAATTTTGCTTCTTCGAATGCCAATGACCTTTTCAATGTAAAAAATGGTCTATATAAAAGAGCCCTTTTAATATTTGATTCATAAAACCCATTTTTATAATGTTTTCCATATGGCTTTGTTTTTCACCTTTGTTTTTTGAGTAGTTTGCATTATTTGAGCCTTTTGATGAACTGAATGACTTGATTTTTGTTTGCCTTGTAGGGGATGGAGCTACTGAAGCTTGGCAAGGTGACCAAGGTTTCCATTGAAGTGATGTACATATGAAAGAACTGAAAATACATGAATTTATACAAATAAAACCTAAAATACTATGTTTTTACTCAATAGAGAGTTTTGAGGAAAAATACATTTATGAGCAATTGATTATGAAATCTCTTGGTATTGGAACTTTATTCAACCTCCTCCAGTGCCTTCTGGCTTTTATTGGACATTTTGAAGACCTCTTTGATGAAACCCTAGACCTAAATGAAACTAATACCCTAGAAATGACATTTGGAAATTTAAAGACAAAAGGTGACTGCAGATGATCTTGATGAATGGAAATGAGCCAGTAGGTAAAGGACATGAGGGAAAATGTACAACAAGCCACTACCGTCAGATGATCCATGCTCCTAATGGAATTCATTTGACTGAGCGAGACACCTAATATGCAATGCAACAAGAGAATTTGATCTCTGATGGAGGGATAAAGATACCGATACTAACACACACCATAATGCAGACGCTGCGCTCGGCCCTGCCTGTGCCTCCGGTCTTAACCGCATCAGCCCTCCTCTTGCCAAATAGTTTGCGAACACTGCACAGTGGTCTTTGTCTTGTCCTTGGCCTTTGCATTTTATGCACCATACTTCCTCGCGCACCTCTGGCTAAGGTGTCCTGTCATGTTTCAAACTTTGTATTTCCAGACACGGATTCTACGGCTATGTGTGCTTTTGTTGGACTCCCAACTTGGGGTCTTGTATAGGGGTCTCATGAAATCTCATTTCCATCTCCAATGATTCGACCTGGGTGGAAGATTTTGCTGTGACAGCATCGTCCTTAAGTCTGGTGTCAGAGATGCTACAAACCATGCATGATGTTGTCCATCCGTCAACATCATATTAGCTTCACGAATCGTACTCTTCAGCCTTTGATCCAGATCCCAGGTGGTCTCGCCCGAGAGCATCGTGATCTCCTTAAACCCGATGATTGATTATGTTTCTGATTTTGTCCTACTAAATTCCCTGCTCAGCACGGCTTGGTTCTCTGCAATTCCTTCAGTTGGGTGGTAATTAGTATGCTTGATATACCACGCTAATGCGCGATCTTGCATCACACTCACTAGCGTAGCCTTTTTAATATTATCATCCACGATGCCCTGTGCTTCCCATACCGCTCTTACCATGAACTAGAATTGGTTCGGATTTTTATTCCCTACTCCTCTGAATATTGGTAGTTTGATCGCACTCACCATACTGCACTGTGGTGGTGGCAGAGGTGGAGTGGATGGATATGGAGGTGAGGGGGGTGAAATGGGTGGTGTTGTGGGTGGAGGTGGTAAACGCGGAATTCACTGTCTTATCAAACTGACCGCTCTTCTCGAAGAAACCTTCGTGAGCTCTTCATCACTCTCCTGCGAGGGTGAAATTAAGGGATTGGTTTCTAACTCTTCTCTACTTCCGCTTCTCTAGATCTTCTCGCTCTGCGTAGTCCCAAACATTAATTTATTCGCATAACCCACTTTTCACAAAATAACATCTTAATCCAAGTGTTCAAAGATTTAATATACTTACCTCGCGGTCCCTTGAGAAAACGTCGCTCTACCTCACTATAGCTAATGGTCATGTCTACCGCAAAACCAGTGATAAATCCTCCTATTATTTGGTTGAGCCATTGATCCATAGCTTACGCTATATTATCTCCTGATGCTTCTAGTCCGTGCACTACTTCTGGAATCCACACTAATCGTTTGTCGAGCCTACACTTTCCCTGGCTGTCTGCTAACTTTGTGATCCACTCATATAGTTCAGCAGGAAAGGATGCAAAGAAAATCTCGTGGATTTCCGTATACAAGTAGCACTCCAACCAATGTTCCTTAGATACTCATGGAGTTTTGTTTTCTTGCACCAAAAGCTCGTGAATCTTCTTGTCCAACCACTCTTCAATTTCTTTCTTTATTGGATTCCAGCAACACGACATCAGACATCCTTTATGGAGATCCAGGTCCCAGCAACAGAACCATTTGTTGGCTTGTACGAACCTAACCCAGGTTCAGAGGTGATTTAGCCAAGCAAATCCCAATACTATTGGCCCTTTCGCAACAGTCGACGTAGTGCGGATTGAGGTCTCACAAGAAGTAGTATGGGAGGGTGGTAGAACTAGGTTTCCGCACCCTGGGAATGTTTGATGGGCTTCTAGAAGTCTGCGGTCTGACTTGTCGCTACGTGCACTTGCTATCCCTTCACAACCTACGGTGCTGCTTCTGCGTAGCCCTAGTCGGGGCACAACCCATAGAATACCCAAGTTCCTTGCTAGTTAGTCTGTTATTATCTGATTACTTAACTTGCTTGTTCAAGACTAATGATTATTATAGCATATTCATCAATCATATCAGTGCGCACGATAAATAAACCAATATAACCATAAAGATGATGATGTACAACAAATACACAGAAATAAGAATCAACTTCTCTTTATTGATCTCCAATCCCGCTTATAGACTCGACACCACCGTGCGCACTCAACTATAGGGGTCTGCGCACTCACCTGTGGACTCCAATGTAGAGCCTCTTCCTACTACTATGACCCAACACACTTAGAATCCTACTCTAAAGCTTGAACCATTCCTTTTCTATTCACTATCTTTACAACTTAGAGCCTTGTTGTATTTATATAATCCCATGGTCTGCGGACCATGGGTAGGCCGACATGACCTTACATTACATTACATTACTTTAGGGCGGACAACCCTATGATTTGACCTATACTTCACACTCTACGCCTGCAATTCATGGAGAAAAACATGTTGTGGGGGGATTCCATGCCCAACATGTAGATAGAAGTTGTCCAAGTGATCTTCTGCCTTTACTATGTTGTCAAGGTCAAACTTTGTGAGAGTTATCCATGAACGCTTTGGAATCCTTTGCAAAGCACCTAGGACAGCCAATGGACCTTGAGTGATCCATTCCAAGTTTTGTTTAGCCATGTATTCTTCTTCTTCGTCCTCCTCCTCTTCTTCAGAATCTGACGGTTCTGACTCTAAATCTATTGGTTCATCTCCTCTGCTACTTCCTCTATTGCCTTCCCCCACCTCCTATACCAAAATATGAGCCCTAGATCATAAGGTGTCTCGTTCTCCCTATTGGAAGACTGTAGGTTCCTCTCTGTTCTCAATAGCTTCTGCTGGGCCTTCAAGCGTGGTGAGAACTGCTTCTTCCACTGATGATACAACGAGTCCTGTGTGAGTGGTTTTTGTATCTCTTGATGCATATGGAAGATGTTGTATTCCTTGGATCATTCTAACTGCTTTCTCAAACTGACGGGTGTTGGGAGGGATGGAGTGGAGGTGCTGATACGAAATCTCACGTTCACATATGGGAGGTGAGGAGTAACCAACTTCCAAGTCATGCATAGGTGAGAGTAAGAAAGAGTTACTGCCTTGAATAGATGATTTATGAGTGGGGGTGAGATGAAATTCAGCCATAAAAAACTGGTGGCCCTCCTTCTAGTGCTAGAAATGTTGATGGTGCTAGACCCGCCAACATTGAGGGGATATCCCCAGTACGAAGTCCCAACTAGACCTCACACCATTTGGTGTAGAAGTCCCATCTTGTATGATGGCCTGGTTGCCATTATCTTAAATGTTTGCCTTAGCTCTTACTTGTTAGCACATGAGAGTGGTCTACTTTGTCTACGAATGACAAGGTTCACATGCCTAGTGAGGGCTAGTGTTACTTGTGTTAATGTTATTTCACCGTAGAGGAAGAGGGTGGAATTGAGTCTCCAATCGAAAGGGAAGAGTCCCAACTCTTTTAGAGACACACAACACAACAGGACATGCACAACTTACAGCAGATTAGTCCATGTGGATGCGGCTATCACAAACACACAAGAATGGATAGCACATATAACACTCAGTAGAGTAGTCCACACGAGTGCGATGGTCATTATAACAAGTTTATGGGAAAGGTTTTGTCTCATCTCCGGTGAGGAAACACATGCTAGCAAGACATCATCAAAAACTTATACAACACATTTTTATAAACATATGTATTAGAGCAACCGAAATAGTTCAACTATTTTAACACATGCTAAAACAACATGCATTACAAGTGTTCCAAGATTAGTCTTACAAACTATTATAATACATGTGTGAAAACATGCTCACCTATTATCGGGCTTCTGAATTAAGCGAAAGTTCCAAGACACATCGGTAGACCATACATCACTAACCCTATAAGCGGGGCATTGGAGTCACTGCCCGCTCCTCAAATAAAAGACTATAGACTCTCAAGGTTATGTGGTATGAACCAAGGTGAAAAGTCTTTTTCATGTACAAATGAGGGGTATTTATAACCAAGGTTAAAACTGGCCCTTGTGACTGTTCGACTTCCCTCATGACTATTTCACTTATTTGACTCTTCAACTTTAAATGAATCTTCATATTACATGTGGGTATGTTGGACTTCCATGTTACATTACATTGATTTACAACAGTATGGCCCACAGTAGTGATGTGGCTGAGATGACTCATGACACAGCTCGACATGAGAGTGCTGGTATGTTCATGATGCTATTGGTGTCCATGTCAAGCTGCAATGCTGCTGAGTGATGGATGTTCTCTTGGTGTATCATAGCTTCACCTCCACATGGCAAGGTGTGCAAACTCTTCGATGGTATTGGTGTTTGCTTGATGTTGCATGTGCGTTTTTCTCCTTTGCTTGTACTTTGGCATGCTTCGCATGTTCGTCCATTCACGAAAAAATCTCCTCACATGCATTATGTGCTCATCTGTTGGCAAACAAATCTCCTCACATTCAGTCTTTGTTTTTCCATTCATGAACAAATCTCCTTGCATGTGCTCTCCTTGTAAATCTCCTTCGTCATTGCGTATCTTATCCATGTACTTGTATCTGTAATTACTCATGACAAGACAACACCAAATCCATAAATCTCCTAGTCTATCATGATGCATTGTTATTTGCTTTTGGATGCAGGTAACCAGGAGAAAGGAAAAGACTATGAAACTGCGCAAGGTAGATTTCAAGATGGGATGTGGGCTTCAGGCACTACCATTGAAAATTTCAAAAAAGTCTTCGAGAAACTAAGGTGGACAATCCAGATTAGGGGTGACTATCTGTGGGATCTGTCTAGACTAGATGGTAGATCTGCACAATTTCTTGAGGGAAAAAGTGCAGGTAGAAAAGGGGGTTAGCAAGTGAAATTCCTTTGAGGAGCTAGTAACAGACTATAGGAGGCTTGCTGGGAAAAAATGCGCAATTTTTTCAGGGAGCTGGCGATGGGTTGTGAGAGTGCTGCTGGAAAAAACTACATAATTGCTAAGAGGTCTGCTTGCTAAACATCCATGCATATTTTTTGAGCTGAGCGAGATGTTGGGAAGCTAGGTGACTACTCATGAAATTTGCGCAGTTTTCCAGGTGAGCAACAGGCCAGCTGACTGGGTGACTGTATAGAAAAACAACGCAAATTTTTTGAGGGAGGCAGTGACAGACATTTGGTGTCTATCTGGAATGTCTGTGCAGTTTCCTCAGTTAGCAGTACAGGCGTTCTTGAGAGCTTTTGCGCAATTGTTTGGGGGAGTAAGTCCTGAGATCACTGCCTAGTCAAACTCTTTGGTTGACCAGCCGAAGGCTTGGTTGATTTTCTTACAGGAAACAGAGATTGAAATGACTTGTTGGAAAACTTCTGCACTGTTCTAGGCAACAATCAGTCGAGTCAATTCCACGGTTTCATAGTGTAGACTTCTTGGGAGGCAGCATCAATCTCTGCACAATTCTGGGCAACATTACATAGTCACTAAGAGATGAAACTACATAATGCAGCTCAATGAGTGTCCAGTTTTTGGGGTTCGGTCTGATCGTCAGAACTTTAGCAAAATGGCTAAGTGTGTGAGCAAGTGAACTTACACATACGTGACCTTGCAAACACACACTCAACATAACTCGATGACAAGATGCCTCAAACCATCAAGACAACATATACTTAGTGTGACTAACTGACAGCGTGAGCGAAAAGCATGACACTTATGATATATCATTGAAAGATTGTGATGACACTTACACAACAATGCATACAACTTTCTATGTGAGTGCAACAAATGTTTACATAAAGAATACAACTTTTACACATGAAGCGGGACCTTGTGCATGGCCAGAACATGACTGCAAGCATGACATTGTGGTCAATATGCAAAATGTGTTCGTTGAACGATCAAGTGAGGAGGGTGCAAAGACTTAACACGAGATCACGGAGGAGACCCGGTGCTTGCAAACATCAAGGAAAACACAAGGAAGGTTCCAAAATTGAATGCAGGACAAAATTTTGGAGCGTGTTGCAGCCCCTACAACAACACCCCACTAGTTTGTGTCATTAACATTTTTTTCATATGTCGCAACTTGTGTGATAAACCATACCTTCAACGGGCATCCTATAGTAACACTTGATTTCCATTTTTCTTCCCATTTTGTACTTTCTCATAGTTTTGGTGATCATCGTTATTACCTTACATGAAATTGTTGTTGAGCCTGATGCCTCTCTTTGTGTATCATTTCTAGACATCACCATATAGGGGGTTGCCACACTTTTTATAATGTTTGTTCATGGTCTCCCATCATTATGGTCCTCAATGTATTAATATATGCTTTAATGTGGATTGTTTCTTTCATTCTTCTTTCCACTCTTCCAACCACACATTACATCTTATGATTTCATTAGACTTGCCTCCATCTTACCACATTCGACAACCATATAGAGAGAGAATTATGATATGTCGATTTCCATTTCTAGACACTCTTTTGTTTCTTTCTACTTTTCTTAAGTCAGTTTTGTTAGACACTCTTGGAACTAGATTGTTAAAATTGGAAAATAGGGCCAAATTTCACTATTGGATAACTAATTTGATGTAGATGATTACCGCATTGAATTCCTCTTTTCAAGAAGATCAAAATTGACCTAAATATCATCAAATTTGATCAAGAAGAAATGTGTTTTTGAATTTGTGCGCACACATGTGCAAATTGTCAAGGTCGGCCACATCATCATATATGCTCAGGAAGCCCAATGGAATTGTCACTTCAACCTCAACGACTTGTATAAATATACATGACCTCTCACCTCATTTAGCATCATCATCACTCACACATTCTTCTCTCTCATCTCATTGGTTCATATATCTATTGGGTATACCCTTTTCTCTCACAGGCGTGGCAAGGAGGACGAATTTTAGACAAAATTACAGGGTCAAAAGTTTCATATTTGTTTTGTAGTTTAACCATCATTGGCCAGAGTTGACTTTGACTTTCTAGGGATATTTTGACTTGAATCCTTTGGGAGGATCTCGTTGTAATCGGGCCACATTTATTGGAAAAATATCCGAGGCTTTTTATTGACTTTGATTGTGTTGATTTCAAAATTGCAACTAGGGTTTCTACAACATATTTGACTTTGAATTTGACTAAGTTTAAGGAGGAATTTTAAGACTATTCCCAAGGCCTCTTGACCAGCTAATTAGGTTTCAATTTTCCAATGTTGACCGAGATATTTTATGAAATGTTTGTTTCTGTACCATTGATTGGTTAGGGCTAATTTGACTATTGTTGACTAAGAACAACATTGCATATTTTGACAGGGTTGTTTTGGACATCTATTGGCTAGTAAATTTTGACTTTTGTACTGTCTCTTTCTCTTTTGAACATCTGATATAATAATAATAAGAATTTATCAAAGGGTTTTCCCCATCTTGGGGTTTTTCCCTGGAATCAGCCAAACATGGTGTTCTCTTGTCTTGGCTTGACTTCTTTATTTTTATTGTTCATGTTCTACCTACAACTATTTTGATGTAATTAATGGTTAACGTCATTGCTATTGAAAACTAAAGTGGAAATTGTCATTGGGATGCTAAAGGACATTGAAGTAATTGTTTTAAGAGTATCATATAATATTGTTAACTAAAATTAACATAGTATCATAGCCCGAGTGAAGAAAAATCCCAAACGAGAGAGAAAACCAATCACAAAGAGAGATCTATTGAACAACGACAAGCTCCAATGGCCTCTACATCTTACTTTAAAACCAAAGATATGCTCAAACAAAAATCTAACTATCATGAATGGAATATGACTTTGGACTTCAATTTAGAAGAGCATGATGTAATGGTCTGAGTGCAGGGAAAGGTGGTAAAGCATCCTTCAAATGCACCTGCTGTTGCAAAGACAAAGTATAAGAAAGGTGAGGTCAAAGTAAAGAAAATTATCAGACTCCATTCAAAATCATTTTACTGCCTATATTTTTTATTGGGGAACATCTATGGAGATGTATGATGAGATAGTTTGGATCTTTAAAGTGAACAATGTAAATCAAATCCTCTTTATCAAGAACAAGTTCAAGGATATCAATATGGATAAAAGGGAGTCTCTCCAATCGTACTTCATTATAATAACACAAATAAGGAATTCCCTTATATTTATTGCAAAAGTACTCACAGACAAGGAGCTCACTCCCATTGCAGTTAGAGCTCATGGGATGTTTTTAATACCACAATTCTCAACAATGATAGGATACTTGGTTTCGATGAATTATTTTCTCGACCACTCAAGATGAGGCAACGATGATGGAGAGAGAAAAAACCTCAAATGGAAATGAACCTATTGCTTTATCGACTCATTCATAGAGAAAAAATAATGTTGGCCCAAGGAGACATGGTCAAGGATTCAACAAGGAATTCAAATAAGGAAGAAAAGGAAGGTTCTACAATTACAAAAGTTTCGATCACTATGCTAGAGAGTGTCCTCACAAGAAGAATCATCCAAGAGATGATGAAGAAAACAATAGCAACAACACAAAATTTAAAGGTAATGGAGATCAAAGTAATAACATGTTCAACAAAAAAGGAAAGAGGAATGCTCCCACTGGTCCAAATGGAAATGGTCATCCTCCCAAGAGGATGTGAAATACTAGGTATGATGAAAGTAATGTTTTAGAAAAAAACGAGTTTTATATTATTTCCACTCTATCTACTCCTCCTCTGGATGCTTTGGATAATTTGTTGATTGATAGTGGAGCCTCAAGACACTTCAACAGGTACAAGGAGGCCCTCTCAAATTTGACTCAAATTATATTAATTTGGAAATAATACTTGGAGATAATGCCACCTACCCCATGAAGGGATAGGCACTATAAATATTCACTTGAATCAAGGTCAAACCATTCATCTAGAAGAAGTATTGAATCTGCTTGATTTGAAGAAGAACCTCGTGTCCATTTTTGCAATGGAAGATAAACGATTCAATGTAGCATTCATTGATGGAAAGGTATTTGTTTGGAAAAAGAAACCTTAAATATGCATTTACTCTCAAATTTAGAGTTGATGGTATCTCTCAATTTTGTGGAAGTCCTTTGGGACATTTGGCAAGTGATAATTCACTTCAATTTGAGCTATGTCACTAGAGATTTTCCCATTTACATTAGAAATCCTTACCTCGGCTAAGGAAAAAGGTCGCAAATATGCCTGAGTTGAACATGAATAATGAAGGTTTTTGTCAGGGATATGCATATGAAAAAATTACAAGGGGACCATTCCATTCTAGTCAACGACAAACATCAGATATTCTTCAATTGGTTAATTGTGACCTATCTAATATTTTTCCCGTAACATTGTTTTAAGGATACTTATATTATTGCAGTATTTATGGATGAACTCTCACACAAAACATGGACCTATTTCTTAAAGGAGAAGGATGAAATGTTCAAATGGTTTCGTTCTTTCAAAGGTTTGGTGGAAGGTCAAATAGGGAAGAATATAAATATATTGAGGACTGAAAAAGGAACAAAATATGAATCAAATGAATTGAATGACTTTTATAGAGAGGTTGGAATTAAGAAGGACACTACCATTCCACACACTCCTGAGAAAAATGGAGTTGCTGAAATTAATAATCAGCCAATCATGGAAGCCACTCGTGCCATGCTCCATATTCAAGGTATACCCAATTTCTTATGGGGAGAAGTTCCTAACACTATCGTGTATGTTTTAAATAGGAGCTTGAATTAAGCATTGGATTTCATGACACTCGAGGAGGTTTTCATTGGTAAGAAACCTGATTTTTCTCATTTTAAAATATTTGGTTGTCCTTGTTGGCATTATGATATAGGTGTTGTCCTTGATGGTAACTCACATAGATGAAAATTCACAGTGCAACAGGTTAACAACAAAGGATTACAGATTGAAGAAAGAGAGGTATACGCTGGTTCACTTTGTCAAAATAATGTATACACATGGGAACATAGACAAAAATGAGTGTATACGTATACACACACATTCATAGCAGGAAAAGGACATATGGGATGGAAAATCAAGGAATTTGGTCCGTGATATTGACCCTAGGTATTTGGTCCAAGGTATTGGTCCTAAGTGGCTTTGGTCCAAGGTATTGGTCCTAAGTTGTTTTGGTCCAAGGTATTGAAAAAGGGCCTGAAGTTAAATAAAAAGGAGAAGATCATAAGACCAAGTGTGCAAGTAATAAGATTCTAAGGAATACTTCTATCTGAAGTATATTTTATGTTTTAGGGTTATGTTTGAGACTAGATCTGATGTTTTGTGCCTGTTTTATTTGTTATATATCATGATCTGGGTTTGTCTGAAGTCTGGAATTGTAGCAGTGTTCTGAATCAAAATTTGCAGATCTGTAAACAGGTTCGTCTCAGCCAAAGAACGTATACACGCAGGTTCTATTCTTTCAAGTAGGGTATACAAAAGAAAAGATTCTTTTTCGGATCTGACTGATCTATCTGATCAAATTATGTTGTTTTATTGTTGTATGTCAATGAAGTCTTCTTAGATCTAAATGTAAAATGGAATACATAAGGAGGCTGGCATTTGATTGATTGATTGTATAAGTGAGAAGAAGTGATCTTTGTCCCTGCCTGTGTAAAGCTCTGTAAGTTGACAGTAGATATTCAGCTGGTTGGTACAAACTTGATTCAAAATTTTATGTTTCCTATAGTTTTGAAGGTATAAGCAGGTTTGATTAACGGAACTAGCATATACACGCATTTTGGGTTCAGCCAAGTAGCGTATACACTCTAAAGCATGATTTTTGAGGTTACAGTTGGTTCTGAACAATGATGCAAGGTTCTGGGTTCAGCACAGTGTTCTAGTGTCAGTGATCTAATTGTCCAGATTAACTAAATGTTAGTTGATGCAGTTTAAGCCTAAAACGTTTTTTATGGGTCCAACATGAAACTTGGATGAAACACGACCTTCAGATTTTGATGTTGTGATCCAGGAGTATCCAGTCTGAAAATTCATGAAATTGGGTCCCTGGAACAAGAAAGAAGGTCATAGCCTTCTGTAGGTCATTACCTATATACTAGTAAACATATTAGCTAGTACAATAGCTAAGGGGTTGTAGCTCCCTTCCAGTAGAAGCTGGCAAACAAAAGAAGGTTGTAGCCTTTTGCAAGTGGGTGCCTGCGTACTGGTATGAGTCTACACTAGTACAAGATTGTAAACATATTTTCTTATTATTAAAATAAGAGAGGGACGATAGCAGCAGGTGGTTTTCACCCACATTTGGTTTCCACCTTAAATCTTGGTGTTCATGTGTGTTGCTTATGTGTGATGCTTTATCTTGCTTTTACTGCACTATCTAATAAGTTACTGATGTACTGGTTTAAGATCAACACATGATAAATTGTCTAAATCACAAGTTCTCTGGATATACGTTGGTTTCTTTAATCACAGTTGCATGTACATGCTACTTCACTTCACTAAAGTAGCGTATATAAATATGTTTGGGAAATAAAATTGTTGATCTGATAATACTAATTCACCCCCTTCTCAGTATTATTTACAATAATTGGTTTCAAAGCAAGTCCTTCAAAAGAAGCTTGATCGCTTGAAGGGAGATCCATCAAGATGAATAATCACAAAAGCATGGGATCCATCAGACTACCAATCTTTGATGAGAGCAAATTTGTTTATTGGAAAATAAGAACCACAAAGTATCTACAATCTCTTGGAACAGATGTCTGGGAAATTGTGGAAGGAGGATATACATTCCCAAAAACAATTCCTATAGGCATGGAAAGTAAAAAGCAATATGAAACCAATGCCAAAGCTGTCAATACTTTATTGGGAAGTTTGTCACAATCAGAGTTTGTCAAAGTTAGGCAGCTCAAATCAACCAAAGAGATATGACACAATATCATTCAAAGCTACAAAGGAGACTTTCAGGTAAAACGTTCCAAGCTTCAAACTCTCATAATTCAATATGGAACTCCTAAGATGCATATTGATGAGAGTATAGCTAGTTATTTCTTACGTATAGATGAGGTTGTTAATTGTATGAAGAATCTAGGTGAAGAAATAAAGGAAGTTACTTGAGAAAATTTTGAGATTCTTGTCTACTAAATTTGAATCAAAAGTGTTTGCCATAGAAGAAAAACAATATCTGCAAAATATCACTATGCCATAGCTTCCTGGAATCCTAACCTCTTTTGAGATGAGAAAAGGAGGTCCATCAGATATTAGAGAAGCTGCATTTAAAGCTTCAACAAAAGGAAAAGAAAAGGAACACAATGAATCAGGACACATTTCAGAAGAAGAAGATGAGGTAAATTTTGTCAAGAAGCTTCAACGAGGTTCTGGAAGGTTTAGAGGTAAGCTACCTTTCAAATGCTTTGCTTGTGGCAAAGTCAGTCATTATGCTACAACATGTCCTCATAAAGATAAATATGAAAAAGGAAAGGAATATGCAAAAGGGAATAGGAAACAAGTTGTGAATAGAAGGAGTTACTATACTCATGAAGATAGCGATGGTTTATCTAATAGTGATGAAGAAGAAATTGGACAAGATTACAGACTTCTCATAGCTTATGATAATGATGATTTTTGGGATAGTTTAGAAGAGGAAAGTGATGGTTTATCTAATAGTGATGATTATGGACTTCTCATGGGTTATGACGATGATTATTTTTGGGATGCTTTAGAAGAGGAAAACTTTCATGAAGAAATCTCTAAAATCAAAATCTGTTTAGAAGAAAAGAATATGATCATAGATACCTTAACATACCAACTTGCTGAAAAAGAAAAACACAATGAAAAACTAGAATGTGGAATTGTGGGTCTAAGAAAAGATCTTGACAAAACAAAATCTTTCAATGTTAGATTTACTAAAGGATCAAAAACTTTAAATGAAATTATCAATGTTCAACGTCCTCCTCTGATAAAGACAGGTCTTGGATATACTGAATAAGCATCTCAATCACAAAGGTCGTTAACCTCCACCAAAAGCTATCTTGATGCAACAAAGACCATTGAACAATATGACAATCGTCAGCAAAGGCATAAAACTGATCACTAGGTAAATCATACTCAATTTTCTCCAAGGATTAATATCAATAGAAGCCACAACCAACCTCAGGAAAATCATACTCAATTTTCTCCAAATATGAATATCAATGGAAACTACAATCAACAGGTAAATAGATTCGATAGCCGTAGAAACTTCTTTAATGGGAAATGTTTTTCATGTCATAATTTTGGGCACAAAGATACTCAATGCATTTCTTAAAAAACCATCATGACCAGAGAAGCACGAAATCAAAGGAATATAACAGGTATCAAGAGAAGTTCCTACAATAACGTTTCTCGTCTTGAAAATGAAATAAAATGCTCAATTTGTAACAACTTTGGTCATGAACAGTCTGAATGCAGGAGAAAATTTCGGCAAGCACCTCAAAAGGAGTAAACACCATTAAATCCCAAGATATGGAGAATGAAAGAATCTCAAATAGAAAGATGTGGTATAGCCTTGTACACCGAAGGATAAGAAAATCAATGGTACATCGACCGTGGATGCTCCAAACACATGACAGGTGAGAAAGAGAAACTTCACTCATATAATGCCTTAGAAAAGGAAAATAATGTCTCATTTGGAAATGATACTCCAACTATCATAAAAGGTAAAGGTTATGTTTTCTTGAAAGAAAAGGTTAAAGCTAGAAATGTTATGTATGTAGATGGTTTAAAACATAACATGTTCAGTGTCAATCAAATGTGTGATCAAGGAAATGAAGTGGTGTTTCGATCCAAAAAATGTGTTTTTCGTGAACTTGATACAGGAGAGACTGTGATCGAAGGTACAAGAACTCAAAACAACTTATACATACTCAAAGGAGGACAAAAATAGCTCTATCTAAGAAAAAATGATGAAAACTAGCTGTGGCATAGAAGATTGGGACATCTAAGATTTTCTAAAATAAGAAAAGCATGCAGACTCAATGTTGTTCGTTATCTTTTAGATATCAGCATCCCAGAAAATACAATATGCAAACCACGTCAAATTGGTAAGCAAATAAGAGTTCACTTTATGGAAAAAGAAGGGTCAGCTAGTAAGGCTCTTGAACTTGTCCATATTGATTTATGTGGACCAACAAGAAAAAAGTCACCTCGTGGAGAAGAATACATTATTTTTTTCATTGATGATTTTTCCAGAATGTGTTGGATAGGTATTCTAAAGCATAAAGATGGATAATTTGAAAAATTCCAAGCCTTCAAAGCCTTGGTTGAAAATAAATCAGATTGAAAAATCAAATGCCTCATATCTGATCGAGAGGGGGATTTATATCAGATGAATTCTTTGAATTTTGTGAACAACATGGAATAAAAAGGAAATTCTCCACCACAAGAACTCTCAGCAAAATGGTGTGGTAGAAAGGATGAACATAACAGTTCAACAAATGGCTCAAGCTATGCTAGATGAATCTAGAACTCCTACAACCTTCTATGGTGAACCTGCATTCACTGTCGTGACTATTCTCAAAAAAGCAAATGTTCGGGTACGTAGCACTCAATCTCCACATGAAATTTGGTATGGTAAGACTCCTACTATAAAATACTTTAAAGATTTTGGAAGCAAATGTTTTATCAAAAGGACTGATGAAAAACTTGGTAAGTTTGAACCCTGAGTAGATCAAGGTATTCTTCTTGGTTATTTCTTCCAGAAGTAAAGGATATAAATGTTATAATAAAAGACTTGGAAAAATTGTTGAAATCATTGATGTTGTAGTGGATGAATCATAGATAAATCCAAAATAGATAAAATCAATAGAAGATTATGACAATGAGGAAGATGGGGATTACTTTCCCACATCAAATAAAAATTATATTGAAGAAGAAACCAATGAAGAACCAGAAGAAGAGATAATGGTATAAGAGAAGACTTCATCTAGGTATGTTTAGAAAAATCATTCAAAAACTCAAATTTTAGGGGAAAATGAGACACGTGTACAGACAAGAAGAACTATTACAGGGACCTCAAGCTATCTAGCTCTACTATCCTCCACCGAACCTAAAATTTTAAATCAAACATGCAAAGATGAATGTTGGGCCAAGGCCATGGACGAAGAACTTGAGCAAATTGAAAAGAATGATACTTGGGAATTAGTTCCTAGACCTCATGATAAAAATATTATAGTAACTAAATGGATATTCAAGAACAAGCTGAATGAAAATCGAGAAGTCATTTGAAACAAGGCCAGACTTGTTTGTAAAGGGTATACTCAACAAGAAGGTATAGATTTTGAAGAAAATTGTTCACCTATTGCCAGACTTGAAGCCATAAGGATGTTTCTTGCTCTTTCTAGCTTTCAGAAATTCAAAGTATACCAAATGGATGTAAAATCAACCTTCCTTAATGGAGATTTAGAAGAAGTTTATATTAAATAGCCAAAAGGATTCATTCTTGGAAATGATGCAAAACTTGTATGCAAACTCAAAAAGGACCTCTATGGTATGAAATGGGCTCCAAGGCCCTGTTATTACCACCTTGACAAATATCTACACCAACAAGGTTTTACAAAAGGTTCTGCAGATAGAAATCTACATCCAAAGATTGAAACTGATAAATTACTAATTATTATTGTTTATGTTGATGATATCATGCTTGGTAGCAATGAAGAATCCATGAGTTAGAATTTTGCTTTAGTAATGCAGCAAGAATTTCAAATGTCCTTGCTTGGTGAACTTACCTATTTTCTTGGTCTACAAGTTCAACAAACTAAAGATGGTATTTTTATTTCATAAACCAAATATCTCAAACAGATCTTGAAATGGTACGAATGGAAGATTCTAAACCTGTATGTACCACAATGGTAACTGGATGCAGTCTCAGCTCAAATGATGAATCAACATCAGTACATCAACCAAATTACAAATCCATGATTGGCAGTCTACTTTATCTAACAGGTACCTAGCCTAACATCATGCATGCAGTAGGAATAGTTTGAAGATTCCAAGCTAATCCAAAGGAATCACACGTTCAGGCAGTCAAAAGAATTTTCAAATATCTTCAACGAACTTAGGACTTTGGACTATGGTATCCTAGAGATGCAGATCTTACTCTTCATGCATATAAAGATGCAGACTAGGTAGGAAGTGTTGATGATAGAAAAAGCACTAGTGGTGGTGCATTCTATATGGGTTCCAGGTTAGTGTCTTGGTTCAGCAAGAAACAAAGTTTGATTTCTTTATCTATAGCTGAAGCAAAATATGTGGCTGCTGCATCTTGCTACACACAACTACCTTGGATGATGAAAAATTTGCAATACATTCAGATCACATGTACTCCACCCATCTCCATTCTATGTGATAATACAAGTGCCATTAGTATTTCAAAGAATCCAGACATGCACTCCAAGACCAAGCACATACCCATCATGTACCATTTTATATGAGAAAAAGTGCTTGAACAAAAGGTCAAATTGGAGTATGTTCCCTCCAAAGAATAGGTTATTGATATATTCACTAAACCACTACCCAAAGAAACATTTGAATATCTTAAATAAAAGCTGGGAGTAGTTGCTGCATCATCTTGTTGTTAAAATCCAATTTTT
Source organism: Pinus tabuliformis (assembly GCA_031772625.1). Taxonomy (NCBI): domain Eukaryota; kingdom Viridiplantae; phylum Streptophyta; class Pinopsida; order Pinales; family Pinaceae; genus Pinus; species Pinus tabuliformis. The sequence goes on from CM062811.1 coordinate 682,716,653, forward strand.
CAGAAGAAGGTTATTATACACGTGTTTCATGAAGTATAGTCATGTATAAACGTAGGTTTCGGTGGCTGAAGGAGTGTATATGTTTTTTTGACAGGAAAAACAGTGGGTCAAACTCTGATATGGGTGCTCTGTCTGATGTTGATGATTACATTCTAAATTTTTATCTGACTGACAAAGATGCCTTGTTTAAACGACTTGTTAAAAATCCACAGGTAGCACAGGTTCAGGGGGAATATTAACCTTTACTCACATTTTGCATTTTTTGCATTATGGTTGCTGAGTCTAGCTATGGCTTCATATATTTATACCATTTGTTGCTTAAGTCATGTAAAAGTCTAGGGTGTGATATGGCTTCTCATACATTTGAATGAGTCCTATTAGATGAATGATGCAATTTGTATCACCACTTTGCATGGGATGGATGATGTAATATTTATTGTATTTTTGTCATGTATAAACAATTGGTATATCCCCACTTGGTTGGGTGGATGAGTAAAATTTGGTGTATCCCAACTTGGTTGGAGATTGATGTATGTATGATTCATTGGTGATAGGAAGGTCATACTCACTTAGTCGAGTTATTATTTTGAAAAATATTTTTTTGCAGACTCTGCATATGCTCAGGGGGAGCATGGACCTCGCATGGACGATTTAGTGCATCTCAGCATGTACAAAGGGGAGCCTAATCAGAGAATTCAGCATGTACTTATGGGGATCATGGACAACATAATCTATATCAAAAGGGGAGAATATCTTGGTCCACCCTTTGCCCTTGATGTCAAAGGGGGAGAGTGTCTTTGTGTTGTTGTTGCCATGAAATCCAAAGGGGGAGATTGTTGGAATTATGATACAGGTGTTGTCTTTGATAGAAACTTACACAGATGACAATTCATAGTGCAATAGGTTAACAACAAAGGATTACAGATCAGACTCTAGAGATTGAAGAAAGAGAGGTATATGGTTGTTCACTTTGTCAAAATAGCATATACACATGGGAACACGAACCAAAAAGAGTGTATACGTATACACACACTTTCACAGAAGGAAAAGCGCGTATGGGATGGAAAATCAAGGTATTTGGTTCGTGGTATTGACCCTAGGTATTTGGTCCAAGGTATTGGTCCTATGTGGTTTTGGTCCAAGGTATTGGTGCTAAGTGGTTTTGTCCAAGGTATTGACAAAGGGCCTAAAGCTATATAAAGAGGAGAAAATCATAAGGCCAAGTGTGCAAGTAATAAGATTCTAAGGAATACTTCTATCTGAGGTATATTTTATGTTTCAGGGTTATGTTTGAGACTAGATCTGATGTTTTGCACCTGTTTTATTCATTATCTTTCATGATCTGGGTTTGTTTGAAGTCTGGAATTACAGAAAAGTTCTGAATCAATATTTGCAGATCTATACGCAGGTTCGTCTTAGCCAAAGAGTGTATACATGAAAGTTCTATTCTTTCAAGTAGCATATACAAAAGAAAAACTTCTTTTTCAGATCTGACTGATCTATCTGATCAAATTCTGTTGTTTTACTGCTATCTATCAATGAAGTCTTCTTAGATCTGAATGTAAAACTAAATGCATAAGGAGGCTAGAATTTGATTGATTGATTATATAAGTGAGAAGAAGTGATCTATGTCTCTGCCTGTGTAAAGCTCTGTAAGTTGACAGTAGATATTCAATATATTGTTGGTTGGTACAGACTTGATTCAAAAGTTTATGTTTGTTCTAGTTTTGAAGGTATATGCAGGTTTGAATAATGGAAGTAGCATATCCACGCAGTTTGGGTTCATCCAAGTAGTGTATACACTCTAATGCATTATTTTTGAGGTTACATCTGGTTTTGAATGATGATCCAGGGTTCTAGGTTTAGCAGAGTATTTTGGTGTCAGTGATCTAATTGTCCAGATTAACTAAATTTTGGTTTATGCAGTTTAACTTAAAAAAAAAATTTGTGGATCTAGTATGAAAATTGGATGAAACTTGGCCTTCAGATTTTGGTGTTGTGATCCAGGAGTATCCAGTCTGAAAATTCATGAAACGTGGTCCCTGGAAGAAGAAAGAAGGTTGTATCCTTCTGTAGGTCGATGCCTACATACTAGTAAACATATTGGCTAGTACAAGAGCTAGGGGGTTGCAGCTCCCTTCCAGTAGAAACTGGAAAAGAAGAGAAGGTTTTAGCATTCTGCATGTGGGTGCCTGCGTACTAGTATGAGTCTGCACCAATACAAGACTGTAAACATATTTCATTATTATTAAAAGAAGACAGAGATGACAACAGTAGGTGGTTTTGACCCACATTGGGTTTCCACCTTAAGTCTTGGTGTTCATGTGTGTTTCTTATGTGTGATGCTTTATTATACTTTTACTGCACTGTCTAATAAGTTACTAATGTACTAGTTTAAGATCAACACATGATAAATTTTCTAAATCACAAATTCTCTGGATACACACTAGTTTCTTTAATCACAGTTGCATGTACATGCTAGTTCACTTCAATGAAGTAGTGTATATAAATCTATTTGGGAAATAAAATTATTGATCTGGTAATACTGATTGACCCCCCTCTCAGTAATATTTACAACAGTCCCATATATTTTCATGTGCCTAAAGAGAAAAGGAACAAGTTGGAAGAATTCAGGAAGAAAGGTATATTAGTTGGCTACAGTGAAAATTCAAAGACATATAGAATCTATGTTCCTAGTCAAAGAGATATGGAAGTAAGACATGATGTCACCTTTGATGAAGATGCTACCATTGGGAAAGTCAGATATCCCCCTATTTGAAGGAAGGAAGATGATGCTATGGAAAAATAAGAACATTGAAGGTATGAGCCTATGCCCAATTTTAAAGGCCTAATGGATCCCATTGGTCCACCTCCTAGTGATCCCTCTACCTCAATGAAAATACCTTTGTGGCTCAAAGATACACTGAAAAACATACTTTTCCAATATGGACATTCCGTGAAGGTAAGAATCTGAACAAATATCAAGGTTACTTCACTACCATGAGTACTATCATTCAAGTTGAACCATGCACATTCAAAAAAATCTATGAAAGTCAAAGAATGGAACAATGCGATGAATGAGGAATATGAATCTATCATGAAGAATGGTATCTAAGATGTGGTCCATATGCTCCACGACGGGTTTGTGGTCACTTCTAAATGGCCATTTGAGAACTTTTGAGGTGTAATATGGGACTCCTAAGAAAAAATTACAACCAAAATAAACTTTATAAGAACTAGTAGGATTCAAGATGATGTTGTCAACCATGGGGGATGATTCACCATTTTTGGGGTAAAAAAGTAAAAAGATTAAAAAATAATAAAATAATAAATCTATTTTTTCAACTTGTATTTTTAACTTATCCACCTAAGGTTTTACTCAAATTTTGAGTGGGAACACTCATTGGATGAAAAAACTAATTCCTCATCCAAGGAGTACCCATGTTGCATAGTTTTGATTATCCCTACTACATGGAAAATGAGAAATACATAAAAACATGTCATTGCAATCACATTTTTCATGTATGAATCATTTTTGTGTAGCAGGGTCCATTGAAAATATGCAAAATGGGTACTCCTTGGATGAGGAATCAAATTTTGCATCCATTGAGTGTTCCCTCTTGAAATTTGAGTAAACCCATAGGGAGATAAGTTGAAAACTCAAGTTTAAAAAATAGTTTTTTTCTTTTTTCCTTCTAAAATTTGATGATGTAATCTAATCTTATTTTACTATTTCCACTACTATTTTATAATTTCCTTAGGAGGCCCATTTTAGACCTCAAAATTACCTTAATGCTATATGCATTGATTTCAGTGTAGATAATGATTTGTAACCCTATTTGAATACTTTCACTAAAGGAGATAAACTAAATTAGAGGGGAGAGGAGGAATAGAGAGAGAGAGAAGTAGAGAAGGGAGAGAGGGAGATAGGGCTAAGAGAAAGAGAGGGAGACATACATATGGAAGGGGAGAGAGGAGGAGAGAGAAAGAAGTAGAAAGGGAGGAAGAAACTGATAATGCTAGAGAGAGAGAGAGAGAGAGAGAGAGAGAGAGATGGGGGAAAGAAAGGGATAAATAAAAAGGACGAGAGAGAGGAGGATAAGGGAGGGACAAAGAGATGGAGTTGTAAGGGGAGAGAGGGTGTTTGAGGCTACACAGATATACTAATGTTGACTGGGTTGGAAGTGTGGTGGATGGTAAAAGCATGTCAGAATATTGATACTCATTAGGTTCTACTTTGATTTCTTGGATGAGGAGGAAGCAGAAATCAGTTGCTCTAGGAACCACCGAGGCTGAATAGATTGTAGCTATTATGGCCTATTGTGAGGCTATTTGGTTTAGGAAGCTCTTCGGTGAGTTATTTGAGCACATGCTGGATACCATCGCGACCTATTGTGATAACCAAAGTGGGATTCTCCTTTCAGAGAATCCCTTGTTCCATGATCGCTCCAATAACATTGATATCAGGTACGACTTTATCCAAGATATGATACGATAAGGAGAGATAAGCTCTAACACATCAGGACTGATGAGAAATTTTCAAAAATCCTCATGAATCACTTGTGGAAGATCAAATTATTAGGCTTTTGAGAGAGACTTGGAGTCATAGAAGGACCCTGCCATGAGGGTATAGCTTGAGTTGGACATTCAGCTCTAGGTGCTCATGCGGGCTTCAGGTACTTCTTGGAGCTATAAGTGACAATATGGTGAGTGGTTCACCTTCCCTTATTGGTGCGTTGTGTACATGGTGACTAGTTCACCTTCCCCTATGATTGATGACACATATGTGTAAGGTGAGTGGTTCACCTCCCCTTACGATTGATGATATATGCATAGTTTGGGTGGTTCACCTTCTCCTATGGCATATGAGCAGTATGAGTGGTTCACCTTCTCTGGTAGATTCTCTAACATAAATTCCACCCATATATCCCATGACTCATGGGAAGTAACTCTCATCTAGCCAATGATTTGGGAAAAGTGGACAGCGACCATAGCACCAAAAATGGTGGCATTGTGTACTTACATGCTCCCTATGTCTAGGATGCATGGTGTTCAAAAACTTGATGAATTAGGATAAAAAATGATAGGGAATCTACCCCTAGAATGACTTTTGTTAGTGGAGACTAGTAAGGTGTTGTGACTCACTCTCGATCAATTCTTCTTCATTATTACATCATTTTTTAATGGACTTGAGATGAGATACAAAGATGATACATGATGACAATTTGGCATGATGATCGATGATGATGGATGGATTGGCAAGCGGAATTCTCCCTAGTTGAGAGGGATCGTTAAAATTGAAAAATAGGGCCAAATTCCATTATTGGATACGTCATTTGATGGGGATGATTATTGCATTGAATTCCTCTTTTCAAGAGGACCAAAATCAACCTAAATATCATCAAATTTTTCCAAGCAGAAATGTGTTTTTTAATTTATGCCCAAACATGCGCAAATTTTCAAGGCCGGCCACATCATCACGTAGGCTCAGGAAGCCCAAAGGACTTGTCACTTCATCCTTAATGACTTGTGTAAATACGAGTGACCTGTCACCTCATTTTTCATCATCATATCTCACACATTCTTCTCTCTGCTTCTCATTGGTTCGTACAACTATTTGGAATGCCTTTTTCTCTCACAAATGTGGCAATGAGGATGAGTTTTAGATATAATTACATGGCCAAAAATTTCGGATTTCCCTACAGTTTGAATAGCATTGACTTTGACACTCCAAGAAGAGTTTGACTTCAATATTTTTGGAGGATATATATATCTCATCAAGGGACATTTATTGGCACAAAATACTAGGAGTTTTGTTGACTTTCATTTTGTTGAATTCAGACCTACAACTAGGGCTTCAAAAGCACATTTGACTTCAACTTTGACCTAGTTTAAGGGGGACTTTTGGTGCTTTTTGGAAGGGATATTGAATAGCTAATCAGACTGCATTTGACCAAGGTTGATCAAGGTCTTTTGTGGACTGTTTATTCTGCGCTATTAACCGGTTAGGGATTACTTGGCTATTGTTGACTAAGACAACATTGCATATTTTGGCAGGGATATGTTGGACATCTATTGGCAAGTAAATTTTGACTTATGTACTCTCTCTTTCTCTACTAAAAATTTGATATAATATTAAATAGAATCCACCAAATATGTTGTTTTCTTGTCTTGTCTTTTCTTTTTCATTTTTATTTTTCATGTTCTATCTATAGTTACTGTCAATGTGATCAATGGTTAATGTTATTTCTATTGAAAACTAAATTGGAAATTTTCATTGGGCTACTAAATGACATTGAAGTAATTGTTATGAGCATATAACATACCAACGTTAACTAAAACTATCATGGCATCAGAGGCCAGGTGAAGACAAAGCCCAATCAAGAGAGAGAAAGCAAATCACAAAGAGAGAGTTGCTAAACAAGGACACACCCTAATGACTTCTACATCTTACTTTAAGACTAAGGATAATATCAAATACAAATCTGACTATCATGCATCGAAGATGACTTTGGACTTGAGTTTGGAATAGCGTGATGTAATTGACTATGTGTAATGAAAAGTGGTAGAGCATCCTTCAAATGCACCTCCTGCAGAAAAGACAGTATAAGAAAGATGAAGTAGAAGGTAAGAAAATTATCATATACTCCATTCAGAAGAATTTTACTACCTATATTTATGATTTGGGAACATCTAAGGAGATGCATGACGACCTGGTAGGGATGTTCAAAGTGAACAATGCAAATTAAATCTTATTTCTCAAGAACAAGTTGAAGGAAGTCAAGATGGATGAATGGGATTCTAACCAATCCTACTTCATGAGAATATCACAAATCAAGAATGATCTTATATATATTGGAGAAGTTATTTCTGATAGGGAGCTCACTCTCATTGCACTTAGAGTTCTTCCAAGATCATGGGATGTGTTTAACACAACCATTCTCAACAATGACAAGACAACTTGTTTCGATGAATTATTGGCTCGATGCACTCAAAAGAAAACAAGGATGATGGAGAGATATAATCAAATGGAAATGAACCTACTTATTTCTCCACTCATGCAAAGAGGAAAAATAATGTTGTTCCAAGAAGACAAGGTCAATGATTCAACAAGGGATCCAAAGAAGGAAGAAAAGGAAGGTGCTACAATTGCAACAAGTTTGGCCACTATACTATAGAGTGCCCTCACAAGAAGAATAATAAAAGGGATGATGAATATGACAATAGAAACAACAACAATTTCAAAGGAAATGGAAATGAAAGGAACAACAAGTTAAACAACAATGGAAAGAAGAATGTTCCCGTTGCTCGAAATGGAAATGGCCAACCTACCAAAAGGATGCGAAATACTAGGTATGATGAAAGTAATGTTGTAGAAAAACAAAATTATTCTTATGTTATCTAATATTTATCTACAGTCTTTCCTTCGAATACTTTGGATGATTGGTTCACTGATAGTGGAGCCTCAAGGAACTTCACTTGGCATAAGGAGGCCCTCTCAATTTTGGTTGAAAAGAAGACTAATTTGGAGATCATACTTGGAGATAATGCCACCTACCCCATGAAAGGGATAGGTACTATCACTCTTCACTTAAATCAGGGTCAAACCATTAATCTACAAGAAGTATTATATGTGTCCAATTTGAGGAACAACTTGGCATCCATTTTTAGGATGGAAGATAAAGGATTTAAGGTATCATTCATTAATTGAAACGTATGTATTTGGAAAAGAAATGCTAAAGATGCATTTACTCTTGGATTTAGGGATGATTGTCTTTATCAAGTTGGTGGAAGTCCTTTCGAAGCTTTGGCAAACTCAATCTGAGCTATGGAACAAGATATTTTCCCATTTATATTACATAGCCTTACCTGGGGTAATGAAGATGGTCACAGGTATGCGTGTGTTAAACTTGAATCATGAAGGTGTTTGTTAGGGATGTGTAGTTTGAAAAATTACAAGGTGGCAATTCCCTTCTAGTGAAAGCCAAACATAAGATATTCTTCAATTGGTCCATTCAAACCTATCTAGTTTTTTTCCCGTAACATAATTGGGAGGATACTTATATTATGTAATCTTTGTGGATGAAATCTCATGAAAAACATGGATATATTTCTTAAAGAGGAAGGATGAAGATTTTAGATGGTTCTTCTCTTTCAGTGCCTTGGTGGAAAATCAAACAAGGAAGAGGATCAAAATATTGAGGACAAAAAATGGAATTGAATATGAATCAAATGAATTCAATGACTTTTGCAGAGAGGGTGGCATTAAGAAGGAGACAACCGTTCCATACACTCCATAGTAAAATGGAGCTGCTAAAAGGAAGAATCAAATAGTAATGGAAGCCACGCATGACGTGATCCATGATTAAGGTCCACCACATTTCTTATGGGGAGAAGTTGCCAACCCTACTGCATATTTAGAAATAGGAGGCCACATCAAGCATTGGATTTCAAGACACATGAGGTGGTTATCACTGGTATGAAACCTGATGTTATTCATTTTAGAATATTTGGTTGTCCCATATATTTTCATGTTTGTAAAGAGAAAACGAACGAGTAGTAGGCATCAGGGAAGAAAGTTATATTTGTTGTCTATAATGAAAATTCAAAGGAATATAGAATCTATATGTCTGGTCAAAGAGATGTGGAAGTAATTTGCGATGTCATATTTGATAAATATATTTCCCTTGGGAAAGCCATAAATCTCCCTATCCTAAGGAAGGATTAGGATGTTCCAGAAAAATAGGATGAAATTCCAATGGATGAGCCTACCCCCGAGGTTGAAGGCTCAATGAATCGAATTGATCCACCTCCTAGTGATCCCTCTACCTCAAGGAAAATACCTTTGTGGCTCAAAGATACTCTCGAAGATGCTAAAAAGCATACTGGTCCAAGAGGGAAATTCCATGAAAGTAGGAACCTGAACATGTATCAAGGGTACTTGGATACCATGAGTATTATTGTTGAAGTTGTGAAATGCCAAGTATGGAAGGATGTGATGAATGAAGAATAAGAATTTATCATAAAGAATTATATCTGGGATGTGTTGCCTAGAGCCAAGGAGAATTTTATGGTCACTTCTAAATGGATTTATAAAATTAAACATGGATTTTATGGCAGTGCTAAAAGACATAAGGCCGTGTTCATTGCTTGAGACTTCTCTAAAAATGGAGTGTACTATGATGAGATATTTGCAACGGTTTCTTGATAGACCACCATCTGATATATTATTTCACTCCACTCAAGGGTGGAGCCTACATGGAATGGACATTAAGAGTGTTTTCTTACATGGCTCTCTTAAGGAGGAAATCTACTCGGAACAAACTCACGGGTTTGAAGTTCAAGATCCAAACCTATACTTCAAGGTTGAAAAGGAAATGACTCTCATTTTATTCCTTTATGTTTATGATCTCTTTCCAACTAGTGCAGACCCTCTCATTTAGTGATGAAAGAGGGACTTGAATTATGAGTTCATGATGAAGGACCTAGGACTAATGCACTAGTTCATAGGCCTAGAGGTTTGGAAAAAGGTAGGTGAGATTTTCCTTTCTAAAGGAAAATACATTGTGAAGCTACTAGGGAGATATGGGATGGTGGATTCCAGGTCTGTGTCTACTCTAATGGAACTCAACTTCAAGAAGCTATTTGGAAGTGTTGTTGTGCTTGAATTGGAAAACCGTTCTGAGTATCAACAACTTGTGAAGGCCTTGATGTTATTGGTAAAATATCATCCTAAGATATGATTCGTTGTGAATAGGTTGAGTCAATTTATGGTTGAGCATCATCACATACATTGGATTACTGCTAAGAACCTCTTGAGATATCTTTGTGGCACAAAAACTATGGAATGAGGTACACTACCATGAATTTTAGGCTACATGGATATATTAATGCTGATTGGGCTGATAATGTGGTGGATCTAGAAAGCACACCAGGATGTTGCTTCTCATTGGGGTTTGCTTCCATTTCTTGGATGAACAAGAATCATAAATCGATTTCTCTAAGCACCATTGAGGCTAAATACATTGTAGCTAGTATGGCTTATTGTGAAGCTATTTGGTTTAGGAATCTCTTCAGTGACTATTTTAGCACGTGTTTGATACCACTGTGATATATTGCAACAACCAAAGTGATATTCTCCTTTCAGATAATGTCGTGTTCCATGAATGCTCCAAGTACATTGATATCATGTACCACTTTATCTTGGATATGGTACAATGGGAAGTAATAAGGCTACAATAGATTGGGATTGATGAGAAGGTTGTGTACATCCTCACGAATCCCTTGGGGAAGGTCAAATTCTTAGCCTCTTGAGAGAGACTTGGAGTCATGGAAGGACCTTCCCATGACGGTCTCACTTGAATTCGATAATGACCTCTCATAGCTCCTAGGGGCTTGGGGTACTTGTTAGAGATATGAGAAACCATAGGTGGAGTGGTTCACCTTCCCTTATATGTAAGTTATCTACAGGGTGAGTGGTTCACCTTCCCTTGTGATACCCCATAATGATTAACATGTGTGTAGGGTGGGTGGTTCACCTTCCCCTATTATTGATGACACATGTGTAAGATGATTGGTTCACGTTCCGCTGTGATTGATGATATATGCATAGGATGAGTGGTTCACCTTACCATATGGAATATGAGCTGGATGAGTGGTTCACCTTCTCCTGCAGATGCACCAACATGCATCCTACCCATGTAGTCTGTGACTAATGGGAAGTACCTTTCATCCGACCATTGAGTTGGGAGAAGTGGATATCGACCATACAGATGGATGCATCGTGCACTTTCGTACTCCATATGTCTAGGATCAAATTTGATTAGGGATCTACCCGTGCACTGAATTTTGTCTGTTGAGAGTGGTAAGGTCATGTGATTGACTCTCGATCATTTTTTCTTCATTATTACATCATTGTTTAACAGAGTTTAGATGAGATAAATAGATGGTAAATGACGACAGGATGGCATCATGAATGATGATGATGGATGTATTGGTAGGTGGAATTCTCCCTAGATGTGAGGGAGTATTAAAATTGGAAACTACAGATAAATTACACTATTGGAAAACTATTTTGATGGATATGATTATTGCATTAAATTCCTTTTTTCGAAAGGACCAAAATCGAACTAAAGACATCAAATTTGGTCAAGCATAAATGTGCTTTTAAATTTATTCCCACATATGTGCAAACTATCAAGGTTGACCACATCGTCATGTAGGCTTAGGAAGCCTAATGGACATGTCACTTCACCCTCAACGACTTATATAAATATAAGTGACCTCTCGCCTCATTTGTCGTCATCATCACTCATACATTCTCATCTCTTCTTCTCTCATTGGTTCATAAAACTATTGGGCGTACCTTTTTCTCTCACACATGAGGCAAGAAGGACAAATTTTAGATAGAATTATAGGGCTGTAAATTTCATATTTTCCTTCCATTTTACTAGTGTTGACTTTGAATTTCTAGGAAAATTTTGACTTCAATATTTTGTGATGATTTTTGTCTCATCAAGTCACATTTATTGGCACAAAATTCGAGGCTTTCTATTGAGTTTGACTATGTTGATTTCAGACCTGCAGCTAGGGTTTTTGTAGTAGATTTTATTTTGACTTTAACCAAGTTTAAGGAGGAATTTTGGGACTAATTTCAAGGCATATTGACAAGTTTATTAGGCCGCATTTGACCAAGGTTGACCGAAATATTTTGTGGATATTTTTTTGCTGCATGATTGACTGGTTAGGGATGATTTGACTATTGTTGACTGAGAATATCATTGCAAATTTTGACAGGGTAGTTTTGGACATCTATTGGCAAGTCAATTTTTACTTTTATACTCTCTCATTCTCTACTGAACATTTGATATAATAATAATATTAATTGATCAAATGTTTTTCCCCATCTTGGGGTTTTTCCCTTACATCCACAAAATCTGGTGTTCTCTTGTCTTGGCTTATCTTCTACATTTTTATTGTTCATGTTCTATCTATGGTTATCGTCAATGTAATTAATGGTTAATGCGATTGTTATTGAAAACTAAATTGGAAATTTTCATTGGGATGCTAAAGGACGTTGAAGTAATTGTGCTAAGCCTAGAAAATACCGTTTTTAACTAAAATTAACATAGATTTATACCATTATACCACTCGTCTCTCTAGAAAAATCACCTTTTTCTATATTTTTATTCTCTTAAATTTACATGAAAATTTTGAGTTCATTCTAGTCTTCTTTTACTAACTCATTAAACTCATGAAAATCCCAAGCTTCTTTTTCACTCTTGTCATGCTTGTAAAACCTATATGAAAAGGAAAGTTATTTATGTATTTTCTTCCTCATTAAATAAATTGAGAGTTAGTGAGTGATCTATTTTCCGTTCTCACGATTGTAAAGATATGAGAAGGATGTGAGTGTACTTTCATCTATTTTTTTACCCCACTATAAAAATTACTGAAGAGGAACTTATTGAGCTCACTTTTCCTCTCCTTCATGCTCATTCAACTATGAAGGGGAGACATATGCAGCCCTTGGACAAGGAACTTATTTGAGTCATACTATTATAGTTGTTTTTTCTGGACTTTTGAATCTGACCTTCAATTTTGAGTCAAGTAACTCTCTTCTTGAGTTAGAATATCACCCAATTGGTTACTCGTCCAACCTATGGGATGTAGTGATGTCCGTTGTGTCACTAATATTCCTATCGGTATTCTTTTGTCTATGCTCCCAAGTTCACTCCTTTGTCATGCCATTATATGTGCAAGGGAATTCTTAGTCAAGAGTCATCCATACACAATTATCATCATACCTTTTGTGTCATCCATCCCAATGTTAGTTGTACATCACTTCTTTAATTTATATCATCAGAGACAATATATTGGTGTAAGTTTCATGTCAATGTTGGAGGATACATCAAAGTGATCCTTCAATAAATCTCTTCCCGTTGAGTTCATCATCTTATCTGGGATGTATATCTATAAATAATCTAGTACCATGGACCTTGCATTCATTAGTGGCATGCTTCATTATGATTCACATTGAGTTTTCATCACTAGCCCATGTTAACCAATTTTGTGGAGTGCTTGACATCATTTCATTCATTAACACTCTATAGACAATGTTAGGTACCTTGGGAACCATTTTCATTGTCGGTTTTTCTCCCTCACGTCTGTTAACATGATAACTCAATGACTAGTAATTAGATGATATCCTTTTATTCTCAACATCAACTCATTCATTCGCATGTAGTGAAATTGTACCATCGAGAAGTGTTGAAACCTTGACACATCAAGGAAACTTCACTCATGGTCATTACCTCCCACAAGCTAGGTTTGGAGAATCTGCTATGTACATTGAGGGTCATCATTGGGGGAACTCACATTAGTATCCAAACCTATTCATAGCTCTTGTTCTACATATCTACATTGTATCATGACTAGTCCTTGATGACATCACTCCACAATAGGTTGTGTGGGCATCTATGCTCTATTTTATCGGTACTTTGTGTGGGTATGACTACCTCGAGGATGTACTTATTTATATATCTGACTATACTTTTGAGTCTCTACAACTATCCTATCCATGGTCTCTCTTCCTACCTCACTCACTGATCTACTAAGTTATTGCAATGTATTTTGGCCATCAAATCTTCCTATGATGTCATATATTAGGGGGCATCTGTAATATATTGAAAATGTAAATTTGGAAGCTCATGGACAAATTCACTACATTGGGCAAGCTTCCTCATGCAGAGGAAACCTTCTTTCCCTTAGAGTAATTTAATTAGGTCAAGGAAAAATATTATTTTCAATGGAAAACCCATAAGTACACAAAATGATAGGTCAACCTAAAGTCATAATTGGGGCTCCTAAGAAGCATACAAATACACAACACGATAAACGCATTTGGACATCACATTATCACTTCTTCTTATCTCCCTCTCCTTTTGTGATTGGCTCATACACATCTAAAACGAGGTAGTTGAGCTCACACGTGTGAAGGGAATAAGGGAAAATATGAAGTATGCATCAAATTTCCTTTTGGATAGTTTGAACAACCGTTGACCAACTTTGACTTGGTTTGAATTCCAAATTTTGGACTTTTCGAGGCCGATTTTTTCTGTGGAGGAACCAAATTTACTAGGCTATTTGATTGGTGTTTATCTTAGACCTTTCATTGAAGTCAAACCACAAGTTTGATTGGATATTCCTTCTCCTTTGACCAAGCTAATTTTTGGACTATTTTGAATTGACTTTGACCAGCAAAGGAGGTTGAATATTCTGACCTTTGACCAAGTTAATTTGGACGTTGTTTGACCATTGAATTTAGGACTCTCTAGGGAAATTTGATTGCTATTGACTATCTTTGACTTTGACAGAAATTGCAAATTTGACTTGTTGATTAGATTTGACTTTTTCTCTCATCTCATATATATTGGTTAGTAAATTGTTGGATATTCAAAGTTATTGACATTTGACTCAATATTGTTGAATTGAAACATTGTAATCTCTCCACTGAAGATTAAATCACAATATAATAGAATAAGAATTTGAAAGAGTTTTCTCTCTTGTGGAACTATTTCCCTGGTCTTTGACCAAATCTTGTGTCTCTTGTCATTGACCTTGATTGTCTTCTATTGCATGTTAGATATATTGTTCTATGTACAATTACTCATTTTTATTCAAAGATTAATTTTTATTAAACATGATTTATAATTGAATAAAAATTTCGGATAAATGATTGTAATAACATAGAACAACAAAAAATTACCACGGTATCATAGTTAAGGTGAAGACAAAACCCAAAGAGACAAGAGACTAAAGCAATAACCTTTGAAGAAATCATCTTTGGAAGAAGCTAAAGGAGTCTATTTCACTTGGTTAGGATGTCCACTTGTTACTACAAGGATTATGAGAAGTTGGGCAACTCATCAAATTTTGTTGCTTCGAAGATCAAGTTCGAAGTGATATTGGGTGAATATGATGTTTTGGAATATGTGGAAGGAAAAGTTCAGGAGCCCCCAAAAAATGCTCATGTTGCTGCCAAGACCAATTGTAAGAAAGGTGAGATCAAAACCAATAAAATTCTTATTCATTCCTTAAAAATTCATATTCTTATTTTTGTTGAAAATTTGAAGAATTCTAAGGACATATGTAATAAGCTATAGGATATATGAGGGCAACAATTTGAATCATATCCTCTCCTTAAATAATCAAATGAAGGACTTCAAGATGAACAAGGGGGAATTTGTGCAATCCTATGTTATGAAGGTATCCCAACTAAGAGATAAATTGAACACTCTTGGAGAACCTATATCTCACAGAGAGTTAGTGCTTGTTACTCTCCAAGATATTCTTCCTATTTTCAAAACCTTCATTACTACTATAAGCAACAATGACAAATTCTCGTCATTTGATGAGCTTGTTGGAAAGTGAACTCAAGAAGAAACCAATATGATCTCTAGAGGGAGGATTGAAAATCATGAAGATGGAGATCCATCTACATTTTCTACTTATGAAAAGAAGAGGAAAGGAACATGAATACCATCTAACTCTATAAAGCCTCCTCAAGCTTCTAGGGATTCCAATAGAAGATTCTAAAAGTAATCATGAAATGTTGGATGCTACAACTGTAATAGCATGGTCACTATGCCCGAGACTACTGAAAAACGATAGATGCTCCAAGGTCCAACTATAGCTTAAACAACAATAGGTTTAATGATTGAAGAAGAGGTGATTATAGAAGAAGGAGAGATCATAGAAGAAGAAGAGAATCTCTTGATGATCTTGAAGAAAGCTATCATCCACAAAAGAGATCAAGGAAGTCAAGGTATTAAAATAATGTTCCTGCCACTCAATATGAATATATAATTATTTCTACTCTTTATAGTTCCTTTCCTTTAGATTCATGTGATATTTGGCTGGTATAAAGTGAGGCTCCTAGAAATTTCTCTAGGTAAAAGGAAGTCCTCTCAAATTTGGTTGAGAGGGAGTCCAGTCCAATCTCAAGATCATTCTTGGAGAAAAGTCCACTTATCCTATAAATGGTTTTGGTTTTATCAAATTTCATTTGGACTCTCAGGAATCCATTCTTCTTCATGATGTTATGTATGCTCCTAGACTAAAGAGTAACCTTGTATCTATATCTTCCTTGGAAGGCAAAAGGATGAGAGTAAGCTTCACAAAGTAAAGTTCCTCACTTGGCCAATGGAGTCTTGCCTGAGCGATGCTTTCACCTTGGGATCTAGAATTGAAGAACTCTATAGAGTCAATGGAAGACCAATATGAGCTATTGTCCACCATATCAATCATCAAAGTGAGCTATGGCACTAAAGGTTGAGACATCTACATTATCAACCCTTGCCTAAAGTAAGAATGTTGGTTTCTAGGATGCTTGATGTTCAAGCTAGTCATGATGGAGTATGTTCAAGATGTGCTAGTGGAAATATGTTAAGGGGACCATTCGCCTCCAACAAAAGAAAGACCAATAATATTCTAAAACTCATTCCTTCCTGTGCACTCCCTTGTTGGATACCTCTACCACATAATCCTTGTTGATGACTTCTCCAAAAAAACATGGATATTATATTTAAAGCACAAGGGTGAATAATTTGACATGGTTAAGGATTTCAAATCACTAATAGAGAATCAATTTTTTCAGTTCCAACAATGGTTTAGAATATAATTGAAATGAGTTCGTTGACTTTCACAAGAAGATTGGAATCAAGAAAGAGACTATTGTACTCTATAATCTTGAGCATAATTGTGTGGCTGAAAGAAAGAATAGGTCCATCATGGAAGTTTCCCAAAATATGTTGCATGATAAATGAATTCCGAAGTTCCTTTGGGGAGAAGCTACAAACAAAACATTCTATGTTCAAAAAAAATTCCTCATCAAGCCCTGGGTGGCAAGACTCTCGAAGAAGCATTCACTGAGGTGAAGCCTGATATTAGTTATCTAAGAGTTTTTAGTTGCCTCATACACTTTCATGTGCTAATCGATAATAGGAACAAGATGGAAGCCACCAGAAATAAGGGTACACTTGTTCGGTATCATGAAAATTATAAATCCTTCAGAATATATGTGTTTGGTCAAAGTAAAATCAAGTTTAGCAGGGGTGCAACTTTGGATGAATATATTTCCCTTGGAAAAGAAAGGTACCTTCCTCTGCCTCGTTTCATTCAAAAGAATTATGGTGACATGGATCTACTAGAAGGTCCTTCTATGCTAGAATCTGAGAATGATATTGTTAATGATCCCATGGAAGCTTCAAACCCCTTGGATCCTCCACCATGTGATCCTATAGCTAGGAAGTGGCCCCTTTTTATCTGTGATAATTTACTAGATGTTAAATTACATATCACTACAAGAGGCACCTTTATAGGAAGAAAGAAGCCATGTCAATATCAGGAGTATGTTTTAGCTATGAGCTACATCAAACAGGTTGAGCCCCCACTTTTGAAGAAGAAGTGAAAGAACAAGTTTGGAAGGATGTTATGGCCAAAGAGTATGAATCTATTATCAAGAATTATGTGTGGGTTTTTGTTCCAAGTCGCAAAGGAAATTCCATCTGACCTTGGAATGGTTATACAAAATCAAGCATGAATCTAACAGAAGTATTGAGAAGTATAAAGTGAGCTTTGTGACTAAGGTTTTCTCCCAAAATGAGGGAGAAGACTATGATGACATATTTGCACCCATTTCCTGCTACATGACAATTAGATCGATTGTTTCCCTTGCTGCTAGCTAGGGGTGGTCTCCTAAGGAAAAATCAAGAAATTAATAAAAAAAATTCATGTAGACAATTTTATAATATTACTTTACTTTTATCTACATTCTACAATATTTATTAGCATGAGATTTAATATATTACTTCTAATTTTTTACTTTTTATCGAAATCCATTAATATATGGCACATTTATTAAAATTGATCCAAATTAGATCACTAAATTATTTTTCATCCATCTCGATACTTTTGGAGTGGAAAAAGTGGAGGAATCAACTCACAGGACCGTTTTTACTAGCAGGACCCAGTTTGGCAAAACGAGGTCGCAAACCTTCTGGGAGTGTTTTAACTCATAAAAGAAAAATTTTTGGGGGTAAAGCTTCATTGCGCTTGTTCAGAACATTATAATGCTATTCTACACATATAGAACTTTCCAACATTGCAAGAAGTACATCGATTGAAGCTTGTATGCACAAGTTGTGCCACTCGTAAGTTTACCTTCCTCTTTCCACACCTATAGTTCGGGAGGATGCCATGTCATTCCCCATTATTCATGAAAAAGGGCCTAGCCATGTTTTTTGTGATGTAAAATACACTAGAAGAATTTATTTTGTAGCTATAGTTAAGAGTTGATATAGTCAAAGTTAACCACTAGTAGGCTATCAGGCTATGTTATAACCGGACCACTAGGAGGAAGAGGCATTCTAGTCTCTAGAGAGAATTTTATTACATATATGAGCAAAGATAGATAGGAGAGATAGGAGGTAGAGAACACCGAGAGGATCTATGCACTGTAGTATCCGACAGGCCACAAACATTACTTCTTTGTACTGACAGCCATATTTCTAGACAGAGAAAGAAAGCGAAGCGACCTTAACTTCCAGCTGGGTTTTCTCCCAAAAGGGTTTCCCAAAGAGAATATCTGGTGTCCTATGCATGTGTCAACTTATTTTTTTTCTCTAATTTTCCGCAAATTTATATTCTCATGCATGCACTAATTACAGTTAAATCCATAGATCTTAAATTTTAATAAGTACTAATAGTGTAATATTTCAGTATTTTAATATATTATTATCAGATATGTTGTGATGAAATATCCAGTGGAGTATCCACATCAGTTTATGGATAAAAAGTATATATATATATATATATATGTATATATATATGTATATATATATGTATATATATATATATGTGTATATATATATATATATATATATATATATATATATATATATATATATATATATATATATATATATATATATCTATTTATATATATATATATATATATATATCTATTTATATATATATATATATATATATATATATATATATATATATATATATCACTATTGTTTTGGGTGTTTTTTAATGACATTCCCTACTAAAGCCACAATTTGGCTCAAAATATATTTTTTGGCTAGAATCCAGTAATTTGTCCTTTACGGAATACGTTTTTAAAACTATTTAAATATTTTATATTTAAATATTTTTTTATCTATTTAACTGTTTATATTTAATTTCTTTAACTATATATTCTATATTTTTTGTTAGAATATGGTAATTTGTCCTTCTTGGAATGTGTTTCTTAACTATTTTACATTTAACTATAATTTTCTATATTTACACTAGGCATAGTCTAACTTATAGAAGAAATGGACTTTTCACCGGAATCCGACAATACAATCTCATACAAGATTGTGATTTTTTATTGTTTACAATATATTTTTTAATACATAAAAAGATTCAACACCTCGAAAAACCCCTGCGACACTCCAATTCTATAGATTAATCAACTTAAACTCACATTTTTAAAAACCTCTGCGTGATTTTGATTAAAATTAACAAGAAAAGTACTTTGAAAAAATTTAATTTCATCTATAAGTTAGACTATGCCTTTATATATATATAACTCAACTATTTTTTGGTGTTTTTTTGGGGGCATGGTTGTTAATGTCAAATCGGCGCACATTTTTAATTGATATTTTTTTACTAATATCAATATTTACATTGCATTAATAACTTTATCAATATTGTAATTCATATGGGTAAGGTAGGTAAATAAAATTAATAAAATATTTTACCAATACCCAAATTAATAATAAAATATTTCACTGATACCCATATTAACAATAAAATATTTCTTGGATACCTAAATTAAACAATTTAATTTTTTTTGGATGTGTACCTCTTTTTAAATTTAAAGGATTTTGATTGGTTTACATATTATGACATGGAAATTACATGAAAATTTCATGGGAACTTTTAGGCTGAAATTTCTTGTAATGTGGATGTGAAGACAACACTTCTCCATGGCATACTATAGGAAGAAGTATTCGTTGAGAAACCTATGGGCTTGGATGTAAAAAATAGGAAGATTCATGTTGAGAAGATTTTTCGGTGAAATCACATCATGATATATTTGTCGACACATCTCGAACCAACAAGTGTGGTTCATCGTCAGGACAAGTTGAAGAATCAGACTAAGGTAACAAATTAAATAGAGAGAGCAGATCATCCAATGGCCATATTGGACCAGGAATGACTATATTTGACCACGAAACGGCTAAGTTTGACAAGGAAAATGTACTTGGACCAAGGGATAGGTTAATTTTATTTAATAGTTTATAATAAATCAAGAAAGTTCACTTAATTGGTTAGTTAGAGTTTTTTTTTTTTTTTTTAGACCCTAATATATTTATATTCAATAGGCAACCATTTTTTGACCTTTTCAATTAAGTTTGAAGCCTATTTAATTATATTGTATTACTGCTTAATTAAATCTTAGTTTTAACCTCAATAATTAAGGATTATAAAATAATATATATATTATTAATGTTAAAGTTGTATAAATTTAAATTAATCTTATTAATATTACAAGACTTAATAAGTGTTGGGCAGCAGATCCCCGCATAGCAAGTTTTTGGGGCTGAAAGCCTGAGTTTCAGTCAATGTAATGTAAAGACCCCACAAAATGAGGGTGCGGAGCATGAGAGTCTAAGGTTGTCCGCCATAAAATAATGTAATTTAATGTAAAGTGTGTCAGCCTACCCATGGTCTGCGGACCATGGGATTGTATAAATAGAGCAAGGCTCTAAGTGTAAGAGTCAGTCTTAGTTTTTGACAAGTAATAGAGAGATGCAAAGGCATGATTAGGAGTTAAAAGTGGATCTAAAGGTATTGGGTCATAGTGATAGGCAGAGGCTCCGCAGCTGGGTGCGTGGAGGCCTAGTAGAGTCTGCAGCTGTGTGCGCGGACCCCTGTAGCTCCGTGCACAGGGCGAAGTTCGGATTATAATTGGAAAAAGAATTAATAAAAGATAAGTTGATTCTGAAATATTATGTGTCTATGCTTCTGTTATTGTTTATGCATCTCTTTACAGTTTATGATTGCACGCACTTGTTATGAATGTTGAATAATTAATGAGAATATTGGGCCCACACAATTAAGTTAAGATCTATAATAATAGCACAGTAAGGGTAAAGGATCTAGAACAGCGCCTCTTCACACTCCTTACAGAGTTGCGCGGAAGCAGTTTCAAAAGCTGCGAAGGACAAACGGCTGTGCGGAGTAGTGCAAGCGTGCAGTTTTAGTTCACAAACTTGCTAGATTTCATCAAGACATCCCTAGGGTGCGGAAACCTAGTTCCAACACCCTCCCATACTACCTCGAGTGAGACCTCAGTCCACGCACCACGGACTATTGTCACAAGGGCTGATAGTTTCAGGATTTGTTTGGCTAAGCACTTCTAAACCTATGTCAGGCTTCAACAAGCCAACAAATGGTTCCATTCCTAGGACCAGGATCTGCCTAAGGGATGATTGATGTCGTGCCCTTGGAACCCAACAAAGAAGGAAATTTAAGAGTGGTTGGACAAAAAGATTCATGAATTTGTGACACAGGAAAACATAACTCCACAGGTATCAGAGGAAAGGTGGCTGGATCACTACGTGTATACGGAGATCCATGAGATCTTCTTCACATTCTTTCCTTCTAAACTATATAAGTGGATCATGAGGTTATTCGACATCCAGGGAAGGTGTAAGATCAACCAACCAATAGTGTGGACTCCAGAATTAGTGCGCAGACTAGAGGCATCAAAATATAAGATCATGCGAGCTATGGCCATTGGCTCGACCGGATAATAGAGGGATTTATCATTGAGTTTGTGGTAGACACGATCGTAAGATAAAACCAAGTAGAATGACGTTTTCTCAAGGGTCCATGAGGTAAGTACATTAAATCTCTGAATACCTGGATTAATATGATGTTATGTGAAAAACGGGTTATGCGAATACATTAATGATTGGAATGACGCAGAGCGTAAAGTTCTACAAAGGTAGCAGGGAATTAGGGACCAGTCCCTTAATTTCACCTTCATGAGCGAGCTAGGAGGAGCTTGCTTGGGTCTCTTCTAGAAGTGCGGTCAGTTTGATAAGACAGGGCATTTCGTAGTTACCACCCCGACCCATGCCACCACCCATTTCACCTCCTTCACCTCCATCTCCACCCACTCCACCTCCACCAACCCTGCAGTTCAGCATTGCGAGCATGATCAAGCTACCCTTATTCAGAGGACTAGGAAATGAGGATCCTAACAAGTTGTAGTTCATGGTAAGAGCAGTGTCGGTGCCGCAAGGGGTCATGGATGACAACATTAAGAAGGCTACATTAGTGAGCACGCTGAAGGATTGTGTGTTAACATGGTATATCAGGCACTTTAATGACCACCCAAATGCAGGGATAAAAAAGATCTAGAATGCATTGAGCAACGAATTTAGCTGGCCAAAATTAGAGACACAATCAATCATTGGGTTGAAGGAGATCATGATGCTTCCAGGTGAGACCCCGTGGGATTTGGATCAATGACTGAAGAGTACAATCCGTGAGGCTAATATGACACTCACGGACGTGCAACACTACACATGGTTTGTGGCATCTCTGACACCACACCTGAGGACGACACTGTCACAATAGAAGCTTTCAACCCAGGCTGAAGCATTGGAAATGGCGGTGAGGCTACATGAGACCCCGATAAAAGACCCTGGGTTGGGAGTTCAAAAAATCCACGTGAAACTATAGAATCTATGCTTGGAGGTGTAGATTTTGAAGTAGGATAGGGCTCCACGGCCAGAGGCATGCGAGGAAGTGTGATGCATAAAATGAAAAGGCCATGGCCATGACAAGGATCACAGTCCAGTATTCGCGAACTACTTGGCAAGAGGGGGGCCAATGCCATTGAGACCAGAGGCACGGGCAGGGCCAAGTGCGACACCCACATTATGGTGCATGATCTATAAGATAAAAGGAAAGCACACGATGAACAAGTGTCATTTGTTGCAAAAGTATACAGAGACTCCACAACAATGTTTTTCTAATTTCTATAGGTCGATAGGCCACGATCAGTACATTTGTCATAGCTATGAGTTAATGATGGAGTGGACCCCAACCTATAGAATGTAGACAGAAACATGACGCCTCAACCCAGCTACAGGGATGGCACGCGATGGATTTCAGGGGCGAGGTCGAGGACGAGGAGGAATGGGAGCAAGAAGGGGTTGTGGATAGTTAATTTGTTACAATTGCAGAGGACCAGGGCACTACGACCACGATTGTAGCAACCCGACGAGAATATCATGTTCATATTATGCTTAGTTTGATCATGAAATGATAGATTGTCCTACGTTGATCACACAGATGCATGAGAAAGTAGTACTCTAGCCTCCTCCAACTTAGAATATCCAAATGATGAGATCTAAACCCCGCAAAGAAGACCCCAACGTGAAAATCATTCTTAGAAGTGGTGTGTCCACAGGTGAAGATAAGAGGAAGCAACCCGAGGGAGATACATGGGTTTGCAAGGCTCCTACAAAGGAACCTGAGTTTGACATAGAACGCAGAAAGGAGGCATTCATGGAAGCTAAGAAAAGCTTCATGGAGGCCTCCACTTCAGGTAGTAAGGATTAACCAAAGCTAGGGATGGATCATTCTATGCTTACTACCTTTTTGGAGACATTCATGAAACTGTTGCGTGACAATAAGGCAGTTAAGGGACTACAAGAATTCATCACTAGGTGCGCAAGGTCTGGGGAATCATGCGTAGTCCATAAACTGGGGAAGCATACATTGCGCACTAGAAGGGATACAAGGTTAACTGCACAAATTGGTGAGTATGAAATGGATCAGGCCATCCTAGATCTGGGATTGGACGCGAATGTGTTACTGAAGCAAACATGGAAACACATGGGTAGGCCCGCATTACAATGGTCCCCTATTCAATTATGAATGGCAAACCAACAGAAGATTTTTCCCATGGGAAGGTTGCAAGGGGTAACAGTTGATATCGAAGGCACGAACACACAGACAGACTTTGAAGTAATAGAGATTGTCGATGACAACAATCCTTATCCCACATTGCTAGGAATAGATTGGGCCATTGATATGAATGGAGTCATTAACCTGAAGAAGCGGAAGATGATATGCGAGAAAAATTCCCTACGCATAGTAGTTCCACTAGACCCAACCAAGGGAGCACATTACACTGAACTAGTGCACGATGATGAAAGCGAGGATGAGCTAGATTGTATTTACTAGATAACAGTGCGACACCAGGATTAGGTGAACCCGACTGTAGATGGGAGAATCTCGTGGGAACACGACATCTCTTGTACTTCAGATTCAGACGAAGAAGTAGAATGCTGGCAAAAGTGGTTGCACAAAGTGACAATGCTGAATTGTAGCATGATGATTAGATCACTGCGTTACGTGATGACAGAGGCAAGGGAACTGCCAACATATGATGGAGTAACGGCGGTGGATGAATTCCTGGACAAATTTGAAAGTGCAGTACCAGAATAGCAGTAGTACGGTGTGCTGGAATGGGCGATGTTCACAACACCCTCACAATGGTGGAGTACACATCAGAAGACCATTGAAAATTGGCACGAATGTAGAAGATGGATGCGATTGCGATTTGGAAGCCCCCAGCAGTTAATGAGAGCCGAGAAACCAAGACAAAGCAGCTCGCGTGCCCACTTGTGCTGATGGGTGCAGACGTGTGTTGTGCAAGCACACCCCAGACTAAGGATCGAAAATTGGAACCAAATGCAATAGTAGGAAAAGCGATGTGCCCCAAAAATATTCCACTTCAGAGCATTCAAAAAGCTATGCATAATCATGAACAGAGTTCACCACGTGAGAGGAACTGATTGGGACCCACGTGTACTAGCAATTTGATGGGCCTATGAGGCCATGATCAAAAACCCGATCATGGAAATGACCCCAACACTGATGAGAAGATACGAAAACAAAAAGGTAGAGAAGAATCGCCATACAACAGCTCCGGTAGTGGGGACAACATGAGAGGACCAGAACGAAGGGATTATGCAGTTGTACGAGGATGAACATATGCAGATTCAAGAAGCCATTCGGTGAGGGAACCTTGTGCTCCATGAACTCGAAGAAGATCAAGTACAACTGAAGAAGAAAAGCATGTTAATGGATATGGAAATAAAAAAAATGGAAACTGAAATCATGCAAACATGTCCCAACGATAGAAGGACAGGACAAGATATGGGCAACCATACCACCGCATTAGAATATTGTCACTAAGAATTTCTGGCTCTGTTACCATGGCTGTGACCACACCTTATCAGACAAAGTAACGAGGGAAGCGCACCACATAAGGAAGAACGCGAGGTGTTGACTGGTGCGAGGGTAGCTAAGGAAGGCTGGCAGACCGAGTTGGAAGGTGAGTTGAAGCCTCCCACCGGTTGTGCAACCACTTGACTATCCATAGGAAGCCTAGTCTCAGTGCTCCAAGTAGTTGAAAGAGAGTGCAGGACTATAAAAGAGTCTGTATGGGAGCTGCGCGATACGGAAGCTGTGCGCAGGAAAGTATGATGCATGGGTCATGTTTGCACACAAGGGGCTACATTGCCACCTCTACACAATTGGAATGACCGCGCAATATAGAACGAACAGGGCCATGGAAGAAGACCAAGGCTTCCATATTAGATGGGGAGCGGATTACACTGACAAAGGGTGATATATACGACATCGATGACACAGTTCACGTGGTCACTAGGGAGGTGCTCCAAGAAGCAATGACGGAGCATCAGAATTTGTTGGGGGTACTTAGGGCACAACTGCATGGACTTCAAGTGCGGCTCCCACAAGAAGGAACGGTAGCCATCTACGGTCCCATGGGAGCATCAGCCATAGAGCAGTTGTTGCGGGGCAAAATGGCCAACACCGTCACACTGTTGGAAGGAGCACTGACAGCAGACAACATGGAGGATAGAGCCATGGTAGGACGGATCAAGGTATTTGGCCTAAACTTGGCTGCCATTCCATGGGATATTTTATACTAGCTACAGGACGGAGCGATGACAAAACTCTGCGCCAGGGAGGGATGCACAATACAAATGCTAAGTGAACAATGAATCAACATCAAACAACTTAGCCTACAATGTGATGAAGCGGTGGCTCAGAGCCAGCAGTTGGAGAAGATCATAGAGGAAGCATGTCGATGCGTCCCAGAACTGGAAATTGTGATAGATTTTCTAGTAGAAGTGCGGATCCACAAGTTGGCTAGTGGATTCCATGAGGAAAAGGAGGAAGTAATGAGGATCTAGATAGACCTTAACCTCCACATTGTGGAACTATGGCTGAAGGTACAGCCCTCTACACCCCCGGAAGTCAGAGAGCTGCGCCACCACACAATTCAATCGGGGTTGGAAGTAATAGAGCGCATTGTATAGATTGCATGGGCTTGTTGGATTAGTCACTCTTCATGCTAACCTCACTGTAGGAAGATCCAACTATACAGCATCTAGATACAGAAGCATGGCAGTTGCAACAAGCATATGACGATGTCTGAGGGACCGTGCAGACAATCGCCCTTACTTAGTGACTAGCCAAGATGAAGGAGACCCAAGCTCTAAAGGAACAGGTGGATGTCATGCATCAGAAAGAAGTAGTGCTTAAAGCGCGCATCTAGCCTTGGCTCGAGGAAGCACTCACAGTCACCTCCAAGATCGAGGGAAAGTTGGCACAGATGCAGGGCATATATGCGCCAAGCCAAGGAGGTGGCCTTGACAATGACGCATCAGAGATACGTGCACAACTAATACAATGGACAATGAAAGAATGTGCTACGGACTTAGGTGAATCACAAAAGCTGCTGGATGGATTTCGTGCAAAGATCACTGCACCAGCTTAGTGACTCGGGACGAGTCACGATGATTGTGTCAGGGGCCTATTGGGCAGCGGATACCCCCATAGCAAGTTTTTGGGGCTAAAAGCCCGAGTTTTGGTCAATGTAACGTAAAGACCGCGCAAAATGTGGGTGTGGAGCGCGAGAGTCTAGGGTTGTCCGCCCTAAAATAATGTAATTTAATGTAAAGTGTGCCGGCCTACCCATGGTCTGTGGACCATGGGATTGTATAAATAGAGCAAGGCTCTAAGTGTAGGAGTCAGTCTTAGTTTTTGACAAGTAATAGAGAGATGCGAAGGCATGATTAGAAGTTAGAAGTGGATCTGAAGGTATTGGGTCATAGTGATAGGTAGAGGCTCTACAGCTGAGTCCATAGAGGCCTAGTAGAGTTCGCAGCTATGTACGCGCACCCCTGCAGCTGAGTGCGCAAGGTGGATTTGGGATTGTACTTGGACAGAGAATTGATAAAAGATAAGTTGATTCTGAAATATTGTGTCTATGCTTCTGTTATATTTATGCATCTTTTTATAGTTTATGATTGCACGCACTTGTTATGAATGTTGAATGATTAATAAGAATATTGGGCCCACACAATTAAGTTAAGATCTATAATAATAGCACAGTAAGGGTAAAGGATCTAGAACAATGCCTCTTCACGCTCTTTACAGAGCTATGCGAATGTAGTTGCACAAGCTGCGAAGGACAAATGGTGCGCAGAGCAGTGCAAGCGTGTAGGTTTGGTTCGTGAACTTCATATATCTCATCGAGACATCCCTAGGGTGTAGAAGCCTAGTTCCAACACCCTCCCAGACTACCTTGAGTGAGACCACATTTTGTGCACCGCGGACTGTTGCCGAAAGGGCTGGTAGTTTTGGGATTAGTTTGGCTAAATCACTTCTGAACCTGGGTCAGGCCCCAACAAGCCAACAATAAGAAAGATTAAAATGTTAACCTAATAAGGGTATAACTTAGGGGAAAGGGGAATATCTTAAAAAAATATCATTTTAAGGTTATTAAGGTTATTAGGGTTATATTCAATTAAATTAAAATTGTTTATTAAGGGCTCACTCTACTAAACAATTAAAAAATTATTATTATTTTAAGGTTATTAAGGGACTAAGAGAAATTCTAAATGGTTAAATGAATATTCATTAATAAAGTTTATCATCCTTTAAAAATCCTTTAATAAAATAACATGTTAATAATGTTGATTAACTAAGGCTTAAAGAGATTCTTACTATCCTTATAGATGGTTATCTTATCATAATAAGAGAACAATAAAAAGGGTTAAATAGAACTAAAATCCAAGAGCAGAGATAGGATGAGGGATAATCCAAGGTCAAAAGACAAGAGAAGATCACAGAATAAGGGGCGGGGGCAGGGCAGGAGCGGGGGAGGGCAGGGGTGGCTAGGATGAAAGGGTAGGGATCCAACATCTACTAATCTTCCATCCATCATCTCTATTGAGATTCTTAGGCCTTTTTTCAATTTCTATGGCCTCCCTAAACTTTTGGTGATGAAAGGGGGAAATCTTGGAAATAACATGGGCCTCTTCAATGCATACGTGATGTTTAGTTTTTTCTACATGTTTTTCTAGGGAAGAAGATCGAGTCCTCCCATGTTTAATGTCGACTGAGTGTTCATGAATCCTTTGATTAATAGAGCATCCAGTCTCACCAACGTAGGGGGTCCCACAGGAACAGGGAATAACATAAACACCTTTCATCTCCTTGGGGTCGATGGGGTCTTTAACAGATCTAAGAGAGCTACAGATGGTGTTAAGGGGTCTAAACGAAGAGGACACTTTATGTTTCCTAAGGATTCTCGCAATTTTATTAGTAGTCCCTTGGATGAATGGGAGATGAACCCCTGGGACCTTATCCTTAGGGTCTTTCTTGACCTTGGGACACTGGCTGGCTTTAAGGAAAGCTACCAGACCTTGGTGTCTACTGTAACCATTATCAACAAAAACATTAAGGAGGTGGGCTTTCTCCTTCTCAAGGTTCTTCCCATCTGAAATTCTCAGTGCACGAGTCTCTAGCATGTTGAGAACACCCAACTTTTGAGCAGGGAAATGATGGGAACTGGCTTAAAGATACTTCTCAGTATGATACTCCATGGTGAACTTAATATAGGGGGATTGATTGTTGAGATGCTGGAAAAAGAGATCCAACTCCTCCTGGCCATGAGAGCAGATAACATCAATGTCGTCAATGAATATTTTCCAAAGTTTGGGAAAGAGTCGCGCCGAGGCTAATGCCCTGGATTCACAGTCTTCCATAGAAATATTACCAACAACCAGTGAAGGTGCGAGCTCATGGCCACCCCACATTTTTGTTCATAGAATTCACCTTCGAAGCTAAAGAAAGTGGACGCGAGAAAAATATCAACTAAATGAGTGGTATCATGATTGGTTAGGTACTTGATGACCTCAATGGCCTCCTTCATGTTTAAAGGTTAAATAAGGCACTAGGAACGGAGGGGATACAAGGAAGGCATGATATTGTTTGGCATGGTATTCATGTTTTGATAGTGAACTAGTGAAGCTTGGATTCAGAAGAAGCAATGTTGACCTAAACGTCTAATTCAAGGTGTCCAAGTTATGCCTCTCATTTTGGTTTTATATGTTGACAATTTATTCTTGGCAAGTAGTGAGCCTCTAATGCTAGACTGTAAGATGTATTTGACCTCTTAATTTGAAAAGAATGAGCTTGATTTGATGCATTATTTCCTAGGCATAGAGGTGGGGGAAAGACCTGGTAAGATTTTCCTCTCTTAAGGAAACCATGTTGTGAAATTGTTGGAAATATGTGGAATGGTATAATGGAAGTCCTTGACCACACCGATGGAGATGAATTTCAAGAAGTTATTTTGATATGCTATTGGACTTGACTTAGTGAATCCCTTTGAGTATCATCAATGGATTGGGGCATTAATGTTCCTTGTGAGAACCTATTTGAGCATATGTTTCATAGCTAACACCTTAGGTAAATTCATGAATGAGCCTCTTGATCTCGAGCATGTGATAGGATAATTGCATGGTACACTTAATCTAGGTATGGGATCTACTAATGGAGATGTGAGACTTGATGGGTACATTGATGCTCACTGGGACAAAAATCTTATTGACAAGAAGAGATCATCAAGGTGTTGCTTTAGTTTGGGGTGTACCATGATATCTTGGATGAGCAGGAAACAAACGTTTGTAGCTTAAAGTATGACTGAGGCATAGTATATTTTTGCTATCATGGGTATTTGTGAGGATGTTTGGTTGAGGAATATATTTGGAGAGTTGTTGGAGTGATATAGTGTAACAATAAGTGCATCCAATTAGCAGATAATCTTGTATTTTATGACAAGTCCAAGAATATTAATATCATGTATCACTATATACAATACATGGTATAGAGAGGAGCCATGATACTCCATCATATTTCGACTAATGAGAAAAGAGTAGTCATACTCACCAAGGCTTTACCAAAATGGAAGTTCTTAGCCTTAAGAGAGCAACTTGGACTGATGGATGTGACCCTCCTGGGTAAGGTACCTGACTGATTGAGGACACTCAGTAATTCTCTTCCCCCCTATCTGAGCTCCCAGGGAGAAGAATTGAGTCAGAGAGCTCCTGGGGTTGAGGGAACTTTGGATAACAGGATAGTTGTGATTTTAACCTCATGGTAAGTAGTATCATTCCTATTGTCTAACAATAGGATAGTTGTGATCCTTACCTCATGGTAAGTAGTATCCTACCTATTTTCATCTTTGGGACTTGATAGAGTATACCTTAGTTGGGATCCTACCCACAAGTTGGCCTTGTTGGGATTGCCACTCATCTGGCCAATGGGTGAGGAAAATTTGGATGTCATCCTTACCATTTATGGTTAGTATCATACATAAGTGAGGGAATGTAGCTGTTATAACACTTACTCTTGAAGATCAAGTTGGGAATATCAACAAGAAATAATATAGTTGTGATCCATAACTCTTGGTAAGTAGTAACCATCCTATTGTTCTTGAATATAGGGTGGTAGCTTGAGATCCCCTATGATGTCAAATTATTCTTCTTTAGATCCCAGAGCGTTCAACAAATGAGAAAAGTGGAAAAACTATGATCAGAGATGATATTTGACTTGATGATGATGAGACATTTGAGATGAGAGTTATTATGCAGCTATAAATTTCTCCCTAGCAGAGCGGAAGTTTTATTTTCGTAGCGTAGGGACAAATTCCCTCCTTTGAGATTCCTTCCTCATCCAGAGAAAACCCTCTTTTCCCTTGGAATAATTTAATTTGGTGAAGGAAAAATATTATTTATAATGGAAGACCCACAAGTACATAAAAGTGCATGTCAACCTAAATTCATAATTCGGGCTCTAAAGAAGCACATAAACACACATCAAGACAACCTCATTTTGACATGACATCAACACATCTTCTCTCTCTCTCTCTCTCTCTCTCTCTCTCTCTCTCTCTCTCTCTCTCTCTCTCTCTCTCTCTCTCTCTCTCTCTCTCTCTCTCTCTCGTCTTGTGATTGGTCAATACAAGTTTGAAACAAGGTAACCAATATCACACATGCGAAGCGAAGAAGGGATCTGAAATCTATGTTGACTATTCTACTTGGATAGTTTGACCAACTGTTGACTAGATTTGACTTGGGGTTTTGACTTGAAAAATTTTGATTTTTGGAGGTAAATTTTTTTTGTTGAGGAACCAAACATTTCTGGGCTATTTGAGTGGTGTTTAATGTAGACCCTTGATTGAGGTTTGACTATAGGTTTACCCGCATATTCTCTCTCCTTTGACTGAGCTCCTTTTGGGACATTAATTTTACTTGACTTTCATCAAGAAAGGAGGCCAAATATTTTGACCTTTGACCGAGATTATTGAAGGTTGTTTTCATGTTGAATTAATGGCTAGTTAGGGCATCTTTGACTACTATTGACTTCTATTGAGTTTGACACAAATTGCAGATTTGACTTGTTGATTAAACTTGAATTTTGGGCTCATCTCTTGGATATTGGTCAATAAATTGTTGGATAGTCAGAGTTGTTTACCTTTTACTCATTATTTTTGAATTGGAACATTGTAATCTCTTTGATGAAAATTTGATGAAAACCTAATAAAATAACAATTTGAAATGGTTTTCCTCCTTGTGGGGTTTTTTCCCTAGTCTTTGAAAAAATCTTGTGTCTCCTGTCATTG
Source organism: Pinus tabuliformis (assembly GCA_031772625.1). Taxonomy (NCBI): domain Eukaryota; kingdom Viridiplantae; phylum Streptophyta; class Pinopsida; order Pinales; family Pinaceae; genus Pinus; species Pinus tabuliformis. The sequence continues at coordinate 682,748,799 of CM062811.1, forward strand.
ATATTTATTGTCTTCTATTGCATCTTCGATATATTGATCTATATACAATTTCTCATTTTTATTGGAAGGCTATCTTTTTTAAGTGATTTTTAATTCAAGAAAGAATTGGGCTAAGTGATTGTTATAGCATAAAACAATGGAAAGTTAACAAAAAAGTCACCCCTTAATGTAAAAGAGAGTAGTGAAACCCTTGCCAAAGTCAAAGGGTTGATTTATGATTGGAAAAACATCTATAAAGGTAGTATTTGGAGGGTTCAATGCTCTTAATTAGTTCTGGGACCAAACAAAATGGCCTAGTGAAACTCTTTTCTAGTGTTGCGACCGAACCAGTGGCCTAACAAGAACCTCTCTCCATTGAGTTTCTACAACATAGTGAATATTATTTTAAAAAGGAATTGATTTTTTCTATCTAAACTACCTTGATCAAGTCCTGATTTATTTGGTCATGGTTAACCATATCCCTTGATGTGGTCAAGAATATTTCTAGGTTCAATGAAACCAATCATAAGAAAAATTTATAGAAGACAAGATCTTCACTAGTCACATGGAGGAAAAATCAACTAATACCATAATGTTTCTAGAACTGTATCCTCGCTAATATTTTGCATGAAGGTGCAAACCATTGAGCATAGAGGTTAGGAAGCAAGCTAAGGGTAGAGGGTTGGAGAACTCAACAATGTTCTCTTGATAAGTTTGAAAGCTATAGTAATAAAGACTCTCTAATTATTCTTTCATGACCTCTTATATTTTATGTTATTTACGTATTGTGTTTTGCACTAATATCATTTTGCAGGAACATGATATTGGTTTCCTTCATTCTATGTAGGTCACTTAGAAGATCCAGAAGAAAAGATCTTGAGTAGATCTTGCTAGAGTTGGCTTCGTTGAGAATAGATAGGATTCTCGTGTTGAAAGGTAACTATGCTTTCTACTTGTGATTTTAAGTGCATGGGATTTTCTAATTAGTTTAGCTCCACTTTTCTATTCATAAACACTATATGGGAAAGCTTTAAGCAAGTATGTTGGGTTTAAAGTAACCTATGTCTTTGGGTGAAATTTTCCCTTAAATACTTCTGGCTTGGTTCATAAGTCTAATCAACTATGTATTTGGAATTTTTGTATTTCAAATGTAACTAAGCTACATTAAAACTGACATATGGTATTAATTCTCATTTTTGCTAGAAAGGAGCATATCTACCATCAAAGGTTGAATACAGTTAACATGTATTTATTCAAGAACATCATTCTTGATCAAGATAAAATGTAATCATGTTCAAATGATAGTGTTAGGATATAGATTCAATTAAAGAAGATTGGATAGTAGTACAAGCACTGAGATTGAGAAGTTTAGCAGCCAAAATTTTGTCCTTTGGAAGCTTAAAATGGAGGATCTCCTCATAGATTGAGAACAATGGATTAATGTGCATCCCAAAGCACCTCCAACTAGAGTGTTTATGGAGGATTTGGGAAAAATCAAAAGGGAAGAAAGGATCATGATTCAAATTTATCTTGTATATTTGGTGTTATTAAATGTCTTAAGGATGACACCACCAAGAAACTATGGGATAATTTAGGAAACTTATTCTAGCTGAAATCGTCAGTTAATAAGTAGATTCTTCATAACAAAATTTACCTTCTAAGGATGAGAGAGGATGAATCATTCACATAACATATTCATACATTTAATATGTGATACATTAACTATTAAGTGTGGATATGTCCATTACAGAAGAAGAAAAATGCATCTACTTATTGTGTTCTTTGCAAGACTCTTAGGATGGTCTAGTCATGGTTGTTGGGAGTAATATGAACACACTAACTCTTGATGATGTTAAGAGATATTTTTTATTAAAGGAGATTAGGTGAATAAACATGGGAGAATTGACCAAATATTCTTTGCCATTGAGAGGTTCATTGATGGATAGAGGTAATGGTAAATTCTCCAAAATAAGTTCTAGTTAGAAAGGAAGATGCAAGTATCCTATAATGTTAATAAGAAGATGATGGTAATATGATAAAGCATGAAATTATAAAATAGGTAGCAAGTTGGATATTGTTGAGTAAAAAAAGGGGTATGACTAGTTGTAGACTGAGGGTAGAACTTCCTTAGATCAAGGAGATTTGTATTTATCTTCAACTAGTACACAATCATATCACAAAGCATGGTTGGTTAACTAAGAAGCATGATATCATATGAAACCCCATAGGGAGTGGTTTTGTGAGTATGAAGAATATGATGGAAGATATTTCTATCAAGGTGATGACTCGACAACTAGGATAATTATTTGAGGTCAAGTTCAAATTGCATTGGAGGACAATCAGAGTAGAGCATTGTTAGGGCTACTACATATTCTAGCTTTGTCTAGAAAATTCATATTTGGCAGTTGAATGGTTGATGAAGGTGTGCATATTGTATTTAATAAGGATACATGAAAAATTGTTTATGACACAATGGTGTTGATGAGAGGTGTTCGATTGGGACATTGTGCAAGTTGTCGGGTCATAAAAACCTAAGTGGATGCAGTAGTGTATTCATCTATGAAACCGATGAGTTAGTATCTTCTTTAGTCAACAAAACCATGTTGTGGCATCAAAGAATGGGACACATTGGAAAGAAATGAATTCAAGCTATGGTAAAATTTTTACTGACTAACCTTTTGCAAATTTAGTTTTAGAAACAAACTAGACCCTAATTTAATATGCGGAAGTAACAATGAATACGTATATAGGTAGATAGGTAGTTAATAAGATAGGTACATAGGCGAGTGAATAGGTGGGTAGGTAGTTGAGTGGGTATGTAGGTTAACAAAATGTTGTGTAAAGGTGTTGAAGTAGATAGGTGAAAATGGTAGACCCCTACTCATGTGGGAAAGTGCTCAAGACCTATCTTCCTCAACTGATTCAACCTTTCCTCTCCAATAACCATGGTAACCTACCTTGTAAAGGTTGCTCGAGTATGTACCTAATTGAGCACCAAAGGTTAATCTTGTACTCAATTTCCAAATTATTTTATATTATTCTATCCTATTATATGATATTATCACCTGCACGACGGTTATTCAACTTGGTACATTCTCATGAAATGTTATATACATTTAGATGCACTAAATATTGTGCATGATCACATGAGAGAGATTCTACTTATCTCCTTAACTTCAAAGGATACTTTTCACTCACAGAATATTCCCTTCCTATATTATAAGAAAAAAGAACCCTTCCCCTAGAATGAAGTATCTGCTAAACAAGTTTTCCTATATGAAGAAGAAGGGATATCCTTCTGAAGAGGAAATAATGTAATCCGAGAATGATATTGATGATAAAGATCCACATAAAAGGATTTGATAACTGATCCTTATCACGTGTTACTGACTAATGTGATTGTAATGTAGATACCAACATTGCAAATTGTTGCAGTTCCTTTGGAAGACTTAAAGTATCAAAACCATGAGTTAACATAGTGGTTGGATTCATGCACTATCTTCTCTTATAACCCATTCATTAGAGAAAAACAAGTATCTCTCTTTGATCCCCACGTTAATATGAGAAAGGCAAAAAAGTGGAAGTAGGTGTGGGAGGGATATATTCTCTAGTTATTATAGTGAGTGAGTAAGAAGGTTTTATTTCAGAGAGTGTTTTTCTCTCTACTTCATTTACTTTCACTCTAAAATTTATAAGTTCTTTGGAGTAATGAATTGTGAATGAATTAAGTAAAAAAGAGAAGACATAAAAGCTACCATGTATTTTCTTTTCAGTTATTACATATAATAAATACTAAAGAAAGGACACATGAAAAGAAAATAAATGCCCTTGTATTATTTCAGTTCAGTTAGTATAAGAAAGAGAGTGAACATATCCCAGCTTTGAAATGCCTCCTCCTTCATATATGGTCTTGAAATAAATCTCTATCCATTGATGATAACTAAGAAAAACTAAGGAAAGTGAGAAATACCTCCTATAAATAAGGGGATCATGCCTTCACCTTCCTCATTGGTAGGTGCTAGTATGTTTTTCCCATTAAGGTCTTGATGATTGAGGGATCCGGAAAGTCAAAATCTAAAGGGAGAGATTACCTATGTTATATTATAGTTCATGAATCTAGGTCCTGTATGTTTTTCATAGAAATGTCTTCATGATTGAGGGATGGCGAAAGTCCAAATCTCAAGGGAGAGATTACCAATGTTATATTATGGTTCATGAATCTAAGTCCGCATATGTTTTTCCTAACAAGGTCTTCATGTTTGAGGGATCGTGAAAGTCCAAATCTCAAGGGAGAGATTAGCTATGTTATATTATAGTTCATGAATCTCTATTGGATCCCAAGAATTCCATGTGTTTGTGCTCACATTTCGTGGAGGTTCAGCGATTCTAGATAATACCTTTGGGAAGATATCATATTCCACAACCCGATGGTGTAAATAACTGATGACTCAATTATATCTGTGGTTTATATAGCAGTGTAGATATATCAAATCTTAGTTTTGCTAATGATTGAGTATGGGGCTGTTATGTTATTTGTGTATCTAGTTAATATGAAAAATAAATATAAAAATGTTTAGTATTTGTGATGGGATATTTTTATGTTTATTATAGATTTTGGGAATATTTTAGAATTTTAATGTTAAAAGAGATTTACCTTATTCTATTTCAGAATATTTAAAAAATATGAAATTTACATAAGTTAAACAACCAAATGAATATTTGTTTAACAAGAATAAAGTGTCCACACTGTTGAAGGGTGTGATTTTGGAAAATAGTAAACGTTAAAAAAATTACTCAATCTAAAGAACATGCTCAACAATCTGTTCTTATAGCCATGGTCTGTTCAATGGTTGACTCGAGAATTTTCAGCAGTCCATCATAGAAATAAGAAGTCATTTGCAGAATATTTTACTTCATCAAAGCTAAATTTTGGGTATGGTGATTCTACCAAAAATTCTCAGATCCAGAATATGCTGAATTGAAAAATGCTTACGACTTCTTAAATCTCATAAGATATTTAAAATTATAAAAATTCATCTTATTAACTAACATCGTCATGATTTCCATTATATATTTTTCAGAAGAAAACAACCAAAAATGGTTACGACTTCCTTTCTAAATTTTTTTAACGATCACTATAATCCAATTTTAAATCTCATAAGATATTTAAAATTATAAAAATTCATCTTATTAACTAACATCCTCATGATTTCCATATATTTTTTAGAATAAAACAACCAAATATTTTTTCAGATATCCCAAATAACTCTTAAACTATCGTAAGAGAAAATATTTTTTTTCTCAAACTGACGTTGAGAGGAAAACAATTTGTTACACGTCAGAATTACATTACCCTATGTTTTATGCAAATTCCACAACCTTTTTCTCTATTTCCTTATCACACTCTTCACAAATTACAAATCACTTCATCTAACCAGTAAGCATTCTTTTATCAGTGTATAAATAAAATTTCACTGTTACATGTACAATTAAAAATTCATGCATGGTTAATTTATATGCAAATAGGAGCAGTCACATGTGCTCCGTGCTTAGCGGATGGTAAAATGTCATTTTTCGTTGTAATTTAGTTTAACAATATGGAAATGGGGAAGTGACTTTGGGTAAATCAGAAGGATTAAAATATACATGATCGTCTCATATCTATATATATATATATATATATATATATATATATATATATCCGTTTGGGGACTTCTAATACATGATTTGGTTGAAGAAGCTGCAATAAATAGCGGATAGATCCGTACTGAGAAATTTTAGTTACTGTATTTGATTAAGGTATCTCACTGGAGAAGCAATCTCCATTGCTGTTCATGTCGCAGAGCCCGCTGGGCATGGTACTATACGAAAGTCTGTCAGTGTAACTGTGAAATTAGAACTAAACTATGATAAAGATCATAGAACATAAATAGATTAAAGAAAACCAGGGTAATTCGCATACCCGAGATTTAGGTTAGTGTCTGAACTGAAGGAATCGCCTCTAGTTCGCAACTGAGACAAAACCATGATGTTAGATATTGCCATGCACATTTGGCAAAGAAAATGTTGGTTTTAATAAAATTTCGATTATAAGAAGAGCTTCGGCCTAAATTACACATAGAAAGACCTTCACATGAAACATATGAGTATGAAACACCAATCAATTTTTCCTTTGATTTACGCCAAAGCTCTTCTTATAACTATGATTGATCACAGAAACCTCAATTCAAAAATTTAGACTGCCAAAAAACTAACTATACCTTGGTTTCAAGTTCAATTTTCTCATCTTCCAACGCGCGTACCTAACACAACATACATTGACAACAACAGAAACGTTCAATAGCTTCCATTGTATTGGTGGCCAGGCAGCCTCCTGCTCCTCATAAAAGTTCATTTCATCCTTTGGTGCTCACTATGACTACAGCTGCGATTTCATACATGGAATAAAGCAATTACTTTTTTATTTAGGCAGTTTAGTTCGACACTGTCAATATGCTCAGATAATATTTAGGCTGGACATTAGTATTGAGAAAACATTTAATAATTTAATATAAATAGTTCTTGAAATTTAATGTTTATAGAAAACTTTTATATATTTAAACATCATTTTATAAAAAGAAAAGAAATAGAAATGTGTGGAAAAGAGCAAGGGTTTATCACTTCAAAAAAAATTAATGTCTTTTCGGCTACCAGTAACCAAGATTTTGTTATTACTAAAAATGAAGTTTTGTAATGTTTTTTAACCTACTAGTAACCAAGATTTTGTTATTACTAAAAATGAAGTTTTGCGAGTAGATCCTCGTGGAAATTGACATTGTGATTGAAAAAACAATAACTATTTTCTACCCAAGAAAGTACAAAATTTAAGCAAAAAAGTAAGAGATTTTATGCTCAAGTGAAAATTTTCTTCTCCATCACAATTATTTACTATCATTTCAAATCAAATCTATCCAAGGTACTAGAAACATATGAGTATGAAACACCAACCAATTTTTCCTTTGCCCAAAACCTATTCATTCATAATCTTTCTAAATAAGAAATAAAGAGGGTAATCTATTTAGTTGAAAGAGGGTAATCTATTTAGTTGAATGAGTTAGCTTATAAAAGATACTTTGGTATAGTAAAAAAAAAGAGTTATCTATTAGAAGAGTTATTTGAAATTATACATTAAATAGGGCTTAAATGCTTTTTTCCCTTAAATAATAGATGGCTATGTTGTATGTAGTAAAAGGATTTTTTTGGAATTGTCTCTTTGATTTTAGGTTTTGTTGAGTTCTTAATTTAAAAAGCATTAATAATAATGATTTTTAGCAATATTTTAGGGTAACATTAAGGACCAATGTTATGAAGTAAGGCTTTTGAAGTTTGGTCGATCAATAAATAAAAGTAGTTTTGATGTTGTTGGGATGTAGTTATAAATTAGTTCATAAAACCATGTCAAGCAACCATGAGAAATATTGAAAGGAAATCTGACTTATTTAACAAGAATCAAAAAGCCCAATATTTTCAAAAGTGGCAACAACATATTATGCCAAGCAAGCATGACACACATTAAAGGTTTAATATGAAGACATAGAAAAAAAAATAATAATGTTGTGGACTTTATGGAGTTTCCTGAATTGGAAGATTACCCATTTAGAGTCTATTGACAAACTTATGGGTAAGATGATGAATGCAGTAAACTAGTTAAAAATTGATAGTTAATATTTAGTAGACATGGATTTTGAGTCCATTAACAAACTTATGGGTCATATGATGAATGTAGTAAACTAATTAAAAATAGATAGTGAATATTTAGTAGACCATAACTACTCAATTACATGCCAACCAAATTTCATGTTACAGTGGTTTTATTGAAAATTCAAAGAATTTAGCATGACTGTATTCCAGCATACTTCTATTGTTCCTTCCTCCACCTCTACTATCATATGTTTGTAATTCAAAGTCAATCTCCAATGAATTATCATCCTTAATCATCTAGAATATTCTCATATACCTAAAAATCTATGAAGATAAGTGAAATATAGAAATTATGAAGACTTTTAAAATTAACATAGATGTAGGATTCAAAGAAGCTAAAGCTTGAAACAAAATATAGGAAAAAACAAAAGAAGCTAAAGCTTGAAACAAAATATAGGAAAAACCATGATTGTCTCAGCAACATTTTCTTATAGACAAGTTGATATAAAGGAGCAAAGTGAGCAAGAAAAACAATAAGGTACACAAGCTCAATCATATATTTTAAGGTCTGAGAGAAGAATTAAAAAAATTCAAGTTCAAGGAAAGTCATTAAAAGAAACATGCTAGTCTATTTATAGCCCTCCATCAATTGTTAACTTTTTACATAGAAATACCAAAAGTTTCCATTAAATTTATGAATAATTAGATAAACATTCAAACTATACATTCCCTACACATGAAAAAATGAGTTTTGAAAAAGATATCAAAAGAGAGAATTGTGTCAAAGCCATAGATAAATAAATAGCCTCCATATAAAAGAATAATATAGGAGAACTAGTGGATTTACTAGTATGTAAAGATAATGTTGTTGTGAAATGTTGTTATAAAAACATATTTATTAAAAATGGTGAACTTAAAATATGCAATGCAAGATTAGTATCAAAGGTGTTTTTAAGAAACTTTCTTACTATCTTTTAGATTAGATACATTAAGGATGGTATTAAAAATAGCTAGAGCTACTCAAAACAAGTATATCACTTTTTCAAACAAGGTAAGTAAGTTTGTTGAGTATGAATTTGAGTATTTTCCAACTTTAAACGAGAAAAATAAAATATTTATGATTTAAATTTTAAAAATTTAAATAAGCATATCATTAAACATTCACAATGAAATTTCTAATTTCTAATTTAATATCAAATACAAATTAAAATTTACATATAAATAAGAATCATAATATCTATCTATTATAATATTATATTCAATATTTATTTATTTATTAACTAAAATTTATAATAAATAAATAATACCATCTAAAATTGTTATTCGTAACCAGACATGACTATTTGACCCATGATGGCAAATGGGATATATATCCATTTATTATAACAATGGCCATTTATAAACCAGTCAACTTATTATTCCTTTGGCATTTTTGTGTAGCACAAATAGGTTCAGTGCAATGGATGCAAACTACGTTGCCAAATTGAAGCTAACATGTGCCATGGAATAAATGAGAAAATTTGATATGTTCTTTTAGTCGAAATATGACATAGGGGTTTACGGTGGTGCAAACCAGAGTTACAAAGTTGGAGTTTGAATTTGAATTCAGTTTGATATGAAAAAAAATTGTTGGTTTAAAATTTAGTTTGAGAACAAATTAGAAAATCTATATTTTTTAATATTTTAAAAAGTTGAAATATATAGTTATAATATAAAAAGTCTCAAAAGAGGATGCTGAAAATTTTTGTGTTTATCTAATACATAACTACATCATTGATTTTTGTTAAATTTGATAACATACCCTACCTATATATTATTTATAATTTTACAACTTGCATATTATATATATGTTCATCCTCCGTTTTACAAACCTTATTAAATAGCCTATTTTATTATTTTTGTTGCACATCATAAACCATACATTTTAACAGGTTTCATTAAGAGGCTTGGCAAAAGATTTACTTTGTTAAAAAAACAGTAATGAGTATACGTATCCACAACGACATTTGAACAGCAAATGAGCCACGAGAAATCTATATCCCGATTGGGAATCTAACCTGCTCTCCCTGTGAACGGAATATCCCACATGAAAATTCAGTCATGGATAACCATACGTAACATTAACGGATAACCATATCCAATTTCATGGATGCGAAAGGGTTTATGAAGAGCAGATGGGCACAAGAAATCGAAAATTGTGATTGCTTAACTTTTGTGTTGTCCCTGAACATTGAATATGTCGTACAGAACTTCGAATTGGCGTATTAATGCACGAACGGAATATTTTCAAATTTTTTCGCCCAATTCGACTGAATTGGTAACTATGGTGCAAACCCTGTAGATTTTGATGACATGGTTTTTACATGAAAGCTATTAATAAATCAATTTAAATCAACAAGGAATTGAAAATTTGAAATAAATATTTAGATTTAATAAAATACATCTTTGGCATGAAAGTGAATTAGTCAATTTTTGTCCAGTAAAATACGTATCAATGTTCTAAAAAGATTTTATAATATGAGCTGTAAGATAGCACTTACAGTAATAACAATAAGAAAAAATCCTGAAAAAAGAAGATATAGTTTCAAAGGTAGATCCTATATAGTTCATTACATTAATGGGAAACCTTATGTATTTTGTTGCTAGTAGAATAGACAATATGTTTTCCATTATTTTCATTTCCTGATTTAGGAAGGTACTTGAAGAAACACATTGGTAATTTGAAAAAGGATTTTGGAATACATGGTAAGAATAAGAAAATATGATATATTATATTCAAGTAGTAATGATAGTTTTTTGAATGGTTACACTAATAACTACTTTGTATTAGTCTAGATATAGAATTAGTACTTGAAGGTGAGCTTTCTATCTTGGTTTAAGGGCAATTTTATGTACATTGAAGAAGCCTTAATAATCTCATTAGCAAAACATAAATATGTAGTAGCAACAACTAGTCTAGATTATAGAATTAGTACTTGAAGGTATGCCTTCTATCTTGGTTTAGGTGCAATTTTATGTATATCGAAGAAGTCTCAATGATCTCATTAGCAAAACATGAATATGTAATAGCAACACTTGTAGTATGTAAAGCAATTTGGTTAGAAAATGTTTTGAATAATTTAGTTACAAAGAGTATTGAATAAACTTTAATAAAAGAGGACCAAGTCTATTTTATTGTAATAATAATTTATTTTGTATTTTTCAAAGACAATACTTTCTAAAAAAATATAGAGATATTATAAATCATCTTATAAAAAATATTTATAAGCAATTTTAATAGATTTTTTTAAATTGTAAATAAGAAACAATTAATTTAAGTATGGTTACTAGTTTAATTTCAATTTTTTATTACAATGGTCCATTCTAATATAAATATGAATTTAACTATATGAATTTACTTTAGTATTAATTAATATGTTTTAGAAAATACAATAGAGGATACATTATCTTAATGAACTTTTAAATGTTATACAACTCCAGCCGGATTTATTTAATTGAAGTTTATTGTGATTGGTAATTTATAAAGTAAATATAGTAATGAGACCTCAGACATTACTTGGGGCAGCAAAATGGGAGAGGCCAGGTATTAGGGATGGGTAGATTAGAACCTGAGAGTAAAAGCTCATGGTAGAAAACAACAATCAAATGTATGGGTTGGCGGGCGGGACAGTGGAGGCGACCCCGACAAGACCTCGGGAACGGGGGAGTAGGAGTTGTACAGAGAAACCTATTAGGATCCGTGGGGGATGATGGGTATAATAAGAGCAGAGGAGAGGGGTAAGCCGACTGGGCAGGGGGAAACGAGAAGCCATACCAAATAACAGGGATACTTGCATGTCCGAGGAAGGGGACCACCAACCATACAAGGTTTGAGCGAAACTAGGGAGGGAGAAGAGAGAAGCCCGACAGGATAAGGAGACTAGCCTCATCTTACCACTGGGTTGTCACCCAACCTGCACCTTGTTCTGAGCATAATTGGGTTTAGATAAGGAATAGGGAGAATGGCAGCAATAAGAACCACAATGAAAGCAGTAAAATGTACCAAAGATAGAAGTTAACACCTCTTTTATGTGAACACGTTTTGAACAGAGCGGAGATGGATCGTCTAGCGAGAGAAAGGGGTCACAGAAGACGAGGGAGGGAGCTTGCAAAGCCCAAATATCCGAGCACATCAGGACCGGGAAGAGGAAGAAAGTCAGTCGAACATCTCATTAGTGAAGCTACCACGACATACCGAGAGGGAATAGATGTAGGATCTGTTGGAAGATTGGGAGGAAGAAATTAAGCAAAATGGTGAGATAGAGGAGGAGATAGCGAACTAGATGACATTAGTCCCAGATCATGGGAGCACCAAAGGAAGGATAACCCAATTCAAATAGACCTTATATCTTTATTGGCTTATGAAAAGCCTATTGGGGAAGGTCATGGAACAAATATCAGTGGGGATGGCTCTGTCCCTCCAAGAAATGCCCAATTACAAACCAGATTGGCAGCGAATTCAATTCCAACACCACAAGCAGGACATCCAACTAGATAGAATTCAAAGGAACATCCCACGCATCATTGAATTGACTAAGATGCAAGGGGAAACTATCAAGGATCCAACACCAGTGGTATCAACATCGAAAGACGAACGTAGATAGTTAGTTAATTTGGTTTCTTTCTGGTTCTCATGCAGGAGCATTCACTTTACATTATGCATGCTTATGATAGATAGATATATAAGGTCTTGTCTTGTCATGAAACTGAGACATACTTATCTTGGTTAGAAAGACGCCAATAAACTTGGTTTCCCAATGAATAAAATGAGACCACCTAATATATCTAAGTGGTGTAAATTCACTGTTTATAAATAGAAAATGAAAAATTTCCAAGCTTAACAAAAAAAATTATAAAGTAAATAAAATAAAATGAAAAAGATGTTAATATATATCTTTAGTTCTCTTGTATGGTATATTATTATTTTGTTTGCTATTGACCTTTTCATTTATGTTTTATATACTAAATTGAATATGCAGTAAGGCATATCCCACTCGAGTTTGTGAGAATTCAAAGTTGGGATATTGTGGGTTTTCAATAGTCGATATCGAAGTGAACGATCAATGGCAGCAATAAATAATTCACATTCCGTTACTCCAATTTTGTAAATATTGAGCTCTGGGCAATCGCAATGCATAAATGGTTCAGAGAGATGTATGATTGAGATTAAAGTACGTTTAGAACATAATAAAAATAGAAATAATAAGAACTGAATATGTCAACCCACAAAACGGTCAAAATATTAGCATGGTTTCCAGGTGACAGTGTGCTTACTGAAGGGCAGATAAAGTCAAATTGATTTCTTTGTAGATTGCGGAAACAAAATCTAAGAATCTTTAAGTTAGCGATAACTTAATATCTTTTAAATTGTTTTAATTGAACATTGTTGGAAGTAATGTTTTCATGTCATATATAATTGTTATGGTAAGTTTCTAAGAGTCAGTAGGAGCTACCAATTCCTATATTAGAAATTGGAATTATGATCCAAATGTATCATAGTCAGTATATTATATCTTATATATTTATAATTCTTGTAATCAATAAAAAAAAATAAAAAATAATTAAAGTTATATGTAATCACTCTGCTCTCTCTTCTATTTTTCTAATACTCTGTATGTATGCTTCTGAGTAAAGCTCTATTGAAAAATAATAAAATGTATTTGGAGCTCGAGCCGAGATATCGATTCCTTTCTCTCGGTTTAGTCATCTACCTCTTGATCTAGTAATTGCAGTTTCATCATGATTGTAGGTGCATTTTTATGAAACTCCTAGAGTAGTGGTGTTTAAGGACATTTTTGTTGGGTCTTATTAGTTAATCGTCATAAGGTTAAATTAATTTGGAAATTTTAGAATTTTAAATAAGTTGTATTAAAAATAAATAGTATGAGTAAAATTATGAGTTATAATAAAATTGAAATTGAAAAATAAACAATAATTTAACTGAACCATAAAATATAATTTGTATTAATATTAATATTTATAGAAATATTTAATTTTTAAGCTGTAACTGTAAATAAGTCTTCACGTTCAACGATTAAACTACATTCAACCACCCATATTATAGCTTGCCTATAATTGTGACCACTTTTTCCTATAGTAACAAAAAAATTTCTTACTGGAGTCCTTACAAAAAGTATATAATAAAAACTTGTATATTAAATTGTAGAGTTTTCTCATAGTTACAAAATGATTCTTAGTGTAGTCCTTACAAAAACTACCTAATAAAAGTTGTATATTAAATGCCCATAACTTGACCAATCAAATTTACTTAAACCAACCAGACAATATGCTGACTATCTTTGTCAGGTGCCAATAACAAGAAAAGAAATACTAGTTTAGAGAGTTGGTCCATGAAATCCCCTGCTAATGTTGTAAACGAACTGGAAAATCAAGCGGCGGAGTTGTAACAGGATACCTGTAATATGTATATGAATGCAACAGAGTAAATAGGGCAGAAGGTTGGGAGTGAAAAAGTCATTGGGTGGTTAAAACGTCTGATCAGTATTAGCCACCACCAAGATGCTAGATGGACAAAGAAGAATCAGTTTAATACATTAAACATCTCTGCATGTAATTGAAAGGGCCAGTCTAAGATGCTAGATCGACAAAGAAGAATCATAGGCTAATATATTAAACATCTCTGCATGTAATTGAAAGGGTTAGTCTAATTCGAAATTATGACTTTTAGTGTTAAAAGAATATTTAACTGCATAAATAAATTTAGCATTTTAAAAATAGGATAAAACATTCTAATTTATTAATTTTACAACCCAAATGTATGTTATATTTGTAATTCTAACCAATTTCAAATACATTTAAAGAAGAAACATATAATTAAATTAAAATAAGACATAAAAATTTAAGCCATGCTAATTGAATGGCTCTGATAACCAGTATCTATACTGCCACTTACTTGTCCCTGAATTAATGTACCCTTATATAAAAATCAAATTTATAAATTTGTATATGTAAAATTTATATGTAGAGTTATTTAGGGGTTAAAAATATCAAATGATCACTAATTTTTATATAGTTAAAAATAATAATATTTGTGTTTTCTGAAGCAGTTTAATTGGTGATTGCGTTAATATAAGAAAATTAAGTTCCAATTTTTTTAGTAATGACAAAATATAAACTCTATAAATTTATTAATAACTATTCTCTATAATACAAACAAATAATAATAATGATTTCATGTTATTAATTTAAATTTAAATATATTAATTATTTAAAAAAAATTAACATTTTTAAAATAAAATTTAATATAGAAAATAAATACAAATTATTAATAAACCACCCATACTAATCCACAAAAGAAACAAATTAATTGACACATTAATTGATAGTTGTTTACAGCATATACAATTCGATAACCCTTTTCTCGGTTCCTGTAAGCGTTGGAGAGTGTATGCTTTTAGCTTACGATTCTGATGTGGAAATTTCTTCAAAATCAGGACTTAATAATCAATTGAGTGTGGAGTTTTTTTTAGCAAGGGTTTCCCTTAGATATCAGGTTGTTTAATGATTTTTGGCTATAATTTTTGGCTTAAGATATCAGGTTGTTTAATGATTTTTTTGCTTATTTTATTTCTTGTTAATAAACACCTAATTTTATCTCATGTATCATTGCAATCGCAATATGTGTAATATACGTGGTATCCATTGTTGGAGTAGGAGCTTGCAGATATGAAAATCTTGTTGTAGGAAAATACTAAGCACTTGCAGGTATGAAAATCTTGTTGTAGGAAAATACTAAGCACATGTAGATAAGAGATAAGAAGGGAAATACCAATATCCTTGAGTCGTTGGAGTTAGCATGGTCAATAAACACTAAGGTATAAATAGAAGATCAATAAACACTAAGGTCCCTTGACCCAATTTAAATAAAAGGTGGTTATAATTTTCTGTTGGATGCTAAAGTAATAAAAACTACAATATTATACTAATTCAAGATATTTTAACATTACAATTTGTTGGATTCTACTGAATACAGGGTGATCTAATTAAATAACATCGTAGATATTTTCATAAATATATATGGGGTAGTGTTTGAACCAAACTTTTGGTATAAAAAAAGAAGAGTAGGTTGTCTTTGACAAAATTACAAGATGTAATATTTGGTTAAATAAGTATTATTTAATGTGCGAAGAAAAAATACTTTTCTAGAAGTTTAATGATTTGTGTCAAGCTAAATCTTTCATTGGTATATTCTTTCTATGGAAACAAAAAATTGCATTGAAAATGGGGTAATTTGTATTATGTAGAAAACAACTAAATGCATTTAACATTATTATGGTTGAGTATATCTTAGTTATAGTGAAATGAAGAAAAATGTTGTATGAACTTGATCCAAAATGGATTTTGGATAGACTTTTAAGTCTAAGTGTTCCTCACAGAGGAAAATTAAAGTCCAAGGATGTTCTTAGAAATGGCTCCATTGCAGAGATCTTTTCTTTCTGAATCTACTACAACTTAAATAGGTTAAAATGGACTCGAAATGCAGAAGTTATCGCAGAAAGAAGTTTCCCTTTGTTCTTTGGAAAAAGAGGCAAAATCCCCTAAAAATGGCAAAGAAAACCCTTATAAAGGGAAATCGTATCCGAGATGGTACAAGAGGCGGACTTAAATGGAAAGGGAAGAGGCCCCCGATTGCCGATCGCCGACATATCGTGTCACGCCCCTACACCTGCGGTAGTCTTCCAACCGCTTGTAGCAAGGTGCGGCACCACCGAACGCTTTCTTTTCAACAATACTAACATTCGTGGACTACGCCTACTCCAACATTAACATACTTAGTTTGTGTTTCGCAACCAAGTAAAAGCATTATCCTTTATACTTTAATGAAGCCCATACTCATTCATTATCCATATGCAATTAACCGAGAAAATCAACAATTGCAAACAAGTATAAAGGGAGGGGAAACTCCCGAACAGTCTGCCCAACAATTTTATTAAGAATATCAGATTTTTACAACAAGTGTGTCTTGGCTGAACCAAGTCTCACACTTAACCAATTTTTACAAAAGACAGGCCACCTGCCTTTTACAACTTGTTCTGCACCCTTGCACGAAGGGAGGTGCTCACCTGAGCCACCCAAGACCCTTTGCCAAGTCCTGCATAAAACCGTACATCAGAACCTCCCCAAACCGTGGCACACTTGCCAACCTTCCACCAAGTCAATCTGCACAATCTCCCAAGCCTAATGCGCATGAGATGTGCGCATTCTCTTACCCAAGACTACGCACTTTCCTTGTCTTATGCGAAGGCTTTTGAGCGAAGTCTTTGTTGGTGATTATGAGCTCCCACACTTGTCTTATATATATGCTTGCTACGTGAGATTATATGGGGGTGTCAGCCCCATGGCCGACCCCACAATCTACTAATGTATGCCCACACATAACTCTTTTACACGTCAGCTTTACATCTTTAATCCATCGCATATATGTGTATTGTTCTAACACTTAGTCGCATAAGTGTTTTCTCCCGTCGCACATATATTGTCGCATATTTGCCTGCACACCGTCGCACACCCGTTCAGCATGCGCCGGTCGTGCGCCCGCGCGCCCTCGTGCATGCCTTCGCCCGACGCCCGTCGCACCCGCAACCGGAGGTCCTTACATCCTCCTCCACCTGAAATCGTTGTCGTCCTCGACAACATACCATCCCGGTAGCTCTCCACCAAGATCATCATCATCCAGGATGTCGACCTTTCTACACAAGGCAAACATCCTTGCAACATATGTAGAGACTCTTTCTCCACTATGTCTCGGCCTAGTGACCACTGCCACCAAGCTCACCATACCAAAGTATGTATCTTCATCAGATGTCATCTCAATCCCTGATTACCGACCTCTTGTCCTCATCATGTGTCCTCATGTGAACTGCTGCCATGATACTCCAACACGATGCCCACATCAGTTGTTTCTCAAAACATCCTGTCACATCCTTGACTCATCAAGAATCTATCTCCATAGTCCATGCTCAGGTCCATGGAACTCCATCCATCTCATCTGCAACATGTTGTCCATGATGTTTGGTGTCAATGTGCTACATGAAATCAGCCACATCTATCCCAACATCATCATGTGTGTGTGTCTCCTCCATATGAAGAGATCATCTCCTCAATCCGACTCTCGATGTGCCACATCTAGGTTCATGAAGCAATCTCCATCATATCTACAATGTGTCATCCCTCAAGTCTGCCATAGAAACAAGTATGCACTTGTCTCATCTGTCCATGTGTCAAAGTAGTTGAGTCTCGGCTCAACCCATGCCCAAGTGCAGCCACCAAGGCATCATCATCATCATTGTAACTCCATCACTCCAAAGTGTCTCATATTGATCCTCCACATCAAGTCACTCTTCCAAGCCACACCCATACATGTAATCGAAAGTATGCATCCCATTCTGCATCAAATTCTCCTGACCTCAGCTCCTCAATGCATCAAATCCTCTAAGTCCACCATGTATGAAGTCCCTAAAAGTCACAACAATCTCATGTCATCATGAGCTCCATGAGTCATCTCCAACCAACATCTCCATGTAGTAGGAATGCTGCATAATCTGCTCAAAACTCCATCCAAGTCCATGGTCTTGTTGCACAAGAGTGTACAACCTCTCCATAGGCTCACAAGTAATAAGTTTCCATGTCACACTAGCAAATCCATCTGCACAACATCTTTGCCTTGGCACTCCTCATTGGATGTCCATGACACCTCTGTAAGTGCTCCCACATAATGTCCCTGCATAAGGCTGCCATGCTCCATGCCTCCAACCCGATGTCCATGACTATGTTGCCCATGTAGTCCACCGAAGTAGACTCATCACAACCATCGGTCATCCTCATCCAAGTCTTCAATCTTCGGTTTAGTGAACTCGGTCACCCAACCATATCATCATCATCATGAGTCCCTTCCATCATAGCTCCTCCACCAAAGTGTCCACCAAGACTATCTCTTGGTCTCGGCCATGAGAAGTCCACCCAAGAGTGTGCCCTCCAATCTGTCCATGAGTCATGCCGGGCACTTAGCCATGTGGCTAAAGCATGACCCATTCATCCACAATGATCATCAAGTTCCACCCTTGTCAAGGGCTTTTGCACCCTCTACCATAAGGTCATAAACAATCCCAACAAGTCCTGCAACAATCGACAATCCTTGCTTCTCCATACAAGGTCTCATCATAGTCATCCATGGCAAGATCCTCCATAGCATTGGCAAACTAGCTTTGCCCTTCCCTGCATACGGTCCATCTACCAAATGCCCAAATGAAACACAAGTATCAATGGTACTTACATCATCATCATGAGGCTCTTCCTCATTCATCCATGTCCACAAACTGCACGATCCTGGTCCAACTTGATCATCCTCAAGTTCATCCTCCATCATGGTCATGTCTGCAACATCTTCAACTGTCACGGCTTCCTCTTCCTTGTTAGCACAATCTGCAACTTCATCTTGCTCCATTGTCCAACCAAGTTGAAGAAGCTCTTCTTCAATATTCCTTTCCAAGACTGCAAGCTTCTCTCGAATCCGGGGATTCTCTTCTTTCAACCGCTTCAACCTGTATAAGGTAAGCAAGAGCTTCCCTTCACCTTCTCCCAAACTTGCCATGCCTTGTCGTTCAGCTTGGTCCAAGCACTAAGCTTCACCTCTGCTAAACCTGCTTCCACTGTCACGAGCAACCCTGCTCAAACTGAGTCTTGAAACTACCTTCAAATGCTTCAACACCTAAACCTTGTTCAAGTCCCAATACCTATCATCGACTTCAAACCTTCACGAGCAAACCTTGCTCTGATAAGCTCTTCACCGAGCTCTGATACCAACTGTCACGCCCCTACACCTGCGGTAGTCTTCCAACCGCTTGTAGCGAGGTGCGGCACCACCGAACGCTTTCTTTTCAACAATACTAACATTCGTGGACTACGCCTACTCCAACATTAACATACTTAGTTTGTGTTTCGAAACCAAGTAAAAGCATTATCCTTTATACTTTAATGAAGCCCATACTCATTCATTATCCATATGCAATTAACCGAGAACATCAACAATTGCAAACAAGTATAAAGGGAGGGGCAACTCCCGAACAGTCTGCCCAACAATTTTATTAAGAATATCAGATTTTTACAACAAGTGTGTCTTGGCTGAACCAAGTCTCACACTTAACCAATTTTTACAAAAGACAGGCCACCTGCCTTTTACAACTTGTTCTGCACCCTTGCACGAAGGGAGGTGCTCACCCGAGCCACCCAAGACCCTTTGCCAAGTCCTGCATAAAACCGTACATCAGAACCTCCCCAAACCGTGGCACACTTGCCAACCTTCCACCAAGTCAATCTGCGCAATCTCCCAAGCCTAATGCGCATGAGATGTGCGCATTCTCTTACCCAAGACTACGCACTTTCCTTGTCTTATGCGAAGGCTTTTGAGCGAAGTCTTCGTTGGTGATTATGAGCTCCCACGCTTGTCTTATTTATATGCTTGCTACGTGAGATTATATGGGGGTGTCAGCCCCATGGCCGACCCCACAATCTACTAATGTATGCCCACACATAACTCTTTTACATGTCGGCTTTACATCTTTAATCCATCGCATATATGTGTATTGTTCTAACACTTAGTCGCATAAGTGTTTTCTCCCGTCGCACATATATCGTCGCATATTTGCCCGCACACCATCGCACGCCCGTTCAGCATGCGCCCGTCGTGCGCCCCCGCGCCCTCATGCACGCCTTCGCCCAGCGCCCGTCGCACCTGCAACCGGAGGTCCTTACATATCGGGTCGGAGGAAGGCATGCACAAATAACATAAGGAAAGGACCTGGGTCGATGTGACATTGCTATCGCCGATATCGGTGATCGGTGGATCGGCGTCGGGGATGCCATGAGGCAAGGGAAGGACCCTCAGGACTATGCGACGTGTAATTGTGATATATCGTATCGCAACGTCGCATCACAGCGACGTAAAAGGGGCGATATACATGCGACTAGTGATTAACGAAAGCCAGATCCAATGGGTTTTATAAACCCAACCTGATAAAATTTGAGTTCCTGTAAAAGGGATCTTCTATGTATTAACGCTTTTCGATGTAAAAACCAAAATAGAAAGGAAAGACGCCCGAAGTGATAATGCTAGACCTGAAGGGGAATTATAGGCGAGATTTATAAAATTTGAATTCTGCAAGCGAGATTTCAGGTAGGCCTTGAGCAGTAAATGGTATTGGGCCGGCTCCGCCCGATGCCATATAATGAACGACGCATGGCTGGTGGAGGAGAGAGGATAACCGCCTTTTCAGACGGGTAATCTCCGTACCCTTAAGCCACGCGAAATCACATATTTGTCGTTGGATCGGGGATCCCGTTGATGGATAGTGGGGCTTGCGATAGTGGCCAAAGGTGGACCCAATGTGGTTATAGGGCATATGCGATAAATTTTGATGTCCGATAGAAAGCGCTTTGACAGGTTTTTCAATGTGTTTCCTGTATAATCGGGATTTCGCCCAATATGCCTACGTGATGCGATATGCTGCCTAATGGCAGACCCGATAGGAATTTTTGGGGCAATTGAATGGACTTTCACATCCGATAGTGTATTTTCTAGAAATCACTATGTAATGAAATTTTCTCTGTTTTCGGGTTTTTGCCTAAGAGAAGGCTCTGAAGCCTTTATAACCACTCCAGATCATCATGCCATGCTACAAGCAGGCATTTTTGCAGGCAATGATGCATTTTGAAGCCACAGAACTAGAAATCCAGATGTCCAGTCGAGCTAACAAGGAGCAGGAAGTCGCAATGGTGTAGAGAGACGATGATACGCAGAGAAATGGCTAGGGTAGACAAAAGTAGGAAAAACACCTCAAAGGAAGCAAAGAGCTCAATTCAGAGCAAGCCGAATAAAGAGAATGAAAAGCTAATGCGTAAAGTAGCTGAGGGAGTCTTTGGGGTCACTTGGAGGTCAAGTGAAAAGCCAGGGAGCTGAAAGTTGCAGAAGGCGAAAGCCAGAGCCAAAGAAGCCAGAGCCGAAGAGCCAGAGCCAGAGCTGAGAGCAAAAGATAGAGCCGAGCGCCAGAGCCAGAGCTAGAGAAAGAGCCAAAGCCAGATCTTAGAGCTAGAAAGCCCAGAGTGTTATGAAACCAACTCACAAAAGATAGAAAAGATAGATCAACGCCTTGGAATTCAACGTCTTCGAGGGGGAAACCTCCTTTACATTAAATAAATGAACAATTCTTGGAAGATTCAAATGAAAAACCCTCTTTTCTATATATAGGAGTCTAAGGAGTCACAATATAACCAAGATGACCTAACAATAATAATATAGAGGCACAAAAATAACAATAGAGGGATTCTATGTGGCATAGTAATAACAATATGGGGACAATAGGGGCACAACAATATTAATAAGGGATACAACTACAATAGTAATGGGGTAATCACTAGTATTATAGGGACCTAACATGCCCCTCTCCTTCGAAAAAAGTGTTGTCCTAAAAGCTTGAGTAGTTATGGATGCTTCTGTATAAAATTCTCATCCTCCCATGTGGAATTTTCAGCGGATAAGTTCTTCCACTTAATGAGATACTTCGAAATTGATCGATTTCGTAGCTGTTGAGTTCTTGTTTCTGTGACTACTTCCGGTTCCAATATAATTTTTCCTTCCTTGTCAAGTTCTGAAAATATTGTTTGAACTAGAAGCTTGTCACCTATCACCTGCTTTAAACATGAAACATGGAAAACTAGGTGCACTCGAGAAGCTGCAGGAAGCTCCAATTTGTATGCCATAGTACCAATCTTTTGCAACACCTTGTACAAACCATAATACTTTGGTGATAATTTATTATCCTTCTTAGCTTGCTTGAGGGACATTTGTTTATATGGTTGTAGCTGTAGGAACACCCAATCACCTACATCAAAACTTCTTTCGCTACGATGTTGGTCTACCTATTGTTTCATTCTATTCTGCGCCAACACGAGGTTATCCTTTAAGAGTTGGAGGACTTGTTTTTGAAGCTCGATGTGATGTTCCACTACTTGAACCTTAGAATTTTCTCTTAAATAAGATGTGATGGATGGTGGATGATATCCATAAAGTGCCATAAATGGAGTCATTTGTGTTGCTGTATGGAAGGAAGTGTTATACCACCATTCAGCCAAAGGCAACCATTTGACCCATTGTATTTTTTTATCAGATACAAAGCAACGAAGATATCCTTCCAAACATTTGTTTACTATCTCAGTTTGCCCATGAGATTCAGGATGATAAGATGATCTATGAGCTAATTGAGTACCAAGACAAGAAGATAATTCTGTCCAAAAATTTCTGGTGAAAATGGGATCTCTATCACTTACAATAATCTTTGGGTTTCCATGTCGCGTTTGAATTGTTTCCATAAATGTAGTAGAAACTGTACTAGATTTAAATGGATGTGATAACATGCACAAAAGTGTGCATACTTGGTAAGTCTGTCAACTACGACCATGATGACACTCTTTCCCTCAGACTTAGGTAAACCTGTGATAAAATCCATTGAAGCCTCCTCCCAATGTTGGCTTGGAATGGATAAAGATTGTAATAGACCCAGGGTCTTAATTGTTTGAACTTTATTTTGTTGGCAAACCAAACATTCCACCACAAACTTTTGAATATCCGATTTAAGGCCATCCCAAAAAACTTCCTTCTTAACCCTGTGGTAAGTTTTTAAAAATCCTGAGTACCCTCCTAAGGGAGAAGTGTGCAATTCCATAAGAATCTTTTGTTTGAGCTGGGAATTTTTACAGAGGTATAAGTGATCTTTGTACCATAACAAATCATTTTTCCAACTAAATGTATCATATGTACTGCAATCTTGTTGTAACTTTCGAATAAGTGCCCACACTTCTTCATCATTCTTCCATTCCTCCCTTGCTTCATTTATCCAATCTATTTGGATAATAGAAATGGTGCACAACAATGCTTCCACATCCTCATCCTTTCTTAAGAGTGCATCCGCCACCACATTTTGCTTCCCTTTTTTGTAGATGATTTAAAAGCCATAACCCAAGATCTTTGTGACCCACTTTTGTCGCTCTTCAAAGGATAATATTTGTTCTAAAAAGTATTTAAGCCTATCATGATCCATTTTTACCTTCAAGTGTCTTCCTGTTAGGTAGGGTCGCCATTTCTTAAGTGCATGTAGTATTGCGAACATTTCCTTCTCATAAATAGCTTTGTGTAAAAAAAATTCCTTGATTGGACAACTTTCAAAGGCAATTGGTCTTTCATTTTGCATTAAAACATCACCAATTCCATTTCTTGAAGCATCACATTCCACAATAAAGGTTTTTGTGAAGTCCGGTGTAGCTAAGATTGGTGCTTGGCACATTGCCTCTTTAAGATGTTTGAAGGCCTTTGTTGCTTCTGGAGTCCATGGAAATGCATCTTTCTTCAATAATGTTGTTAGAGGTGCTGCTTTTCTCCCATAATTCTTAACAAAATTGCGATAATACCCTGTCAACCTGAGAAATCCTCGCAGATGCTTTATGGATGTGGGGATTTTCCATTCCTTAATGGCTTTAATTTTGCTAGCATCTACCTTAACTCCTTCATGAGATACAATATGACCCAGATATTCCACCTCTTGTGCTCCAAAGAAAGATTTGGATCTTTTTGCATATAATTGTTTCTCATCCAATAGTTGTAGAACCTTGTCAACATGTTAAACATGACCCTTCAAAGACTTGTTGTAGATTAGTATATTATCAAAAAATACTAACACAAATTTCTAAGGAAGGGTTTGAAAATGGAATTCACCAAACTTTGAAATGTAGAAGGTGCATTGGTAAGGCCAAAAGGCATGACCAAAAATTCATAACGACCCTCATGAGTTCCACATGCTGTTTTAGGAATGTCTTCAATCTTCATTCTGATTTGATGATATCCTGAATGAAGATCCAACTTGGTGAAGTAAACTGATCCATCATCCAATAATTCATCAATGACAGGAATGGGAAAGTTATCTTTAATAGTGAGCTTGTTGAGCTCCCTATAATCCGAACAGATGTGCCATGATCCATCCTTCTTATGAACCAATACTATTGGAGCAGAGAAAGAACTTTGACTAGGTTGAATTATACCAGCCTCTAGCATTTCTGCAACCATACGTTCAATTTCACTCTTTTGGGCATAGGGATATCTGTACCGCATGATGTTTGAAGGAACACTTCTTGGAATCAGATGAATAGCATGATCATGATCACGAATAGTTGGGAGACCTTTGGGAGTCTCAAATACCTTAGAATGATTGTCCAGGACTTTTTGGAGATCTAGAGAAATAGACGATTTCGGTGTGGAATCATCTAGCGAACATAATTGTGCAATTACACATCTTTGTTCATTTTTCAAAAGCTTTTTCATAAAGTTAGAGTTGATTATCTTTCTCGGTTTCCCTACAGTACCCCTTAATTCAACTTCCTTTCCTTCCACAGAAAATTTCATGAAAAGTTCTTGAGAATTAAAAGCTATTGTACCCAAGGATTGTAGCCATTGGACTCCTAGTACAACATCAGCACCTCCCATTGGAATGGAAAGCATTGGGCTACTCAATACATATTCTCCCATGGATAGCTTGATATTATGGCACTTTCCAGAGAAATTTATCGTTCCTCCACTTGTAACCATTACTTGACACTCTAGTGATGGATATAGGAAGAAATTCAATTATTTTTCTATCTTACAATGAATAAAATTATGGGTACTTCCTAAATCAATCAACACTATTACCTTTTTCTTCTTGATATGTCCTTCTATCTTAATAGTTTGAGGAGTGGTAATTCCAGCCAATGCATTAAAATATATGGTTGGATTTATTACTTCTTTATTGAGGGTTTGTTCCTGGAGTATATCCTCTTCTTTTGACATTTCTTATTCCTTTTCTTGCTGCTCTTCACAATCTATGTAAAATAATTTCTTCTCAGCACACTTATGACCTTTAGTGTATTTTCTATCACAACTGTAACAAAGCCCTTTTGCGCTTCTTTCTCCCAATTGTTGTGGTGTCAACCTTATAGGTTGTGGAAGGCTAGGGGCAACAACACTTCCATTTTTATAGTTGTGAGTGGTAGGCTTCCCGGTTGCCATAATTTTACTTTCCATTTTTCTTGCTAACCTAAATGCCTTCTCCAATGAATTAGGTTCCCAAAGGAAAACCTCATGTTGGATATTATACTTTAAAGTCCCTATGAACACATCAATCCTATGCTCTTCTAGAATATCTTTTACCTTTATGTTCAATTTTTGGATGTCCTCAATGTGATCCATCATTGAACCCTTTTGTTTGAGACTTATCAGTTGGCTAGAAAAAGTGTTGCTTTTTATATCCTTATAATGTGCTGTCAATTCTTCTGTAAAAATTACCCAAGTGACAATTTGTTTATGAGATCAAAGCCATTGATACCGTACAAACTGATTTGGTTCTAAATATAAAGTGACAATATGTACCTTTTGTGTGTTTTGCACATTATTGAGATTGAAAAATTGCTCCATCTGTAGTATCCATTCTATGGGACCCTTGCCATCAAACTTCCTCATATCGATTTTTGGAATATGGTGGTTCTTGGATCCAACGTTAGAGTCTATGAAATCATGATTAACATTTATTTTTTTCTCATCACGAGTTTCCTTTACTACCCTTTCACCATTAATAAGTATTTCTTGTAGAAAATTTGTTAAATATGTCTTCAAATCTACCATGCCTGTCTTCAAATCTATCTTCAAATCTATCTTCAAATTGTCCATCTTAGCTTCCACATTATTCATCTTAGCTTCTACATATTTCTTTAAACCATCTATCTTAGATTCTATTACTTTTTGTGCGAGTGACATTTGTTGCACTTGGTCTCGTAATTTTGATATATCATGTTGCATTTCTTCCTATTTTTCATAATTAATGCTAAAGCTTTCAGGTTGCTTAATAGGTGTTTGCATTTTCTTTCTTAAGGGCATGAGTTACCGATAATAATGCTATACTATGCCTTTTGAATTCCTTCAAAATAATTTTTCAGCCCAAGCTTAAGAAAAAAATTTAAAAAATCTACACACCTTTTTCACTTTGTAGGAGCTCGATATTGCCTCTGATATATCTCTGTAATTTCAAATCTTCCAGTTCTAAAATTGTGATCTATGGTAACAATCTGCATCCTCTTTCCAACGCCACAGATTCAAATTTATACTATCGAAGAAAGAGTTATGCACAATCTCCCAAGATGACCTGATTATATACCTTTTCAGAAGAGAGAACTTGTATGAAGTGCCATATGTCACTGTTTCAACCTTAGGATCTGAAAGATATAAATAAGAAACTACAATCCGTGCCCTTTTTGTAACTTCTGACGAAATTTCAATCTAATGCTCAAAAAAAAAGTTATGACTATTTTCCGCAGGTCACCTATTTGGAATGTAATTCAGGAGTCTGCAAAAAGACTGACTTCCTCAAATCATATCTCCATAAATATTGCACGACAAGCTCTGAAATTCAGACCCGAGGTTCAGCGTGATTTCTTATCAAATGGGTTTTTTTGTAGCATCTAAAACGTCGCAGAGAAAACTTTATAGCGCAAATACCATGATGACCTTTTTGTAGCAGTGAAAACCTAGAATTCAAAGCTCTGATACCAAATGTTATGAAACCAGCTCATAAAAGATAGAAAAGATAGATCAACGCCTTAGAATTCAACCTCTTCGAGGGGGGAAACTCCTTTACATTACATAAATGAACAATTATTGGATGATTCAAATGACAAAACCTCCTTTCTATATATAGGAGTTTAAGGAGTCACAATATAACCAAGCCAACCTAACAATAATAATATAAAGGCACAAAAATAAGAATACAGGGATTCTATAGGGCATAGTAATAACAATATGGGACAATAGGGGCACAAAAATATTAATAAGGGACACAACTACAATAGTAATGGGGTAATCACTAGTGTTATAGGGACCTACCACAGAACTTTAGAGCCAGGGGATAAGATGGTGTTCTAAACCCATTTTGTTCTATGTAAACCAATGGAGTTGAGCATGGAGCTTGTAAAATAACTTAGACCATAATCCCAAAGAGCCTAGTTGAGTTGACTAGAATTCGAGGAGACGTAGCCCAAGAGTTCGGGGTGAAATCCATATTAAACTTGTTGTCTTATGTGTAATGCTCATTTTCTGCATTGTTTCACTATTATATGTTTTATATCAGTTTAAGAAAATCAATTTACAACACATAAATAGTTTAAAACAACCATAAGAATACACCTTATTTTCAAACGCATATTTAATTCCACATTGGTTAATCATAAAGACGTGGGAAAATTTATGCTTTGGAAGTGGGAGAGGTGCTTGTAGGCTAGACAAGAAGCCTAAGTGCCCCATATTCAGATCAGGTGGTATCAGAGCTTGAGATTGATTAACCCCACCTTCAAACAAGTTTATATCAGAATTCTTGATTGACAGAGAAAATATTGCTTGTCTTGAAGGTGTTTAAACAGTTAGAGGTTGATTGTATGCTTGTTTGCGGAATGACTATTGTTTGAGTTTGCAGAGGTGAAGGGAAAGCTAATGATAGCTCAGTCCAGGAAGGAAAAGAAGGAAGAGGGGCTAAAGAAATTCTTCTTATCCCAAATGACCTCAACGCAATCCTTGAAGCAAAAAAGGTTTGTTGAAAAAGGTTTCTAAATAAGCTCTTTTTTAATCTTTGTTAGAAGTTCTCTTGTTCATTGGAATAATGACAACTTCTATAAGTGAGTCCTCAAATTCTAATTTCTACACAAGAGTCTTTGATGAAGAAATGATGCAATACTTGTCCACCATGATGGATATGGTGAGAGAAATGTATGAGGATGAAAGGAAGAGTAGTATACTTAGAGAGCAGTTGAATTACATGGAGGAAGAGAAGCAGATGCTTTCTAACAAATTGCAGGAAATGGAGAAGCAAATTCATATTGCAAATATGAACCTGAGAAGGATGCATGAGTTGGAGTCACAGCTCTTTGTTGCCAAAGAATCCTTTGTCAAGTATCAGCTTGAAGAAGAGGTAAACCATTCCAGTTTGTCTTTAAATTCCTCTAAGAATGCTTATATTGGTTCTTTTGAAAACCATACTAGAGGCATATGTACCAAGCTAATGTCCAAGATGGTCTATGAGGGAAAAGGCTTGGGTAAACATGCACAAGGTATTGTTGAGCCAATAATGGTTGAGGAAAGGCCTAAGTATTTGGGTCTTGGCTATGGAGCCTAAGTATTTGGGTCTTGGCTATGGAAAGTCTTATTGAGAGAGTTCCAAAGCTGCCATGAAGGCCATTGAAATAGTTCCAAGAAGGAGTTTCATTTTAGGTCCTCTACCTCAAGAGTGTGAAGATTGTATTCAGAAGGAATGCAATAGCTTGAAACATCATTTGCAAGATGCAGGTGTTTTGCAAGATGCAGGTGTTCAGAAGCACACATTTGAACCAGAGAGTTTTGGACACTCTAACAATCTCAAAGAGATTGATGGTGTTCCAAAGGGAGCCACTTCTTCATTTGCTTCACTTCCTCATGAAGGAAATAAAGGTGAAGGAGAAAGATATAAATATAGTTTTAACCATTCTACTTTTTATTTTGCAAAGCATGATAAATTTCCATATAGGTATGGGGAAAGAATTGCATGTTCCTTTTGTGGTTTGGATAACCATAGTGCTTCTAGATGTTGGAATATAATGGCCACATATAGGAAACTTTTGAAGGAAAGGAAGCAAGAAGCCAAAGGTCCATTGGACAAGGCAAGTCATGCTGTCAAGAGGATGCACATGTGTTTCACCTACTGCCATAAGCAAGGGCATCTTGCTAAAAAGTGTTGGACTCTAAATCTAACAATTCTTCCACAAAAGTTGAAGAAAGTGGAAAGAGAAGATGGTAGAAATGGAAAGGAAGATTCCATGGATGATGTGTTTCAAGATGCTTCACATGTTGATGCTGATGTGCAGACAAAGGTAGTACCTTTGAAATGGATTGATAAAAATGGTTAGAGTTCGTATCCGATGAAGATTGCATGTCTATTGATTCATCTATTTGCATTTCTTTGTTAATGGAATGCAAGTTGCAGGGTTTTACCAAGAAGGTGAATGGAGAAGTTAAGTAGGAGACTCACTTTGTTTCTGCAACATTATATTTCATTTCAACTTCAAAAGTACAGTGTGCTTAAGCGAGAGTTGAAGGATGAAATGCATGCATGAGGATGTTGTGCATGAACACAGGGATGTTGATGACTTCCTTGTTTTTGAATATGTATGTGTAATTAACTTGCAGGGTTGATTGCTTCAACATGCATGTGATGCAATGTTGACTTGGGAGAAATTAACTTGGTCTCCAAGATGGAGATAATGATGAAGTGTTTCATCTTTGAGAAAGAGTCCTAATGGTCTTTCCCTACATGCTTGACTTGAAGGGTCATTTGTTTTAAAGGCATGTTTTGTGGACTTGTTATCTAGTCTATCATTTGTATGCAACTGTAAGACATGGAGGTGTTCACAAGATGTGAAATCTATTTCTTTTGTTGAAGCAGGAGATTAGGCCATCCAATTGTTGTCTATATTTCTGTTGTTGTTAACAATTGTTGTTGACAACGTGTCCAACAGGTACAAATGAAATTTTTGTGGAGAAGATGTACTTCACATTTGTTTGAGCCACCTTGGATCAATGATCAAGGCAGAGAAATTCAAACTACCTTCTATGACCATTTCAGTAAGAGTTCTGCAGGAAGGGGAGGAGGAAGGGAGCTCTTCCCAAGAGGACCAACATATCCAGGAAGGAGAATGGTTAAAGGATTTGGTTCAAAGACACTATGCAAGGCGAGTGTATTGAGGCTGAAGGAAGAGGGTGTTGTTACTCTCATTTACTGTTTAGATCAGTGTATCAGTCTTTTGGAGACAAAAAGTTCTTTTAGTGTGAAGGCATGACCCAAAATGGATTTTGGATAGACTTCTAAGTCTAATTGTTCCTCACAAAGGAAAATGAAATTCCAAGGATGTTCCTGGAAATAGCCCCATTGCAGAGACCTTTTCCTTATGAATCTACTGCAACTTGAATGGGCTAAAATGGACTAAGGGTGCAGAAGTTATCGTAGAAAGAAGTTACCCTTTGTTCTTTGGAAAAGGAGGCAAAATCCCCTAAAAATGCCAAAGAAAATGCTTATAAAGGGAAATTTCATCGAAGATGGTACAAGAGGAAGACTTAAGCAAAAGGGGAAGAGACCCTTGATTGCCGATCCTCGACATATCGAGTCAGAGGTAGGCATGCACAAATCACATAAGGAAAGGACACGGGCGAGTGCGACATTGCGATTGTCGATATCGGCGATCGACAGATCGACGTCAACGATGCCACGAGGCAAGGGAAGGACTCCCAGGGATATGAGACATGCGATTGCGATATATCGCATCACAACATCACATCGCAACGATGTAAAAGGGGCATTATGCATGCAACTAGCAATTAGTGAAAGTCAGACCTGATGGGTTTTATAAACCTAGCCTAATAAAATTTGAGTTCTGGTAAGAGGTATTTTCTGTGTATTAATGTTTTTCGGTGTAAAAATCGAAATACAAAGGAAAGATGCCCGAAGCGATAAAGCTGGACCTGAAGGGGAATTATAGGTGTGATTTATAAAATTTGAGTTCTGTAAGCAGGATTTCAGGTGGGCCTTAGGCAGTAAATGGTATTGGGTCGGCTCCGCCCAATCCCATACAATGAATGACATGTGGCTGGTGGAGGAGAGAGGAAAACTGCCTTTCCGGGCTGGTAACCTCCGTACCCTTAAGCCACCCGAAATCATATAATTGATCACTGGATTGGGGATCCCATAGATCGATGTTGGGGCTTACGATAGCAGCCAAAGGTGGAACCGATGTGATTATAGGGCGGATGCGATAAATTTTGAAGTCCGATAGAAAGCACCTTGACGGGTTTTTCAATGTATTTCTCGTATAATTTGGATTTTGACCAATATGCCTATGCGATGTGATATGCTACCTAATGGTAGACCCGATAGGGATTTTAGGGGAAATTTAATGGAATTTCACGTCTAATAGTGTATTTTCTAGAAATCTCTATGTAATGAAATTTTCTCTGTCTTCGGGCTTTTTCTTAAGAGAAGGCTCTAAAACCTCTGTAACTACTCCAGATCATCATGCCACACCGTAAGCAGGAATGTTTATAGGCAATGATGCATTTTGAAGCCAGAGAGCCATAGAGCCAGATGGCCAATTGAGCTGACAAGGAGCAAGCAAGCCGCAGAGGTGTAGAGAGATGATGATACATAGAGAAATGGCTAGGGTAGCTGAAAAGCTAGAAAAGTACCTCAAAGGAGGCAAAGAGCTCAATTGAGAGCAGGCAAAAGCAAGAGAGCAGAGAGAGTGAAAAGCTAATGTGCAGAGCATCTGAGGGAGTCTTTGGGGTCATTTGGAGGTCAAGTGAAAAGCAAGAGAGCTAAAAGTTGCAAAAATCGAAGGCCAGAGCCAAAGAAGCCAGAGCCGAAGAGCCAGAGCCAGAGCCAAGAGCTAGAGCCAGAGTCGAGCACCAGAGCCAGAGCCAAGAGCTAGAGCCAGAGTCGAGCACCAGAGCCAGAGCCAAAGCCTAGAGCCAGAAAGCCAAGAGCTTCAGAGCCAGGGGATAAGATGGCGTTTTGAACCTATTGTGTTCCATGTAAACCAGTGGAGTTGAGCATGGAGCTTCTTGTAAAAGAACTTAGACCATAATCCCAGAGAGCCTAGTTGAGTTGAATAGAGCTCAAGGAGATGTAGCCCAAGAGTTTTGGGTGAACTCCATATTAAAATTGTTGTCTTATGTGTAATTCTCATTTGCTGCGTTGTTTCACTATTATATGTTTTATATCAGTTTAAGAAAATCAATTTATAGCACATAAACAATTTAAAACAACCATAAGTATACACCTTATTTTCAAGCACATATCTAATTCCTCATTGGTTAATCATAAATACTTGGGAATATTTAAGCCTTGGAAGTGGGAGAGGTGCTTCTAAGTTAGACAAGAAGCCTAAGTGCCCCATTTTTAGATCAGAACCTTTTGCTTACTTTTTCAAATTCATGAGACAACTTTTTCATGACCATTGGAAACACTGTAAAGTTATTGGTGCTTTTAAAATCATGGTTTCTTTACTTTAAAAGGTGGTGAGACAAAAATCTTTTGAATCTACCCATCATATCCTTGGCTATTTGAGGAAGGTGGAACATTAGGGGAATTTTGAAATAAAAAGGGCCTAAAGAAAAAAATGTACTAAAAAAATTAAGTTTAAAAGAACCAATAGGATTCAATATGGTGATGTCATCCATAAGGGACAATATTTTGGAGGGCAAGAAGAAACCTATTTTTTATTAATTATATTTTCATCTTATATCCTTGAAATCTCACTCAAATTTTAGGAGAAGACACTCATTCAGTGCATAATTAGATTCCACATCTAATCAGTACGCACTCTCCATACTTTTGAGTAGATCCACATCGAAAAAAATTGAAAATACAGAAACAATACATGTTGAACATAACTAATAGGAGAAAATAATAGAAAGAGGAAACAACATTATCCAAATCTTATGGGAAATGGAAATATCTTAGAAAGTCAAAGGAACAATCTTGGAACTACAATAGGTTGTTTAGGATTAATAGTAAGGAAGACAAAGATAAGAATAATAAGGAAAACAATAATTTTGATGATGATTTTGAAATGTTTTCTCAAGAAATTGATGGAAATTCCTTTTTTGAAACTTCGAAAACCTATGTAGGGTGGAGTACATTGCTAATAAACCCTGGAGCTTCATTCTATATAAATTATCATTTGTACTAGTTTTTATCGTATGAGAAATATGATGGCATGATGGCATAACTTGGTGATGGAATTCCTCTTAGAACATTTGTCCATAATGAATCCTCGATCATATTACCTAATTGTAGAGCCAAGGGGATTATTGGAATTTTGCACATTCCAGTAATGGAAAGAAAACCACTATTAGTAAGCACACTTAATGATCAAATCATGTGCGTTAGTTTCCCAGATGAAGGGTGTAAATAGTCTAAGGATCTATGGTTCTCTCTAAGTGATCTATAAACTTCCATCAATATTCCACTGGACAACTTGTCACAATTGATCTAATAAGATAAATTGAAATCCATGCTATGAATATTAAATTATTTTATATCATAAACTTGTTAATTATTTATTCCTTACTTATAAATGAAATAGATAAAATGTGGAAAATAGAGAGAAATAAATAAAATCACACGGATCTGCAATGAACACAAGTATTTTATTTGGAAAACCCTTATGGAAAAAAATCTTTTAGTAGATTAGGATCCTTTTTATTCTCTAGTATGGAAATGATGTAACTATAACTAAGGAACTTTTGGTGGAGTTACCTAAAACATGTGGATTTTTAGGCTACTACAAAAAATTAACCACCTTTGTTGTATCCTCTAACTAACTCACAAATGCTCTTGTCTACCTTGGAACAATATACAATAACATAGGAATCCTTACTCCTCCTAATGGCCCAGTATTAAAATATATCGATAGTAAACTATGGGTCAACATTTACTACTTCAAATCTCAACTAGGGTTACAATTTTGACACTTCTAGATTGTTCTTCATAGCCCACACATGACTAGCCAATTTTTTCATAAGTAATGATTGCTAATGTGGCATCGTCTTAAACCATGGTGGTAAAACTAGAAGGTGAACTTCCAAGAGGAATAACTTTGCATATGAACTCTAATTGACATCTTTCTTGTGTCATTGGAAGACCTCTATGCGTATAATAGTGCCATGGATTTTGACATAAGCATAAGATTTTGGAACTCATAAAACTATGTTCAATGCCTCAAAATTCCCCTATAGGGTTGTGGGTCTCAAGTATCCAAGTTGAGACCTATGAATAAAAGTGCTCCTACTAGATGATACCTCAAAATATTTCCACTCTAAAATAATTGAGATAGCTGGAAAATAATATAATGAACCAATCCAAATCATAACTCTCCATTTTTGGAGATTTTCAGTCCCAAAAAACATTTATTGATTGAGATGAGGAAAATTGTCCCATACCTTTTCCTTAGAGTGTTATTTTTTGTTTCTTCAAATTTATCCTTTTAATAATCTAACGAAGGTTATGTTTCCCCTATCTCATAGTTTTGGACCTCATTTGTAAAACTGTATCATATACAAGCACTACCTAATTGTTGGGTGCTATGTCCTATGTGGAAGGTAGGAAATGCTCCTCCTACTTATCAAACATGAAAAAATCATAGACTAAGGCTTTCCACATTCACCATAAATAAAATTCACATGTATGGAAGTAGACAAAGTCTATAGGCATTATCTCCTACCCTTTCCAATATTTAGAAACGACCATATCACAAAGACTTGATATTATTACGAGGAACCCATAGTATTTTCTCTTTGAAGTGTATCAATACTTTTTTTCTCACCCTAAAAGACTTCTCTATTATGTATTAATCATGACTAGCCTTGTATTTTTCTTCTGACTTCATAATTTCATATACTAGAAAATGGATTTTCATAATTTGCTTAACAATTTTTTCTACTCATAATTCATTCCATCTGAGGTCCTACTTAATTCCTCTTCCTTGTCATTTTATGAAATCCAAAGGTGAAGGTGCCAAATATTCAAAACAAGGTTCAAATAGGAACTTTCTAGTAGACATTTAGACCACTCTATTATAATATTCCTATATGTAGACCAAATTTTCATCCTAGCTATTTAGACACTTTTGATTGTCACTGCTCAAAATATATACCAAATTTCTATTAACTAATTTTGTTTTCTCATATGTTTGTGGATGGAATGTTGTATACTTGTTTAACTTCATTTCCAAATCTTCTACCACAACGTAGTCCAAAATGTACTAACACAACTAGGTGTCATTGCCTAAAACAATGCTCCTCAGTATCTCAAAGTACACATAGATATATTCAGAAAACAAGTTTATTTATTCTTACCTTTTGATGATATTTTTAGATTGTATGAATTTGAGCATCTTGCTGAAACTTTCAACTACCACAAAACATAGTCATGTACCTCCTCGGTTGTTGTTAAACCGCCCATAAAATTGATGGAAATGATTTCCTGAGGATGAGTGGGTACATGTAGGAGATGGTATAGATTCTAATTTTTATTATTGGGTTTTATAATACAAGAGACTAGTCATCCACTAACAAGCCATGCTACATATTCTTTCATTTTAGGCTAGTGCACATGCCTATGTAAGTTATAAATTGTATTTGAAATACCAAGAGTCCTTGCAACATGGGAGGAGTGAGTCTCTTTGATTAGCTAAAATTTCTCACTTTCAGGAGCACAAAGAATTTCCAATTTGAGAAACACATTATGGAAATGATATTCAATAATCATTTCACTATAATCTACATGATTTTATCCCTAATGTTCTTGAAACACCTCCATAGAGTCTCCGTATTTTATATATGCCTCTCTGTATGCACCATCGGAGAAAGGTTCCATGAGCGTAAGAGTTCCCATAGTTGCCATTTTTTATTTGGGTGACCTTGAAAGCATGTCAGTGAGCTTGTTTATGCTACAATTCATATACTTGATAAGTGAAACAAATGTAAGAACCTCATCCACTGTTAGGTTTTGGTATCCTATCACTATAAGAAATACGAGTGACTAGCCCTATTTTTTTCTCCCATTTTTTCTTCCAAGGATTATTTGAATGTATTATTCTTTTCTTTTTTTTTGAAAAACTCGGGGCTATTTATGAATATGGTGCTATTATTGGCTTTTTTTGCACCACTGTGCTAAATTAGGCATTAATAGCACCATAAATTGTGCTATAAATAATGCCAAGAATAGCGCCATAAATTCATGCCAGAAATTGCACTAGAATCACACCAAAAATCATTGCAAACATTTATGTCATAAATTACGCTGGACTTAGCTCCCTATGTAGCACCTAATTTTTTTCCTTTGTTCCTCCCTTTTTAACGTGATATTTAGCGTCAAATGTTCCTAAATGGTTAATTAATGAGCTATTATGGGTTAAGTAGGTAGGGGCTTTGATGATTAGGGTATTTACAGATTTGGGGTATAGGGAATAAAGGTTAAGGGATTAGGAGTTAGGGTTTAAGGGATTAAGGGTCAGGAGATAATGGATTTGGTTATTAGAGGTTAGGTAATTTAATGGTTAATGACTTAGGGATTAAGGGTAAAGAGATAGTGGATTTGGATATTAAAGGTTAGGTAATTTAATGGTTAATGACTTAGGGATTACATGTTAAGGGATTAATTTTTAAGTGCTTAGGGAATATGGTTTTATGGATTAAGGGATTAGGG
Source organism: Pinus tabuliformis (assembly GCA_031772625.1). Lineage (NCBI taxonomy): Eukaryota > Viridiplantae > Streptophyta > Pinopsida > Pinales > Pinaceae > Pinus > Pinus tabuliformis. The sequence goes on from CM062811.1 coordinate 682,785,872, forward strand.
ATTAGGGATTACAGATTACGGATTAATTGTATTAAGGCTCTATGGCTTAGAGGTTAGGGAATTTAAGGCATTTTCATTAAGGGATTAGTAATTAACTAGGGTTGAGGGAGTAAGGGTACTTACTTTAGGGATTAGAGCTCAAGGATTTAAAGGTAAATACAAGCTTAGGGCTTAGGGGATTTAGGGATTTATCAAAACTATCTTGAAATTTCATGGAATGCCTTCCAAGGTGCCAATCACCAATTTCATCCACCGATGTTGTACAATAAGAAGTGAATCAAGCAATTAATATTGAAATTTCTTCAACGTATTCTTGTATGCGTTGCAATTTGACATGGTTATAGACTAGACACATGCCTTGACAATATGTGATGGTTTCAAGATGAAATAATGCTTGATGTCCCCACATAATTTTTTAAATTATCCACGTTTGCATCAATGTTTGTTATGTAGTCTCATTGTCATCATTCATCATTCCCATATATGGAATCTTTGTCGAAGCTCTATTGAAATGTAATGGAATGTCCTCCAACATGCTCATCACCAATGTCATCCATCGACGTCTTATGGTGAGTAGTGAATGGGGTAAATGTTGAAATTTCTTCAAACTATTCTTGTATGCATCAAAACTTGACATGGTTAGAGTAGACACATGCGTTGATGATATGTGAGGGTTTCAAGACTCAAGGATGCATGATGTCCTTGCATAATATTTGAGATCATCCACATTGGCATCAATGTTCATCATCTAGTCTCATTTTCATCATTTATCATTCCCATCTAATGATTCTTTGTCAAAAATATCTTCAAATTTCTTCCAACATTCCCATCACTAATGTCATCCACTGACGCCACCCAATGAGATGTGAATGGGGCCAATGTTGAAATTTCATCAAATTGTTCCCTTTTGCATCGAAATTTGACATGGTTAGACTAGGCATATGTCTTGACAGTATGTGAGGGTTTAAAGACTGAAGTATTCCTGACATCCCTGCACAATATAATTTGAGATCATGAATGTTTCCATCAACGTTCATCATGTAGTCTCATTTTCATAATTCCTCATTCCCATCTAGGGCATATAGGAGTTAGATAATATGTTTGTATATGATATTGGGTTTATATGGATCATATATGTTACTAGTTAACAAGTATAGTTATTAGAACTAAGAGTTTATTAGTGATAATGGTTACATTTCAAGAGTTAAGGGTGATAGGGTTATGCTTTTTGGGATATAGTGGTTATCGTTACAAGCTATATTAGATAATAGACGTTAAGGGTCAAACCTAGTAGGTATTAAGGGTTATAGGGTCTTAGGATTATAATTTTTACATGTTATACAATTTAGGGGTGATAAGGCTTTGACATCATGGGGTTAGTAATTATAATGGTTATGGATTTAGGATTAGGAATTAGGAGTGATAATAGTTATAGGGAATGTGCACAAGTTGTAAGGTATTTAAGGCTTTTGTGTTAAGGAATTAGGGGTTAAGGGTTTATGGCTTAAGGGTTCATGGATTAGGGCTTATCGGTTTAACGTTATGTTATCACATATTAAAATTTTTATAACTTTTTTCAAAAAAATATAATTGGGTTCAAAAATTTTAAAGGCTATTTTTATATTTTCGGTTCATACAGATGGTTATTTTTTTCTTTTTAAATTATTGGATTCCTAGACTCAATCTCCACGTCAAAACAATTTTACTCCAACACTGATAAAGCATCACATGTCAGATGTGAATACAAACCAACACAAGGCACCCAACATTGGAGTGTGCATATATATGCACTATGCATCAAGATAACATCCAGGAGATGGGATATTTAAGTAACAGAATTTTTTTTACTCTATTCCATGTGGGATAGTTGAAACCGACAAATACCACAATACCATATTGTATTACATGGTTCAAAGGTCTAGATCATGGGAAGTTGGAGATAAAATATGAATATGTGTTGTGGATTTTGAACTAGGCACCATTCAAATCCCGCACTCACCCAGAAGCAACATGCATCCGTTAACAAATATAGTGTGATATTATCTTATGGTGTTAAATATCGTTCGTTTCTCATATTTTCACTCAATTTCCACTATCAGTTTAGCAATTACATCAAATCAATGGATACAAAACTTTGGTATCTACTAACTTTTTATCAAGAAGTTTATTTATAAAGATTTATTTTTACTCAGTAAGAACACAGTGTCCTGGAGCTGCTTATGGGTGAAAAGGTATTTATTACGAGTGGCAATGAAGCTTTTTAAAACATCTAAGTTAACAAGAACTCATCTTTCAAGGTTGACTTCTTATTCCATCACACTAGTTTAGTAGTCAAACAAATGGAATCATTTAATAAGATTTTCTCCATTGACAAAATCTTTCACCTAGGCAAGGATAACCTAGTGGACAAATAATGAGATGTTTATTATCTAATTTTGTCATGTACTAATCAAGAGCAGACACCTCAATTTTTCTTCTAGTAGGATGATGAAATTAGTAAGAGGTCTAAAGTTTTGGAGTCATGTGGGCGATTATGTATAGTTCCTCAGGTATTTATTTTCCCTGAATTAGTCATATGGTTCTCTAAGAATTATTCTACTTATGTTAGATCAATAGTGACAAATAAAACTTCAAATATCCTCATCTTCTTAATTACATAATCAGTTCTCAAGATGCTAGGTTTATAGTATTCCAGTATTATGAATGAAAACACCATAGAGTTAAATGAAGAAAATATCGTTCAAACCTTTAGATCATTAGCCCTACGAGTACAACTTAAATTTTTCCAAAGCGTTCTAAATTCTGAGACTTATCTACAATAGTTATTCTACCCTCTAAAATCTGAGTGGTTTTTTAAACTAGTGCACATCATTTTCTCCATGATTAGTCAAATATTAAGTTTCAATCTTGATTGTGTCGTCAATGAATGTTTCCTAGGCTTTTTAATGGTCTTTTTCATTGTCAGTAAAGTTCAATAATTATAAATTTATAGAAGAAGAAATACATGAACAATTGGGTGGATTCAATACCTTTAAGACCTTCAAATATCAATCCTATGTCATCTACTTAATTTTCGATAAATTAACTGATCAGTTTCAACATGTTTTGGAACCATAAGGAATCTCTTCTTTTGCAATAATTTCAATGATTCATAGAGATTTTTTTCTTAGAAACCAATTAGACGGTTTCTTAGATTTTGTTAGAAAGTTCATACCTAAGTTGTATTTATCGATTCATGCTGAATAATTTCAAAGAGTATGCCTAGAACTGTAGAAATGTCTCCAACTAAGTTTAAGGTCCAAAATAGGATATTTATTCTTATACAAGGACTCTACAGTGAAAAGGATTTATGGAGTAGGGGATCAACCCTATAAACTACCTTCATTTTTAACTCCTAGGGTTTAATATGCTGTTGAGATATTAAGGTAGACGTTAGGGTTATATTTTATACATTTTTCAAGCAAGAGTTTAGCAATGTCTTTCAAATTTCTAACAACACTGGGACCTTTTACTATTAAGAATAGAATAGCTTCACAGATAATTGATCGATTTCTTTCTTGTTTCAATTTTAAATATGATGAAGTATGTCACTATGATCCTCTTCATATCATTTTAGCCAAAAAAGAAGGAAAAAAGGTATTAATATAAACATAAGGGTAGTTCATAACTGGAAAGGCTAGCAAGCAAGCTGAAATGATCAATTTTTGAAAATGTTAATTAAAATCAATTTGGAAATCAAGAAAATTACTCCAAGAAATCAGAAGGAATTTCAAAGGAAGGACCAGTAAAGAGATCAATAGTTTCCCCAAACAAGCTTGACAGTTCATCTAAAAGGCCATTCACTGAGGATATGATGCAAATAGATGAAGAAGATGTCACCAAGGAAGAAAGGAAAAATAGGTCAAAGAGTTCCTCGAAAAAATATTTGATGCTTGTAACTAATAAGTCAAAGGATAGATCTTCTACAAGACAACCTCTTATTGAGATTCATGAGAAGCATTCAACAAAAGTAAAGGTTGTTTAGCCAATAGATAATGGACCTATATCAGTTGAAAATCCTATCACAACATATTATAATGAAATCAAAGAGTACAATTACGAGGATAGACAGCAGAAAATTGAACAAATTCAAAGAAAATATTGTCATCCTTTACTTACTATGGTAGAGAACCAAGAAATGTCTTTAAATATTGCAATGATGGATCCTCTTCCTAAAGTAAATCCCATGAAGGAGTTAAGACCACTCAGTTTAAATTGAATATGAATCAATTTAACATTGTTGATAAAATTGTTTTTTTCAAACAAGTAGGACAAATCATTTATACAGATTTGGTTAATGAGTCCACTACAAAAGAATAACTACAGTTAGTTGTGAAGAAATTGAAGAATCAATTGAAGTCAAAGAAAACAAAAAACAAAGCCTTTTGACTACAAAAAGCTAAACTAGAAAGAGATATTATGCAACTTGATGATGATGCTTCAGGTAATCTTGAAGTTTTAAATTTACCAGAAGCAAAAGATACAACAATCAAATCCAAAAGAGAAATCTCAAAATGCCACATGATTCTCATCCCCAAACTCCAAAGCTTCTTACAATACTTTAGGAAAAGGAGGACTTGGAAAGAGAATTACATGATGTTAAAGGAACCATTGGAGTATTAAGAAAATGAATTGAATTTTTAAACCAAGAAGTTCAAAAACATTCTAAACAAAGTTTGAACATATCATTGAGGATGATCTTGATATTTCATTATCCAAACAATTGGAAAACTTGACAGTTAAATATGGAGTGAAGAAAATTAAAAGAAAAACTCAATTTAGTAGAGCAAGATAATGAATATAAAACAAAGGCCCTTGAGGAAAATATGGCTAAATAGAAAGAATCAAAGGCAGGATTAAATTCAATTAAGCTTAGTTTGATTGATACTAAATATGCTATTTAGAACCATCTTTCTCTGCAACTTAAAAGACTTACGGATTATTTTTCACATGTTGAAGATGAAAAATAATTGGAAAATTCTTGTTCGACTTAGGCTTCCATTTTTCAGATGGATCTAGGAGACAAACCTATGAAATTATTAAATGTTGTAAGATTTCTTAACACAACGATGAAATCTCAATTTTTTTTATCAGTAATACAGGGCAAGGCCAACCTTGTCTTTCAAGCGAGAAAGTATATTGTGAAAGATGGCTTAATAAAGGACTTGATAGGAAAAGAAAATTCTATATTAGGTAGAGTATCATATTTTAAAGATATCTTCCAGGATTCTTTTATGCAGTTTGTACCAACCTTCTGGAATGATGAAAGATTCCTTATCCAAAATGAAGAGTATTGGGTCAACTTTCAAGAAAAGAGGAATGAGACATAACAATTTAATTCTACTTCTTCTCATATAACGGGTCAAAACATTTTCGAACATTTAGAAAATAAAAAATAAAAAAAATGTTAATCAAACAAGAGGATACACCAATGCTTTACCAATGATCTCTTATGATTTTCACATAAAATTGGATACTATGTAAAGAGAGATGATAACAGCATCATTCCCATCAACAAACATCTGGAAAAGGATAACTTCATTCAACAAGAAATTGATTGCATTGGAGGAATATTCTACTTCAACTTATCTTGATCCATCTACAGTCCTAGGATTTCTACAACAGATTGCAAATTTACCTTATTTTGTTGCTAATATTTGGGTTTTCCACCAAAGGTTGTAGAACTAAATATTTTGTAAAAATTCTATAAATTCTCTCATCACGATGAGGAAATGTTGATCTTTTGAGAAAAGAAACACTATTGTGTGTATGTAAAGAATTGTTTTCTAAAACTAATTGATTGTTATTAAGATTAGAAGTACTTCAAGCTTGTCAATATCCATTGATGTTTTCATGGATGATATGAAAACAATTTGTAGTAAATGGAAGGCAAAGTAAGAATAAAAAGCACGGGCCAATTAATAGTAGTTGTTGATTTGTCATATTTTCATTGTGAATATTAAGATTTATTATTTTATAATTCACTTCTGGTTACAACATGAGACATACAATTATTAGCTAGATATCAAAATGTGCAATTGGCCCATGTGAATCACAATATTATCATGTTATTTCTTTCATGGTTTTTAATGTTCAACATTGAGTATAATTCTCAGAACTAATTATAGTAAAAGAACAGAGGTGGAAAATTTAGAATCTATATTATTATCTTGCCCCCTTTGCCAAAATACATAGCTCTACACCATGACCATTGTTTCATCTAAAGCACTGATGAGAACATTGTTATTATTCTCAATAATAATTACCCTTTCAATGATATTTACTTGGTGTTCTCTATGACCCTATGCATTTGGTGAAAGCTTTGATCCAACCATATTCACATATCAACATTCAAGTAGCAACAATGATGTTACTGCCATAATCAGATATTTATGGAATATGCAGAGAAACAACGAATATTTCCATGTTGCTATGGAGGATTAACAACATAAATCTTGTGTTCTTACAAGCATGCACTTGATATCCTTTATAGAATTTGCTGAAATTTTGTAAAACAAATCATGTATCTCAATTGGAAATTCTCAAGCTAGGTCATTCTAACTTCAAAAGATAAAATGTTATTACTCTTCACTCTAGAATTCAGTCAACACATTATTTTCAGTGGAGTTTCTCTCTTTATAATTCAAATAAAACAAGCACAGATATAATTTGATATTCAGAATATCGAAAACCTCTAGAGATAAGATAATTTTAAAAGCTCATATATGTTCCTTCTCTCATTTGAAATAAATGGAGAAAATGACATTAGCCAAAGGTCATCAAAAATCAGATTGCAAAAAGGAAGATGATATTATTTCTTGCTAAAAAAATCTCTCTCTACTAAGTTTGTTCAAGGACCACATGAAAAAATGAGTAGAGATGGCAAGGCTTGAGTGAGGCCTTTATTGTTGAAAAATAAATCTAAAATGTTAGTGGAGGACAAGCACCAAGTGACTCTACACAACTGATTCCCAACAAATCTCTAGAATTGTCCTATAGAAGAACATTCATCAAAAGTACTTCAATGTAATCAAAGCATTCATCATTCATCTTTGATGCTTTGTTTCCATCACAATCTCTGTTGATACAAAATGGAAGGAAGAAGCATTCAAGTAATCCTAATTTTTTCTGCAAATAAACATAACATATCTTGAACACTTTAATGATATTGAAATAGGTAATTTGTATTAACAAAAATAATACATAAGCATTTCATAGTTTAGGCCATAAAAATTATCATTTTTTAAACATGGTTTACAAATAATTTTGAAAACTTAGAAGTACTCATCATTAACATCATTGACTGAAACAATGTCGTCCAATGTATCATTTTCAATGTTTATATGGTCTTTCAAGGAGTAAGTATTATCATCATCCTCATCTTTCAATGCATCATCTTTCCATATTTTTACTAGATGTATTTGGCTCATCATTTTCTATACCATCCTTGTTGTTGTCTTCCATAAAATCATCTAACTTTATACTGTCCCCTTCTTGTACCTGAACATAACCATCCTCAACATCATCATGGATGTCAACTTATTCAATGTTCCCTAATCCCTCTCTCTCATTTTGTTGGCCATTATTGTTTTTCTCAGTATCCACTAATGCATCATCAAATACATGCCTTAATCTCAGATCATAATGCATGACAAATATCCATTTTAGGTCCAAAATATCTTCATATAAAAATATCGGCATAGGAACGAGTAATGATCATCTATTTACATCTACACATTCTACACGATAATGGTGCCCATATGCTCACATTGTTGGATATTTCCTTTGGTGCGAAATACCATTTATTTAGGCTAAAACAAATATAATGATAAATATTAAATTAGTTAATATTATCAAAATTGTAAGGAAGAAACATTCTGTACAAATCTAATTGTACCTTTCTTTCACGTCCTCTAGTCATGTTGATTTAATCTTCTATTATCTTTGAATATATACCTTCATATTCTATTTGATTTTAATTTGTTCAATAACCCATTCTAGTGTGCAATATTTGGCCTATCCCCCTTGGAAATAAATAGGAAGTGGGGTATTCCTTGGGTTCGATCTCATAAAATGTCTCCGTTCTTCTAACACTTCTTCTATCTTTTTATCATACAAATCAATCCATTTTTTCATAAAGTCCATGTACTACATAATGAACTTGTTGAGTATAACACTTTCATCTACACCTATTATATGTGAACCTGTTTATTCAAACTCAAAAGGACGTTGTTAATTTGACAAATAAATTACAGAGAAAATTAATGATTGCAAGGAAAACAATTACGACACTAATCATGAATTTACCTACTAATTTCTACTTCAACACAATTATATTGTGATTTTTCTCCATCAATAATATGTGATTCTCATTCTTCATCCTATAAGTGTGGTCTATCCTCGAAATCCTTACCAAGGAATTCAAGTAGGAAGAAAAATGCGTCATTCAATACACACCCTTTAGACATGCGACCCTGTGGATGTTCCTTTTTTTTAACATATCCTTTTTTATTTTTCATATACCTCTCAAAGGAAAACATCCAACTCATCGATACGACACTCATTAATTCAAAGTAATCAACTAGGTGTATACGTAAATGGAATTGTAGGTCCATGAGACATTTCGGGAGCTCCTTATCAAATACACATACAATTTCTACAATTTCTTTCTTCCATTTTGGCACTTCACAATCGTGAATCTCCTTGGATATCATCCACCTAATATAAGAATAGTAAATTAGTATGAACTGTTAGGAGAAAAATAAAATGCAATAAAATATCTCTATGTCTGTCACACATGAACATTCCATAGCGCATACCTTGCAAATGCTCACAATTGACTTATGGCATTCCTCAAGTTAATGGTAAGACATGAATCCCCCCTAATTGTCAATGGTATGATATGTTGTCAAACACATTTATCAAATGTGATTATTTATTGTTGTCACACAATAAAATATAAGAATATATTTAGTACCTAATCAATTTTTCTAATAAATTTTATATGATCATATATAATACCTCCATAAAAATATGAAAATAATGTGTTTTAAATTCTGTGATATGTCCATCAACTGTAAATTCTTTATCTAATGATGACCTATAGCCAATAGGTGTCCTTATTGAACATATGACATTTTTTAGTTGATCTAGCTCTTTCTTTTTCAAAATCCATGTAGCTTCTGTATATTTTTCATTTTCCCTATTTCACCATAAATATTTTCTATCAAATTTGGTACTAGAAAGAGAAATATTTATCCTCGAAGATGAGGTGTCCTCGTCTTTTCCTACTATATATAGAAATATTGAATATGGGACATTTTTTAAGATATGCATAGGATCTTATAATTGATATATCAATAGATCTTTCAAATATGGGAGTTCATAAAATATGGATTTCCTTTTCATCCCTTTTAGCATCTTAATTACAACTTGTTATAATTCTTCAATAGAATCACCCCAGTTGTCACTCACTGCAAAAATATGTTTTTAGTTGCCCAAAGTGCAAAAGAGCAGAAAATTTGTAGCCAAATTCGAAATTAAAGAATCACTCAATGCTAAATCAACCCCCCTCCATTGCATAGTGCTCAGAATGAGCTTTCTAATGGCATATGGAAATACCCAAATGGACCTTGAAATCAGAAGATATGGCTAGTTGAAGATAAGCATTTTTTAACCTTTGAAAGAAGGAAAGAATTACAGATTGGAGGTCCGAGAACATATTGCAAATCTCCAATCAGTGGATCAAGCAGCAATGAGGCAATCGACACTGCATGTAGTAGAGCTCTGATATTGGCTATCACACATCAACGATTTCTCATCAGTAGCACTAAGTGTGTTTTAATTATCGGGGGTCCATGGTGCATAGTATATCAGCTATCGGAGGTTCTAGCAATCTTGCATATCGACGATCACAAATGTCAGAGGCCCAAGATACCGAACATGCATTTCAGCGGGGTGAATTGGTGATTAGAGATCACAACATCATAAATTTGTCGCAAATCACAAATCAGAGGATCAGGCAGTAGGGCATATCTGAGGTTCCAGTAACATGGCATGTCGGTGATCGCAACAGTGCAAGATCAATGTATCGCAATTGGTGATAAAACAAATGACACCCTTCCAAACTTTCAATTGTGATTAAAAGTTTTGGCATTTAAGCTGATAGTACAAATCACCAGGAAAGCAATGAAAAAATTTAACAAAGGAAATGAAAAAAAAACCACGACTAGGCAGGCCTTTGTATTTCTCCTCTAGGGGGCCACGTGGTATAGTATTATTGGATCCAGTAAAGACATGGTGGTGTTGATCTTAACATGACATGGAGGTACAACGAACATGTGGCATGAAAATTCAACGTGTTGAGGGCTCATAAGGGGCCAAAACAGAGTGACATGTGCGAGAGGATGACATCACATTGGAGATTGAAAATTAGCATTTGTAGATTGAGGCATGTTATTACAAAAGCATTAAAACCCTGATTGCAATCTGTCGAGAAAGGGGCTTTGATAGTGACTGGCACGTAGTCGCATAAAGAGCTAAAAGAACAAGGGGCTAAGCACAGAGGGTGATCAGCGATCGATGATCGGCAGATGTGGTGTGTTATGCATTAAAAGGAAATCGTCAATTTCAAACCTTCGATTGGGTGGCTTCGATAAGGGAGCTAGCCTGCGATCACATAAAGAGTCGAGGAACCAAGGGCTAAGCACAAAGGTTGATCGATGATCACAAGTTAAAGAGGATGCACCATGGAAATTAATATAAAATCACTGATTTTTTGACCCACGATATTACAGCTAAGCTCCAGGTCACATCCCCCTCAGCATATCGGAAGAAAGGAAGAAAGGGCCTAAACCAAAGGGAGCCAAAGGAAATTGAGGCTCGCTGTTATGTAACGCCTCTTAGTGTGAAAGTCCTGATACAATGATTCCTCGATAGTATGGTACAAGGCTTTGAAGGTGGATGGATTGGCAGCTGAGACATTGAATGAAGGTATGGTGGAGTAGTATATCAGTATGGGGACTCAGGAAGACTTAATGCCTTAGTTTGGAGCTCCACTCCATGGTAAATGTAAAGGATTTCCTAGAAAAACTCTGTTTTTTCTCTTTGATAAGCAAACACGGTCGATCGCTATCAACTCAAGAGAGTGGTGAAGCTAGATAGTTAAGGTGAAAATGAGATGAACCATGCAAGCAGTAGGAAAGGCACATCATTGCAAAGGCATGGCCTGATCAAGGTGCTTCAAAGCAATAGTAGAAGGATATTTTCCTTCATTATTAGTAAGTTTCCCTTGTATCTATTTTCTGCCTTTTCTGTTTATTCTATAGTTTTTGTGTATTTTAAAGAAAGGAATTGATTCCTTCATAATCATTTTGGGTAGCAGAACTATCACATTGTCAGACAGCTAGTTGATTAGAAAGATGGATGCTCAGGCTGAGATATTTTTGTAATTAATTTCCAAGCTCTCCCTCTCCTTATAAAACAAAGGAAAAAACACTTAATATAGGTTCCAGAATTTTACACCCAATTGGTCCAAATTACTTGGTTCCATTTTCATTATAAATGCTTGTTCATGAGGGACTTGAACTATATATTGTTGAATGTAAATGGACTAGCGAATGGGACTCATATTGCAGATTAATGAAACTCCTTGGTGATTCCAATCATGGCAATGCGTAGTGTGTTTTCACCTTTGTAAATCTCATTCCATATATGTTTATATTTCTTTGAAATAGTGTGATGAAGCTATAGGTTTCATCCTTGTTCATGATTGTATATTTGTTTCTATGTAGCAACAGTACCTATGTCAGCTACATATTTACTGAAGTATCTGTAATGTGCACAAATTTATTTATGCTTTTGGTGACAAATGTGCCCATGAGTATATGGCCTGAAACCCTAACTAGCACTCCACTCCTTCCGCTCTTTCATCTCCTCCCTCTTCCATATTCTACTGGAATATTGTGGCTTAGGATTTTGCATTGCAATCATCCCTACACACCCATATCCCTCCTCTTTTTCCTCCTCTTCACCATGGGAACTTTTAGGCTCTAATATTTGCAAGTGGGCTAATTTTCCATGATTTTTCCCCAAAAAAGATTCACCAATTTCCATTTTTTACAAAAATGATTTGTCCAAATTTTATAATACAAAATAATATTACCTTAAAATTGCCAACATTATATAGAGACTATATATAAAACCCTTATAAATTTGAATAATTTTGCAAATATATCAATAAATATTTTATAGTTTGGAGATTAGGGACTAGTGAGATTCACCAATGTTTTTAAATTCAAGATCATTTTCCATGCTTAAAATTTTCCCTGCTCTTCACTTCACTGCAATGTCAATATTAATCTACCTGTTATTGTGTGTTGGCCACTAGAACCAGACATTTCTCTCCGAGGTTGGACTACTTTACCCCCTGAGCATTTGGATCCATGTATTTTCTTGAGTTTACCTTCATGAAGGTTGATTGAACCAAGCCCCCTTTATTCTCTTTTTCAAATTATGTGACAATTGGAGTGCACTGAAAGCCCCCATTGATAACATTCCATGCATTTCTCTATCTAAGATGTCCTAGGCACTGGTCACAATAAACCCAGAGGATGTCTCTAGGAAGCTTTCTGTCTCCCCTGAAGCACTTGTAATCTAGGTGCCAGTGAGCAAGGGAAATGTGGGTTGAATATCTCTCACATTAGTGACTCCATTGTTTCAATTTTATGGTAAACATCCTGGTGACTCCACTATCCATATCTCTATTTGATCATCCTGAATTTCAAGCAACCTCATACTCACTCTGATGCTAAAGTAACCAAAAATTTCCCTACAATTGAAACTGAGATTACTCACCAATAGATGTTGGACACCGTTGGAAGGATATGAATACAAGTGATCTCAACCTCATTTGAACATCATCTTGGATCATTCTTATATTCTCTTTCTTGGTTTTGGCTCACACAGGTTTTAGGGAGGTTCACAAAGATTGGTTCGCACAGGTCTAAAATTGCAGGGTGTGAAGCTTGCACATGTGTTTTAGGGTTTTGGTTCTCAATCACAAGCATGCAATAGAGAAATTTTTATTATAACCCTAGGCATGCATGCATATGCACACCATTTAAGGGTTTGATCTGCATGCATGATAGTCTCTTCGTGTGGTTGGGACCTCGGGTTTGGATTTTTTATTTACCAAAGTTTTTGTCAGTTGACCATAGTGTTTGGCAGTTGACCATAGATAGTGACAACTGATCATAGGCTTCTAAATTTGGGTTTTGAGTATTGGTATTGATGCGTTCATTTAATGGATGTTGTTTAGTTGATTTTGTTGGATACGTTTATGATTAAATATATGGATCATTGTACTCTCTTTTGTTGAATCATTCAATGACAATATAATAAGAAGAACAATTTGAAAGGGTTTTCCCCATAGTGGATTTTTCCCTGTTCTCCAACCAATCCTAGTGTCTCTATGTGTGAATGATTATCTTCTATTATGTTTCTATGTTTCCATGGATTTATGGTGATGTTGTTATTTATGCATAATTTCATATGTTGAATAATGTTGTAAATCTGAATAATGATATGAATATGTGGGGTGAATTTAATGTGTAAATGAAGAATATGCAAATACCAAAGCAAGAAAAATAGAGCCCTAAGAAAAATTAACACCTAGAAGGCCCTCGTGTTTTCAATGTAGAGTAAATACCCATGCATCAAAGGCTTTTTCTGAATTAATTTCTTGATGTGAAGAGCGTAATCAAGAAAGAGGAGAAAATTTGATCAATGTAGACCCTAGGGAACTCAAAGCGTCTTAATTGTTAAACATTAATACTATAACTAGATGTGGAAAAATGATTGGAGTAGATGCTGAAGTCTCCGAAAAACCAACTCTAGTTAGACCTGCATCACCTATGCAGTCTTATGATTCTAGTAAATAAATAAATAAATAAATAAATAAATAAATAAAAATTAAAAAATTAAAAAAATAAATAAATAAAAATAAAAATAAAAATAAATAAATAAATAAAAATAAAATAAATAAATAAATAAATAAAATTAATATATATATATGTATATGTATATATATATGTATATATGTATATATATATATATATATTTATATATATATATATATATATATATATATATATATATATATATATATATATATATATATATATTATAGAGATGTAGTGGGCATTTTAAAACAATTAATAACTTCCTATATTCCTCATGTAGAACAATAGGAATAAGTAATAATGTGGAGTATCAGGTCATCTCAAGAAACTCCTCATACTGTAATGGAGTGGTTTAAATTATTTTTACATGTTATGAGTGAAGAGTAGTTATCTAGGCAGTTGGCTAAGAAGATTAAGACTATTGTCAAGAATGAAGATCTTTAGATAGGCCTATTTCTTCAAAAAATTTGGAGAAGCACTCTAGGTGCGTTTGACGGAATAAGAGGAGAACATAAAGGGAGTTTGATATTGATGCTCAGATTGCAATATTCCAGATCAAGGATTCTATGTTAGACTTGGGCTTGGACATCAACGTCCTACTGAGAAAGACTTGGGAAGCTCTAGGGAAACCAAAGTCAGTATTCTTGTTCTTGAACTATGAATGGATAATCAATATTATATCCTTCCAATTGGATGTCTAAAGGAGGTTGGAGTGGATATTTCATGGGTTAAAACATATGAAGATTTTGAAGTAATAGACATTATGGGAGATAAAGACCCATATCTTGCATTGTTGGCAATAGATTTGGGTTTCGATAATATCCTTTTTATTGACCTCAAGTGAGAGAAAATGATTTTTGAGGTAGATGAAGTTCATGTTATACAACCACTAGATCCTTATCAATGTCTGATATTCACAAAACCCGTAGATGACTGAGAAGAGCCTAATCTTTTAGATCAAATACATCATCTCACTCCAGGAAAAAGAGAAGATTATGTCAATCCTATAACAAATGGCTCTATTACCTATAGGATCATCCAAAATATAGAAGTTATCTCAAATATTTCTTTTGATGATTTTGACCAGGGGAATAATGAGTTGAACTCTACATAGTGTGTGACTTTTCATTATGTCTATTGGATTGGCACTAAGGTACAAGACTTTCCTACTTTTAGTGGTATAGGTTTTACAATTAATTTCATTAATGAAGTTGATTCAAAATGTGAAGAGACCCAAAATGTTCCATTGTTGGATGTTTCTCTTCAAGCAAAATCAGCAAGGTGGTGGGGATCTCACTGTGCTTATATTCAAGGTTTGGAGTTTGTCAAGACTTTTTCTCTCTATCTATTTGCCACCCCAAAAATTTTTTTAGCTAGAATTCCTATAAATGAGTGATATGTTAACCTAGAGAAACACATTCAGACCTATACAAGTAAGTGGACTAAAGTGGGACTTCCTGAAGAATTGTGGGTACATCCATTCATCCATATCCTGGGAAGCCTTCCACAAGCTTGTTATTTAGAGGAAATGAAAAGACAGACAATTCAGTGGGAACTAATATAGCTTAGTTTTCGAGAGAATTTTCCTTTTCAGATGTGGGTAAAATGATCGCAGCATCCCTAAAAGGAATAAAGGGAGTTTTTTCTTCCCACAGGGAAACCTATTGAGGACTATAATAACCACCATATATTTGAGCACATATATGAATCACTTTTCCATGAAGCTATCATATGTGGTAAGGTTAATCAAATCCCTAATGATGATGATTTAGAACAGTTGATGCATTTGACTTTTAAAGAGTATAAAGGAGAAATAAATATAAAATATGATCATGTTAAATATGCTCCTCATTTGAGGCCATTGACATTGCATAAACATAATATTGGCACTAAAGAAAAACATAAGTTGTCATTCATTCGAGATTACTGGGATGAACAAACCACCAAAGAAATTTTTGATCTGCTAAAAGAATATGAAGATCTGTTTCCTCCATGTGTTTGGAACCTTAAAGAAATTAATGTATATTTAGGGGACATGAAGATCATTCTAAAACTGAGTTAAAGAAAAATCAACCACTGGAATTATAGATTAAATCCTAGAGTAATGGAGAAAGTAAAGAAGGAAATATATAAGATGCTAGTTGATGGTCTCATTTTTCCTGTTCATGAAGTTGACTGGATCAACTCTAATATTATTCAGGATAATAAGGGCATAGATTATATTTGGGTGTATCTAGACTATTGAAACCTTACTAATTCTTGTGTCCATGATTCATTCCCTACTCCTTTCAGTGATGAAGTATTAGATAATGTTGCTGGAAATGAAATGTAATATTTTACATATAGTTTTTTAGGTTACCATCAGATGTGTATTGAAGAAGAGGACAATCACAAGACTACTTTCACAACTAAATGGAGTTCCTATTCCTACTATGTTACACCATTCGTACTCAAGAATTCTCATGTTCTTTCAAGAATTATTATTGCAACTTTTTGAGATTATATCCATAAAAATTTTAAACTATACATGGATGATTGGACGATATATAGTCTTTTGAAAAAACATTCTAGTATTTTGTGGGTGATGTTTGATCATTGTCAGAAACTACAAATTTATTTAAGTTTGAAGAAGTGTGTATTGGTTGTTCCGTTTGTTACTCTGCTTGGTCATATTGTTTGCAAGGACGGATGTTGTGTAGATCCTGCTAAATTCATAGTAATTTTGAATATCTTGCCACCAAATAATCTTAAGTAGTTGCGGTCAACTTTGGGGTACATAGGCAACTATCACCATTTTATCTACAACTATTCTTTGATCAAGGAACATTTGGAAAAAATTTTGAAGAAAGAAGAGTATTTTCTATGTGTTTTTGAATATGATACTGTGCTTGACACTTTAAAGGAAATACTTGCATGTGCTCCAATCATGGTTTATCCAAATTGGAATAAGGAGTTTCACATGCATATAGATGCCTCTAGAATGAATTTGGGAGTCATTTTAGCTCAACTAGGGGAAGGTAACTTAGATCATCTCATTTAATTTGCTAGAAGAAAAGTCTATAATGCTGAAAAGAACTATATGAAAAAATAGAGAGAGGATCTCTCTATGGTGTATACACTTCAAAAAGTCAGGAAATATCTTCTTGGCAAACCTTTTAAATTCTTTACCAATCATTCTACTTTGAAATATCTAGTTAATAAGGATACTTTGGATGGGAGAATCTAGCAATGTAGGGACATATCATATTCCTCAGTTAGAATCTAGTGAGGTAGGAGGATTACTTGAGTACCAATTAGCAGATGCATAATTGTTATGGGTTGATGTAGTACTTAATTATTTGGAGGATATTGCAATGTTTTTAGCCATTGGAAAGTGCCTTGATGATTATACTACAACTCAGAAGATACACATGGTGGTGTGTATTGTGGATTATGAAATAACTGCACGAGAATTATACAAAATGGGGCTTGATCACATACTTTTCAAATATGTTCTGGACCATGAAAAGGAATATGTTGTATGAGAGTATCACTTTAGAGTTACAGGAGTTCAGATGGGAGGAAACGAAACCATCAGAAAAGTTCTGTAGTATACTTTGGTGGACTACCATGTTTTAATATGATAAAGAGTATGCTAAAAAGTGTTATATCTTCCAAACGGTGGGGTGGCCATCACAACATGATAAGCTTCCATTGCATCATGTTTGATCCCTTGAAGCCTTTAAGAAATGGGCCATTGATTTTTTTTGGCCCATCATTCCACCTATGTGACACTCTTATTCCCCCTACATTATCACTACTACTGATTACTTAACACAGTGGGTTGAAGCTACAACTGTTAAGGATTGCATTATTGATACTGCTACATGGTTTATCTTTAAAAATATTATCTCCGTTTCGGTACCCAAGGAGTCATTCCAACGACCAAGGATCACATTTTATTAATGAGACTATTGAAAGATTGTTCTAAAACTTTATGATTCAACATCATAACAATAGACCGTATCATCTGCAGGCCAATGACACAGTTGAAGATTTTAATAAAATCTTAGAAAAGGGACTTACTAAGATTTTCATTGCAAACATATATGTTTGGTATGAATCTTTTCTAGCTACATTATGGTCCTATCATATTACTATGAAGTAACTGAAAAAGTATACTCCATTCTAGCCTTCTTGTGGCCGAAAAGTTGTAGTGATAGCTAAATTCATTGTCCCAAACCCATTTATTGCACAAGCCACCAATATTTCATATGATGAATATATTAGGGAGCGATTGCAAGAGCTTTAGGAATTGGATGAAGAAAGGCTTTTGGCATATTTTCATCAAACTATTGAAAAAGAATGAAAGAAATCTTGCCATGATTGGCACATAAAGAAGAAGTCCTTCATTGTAGGAGATTATGTTCTACTCTATGATATCAAATAATTGAAACATATGGGAAAGCTACAAATGAAATGGTTGGACCATTTCCTTGTTGGGAATATATGATATTTAGGATTTGTTAAGATTGCACAACTTGTTGGAGTTCCTTTTCCAAGTTGGGTGAATGACACATTCCTGAAGCCCTACTATGGTTGATCAATTTTTTTGTTAATTTTTTTTCTCTGAAGGGAGATGTTAGGGAGGTCTAGGATCAATTTATTCATGTTGATTAGTTTGTTTTCTTTGTTGTGATATTTCATATCTTTAAGGTAGCTGGGTGAGTCCGTTACTTTGTTTTAGTTGCAACAGACACAATTGGTTGTGATCATGGAGGCTTGTGTCAAGTGTTATGTTGGTCAATTTTATAGTTATTAAGGGTATTTTTTTCATTATTATAATCCTTCCCATAATACTTTTTCTGATATATATCTTTTTTCATATTTTGGTGTTTCAATCATTTATCTTTAAATGGTGATAATTATAAATGCCCCTTTGAGCTTTGTATGTCATCACCCTAAGCTTTACATCCTAGTTATCAGTATTATCTCGAGTCAAATTCATATGGTTAAGTTTCCATATTTATTAAATTAATGATCTAATCATTCTGCATATTGTCAACTTTCCATATAGTGTGGATGCAATCAATGTAATTCTTCATTGAGTCTGTCTCACTAGTAAATTTGCCCACCTTGACTTCTATGTCAAGTCTTTCTAATTCTCAAACCTAGTCACAACCTCTTGTTTTTATTGTTTACAGTTATTGACATTCAGTGATGGCTCCTCTTCCTAAACTTGCAATGCCTATGATATTTTTAGATTCCCACATTATGGCTATGGAAGAAACTACTGGGAAGTATGAGAAAGCCTCATTGGCTGACAATGATTTTTCTGATTCCTTTTGATTTCCAACATTAAATCCTGAATTTTTCATCGATCCTTCAGCCAAGCAAGGTGGAAGTGCTCCATCCCATGTCAAAACCAAATTTTGACCTTTCTTTAATGTTTCCTTTACTCTTCATAAAATATGTTTCTTTTCTAAACTTGTTTATTACATTTGCTAGACTATCACACATACACACGAGACATGATGTGAGAATTTGATATATTATTATTGCTCAAGTTAAATAAAATACTAAAATTATATAGGAGGAAGAACCCATTTGAATTAGGTTTAGTTGGCTAGTGCATGATCGTATTTAGCTAGCTAGTGAGATAAAAATAGACTAGAAGACCGTAAATTATAAGAATATTTATTCAAAATTATAAATGGAAGAAATTATATTTCAAAAATATTTATAATGTATTAAATAACTATCAAAAGCAAGAAATACCCAACACAACTCCATAATTGAATCTCAACTAACAAGTAGTAGGTGAGTGGAGTTAGCTTTCAAATATTAAATTTAAGGAAGGAATTGGATACTCACTTTAGGAAGTATTCTACATTAGAAAGTATTAATTAATGGAGTAAATTATCGATGTCATCATCCATTATGGATTAATGGAGTAAATGATCCATGTCATCATCCATTCAGAGTCCAATGCATGCCATATGTCATCCTAGGTAGCACCACTTACTAAAAATACAAATTAAAAATAGAAAATGATAAAAAAGGGTGATGATGCCAAAGGATTTGGAAATTTGTCTAGTAGTGAAAGAAACATCGTCATATATTCTCCTAGGAATGTATGGAAGAGGTTCAAATGATGGCCACAATGTAGGTCCTTATGAGGTGTTAATGGATTAAGAACTACAATGTAACCCATTATCCCCTTTCCATCAATGCACAACTAAGTAGTATTTTAGTTAAGGAGTCTTGAAAATATTCAAGAATGTTAGTACTCATGTAAAACATAAATAAAATAAAATATGAGGCAAATAGGTAAAAACTAATGGGAAGGACAACCCCCCTACCCCAACCAAACAAAGAGTTACTTTTTCAAAAAATTAGCTCCTAAGAAACTAGATCCCTGATTCCTAGGAGCTCCTACAAAGTTGTGATTCTGAGCTGAGTAAAAATCTTAGTGAATATGCCTGCAATTTTCTTAAAATAATGATGAAATTGCATATCAATGGCTCATGGGTATGTTATCTAACGTAGTGTGTGTGAATCTCAATGTTCTTAGTCCATGGTGTTTGAATTTGGTCTCTACAAAATTTAAATGTACTTTGGCTATAGATAATTTCATTGTAAGAAGTTGAATCTATAAGCATGCTCTCCCAAAAAGTGCTACAACCAAATAGACTAAGTTACAATTATCACTGCACCCCTATACTTCATT
Source organism: Pinus tabuliformis (assembly GCA_031772625.1). Classification (NCBI taxonomy): domain Eukaryota; kingdom Viridiplantae; phylum Streptophyta; class Pinopsida; order Pinales; family Pinaceae; genus Pinus; species Pinus tabuliformis. Next base: position 682,806,581 of record CM062811.1, read on the forward strand.
CTTAATGATGAAAAAATAGTAGTTGTTTACTTCTTGCTTAAACAACATATGAAATGAAAACAAAGGTAGAGAACTTATCTCAATTTGGACCTACAATTTATTCTATGACCAACAAAATAGGAGTTTGTATAACTGAAAAGATCCAAGGAAGATCCTTCCACATAATGTAATCCATACCTAGTTCTGCCCCATATATCTGAGAACCCCGTTATATATTTTATTTGTCTCATGTAGCTGCTACATGTACCTAGAAACTACTCAAATTGGATTAAAGGTATCTATTCTAGAATATGTAAGGTAATAATGAATCATATTCAACTATCAATATCTATAGCAGTCCACAAATGTTGTAGGACCATCATCTTCTATCTTAACTCTTGAAAGGAAAGTAGTTAACATAATATCCTCTAGCTTAACTTATAAAATATATCAATAATGTCACTAACATATTTGGATCGAGCTAAATATATATCATTATCATCCCGATTGATTATAAGGAAATGTGAATATGACAAAAATCCCATATTAGTCCCGACAAAATTATCAGGGGGAATAATTATCAATTCTCACGATGGATACCCATCAGCCTCTACATATATCCAAGGCTATGATCCATGCACAAAACAATACTTTGTAGTATATGGAGGATACATGGGAGTTATACCTTGCAAAGGCTCCATAAAATACAACCTAGTTCTTCATCTATTGATAGGTTCATCCACTGGATAACAAGTTGTCTTATGTGTTTGTTGTAATGGTCAAGGAATTCTATATAGACCTGTAATTTCTTATTGTTGTTATAAAATATAAAATTTTCAAATATGATCAATCTTTTTATCTGATGACGTATCACTATGATCTAGCACATGCTGAGGTGGAGATGATCAAGTAGGGCACTCTAGAAGCTACTACAAGGGACCTTCATTAAGTCAAAAAATTCTCTAGATGAAAAAGGTATCTAATGAAAAATACAATAACTCCTATCCCTTAACTCCTTTTTGGTATCTAAAAAAATGAAATCTTTTCTCTAAGGCTCCATATCCTTCCTCCTATCAAAGAGAATCTGATCATATGCTCAGGAACAAAAAACTCTTGATTTGGAAACATCTTATTTCTTCTTGATTAAGCCCTCAAAAAAAGTTATCCAATTTACTGAATATGTGGAATTATATTATTAATTTTAATATACAAGGTAATAGATTTATTCCATAGTCTAGGAGGTAAAGATCTGACATGAAGCATATAGCTTTCCATCTATTTTTGTGCTCTAATTTACTTCTCTACAACTCCATGTCACTATGGATTGTAAGGAATTGTATTTTGCATATATATACTTGAGTATAAGACGCGTTTTTAACATCATTATTTACATATTTACACACATTATCCATCTAAAGACCTCTAGTTTTCTTCCCTGTCTATTTTTCTAAATTTGCTTGAAATTCTTGAGATGCTCAAAATATTATGATTTCAAGTTAAGAAGATAAACCCATGTATATATCGATAAATAATAAATGAATTTTAACACATACATTTCCTTATTTATTGGTGCATGAGGGAAATTTCTATTAATATATCTACGTACTAACTCAAGTAGTGGGAAGGATCTCCTAGAATTACCTATTTGAAACTTCTATTTGGGCTCCCTTCCAAGTATGTAGCCCTGATAAATCCCATATTTTTATTAGATATGTGGTAGTACTTCAACCATTACTCATTTCGGTAGCTAATTAAATAAATCATAATTAACATTAGCAAATCTCTCACAACATAACATGCTCTTCTCCTTAGCATGTTTTATAAAAGAAGCAACATATTAGGAATAAGAAAGAGAATTTGTATAACATATAATGGTGGTTCACCTTTCCAATAGAAACTCCACAATTGTATTGTTGGAAACCGCCATTGTATCTTGAGTGGAAACTATTTTATTTCTTGATCGTGAATAATGAGAGATTTGATAAGTGGAAAGGAGGCTAACTTAAGGATTTAGGAACTTGAACTACCTTGTTAAAATTGCAATATTGTATGTCAAGTATTCCTTATCTAAAAACAACCATAAGTGTGTCATCGGTTAAAGATATGGGTGGTCTAGCACATGTATCCAATTTCGAAAAACAACGTACTAAACAAGCCATGTGGCATGTGGCTTCTGAATGAACCGAATATCATGCAATGAAGTGACTAGGTAACACTGCATGATATTTACCTTTGCCATATAGTGGTTGGTTTCCATTCTTCTTTTTGGTATTATTTAGTTTGTAATCATCCAGGTTATGTTTTTGGAGTACGTATGCTATCTAGTAAATGACTTTCCTCATGAAAGAGGTCTACCCCTTATTGCAATATGTGCACTTCTTCTTCTCATTATTTTTATATCCTCCCTTTCAATTCAAACCATCCTTCATAGGATTTTTCTTGGCTTCCTTATTGTTAATGTGCTCCTTCTTATTCTTTACCTTCTACACCATCTTCTTTCTTGTTTAATTTTCTATAAATGCATGAGCTCTCAAAGAGTTTAGAGTCCCAAGGAGTATGAGTTTACCTTTTTCTTTTATTAAAGACTCAATAAACTCACCTAAAGATTGAATCTTATAATTGTTGCCCATAAAAAGTTTTTTAGTGTGGTAAGAAGAGACAAAAATAAAGTACTCATTTCCTAGCTTAGAAAGCACCAAAAGAATGAGTTGTTCATCTTCCTTATCTATGCAGCAAGCTTTTACTTGTGTCATAATTGTTTTGAATCTAGAGTAGTAGTCGTATAGGGTCTTAAATATGGACAAATCGATTGTGATCATCTGATTCTCAAAATTATGAACCATCAACCCATCTTGTTTGTTAAGAAGCTTCACCAATTTGAGGTGAACTTGATTAGGAGTTGCGAAATCACCTATATGAAATAACAAATTAGTATGTATTGACAAATACATAATATAATAAGAATTAATTCATTCTATTAAAGTATTTCAATTTATCAATGGATGAGGAAAACTTATCTTTAGCCCCAATTTTGTTTCTATAGAGACCCTTGATGCGCAAGAACATGAAAATCTTAGGCTTCTAGTAAAACAAGTTGAGAGGAGTGATGATTACTGAAGTTTGATCCATCCTCGGCCTCTGTTATAACTTTTCAAGTCTAAAATTAAAAAAAAAAAAATCGTTATCCTTGACAAAAACGCTTCAACTCTGATAGCATGTAGGATTTTAAACACAAACTCGAGTTTTTTATGTGAAAAAATACTAAAATAACTACTCCAAAGAAAAAGAAGAGAACAAAAATTATTTAGAAATTTGACTAACCAAAGAGACAATTTGAATTACACAAGAGATATCATATGAAAATTGGATATATTATTATTTTTGAACATGGATAAAGTATATAAACTCTCTAGGAAGAGGAACTAATTTGAATTCCTTTCAGATTCCTATGGTATGCAATCAATTAACTAGAAAAAAACATTTCTCTAATGAGCTATCTAGTAAGAAATAAATATCTCTAAATCATCAAAATATCAAATAAAATAGTAAACTAGGAGTGTTTGGAGTTTAAACTAATGTAATTATTGTCACATGCAATTACTACCCATTAAAAATCCAAAATGGAACTAAAAGTCAATTGACATCTAGTAAGTGATTAGACTAAGGTGGTAGGTGCTAAATTTATAATAAGAAATACATAGTCACTCTAGGAAGAGCCATACAGGAGGTAACACTAATTGATATAGTGAAAAAAACCACATTATCATCTAGTGAGACTCCAATCAATACCACATGTCATCTCAAATAACAACAACACAAAAAATATGCATGCTCAAAAATAAGAAATGATCCAAAATAGTAAAGAATACCTAAAAGTGAACGAAAAATACTCATAAGTACACCTAATAATAAATGATATATGGAATAGAACCCAATCATAAATAGTGTGCCTTACAAACTAGTGAGTAGCACAAGAAATGCTTCACTAAAATCCCTATTTAAACATTTTTACATAAATCAAACTCCAAATCTAATCTTTCAGCATTGATGTACATTTACAAACACAATGATAAAGGTTTATTCTTTTTGGTTCTTTGATTTGATTATTCCTCCTAAGTTGACTTCCCCACATAGATGCATGATTATTAGCATTCAAATAAAAGCTTGAGAAAACCCTTAGTTTGCTCTATTGTTTATACGGTAAACGTTGTTTTTCTATTAAACTAACATTATTAAATATCTAATTAAAAGAAAAAAATATTATAATTAAAATAATTTGTTAAGAAAAAATTTACGTACCTTTTGTAGTAATAACTTGGAACTTTGTACCAATATTTTCATCTACGAAAAGGAAGAAAATTTATAACACCAAAAAAAAAATTGTGTGTGAAAATTCTATGAATTAGTTGAGAAAATGATGTGTACCGAAAATACATCTAGATTCATTTACCTTTTTATCAGAAATTCTTTTAATCCCAATTTGCAATTGATTTTCAAGTCGTTGCAGTTCCTTTATCGTTAATGAATCCAAGTCTTCACCAACCATGTTCTGATAGTTTAAAGGCAGCAAAAAAAATGAAACATTATTTGAAATGGTTATTTTCAAACTTTATTATAATTTGATAAAGAAGCTAAAATACTACATGTTAATAAATTCATACGCGATCTTACTCGTTCCTTTTTCTTCAGTTTGTTCATCTTCTCACGCAACGCTTTGAGTTGTGATTCACCAATCTGACAATTTATTTCTCATCAATACATAAATGAATACGATTAATGAAATAACAATTCCATATATATTTATGCAATATGTTGTGCAAAATTTCATAAATGAATACGATTAATGAAATAACAATTCCATATATATTTATGCATAATGTTGTGCAAAATTTCAATTTTTTAGAGTAGTTTTTCTACATTACTTTATTTTAAATTAAATTTCAATTTTGTATATAATTATTGATTTTTAATTATTTTTTTTATTTGAAGTATTTTTATATTTCATGTTAAGAATATATATGTTTTAGTTTTCCAGGGTAATTTTAAACTTAATAATAAGTTTTTAATTATTACAACCAAATCCATTATATCACTTACAAAAATTGAATGCAAGCACAGAAGATCAAAATAAGTCTTAAACATAGTTCATTTAAATAATAATTTAAATCATTCAAATAATATTATATTAGAAAGAGAAAGTAAAAACATGAAAATAGATAATACTTTTACTTCTCACTAAAATCAAAAGGGTCAATTTTCTAATTCTTCCAAAGTACTTAAAATTAATATTACTTCGAAAATTTTAAATTGAATTAAAAATAAGATGGGTAGAGGAATATATATATATATATATATATATATATATATATATTAATTATTAACTACATATACTTTAAAATTATAGAGAAACAATAAATAGCATTTGTAAACTTCTAGTTTCATAAAGATAGATATTCATTGAAAGGAAGAATTCTATTCTCCCTTAATCCAGATATATTGCATTAGTGTATCACATATACTTTGTGATTCTTTAAACTTAAATATTTTTTTAATTATTTAATAAAATAAATTAAACAAAAAAACATGTTTACATCTAGACAATTTTATGGCAACCTATTTTCTATTGCATCTCATCATTGTCAAAAATAAAATTATTGCTTTGAAAAGGGCAATGTGAGAAATTGCAATTTGATTTTTAATATTTTTTTTTTGTATTATGGTTTTAATGATATTGAATTTTCACTACAATCAATTTTGGGAAGAATGTAGTTCTTAAGCCATAAGTGTAGAAGACAAATTATTAACGAACAACAATTATCAATGAAAATTGTGAATTGTTATAATATTATAAGCTAGATTAGAAGATTAATGTAATAACTTTATGTTTAACAAAGGTTGTTTAAGAATTTTGCAATTTCACCCTTATTTAAGTTGTAGATTTTCAAAAAATCCAATAGTCTTTGTACCCAATTTTCCCACTAAGATATGGGGTCATCCAAAAGATTCTAATATGAAACCACAAATTTGAATATCAGAAAAATAACACTCAAAAAGTCTTTAATATTGATCTGCACATTTTTGGATTTGGCCTAGGAACTTGAAAAAAAATGTGCTAAATATCTTGCAAGATAGCAATGAGTGTGGGATTCATGCAAGTAGGTTTTACGACCAAATATCGATGAAAATGAGTGGTAGAAGTGTTGCTAGTTTATGGAAGCATAGTGGGGGATCATTAGATCCATTTCTAGACTATGAAAATCAACAACAAGTGCCCAAAAGATAAGATGAAGCATATAACTACCTTTTCGGGTACCATGGGAGGCTAGGTCACTAGGGGACTCGTGGTGTACTAGAAATGCTCCTTTGTCTTGTGAAAAATAGCTAAGAAGCAATCCATGGTTTAAATAAGCTCTTGGATCAAAGGAGTAAGAGGAAAGCTCTCTAATTTTTCTATTAATGATGGGGAGTGGTCTTCATAATTCCACCTTCTATTGACTATCTCAAAGAATTCTTGTCATATGGTCTTGCTAGGTCATGGCCAATTGCAAAGAAATGGAATAGATAATTGATCCTATGGTTTGGTGGAAACTGGTTCAACCTTTGTTAATTTCATGCAATTGTTTGATTTCAAATGAAAAGTGTTATTTGTGATTAGTAATTTGTAATTTAGTTTTTATTAAATGAAATGAAAAGATTTTTTATGGTCATGTCATTTAAATGACTACCTACTAAGCTTATAATTTGATTCCTTCGATGTATATTTATGGATAATTTCATAATTTAACGCATTTATTGAGCATAAGACTCACAATAAATTTATAATTTTTGGTTTTGTATGATATTATGGTTGTAGCAAGATTTTTGACAAAAAAAACCTTATAACTATAAAAGTAACAAAATGTTATCCCTCAACCTCTTGTTGTCCATGATGGTTAGCTTCAAATAAAAAACCCTCATAAAATTTCAAACCAAAAAATAATGTATGTAACAAAGCTTTTCTATATCATTCCAGGCTAAACAACCCAATATATAAATATGTTCCCAAAATAAATGCCACTTTTTATGGTGAAGATTTAATAAAAAGAGTCCATACAAAATTTCTAAAATAATTTTTGAAAATATTCACTAGTGAATCTATGAATTATTGAAATCCATTTGAAAGGTATAAGTTGGGCCTTCCCTTTAAAATAATATTTGTTATTAACAATCCTACTTGTAAATTATGATGTTTGAGTAGCTCAAATTTAAACCTCATTGGGATTAATAAGACTTGGAGGTATTCGTGTGTGTAGACCTGAAACTGGACATTGAAGTTGTCCTATTCTTGAGGCTGCTATGAGACACAGTGTCATATTAATCGTGGAAGCTCAAACATTCTTTGGACTACCATAAAATTTAGATAGATATATGTGCTAATTTATTTTAGCTCATATGAAATTGATTAACACGTGTCTGTTGGAAAATAATATTTACATGATGGCCTCTATGGCTGATTTCTAATGGCCTCGAATTCTTAAATTTATAAGAAAACTGAGATGTGTGATGGGTCTCATAGCTCTTTCCAAATATGGAGCAACTTACTTTATTTCCTCACTTCAAATAATTTAATCAATTCTAGTAGATACATAAATTGTGCAAACAGAAATTATGAAAATGGCATATCTCGAATTCGAAAATGGATTCCATTTGAAGTTCCATCTAGATGATAAAACAATAATAATGAGGAAAAGGAAATCTGGTGCATTTTTTTTTCAAAACGACCATTAGGTTTATTAAGGAAATGGGCACATGAATCTTCCTTTGGATAATGTTATTTAAGAGGATAATTAGATTTGTTAAGGCTAATATTTTATCAATTTTGTCCTTAAAAATGTTGCCTAGTGATGACCATGTAACATGTTAAGAATCATATAAATAAATGAACTGAGATGGTATCACTTTAGTGATACAATGGACTCTTGCGCAATTTAACTTCCATTACTAGCATTAACTCTTCCAACAGTCCTTTTTCAAATGTTCCGATTTGCCACAAAACCAGCACTTTACCTTACTCTTCTTCTCTTTCAATTTTGATCGTGAGTCGCTGTTCTTACCACAGCGTCTTTCTCTCGAACAACCTCTAGCCATCATTGCTTCTGATGTAGAGGTGTTGGCATTTGACCTCTTCCTTGTCTCTTCGGACAACAAATCTCCAACAATATCATCAAACTCAATGGTTTCTGATGTACTTAGGCTTATAGAAGTAACAAAATGATCCCATGACTCGGGCAATGAGCACAATAAAGTTATAGCTTTATCTTCTGATTCAAATTTTACTTCTATGCTTTCTGATTGCACCAGCAGAGTATTAAAGACATTCAAATGATCAGTAATAGATGTACCTTCCTTCATGCGCAGACTGTATAATTGTCACTTCAGAAGAATCCTGTTGGTCAAGGATTTTGTCATGTACAGCTTCTCCAGCTTTGACCACAAACCAGCAGCAGCTTTTTCTGACACGATGTTAAACAAAACATCATCCGCCAAACACAGTCGAATACCGCTCAGAGCTCTTCCATCCAATTCATTCCATTCATCATCTATCATGGGGTAAGGATGTTTGGCTCTTCCCAACAGCGCCTTCGCCATGCCTTGTTGCACAAGCAGATCATGCATCTTCACTTTCCAGATCTCGAAGTTATTTTTTCCATTAAACTTCTCGATCTCAAAACGAGCACTTTGAGTTTTTTCCATGTTGTATCAAACAAACAATCTCCAATTCCAAATTAAAAAAAAAAATGCCTCGGTCGTACTGTGTAATGACAATTTTAAAAGAAAAAACCAAAATTGCAAGTTTACGAGAGGGAAAATCTGTTGGGCACTCTTGGACAGTGAAAAAACCGCGCCTAAAACACATCCACTGCCTAGCGCTCCGCTGACAACCGATCAACCGCGCCAGAGCAAAATCCATATAAGTGCCACAAAATTTGCGCGCTTAATCCCATCGATTCGACTCCAATCTAAACGTTGGATCTCTGGCGCGAGTATCAGATTTGAATCCACGCCAATTGGTGCGTCTGTTAAAAAATAAAACGCGCCAGCCTGTTCACCGCTAAAATTAGCGTGACTGTCTCTGCTAAAACCGCGCCAATCGCTGAAACTCCACCTTCAGCCGATTTCTCACGCGCACCAACTCCACAACCAGCGACTTGTAGATTATGGGCCCTCCACGCTCCACTGCGCCGCTCTGATACCACTTGTTAGACTAAATAAAGCGCAGCTGGAATAAATATAAACATACACAGCACAAACAAAACCCTCACAAAAACATAACACAGAGATTTAACGTGGTTCACCCAACCAATCTGAGCTACGTCCACCAGAACAAAGGCATCGACAATCTTAATAATTCACACATGCTCTCATCTCTCCCCTATTTCCTCTACTTTCTCTACGCACTCTTACAATCCTTTACAGATTACATTTATATATAGCTGGAGCATAAAACTGAATCATAAATTCCCTCACAACAAATATAGGATGCATTAAATCCTCCTCAAAAAATACTGGAGCTAATGTAGCAACTAATCCTATTGTTGTCACATACATGAGATTTCTGCCCAATTTAATAAAACCGAAAATCTCAACAAGTTGATTTCGAGTGACTGGATTTCTATGTAAGGCCTCTATAGAATCAATCCATACACTAATGGGAATGCTCTATAAATAATGTCAAGATGATAAAAATCATCTATATATAATATAGATACATGTATATATGTATCTATGTATGTATGTATAAAATATTGTGAGATTAGACTTAGACTTCATATGGGTAGTGCAAACCAATTTGTATGATAGTTAATAAGCCTTGTATATTTGCATGAATATATGTATGCCCAGGGAGCAAGGCTTCAATGGGGGATTGTAGTGCATATGTTCTTACCATGAAAGAAAAGTGGAAATGGAATTGTGAAGGTAATAGATGGGTTGAGCTTGGAATGGGTCATTTGTAGACATGATGCTAAGAAATCCTGTGATCACCACTTTACATTATTAATATAAATTCCACATCCATCGTAAGTGTAGAAAGTATGATAGGTATATAAATCCATGTGTTATGTCAACCAACTCCCAACATTGAGTGAATGTGACCATGATGTGGTAGTGATATGAGTAAGAAGGGCCTTGTGGTCTCTACAATAAAAGTTACAATCATATGTAAATAATTGGGGGCATGGCCACTGCCATGGTGAATGATCATCTTCGTTTCACCATTCCATTGGAAACTACACTATAAATATTATTTCTATAGAAGTTGAGAGGGAATTTATGTTGGAGTATGCTATATTTCATCAACAATTATTTTATTTTCAATTTAGATTGAGTGGATGGATGTATCAATGTTGGAGAAAACTGGTAAGCATTGAAGAGTGGTCTTTAGTCATGGCAATAATGATTTTGGCCATCACCCAAAAACACCTAACATAACCATGGAGATTCCATGTCCACTCACGATGGTATGTGGTCTTGGGAAATATGGGAGAAATTATATCTCCCCCACTCTAAATTCTCAAAAATTGTTCAATCGACTTCAATGTAGTTATCTCCAATGAATTCATGAAACATGTGAAGATGATTTACATGGTAAATTGTTCAATCGACCTCAATGTAGTCATCTCCATCAAATTCATGAAACATGTGAAGATGATTTACATGGTTTTGAAAGGTGATGGAGTATTATATATTGATAAACTGCCACAGATATTCCATTGGATAGTTTTCCACAACAAATCTCATAAGGATAGATTGGAATATATACAATGATGGTTCGCTTCCTTAGATTCTAGATTTATTAATTATCTATTTTCTACATATGCATGTACTAGATAAAATGCATAAAATAGAAAAAAAAAAAAATGAAAATGCACACTAACCACACTATTGACAAGATATGATGTGGGAAGCCCTTTTGACGAAATACCCACCTAGAAGGGGAGGTTTATGTGCTCTATCTTTCTTTGGAAGAGAAATAGTGCAAGCAAAAAAGGAGAAGAAACTCTAAGGGAAATTTCCTAAGATCTATGGTTCTATAGGTTACTAAAGACACTAAAACCCTATTGTTATGCAACCTAACTCCCAGTCTCCATTTTAATGTGGTAATGTAGAACAATATGCAACAAAAAATAAATGTAATCCCTTCTCCTCCTAGTGGAAAGATTATAACATAGCTCGACAACCAAATAGGGATTAAGTTTGACTACTAAAACTCAACTAGAGTTGCAACTTTGACCCTTCTAGATTCTTCTTCATAGTATTAAAGTAGCCAACCCCTTTCCTATGAGTAATAAGGACAGTGTGGGATCATATCTAATTATGGTGTTCAATAACAATAGGTGAACTTTTACAAGCCACAAATTGTGTTTACAAGAATTGATTGATGTCTTTCTTATGCCATTTCAAAGGTATGCAAGTGTAGAATAACATCATAGGCTATGGAACTCGAGTTAGAAAGTTTTATCCCTAGAAAATCTCACTCAAGGACTCAAAATGGCCCTATAATGTTTAGATCTCAATTCTTGAAAAATATTCCCACTGACAGAACTTCTCCTATAACTTTATTCCTCTAATATTTCCACTCGTAAAGAATCAAGATGGATGAGAAATTGTATGGTGATATAATTTAGATCACACCTCCCCATTTTTGGATGATTTTGGTCTCAAAAAGCTTTACTAACAGAGGCGAGGAAGCGTTTCCTCCACCCTCTCCTTGGAGTGCCAGTTTCTTTTACCTAAAATCACCATTTCAACCCAACATGCCAAAGGCCATCCTCTCCATGGATTATAGTTATGACCTCTTAACAGAATTGTATCCTTTGTTTACTCTAATTGGGCATCTAAAGTCGAGTACTCTATAGAAGGTGGAATTTGATCCTCTTCCTAATCCAACATGGAAGATATATATTTTAATATATTCCATTTTCCAACTGTGTAAATGAACACATATACAAATAGATTGAGTATTACCTCCCATGTTGTATACTGTCTTGAAAGGACCCAATTCGAAAGCCCTGATAATCTTAGCAAGACCCTCTAGTATCTCCATGTTCAATTGTATGAATACTCTATCTCTCACTCTAAATGAATTCTCTATTTTGAGTTGATCATGCCTATCCTTGTATTTTTCCTATGACTTCTTCAATGTACAATGTAATTGCAAATACATCTACTTAATTTTATGTAAAAAAATTTATGCCCTTAAAGCATCCCCTATGAAATCCCACCTGAATCCTCATTATTTCCCATATGAAATATCCAAAGGTGAAGGATTTTCAAAAGGGGATTTAGTAACTTACAACTTTGTACTACTTCATTATAAGAGTATTATATATACAATATTTTCAACCCATGTCTTTCTATTGTTTCGAAAATAACCCATGAATGTAACAACCCTTAGTTAAAATTTCATGTAATAAAGATAATAAAGGCAAAAAGACCAAGTTCATGGCACACACATTCCAAGTTGAATGTTGGGAAAAATCCCCTAGTGGGTATTCATTTGGTTTATTATGGCTATGAAAATTGGAAAAAGGAAATGGAAAAGGATTTGAAAAGGAAAAGAGGCATTAATTGGAATTTTATGAAAGTAATGGAAAATAGGAGAAAAGGAAGGTGAAAGGTCACAATATTGAATGAGAGGAAAATTAGAGGAAATTGAAGAAAAATAGAGCCCTCAATAATAAAAAGGTTTTTGAGGATCAATTTAAAACCTTTTTCCATCTTTGGTTTTGATCCCTCTCTCTATTCTCATTCTCTCATATGCTTGCACACTTAAAGAATTGTTGTAGCGCTCTAGCATTGGAGAAAGGAGGGGAAAGGAAGGATAAGAAAGAAAAGGAGGGCAATGATCAAGCAAGGAAGAGTTACATGAGGCAGCCACTATGAGATTACTTGTAGGTATTGAGCTGCATGTATTATGACCTTGCTATTTTTGGCATGAATTGTACATGCAAGTGTGTATTTGGTTCTCTTGTTATCATTGACATGGGATTTTTTAGGTGTGGCAGTGGTTTCACCTTTTCCTTGCTATTTCTAGATAGCCATGGTGTGATGGTGTTCTTTCATTTGGTTGAGCTTTGGATTACTGGATGGTTTTGGAACTTAGTGAGGTGGTCTCAGGAAAACTCCCAATGAGCTCTGATTTCATGACTTTATTTTGCGGGATTGTGGTAAAGCCCGAGGGTGGAGACGGGAAAATTCCTCAAGGTATTGGTGAAGAAATATGCAGTAATCCAATCTTGTTTATTTCCTATTAATCCCTTGAGCGGTTTTGGTGGGATTGTAGTAAAGTCTGGTAGTGTATGTTTTTATTTGGGCCTAGGAACCCATTGAGTGGTAACGTTAGGATTGTGATAATGCCTTCTTGCGTAGGTGCTTGTATCGGGCCTAGGAGTTCCTTGACCATTTTTGGTGGGATTGTGGTAAAACTTGAGGAAGCATACTTTTTCTATCTTGAGTCCCACATTCATGCTTGGAATATGGCGCGGGGGTGGTTGGGTGAAAGAAATATTTGCTTCATCCCAACCTATGGTTAGGTTGTACATGGAAGTCACTGACATGGTTGGATTTTTTATATGTTAATAAGAGCTATTTTCCTCTTATATTTCATGAGTATTTATATTTTTTATTATGTGTATTTTATGGTTATTATATCATTGTTATTATTTTGGTTATATGATGGTTGTATGCATGGATTCATGACAAATTCTAGTTATGGCTCTTATCATGTTTTTATTACTAAATAAATGGTTAATGAATGCATGACCTAATATATGTTATTGCAGTTACTATGAGAGGGCATTAGACATTCTTTATGATTTTCAAATAAGTATGAGACCCCTAGGTTAAGATATGCATTTATAACCTTTAAAATACATTTTCACAATGTGTTTGACGAAATGTTTTTCATGGTTAGGCTTGTTTAGGTCAAGTTTTGGATTAAATTTTGCATTACTGGATTTGTCTTTGTGTCATTCATAATTCTAGAAAATTTCATCAAGTTATGGGCAGAGCTCTAGATCTTAGCCCCAAAAATGTGGCTTAGATTCTGGGGTTGCAAGCATAGAACACAAGATAATAGACTACACTTGCTAGAAGGAAAAGTCATCCATGTGACTAGAGGGTTACAATTGTTGGCATGCCTTGTTATGCATCCAAATTGGAGTCGAGATCACTAAAAAGACAAGTTAACTCATGGTTTGAGCACTTCTAATGGTTGTTTAGTTCCTCGGGGTCATGCATATTCTCATGAAGGTTATTAACATTTCATATTGTTGAATCCATTTCCTTAATGTAATATAGGATGTTAGGTCATGTCGTAGTAATTATTCATCACATGTTTACACTAGTACACTAGTGAACTTGGGTAAATCTAGGACAAGGGTGTTAAATGGTGGTATCAAAGCATTGTTCAATGCTTGGACTGGATTGGTGGAATGTGTTTCTCATACATGCATGTTAGTTTTATATGTGTTTTTTATGCATTTCGGTGTCTATATGTTGTTTTCCATGTATTATCATGGTTATGGTTGTTGTGCATGAGGTCATGGTATACAGTTGACATTGTCATGCATGATAATTGTGATGATTATTGAGATGATGTTGGTATATTGATATGATTATGTATATATATGTATCATGCTAATATGGTTGATCTTGCATATGATTTATCCTCCCTTAAACCACATTGAGGTATGTTGATTATGTTTATATTTTGGTTACAATGACATGGTATAATTACAGGAATAAGAAGATCAAAATTACTAGAAAAATGGTGGACTAGAGTTCATGAGACTCCCCTTATAAATCAAATGAGTAGCATGATGATGGGCACTCTCCTAACATAGCAGACACCTTGAGAATTTTGAAGGCATAGATAGGAAGTTGCAAAGTAGATAATGACAATATCATTCAGTTGTAGGAAATACTTACCAGGGAACAGGAGAAACAAGCAAAGATCAAGGTAGTTATCCTTCAGAGTTTGTTAGAATTCTAGAGACATGGACATACACGAATCAATTATGGATAGGAGGACAGAGCTAATGGAGCATATGGTAGCCGGTCTCAAGGTGGTCATAGGTTGCACATGGATGACATGTTTAGATATGGCAGGTCCTTGGATACACTTGATAGGAAATGAAGTGGACATGGGTTGTAGTCTAGTTCTGGGTTAGATAGGTATCACGATAATCATTGTTATCTTTCTAAAGTAGGAGTGATAAGGGATATTTTTCTGATGAGTTCAAGAAATTTGAGCCACATACATTTGGTGGAGAGTTGAAGACGGTGGAATATAGAGAGGCATGGTTGCTTTGAATGAAGAAATGGTTTGATCTATAAGATTACACAAAGAACATGAAGGCTAGGATAGTTACTTTTAGCCTCAAATGGAATGAAGACATTTGGTGGGAATATGTGAAGAGAGTTAGAGACATCAGGACATAAGAGTTGAGTTGGAATGAATTCAAGAGACTATTCAAAAAGAAGTACTTGTCAGAGAGATACTATGATGAGATAGCCAAGAACTTCTTTGAGCTGAAGATGGGATCGATATCATATGATGAGTACACAACCAGGTTCCTATAGTTGTTGAGGTATGTGTCATAACTTAAGGATGAGAAAGCGAAAATTCAAAGGTTTTTACATGGATTTCCATTAGCCTTTAATGATCAATTGAGTATAATGAACCTTAGTCACTGAAAGAAGTAATTGGGAAGTTCAAACACTATTATGAGAAATCGAAGCTTAAGACAAAATCTAAGAAAGGTTGGAAAGCAAATGAAAATACTAAACGTAAATGGCCACCGAAGCGAAGAAGACCTCGAGTTTGCAAGTCTTCATTTTAGGTTGTTTACAATTTTTCATGTTTGTAGGTTTTAAGGTTTGGTTATTTATAGGTTTTTAGGTTTGCAGGTTTGGTTGTTTACAAGTTTGTAGGTTTAGAGGTTTGCAAGTTTGTTGGTTACAAGGGAAATTATAGTTTATAGCTTATAAGCTAGTGTAGTTAGCTACAGGCTCTAAGAAAATAGTTCCTCATTGGATAAGATTTTCTGCATTTGAGTTAAATGGTATGCCTACATCAATGCATCTGAAAGAAATTCAATTTGGATCATAGAGTATGATTCTGCATATGCATTGGTTGTATATTTAAAAGACTAAGGTGAATTATTATGAAAAGGTCATTGAATTCTTGCATGAAAATGGAGAACAAAATATATTATTGGGTAAGAAGAAGCCAACATTATCCAAAATGGTTACAACTATGAAGGCGAAGTGTAGTCGTAGGAAAAGGATGTGTGTTACTTGGAGTTCATATCTCCAGTGATAAATGTAAGGATGTTGAAGGTGTAGAAGTATTGAAGAGGTAGTTAGTCTTACAGTAGTTTCAAGATGTGTTTCCGCCACATATTTTAGAGTTTCCACCTGATAGGGAAGTGAACATTTCTATTGAGTTGGTACTAGGGGAACCAATAGCATCGAAGGAACCTTACAAGATGAGGACTCCATAGTTAGTGGAACTGATGTTGTAATTGAAGGAAATTCTTAACAAGGGATACTTTAGGCCATGTGTGTCGCCTTGGGGTGTACCAGTGTTGTTTGTGAAGAAGAAGGATGCTATTATCAGGTTATTCATTGACTACATGAATTTGAACAAGGTGGAGATTAAGGAAGTGTACCATTTGCTGAGGGTCAATGACTTGTTTGATCCATTGAAGGGAGAAATGGTGTTTTCAAAGATTGATTTGAGATCAGGTTATCATTAGGTACGGATCAAAGAAGATGACATCTACAAGATTTATTTTCAGACAAGGTATGGGCATTATTAGTTTATTGTAGTTGGTTTCAGTCTTGATAATGGTCCAACTACTTTCACATGTTTGATGAATAATGCGTTGCATCCTTATCTCGACTAGTTTGTGATTGTATTCATTGATTATATATTGAGATATTCTAAGAATGAGGAAGAGAATGTTGAACCATTAGAAACAATATCAAGACTTCTAATAGAGAATTAGTTGTATGCCAAGCTTAGGAAATGCAGTTTCTTTTAGAAAGAGGTCCATTGTTTGGGACATGTGGTTTTCAAGGAAGGCACAACAATGGATCCAGAAAATATCAAAGCTATAATGGAATGGGAATCTACTAGAAATGTGGATGGGGTTACATCATATATGGGGTTAGTAGGTTATTATAGGAGGTTCATTAGGAATTTCTCATAGATTCTCTATCCTATTACATCCTTTCAGTGAAAAGGAAAGGAATTTGAATGAAAAGAGGAATGTGTAGCTAGTTTTGAGAAGTTGAAGCAGTTGTTGACAAATAGTCTAGTTCTAAAGATTGCAAATCAGGATAAAGATTTTGTGGTGTGTACATATGTCGGTAAGAGAGGACTTAGTGGAGTCTTGATGAAGGAGGAACAATTGGTATGTTACAAATCAAGGAAATTGAAGGATCACAAGAAAAACTATGTGACATGTGATCTTGAGTTGGCAATAATCATTCATTCATTGAAGATGTGGAGGCACTAACTTCTTCAGAGGAGGTTCATTCAGATGAGTGATCACACTACGCTAAGGTACTTGTTTGACCAACCCAATATGGATGCTAGGAAATATAAATAGTTGGTAACTCTCAGTGAGTTTGATTTTGAGATTAGGTACATGAAGTGAAAGGAGAACATGGTTGGAGATGCTCTAAGCAAAATGATACAGGTAAACCGTATAGCAACTATGAGTTCATATGGGACATATTTATAGGATCTGATCTTATATGCAGTAGAATAGGATGATAGGTATAGGGAGCTTAGGCATATGCTACAATAGCATGGTAAATGTGAACATGATGTGGACTATAATTTCATGAAAGATGGCTTGGTCAAATTTCAGGACTTGATTTATGTGTTAGACAATAGTGAGCTTAAGAAGCTTATCTTAAGGGAAGTTCATGTTAAGCTGTATTTAGGTCATTTGGGATATCATAAGAAATTTACAATGGTGAATAAGTTCTACCATTGGTCAAACTCAAAGAAGGAAGTGGCAAAGTTTGTGGCTAGATGTTTGGTTTTTCAATACGTAAAGGTAGAGTGTAAGCATCCAGGTTGGTTATTACAATTGATTCTGATTCTGAAATGGAAATGGGAGGGAATTTCCATGGATTTCGTTAAAAAATTACCAAGGACATCTAGACAACATGATTCCATCATGGCTATGGTTGACATGTTGACAAAGGTAGCTCATTTCATAGTTGTTATGTCTACTTCTTCAACTATTGAGGTAGCCAAAGTATTCATTAGGGAGATAGTTAGGTTATATGGTATTCCTAAGAAGTTTGTATTAGAAAGAGATTCCAAGTTCACTTCCAAATTTTTGAAGGAGTTATTTTTAGGTTTGGGTATAGAGTTGGCCTCCAGTACAACTTATCATCCACAAACAAATGGAAAGACATAGAGGGTCAAAAATATTTTGGAGGACATGTTGAGAATGTATGTTTTGTACTAGTAGAGGAGGTGGGAGGAGTGTCTTCCACTAGTAGAGTTTGCTTAAAATAATGGATATCAGGAGTCACTCAGGATGAGTCTGTTTGGGGCCATTTTATGGGCAGAGTTGTAATACCGCTATTGGTTGGAGTGATCCAGTGAGGAAGGTGTTGATAGGGCCTGACATGCCTAAAAATATGGAACATGAAATGCAAGTTATCAAGAAGAATATAGAGGTAGCACAAAATAGGCAGAAGAGTTATGTAGATCGACAAAAGGAATTTACGAAGTTTCAAGTTGGAGAACAGGTGTACTTGCGCATCAAGCCTAATAACAGTTCATTGAGGATTGGATCATGTGAAAAGCTTGCACCTCAATATTGTGGGCCTTTTGAGCTCCTAGAGAGGATTGGATGAATGGGCTACAGACTTGCACTGCCTCTGATAGTGAAAGTCCATGATATTTTCCATGATTCATTTCTTAAAAGATATGTCAAAGATGCTGATCATGTCATTGATTGGTATATATTGTAGGTGGATCTAGAAGGAGAATTATATTCAAAACCTCAGTGATTTTGCAATGGAAAAAACTCATGCTCTAGAACTGAGAAATCGAGCTAGTTGACATGTAGTCGAAGTCATTTGGACCCAATGAAGCTACATGGGAGATGGATTATTAGATGCAGGATATGTATCCTACATTATTTGTCTGTGAAGGAAAATGAGTTTTGGTATATGTATATATCTATATATGTTTATTGTTGTAAAAATTGCAATGGGTTGTGCTATAAATCTCCAATAAGCAGTATGGTTGTCATATTGGTTTTTCTTTTCAACAGGTTGTTCATTGTAAACACTGCATTAAGGTAGGTTATTAAGCTCCATGGACAGCATGTTTTGGTTTTTAGCAACTTGTTGGTCATAGGTGTCATAGAACACTTAGAATGATGTTTCCCTAAGGGGGGAGGGGTCTATAATAGCCCCGAGTTCATGGAAAATTCTAGGGGCTAATTGTTGTAGATGGGCTAATTTTCCATGATTTTTCCAAAAAAAAAAAAAAATTCGCCAATTTCCATTTCTTCTAAAAATTATTCGCCCAAATTTTACAATATAAAAGTATTTTTCCTTAAAAATCACCAACATTATATAGAGAATATATATAAAATAATTATAAATTTGAATAATTTTACAAATATATCAATAAACATTTTATAGTTTGCATATTAGGGACTAGTGAGATTTGCCAATGTTTTTAAATTTCAAGATAATTTTCCATCCTTAAAATTTTCCCTGCTCAAGTTAACAGTTCATGTACAAATGTTAATAAAGGAAAAAAAGAACAAGGTCATGGGACATATAGGCCATGCTGAATGATGGGAAAATCATCCTAGTGGGTGTTCATTTGGTTTATTGTGACTAAATAAATTAGCAAAGGGTTTGAAAAGGCAAATAGGCGTTAATTGGAATTTTATTTATGAAAATAACATAAAATAGGAGAAAAGGAAGGTGAAAGGTCACATAATTGCATGAGAGGAAAATTAAAGGAAAATTAGAGGAAATTGAAGAAATATAGGGGCCTCATTGATAAAAAGGCTTCTAAGGATTAGTTCACAACCTTTTGTCAGTTTTGGGTTGGAGCTCTCTCTCTATTCTCACTCACTCATACTCTTGCACACTTAGAGAATTCTTGGAGAACTCTAGCATTGGAGAAAGGAAGGCAAAGGAAGAGAAATAAAGCAATGGAGAGAAAGGATCATGTAAGGAAGATTTGGATCAAGTGGCTAAAGCCGGATTAGATGTAGGTATTGAGTTGCATGTGTGATTCCCTTGCTAGTTTTGGAATGAATGGTACATGCATGTGTGTATTTGGTTCTCTTGTTGCCATTGGCATGGGATTTTCCATGTGTGATAGTGGTTTCATCTTTGCCTTGTGATTTCTAGATATCCATTGTGTGATGGGATTCTTTTCTTTGGTTAAGCTTTGGATTGTCATACGGTTTTGGTGTCAGGAAAAATACTAAGAGGGGTGGGGGGGTGAATCAATATTTTAAAACTTACTTGACCTTCTTATTTTATATTCATATTTTTGTAGGCAAATTTAATAAAGTAAACCTACATATGTGTGCTACTATTAGGCAGACAACCAATGTATATATAATTAACTATCTTTTGAATTACTTATTCATCATTTTAACTTGAACTAGTGTATCAGTCCTTCATTAGGCATGTTGGGAAAAATACTGAGAGGGGGGTGGGTGAATCATTATTTTGAAAACTCACAACAATAATTTTATTTTCTAAAATGTATATGCGAATTTACTGACCCCAACTAGCATATATATGCGGCTGTTTTTCAAGAAAATAATGTATGCTCAGTAAAATTGTAAAAAAACTAATTATTTTTCTGTTAAACTTGAACCAAAATGTAAGATATTTATCAAGCATTTCATAAGTAGTAAATAGTTGCAGTAAGAAAAAAATAAAGTATCACACATCGACACCAAGATTTAAGGTGGAAACACAATGTGCGAAAAAACCACTGCTGTTGTCATCTCAGTCTTCAAAACCCATTAATATCGGAAGCTTATTACATTATTGTACTACTGAAGAACCATAACAATACGCAGACACCCACCTGATGAAGGCTACAACATTCACTCATTTTCTAGCTCCTATTGGAAGGGAGCTCCAACCCCCTGATCTGATCACCAGCTACTATTGGAAGGAAGCTTTGACTTCCTCACTGGAGGCACCAACCCTCAGCAACATCCATGGACCATGTTTCATAAATTTTCACACTGGATCCAGTATCAACACTTATGCTCAATCATCACTCTAATATAATCATCAGTATCTAACAGAAAGAATCAATGAATCACTAAAACCCAATCAACTGACAATACTTAGATCAATTCAACCCATGAGCAGATCATACAATGAAAGGTCATTTCAGGTCTCATGATACTAATTAATCATTGTATTCATTGCTGCATAATTATTTTAGATCTATGTGATAATTATGTCCCTTACAATGTAAATATACCTCATATTGAAGCATTCATAAAAAATACTTTCACTTGCACACTTAGCACTTTGATCTTCACCTCTTTATATAGTTTACCCCTTATCCAATATCACGGGTCAAAACTATACTAGTTCCAGTGGTAATCTTTGACGAGATCAATATCCATTGTCTTGCTCATTACTATGGGCCAATACCATGGTAAGGACCCTTGTTGCTTAGAATAACAAGGTGCAAAAGACATACACTACTTTTCTTCACCAAACACACATGTATACGTGACTTGGCCTTGACAAACCTACATATAGATTTTCAAATATTTACTTCTATCAAACTTCTGATTATGAATTGTAAGCCTTTGACCCATCACTCTGGTATTCTATTACATCATTATGTCACCTCTGAATTGACATGTGGATTTATTTAGTTACCATATACTTGTTTTGTTACAAGTGAGTTTCCATCAAGGAAAACACATGCATCATAATGCTAATAATGTCCCCCTTTGGACTTGATGGAAACCATGTTGGTGTTCATTACCTGAACCTATATAAACCTATTAGATACATAAACCACCAAGATATTTCCCCATTTGACATTAAGGGAAAAGAGCGGATCAAAGCTCCCGCTTTGGAGTTAATTTGCATTATATTGTTGATGCTCCCCTTGAGCACATGCTGAATCTTCAGAAGTATTTCCAAATGATGAAGATGAATCTATAACTTAACTAAGTATCACCTTTCTATAAACAGGGACTCATACGTACATCAATTACCCAACCAAGTGGGGATACATATTTGACATGACCTCAAAAGTCAATACATGACTGAATATGACAATTATTACATCATAGGTCTCCACATGACCTTTACATCAAATGATATATATAACATTAATAATTGAGACCAAAAGATCTTAAACTTAGCATAATTCATCAACCATAATGCCAACAATGTATTATATTCTACAAGGCTAATGCTCCCCTTGAACTTATGCTACCTATTCATTTTCAACAACTCATTCATTAAAGCATCTTCATTAATCAAATAAATATAAATGAGAAAAACATAACTCAATACCATATATGCAGACTATACTCATCAACACTAGACCAAGAAAAATCAAATCATAACTGTTAGAATCATGTCAGAGACTAATATTAAGCCTGCCCCACCTTTTTTCTATCAAAGAAAAAGATACATGACTGTCTACAAAGAAACTCATTTATATACGTGACTATACCACATCAAACCCACCTATAGCCAACAACCTTCTCAATTTTCACCTGTAGACTGAGTAGACTAAATTAATAACAAAATGAGGCAGAGACAACCCCCAATTTCTATTTGAGATTTTCAAATGATTCTCCAGGAAAGGGTTTAGTAAATATATCAGCAACTTGTTCTTTGGAGAGAACACACTCCAATTTAAACTTTTTCGTAAGCACTTGTTCTCGTAGAAAGTGATACTTAATAGAAATATCCTTGATCATAGAGTGCATAACAGGATTTTTCGAAATAATAATAGCACTTGTATTACCACATAGGATGGATATCGGTGGAGAACATTTGAATTCTATATCCTATAATTTTTGCATCATCCAAAGAAGTTGTGTGCAACAAGCTACAATAATCACATATTCTGTCACTGCTATATATAAGGCAATGAAACTTTGTTTCTTGTTCAATCAAGGTACCAATCTGGGCCCCATGTAAAATGCAACTCCACTAGTGCTTTTCTGGTCATCAACATTTCCAGCCCAACCTGCATCTGTGTATGCATGATGGGAAATATCTGCATCTTTAGGATATATTAGACTAAATTTTTGGGTTCCTTAGAGATATTTCAATATTCTCTTTATTGCCTGAAGATGTGATTCCTTTGGATTGGCTTCGAAACATCCAACAATCCCAATTGCATGCATGATATTTGATCTACTATCAGTTAGACAAAGTAGACTTCTAATCATAGAAATGTACTCTGGTTGGTTTACAGTGGGAGAGTCATCGTTAGAACTAAGGCTACATATTTTCATCATGGGAGTACATACAGGTTTGCAATCGTGCAGGCCATACTTCTTCAAAATCTTCTTGAGATATATTGTTTGTGAGAGAAACATGCCATATTTTTCTTGTTGCACTTGTAGACCAAGAAAATAGGTTAGTTCCCCAGGTAATGACATTTCAATTTTTTGTTGCATAAAAAAAGAAAAATTTTGGTTCATATATTCGTCATTACTGCCAAAGATGATATCATTGACATAAACAACAATAATTAGCAGTTCATCACCGTAATTTTTTATGTACAAGTTGTTGTTCATGGATCCTTTTGTGAAACCTTGTTTTTGAAGATATTCTTTAAGACGATAATACCATGCCCACAGAGCTTGTTTTAGCCCATATAAAGCCTTTTTGAGTTTACATACAAGGTTTTCATCATTCCCCAAAATGAATCCTTCTCGTTGTTCAATATATACTTCTTCTTCTAGATCTCAAATAAGAAAGCATATTTTACATCCATTTGATAAACTTAGAAATTTCAAAAACTTGAAAATGCAAGAAACATTCTTATGGCTTCAAGTCTCACTACTGGTGAAAATGTTTCTTCAAAGTCTATACCTTCTTGTTGAGCATAATCTTTACAAACAAGTCTAACTTTGTTCCTAATAACCTCTCCATTTTCATTCAACTTATTTTTGAATATCCATTTTGTCCCAATAACATTTTTATCATGAGGCCTTGGAACCAATTCCCAAGTTACTATCATTGTTTTCAATTTTATCAACTTCTTCATTCATGGCCTTCAACCAACATTCATCTTTACTAGCTTGGTTTACATTTTGTGGTTCAACGGTGGATAATAATTCTAGATAACTAAAAGATACTAAAATGGTTCTTTTTGTTTGTACCCTAGCTTCCTTTTCTCCTAGAATTTGAGTTTCTAGATGATTCTTTTGAACATGCCTAGATGGATCCCTTTCTTTGTCTGATGTATCTTCTTTTGCTACTTCATCAGTTTCTTCTTCTATATCATTGTGATTTGATGTGGGAAAGCATTCATCATCATAATACTCTTTTTCAAATGTTACCTTTTTGGGCCTTGTGCATGCTTGATCAATCACAACATCACGGCACTGAATAATTTTCTGAAGTCTCTTATTGTAACATTTGTATCATTTGCTTCTAGATGAGTAACCAATAAGTATTGCTTCATCTTCTCTAGCTTCAAACTTACCAAGTTTCTCATCATTATTTTTGATGAAACATTCTCATCATTATTTTTGAGAAAACATTTGCTTCCAAAATATCTGAAATGATTTACAGTGGGAGGCATACCATACCAAAGTTCATACAGAGTTTTATCACTATACACATGAACATCAAGCTTGTTGAGAATATTTATTGTAATGTGTGCAGCTTCACCCAAGAAGGTGTCAAGAGTCCGAGACTCATAAAGCATAGCATGAGCCATTTGTTGAACAATTCTATTCATTCTTTCTGCCACACCATTTTGTTGAGGAGTTTTAGCTATAGAAAATTGTCTTTTAATGCCATGTTGTTCCTAGAAAATCAAGTAATTCATCTAATATGTATTATCCTCCTCGGTCATATTTTAGATATTTGATTTTTAGATCTAATTCATTTTCAACTAATGCCTTGAGTACTTTAAATCTACCAAATGCTTCATCTTTGAGCTTCAATAAACCAATCCAACACATTCTAGAAAAGTCATCAATGAATAAGATATAGTAATGTTCTCCATGAGGTGAATTTTTCCTTATTGATCCACACAAATCAGTATGTATAAGTTCAAGAGGCTTACTTGTTGATCCTTCTTTGGCATTGAATTCAACTCTTGTTTTCTTACTGAATTGTCATGACTTACATATGGTACTTTATGGTATGGTGATGTAGGGTAGATGACGAATAACTTTGAGCGTGCTTGATTTTCTTATTTGAGAGAAGCTTAGATGTCCCAACCTTCAGTGACATAACCCATTTTCTTCTACCTTTCCTAGGTAACATTGTTCTTGGCCACCTTTCAATATATACATATTGCTCGGGGTTCTTTCTTCTTTTTTTAGGGTCTTTCTTGTGTCAAGTTCACGAACCACACATTCTTGTGATCAGAATACCACATCATTACTTGGTCACACATTTGGCTGACACTCAAAAAGTTATGCTTTAATCCATAAACATACATCACATTACTATCTTTAACTTTTTCTTTTAGAAAAATGGAACCTTTACCCTTAATGATAGCAGGTGAGTCATTTCCAAAAGTGACATTCTTTTATTTCTCTAAAGCATTGTGTGAAATAAGTTTATCTTCATCATGTGTCATGTGTTTTGAGCAGCCGCTATCAATGTAGCATTTATTTTCTTGTCCTTATGCAAACAATGGTATTCCAAAAGTTTCAGATTGTAACTCTTTCCTTTTCCATACCTTAGAATTTGTTGATATTTTCTCTTTTTGAGATGTTGGTTGTAATTTTCTCATGCATTTAGATTCTTCATGTCCAATATTATTGCAAAATGAGAATTCAATTTCATCTATAAGAGGTGAGAATATATTATAAGCATTCTTCTTGACTCTTGTCTCATTGATTTGTTTTCTTTCTTCTCTAGTCATGATAGTTTTGTATGAAACACATTGAACAACCTCATGAAAAAACATATCACATGAGAAACATTGTCCATTAAAGAAGAATTTTTTGTGATCATAGAATCTTCTGGTGTTTTTTACCTTTTGACTGGTGCTTTTGTTGTTTCTCATCCTTTGATTGGAGTGAAAATGATTGATCTGTCGAATTCCTTTATTCTTTTGCTGAGGACTGAAGCTTTGTTGACTGATTTTTTCTACATTACTGAAGCTTTGCTGACTGATTTTTGCTGCATTATTGAAGCTTTGCTGACTGGTTTTCTTTGCATTTACATAGCTTTCAGTGGTGGCTGAAAACTTTTATGTTGGAGATCTTTGTCCAGTGTATCCAAGACTTGTCTTCATAAGAGGAGAGAATTATACTTTGATAAGTTCATCTAAGCTTTCAGATCCTTTAACAAATCTAAGATTCAGAGTTTTTATTTTCTCAAGTTCCTTTCTTAGACTTACTACTTCACATTCTAACTTC
Source organism: Pinus tabuliformis (assembly GCA_031772625.1). Lineage (NCBI taxonomy): Eukaryota > Viridiplantae > Streptophyta > Pinopsida > Pinales > Pinaceae > Pinus > Pinus tabuliformis. The sequence continues at coordinate 682,833,226 of CM062811.1, forward strand.
TCATTATGCTTTTCCTTTTCTACGAGTTGATGCTTCAAATTATCTATGGCTACTTTCTCTTCTACCAAGAAAATTTTGACTTGAGTAATTTCTTCAAAGAAATCTTTTTCCTCTAAAGAATCCACAAATTTATCACTAGAATCATTAGTATTTTTCTCAAAATCCATGAGTAATTTAAGATCTTGATCAAATTCACCTTCTTCACTATTTGACAAGCCATCACTATTTTCATGAGTGGAATAACTTCTTCTATTGTTAAACCATCTCCTATTACCTTTTACAGTATCCTTCCCTTTTTCATGGTTGTCTTTATTAGGACATTTAGCAGCATAATGACCAACTCTACCACAAGAAAAACATTTGAAGGGAAGCCTACCTCTAAACTTTCCGGTGGCCAGTTGAAGTTTCTTTACAAAGTTCACCTCATCTTCCTCTTATATGTATCCTGATTCCTTGCGTTCTTACTTTTATTTTCCTTTTTCCAACACTTTAAATGCGGATTTGCGGACTTCTGAGGGACCACCTTTCCTCATTTCAAGAGTGGTTAGGATTCCATGAAGTTGAACAATAGTAAGACTATGTAGATCCTTATTCTCTTCATTGGCATATACTTTTGACTCGAATTTAGGAGTTAGAGATCTTAAGATTTTTTCTACTAAAGTAGTGTCCTTTATTTATTCACCCATATTTTTGACGTTATTTACAATCTCATCTATACGTAGAAAGAATCTGGCAATACTTTCATCATTATGAATTCTGATATTTTCATATTGAATTCTAAGAGTTTGGAGTTTAACACTTTTTACCTTCGCATCAACTTCATAGCTTTGAATGATTATGTCCCATATTTCTTTTGTTGCTTTTAGCTGCATAACCTTGACAAATTCTAATTCTGTCAGACTTCCCAATAATGCATTGACAACTTTGGCATTGGTTTCATAAGTCTTCTTTTATGCTACATTTGGGAGAACTGCAGTTGGATATTGGTAAGCTCCTTCAACAATTGCACAAACATCTGCTCTAAGAGTCTGAAGATATGATATGGTTCTTGTCTTCCAATATATAAAATTATTTTCGTTGATGAGTGGTGGTCTAATAGATGTCGTTCTGTCTTGATTGCTCATCTTGGGAGATATTCCTTCAAGCGATCAAGCTTCTTTTGAAGGACATGCTCTAATACCAATTGTTAGGAAAAATACTAAGAAAGTGGGGGGGGGGGGGTTGAATTAGTATTCTAAAAAATCAAAATAATAATTTTCTTTTCTGAAATGTATATGTGACTTGACTAAACCCAACTTGCATATGTACACATCTGTTGTAAAAGAAACTATTGTATGCTCAGTAAACTTAAAAAAAAAAAACATAATTCTTTGTCTATTAAAATTCAACCAAAATGTAAGAGATTTATCACGCATTTGATAAGTAGTAAACAAGTTTAGTAAGAATAGAATAAAGTATCACACATAAGTGACACACATGAACACCACGATTTAGGGTGGAAACCCATTGTGGGAGAAAAACCCCGTTGTTTTTGTCTCAGTCTTCAAAACTTATTAATATCAATAAATTCTTACATTTTTGTACTGGTGGAGACTCATATGAGTAAGCAAGCACCCACCTCATGAAGGCTACAACCTTCCCTCATTTTCTAGCTCCTACTAGAAATGATATCCAACCCCCTAATCGGATCACCGACTACTACTGGCAGGAGGCTTCGACTTCCTCACTAAAGGCTCCAACCTTCAGCAACATACATGGACCATGTTTCATAAATTTGCACACTAGATCCAATATCAACACTTATGCTCAATCATACTATAATACAATCATCAATCTCTGACACACAGAATCAACCAATCGCTGAAACCCAATCAACTGACACTTAATCAAACATCAACCAATCAACTAGAACAATCAGCTCACTATAACTAGTACACATAATTGAACTCTGAATACTACATCAACACAAAGAATCAACTGCAACCCTGATCATTCAAATGCAAAAATATTTATGCTACTTCACTTAAGGAAACACGTGTGTATACGTTCTTTTCTGTAGAGAAAACCTCGTATAGATATTAATATACTAAAAAATGAAAACTTGTAATTGTGAATCAGAAATAGAGTTGACCAGAGAAATTCTAATATATTATGTTATCTTATAGAAGACCCATACTGTCAGTAGCATGAATAATCTCTTCAACCAATCAACATGTAAACAAATTCTACTTCATCATTCAATCAATTCTACTTCAAACATTATTACTCAACCCAAATAAACATGACGACATAATTGAAAGACAACAGAGAAACAACAACACTGATCATTTTGATCAGTTGTTTATGAATAAAAAAGCTTACTTTATATACGCGACTTTGAAGAAGTGAAACCATGTGTATAAACGCTTTTCTCAAGACCAACGAGTGTATAGATCTACAATTTTTGACCTAAAATTGCACAACTCTTCAAAACTTCAAAAAGAGCCACATCATAATATTCAGATATAAAAACACGTATTAGTACTTAGATCTATTCAATCCATAAGAAGGTCATACAATGAAAATTCATTTGAGCTCTCATGATCCTGATCCATCATTGTATTCATTGGTGCACAATTATTTCAGATCTATGTGACAATTATGGCCCTTATAATGAAAATATACTTCAGATTGAAGTATTCATCAAAAATCCTTTCACTTGCACACTTAGGACTTTTATCTTCACCTATTTATATATTTTAGCCCTTATCCAATACCACGGGTTAAAACTATACTAGTTATGGTTGTAATCTTTGATGGGATCAATATCTATTGTCGTGCTCATTACTATGGACCAATACCATGATAAAGACCCCTGGTATTTAGAATACCATGGTGCAAAAAAAATACTCTAATTTTCTTCACCAAACTCGTGTGTATACGCGACTTGGGCTTGACAAACCCACGTATAGATTTTCAAATATTCACTAGTATCAGACTTCTGACTCTAATCGGTAAACCTTTGACCCATCATTCCGGTATTCTATTCCATCATTATGTAACCTCTGAACTGACTTGTAGATTCATCTAGCTACCGTATACTTGTTCTGTTACAAGTGAGTTGCGTTCAAGGACAACAAATGCATCATAATGCTAACAGGGCATTAGTTAAACAATAAACAATTGCAGTAAAAATAGAATAAATCAACACATATGAACACCAGGATTTTTAAGTGGAAACCTAATGTGGGAAAAGAATCACCTATGTTGTTGTCTATTTATTCTTTAAAAAAATATATATTCTTTACAATCTTGCGCTGGCATAGACTAATAGTAATACACAGAAACCCACCTATAGAATTCTACAACCTTCTCTCATTTTTGAGCACCTACTAGAAGGGAGCTATAAACCCCTTATCTTCAATTCCTTATGGATCACCTTTCTGAAAGTTTCAAATTGGATGTACCTAATCAACCTGTAGGCCACCTTAAATTTTCATACTAGACCCATTACCTTTATGAAATCACTGAATCGACTACAACAAATAAATCATTAATCTTATTGCAAGCAATCAATCTAAACCAAAACAGATCATGTGAGTGTATTGTCAATCATCAACCCATACCTTGTTACTGAAACCAACTGCTACGACTACAAAACGTAATGAACAATATGTCAAATATATATGTTATTGTTATTAAGAATATCTACGTATATATGCACTTTCAATGAAATAGACCCGCGTACGTATCTCAAAGCACTGAAACCTCAGCTTGGTTCACTGCAATGCTAAAATCAATCACATGCATGTATCATTCATCACAGCCTTCTAAGCTACTTACAGATCATGCATATGAGCTCAATATTTCATTCACAAACTAGTCACCTTCATAAAAACGATCACATATAGATTATTCTGAAGAAGAGCTCATCAATAGACAACAACAATCACAACAACACTAATAAGACATCATTAACTGCACATAGTTTATATGTAAGTGACCCTTACAAAATACACCTTCTTATATATGCATCTTTGAGGAAGCATATCTGCACACAGATATGTCAATCATGTAGAATCGGTACACAACTATATAGAGGTAGACCCATGTATATATGTGCCTTTTATGAGACAAACTTGCATACATATTTGTAATTATTGACTTATTCCTTCACTTCACATAATAACTTCCGCAAAACCCAAATATCGACAAACCAAGTAACAAACATATGCTAGAACATTGTTATCATAAATAAACCCATAAGAAAATCATGTAGTCATTTCATATCTACAAGATCTCATCTCACATCACATTGCTTGTGCAATCTTATTTCAAATAAAAAAATTCATCAATAGCCCATTATTTGCACTATAAACACTTTGATCTTCATCTCCTTGTATAGCTTAAGACTTATCAAATACCACTAGACAAATCCTTAGCAATGTCGATGGTATTATTAGATGGGATAACATATCTATTGTCACGCTCATTACTATGGGCCAATACCATGGTAAATATCCCTGGTATTTAGGATACCATGATGTAGAAACTATACAGGTTTTTTCTTCTCCACACCCACATATGTACATGGATTTTCCACACAGAACACATGTGTATTTATCAAAACACCACATTCATCATTCTTCTATCTCTCGACTACTATGCCTTTGTCCAAACTCTCTGTTACATGTGTATTGGCTTGTAAGAACATCATGTTGACAAACTTCATCAAGTGTGTTACCATCAAGGAAAACAAATTTGTCATAATGCCAACAATCACCCCCTTTGGACTTGATCCTAACCATGATGGTGTTTGGCTACCAATCATTTGTAGATACCTGTAGATATACAACGTCGCTCTCCAAGAAAGATTTCTCCAAACACCAAGCTACTCTCCCACTTTGATATCAAGGGAAAAGGGTTAACCAGTGTTCAATGAAATGTTGTAGATCACATAGTTAAGTGTTGTTGAATATTGATCATTGAATGCAGACTATGCTCCCCCTGAGCACGTGCTAAATTTCTTGAAGATATACAACGAAGGAACTAGATATGAATTTTCCTATCACCAATAACTAATATTGACAAATATCCCAATGCAGTGGGGTTACATATTACATAGAATCCCAAACATGGGATGAGTTACATAATTAACTTGTCCCCAGTAGTCCATACATGACTGAATATTCCAATTATTACACCATAAGTCTTTACATGACCTTTACATCAAATGAAAAATATGACATTTATAACCAAGAACAAAGTCCTTAATACTGAGGTAGCAAGACCAGGATATTATTTAGTACTATATAACATATAAGATCTATAATGTAAGTATCATATAACAACACCATGAACCTGTTGCACAAAAAATCATCACCTTGACATTCTGCAATCTATGTGAGTCCATTACCACTCATGCTTTCCTCCTTTGCAAGTCTTAAGCCTTAGTTCTTCATATCAAGCCTTAAAAATAGGAGAAAGTCCTCAAAAGTCTCTAAAACTCTAGTTCTGTACTTTCTCTTAGCATTACCTGTGGTCCCGCACTTGAAGCTCATTTTCCCTGCACACCTGACCACTCTATCTCTGTGTTATGGGTGTGGACGCCTGTAAAAGTTTAAAAGGCACAAGTATATTCTTAAATACTCACTTTGAGTCATTTCTAGAAGCTTTTGGAAGGAATCTTGAGGTGGCAAGTTTTCTCCCTTAAGGTTCATGCATCCCATATCTTAAGGAGCTAACCCCTTGATGTGAGGAGCTTATCCCTTTGAAGGAGGACTCTATCCCTTCATAGGTGGACCTGTAACCTCCTTCCTCTTCACTATAAAATGAAGCATTGGACTGGTTACTTGAGAGGTTGAAAGCTGAATATTTTTAAGGTGAAATGCTGCTGGAACTTAGTCTTCCTAATTGAGCTTTTATGAGGAGAGATTACATAACTCTTTGATCTCATTTGGAAGAGTGTGAGGCTTGTCAAAGTAAAGGAGGTTCCTATTTTGGACCCGAGGAAGAGCTTGTTCAACATCAAGGCACCAAAGGTTGTAAGGTTCTTCTACTTCAGAGTTAATACAAATAAGTTTATTTTTCTCAATAATCTGTGTTTTATGGTTTATTTTATGGATTCCTTGATCACCATAATGAACATGATTTATGATATTAGCTATGCAAGTGTTATTTGATGTGTGCTTGTTTGTGATTGCAAGTTCTCAAATAGAAACTCTTTCGGACGGTTGATGAATGGCTGCTACAAACTAGCGTTGGACTTAAGGCAGGGTCTAAACGCCTCTATAGTTTTTATTAATGAATCACAATATGTTTAGAGAAAGGTAGATTTGATTGTCTACTTGTTGCTAGATATCTTTTGATACTAGGGAGATCAGCCTTGTCCGCAAGATCGATTTATCCGGCCAACAAATTGGCGACTCCACTGGGGAACTGAATTTGGTTTTTGGTTTTCCTTTGTCTTTGACTTGAGAAACTTGTTCTCGTTTTTGGTTTTTACTTGATGTGTGTGGGATTTCTTTTCTTTTTTTTCCGAAGTTTTCAGGGGATCGCACTTTCTTTTCATAGACAGTGCGGGCATCTCCGCAATTTCCTTTAGTACACAGAGTGGTACCGAATCTGGTTCTTCTGGAAGCCTACGGACCCTGTCAAATTTTTGAAAAACCTAAATGGTTTCTTCCAGTTCATTTTAGGTTTTATTTAAGGCTTTTAGTGTCTCTCCAGATCTACATTCCTTTTGTCAAAAATCTCTTGTGATTAAGTTCCATTGGTATTTTTGTTTTAGATGATTTTCTAGAAGTTTTGCATGCCTGGAGTGGTTTTCACATGGTCTCTGTAGTGACTCAAAGATCAGAAGCTTAAGAAACCTTAGATTACCCTGGTGTCTTTTTGTCTTCTTGATGAGTCTGAATGTCTTGTGAAACCTGTTCTTTGTGAAATCTGTCCTTTGTGAGAAATAGATTTACTTTTCTCCTTGCAAATCTTTGAACGAACTTGGTTATAGGTTTTGAATTTCATTTTTTTTAAAAGAAAACATATCTGGATGTTTTTTGATTGATTTGTTATTCTGAATGAATGAATCCTTAGTTTACTAAACAACTAAGTAAAACGTCCTCAAAAAGAATTGAAGCTTTTATTCAATTAGGTTTTTTCGAGTTTTACATCTCAGGATTAGTTTTGTAGTTTTGAGTGTTTTCTAGAACTTGTAGATCTCTTTGAAAGAAAATTGTTTTTTGTAGTTTCGAGTTTTGAAAAGAGAAAAGGATTTATTGTGAACCTTAATTAGTAGTCTCATTTTGAGTTCTTATTGAAAAGGACAAAAATATTTTCTTTCCATTTACATGTTGAAAGAAAGATTTGTTTCTTAAAGAATTGCATTTTCGAAGTCTTTCCTTTAGCTATAATTTCATTGAAAGAAAAATGAATTGCTTATCATTTTAGGTGCATTTTTAGTTTTTTGGAGTCGAGTCTTCACACCATCAAAGTTTCATTTCCATACCTATTGACTTAAAGAACAACCCATAAAAGTAACACTTAATTAAAATTGATCTAGCAATCTTTTTATTTCTAGGGCTCTTATCACCAATATAGCTTAGGCTAGTACCTTGGAGTAGGGAGTAATTAACTCTCCAAGATTGTTAAAACAAATAAGTAGCTATATATTGTGGTAGGAAATAAATCCAATTGTAATTGATACATTCTGGGAAGCATCTAATAAAGGAGTCAATCACGATATCGTGTCCAAACCTTTGAGACAATCAAGTCTGTTTCATTGGGAAAGATAGAAGATTTGTGCGTATTATAAATGGTAAACATCATATTAACCACTGTCGAGGAGTTTGGGGTCACTTGTTGGTAAACCTCGAATTGATCATGTCGAGGAGCCTTCAAGGGGATTGAGCTTTGTTACTCTGCCCTTGCGCATAGATCAGATCGTAGACAATTCCCCTAGTTGTATTTGTTGCTGTTGGTAACCTTAGTGTCCACTAACTTAAGATTATTTCCTAAGGTGATGATGAAGGACAGGTCTCACTGTACCTAGAGCAGACGTCGACTAGACTCACTTGGACTCTCTAGGGGGTTCTCTTCGCTTGAGATGGTTTTGTGAAGAAACTTGTGCCAGTTTGTTTCATTAAGCAGGTTGTCGGGGTAACTGTTCCAACCACCCTTTCTGTATTTTAATGAAGGAAAGGACCTAGCATGGTCCCATTTTATTATAATTGTACCACTTGTCTCCTATATATATAGTAAGGAGGCTTAGTTTTAGGACCATCAAATTATTTTCTTTCATATTTTATTCATTATGAAAGGAGGTTTACACTTTGAAGCGAAATGTAATTTTTGTTTTCTTATAATTTTTAAGGCGAAAATTTTATAATATTTGGTATTAGAGCTCATGATCTTAAGGTTTTGTTGCTTAAAATAGGTCATCGTCGTCTTCTTACTATAATTTTTTTACATGATGTTTTAAATCATGAGACTTAGTTATATTTAGGAGAGACGTATCTAATACCATTTTATTCAAATTTAAAATCTTGGTTTGCTAAATGTTCAAAGGCATGCTCTAAAGAATTTAGGTTTCAAAAATGGTCGTTAAATTAGTTACAAATATGTCAGTTCATCATTTTAACAATACATTATTTTTGGGAGATTTCAAATTGTAAAATATGTATCACATTGAGGATAAATGTTGGTTGGTATCTAGTTCAAATTTTAGATATTGGTTCGCTGTAATTTTGGATATATTCTCTAAGAAATTTATGGTTCATTAATGCTCCTCAAGTCAATTAAAAACAAGTCAAATTGGCATTTCCACAATTTTTTCTTCTAGGAAAGTTTCAAATAGTGAAACATGGAACATACTAAGGAGAAATGTCGATGAAAATGGGGATATCTCATAATTTGGTTCATTATACTTTCATATTTATACTTTGTGGAAGTTAGGGTTTGTGAATGATACAAAAATAAATCTTAAGAAACTTAGCTTGCTACTTATTCTATATCCTATTTTCTGGGACTTTTATAACCATGATATCTCCAGTGGTATTTAGGAGACATACAAAAGTAACTTAGGTACAAATTTTAGAATTATATTTGAAGAATTGGAAACATGGTATGGTATAGAAATTTTCTCTTTGGAAGATACCAAAAATCAGCAATTTTTTGTAAACTTACCATAACATTCAACTGGCCCATCTAATTTTGGTCAAAACTATGGAATTTTACAAAATGCATATCAACGTATTACATATTGGAGTTTTATATTCATAATGGCTCAAATCAAAGATATATATGAATAAAAAGTTCATCCATTTAGATATTTTCTAAATTAAGGTTTTAAACATACATAAGTTACATGTAACTTAACTTTTCAGTAGAAGATTGTTTTTTTTTGTGGATGAAAGTTGTGATAAAGAGGAGTACTATTATTATTTTCCAACATGGCTCCAAAGAAATCTGCAACACCAATTAAACCTCTTGAAATCCCATCCTAGGCTCATGAATACAATGAAGACTTAGAATTTAGGTTAACCCAATTAGAGAAGCAAGTTAATGAAATTGATGCTAGTGTATTGAAAAAGGTGTATTATCAACTTCTAAAGAAAAAATTAAGTGACATTAAAGATACAATGGAAAAGAAGATGAATGAAAATAAGGAAGAAATAAAAAAATGAATATCATGGAAAATATTCTCTTGGAGAGGCCTCCTGAAAGGTATATTTAGATCTAAGTAAATCATGAAAACAAGGAGCATCATTGTGTTGAAACTTAATCACCTACGATAAGTATTTTATCACAATTGGAGAGCACAAATATTGGATCATAGAACCATAATAATGTATTTTTAATCCAATTTTTTAATCATCAAGACTTCAAGTGAGCATGACTACATTTTTAAGATCGATATGAGGAATATTTATTGTAATGATCCTCTAACATTGATATTTTAAATGGAGAAATAATTTGATATACACCAAGTGGTATCCTTACAAAAGGTAAATATGCATGCATGTTTTCAAGTCAAGAGCAAAATTTATCTAATAAATGGACATCTAAAAGGAAAAATGATGTTATAACTTGGACCATATTTACAAAGGAATTGATACTACATTATAGGTATGTTGATAGAAATACATTCTTTGGTCAATTAAGAGTTCCCACTACATAACACATTCGTCAATTCCAAATGTTGAGTTGTGGAGTGAAGAATAATTCATAGGATATTTTTTTAGACCTATTTATGTGAACTTTAGAGGAAAATATTTAATACAATATGCATCTATTTGAACCTAATCCTATAGCGCATGATTTCATTCTGGAATGAAAGTAAAAATATGGTGACCAGAAAATTGGTCACTAATAACCGTAGAGACAATCACGCTCCTTGTCCTGAACTGACAAGGTTGACTCCTTAACAAAGGGATAAAACAATAGGAAAGGGACTATGTTTCAATTGTGACAAGTATAGTAAGGGACATAAATACATCGAGAAGGAATTATTTTGTATAGATTTTTAGGATGAAGAAGATCAAGAACTAGAACTAGAACCATCACAAGTTGTATATATTGAGGAGACTACTAAAAAATTCTCTTGTCATGCGTCGTCCAACATCAATAATCCACAAACCCTCAAGATATGATTATATATCAAAAATAAAAATATTAAAATATTGATCTCTTCATGTAGTAACCATAACTTCACTAATTACATATTAGAAAAACTTGCTAACTACTTTGTATATCCACGACCATAATTTCAGGTAATCCTTTAATAATGAGGTACCATAAATGGTCCTTGAATGTTACATAGTATCAAATTTAATATGGGGGAGTATTTATTGGATATTCCGATGATTTGGATCCAAATGGGTGGTGTTGATGTTGTATTAGGGGTGAAATCGTCATAATACCTAGGAGCATCAACTTTTAATTTTCAATATCTTTTCATATCATTTTCCTCAGAAGAAATAGAAATTGAGCTTAATGGTATCACATGGAACCCATCAAAATAATAATATTTAAGACAATGAAAATATTATTAAAAGAGGGACATGAAGGTGTAATTGCATAATTGTATTCATTAAATATTCAAACATCAATATCCTATGCTCTAGTCCCCCACCAAAAAGTTATCAACAATCATTCTTAAGTATTTGGAGAGATGCCAAAGGGTCTTCCACTTCCCAAAAATCATGATTATTCTATTCATTTGAAACTTGGAGGTGCACTACTTAACATTAGGCCTTAATTCAATTCACATGCACAAGAGAGTGAGATTGAGTGTATGGTTCAAGAAATGTTAGAGGATGGCACCATTAACCTAGCCATAGGTTGTGGTGATGGTTACCAAAAACAATGGTTCATGGACTATATGCCTAATGTAACATGTCCCCTACACACATAAAAGGAAAATTAATTTTATTGCTATAAATATCCATTGAGGTATTATTTTTTTAGTATTGTACATATCATCACTGCATCCTCTATATTGAATTCTAAATACGGTCTTCAATACTTTTTCTTTTATGCCTTGTTGAAACAAAAATTTTCTGTTAGAATTCCTTTTATAGTGCTTTCATCCTTTCTCTCCAACATGTCCTTTGCTGGTCCTTTGGAATCACAACTATATACTATCATAATGTCTTATAATTCAAGTCTTTATACTTTTTCCCATTTTTAAGTGCTTGGATAGATTGTTTAAAGAGAGACATAACACACAACCACTCTAAGAGTTCCACCATATACCTGACTTAAAGAGGTCATTGTTATACCTAGTATACAAGGCTTCTATTACCTATTTGTTGGTTCATGTACTTATAAAGTGTATTAATATTGCATGAGTTACATCTCATGGTTTCATATATATATATATATATCTATATATATATAGATGTATGTATGTATGTATGTATGTATGTATGTATGTATGTATGTATGTGTGTATGTATGCATGCATGTATGTATGTATGTAAGATTTAATTTCCGCTTCTCCATATGTCACATGAGTAATCTGTGGACCATCCATTTTACACCTTCCTACATATGGGATAGGCCACAAGAAAACCACGTAGAAATCAACCCATGTGTTTTTCATACACCTTTAGCTTTCCAGATGTATACATCCATCGATGGTGAGGTTTTACCATTTGGATCTGATCGGTGGAGACCAAAAGGGTTATTATTAGAGTTAGGAACCCCAATTTGCTTCCATTTGTTCACTTTCATTTTCTTTCTGCAACTAGAGGACCACTCTACTATGATACCTAGGTTCCTCCATCTACAAGGATGATGCCTACCAAAAATTGTTAGGCTTATCTAGAAAGGAGACACTTTTCAATTCATGGGAAAGTGGTAACTGCTTTAACATAATTTTTTGCACTAATATTTTACCATGTAAATTCTTTAAGTTTGAATTTATTTTGCTAAGCTTCTTGGGCGTCACTAATGCGATCTATAGAATTTATGAGCTTATTTCTAGATGGTCGAGACCTGCAACTACCATTGTTCCTTAGAGTGACCTTTATTAGTTTTTTTACATCGATAAGTGATTCTTAGGTTAAATATTTCACCATTTTCTCAAATGTTTGCATGTGAGGTTTTTTTAGGGTTTCTCTAACCCTTTCTCCTTTCAATATACATGAGTTTTGATGCAACGCTGGCCTTTTTGGAACTATGTTTCGGTTTAGCTTCCTCAAGGCATTGGTAGTTTCTCTCCTTAGACTAGAAACTTGCCCTTCCTCATTCATTCTTAGGGTTATGTTGTGTTTCCCTCAAAGGTTTATTCCTGAAAACCTAAGTGTTGGGTATTGAAATTTATGGTTATCTAATCATTGGCGCACATTATTCTAATCATGAAATCTTGTCATAACTCTTTTAATCATACTCATCTTAGAAGAGGTTTAATTCTTGTATTTTTTACAAGAGGAAAATTACTCCCTCCCTAGGATTTTACCTTAATCTAGGATTCTAATTGTTAATACTGTAGTCCTTTTATTAACTTGTCTTCCACCTTTTAAACGACTAAAACAAGTCATAAGGTTTTATAAACGTATAGTTCGAATTAAGGTTATTTATATTTGTTTTAAAATTAACCTTTTTCTTTAATATATTATACTCATTTCAACTCTATGTTGGACTTTACATGTATTGGTGTTGGATCATAAACCTTCTACCCTCCAGGAATATATTGGGGTTTCAATCTCTACTAAATTAATTCATTTATTTTATTTTTACTCCTATTTTAATTCCTATCTTTTTGTCTCTACTATAGGTATGCATTTAATGGCTTGCATTCACATTAACCCTTTTGTTTCTGGTGATTTTTCATCGAAAACCAAAATTTATTTGATTCCTTTCTCCTCCTTACAGGTCTGTCATACCTCTTAACCAACTACCTCTCATGTGTACTGAGAAGTATTGGTCTATGGTTTCTTGTAAAAGGAACATCGCTTATGTAGTTATGGGTCAATTTACTTGAACATAATATGAGTTATTCCCATAAGGATTTTTAGGATTCAATAACCTTGCATCGTGTAGTTCATGTACAATATTTATAAGACTAAGTCTTATTTTCTTATTTAGTTTTGAATTGACCAGGTCCTTACATACCTTAGGAAGCAATACATGTTTCTCTTCTAATTGTTGGTTTAATCTATAATTTCCATATGCTCATTTTCTCAGTTGAAATGTGTATACTTTGTTTCCTCTACAATGTGTGGATATTATCTCATGGATTAATGTTATCCTTTTATGGCTTACACGCCATTGTATTCTATTGTTATCTATGTAATTTTTCCACATTACTCCCTATTCATTATTTTCATTTATACTTTCAAATAGTCATCATAATTATTTTACCAATCAATGTGACTGTAAAGTGTATATACAAAGATGATGCCCAACCTCGGTCATTTTTTTAAATTTTTTTCTACAAATATAGATCCATTGTTCAATATTTAAAAGGAATTAAGGACTATATTTTCCTCAATTTCCGTTGAGCCAGTCTTAATTTTCTAAAAAATATTTTTCATATCCTAAATTAAAAGGCTATTTATTATACTCCATTGTTAAAATATACTTACCTATGAGGATTCATACTTTATGGAGTTGATTTACATATACTTATTTTGTTTAGAAGTCTTTTGGATATATATATATATATATATATATGTATATATATATATATATATATATATGAATTACTTAGGATTATAGATATACCTTAACTGACTATGTTTATTTATGGAAGCTCTTTCAAAGTATTTATTGTAAGAATAATTGCTCCACTACTATAAAAAAACGTAGTACACCTTCTCACTGCTTAATCAAGAGTCCTAACCAAAATAACAAACATATTAACTACTAATGATATATAAGTATACTATATCTCTTCCATGTTTCATTATCCTATTTACTTGACCATACTACTTTAAATAATAATTTATGACCATTCACATCCAATCCAATTTTTCATATAAGAATTCTTATCTTATATTGTCATAGTATGCATTAACAATACGATTAAATCTTGTACTTCTGACATTAGACACTCTAAAAGTCTAATTATTCAAATTCCATTTTTCTAAGAATTAAATTAGGATCCTTTCTACATATCTATGAGTTTAATTGTGTAAATTATGCACAGAACCTCAAGCTTGTACTGCAATTTAATTAGTTAGATTAACTCGAGATTAATATTCAACTTGCAATAAATAAAAGTATTCTACATAAAAAAAAATGTTCAAAGTAATTCAATATATCCATTCATCGTAGTTTATTCCTCATACCAACTCTCCATAATTTCAATAGAACTCATAAAAAATAGATAACACTAATAAATATAGATCTCAACATATACACGGAAAAATCTTAATTATCTAACAATAAGTAGCCTTTTAGGAATAATTACAATGACAACACATTCCTCCTAACCAATGAGTTGCAACCAGGAATTCCCTCTAAGTTTAAACCTTTTTCATCGAAGAATCATTGACCTCCTTTGTATGCCTTAGTGGTTTTCTTATAGCTCTTCGGAATATATTTTTATTTAATAGCATCCTTATTTTAGGGTGTGCACCATTTAATTACCTGGGATTTTTATTTCAGTTAAGAAAAAGTCTTTATTTTTCTTTAGAACACACTTTTCTCTCTGGTTGTGCTGTTATTTTTTCTTCACCAAACTTAGTAATTCCTCCAACTAAAAATTTATCATAATCTTTCTCCCCCATTATGTTTTTCTTAAAATGGCAGTTTTGCTCCTATGATAATTAGGAGATTATTTGTGAAGGTCCACTATATGGACTTGACCACTATAAAGTTTTATCTAGAATATCGAGAAGTCTCTATTACTCATATTCAATTTCGTGATTATTCCAACACAACTCATTTATTTATCAAATAAAATTTAATTACATAATCAAGTAAATAATTTCAAACTTGGCTCTCATAGCCATTAAGTTCAAATAATACTTCAATAACATAAAACTAGTTATGAATTCAAAACAAAAGCATAGGGGTCTCACATCTTCCCCCTCTCAAGATAAACATCATCCTTGGTGTTCCTCTTTCAATTCCCTTTATTCTTGCAATAAATAAATAAATGCTACAAGCATTTTATCCTCCATATCCCAGGTAGTTTCCTCCAAGCTGAAGTGATTACATTACACTTTAACTTGGGTGACGACTCGATTTTGGACCATGGTTTCCCTTTGATATAATATTTGTAGGGGTTGAACTTCGAATTCTCATTCTAGTTAGACCTGCACCAAATTCCAATCAATTACATGACTAACATCATGAATATACCTTTTCAATAATGAAGCATGAAAACAATTATGCACTTTCATATGACCCAACAGTGCTAGCTAGTAAACCATTGTTCAAAATCTAGCTAATATCTCGAACGACCCAAAAAACCTAGGTGCTAACTTAACATAGGTTCATAATCTCATAGTAATTTTCATTGGCTTAATCTTAATGTATACATGTTCTCCTACTACGTACCCCTTTCACATTATATTTTAATCTGCATAACTTTCTTTTCTATCTTGGGCTAGGCCCTAAAATCAACCTATCTTTTGAATAACTCCAACCCAAAAGACTTTAGCATTTGTGCAAATATAGATCTTCAACTCGGCTCATTTTAATATAGATCTGATAGATTTTATTATAAGAAAGCTCTATTAGATGTAAATAATCTTCCCACTTTGTGGACTCACGCATAACATAAATACTCAACATATCTTCCAATATATGATTTTTAATTTTGTTTCACGATTTGTTTGAGGATAGGAGGCTATATTAAAGTTCAAATGTGTACCCATTCATCCAAACTATGTATTCTAGAGTTTAGAAGTAAATTTAGCATCCATGTTTGATATAATTATTTTTAGTATATATTGGGCATGGAATCCCCTCCCAAGGCATGTTTTGGGGCTTAAAGCCCAAGTTTTGACCCAATCTTGTTTTAAAGCTCCGTGAATTGTGGGCGCAGAGCACGAAAAGTATGATAGAGTCACAAGGTTGTCCGCCCTAGTTTTGTGAGTGAGGATCTAAGTGTAGGAGAAAGGAAGGAGGGAGATAGGAAGAGAGGCTAAGGAACTAAAGTGAAGTGTGTCTTTGGGTCGTAGAATAGGAGAAGTCTCTGTAGCTGAGTGCACAGAGGCCTAATAGTCCGTAGCTCAGTGCGCAGACCCCTGCAACTAAGTACGAAGGGAAGAGTCGAGTCTGTAACCAGAGAAGGAATTAATAAAAAGATGTTTTATCATAATTCCATGTATCTTTTCTTGGGTTAATGCATGTTTGACACAATTTGCAAATATACTATTTATTTATTGCGTGCATCTATACGAATGGTTTATGTTGTTAAGTATAACATAAAGCACGTAAGTAGGACAAAATAGTCAACTAACATTTGAATACCAATAAGATCTTGGGTAATAATGCAGAATCGCAATGTTCGACCCCCAAGTTGGGCTGCGTGAAGGCAATATATCGAGTTGTGAAGTACGGGAAAGTGCGCAAAGCAACCTACGCGCAGGGTCAAACTGTGGACCACTTGAACTCATCAGGCATATGTAGGGTGAGGAAACCTGGTTCTAGCACCTTCCCATACTACTTCGGGTGAGAACTCAGTCCACGCTCCATGAACTGTTGCTGAAAGGGCCAATAACACCGGGATTTGTTTGGCTAACTTAACTCTAAACCTAGGTCAGGCCCCAATAAGCCAACAATATCCCATGTAACTGAAAAACTCCTTCATCAATATTTCTATAATTTTTGTTTGCTGTTATGTGGAGTGGATAGGCCTAAAGTGGGCTACATTACTTTACGTGTCCACTACCACGATAACTAAATCATTTTTTCTCCTCGTTCTAAGCAAGCCAATGATAGAATCAATGTAAATGACTTCTCATTTCCATTATGCAATAGGTAAAGTGTTTAGTAGTCCAACTAGGTGTTGGTGCTCCACCTTAATATTTTGGCACTATAAATACTTGGCTAAAAAAAATTCCACCTTACATTTCATACCTGGCCAATAAAATCATTTTCTTAAAGTTTTGATCATCTTCTGATATGTAAGGTTTCCTAAAAAAGGTTTTAGATAATTTTCTGTCAAACTTAGCTTCTTTGAGGTAGACTCATTGGGAACATATACTATGTTCATGAACATTAATATCCCCACTTAGTTTTCTACATAACCAAGAAACTCTACATGGTGTCCTTTCTACTACACCTACTCCTAAACTTCATCTATTAATTTTTTTGCTTTTATCTATTTTTCAAAATATGTTTTTGCACTACTAACAACAATTTCAACTTTTCGATTGGCAATTTTCTAATTGAATCTGCTATATTATTATCGTTCACTTTTATGTGTTTGATGCCAAATTCAAATTCACTCAAAAAAGGAATCCACCTTCCTTGTCTAGCATTTAAACTAGGTTGGATGAAAAAATACTTTAAAATTATGTGGCAAGTCATAAGAGTAAACATATTTCCTAGCAGATAATGCTGACACATTTTTAACACATGTATTACATTCACAAATTCAAGACCATAAAAAACATAGTTTTTCTCATGTGTCTTTAATTTTCTTGATTCATAAGAAACCACATAATTTCCTTGCATTAATAGACCACCCAACACTTCAAGTCATGCATTTGTACATACAGTGAAATATTTCTCTAGATCAACAATATTTAAGATTGGGGCCATTGTTAATAAGTATCTTAATTTGTCAAAACTATCTTGGCATTTTGGTGTCCAATTGAATTTTACTCCCTTTTTCTACAAGGAAGTGATGGGATAGGTTAGTTTAGAAAAAAATTCTATGAATCTATGATAATATCAAGTGATGCCCATGAATGATATAATATATGCCACAACCTTAGGTATTGGCTAGTTGAAAATGGCATTGACCTTTTCAGAACCAACAAACATGCCATCCTTAGATATCACATGATCCAAATACTAAAATTCATCTTTATAAAAGTGAAATTTATTGAATTTTTGTGTACAAATGATGTTCCCTTAATGTCTGTAGCACTATCCTTAAATGTTCTTCATGTTCTTCTTGGTATTTTGAATATATCAGAATGGCATCTATACAAAATAATATGAATATATCTAGAGATTTGTTGAACACCCTATTGATGAGACACATAAAAGTAGTAGATGCATTGGTAAGACCAAGTGGTAATACCACTAATTTGTAGTTTCCATATCATGTTTTGGATGTACTACAAATGCATAGATTACATACCATGTTTTGGATGGACTCTTATGTATTCCCTCATATTTGATTCATAATTGACAATAACATATATGAGATCTATTTTTTAAAATATTGTTTCCCCTATAAATTGATCAAACTGACATCTATCCGAGGTAAAAGGTTATTTGTTTTTAATTATGAGTTCATTTAATTATCTATAATTTATGCACATCGTGAAAGGTCCATAATTCTTCCTTAGAAACAATTTTAATGCTCCAGAAGGGGAAATGATTGGTCGGATGAATCCTTTATCCAATAACTCTTGTAACTTCATTTTCAACTCCATAAGTTTAGGCACACTCATTCTATAATGTGCTTTGGACATGGGTGCAACTCTTGGTACTAACTCAATTGAAAAATAGATGTCCCTTCTTGGTGGTAATCTTTTAATTTCTTCTAGGAATACATCCTCGAATTATTTAATTACTATTGTTATCACCTGGATTGAACCTCAGGCTAAAGGAAGGCAATTCCAGGGTAACCAAAAACCACGCTTAGCCAAGTAGGTAGCCCTACTAGGTGAGGAAAGCGCTCTCTCTGTAAGGATCTCAGCCAAATTGGTTGGATCAAGAAACTAATATTAGGATAGGTATAGTAGCACAAGGTTTGATTTTATTTTGAAGGTGTTTTCCTGGATCAGGAGGAGCCAAATAGTTAGTGCAAGGAAATTAGGTCAAAATTGCAGGGTGTTCGATGGGGCAAGGTAGGTATAAAGCTTAGCACTCTAGGGTTTGATGGCTGAGGTGATTCAAGACCAGTGAGAAGCTAGGGAATAGTATGTGATCATCATGGATCCTTCCTAAACTTTAGAAAACATAAACTGTGAATATTTTCCCAAAGCAGAGCATTAATGTTATCGGTTCTGCCTACAAAATTGAAAACATCCACTTAGAAGAAATGAAATGATTAATGAAGTACAGAAAAAATTTTAAAATATGATCACAAGAGAGGAAATTGAACTAAACACCATACCACATGGATCCCAAAGAAACAACTGCAATTTCTGATTAATCTCGTGCTAAACTCATACAAAATGTTCCTTCAAAACCTAAGCATCTAGTTGAGTCCAACCCTTTACAATGAGAAAGAAGAAGAAGAAATAGACATGAATTCAACCTCCTCCCATCCCCAGGGGTCGAATCCCTAAGATTAGGAGCTAATCTAACCAGCAATGAGCAAGAAACTGGAATCTAAAAGTTACCTCTAAAAGTCAAGAAACTGATTCATTTGTGCTTAGATTTACTTTTAATCTAATGAATCTACCCTCTGCTACTAATTATTTATAATAAAAGTCATCATTCACATTAATAAAACATTCGCCATGAGAGAAAATCCATGATCACAGTCAAAACACAGTGAAATGGCAACCCTGTGCAAAATTTGTCCTACGCATAGCGCCACTAGCCCTACACGTAATGCCACTTTCAGGTCCCTCTTGGAGGCTTTAACGACATCCAAATTTAGCTCATGATAGCTCATTGGAAAGATATTCAAGTATAATTTCTAAAAAGTCTTAAATTACTTCATTTGAAGCTCATTTGACCCCTAAAAAGTTGATTCTCCTAAGACAGCTTCTATGTGTCCAAAACATGGTAGAAAGGTCATTTTTGGGGTGTTTTTTGAAATTTTGGTTGACCAGTTCTGCTCCAAAATATTAGAAAATACATAGGGTGCATGTATTCATCACTCTGATTCCAAAAATTAAATCCATTTGTCCATTGGGTGTCCCTAGGAAAAGCGCAGCGCCAGCTAGAATTCCTGTGTTAAAATTTCCAAAATTTGCCAAAGGCAAAAATTCCTCCAAATTTGATTAAAATTGGTGAGCAGCACCATCATCAAGCATCTTGATGAGCCAAGGAAGATTCAGTAAGTAACCTAAGCCTATCCTAATCCTTTTTTCCTTTGAGAGCCCGTCTAAGCCTTTTTTTCATCTGCTTGATCCTTATATTGCAAATTTTGTTCTGGGTCCTGTAGTGGTAGGCCATGTGCCTAATGATCTGGATATCCCTATTGGCCCTTTGTAACATCTTTTCTAAGTGAAAATTGACTCTTTCAAGCCAAATTTCTTTATCACCCTCAATTTCCTTCTCAATTGAAGTCAAAGTGACCCGTGCTTCTTCCTTTTTCACTTCTCATTTACCCTTGTCACTTTGTCTCTTTGCCTTGAGAAGTACCAGCTCCATGAGGACCTTCTTATCACTCAACTACTTGTTCTCTTGTTTCAAATATGTGATGACATACTTGGCTCTCGCCAAGTTGTCCATCAATGCTTGGATTTGAGCCCCTTTCTCCTGTATGATGATGTTTTCTTTTTTTGCTTCATCCTGAGCCTCCAAGTCAATTGTCCCTATGCCATGATGAATATGATGTTGTTCTAGATCATCACGCTCCATCAAATCAAAATCTCTCTCCTCCTCATCACCAAGACATTCCTCTGGCACCTTTCCATTCCCTTTATGCAGCTGTTGCACCTGTACCTACTGTGTTGATGAAGAAGGCAAGGCCCCTTCCACACCCTATGGAGTAAGCATTTGCCTATGAGTTGATGAAGAAGGCAAGGTCCCTTCCACACCAAGTGGAGCAAACACTTGCCTATCAGCTATAAAAAAAAATTTCTTTCCCCCCTCTGATATGTCTTATAGGTTTTAGGCACCTGAATGGCTTTAGTCTCTTTGACCTTCTCTTATTTCTTTACCTGAGCACTGTTGGAAGGTCTTGCTTATCCATGTTTTCTAAGTTTTGAAGCTATGTACCCCTAGAGAAGGTATGGAAGGAATGAGTATGGGTTATTAGGAATAATAGAAGGGGAAATGACCTTATGTGTTATTGGTGGACTAATGAGAAGGATGGTATAAACTATGAAAACAAGAGAGAGGGACAATGGTTTTATGATGTTTCTTTGGGGATGAAGGAATAAGGAATATGGAGTGATATGGAGTGTTATGTAGGAGGGGTTTTAGGGTTTATGGGACAAGTAATGGGAGGAATAGTAAGGGTTAGGGTTTTAAGGCATAAATAGAGAAGATTCTAGGGTTTCACATTTAGCGTAGCAAATTATCCTCAAATGCATTAATTGAAAGCCAAGGATGAAGTTCAGGCACAACACTTACTTGTTTGATGGGTAAAGAAGATAAATTTGGTTTTTTGGGTGGTAGGAGGTCGTTTTGGCCCTTGCTGGCCCTACGCGCACCGCCACCTACAAGTGCACAACATATTTCTCTATGCACAGTGCCATTTTTTTTCGCATAGGGCAAACTGGCCTACGCTCAACGCTCTGTCCCTATGTGTAACGCTCCAACCTCTACGCACAGTGCCACTTAAAGATGACTTTTGATTGGCTTCCCGATGTCCAAATTGAGCTCATGATAGCTTGTTGGAAATATCTTCTTGTCTACTTTCCAGAATATCTTGAATGTTTCAAATTAGAGCTCATTTTCCTTGTAAAAATCTCAATCTCCCAAGACTGGTCAAAATGTGCAGAATGAGGCTACCAAAATGCAGAGTGCTGTTGCAGTCAACATTTGGAGGTCTTCCTCAACTCCAAATTGAGCTCATGATAGCTCATTGGAAAGATATATGTCTAGTTATCATTTGAATCATCAAGAAAGTCTTTTGGAGATTCCACATAGGAGAAAAAATTATTTTCCCGAGGTCATTCCAGAAGTGCATCAACTCTCCTGAGGCAAATGATTTTTTGGACATTTCTCCCAAACCATGAGACCTGTGTAAACACTGAAGGAGGTTTTTCTTCTTTGGTATATGATAGATAAAAATCTCTCTCACTTTTGACAAGTTCATATTTTCTTGGTCATAAAAATCATTTGAATAAAAACTATCTCGATATGAGGAATAGGGGATTTGTAGAAATGAAGGGAAATGAAGGGGATGAGAGGCTTATAAATTCTTGAGAAAATTTTTGGAAGTAGGGAGGAATGTTAGGAAGTAGGGGAAAGTGGAATTTCAAGGATTGAGTGAGAGGAAGGGGTCCAAAAGGGAAAAATACAAGACTAACCTAGAAAAGTGTCAAATTGTAGCAATAGGCTAGGGTTTGTGGGAAAATGATGAATTTGAGGGATATCACTAATCGGAAGTGTTTAAGATGGTACATTGAGGATAGGGGAAGGTGTATGAGCATTAGGATACAAGTTTTGTTGATGATTTGACCTTCCAAGAAAAATTGCCTTCAAAATCCTAGGAGAGGGAAATGATCCTTACCTAAGCACCACTGGAGCACAAACAAGGTGTAAAATGACCCACTGGAACCTGAAATAATGATGACAACTCTTTGAATGATGGTACACTTAGAAAATGGTGGAATGGACCAATAATTGGAAAACTTTGGAGGGAGTGAAAACAATCCTAGACCTAATACCTAGTGACCAAATTTTACGTGAAGACTCACTGAAATGACAAAAATTTGACTTTGACACCCCAAGACCACTTTATAAGAGCATATTTGATCACTGGTGAAAGGCTGCAATGACTGACACTATCATTGGCCTTATTGGGGATGGCAACTCCCTGGAGGTGTCAAGAACACCGTAGACCAAGTGCCTAACCATGTGGTCCAATATGGTAAAAACCTCAAACTGAAATGCATGACTGAAAACTGATGACTTGACGATACAAACTGACTTTGAAATTGACTTGAAGTTGACTAAAAAAATGACTCAAGACTTACTTAATTGAAATAAGTACTTAAAATTTTTATTAATGACAGCAGAACATCGAGATTTGAGGGCTTCAAATACTGATGACAACCACCTGCCTACTGAAGAAATATGCACAATCATGTGAAGTGAGCCTTCCAATGTAACCAATCCAGTAGATGGCTACTCACTGAAATTCTTCTCTCACTTTCCCCAAGCAGGCAGAACGATGTACATGTAGGCAACTCACAATAAAAACTGAACCCAAGGCTTATGCTAACAAACTAGACAACATTCATCTTCTTCAATGCTTGTAAAAGAATGCCGCAGGGATCTTGAAAATCCTAAAGCACTAGCTTGTCTTGAGATCCAGCAGCAAAAATACAAGTACTCCCTTCATTCTGATCTGAAAGAACAGTTGGTTGCTGATTGATAAGAAGGCATAGAGAAGTTTAAGCTTTTTCTATCTGAGTATTGGTTGTAAATTCCTCGAGCATGAGAAATTCTGACCTGATTTTTGGCATACTGTCTCTCTCAGGCTCATACTCCTCACTTTCATAGTCTAAGTCATTCTTAAACAGAAAACATTCTTCAAGGATATCAAACATGACAACCCTATCATCTTGATGAAAGAAAACAATATCTTTTCACTGATCTATAAATCTAATTTCAAGACTGTCCTCATTTTCAAAAGTGGAAGAAGCTTCACTAACACCTCCTTGATGATGTGAAAACTGCAAACCTGCATTTTCTTGGGTTGTAACATGACCTTTTAGGAGTTGATCTATCTCATCTTCAGATAGAGGAGATAGTACTTTTTGTTTTCTTTTGCTAAAACAATAATTGTCTTCTTTCCCTCCTAAGGTTTGACAAGGATGTTGAATATCTTCATTAATTTCAAGCAAAGGAGTATATAAATTTTCATCAGACTACTGATTGATTTCATGTGATTCATGTTGACTATCAAGATGCAAAATTCCTTAACCTTCAAGCAAAGAGGAAGCTATTGTATGCTGATTATGATCTTGTGTATCGAAGTGACTGGCTTTTTAAGACTATTATTGAGGGGAAAAATCAGAGAAGGCTTCAATGATTTCTTCATCATCATGATCTAAATCTAGATCTAAAATAGCCAACCTGACTTTATCAAAATTTGAAATTGGAACTTGATTTTCCTGCATACTTTCTTCTTCTATGAGTAGATCTAAAATAAGACCTCGTCTTCCATCATTTTCAATTGTACTAAGACCTTGAACCTGCTGCAAATTTTCTTGAGCATCTTGATAAGTATCCTCTAATCTCTCTTTATGCGGCTGAAATGTATTTTCATACAGGGCTCCAATGATCTCATCATCCATGAAGTCATCATCTTCATAAAATTTGTCAATATTTTCAATAAAACTATAAACATATTTAAAACATTTCTGAACTAATATTAAGGATGGACAAGATTCTTTATACCTATCAAAGAACATGGTATGAAAATCCTTTAAACAGTAAATACTAGCAAGCGGCAAACTTTCATACCAAGATCAGGCTTCACCTTCCAGAGTGGCCATGAATATCTTCATCAAGCAATCTTCAGGAAAATCAACGTTCAACTTGCGAGTATGCATGTGAAATCTAACCAAATGTAAAGCAGCATCATTCCTATCATCATCTTTAAACATAGGCAAATTCCTTTTCCAATCTGCCTTAGGAATTCTATTTGGCAAACCTCGAATGTGATCTCGGCTCATGGGAGCATACCTTCGAGCCAACGAATCCATTTTGATAACAATGAATTCACCAAGAAATTCTTCAAGATACTAGTTCTTAAAGAGTGGAGTTTCCATAAAAATTACGAACCTTGGTATTTTTCGACAGTGGAATCGTCAGCTAAATGATTTTAGCCTTGGCATGCATCTGACTGCTGCTCACCATAAGCAATCAGATCTGAACATTGATGATCGTTCCTAGGGAATACAACACCTTTCGCTCATTCCCTAGTATGGTGGGCACTATGTTATCACCTGGAATGAAGCTCAGTCTGAAAGATGGCAATGCCAGGGTAACCACAAACCACACTTAACCAAGTAGCTAGCCCTACTAGGCTAGGAGAGAGCTCTCTCAGTAAGGATCTCAATCAAAATGACTGGATCAGGAAAATGATATTAGGCTAGGTATAGTAGCACAAGGTTTGATTTGATTTTTTGAAAGATAAATCCTACAGCTCTTTTCTCTAAACGTCACCGGGCTTTGAATGCTTTTTCTGGATGGTTTTTATAATCTACACCTAATCAGATTTTGGTACTTTCACTATATATAACTTTGTTTATACTTGTTATTTCAAGAGTTTCCCACTTTTCTTATGAAGTATGTTCATTCTTCCTAACGCCATTCGCATCATGAATTACAGAGGCACAAACATGTCGTTTCTTATTGCTCGAGTTTTTACTTTGTCATTAGACATCTCGGCGGCACGTTGTACAGTCACACTCTAATGTGGTAAGTTTACTCAGAACTCTCCCTTCTCTACTCATCCTCAACTTTTAATTACTGCTAAGGGTTATTTATTTACTTAAATACATACGCACTTTAAATTTCATAGCTTATGTAAGTGTTTGATTTAAACCATTGGAATTTCAGGGGTAATCTTTTACCTTGTTGCAGTGATTCGATTTAGAGATATATATACGAGTTGTTTATACTTAGGATTTTATCTTCTGTTAAGAAATCATGGTTTGTGCTTTAGAAATTCACATTAGTTTGACGGGGCCATTGTCTTTTTTTTTTCCATTTTATTATAAAGTCCTCTTTGGAGGAACTTCCCTTTCATTCACATTATTTTGATGGGGCCGTTGTCTTTTTTTTTCCATTTTATTATAAAGTCCTCTTTGGAGGAACTTCCCTTTCATGTTTTCTTCCACTAGTTTTTCGCACTTATGGTTTACGGTCATTAATTCCTATGGCCACTAACAGTTTTAAACATTTATACTGATTTAGCGTACCTGATTTTAAGTTTTTATGTTCATATTTCCAGAAGTTATTTAATCACGTTCATAACAGGACATTTAACCTTCGTTGCATTTGGGTTTTTGTGGGATGCAGTCATTGGAGTAGCATTCCGTTCTTTAGGTTATATGCCATTGATTTATCTTAGTTTTATGGCATATATCAATCTGCTACATGGCATATCTTAGTTATATGTCATATATCAATCTGCTACATGATTTACATTGATAATTGATGATTAGTCATATAGATTTATTTTATTTATCAATATTAGCAATAATAAAGTGTTCACACAAAGAATACATAATTCATTTCAAAAGCATGCATAACTTGTATACTATATAATTGGATTACTCTATATATACATGCATAACCTATCTAATATACAATTTATTCTTTAATATTCGAGTTAGCTCATCATCATTATGAAATTTAACTATTCTGAGATTACAAATATAAGAAAGAAAACAACCATATATCTCTTGAAAATAGAAACAAGAAATGTTAAAACTAGAATCCAGAAATTTCAATTTAATTTGTCTTTGAATTAAATTGTGAATTAAAATCGAATTCTATTCTCATAACAACCTGTCAAAATTTAATTAAGTTTAATTAACTTAATTATCTTAGGAATTTTTGTTGGAAATAATACTGAGAGGGGGGGTGAATCAGTATTATCAGAACTATAAAACTTTTTCAATGCTCAGAAACATATACGCTACTTCAGTTAAGTGAACCCGCGTGTACACGCTACTGTGTCTAAAGAAACTTGTGTATATCCAGAAATCTTATGATTCAGTTAGCTTAGTCTTCAGTAAATACATCAGATCATTATTAAGCATATTAACAGTAACCAGGTGCAGAATAACAGAACAGAACATCACACAAGAGCCACACACATGAACACAAAGATATAAGGTGGAAACCCAATGTGGGTGAAAACCACCTGCTGCAAGTCATCTCAATCTTCTTCTTAATAAGAAAATCCTTTTACAATGTTTGTACTGGTGCAGTCTTATACCAGTACGGGAGCTACAACCCCCTTTGCTCTTGTACTAGTCGATCCATTTACTAGTACGCATGCTGCTACCTGCTAAAATGCTCCAAAGATCTCCTTTAGCTTTTGTACTAGCTTAGATACTAGTACATAGGTGCTTGCCTACAATCTTCTCTCCTCCAGGTACCACGTTTCATCAATTTTCAGACTGGATACACTGAAGCACAACACATAATCTGTAAGGCCACTTTTCATCCAATTTTCATACTGGACCCATAACTATCATTGAAGCTCAAAACAATCATCAAACCCTGAATCACTGAAACCCTGTTAACAACAGTCACCAGAACACAGAGCAGACACAGAACTCTGTAATAACCATCAGATCCATCTGCAACTTCAAATATCAAGATTTACAATGTATACGCTACTTCGATGAATCAAACCCGCGTGTATACGCGCTTTTGTCAAAGACAACCCGCGTACAGATCTAAAAATAATTTCTCATAACTTGCAGCTGTACCAGACATCAGTCATACTCATAACACTTATAGAACAATACATGCGTCAGTATGTAGATCTAGAATAAGCATCAGAAAGATAGTTCATTTCAAACCATTTGATCCCGATCTCTCCTTAGATCAACCGGTGAGATCTCTCCTTAGCTCAGATCAAGCAATGTATCATCAACCCATAACCCTGCATACTGGATCTAATGCTTCATCAGATATTCAAGACATTTCAGATGCACTTGCCTAATGATTTCCTTCTCCTTATATAGCCTTAGGCCTTGTTCAATACCAAGAGCCAAAACCATAGAAATCCAATACCATCAACTTCAAAACTAGGGATCGACACGCCCGTCGAGACACAATGGTCCGAAACCATAGGCACAACTTCCAAGGACTAACCGCCATGGACCAAAGGTACTTTTCCACATACACGCGCTTTTTCTGAAGCCAACCTGCGTGTACACGCGACTTGGGCTTAACGAACCTGCGTGTATGAACTTTCTCTTCTTCTTATAGTCTGATCATCAATTCCTTGCTGCTGACCTTCTGTACTATGATTTGTCATCAGTGAGGTTTGCCATCAAGGACAACACTTATCTCATAATGCCAACAATCTCCCCCTTTGGACTTGATGGCAAAGCTAACTTGTCACACTTAGAACTATCATCTGATTCCTTTGAGCTGTCCTCCATCAGTCACATCTGATATCTCTTCTGAAGATTCATCATCTGATTCCTTTGAGTTGTCCTCCATCAGTCACATCTGATATCTCTTCTGAAGATTCACCCAGTTACACATAAGTGAGATATTCTTCTATGAGAGGGTTGCCATCAAGTACAACACATGCATCATAATGCCAACAATCTCCCCCTTTGGACTTGATGGCAACAACACCAAATCACTCTCCCCCTTTGACATCAAGGGCAAAGGGTGGACCAAGATATTCTCTTCCTTTGCTGAATCATTCCACTGTCCATACTCCCCCTGAGTACCTGCTGAAATCTCTGAATAGTCTCCCCCTTTGTATATGCCAAGGTGTACCAATCTGTCCATGCTCCCTCTGAATACATGTTGAATCTCTGTACCGCTGAAGTGTGTTGTTCATGCTCTTCCTGACTGTAGGCAAGATCTGCAAAAGATGTTCTTTAAGAAGAACATGACTCTATGCATCATAAAAGACCTTCCTATCATCAAAGACTCATACATACATCCATCTCACAACTAAGTGAGGATATACAAAAATTGACTCATCCACCCAACCAAGTGGGTATACATCAAAATTTTACATATGACAACCAATCACATTGCATCAATCATCCCAGGCATAGTGGGGAAACCAAAATAGGCCGTTACATGACCTTGACACCATGAAAGAGATACCATAAAAGAGATATATGACATAGAGACAAAATATCTAAAGTAAGACTTATGAATGTCACCAATAGCATCTGATAATCACTATTCAGATTAGCAACCAAGAGATCCTTCTGTTCTCCTTTCGCCTTTGTTCCACCTGAATCAACAACTATGTGAACTAGAACCAAAGGCTTTAAGATAATGCCAACAATGCATCATTGGAAGATTATCTGCTCCCCCTGAACCTGTGCCAGATGATCTCTGTCAGACCCATATCAGACTTTCTGCAACCAACATCTGTCCCTGCTGATTTCCTTCAAAACTCCATATATGCGTCTGCATCCACATAAACAAGCGTATATACGCGGATACTCCTTATCCAACTCGCGTATACCAATTTCCATATCAGCAACCTGTAAATGTCCTGTAGAGAATAAGTCATCAACCTTTAACAAGGTATGACTGCATCAATTCATCCCTTTGGACAGAATTCAGAGTCATTCACATGAGTGAAACCATCATAGCCATTTCATCAAGCTCTACATGATCCAAGTATCATTACTTGGGAACATCTGCATCAATCAACACATGCAAGTATCAACCTATCATTATATAGATAAGAACTCATCACCATGTCTCCAACAAAGCAACCTTGAGTAGTCATCCATGTATCAGCACTATGTATCTTGAGCTTAAGCTCATTTGACAAAACTTCTTGATATCATCAACAGCAACAATCCTTATTCACAAGAGTGCCTGCATCATAACTGTATGATCTTTATGCATATGACAACAGCAGTATATAAGTGACTCATCATCAAGAGAGGAAGATGTGTATTCAAGCTTTGTACTTCTCCTTGTCCTTATGAAGATTACCATGTAAGCACTATATATGCATCATCAAAGAATCAATCATAAATCTGATCTAAACATCTTCTATGTAACTTCAAGAATCATATGAGAGTTTATCATAGACAACTCACATCCACATCATAGCAAGATATATCATTTATCCATATAAGAATCATCACCAAGGATTATTAACCATAATGCCAACAATGAATTACTAAAGGCATATGCTCCCCCTCAACCAGTGCCATCTGAAGATCTGATCATGCATATATCAGCAATAAGCATCAAAACATCATCATCCTCAAGTTAGGATCAAAAACACTTCTAGACATCGTACAAGTAACAAAACATTTCCACACATCCTCAGCAGACTGTAACCAATAGAGCAAATAACAGACTGAATCATATCAGATCCTTTTTCTGATCCTGTTCCCACTGCTTTTCCTCAGACTGACATATACGCGACTTTGCAGTGTCTAACTCGCGTATATACGCGACTTCCCTTTAAGGAACTTGCGTATGAGATTCAGAACGCTGAAGTTTTACACTTACAGCTCCCCCTGAGTTTGATATGTCTGTGCTGTGCTGTGTCTCAGTACATTGTGCTGACTGTACTTCCTTCTTCCTCCATATCTTCAAGTGTGATGAGGTTTTCTCCTTTTGGTGTGATGTCCATCCTTTGTTCCTGCATTCCTTTGCTATATGTACAAGCTTGTTACATGCATAACATCTTACATGTTTCATATTCCTCCTGTAGCAATCAGCAGCTTTGTGACCAAACATATTGCAAGCAAAGCAATATCCATTAAAGTACCTTGAGTGTGATGATCTTTCTGCATGATGGTCTTGAACCTTTCTTCTTCTACATCTAGCTGCAACATGTCCAAGATTATGACATACATAACATTCAACATTATTCATAGGAGGAGTAAAAGATTTTCTTTGAAGATTTTCTTTCCTTGGTTGATGATGAGATTGACTTTTCATCTCCTTGTTGATCATTTTAGATTTCTCTTTCGAGTTCCTTGCCTCACCTTGTGAACTAGATTCACCTTCAACAGATTCATGAAAACCAAGACCAGTCTTGATAGCAGGGGACCTTTGACTATTAAGAATATCATCCAAGGCTTTAGTACTATCTTGAAATCTCAAAAGTTTATCCTTTTCTTCTAATTTACCTTTCAAGATATTTACCTCAACTTGAAGTTGTTCCTCCTTTTCTAGACATTGCTTCTTCATGTCTTCTCCATCTTTTCTTCCTTCTTCCATTTGTTTCCTTAGATTGAGTGTCTCCTTTTCTTGCTTTTCATACAGATCCTGCTGAATTTGACGAACTCTGAAGGCACATTCCAACTGTGATTTTAAGCTGATGACTTCGTTGTCTTGTTTTTCAATTGCTTGGTGTAGATCTGTATTCTGCTTCTTTGATTCTTCAAGATCTCCCTTTAGTGAGAGGATTGTAGCTTCAAGATTTTCATAGTAGCTGGATCTATCTTTGAGTTTCTTGATGGTTGTGCTTCTTTCGTTGACTTCTTTTCTTAATGATGTCACTTCATGCTGCAATTTTTGACGTTGGTCTTCCTTGTCCTTGAGAAGCTTTCTTACCTTGTTTCCTTCTTCTAGTTGGGCCTTTAGTTTGGTAACTTCTTCTTTGAAAGCACATTCCCTTTGGTTCAATAGATCTTGTTGATCTTTAACTTTGTCTGCAAACCTTCTAAACATTGCCTCTATTTGACACTTTTCTTGCTCACCCATAAAAGCATGTTCAGTAGTTTCACTATCACTTCCATCTGTCTCACAAGGAAATATGGCTGGAACATCAGAGGATAACACATTCATACCTGATAATGATTCTGAATCTGATTCTGAATCTGAAGAGCTTCTTATACCTAATCCCCAATCGACTCTCCCACTGTCATAGATCTTCTGAGATGTCTTCTTCTTCTTATGAGCTTTCTTCTTAAGCTTCTTTCCCATTGTTCCACGGATCTCCTTCAAGCGATCAAGCTTCTACCAAAGGACCTTCTCTGATACCAATTGTTGGAAATAATACTGAGAGGGGGGGTGAATCAGTATTATCAGAACTATAAAACTTTTTCAATGCTCAGAAACATATACGCTACTTCAGTTAAGTGAACCCGCGTGTACACGCTACTGTGTCTAAAGAAACTTGCGTATATCCAGAAATCTTATGATTCAGTTAGCTTAGTCTTCAGTAAATACATCAGATCATTATTAAGCATATTAACAGTAACCAGGTGCAGAATAACAGAACAGAACATCACACAAGAGCCACACACATGAACACAAAGATATAAGGTGGAAACCCAATGTGGGTGAAAACCACCTGCTGCAAGTCATCTCAATCTTCTTCTTAATAAGAAAATCCTTTTACAATGTTTGTACTGGTGCAGTCTTATACCAGTACGGGAGCTACAACCCCCTTTGCTCTTGTACTAGCCGATCCATTTACTAGTACGCAGGCTGCTACCTGCTACAATGCTCCAAAGATCTCCTTTAGCTTTTGTACTAGCTTAGATACTAGTACGTAGGTGCTTGCCTACAATCTTCTCTCCTCCAGGTACCACGTTTCATCAATTTTCACACTGGATACACTGAAGCACAACACATAATCTGTAAGGCCACTTTTCATCCAATTTTCATACTGGACCCATAACTATCATTGAAGCTCAAAACAATCATCAAACCCTGAATCACTGAAACCCTGTTAACAACAGTCACCAGAACACAGAGCAGACACAGAACTCTGTAATAACCATCAGATCCATCTGCAACTTCAAATATCAAGCTTTACAATGTATACGCTACTTCGATGAATCAAACCCGCGTGTATACGCGCTTTTGTCAAAGACAACCCGCGTATAGATCTAAAAATAATTTCTCATAACTTGCAGCTGTACCAGACATCAGTCATACTCATAACACTTATAGAACAATACATGCGTCAGTATGTAGATCTAGAATAAGCATCATAAAGATAGTTCATTTCAAACCATTTGATCCCGATCTCTCCTTAGATCAACCGGTGAGATCTCTCCTTAGCTCAGATCAAGCAATGTATCATCAACCCATAACCCTGCATACTGGATCTAATGCTTCATCAGATATTCAAGACATTTCAGATGCACTTGCCTAATGATTTCCTTCTCCTTATATAGCCTTAGGCCTTGTTCAATACCAAGAGCCAAAACCATAGAAATCCAATACCATCAACTTCAAAACTAGGGATCGACACGCCCGTCGAGACACAATGGTCCGAAACCATAGGCACAACTTCCAAGGACTAACCGCCATGGACCAAAGGTACTTTTCCACATACACGCGCTTTTTCTGAAGCCAACCTGCGTGTACACGCGACTTGGGCTTAACGAACCTGCGTGTATGAACTTTCTATTCTTCTTATAGTCTGATCATCAATTCCTTGCTGCTGACCTTCTGTACTATGATTTGTCATCAGTGAGGTTTGCCATCAAGGACAACACTTATCTCATAATGCCAACAATTTTGAGTTGGAAGTCTTTTATAATTCGTGTATATGTTGTCCCTATGTTTTTGGGGTTTTAGGGGTCCAATATGATTTTAATTATGAGTTGTAATTAGATAACTCAGTTTACTGAGTTAAGTTCAATTAAATTAGTTCCAAACTATTTGTTGAACTAATAGAGAGTAACAATCACTTGGTGCGCTAATGCATTCACTAGTGCTACTCTAGTTAACTAAAGATTCCTCATCAGAAACTCATGCATGTCGATTATGAGAAAGACCCAGTTGAGAGTAGAATGCAGGGACAATGCACTATCACTTGGATGATTTATTGAGTTGTATAGGTCATGCATACATTCAGGAACTAAACCTAGTGTGCATTGCACGGTTTTGGATGCACTCGATTCCCATTAATATGGGATATTCAACCATAGGAATTGCGCAATGAAATAGGGGCATGGAGAGCAGCATAAGAGGCTAAGGTTTGGCTTGAGGTTGCTTGTGAGCTGGGAGATTGATTATACTGAGTGTTTGGATTGTTCTGGTGAGAACAAACATTGTATTATCATCTTGGATTTCTGATTTAATGCAATACAGATATTGGGGGTTTTGAGTTGTGGTTTTACCTGCATACTTATTGTGTTATATGCCATTGATTTATCTTAGTTTTTTTCATATTGTTGTCATCGATCTAGTTGCTTCTACTCGTTGAATGTAGAAGTAGATTCTTGTCCTATGCTTTAGTAAATTGCAGGAGCTTGTGAATGTACATGATTTTCTACATGGTATCAGAGCTATATTTGTAGAAATTATTACATGTTATCAAAGCTAAGAATAGTATACTAAAGGAATTTTGAAGTTTTGAGTTTAGGGTTAAAGGTGAAATTTGAATTTGCAATACATACTTAAGGATCCATAGATGAAGTTCTACGATTTGCTACTTGAGTATGCCTTGGATGAGAGCTCGAATTATATAGCCTTGAAGGATAGGATGGAGGTCGTGTTGGAAGAAAATGGCTTGAAGAAATTCATTGATCAAGACATTCCTAATCCACCAGCATCATATGCTCAGAATCTGGCCGAATGGAAGAAGTGTGTGGCAAGGGTGAGGCGGATAATCCTTGAGGGATTTCAAGACCACATTGTCTCAAATCTCCATGGGAAGGAAACTCTATATGCTATGTGGAAAGAATTGAAGGACCCTTTCCAGAACAACAATAACCAAAAGAAGTTGGCACTGAAAGATAAACTTGGAAAAATCAAGATGGAGGCAGGCGACTCAATTCCAAATTACTTGACCAAGTTCACTCAATGTCGTGATAAACTTGGAAGTGTTGGAATCACAGTCTCCGAGGATGATATGACGAGTCTTGCTCTTCTTGGACTCCAAAAGAGTTGTCATAGTTATTAGGACTCTATCAATGGTCAAGAGAAGCTACCAGATTGGGAACAACTGTGGTTAGATTTGATGCACGAGGAGATCAGGGAGGAACACCAGAGATGGGATCTCTTCCAAGGAAGTGGAAGATGATTTTTCCTTAGCAAGTAAGGCAAAGAAGTCCAAGGGAAAGAAGTACGGAGGTGAGGAGGGTGGAAAGAAGGTGGACTTGATGAAAGTCAAGTGTTTTCATTTTCAAGAGGACAAAAACTATGCCAAGAACTACCCATAGAAGAAAGCTACCAAGAAGGAGCCAATAATAGGGGTAGCAGGTGAAGCTCTAGCTTCAAAATTCGAACTTGATTTAAATCTCATTGCATTCATGGCCAACACTATCATGGGAGGCGTGTGGTATCTTGACAGTGGTGCCTCATTCCATATGACGAAGAATAAAGATTTCTTTAGTGATTTTGAGGAGAAATACCTCAAACGGAGCATAGTGTTTGGAGATGACGAGAGGTATAGAGCTACTAGGATCAATACAACCCCTTTTATAGGTATTTTTCCTCCCCTCTTAGGATCATAGATGTGATGTATGTTCTAGGACTAAAGAAGAATCTTGTTTCATTCACGGTATTAGAAGATCGTGGCTATGATGTGGTTTTTAGTAAGGGAAAGGTTTTCCTTAGACACATCACCACGAGATAGGTGAAACATATTGATTCATGGGTCAAGAACCTGTATGATCTTGCAGTTCAATATGCATGCAAAGCCTTGAGGAGCAAGGTAAAGGTTAAAGACTTGGTGGTTGAGAGGGAGAGTAAATTACCTCTCAACATGCACCCCAGAAGAAGCCTTAGAAGGAGCTTCAAGAAGTTGTTGAGCAGCCACAACTAGAGAAGCTAAGAGGAAATCGAGTGGAGAGATCCACTCAAACAGTATCAAAAGTAGTCTCAGACAATTATGGAGTAGACACAATTGGAGAAGGAGAGAGGAGACCGAGTGGAAGCATCCACTCTAGTAGGGGGAAATTTTGAGCCAAGTGGGCAAACAAATCACATACAACCATACCTCAAGGTGTGAGGTGGGTTGATGTGAAGTGATAGTCCCAAGTGGGATGAAATTGGGCAAGTTCCACTGAGAGGCTTTATCTCATGGATCATACCTTGCTATGGGAGTCAAAAGTACATAGTAGCGAGAGGAATGAGTGGGATTAATGCATCCAGAGATCAGAGTGATAGAGGCTAGAGAATTTAGATACTGAAGAGCATAGAGAAGGGGTGACAGCAATGAAGAAAGGTAAAGTCAATAGAAGCGCAAAGTTTTCAGTAGACAGAGGCAATAGCAGTTAGAGACTTTGATGACATATGAATCATACTGGTTCAGGTTGGATGTTTCTTTTTGTTTCTGGAGTTGTTGTAGCAACAACACTAGAGAGAAGTGTTGCATGTTGAACATTCCAAAGGTTCAGGATCGAGATCGAGTTGAATTCCTTTCTTGTTGAGAGGGAGCATTGAAAATAGAAACAAGAAATGTTAAAAATAAAATCTAGAAATTCCAATTTAATTTGTCCTTGAATTAAAATTGAATTCTATTCTCATAGTAACTTGTAAATAGTTAATTAAGTTTAATTAGCTTAATTATCTTATGAATTTCGAGTTGGAAGTATTTTAGAAGTCATGTATATGTTCTCCCTAAGTTTTAGGGGTCCAGTATGAGTTTAATTGTGACATGTAATTGGATAACTTAGTTGACTAAGTTACATTCAATTAAATTGGTGTCAAACTATTTGTGGAACTAATATATATTTAACAGTCAGATGGTTTACTAATGAATTCACTAGTGCTACTCCAGTTAACTGAAGATTCCCACATCAGAAACTAACACATTTTGATTCTGAGAAAGACCTATTTAAGAAAAAAGTGCAGGGATAATGTACTATCAGTTGTATGATTTACTAATTTGTATAAATCACGCATGAAATCAGGAACTGAACTTATTATGGATTGTGCAGTTTTAGATGCACTGGATTACCATTAATATGGTCTATTCATCCATAGGAAATGTGCAAGGAAATAGGGGCTTGGAGAGCAGTAGAAGAAGATAAAGTTTGGCTTGAGGTTTCTTGTGAGATGGGAGAATGATTATATTGCGTGTTGGGATTCCTCTTGTTAGAACAAGAATTTTATTATCATTTTGGATTTATGATTTAATGTGATACAAATAGTGGAGTTTGAGTTTTGGCTTTCCCCGAATACTTATTGTGTTATGTGCCATTGATTTGTCTTCCTCTTGCTATAATTGTTTTCATCGATCTTTATGGGCTTCTGCTATAAAGAGTAGAAGTAGATTCTTGTCTTTTGCTTTAGTAAATGGCATGAGCTTGTGAATCTACATGATTTTCTACAATATGTAATAATAATTAGCTATCTGGGATATAGTTAGGAATAGAGAACATTCCACCCAACCATGAATTGTCTCCAACATTTCCCGCCTAGGCTCACACCTTCTTGCCTCTAGGAAATAACAACCTCCCTATCTTCCTGTGAGGTTTTCTTATAGATTTTTCCAAGCATATTTTTCCATAACAAAATACTACTTTAAGGGTCTGCATCCCTTAGTTACCTAGGATTTTCATTTTTTCATTTAAGAAAAATACGTTTCTTTTTATTTAAAGAACCCCTTTCTCTCCCAGTATGATTTATTTTACTTTTCACCAAACTTAGCATTTCTCTTGACCAAAATCTTTAGCATCATCATTGTTTCCCATTATGTTAATTTAATTATAATGTTTTCTCCTAGTATTTTTTGGAGAACTTTATGGGAATCTCCACCATTTGGAAACAACTACTAACAAGTTTTTGGAAAGAATTCCCTAATACTCAAGTGCTCTGTCCTAAATATTCCCAAACACTCATTTATTACGTTAATAAAATAAAACTTAATTACATAATCAAATAATTTCAATCCCGACTTCCATAACCATTAATTTTTTACTAATTCAAAAGTCTAAAAATACCCATGTCTTAAATACAAAACATAAGGGTGTCATATCTCCCACCTCTTAAAATAAACATTGTCCTCGTTGTTTTCTTTTAGTTCCCTTTCTTTGGGAACAAAGATGGAAATTACTCACACATTTTTTCTTTCATGTCATAGGTATTCTCTATAGGAATTACACCTATACAAAAATCACCTGCAAATAGATTCTTAAGAAAAAAATTATACAATGGCAAGAACATAAAATATACAAAAATATTTTCTCCTTGAACCCAAATAGGGAAAACCAAATTGATTATTCAGTATATTATTTTCTATGTTACAATACATTATATACATGTCGAAGTATTCATAAATCCCAATCCATTAACCCTTGATTAGAATGTAACCATAGTTCCCTTGACCAGATCTACAAAGTACCATGAACAAAAACCATTTGCAAAAACCATGTTCAAAACCATGGGTAGGTCCACCCAGCATCTGTTACACCAATTTTGAACTTTCCTAAACATTTACAGGTTATGATTTCACTCAATTTTGCAAGGGGTGTAAAGACCTATCAATTATTTTTGTGTAAATTGCTATATAAACCTACAGACATGTCAGAACAATTCATTTTACCTAACCTAAGATTCCCCTAAGTATTTTGCAATGAAATCATCCTATCGCATGCCTACAATTGGTGCTACAAAATATTTTTATAGCGTTGTGCTATGAAATATTTTCGTACCGCTCACCTAAAAAACTTAAACTTATGTTTTGAAGTTTCTAACCTTATCATTTCAAATGCCTAAGTGGTCTTCCACTAATTCCTATTCCTTTTTACGCTTGATGTGAAATTTAATAGAATTTTAAATCCCAATGACAAAGTCTAAAATAAGACATTAAAACTGCCCATTTTTCCCTAAACAGTGGTCTCCAGCAAACTCATAAATTCATTTGCAGTGCACAACAAAGTTGTGGAAATTTTTATGACATTCGACCAGGGGAATTTAGGTTTGTGGAAGGAATTTCAGCATCATGGCATTTGTAATATGGGAAGATCATGCCATGTGAAGCTTTTTGATCTGGACGAAATGTATTTTGAGGTTTATCCAAAAATGTTGTCACTATTCCAAAATGCATGCTGGGAGCCAGTATCCTGCCACTTCAATGGACATAACCTGAGTTTCTGTCATGACTTTATATGTCTTTTTATGGCAACACATCTTTAATAAGAACCCTACAGTTTCCAGTCACCAACGATTCTATTGCAGAGGCCACGGGTTTGCCTACTAAGGGCGAAATATTGTTTAAAAAGTAGATACTACAGAACATGTACCTAAATTTATTCTTGAAGAAAACCTGTCAAGACCAGTACTGTAATGTAGGAGTCCCTCAGAATGTGTTGAAGCCTCAGTGATCTAACAATATCATAAATGTGAAGCTCTTCTTCACCTATGATGATAAGTATTCTAAAGTTTGTTTGTATCACATGAGGCTTTTTTTTCATCTAGCAGGTTTTACTAAAATGAATTTTCCCTGTTTTCTTCATTGAAATCTGCTGAAAATGTCTACCAATGCTAGAACTAGACCTGAGCTTTCACCTCGTGAAATTTGTCATCATGACCTCATAAAGGTATTATATAATCATGAGTTGAACAACATGGTGGAGCAACTATGACAAAGAAATATGAGAAACCCTTTACCCAAAAGGAAAAGGAGAGGTAAAACTAAAATTTATTTGAAAACCCTAGCTCAGGAAATAGAGGGAGAGCCAAGTCATATCCCTGTTCAACAACATATTTAAAAACTTACAAAAGAATTGAAGGTTAGGGTCGATGAGAGGAGAACAATAAGAAAAGAGAATTAAATGCTAGAACAAGAGGAGGAAAAATATAAAACAACAAAAAATAGAAAATGGAAACATATCATGGAAATAGGGGATGAATAAATAGAAGCAAATGCTAGGGTTTACTGTAGAAAACCCCATACTCATCCTGCAAATAAACTAAGATTGATTGTAAAGAAAAAGATCAACCCTAAGCTCAAGGAGGTGGTGATTGTTGACGAAGATAAAGAAATTGTGAAGGTTTGAAAGAGCAGAAAGAAAGCCACCAAACAAAGGAAAATAGAGTATGCAGGCATAAAAGGGAGAGAAACCTTAAAAGCTAGAAAAACAATACAAAATGGTACCAGAAGGATGACAAGGGGAAAATACAAGTTAAACCTCCTTGTTGATGCTACAAAAGCTATGGAAGAGTGATCAATTTACCTCATTGATAGAGAAATATACAAAGGCCTAATTTTGTTGAAAAAATGTTAATTCTACTTCAGTACTTTGGCATGCTTCATTTCATCTTTTTGACAACCATTTTACTTTCGATATACTATGGTATTATTTCATAAAGGGTTTTGTGGCTAAGGTAGAGAAAAAAACATGAGTCAACATAAAAAAAAAGAAACTTAAATGAAGTAAACATTTATACAAGATAATTCCACAATTTTAGGAAATTTTGCAAGTTCATTGTATCTCATGGATAGCTACAAAGGAGGTCTACATTTGGCAATGATGCTGCATGATCCTAAAAACTAGTGAACAATTCCAGATCTTATAATACAATTGTGACTTATTTTTTTGTAGAAGAACAACATGAGATACATTCAACAACTTCACAATAGACTTTGACCAATGTTATGTGCCAAATAGAGATACGAATAGCTGAACGGATAATATTTTAATTATGTTTTGCAAATTGAAATATTAGATATTGTAAATATTTTTCAATTTTTCTACCAAACTTTGTGGATCTGAAACTTTATGTATTTTTCCTATATAATACATAAGAAAGGAGAAAAAAAGGTTGGATTTTCAAATTTTGGAGAAGAAATTGTTTCTCTATTTTGTAATATGTTCTTAGTATTAATTATATCAAGTGAAAAACTGCAAAGATCTTTCATACGAGAGATTTATGATGATGATGTTTTGAAGTTTGTCTCTTTTCTCATTTTTATGTGATTCCCTTTTCAATTGATGATTTATGTATAAATCTTCTAAATATTTAAACTGAATGTAAATGTTGTGGACTGATGAGGATAGCATTCAATCTCGAAGATTGTTTTGAGAAGGATAGATTATGAATTTCTCTCTCATAGACAAGAGGAAATTTCTGAGTGATAACACCATCATTAGCTCCCCCCAATCCTTGGGTCTACTAAACTATTATTGGGTCTGCATAAACAAACCTCCTAGGAAATTGCATGCACCCTGTGTAAGGGTGCTACCACCCACCTGCAAACCCCTTGGTAAGGAGGGTTGCTACCCCCCTTGCGATCCCCACATTGTGCTTGATGCAACGTAGAAACACCTAGCCATAGTCGTGGAAAGAAATAAGACATACCAAACATTCTTCTACTTCTTGTTTTGTTTCCACACAGGGGGTCGAAGTAGTACACAGTCATTGGTCCCGAGCTGAAACACCCATTATTTCTCTACACCAAGAAAACTCTTAGTGGTCAAAGACTTTTTCAATGCATCAAAAACATTCTTCAAAGTGTCCAACTTTACTAGTAACACATTTCTGTATTCAACCATGTACCTCACAAAGTGATATTGAAGATTAATATGCTTCTTCTGCAAATGATAAGCATGGCTATTTGCCAAGAAAATTGAATTTTGGCTGTCACAGTCTATCCTTATAGCTCATTGTACCAACCCCATGCTTGAACACGATATTTACAACCAAACTCATTTCTTTCTTGCATGATTTTCTTCCGTCTATTCAACCTCTATAGTTTAAAGTTCCACTACAGAATCTCTTTTTCTCACTCAACTAAATTCTCCTCCAAATAGGTTAAACACATACCCACTTGTAGATCTTCTCTAATATAGGTCTCCAACCCAATCTTCATCAACAAAGTTGTGTATGTCAAAGACTCATTCCAATCCTAGTCTTCCTTAGTAGCACAAAGCATAACCACTAGTGGTATGGAAATACCTGAAATCCTGCTTCACAATGCTCCTTCCCCAATTTTTGACATAGACCTACTCAATACTCCCATTGTACGTGAAATGTATGGTCTAGTACATGCCATTCTATATAGGTAGCAATTGCACTTGCATATGGAACATCATACATGTCCTTTTCCTCTTCTTTTGTCTTGGAAATATATTCAACAAATAACTTTGCAGTTAGAGGAATATGAACCTTCACTAGTTTATTCTCTTGTATATTAGACCTCTGTAATATTGTCTCGATATACTTCCTCTGCTTTAACTAGAGCTTCCTCTTTTCTTGATCCCCTTTAATTTCCATGCCTAAAATACAATTTGTAGCACTAAGATCCATCATATCAAATTTATAGGATAATTGGGTCTAGATAATTTCTTTGCCATTTCCAATCAAAAACATATCATTGACATACATGACCAAATAAATAACAGACGCACCAATTAATTTAAAATATACACAGTGATATGAATTTCTCTTTGTGAGGGGAATTCCCCATATATATGTATCAATTTTTTTATACCCCATCAGTTGTGTCAGTTTTAACCCATAGAGATATTTTCTTAACCTGCATACCAATTATTTCTTACCTTTCACTGCAAAGCCTTATGGTTGCTTCATGTTCACCTCTTCTTCCAGATCTCGAATAGATGTTGTATTCACATCCATTTATTTTATCTCAAAATAAAAAGTAGTAGCAACAGAAAAAAGTAATCTAATATAAGCTAACTTGGCAACAAGAGAAAAAATATCACCAAAATTAATTTGAGGCACCTGGGAATAACCTTTTTCTAGGAATTGATATTTTTTATTTCTCCACCTTTCCTTCTACATTCATCTTATTCTTAAACACTAATTTCTTATCAATGGGTTTCATTCTAATTAACAACTCCACCAAATCCCGAGCCTCATTTTTTCTAAATATGTAATTTCTTCAACCAT
Source organism: Pinus tabuliformis (assembly GCA_031772625.1). NCBI lineage: Eukaryota > Viridiplantae > Streptophyta > Pinopsida > Pinales > Pinaceae > Pinus > Pinus tabuliformis. Next base: position 682,876,159 of record CM062811.1, read on the forward strand.
GGCTTCCTTCTAGAGTTTTCCATCCCCAAAATCCACTACTTCCCTAATAGTTCTAAGATAATCATCAATAATAGATAAAGAAAAGTTTCAAAATAAATAAGATGAAGTTTACCTCTCTACTTGCCTTCTCTCTCAAACTGATCTCCTCAAGACTGGAGTGTGGGACTCTTCCTCTTCCAATTCATGTTCTTTTGTAGAGTCTCATTCTTCCTTCTTCATTTCAAACTCTATCGTTTCATGTTCGTTTTCCTTTGGTAGGACTTATTCTTTCATAACATCTTTCACCCCTTTAAAAACCACGTATAAATTGTATACAAACTTCCTTATTTCGATATTCCAAATATTTTAAACTTGTAAACCATCCTTATAGCCACTAAAGTTGAAAGTTTCAGATTTAATATCCAACTCTACTCTTTTCTCCTTTGGAGCATGTGAATATGTATCACATCCAAATACCCTCAAATGTGAGAGAGAGTGTTTCTTACCATTCCATACCTCATGTGGAGTCATATCTTTGAACGATGATGACGGTGATTTGTTAAACAAGTAGCATGCAATATCCACTACCTCTTCCCATAATTCTTGTCCTAACCCAACACCAATGAGCATGCTTCTTTCTTTTCCAACATCGTCCTATTCATTCTTTATGCAACTCCATTTTGCTGAGGTGTGTATGGAGTAGTATTTTGTACTTATATACCACACTTGTTATAGAACTTTTTGAGTTCCTTCTTGCAAAAATCCCCACCATTATCTGTCCCTAAAACCTTAATCATTTTATTTGTTTGATTTTCCACCAGAGCCTTAAATTTTTTCAACCTGTCAAAGACTTCAGATTTCTTGGAGAGGAAATATATCCATATATGCCTCTGGAAGTCATATATAAATTATAAATATTACACATACTTAGCCAGTGATTGAACCGACATAGATCCTAACACATTATTATGCACAAGCTCTAATGTCTCTTTCAGTCTCTTTGCACCAGAGGGAAAACTCACTCGGTTATGCTTCCCATACACACAATGTTCACAAAAATCAAAATCGAGAGAGGAATTAAACATAACTTCTACCATGCCATTACCATGTAATATTAAAAGGCCCTTCTGTCAAAGATATCGAAGTATTTGATTCCATAACATAGTATTTTCTCTAGAGACCACAAAATTTTTTGCTCCACTTTTAGGAACCACAAAATTACTGTACCCATCAATAATAGTGCTAACTACAAGCTTATATAGGGTTCCAATATGAACTCCCCACATCAATATCAATGCTCCCCAACCCATCTTATATGTGTATTTCTCGAACATTGTTTTTACACCTTCATCATTCATATTTCTTGCAAAAGTTAAATTTATAATGAATGCAGGAATGTGCAGAATACTAGGAAGTGTTGTAATAGTTCCACCTTGCAACTTCATCTTGATTTTCTCACATCCTATGATTATGGGATTCCTTTCATTACCTAGGAAGAAATCAACATGATTATATTTCTCACACTCATAGAACCAATCCATATGGGGAGTGAAGTGAAAGGATGCACTTGTCTCAATCAACCATGCCTCATGATCTATGTGTGTATTTGAATACGAAGCCAATTACACATCCTTCATCTGAGGTGGTTTTCTCCTTTGCAGAAGGACCATCATCAACTATTTTTCCTTTCTCAAGAGTTTTAAATTTAAATTCCTTTTTGTAGTGCCCTTGTTTTTTCCATCTGCAACATATCTTTACAGCTTTTCCTAGAGATTTAGATCTCTCACTTGATGACTAATTTTTTTTTACAATCTGGGACCTTCCTCTTACAAGCAAGGCATCTCCTTTCTTTCTCTGCATATTTTTTGTCTCATTTCCTCTTATAACAAGGATGAGATGATTTCATCTAAGTTCAAGGTAGTTATATTACTACCTATAACAACAACCAACCTATTCGAAGAGTCTAGTAGAGAACACAAGAGACTAATGCGCTTATCTTCACCTAAAATTTTAATATCGACAAATGAAAACTAACCTACCATAGAATGAAATGCATTCATTTTCTCTTTCACCGAATCTCCATCCTTCATCCTCAGGTTATACAATCTTTTCCATAGCAACAATGTTATACCCAAGACTTGGATTGATACAAAGTCCCTAACTTGTCCCACAAATCCTTTTCCATAACTTCCCTTGATACATTCAACAATATTGAATCTGAGAGAGACTTTCATATTATGCTCTTCGCCTTTTGATTTAGCTTTTTCCAGTATTCTACTGACATTCCGGTTTGTGTCTTACCTAGATCTACAATAATCCAATGATCTTTGTCCACTAACAGAGCTTTCATCTTGAGCTTCAAAAACTCAAAAATATATCCATTAAATTTATTTATCTATATCTTTCCAATATTTGACATGTCCTTTCTTTGTAATAATTGTTCCTACAGATCTCCCACTATAATAGGTTTACCACACACTTGATAAAAACCCCTTAGCCGCAAATGTGTCCCCTTAAAGATGAAACAAATTTGGTGCTAGATGTAGGGTTAACCCTATAAATAAATCACTTGCAAACAAATACCTAAATTAGATAATTATAAAATGGAAAGAACATAAAATATACACAAATATTTTCCCCTAAAACCCAAAGAGGGAAAACCATATTGATTTTTCATTATATTCCTTTCAATTTTGCAATACATTATATACATGTCGAATCATTCATAAACCCAAATCTGTTAACCCTAAATTAGAACATAATCATAGTTCCCTAGAACGGATCTAAAAAACACCATGGGAAAAACCATCATGCCAAAACCACGTTCGATAACTATGTGCAAGACCATGGGTAGGTTCACCCCCTATCCTTGTGTCTTCCTAGCTATTATTGGGTGCACATAAAAAAGAAAAAATTGCTAGGATGTTACCCTCTTGTAGCTAGTTGTGGAACGAATATAACACATGCTCAATAGTCTCCTATGGGGTGACGTACTCCAATTGCACTTTAACCTAGGTGATGGCTCGATTGTGAAGCATGGTTTCTCTTTGCTCTAATACTTGTGGTGGTTCCACCTAGAATTTTCCTTTTGGTTCTACCTCTACGACATTCCAATCAATTACATGAGAACAATCATGAACATACTTTTTCAATAAATAGACATGAAAAACATTATGCAATTTTATATGACTTGGTAGTGCTCATTGGTAGGCCACTGACCCATCTCTAGCTAGTATCTCTAACAATCCATAAAACCTTGGTGCTAACTTAGCAAAGGTTCCTAGTCTCAATGTACTCCCTTTTGGTTTGAATTTGATGTATTTGTGCTCTCCTGCTTTGAATTCTTTCTGCATTCTATTTTTATCTACAATATTTCTGTAGTTATCTTGGGAAGTCTTCAAATTTTGTCTTATTTCCTTTACCACTTTTTCCCTTTCCTAAAGAAGATCGGGTCCTAGCACCAACCTGTCTTCTGAAAAATCCAACTTAGAAGAGTGTGACACTTTTTCCTGTACATTGCTTCAAATGGGCTTATTTTGATAAAAAAATTAATAGTTCTTATTGTATGCAAAATCTAGTACGTGTGAGTAGTCTTCCCTCTTACTGGGTCGATCTATAATATACATCCTCAACATGTCTTCTAGTATCTAGTTTGTTCTCTCTATTTGAACATATGTTTGAGGATGGTAGGCTGTGCTAAAATTCAGCTGCAAAACCATTCTTCCAAACAATTTCTTCAGGAAGTTTGAAGTAAACTTAGTGTTTCTGTTTGATATAACTATTTTCAGTAATCCATGTAGCTAAAAGATTTCCTTCATGAATATATCTGTAATTTGGATTGTTCCAAACATAGAGTGGATAGGTATAAAATGAGCTGCTTTACTTAAATTATTGATCATGACCATAATAGAATCATGTTGTCTATTGGTTCTTGGAAGAACAGTGATAAAAGATAAATATATAACTTCGCATTTCCACTCTATAATGAGTAAAGGTTTTAGCAGTGCAACTCATTGTTTGTGCTCTACCTTCACATGTTCGCACTCTAAACACTTAGCCAAACACTTAACCACTTCTTGTTTCATGCATGGCCAATAAAATTCCTTTCTTGATGTTGAGATTGTCTTTTGATATCCAGGATGACCTGAGAAAGGTCTCTGATGATGTTCATTCAGAATAAACCACTTCCAAATACCTTTATTTGGGACAAGATTCGGTTCTTGAAAGTTGATATTTTTTCTTCATTTTCTGCATAATCTCACAGATTTGCAAGATGTCATTTTTGTTGTAACATTTTATAAAATTCACACTTTTGAGTTGAAATTCTTATCTAATATGCAAAATATGTCTTTGTAATACCAACAATAAATTGAGCGAAATGATTTGCACTTATTCTCAAGGTGTCATGTGATTTATTATATTTCCCTTTAATGTGCTTTATGTCAACTTCAAATTTGTTTAATAATTCCATCCACCTTGTTCATCTAACATTCAAATATGATTCAATGGAAAAATACTTTAAACTTATATGGTCATTAATAAGAGTAAATTCCATTTCAAATAAATAATGTCCACACATTATCAATGCATGTATAACAACATCTATTTCCAAGTCAGAAACAATGTAGTTCTTTTCACTAGGCTTCAATTTTCTTGATTCATAAGCAACTACATAGGTTTCCTGCATTAACACACCACCCAAACCTTCAAGGATTGCATGGATCAACAAGATTTAAGATTGCGGATATTTTAATAGATGTTTTAATATGTCAAAACTCTCTTGATACTTTTTTGTCTAATTAAATTTCACTTCCTTCCTTTGTAGAAAAGTGACGGGATAAGATAATTTAGAGAAGTATTTAATAAATATTTAGTAGTAACCAATAATGCCCGTAGAGGATATAATATCTGCTACATCCTTAAGGACTAGCCAATTTAAAATGGCTTTAACATTTTCATGATTAATAGATATGCCTTATTTAGGGATAACATGACCCAAGTATTGAGTTTTGTATTTATAAAAGTCACACTGACTGAACTTTTGGTACAGTTAATGCTTTCTCAAGGCCCGCAACACTATTCTTAAATGCCCTTCATGTTCTTCTTAGTTTTTCAAGTATTTTAGAATATCATCAATGAAAACTAGTACACACTTGTCTAAATAGTTCCTAAACATATTTTTCATTAAGCACATAATGGTAGCAAGTGCATTCGTAAGAACAAAAGATAGTACTACAAATCCCTAGTGTCCATACCTTATTCTAAATGTTGTCTTGTGTATGTCCTCATAGTCTATCCTCAAAAAAAGAAATAGGGCTCCCAAGGGGGAAACACTTGGTCTGATATAGCCTTTATTTAATAATTCATGTATTTTCATTTTCAATTCCATAAGTTAAGGAATACTCATTCTATATGGTTCTTTTGACATAGGTGTGGCTCCTAGTACCAAGTGAGTTGTAAATTCTATGTCTCGTCTTGGTGGTAATCCTAGAATTTCTTTCAGGAAAAAATCCTTACATTCACTAATTACAACTAAATCATCCACAGTTTTATCTTATTTTTTTCCGAGTACTTTCCTCAATATAGACATCAAATATTTTACATCCTTTTCAAGCACATCTTTTCTACTCCAAAAATGAAATTTGTTTGGTGGTGATAAACCTAGTTATGCCTTTAATTACTTATACATTTCCTTAATTAATTATATAAGTAATTGCTTTTTCCAAATAGGTTATTACATATCTATTTTTCTCCAACCAATCCATTCTTATCAGTAGGCCATAGGAACCTAAAGGAAGTATATTCATATTTAATTCAACTTTACATCCATGTAGTTTCACAGGACATCCATTTACCCATATTTTTAGTTTTCTCTTTGTTCCTGTAGCTAATTGGACTAACCACGATTTTTTTTAAATTTTAGCATTCAATTAGCATTTTTCCACAACTTATGGACTGACGTAATTAAGACTAGATCTTGGGTCTAGTAAAATAGATACAGGTTAGTCTAGTATAATAGCTTCAATTCGGATCATAAATGATTGATGTTTTTCTTGTATGCCCTCTAGGGAAACAATGATCTTTCGTATATTTCTAGCTATGTCATTTACTGTGATTTCATATTGTACAACTTGCAATGCCTGAATTGATTAGGTATTGTGTGGATAGATACTCAACAGATGGGGTTCTCCATCACAAAAACAATTTAGATTTTCTCTCTCTCTTCCCACATTCATCCATTTTGTTTTCATATCAATTTGTTTGGAACCAGTTTGATATTATGCAAGTTTGGCTAGTTATGGCTTCTTAACTTCCACTCCAAATTTATTTATTTCTTTATTAGACAAAAATTTTAATATTTCATTATTTTTGTTCAAACTATTCATAAAAAATCATCCCTTGTCTGACAACTTCCTCCATAGCCTTTGGATTGTCAAATTCAATCATTTCCTTATAACAGAGTAGAAGACAGTTCATAAATTATTGCACCTTCGCTTTTTCCTCTTTAATATATGAGACATATCTTAACAGGTTTGTAAATATTTCTCCAAACTCATCCATAGTCAGTTGTACAAACATCAAATATTGAAATTATTTAGCTTGATCATTGTAATATCTTTTAGTTAGATATTTTTCCTTTAATTAATTATGAAATTCTTTGTAGGTGATTGTCTTTTCATGAATATTGTGGATTTTTTTTTGTTTCTGTCACCATAATGCAACCTTACTTTGTAAATTATATACCACCAATTTGGCCTTTAGATTATTGGAATATTTGTACACTTAAAAATATTTAGAGATTTTAAGTAACGAGGCTTTTACATCTTCTTATTTCTCTTGAGTAAAGGTAGGTGGTCTTATCATTTGGAACTCTCTGTGTAGTTCTGTTTTCTTTTCCCTTCTTTATTTTTTGTTTTTTGGAGATGTTGTATCAAAATATTCTTCACTTTTAGATTTGTCAATTTCATGTTTAGAATTATCAAGCTCAATTTTGGCATTTATCCTTTTTAAGTGGTCTTGTTTGTCCCCTTACACATCTATATCTAGAGGTTCTAGCTTGAATTTTCCATCAACTATTTAACGATATTTTCTTGCTTTGCACTTTCCTTCAACAAGTGTTCATTGCTAGCCCTCATATTGGAAAACTCTTGTATCATATCTTTTACAATTTCCATAACTTAGGTTGTTGGAGGTAAATTTTCATCCCACGACTGAATCCAAACTTCATCTTCTTCAAGAGGAAGTTGATTAGAAGGTTATGCCATACTTCACTTTATTTATGCTCACATATATACACCATACCAACAAAACCAAATAACATTTTTAGAATACAACATATTCTACAAAATACTATTGGTCTTGGTTTGACCCTGATGGCCCAAATTTGAACATGGATCTGATACCATATTTAACATAGCTCAATTCCCTACACTTTCTTATTTTTTGACTCTGCAACTAATAAATTAGAGTGTACCTTATTTTACATGCTATACTTATTGTATAATACTTATGATTCTACTTATTACTTTCAAATTATTTAAAATACTCCATTTTTCTTTCTAAGGATTCACATATTTTGTACAGATAGTGATACTTCATTTTCTCATTGATTTATTCAAGTTCTATATAAATATAAAGATATTCTAGATACAAACAATAATCCAATTTATTAGTATCACTACTTCTATTTTAACTGTATTTTGACACATGTAGTTTTCTTATATAAAATGAGGGTAACATCAACCTCCTTCTTTTCAATGTAATGTTTAGGCAATTTTTCAACTACACATACCTAATAATATTCATCCCATTCACTATTCCAAACTCTGTTGTGCACACATGTTGCATATGTATACAATGTCATATCAATAGGCTCATCATTATAACCCTTTGACAAATAACTCCTCATTAACTATATAGGATAAATGGTATGACATAGTAATAATTAATTTACAGTTAGTGAAACACTACATAGGCCATTGAAGAAGGTCGATGTGTCTTCACATGGCTGGCCTAACTAACGCACTATCAATGATCTAGATTTAGTCCTCAAACCTAAGAGTGCTCAACCTCTTAGGGTTGAAAATGGAATGTAAAACCCTATCATGGCTCATTTTTTGGTTTGGATATTTAGTTATAGTGTCTAGAGTGTTCCTCCACTCTATGACACGTTTAAGTCTTCCATCAAAAATTTTTAAGCTAAATCCTATAGGTGTTTTCTCTAAACCTTTTTAATAATTAGATGTTTTTGCTCAACAATTTTTCTGATCAACATCTCATTAGATTTTGGTACTTTTGTTATGCATAACTTTGTTTATACTTCATATTTAAGGAGTTTCGCACTATTCTTATAAAATTATGTTCATTCTTCCTAATTCCATTTTCATCATGAATTACGAAGCAAAAAACCTATTTTTTTCCCATTGCTCGACTATTTAATTTGTCATTGGGTTCCTTGGTGACATGGGGTAGAGTCACACTATAATTTGATAAATTTATTCGGAACTCTACCTTTTTCTCAACTCATCCTCAATGTTTATTTATTTGTAAAGGTTATTTATTTACTTAAATTTATACCCTCAAATGTGCAGGAGAGGACACACTTTAAATTTTATAGCTTATGCAAGGATTTGAGTTAACCCTTTGGAATTTGAAGGGTAATATTTACCATGTTGGGTTCGTTCGATTTAGGGATATATATATGAGTTAGTTATCCTTAGGTTTCTATTTTCTGTTAAGAAATCAAGGTTTTTTCTTTAGAGATTCACATTATTTTGATGGGTCCATTGTCTTTTTTCCATTTTACTATAAATGCCCCTTTGGAGGAACTTACCTTTCATGTTTTCTTCTAGTAGTTTTTTGTCCCTAGGGTTTACGGTCATTATACACTAAGGGCACTACAAATTTTGAACATTTTTATCACTATAGAACAATTGATGTTAAGTTTTTTCTAGATATATTGATGTTGTATTTTCATTTTGTGTTTTGTATCATGTCTTCATTGGATTACCATTCAATTCCTACAAGCATATCTTTTAACCCTCCTTCTCATCTAAAACAATTTTACTCAATTATGATCCTTCGATTTCTAACATAATTTTTGTTTAATTGAGTTTTCCATGTAGGTATTACTCAAGGAGACAATTTCTTTAATTGGTACTCACTACACAGTGGAATAAGGTTGCAAGGAATAAAATGAAATTGTTTCTTCTTACAGCATGTCGGCTATGTTGATTTTCCTTTGAATTTATCTATTATATGATGGTTGTCATTTCTGAATGTCTTTGTTAATTAAACGAGGTAAAGGTTTTGTAATATACTTATAACCTTGCAAGGGTTAGGGTTTTTGACTCGGTCATAGATCACTCTGAATAATGGAGGCCTGGCCTCATGCTTGTAGACATTAAAATATTTATTCTCTCATAGTTTGTAAATTCTATACTTCGTGTAATTATTGTTGTTTTATAACTATGTATGAAATGGGATTCTTAATTATTTTGGATGGTATTATTTGATTGTTATCTCTTGTATATAATCATATATGTCCCTCCAGAAAAAAAATGTATTCAAGGCTCACTAAGCCACTTCATGTATTGATATGTATATTAATTAGTTTCATATGATTCATGGATTTTTCTCTAGACTTTTAAATATATAGTAAACCTCCTTTATACAGGGACAATGTTATTATAGTAATGGGTCTTATCCCTTTTCACATTGGATGCACAACATATCTCAATTTTCTTGAATATTGATCAATATTGCCAAATATGTATAGTAAGTGAGAACTATCTATATGACAATATTCAATGATTTAGGATATGTATGTCTTTCTTCCGTTAATATATCTATTTTTTCATTTGTAATATAGGAAGATCCTACTTAGTTCTTAGCAATGAATTTTTGTTGCTTTATTCTATCGTCAGGTCCCAACCTTATAGTTTTATATTAATATTTCATTATAGTTTCATGAAGCTAATTCTTCTAGAACTTCTAGAACCGATAATGGGTTAGATTAAATAATGTCCACATATACTTACATTCATTCTCTTCCAATGTAGTAATCTCTTAGTGACAAGTCTTCCTAACTTCTAGTTTCCCTCGTATAAAAATATTATATTATTCTTCTAGTTTCATTTTCTAATTGTCGATGAGTAAATGTATTTTACATTCCATGATTTCTTATATAATCATAAATACAGTGCCTTGGTTGGAAATTTAGTTATATAACTTCTTTATAAGATATCCAAAATACAACAAGTACAATACATACATACACAAAATTCCTATAATATATCCTTAAAATTCTTACTAGAATCATAAACATAATATCTTAGTTATTTCAATTACAAGAATACCATGACTACTCCATGTTTTCTTACCCATAGGTTTTTTCAGAGATTCCTCCATGGTTTTTGTTTTGTATTAATTTTTCCTTGGTGCATATTAAAAAATCGTTGATGATATTTAGCATGATCCACATCTGATATGTGTCTATGGATACAATATTCTATCTAGAATATAGTTTAAAAATCTATCATCTCTCCAAATCAAATACCTATAAGGTAATTTATAAAAGTAATTCCATACATTCATGTATTCCCAATAGAATTATTTAATTTTACTTTCAATCTACTACATCATTCACATTTATAATTGATTATTAGAGAGATACATTTGTTTTATTTATCATTCTTAGCAGTAATAAGTTGTACACACATAGAGAATACTTAATCCATTTCAAAAGGATTTCTCTATATATGCATGCATAACGGGTATAATATGTAGTAGGATTACTCTATATATACATGAATAACATGCCTAATATACAATTTACTCTTTAATATTCAAGTTAGATAATCTTCATAATGACATTTAACTTTTATGATATTAAACATGTTAGGCCCCTATACTACTAGTGTAACCCCTTATTATTATTAGTACAACCCACTTATTATATTGATGTACCCATGTAGTGCCCATATTGTTACTATTGTGCCCCATAGAAGCCCACTATTGTTATTAATGTGCCCTTACATTATTATTGTTATGTCGGCTCTGATTATGTTATGACCCCTTAGAATCTTATATATAGAAAGGAGGTCTTTTCATTTGTATCATCAAAGAATTGCTCATTTGTGTAATTTAAAGAAGGTTGCCCCCTCGAAGAGGCTGAATTCTAAGGCATTGATCTCTCTTTCCTATCTTTTTGTGAGCTGGTTCCATAACATTTGGTATCAGAGCTTTGGATTCTAGGGTTTCACTACTCCAAACGGGTCATCGTAGAATTTTCACTATAACTTTTTTTCTGCTACGTTTCAGAAGCTAAAAAAAGAACCCATTTGAGAAGACATTGCATTGAATCTCAGGTCTAACTTTCAGAGCTTTTTGTGTTATATTTGTGGAGATATGATCTGAGGAAGTTGGTATTTTTGTCGACTCCTGAATTACATTCCAAACAAGTGACCTGGGGAAAATTGTCATAACATTCTCTCTAAGCATAGGATTGAAATTTCGTAAGAAGGTATAGAAAGAGGACGGACTGTAGTTTCCTGTACATCTTTTTCAGATCCAAAGGTCGAAACAGTGACTCGTGGAATGTCATACAAGTTCGCTCTACTGAACTAGTCTATAATCAGGTCATCTTGGGGGATTGTGCATAACTCTTCCTCGAAGAATCCAATTTGGATAAGACTAGTGGCATTGGAAAGAGGAAACAGAGGGCTACTACAGGTCGTAATTTCAGAACTAGAAGATCCAAAACTACAGAGTTACAGTCGTTTCAAGATTGAGCTCCTAAAATCAAGAAAAAGCAAGATGAGGAAGTTTGATGCCAAGGATTCGGTAAATTGGATACTACAGATGGAGAAATATTTTGATCTACATGGTGTACCATTGTTACAAAAGGTATGTATTGCATCTTTATATTTAGAACCAGATCAATTTTTATGGTATGAAGTGCTTTTTTCTCGTAAACAACTTGTTACATGGTCAATTTTCACGAAGGAAATGGTAGCATATTATGAGGATACAAAGAGCAACACCTTCTTTAGAGCAACACCACAACAATTCGAAATGGTAAAAGGGCTTTGTGACATAGTAGAAAGCAAATTTAATGAAACCAAAAAGCATACCCCTCACAACTATAAAGATGGAAGTGTTGTTTCTCCCAGCATTCCACAACCTACAAGGGTTACACCACAACAATTGGAAGAAAAAAGAGAAGAAGGGCTTTGTTACAATTGTGATAGCAAATGCACTAAAGGTCATAAGTGTGCTGAGAAGAAATTATTTTACATAGAATATGAAGAGGAGGAAGAAAAGGATCAAGAAACATCAAAAGAAAAGGATATATGCCAGGACCCCACCCCAGAGAAAGAAGAAATGAATCAGACCATATCTTAGCATTGGCAAGAATTACCACTCCTCAAACTCTCAAGATAGAAGGACATATCAAGAAGAAAAAGGTGCAAGAAGTGAATGATCACATCGAGAAAGAAGAAATAAATCCAACCATATCTTGTAATTCATTGGTCGAAATTACCACTCCTCAAACTATCAAGATAGAAGGACATATCAAGAAGAGAAATGTTCAAGAAGTGAAAGATCACATCGAGCATCAAGAAATGAATCTGACCATATCTTGTAAAGGATTGGAAGAAATTGCCACTCCTCAAACTCTAGAGATAGGAGGACATATCAAGAAGAAAAAGGTTCAAGCAGTGAAAGATCACATCGAGCATCAACAACAAGTTCTCCAACTTTTAAAGGATAATGCCACTTTGGTGCAAAATCGAACGAAACAATAGGTAGATCAACATCGTAGTGAAAAATGTTTTGATGTAGGTGAATAAGTATTTTTATTTCTACATCTCAAGCAAGTTATTTATGAGAAGGAAATGTTGGCAATACTACATGCACTTAAAAAATGGCGACCTTACATGGGAAGACTCTTCAAGGATGAGGATGTGGAAGCATTGTTTTGTACTATTTCTATTATCCAATTAGATTGGATAAACGAAGCAAGGGATGAATGGAAGAAGGACGAAGAAGTATGGCCACTAATTCAAAATTTGCAAAAGATCCCAATTCAAACAATATTGCCAGAAATTGAAGAGGAAGAGAAAATCGTATTGGAACCTGGAGCAGTCACAGAAACAAGAACCCAACAGCTACGAAATCGATCAGTTTCAGAGTATCTCATCAAGTGGAAGAACTTACCCGCTGAAGATTCCACATGGGAGGACATGAATTTTATACAGAAGCATCAAGAACTACTCAAGCGTTGAGGACAATGCTTTTTGAAGGAGAGGGACATGTTAGGCCCCTAACTATTAGTGTAACCCCTTATTGTTATTAGTACAACCCACTTATTATATTGATGTACCCATGTAGTGCCCATATTGTTACTATTGTGCCCCATAGAAGCCCACTATTGTTATTAATGTGCCCTTACATTATTATTCTTATGTCGGCTCTGATTATGTTATGACCCCATAGAATCCTATATATAGAAAAGAGGTCTTTTCATTTGTATCATCGAAGAATTGCTCATTTGTGTAATTTAAAGGAGGTTGCCCCCTCGAAGAGGTTGAATTCTAAGGCATTGATCTCTCTTTTCTATCTTTTTGTGAGTTGGTTACATAACAAAACATATAAGGAAGACAACGATACATCTAACAATAATGAGTTATTTGGGAAATAGTCAGGAGCAAAGCACATTCAACCCAACTAAGAATTGTCTCCAACTATTCCCCCTGAGCTCAAACCTTCTCACTTCAAGAATTCAACAACCTTCTCATGTTTCTTTATGGTTTTCTTATATATTTTGCCCAACATATTTTTCTTTAACAACATTCTACTTTAAGGGTCTGCATCCCTTAGTTACCTAGCCCTTTTGTTATTTATCTTTTATTTCAGAAAATACCTTTCTTTATCTTTAAAACAACATGTCTCTCATGTTATGCTTTATTCTTCTTTTCACATAATTAGCATTTCTCTCCAACTAAGTGTTTAGCATAATCTTTCTCCCCCATCATGTTAATTTGTTTATCAACTTTTCTCCTTGGGATTTTTAGGAAAACCTTTATGGAATGTCCACCATGTGGACTTAATCTCTAGCAACCTTTTGGCAAGAATTCTCTAATACTAAAGTTCTATTTCCCAAATGTTGCCAAAAACTTGTTTATTACTTCAATAAAATAAAAGTTAATTACATAATCAAATAATTTCAATCCTTTCTTCCATAGCCATTAAGTTCACAATAATTCAAAAGTATAAAAATTGTCATGTCTTATAAATCAAAACATAAGGGGTGTCATATTAAGGGTATCCAAAAGAAGGAATGAAGAAAGACACTATAAACATATTGAGTGTCTGAAAAATACAAAGGATGAATACGATATTGCATTCATTATGTCATGTACCTCTTGTTGATGTATTTAGTGTTGAAATTTCTTGTGATGTAAATGTCATTTAGTGATCTTCTCAGAAGAAGTGTTGTAGTGAGAAATGAGTTATATCTACATATTTTCCTCTATGAATTATATTTTGAGTCATGCACCATAAGTAGTTATTTGCAGGTCTTTAAAATGTAATATTAATATGGATACATCCCATTTCCATATTACATACCTAGATAACTGGATGGTATAGCGGATTGTACCAATATATTTCAATTGATGGAAATATTTCCTTAGGTTGACCAATTATTTAGTATTCATGGTGAGATTAGTGCTAGGATCTAGAGCAAAATAGGTTCTTGAGTATGATTGATTTCCATATTATATGTGATAGAAAAATTTTAATGAAGCAAGGAGAATTAAAAATTTTTGAGGTGGAAGTGAGTTGCATTGTTCTCTCTTGAGAAAGAAACCTTGTTGGATGTTAAATTTTTGGAGTGGAATGACGAGATTGTAGCATGGAGGATAGAGGGCTCCTAGTTACAACAAAGAAATCCTTAGAGTTTGGTCCAAGGAAAGCAAGTAGAAATGCTTAAGATATCAAATGTTATTGGTTATGGCAACATTAGGGGTTGGATGATGATGGGAAAGAAAGGTAACATTTTTTGGTGCGTTGAATAATAATAGACTCGTGACAATATTGTTGTGTTAGTTAAACACTGTATTTTATAACAAGTTTTTGCCATGTTATGTTTTTTTATAGTGGTCCTTGAAGATATGTAGCTCGTATCTTAATGTGTTGGAGTGCATATGTACTTGTATCTGTGTAACATGGAAAGGGAATATCTCTATAAGACCTAGATAGGCATGCATACATGTTTATCTTATGACTGTAATGAACACTTGGATATCTTTTATATTTTAGTTCAAAAGCCTTTTTTAGGGAGTTCTTTAACACTTAATGTAGTGGGCCATTGGATGGTTAGATACTTTATCAATGTACCATATTGTTGATTGTAGACTCTACAAGGTAAAATTTTATGTTAAGGGGGTAGTTCATCAATAGGTTGAATGAACCACATATATGAAGTGAATGTATTGGGCTAGACCAAATGTATAACCGCATGCATGAAGTGAATGTACTGGATTGGGCTAGAGGTATAATTTTCAATTGAGGAGGCTCTTCAAAATGAGAGTGAAATATTTGATAGGGAGGAGATGATGTTGATGACTTCAACTAATAGAGATTAACACAAATAGTTGTTAAGGGGGATTGTTGGGCCCTATAAATACTTTATGAGTGTACCATATTATTTATTGTAGACTCTACTAGGTAAATGTTTATGTTAAGCGGGGGGGTCGTGAATAGGTTGAATGAACCACATACATGAATTGAATGTACTTAAAAACATACAGGAAGTGAACTTATTGACTTGGACCAAAGGTAGAATTTTCAATTGAGGAGGTTCTTCAAATCATAGTGAAATATTTGCTATAGAGGAGATGGTGTTGATGACCACATCTAATTGAGATTAACACAAGTAGTTGTTAGGCAGGTGTGTTGGGCCCTATATAATTCCTACAAAGTTATTGACATGAGAGGAGATGATGTTGATGACCTCAGCTAATTGAGATTAACACAGATATTTGTTAGGGGGGCGTGGTTGACACATGAAAGTTCGTTGTTAAGTATGCATTTACTGTGCTTTAATATAACATAACATTTCATGTGATTTGAATAATAATATCCTCTCCAAAACCCTGACCCCTTACCACTATACCATAAAACATTAAATTGTTATATAATGGAGTGTACTGCGTTTTATTAAGAATAGTAAAAATATGTTCTTTTCAACACAATATGCCAAAAGAGGGTTGTTATAAGAGTGTCATTGTATTCCATAGAGATTTATGAAGATGATTTTCCATATTGGAGACCATAGTGATGTGAAAAAAACCTCCTTTTTTAAAATGTAATTTTCATTCTTTTAAATAAATGGAATGTTAACCAATTTGCAAAATATTATTACATTTATATTAATTTAAATCCTTTTTTTCATTTTTTTGATGACTATGTAAGAAATTGAATTTTTTTTTTTTTAATTCATATAATGAAATTGTTTTCACACTAATTTGAAACCAAGGTAGCAAATAACCCATACTTTTCAAAGACTTTCCTTCATAATTCCTATATATTATTAGAGTTACAAGTTTTAATCATTAAAAACAATTTAATTTGCACAAACGTTAAATTTCTACAAAATGATATTGCATTTTCTTCATCGTTCCAAACCATTCATTTTCAACCTTGTCTTGATTTCCACATGCTTTGTTATGATTTACTTCCTTCGATGCTCTCTTATGTCAAGCATGTAAAGATCTACAGTCATTGTCCTTGCATTAGTTTCAACCATCATCTTCTCCTCCTTTGATCATCGTGTCTGGACTTAGAACAATTGAGAATGCATCCATTGAGTTACTAACATTCTCCATCAAAAATAACTTTGAAATAGCTTTGAATGTAGCAAAATCTAGTCTTCTAAGACAATAAAAAATAAGACATTTACCCTGTTGATAGGCATCCTGACGTCTTCTCTGTGATGTTCATAAACCTCTTCAGTGTTCAGGTTATTATCATCAAAATTAATAAACTACGTGCCACAGCATTAATAAGCTACGTGATAGAACATTTTGTTTGTGCTAATCATTCACTTGATTCTTTTGTGCTAACAACTACCACACTTCCATAGTGGTTGATTCTACCAAAGTTCTCCCGATGAGCGACACGTTGACTTTGAATTATGGATTGTTTCTTCTTGCATTTTCCTTTTTTCTTTCACTTCCACTGTGCATATCTCTTTCTTAAATTCTCATCTTTGTTAGTGTTCATATTTGATGACCAGAAACACCCACATGCAAAGAACTATTTTCTTTCCAGGTCAGTTCTCTAGCTTAGCACTAATTTTCAACATTTGAATGTCAAATAATGTTGAACACAGATTATGGAGATGTCTATGCCGTTGCAAAGAAGCCCAGGGAAGCTTATTGAATATTCTATTGCACTTTGTGCACAATTGTTTTCCACGAAATCACAGTTCATGGTCTTTGGGTTAGATGTGAGACGTTATCTAATATAGTAATAATATACTAAAAACATAGTAAGTAGGGAAACTGTTCGTTTGCGTTCAATCTATGAATCAGAAGTGTTAGAAGTGTTCATTAACACGTGAGTGCTTTGTCTCCTATCCCTTTTAATTGGATTATAATGTGAATTGCAACTCACCATATTAAAAGGGATTATAATGGGAATTGCAACTCACCATATTAGTATCTTATGCTTGATATAATCTACGCACTTTGATTGTGCATTTTTTCGCTGTCACTTTGATCGTATATTTTCCCCTCTGGCAGATCGAGTTGACGATCTATTGATTATTATGATTAATTTGACTAGTGGATATTTTCGCTCTCGCGGTTGACGATGGATTGATTATTATAATTAATATAATAAGTAATTTTTTATCAATCACATAGGTGCTCTTGAAATCCAGCTGCAACTTTAACAAAACCTAACAATTGAAAAAAATTTCCCTTCCAGTAAAGACACCTTTAGCAAAACCTATCAATTTAAAAAAAAAAAAATCAAAAACCATTTTGGTTACCTATTGCTTCCACGTGTTCCTTTCATTTCGCATTTGGAAAGTGTATAAGCAGTTTCTCCATATGCACTCCCCTACAAATTCTCGTCGATCTCTCCACCACGCTTCTCTCTGCATTGTCTCCTCCGGTCTCTGCATGGAACGATTACGTATACATCAAAACCCTGTGCGTCATTGAACAAGAAGATCCTCCTCCCGTTAACAAACTAAAGAACCGGAATCTTCAATGACTCATAGCACTCTCCACCAACACAACAAATAGAGAATTAAAGGGAAAAACAAAAAATGCATCTCTACTTAAACAATAAACGAATAAACTAACTTTTAAAACTTGAAGACTAACTGAAAAACATCCATACTCCTGGCATTTCATTCAAACCTAACATTTAAACGACAAATTTTCTCTTTGCAAAGAACATAACAACTCCATATCTAGTAGTTCAGAGTGACAAGCCTGCGAAAAATTCTCAAGGATTTCTAATTAAATATGAAAATGTTGACCCTGACACCATAGGGCCTCCTGAAATACCTTTAATGAAATAACCTAAGAAATCTGAATTCCTTGAGAATTTGACACCTCATCAATGGCATGCGGTGCGCTTCTCTCTCCACGATCAGTAGTGCAAACATCGCTGGCAAACCAACCGCTCAAAAAGCAACTTGTTGCACAGTGACCACTACGAAGAAACCGGAACCCTAATCATTAAAGTTCTACGCAAATTTTCTAGCCAATCAAAGATCTACCCTCAAATAAAGGAATCCAGTCTAGCATTTTCGTTGGAAAGTTGTAAAATCATCCAATTAGAAGTTTCCAACACTCGATGCTCTAAATCGTGTAAGCAAATAAATTCCTTCCGCAAAAGTCGACTAAAATCGAAATTTAAAGGCCAAAAGCAATTTCTAGTATGCCAATAAACAATCGACCGCTAAAATTTTCGTAAGTCAAACCAAAAACATATCTTGTAAACTCAAAACACACATTCTTAATCCAAACGATACCTATTTGAACACCAAAAAAAAAATCCTGGCACACAGAGTTGTATCAAGGAATCAATTAAAATTGAAAAATTCGACGAATTTTCAAGGAAAATTAGCGGGAAAACCACATCTGACCGTCTTACCAATTTAATCATGTCATAGTTCTAGGAAGTCAAGAAATTCTTCGACTTCATCGACGCTGTTCTTCTCCATGATGGCTGCCTGCAATCAATGCAGGCTTGCATTATCTTGCTCGAGAACCAGATGTTAACAATAACAAGAAGTGAAGGAAAAAAGAAAAAGGAAACTCAAGCTGGTGGTCGTCTTTTATGAAAGAACGATGCAGAGAAAGCGCCAACTATATACGTGGTCGTCCTCCAACTTTCTTATCATTTATCTTCTTCTCTTAAGTGTTCTTATTTAGATTTTTGGTAATTCCGCTAAACTTATCAAACGTGCTTTTTCTTATCATTTGCTTGTGTTCCTATTTAGAGTTTTGGTAATTTCGCTAAACTTAGAAAATGTGTTGAGTGCAATACTGCAGCAGCCAAAAGAACTGAACAGACACAGTTCTCTGCTGCATGTTTCATCTTGTGTATGCTTCTGATATGCCCTACACGGCCTTCTCCGCTATCCCATAGGAAATACCTCACCAACTAAACAACGATTCAAATCAAAAATCTTCTGTGCTTATGATAGATATCAAGCAATCAATATTACCTTCAAAAAAATCCTCCGACGGAGAACTCCAGAACGCATTAAGACAATATGGGTCTGCAATTTGTGTTTTCATTTAAAGTTCCTATGATCGTCGCTGCCCTTTGCCATTGTCATCTCCACGCAAACATGATCATTGTCTCCCTAAAAAACATGATGATTGTCCGTCATTTAGCCTCTGCTATCGTCCATGAATCTGTGAATATCCTTTTCCTTCGAGAATTGCACTAGTTTCTCTTTTGTTGGGCACAGCTTTTATCGACGGAATTGCAGAGGCACGACGCCCTTGCTCGTGGATGAATCGTGAACGCCTCTCATTAAATCAGAACTCCTTGCTGAAAGGATTCCAAATCAAAACTCGTGTCTCATGACAACTATGTTGTTGAACAGACCAGTTTTCATGACGAGTAACTAGTTGTCAAACACACATGTGTTTTTATCTTACGTCATTCCTAAGCCTTATAAATTAACACAGCTTTTCTATTTGTATTTTTGGTTTCATATAAAATTTAGAATATAAAATATTCTGAATTGCCGATCACTAAATCTGATATATTGTGCGATTTCTCATTCTGATTAATTGAAACATGATTTTAGGAATTTTATTTCAACTTTATATTTTTCTGCTGTTAAAAGCTGTCAAATTTTCATAGGTGTAATTTTTTATTAAAATTTTAATTCCACTCAATGCCTGGGCTATAACATGTCATATATAAATTTCATCGCATGAAATTTATCACATCATTTAAATGTTTCAATCAGTAGATGTAAATCTTTCTTAAGATCAATCTAATACATCTTTCTTAAGATCAAATTATATTAGTTCTGAATATGTTAAATATAAGTAAGCATTTACCATCACTGTGTTAAGTATAAAAGAAATTATACATCGCTAGCAATGAGGGACACTGCATTGAAATGTTTAAGTTGAATTTATTTTAATTTTCAATCTGAAGAGACATTAACCTGAAACCATTTTAATTTTAATGGAGAGAGACTAAAGAGATCAAATCCATGAAGATGTAAAACTTTAGTCATTTTATGTAGTTGAATTTATCTTAATTTTTAATCTGGAAAGACATTAACCTAAAACCATTTTAATTCTAATGGAAAGAGATTAGAGATCAAATCCATGAAGATGTAAACTTTTAGTCATTTTATGTAATGTAGTCTAGATGGGTTTTCACATTAAGAAATTTGGTCTCTCTCATAATATGATCAATAAGAAGTTAAGGACTTCGATAGATAACAAGTTAAAGAGCTTGGCCAAAACATTTGAATAGCTTATTGCTCACTCTAAGAGATAAGTTGAGCATAAAAGGAATTAACACACCTTTGTAAATCAGTCTCTCATGTATTTTGAGAAAAGAATGATCAAATCCCTAAATTTCCAAACTTTTCCTCATGTTTTGATTTGACACATGATAAGTCTAAAGCTAAACATGGATATACATTAAATCTAATACACACACCTCGATCCATCTTAACCTTATGTCTCGCAAAGTTCAAACATCTTCTTAACTACAAAACATATTAGATTATGTGTCTCAAAGTTCAAACATCTTCTTAACTTAAAACATATTAGATTATGTCTCTCAAAGTTCAACCATCTTCTTCACTACAAAACATATTAGATTAAAGGTTAAAATGGATATATGGTCATTTTCCATTGTATGGTTTATATTATTTTAAATTTGACTGTTTTATATTTAGGAATATTCTTATTTCTAATTTTATTATAAAGGTAGAATTGAGGCTTTTGTGATCCATATCAAGTTTACGAGAGATTTTCCGGTGAAAATCATATGAAATACCATTTGTCTACGCATTTCAAACCAATCAGTGTGGTTCATCAAGAAAAATGATATTTCATGTGATTTTTGCCGAAAAGTCTCTCGTAAACTTTATTATAACTCTTATAAATACTATACACTACATATTTTTTTGGTTTTGATTTTTTTTATATATATTTTATAAAATTTTATATTCAACATTTTAATATGAAATACACATATATAAATTTCACATTTCTATATATATATTTTTTTAATTTTATTAAAACCTTGTAATACATATAACTAAAAAAATATGAAAATGACATTTTTATTTAATTTGTTTTATAATTTAATGCAATATTAATAGCACAAATTATATGAAGAGGAAAAAAATTATTATAAGTATTACTTACAAAAAGTTTTGAACAAATTATATGAAGAGGAAAAAAATTATTATAAGTATTACTTACAAAAAGTTTTGAAATATCATAACTATTCTTATGAATCATTATCATTTCAATTAATAAAATAAAATGAATTCTAGTTTATAATTAATATTTACATTTTATATATAGTTACATATGACATTTTTCTTTTTAAACATCATACATATATTATAAATTATTTTACAAATAAATTGAATTTAATAAATATGTTAAATTGAATTATTATTTTCCTTAATATTTTTATTACTTTTTATTTTTTATTATTTTTTTATTAAGATGAAATTATGTTTATGGTTTTTTTTTATTTAATACTTTACGACTTACTCATTATTATTGTTAATAGAGGATTTTTTTTCCTTATAATTTAATTTCTCATGTAAGCTTTATTCATGTAAAACTTCAGTATAATATCTATCGCATGGTGGTCTCATGGTGGATTGTAGAGTAATATATGGGGCCAATATCCATAATAGGTATTTATATAAGTTTGAAGAAAAGTTTGCACTTGATAATTTGATCCCTCTAAACATTTGATAGATTCAAAGTTATGATAGATCTATACTAATTCCTTATAATAGTATTTATATTATATATGAATTTCACATCTTTATATATAGAAATATTCTTGTTTTTAATTTTATTAAAACTATTTTTCTTTCTTGTTGTAAACTCTATTTGTTATTTAATTCAAGATTGAATTATATTTCATATTTCTATAAAGCACAAAGGATCACCTTGGTATGCCACACTAGAAACCATACAAAAGGTTGAATGCTATGCTTGATCTAGAATGTATCAAAATAAACAAAAGGTAGATAGTTTGTTTTCCGAAATAGGCCCAGAATGGGTTGCATGACTAGATAAAGAAGCACAAAAGTAGACATAAACCATAAGCCCAAAAATCTAGCTGTCATCAACTAGTAAACTTGTAAGAGAAATAAGACCATAATTATTCATTCTTTTGCGCTCGAGAAGATGGTGTTGTTGGAGGAGGCTCATCAAATTATTGTAAGAAGAAAAATTTAATTCTTTGCAGGCATTGTTCCATGATCTCCTGTAGGAAATATTGTTCCTCTATTCCTGGAATAAATTCATCACGATTGGCGTTTCTATGAAATTCGAGTTTTCCCAACATCCCCCTATGTTACCAATAAAGCTCCACCATCAGCTAGTATTTGTTGTGCCTTCCTCTTTCTGCACTCAGTGTTGATATTCACTTGGATATAAAGTTGAGCACATCCGAATTAGAGATTTCCTCCCACTCGTTGGCTACCTCCCTATTCGATGTCATCAATTTATTTTTAGACTTCTAGAGAAGTTTTCACCCGATACCTATTTTCCATTTCCTCCACTTGAACTCATGTGTGTCCATTTCTCATCCAATCATGGAATCCAGAGCCTCATCAAGAGCATGAACTAGTGAGGCATCTTCGAATTGATGGGTCTTTGTGGTGGAATAGTAATTCTAAGCCAACTATGAGCACACTGCAAGAAATAAAGACCTACACGAGAGTCAAGAACCAGAGGTGCGGGAAGATACTTCACTTAGTTATGGACTCAGCTTTTGGGGGCTAGTGTGTTACACAGAGACAAAATGTGCATAATTGACTATGATGGAGTGTCTTACAACGTCAAGAATAGAGAAATGCTTCACACTACAATCCTCCTTTGTGTGAAGAATAGCGGAAAAATTAAAATAATGAAACACAACCAAATGGCAAGAGCTTGTATTGGTGCTACCTCCAACATGCTTCAGGAAAGAAACAAGAAAGCTATCAAGCCGAGAGGACCTAATCCTTTCCAAAAATGTAAAATAGAAATTTATATAATGATAACCCACTGTGTAGAGTAAATGCCAAGCCCTAATCCAATTATCACTCTGGTAAAACATTTTACGCCTTAGATTGAGCTTATCCCTATAAATTTTGAAAAACACAGAGCATTCCATGGCAGTGGTCATCCCAAAAGGGATGTACATTATAATTTCAATTTGCATGAGCTTTCTCTCGAGGAACATAGAGCGTGTAATAATTGTCATTACCCACCATATGTTAATCCCAAACTTTAGCTTGATGATCAAATTGCTAAGTTGCATCTCATTTTTCAGTGAGTGCATGTGGAGGGTGCATGGGCTGATGCCCACCCCTCCTTTTCAAACCGCAGTGCGTAAACACTCCTTTAATATGCCATTGCTAACCCCATCAGGCTAATTTTACTGAAACTTTCATAATTGCATAATTTTTTTATCATATCTTAAAAAAAATTAACATTTTAATGTAACATAGCTAACATAAAAAAAATTAGAAAATAAAAGAAAAATTTACATCTTTAAATATACAAATATTTTTATTTTTTATTTTATTAAAACACTCTTAATACATGTCGATACATACATATCCATAACAATTTTATTTAAGTTTTTTATAAAACTTTATTAGTTTTTTAAGTGTAATAATAATAGAAGATATTATAAATTGAGGGGGAGCCATTAATTAAATTTAAACATAAAATTTACCATGTAAATGGTATGACTACTCATTATTATATTTTAAAGCTTTTAAATTAATTTTTTATTTAAACTTTTAATGTGATAGTGACATTACATATTATACAACATGTAGAAGTGATTATTTTAATTTAAGGGTAAGGTTTTTGAAGTCTATATTATAAATAAGAATTATTATTATTTGAATTTATATTATTTATTTTTTTGTACGCTAAGGTGGTGCCTTTCTTTTTCTATTTATATATAAACAAGTTGAACCATATACATCGTTTTGGTGGCCTCAACTTGCCCAAATGAGAAACCAAGTATGTTGGCCACCTCAAGTTATTATAGGCCATCCAGTAGCAAAAATTAATAAGTATGTCGATCCATGCTAAATAAACCTCGCAAAAACAAACACTAAACATGTTCCAACTTGTCATGAAACTATTGAAAAAGAAAAAACTATCCTAAAAAATGAACAAACTAAACAACTACAAGAACTAATCCTTTCTGTCATCCACATTATCAGGTGCTACTGTCGTGTCCCTCGTTGGTGGAGATAGCTTCTTCAGTTGTTGCTGGATTTCCTCTAGCTTGTTGTCCTGCATTATCATTATGATTTGCAGGTTTTTCATATCTTTCTTGATATTTGGCATGCCTTGGGCGAGTTCTGTCATTTCGCCCGCTACCTGTTCCAGTGCTTTGGCAAGTAAGAATTTCAGCACCCAGTATACGTGTAAGGCCTACTTGTAGAGAGTCATCCTTCCCCTGGTATTTCCCGAGTCTAGAATGAAATCTCCCCATTCCTCCAACTCAGGCTCAGAGTCTCCTTCCATGACATTGTCTTCCATTTCTTGTATGATATTTACCAACCTAGCTCCCATCTAATTAACATGAACCATTCTTATCTAGCCATTACATCTATTCATTTGTTACAAATAATTGTTTCTTCAAAATCCTTTCCATATTCCTTTCACCTTTGGTGCCTATTATCTACATGTCCACTTGGACAAAATCTATTTTCCATTTGCCAAAACTACATATATTCTAGAAAAGGTTGGAAACTAAAGCAAAAGGCTCACAATTTTAAGAGATTACAGATATGCTTGCACTTTGTCCACCAATAAATACATAAAATCCATTATCTATCATTAATATCCAATAAACCTTGTAAACTATGATATGGGCCTTTGGCACAATTCTTTTAGTGATTTCAAGATATATCTACCTGATATACTAAATGCACTAAATAAGTCAGTCATACTCACTCTCATAATCATAAAATCATGTGAATAAAATCAAACATACACATTTTAAACATAGAAAGCCTTATCAAGAATAAATGCAACATTATTATAAACATGAAGTGGCAACATATGGACTTACTATGCATCCTTGAAAGTTACTTGGTTTATTTTGATTGCATCCTTAAAATGCACCATGAGTATACAATGAATTTCATATTTATGGCTTCCATAGGTACCAATGATCTGACCACAATTTTAATGATGTCATTCTTATTGAAAGAAAATTTGGCCCACAGTTGCCTTGAGAACTCCATCGATGTTATAAATCAAACACATGACAATTGAGCCACTACATATAAATACTAAATTGTTCCAACAAATATAATTCAAATCACCAAATCCACTCAAACAACCTCTATTGTGACCCTACACTCATCTAGTAAATTCCTTAACTGCATCCTGCACATATCTATGTTGATCTCCATTCTCAACCATTTAGAACAACTAATACGTATGATTCACACCAGTGCTCAGTTCAAAACATCTGCGTCAACATCTAGGATAGATTCATAGGTGTGTTATTTATGGCTAATTGTACCACTTGTCCCCTAATATCCTTTATTTATTATTATAGGTTCCCACTAGGTATTTCATCGTGATTTACACTCTACTAGAAGCTCTTCATCATCCTTGGTGATGTCATCATTTCAAATGGATGCAAGTTGCTACAACTTTTTACAAAAGCCCTCACCACACATTCAATAGCTATCTTGGAGAGCTCCATCCATGAAAACTTAACAATCCTTATTGTAACCTTGATTTGCTACATACATCTCTCCTTGGCCAATGTGAAACTAGATAACACTTGCTTCATGGAGTGTTCTTCCCTAAGGTCTTATACCATAGTTAGGAATAAAATTTGAGAGAGAAAAATATAAACAATACATGGAAACCATAATTATCCTGTAAACCCTTGTGGGCAATGATATACTGATAATAAATATATTATTTTTTGGATGGAATATGTGTTATTATGAATTTATGATGTGCGTAAATAGACTATATTACATGGTAATACCCTAGAAAAAACTATGGTGTACAAAACCTCAAACACAATAAATGGTAAACCTCCCATTAATGACCCTACCAAATTTTCTTTATGACCAAGTCAATCATGAACATAACATTGGAAGTTAACCTAATCTATCACACCCCATATTTTATCCACATAAACTACAACCATTATAAATCCATATTAACCATGGATATAGAAGCCACACAAAATGATCAAATCTCTTGAAGTCCAAATCCATTTTAGAGTCCAAAACTTGAAAAAATGTTTTCACCTCGAGACAATTGATCCCTCTGAGCACTTGATATATCCATGGTTAAAATTCGTGTATCTCTCTCCCTCTCCCTTTCTCATGTGTAACTTTTCATTGTTTAAGTTGCATTTTCGAATGTATAAATGGATTCAAAGACTTGAAAATCACCTTAAAGAATTGTATTGTGTAGACTGTTGAACATGACAATGGCAGAGAGAGAATATGAATGATAAACATTGAGTTTTATATATTATTCACAATGATACATATATATAGTACATTGGTGTGACCCTTGAATTCATATTCCAGGTGGACTCTTAGACTCTAAACATTGTTCACATTCCACACCAACCCATAGAGGATTAGGTGTCCAACATTCCCCCCTTAATTTGAAGGGTTATGTATGATTCCATGAAAAGAGTTGTAATACGAAATGTGAAAAAAACACGCATGGTAGCACTAGGCTGAATGTGCTCTCTGAAATGTTCGTATAAGGGGTTGGTTTAAGGATGACCATCAACACTGGAATGCTTAGTGCAGTTCTCGAAAGTCTTCCAAATCTTGCATGAAGCTAAGGTCTTCTGCTAGAGGAAGTGCTCCTCATGTTTTGAAAAGATAAACTTTCAACCTTGAAATGGAGGCCTCACCCCTCATAAAAAGGGAGAAGTCAACCTGAAAATGGAGGTCTCAACCTATGATGGTTTAAGTATGACCACTAACTTTGAAATTCTTAATGCAATTCCTGGAACTCTTCCAAACTGGAAAGAAAATGAAGTTTTCTGCTAGAGAAAGTGTCCCAAATTCTTTGAAGAGATGCATCAACCTCGCATATATGGTTTAAGGTTGAACATCAACCGAAGGCAAGCTCAGGGACATCTTTATCTCTTGCTACAACTCTAAATCTAGTATGGCAGGTTGTGGCTCAGGTTTGCTTGATGTGGCTTTGAAGCTTGTAAATGATCATCACTTCCCTCCTTGTCAGATACAATGTGAGATGATCGATAGAACTCAACTGCAATATTATTCAATACACCAGAACAAGTTCTGACATATGATTAAAATATCTTCTTGGCTATTGAAACCCATTGCCAAGAAGTGATCCATCCAAGATGAATCTTTGTCCTTGCACGAGACTTGTTTATGAATCATTCGTTTGAAGAGTTAGTGGTTTTATGACAATGCTTACATGGATGAGGACCAAAACAATGATCCTCCATATGGCCAACTCTTTCAAAATGTTGGGATTTCACAATATGTTGTTGTTGTTGTGAAAGAGGAATAGAATTTGTAACAAGTGAAGGTGAACCATTATGAAGAAACCCAGCACTCTGAAATTTGATGGGTTTTGAGTAATTTGGAATATGAAAGGAAACCTCCTCATAATATCCAAGACATGTTTTGTGCTTGTTATGGACAAGCTCTTCCCAAGGTCTCATGATGAACTTGGGAAGTGCATACTAAATTTCTGCGTCTACATGTAACTCTACTCCTTCACTAGGTACTGGATCTGAACCAACTTGTTACTTATGGGAGTTTATTTCAATGTTTTAAACATAAATAGGTTCAGAATGATGACTCCACTGTTGTAATTCTTCATGCTGCTGCAGTTGAGATTCAAGCTGCAAAAAATCAATCTATTCTTGTGCATTTTGCAAAAAAAAATTGAATATTTGTGAGAGTGTCTTCGCTAACTTTAACTGTGCTTTCAACAATTGGAATGATTAGATTTCTTAATCACTCTAATAAATCATTAATTCTTGCCATTGTCTCAACAAAAAACAAAGACTTTAGTGGAAGCTATAAAAGGCTTAATAAATGAAAAGTACCAAGTTTTGTTTTACAAAAAATAAACCAAATACACCATTGGTTCTTGCATATTTTAAACTTTTATTTGAGACAGTGATTTCAAACTTTGGGGTCACTGGTGCATCACAATTATTTTTCTCCACTCACTACATCTCTCATCAATCATTGAATGTAATGCTGGAAGGATGCACTGCTTGTATATTACCAATAAACATTAAACTTCCCCTCCTCATTTCTAGGAATTCTTTTCAAAGCTTTAACACTATGAACAAAGCCTTGATAACCCTTCCACTTGTATCTTCACTTGGACAATGTAATAATAGCCTTTCAAGCAGTCGATAAATATAAGTTTGAATATCTTTTGTTCTACACTTTGATAAGTTGAATCAAAGGTTCCTCTAGAGATGTAAGAAGAGTGGGCACACGAGCATATGCCTTCTCCACATCATTGAGGATTGAAAGTAGGTCAATTTCTTCCTCAATCCGAGTACTCTTTAAATTCCTTTGTGGATATTATTTAGTTGTCAATGAATAGTCATCTGAGTTGTCCGATTGGAGCGAAATGAAATGATGCAATTGGTTATTTACAGAGGAATGATATTTGGTTGTCACGAAGATAGAACATAATTATAAGTCACTAAAGGGAGAAAGAAACCATGGTGGAAGAAGTGTTTGAAGGGAAGAACACGACCAAATCCACAGAAGAATGGCTGAAGGAGGCAGAAGACTTGTCACCAGAGTGTTGAGGACACATGGTCTCTCATAATTTCTACCTGCATGTATGATTCGATCCCAACGGACTTATATAGTTGTCAGGGTTATATGAACGAGAGCTATACAGAGGAGATAGGTGATGTTTGTAATAGTGATCCAAGATAAGCAAAGGATATCATTTAATCAATCAAGAATCACATCAAAAATAAGAACCCCAAGATCCAAATTCTTGCACTCACTCTGTTCGAGACTTTTACAAAATATTGTGGCAATAATGCTCATTGACAAGTAGATGAATGAGATGTAAATGACTTACTGCATGTAGGAGTATAATTTTCGCCATGTCTAAAGAGTTTTTCTCCAATATTCACGCCTTCGTAGACATAACCGATAAATCACCCGTCTCAAACCTATGCATCTGCAGGCTATGAAAATTAAGTAGTTGAGACATCCCTGACATTTGA
The DNA here is from genome assembly GCA_031772625.1 of Pinus tabuliformis. Lineage (NCBI taxonomy): Eukaryota > Viridiplantae > Streptophyta > Pinopsida > Pinales > Pinaceae > Pinus > Pinus tabuliformis. Next base: position 682,906,159 of record CM062811.1, read on the forward strand.
TCTTCCTGGTCCCATATTGATGCCACAGACGGAGGAGAGTCATGGATGAAGCACGTGGTTTAACATTTATAGTCACACACATGCCATTAAACTGCAATCACAACGATCAACACCTCCAGGTAGTCATTCGACGCAAAAACTCGCTCCATTTATTGCACTGTCTCGAATACTTCATAGAGATGCTTCAACATTCAATACAGTGCATGCAGAAATGTTGGAGATTGTTCGACGCACAGAGAATTCAACGTTGGAGCTTGGAATGTACACCGCCAAGATTTAAAATCGATTTCAGCTGAGTCACAGAGAGAAAACGCTTAAGTTCAGTTCTGATAGGCATAGTTGATATGCAGAGAAAAACACATGGTTAGGGGAGCGTTAGGTTCTCATTATTCATTCATTCTAGTGTGTTGTCACAAACATCACTTTGATAGGTGCAATTTGAAAGAGTTTTTGTTGGAATTTCTGATAATTCTGAACAAAAACTGAAAAACAGAACAATACTCTGTTTTAACACAGCAGAAATAAAAATCATTTGCGGAATACGGTGTTTCAGCAACGTTGAAATTGGTGATTCAGCAACGTAGTTTCGTCAGTTGTTGTTTGCAGTGTAACAACATCGGTGTTTTAGCAACGCTGAAACTGGTGTATCGACAACACTCTATTTTGACGTCAAGATTGTTCTCTAGTTACGATGTAACAACAACGTGCAAATATTCTGGTTACGGTGTAACAGCAACGCGCAAATAAAACTTGTATTTATAAACAGTAAACCAACTGATACAAATTTGTCTTCCTCACATAAAGGGATTTTCACAAAAGATTATGCTGAAGAGCATCTTCCTCTTGACAGAGGGATTACAGAAGGAATGCTTCAGTTCCACAAACCGATTTTTCACTATCTGAAAATTACAGTTTCAACATTGTTGTGCGTTACAAAAAGGAACTCTCTATCATTCTTTTCTAACCTAAAACAAAACTGTTGTTCATTACATTTATATGTTAAAACATATTTGTCTTTAAATAATAAAATAATACAAATATCTTCTAAAGCTTATCTGCGTATTGAATGCAGCAAGCGGTGATGCCTTTTGAAGAAATGAAGTCGGTTGTTGCAGGGGAATTTAATGCTGAAAATTTAATGCACATTAATGTGGAAAATATCAAGCACGACTTTGAGGCATCCAACAGTCTGGAATATCTACAGCAAATCATATTTCTGTCCAGCTATTTATGTTGCAGTTGGAATTAAATTCCAACACTCCCCCTTAATTTCAATTGCAGTTGGAATTAAATTCCAACACTCCCCCTTAATTTCAACTGCTGGGTTTTTCCTGCATACCCAGGCATTTCCTGAAATGATCAAAACTTTTCTTTCCCAATGGTTTTGTCATGATGTCAGCGAACTAATCCTCTGTTCTGCAATGCTGCAAAACAATCTCACCATTGTTAACCAATTCACGTATGAAGTGAAATTTGGAGTCTATGTGCTTTGTCCTTTTATGAAAAACAGAGTTTTTAGACAATGCTATTGCCGAGCTATTGTCACAGTAAATGGTTGTGCCCTTTTCTTCTTCATAACACAAATCTCTGAGAACTCTTCTCAGCCACACTGCTTGGCATGTTGCTGCGGTTGCTGCCACATACTCTGCCTCTGCTGTTGACAAAGACACAATTGGTTGCTTCTTGGAAGCCCATGAGATGGCTCCCGATCCCATATGAAACACATATCCCGATGTGCTTTTCCTATCATCAACACTTCCAGCCCAATCACTGTCAGTGTAACCTGTCAACATGAAACTTTCAGAAGAGGAGGATAAAATACCAAACCCCTTCAATCCATTTACATACCTTAGAATCCTCTTGGCTACCTGCCAATGAGTCTCTTTCGGTCTTTCCATAAATTTGGAGATTAAACTCACAGCGTGCATAATGTCCAGCCTACTTGCAGTCAAGTACATAAGGCTGCCAACTATGCTCTTGTACAATTTTGGATCAAAATCCTTGCTGCTGTCTTCTTTGGTCAATTTCAACCCCATTACAGTTCGAGTCACAGTTGCCTTGCTGTTATGCATGTTAAATCTCTTCAACACTGCTTCTACATATTTAACTTGAGAAATGAAAACACCATTTTCACTTTGGTCTACTTCAATTCCAAGAAAATATCTTAAGAAGCCCAAGTCAGTCATTTCAAATTCACTTTTCATGTCTGCTTTAAAATCAGCAATGAGAGAAGCATCATTTCTAGTAAAAATCAAATCATTTACATATAAAACAATAATAAGAATCTTACCGTCATTCTCCTTTATGTAGAGTGTGGGTTCACCATCACACTTATCAAACCCATTCTCAATCAGATAAACATCTATTCTGTTGTACCATGCTCTTGGAGCTTGCTTCAGCCCATAAAGAGCCTTCTTCAGTTTGCAGACTTTATGCTCTTGGCCTTCAACTTCATAGCCTGGAGGTTGTTCAACATAAACCTCTTCTTTTAACACTCCATTCAAGAATGCAGATTTAACATCCATCTAATAACTCTTCCATTTGTGTTGTGCTGCAATAGACAACACTGTTCTGACTGTTTCCATCCTTGCTACTGGTGCAAAGGTTTCATCATAGTCTTTGCCTTGTTGCTGCTTGTAGCCTTTCACAACAAGTCTTGCTTTGTGCCTGTCAATCTTGCCTTTAGCACTGCTTTTGGTCTTATAGACCCACTTAACTCCAATGGCATCTTTGCCTTCAAGGAGGTCCACTAACTCCCATGTTTTACTCTTCTCAATTGCACCAATTTTTTCATTCATTGCTTCAATCCATTTATCTTCATTTACAGCATCTTCAAAATGAACTGGGTCATCAACATGACAATACATAGCGAATAATGAATTCAGACCAGTATTGTTACTTACCTCTCCTTGTTCATAAATCTCATTCAGATTTCTGAATCTTGGTCTTCTTGGTGTGGTTGGAGTTCCATCTGAACTTGAGGGTATTTCTGATCCCTCTTGTGTGCTTGGAGAAGCACTTCCTTGAATTCTCAAGGATGTTCGAATTCCAGCTTGTGGTGTGGTTTGTTGTACTTGCTGTGGTGGAGGAAGAGCCACCAAGGAAGGATTATTTGCTGCTGTCCCTTCCTCTTCTTCTTCGTGGGACACAATTGTCTTCACATTCGCTGTCTTCTCTAAGCTTTTATCACAAGCTTCCTCCTCAATGAACTGAGGTTTTACTGTCTTCACTTTCTCCATGCCTTGATAGGCTGTCTTGAGAGTTTTCCATGCTTCTCTGGATGTCTTGGCTGCTGCTATCCTTGGAAACACACTCTTATCCACTGCTCGATACAAGAAGTAGAGGGCCTTAGCATCCTCCTTCTTATAGTTCTTCAACAACTCTTTCTCTGCCTGAGTTAAGCTATTAAACTCATTTTCATTTGCTGGTTCTTCAAAACCATGTTCAACAAATTCCCATAAATCTTCTGAGAAAAGAAAAGCTCTCATAACTATTGCCCAATAGTCATAATTTTTCCCATTAAGTAGTGGGAGCTGAGTATTAAAAATACCCATGCTAGTGCTGGTGCTGGCCATTCTTGCAATACTTGACTGTGTATTAAAATAACTGACTATCTTCAATAGTAACACAGAAAACTTGAGAAATACCTGGATCTTTCTTGACTGAGTCTTCACTCTGCTGGAGAAGTTGCTGCAGCAAGAAACCTTCCTTCAGCTTCTTTGATGTCTTCAAAGAGCTTGGACTAGCTCTGATACCATGTTGGAATTTCTGATAATTCTAAACAAAAACTGAAAAACAGAACAATACTCTGTTTTAACACAGCAGAAATAAAAATCGTTTGCGGAATGCGGTGTTTCAGCAACGCTGGAACTGGTGTTTCACCAACGCTGAAACTGGTGTTTCAGCAACGCAGTTTCGTCAGTTGCTGTTTGCAGTGTAACAACATCGGTGGTTCAGCGACGCTGAAACTGGTGTACCAGCAACACTCTGTTTTGACGTCAAGACTATTTTTTGGTTACGGTGTAACAACAACGCGCAAATATTCTGGTTACGGTGTAACAGCAACGCGCAAATAAAACTTGTATTTATAAACAGTAAACCAACTGATACAAATTCATCTTCCTCACATAGAGGGATTTTCACAAAAGATTATGCTGAAGAGCATCTTCCTCTTGACAGAGGGATTACAGCAGGAACGCTTCAGTTCCACAAACTGATTTTTCACTATCTGAAAATTACAGTTTCAGCACTGCTGTACATTACAAAAAGGAACTCCCTATCATTCTTTTCTAACCTAAAACAGAACTGTTGTTCATTACATTTATATGTTAAAACATATTTGTCTTTAAATAATAAAATAATACAAATATCTTCTAAAGTTTATCTGCGTATTGAATGTAGCAAGCGGTGATGCCTTTTGAAGAAATGAAGTCGGCTGTTGCAGGGGAATTTAATGCTGAAAATTTAATGCACATTAATGTGGAAAATATCAAGCACAACTTTAAGGCATCCAACAATCTCGAATATCTACAGCAAATTAGATTTCTGTCCAGCTGTTTATGTTGCAGTTGGAATTAAATTCCAATGGTTTTTACAATGGCAATGAATGGAATGCAGGTATAGTAAGGTAATACAAAGAGGACAATGTCAAGAGTAGCCTGGATAGCTCTTAGGGAGGAGTGTTTCTGTGCTAGAGGCACAACAATGAAATAAGCAAACATAGTAGTAAAAGAATGGCTACAATATAAGCTGTGGCTAAAATTAGAGAAGGCCATAATAGTCTCCCTTTGGCACCATGTTAAACAGGACAATGGCAGAGACAAAATATGAAAGATAAACATTGAGTTTTATTTATTATTCACAATGATATATATATAGTACATTGGTGTGACCCTTGGATTCATATTCCAAGTAGTCTCTTGGACTCACATGGTTGTTCACATTTCACACCAACTAATAGAGGATTAGTTGTCCAACATAGACTACCCAATTTAAACTTATAATTGAAAATAGGCCAAAATATAGAATAGTGAAATTATTTGAAATATTTTAAACATAAAAATTTATTATAAGAATTTTTTATTTCAATTGCTTAAATACTACACATAATTTGTTTTACCATATATAACATATTTATAGTTAACATTCTAATATTATACCTAATATGGACATTAAAATATTTTATTTATGACCCCTATAATTTATTTATCATTATCAATATTTTATAAATACTACTTATTAATTTTATATTAAAAACTGAAAGAATTACCCATCTCCCTTTTATTACTTTTATTTGCAAATTGTTGAACTCACTTTCAATTACTACTTGTATTAAGATATTTTATTAAGTTCATGATATACAAAAAAAAACAAAAACAATATTAAAATAATTTAGTTAACTTAAAATTTATTTAAATTATAGGTTAAAATATTTTGTAAATTTGTTTAATTATACATTAAAATATTTTTTCAAATATATAAAATATATATATTATTTTTATTTAAACATAAAATTATATGAATTCATATAAAACATATAAACATTAATATAAATAAAATTGAAAATAAAATAGTTTTGAAACCAATACTTTTACAAGAATCTATGAATTACACATCTTTCTGTAAAACGCCCGGCTAGAAGCAACAGAAAATATATAAATAAATAATTCAAATTATATTTCCCTTGGGACCTAAACCTAAATTTGACAAAGAAATCTAAATTACTCAGTGGACCAACAACGTTGCAAATCATCAAACCCCAATGTTCGAGAATACAATTCTCAAAACTTGCACCACGCGTAGAAGAATTCTAATACTTATGGCCTGCAAAATTGTGTCGTTTGGAAATTTTTTGCTATACTAAACTGCTAAATATAAATTAAAAAATAAAATCAGTTGATTAAGACAATAGTTAATTAAGTAGAATATAAATAGTTAATACTGCCTTTCGTAAAGTTATGTACTCCAACATGGCAAAATGGAATGAGTGAGCATAGAAAGCTCTTTGCACGGTTCGAATGCTTGGCCGTGAACTTATCCCTATTTCTATTTACTAAGAAAAAAGTTATATAGTTTTCAACGGTATTGGATTAACCATTAAAGGGACAAAACAAACACAGTATGATTGATTTGTGGACCGCTTTAATCTTTTTGTTCCATCTTTGTTTATTAAGTGTAATAGATAGTTTGAGTTCAATTCAGTTAGTTGAGTTTAGTTGACTCATATTCTTGTTATTTATTGATATTGTTTTCCAGTTATTTATTGATATGGTTCTCTTGTCTTTTATTTTATTTACTCTATTTCACTCTATTTCAAATTTAAATTTATTTTGTGTTTTTCATTTCTGCAATTTTTGTCATCATATCAGAGTGCTAAATTGCATAAGACTCTTTGAGCACAACATTTAGAAAGTTGAAGTACAACTTCGGCTAAGCCCATAAATTCCAGGAAGCAAAAATCCATTAGTTAAATCAGGCCGAGAAGAATTGCAGCATTCAAATCAAAGAGAAATTCATTTTTAAAAAAAATGTGCCATGACGATTTACTAACGTCTGTCACAAGCTTCAGAAGTTTGTTAGTCGCACCATGGTACAGGCTAACACAGCTTCATAGAAGTGGAAGGTGTATTATAGCCGTGAAGCACAAGGCACGAAAGTTGAAAACACGAGGCCACACGTTCTACGTGTGCAAGTTATTTGACAAAGACCATTAACAAAAAAAATACATACAAAAGTTTTCTTCCATTATGTTCTATTAAAAAGGGCTGTATTCAAGATTTTTTGGAAAGGATTTATTCTGTGTCGTCTTCATTTTTTAATGGTAGCTGATAAACGAAACACGGGCATTACTACATTTAAAAGTAGTTTTCTCTTAATAAATGAAAAAAGTTTTATTTAAGATATTTGAAAAGGGAGTTTGTAATAAAAAGAAAACATGTTTATGTTAAAAAAAATTGGTTTTTTAGTGCTCTACCTAAGATATTGATTTTATTTGGAAAAAATTAAGAATTTTGGTCTTTATGGATGAAGATTTTTTTGTAAGCCCAAGATTAGTGGAGTACACTACCATTAGTAGCCATGAACAATAATCAAAGAAACACGACTTCCAAATTGAGAAAGAAGGAGAATCAAGCCAAATGTTGGATCGTGTAATAACAACAAAGGAATCTATATTCTCAAATCTGCATATCTAGGTAATGATTCAATTAAAAGTATTAAATTGCGTAAATTGAGGAATAGATTAAAGACCCTCAAGATGGATGACATAGAGAATGTTCATAATTTTATGACTATAGTCATGGGCATTGTCAATCAAATTTGAAATAGTTGTAACTGCTCTAGATTCTAAACGTCTTACAACTTTGTCAGTAGATCAGTTGACTAGATCACTTATATCACATGAAACACGACATAACCTAGGAGAACATTATGTGGAACATGCTTTCAAGGAACTTGCCTCTCTCAGCAAAGGCAAAGGCAGAGGATATAGAGGCAAAAGCAAGCAAGGTAGAGGCAAAAGTCAATCTACCAGACATCATCATGCAGCAAAGTGGTTGAAATTTTTATAGGACCCTACATAGAGAAGCAGCACATGGAGCAACAAATCAAATGTCAAGTGCTATTACTACAAGAAGTTTGGACGTTATGAACATGAATGTAGAAAAGAATAGTTAGATAAACAAATAGGTAGTGTCCATATCTCTGACAATGAAGGAGAATTCTTTGAAGCCATATTTCTCTCCTACTATGTTTCACAAGACTATTACAACAAGGACCTTTGGTTGCTGGACAATGGTTTGAATAACCATATGACAAGTAAGAAAAATATGATTTCTTGAATTAATGCTTCCATCAAATCTAAAATTACTCTTGGCGAGCATTCTCATATAATATTTGAAGGGACAATTATTATGCTTGTTCTTATTAAACAGATTCAGCAAAAACATATACATGATGTTTATTATGTTCCACATTTGAAGCAAAATCTCACTAGTGTATGTGGCTATGATGTAATGTTCTAAGGGAAAGCTTGTTATATTTATGATAAACTTCCCAATAAAATACTTATATCCAAGGAAGAGAAAAACTAGAATAAAATGTTTCACTTAACTCTCATAAGTACAAAACTATCAAATTCACTTGGACACAATGTTATAAAGATAGATGAGTCGTAATTATCGAATTCTCAGTACCATCATATTCCCTTTAATAGTTTAAGTCTACTTCAAAAAAATTCTATGGTCACTGGTATCCCTAATGTGAATGAAGAAGATTGTAAATGTGAAATTTGTATTTAGGAGTATAAAAGAGACAACTTTCCCACATTTTTCCAGTTGAGCAAGACGATCTTTAAAGCTAGTTTGCACAAATATATGTGGGACAATGACATCATAGCCGATTGGTGGAAGTATTTATTTTTTTACCTTTATTGATGAATATATAAGGAAGATATGGATTTATTTTCTTAAAATCAAGTGTGATAGTTTCTCGAGGTTCAAAAAGTTCAAAGTAGAAGCAGAAAATAAAAATGGAAAATTTTTAAAAATACTCGGGTTAGATAGAGAAGGAGAATACAGTTCCACAAATTTCCCAACTTTTTGTTGATAACAAGGCATCATTATGCAGAACAAAACTAGAGTACACTCCATAGCATAATGAAGTTGTAGAAAGAAAAAATAAGTCAATCATGAATATGTCAAGATACATGTTTCGCAAAGAGGAGTTGTCAATGAGTATCGGGTTGAAAATTTTGCTATTCAAGTATATGTTCTCAGCAGATATCCAACAATTAGTGTTAAAGATACAATACCTCAACAGGCTTGGGATGGTAAGAAGGTGAATGCCTCTCACTTTCAAATATTTGGTTGTGTAGCATTTTCACATGTTCCAAAGAAGTTACGAAATAAGGTTAATGATAGAAGTGGAAAATCCATCTTTGTATGCTAGAGTGAATGGTCAAAATCCTACAGACCCTATAATCTGCTCACCAAGAATATTTTGTGAAGTAGAGATTTTAAGTTCTTTGAAAAGAAGTCTTGGTGTGAGAAAAGTGATTAACCCTCATAACAATGTGTTCATCCTTCAAGCCTTTTGATTGTAGGTACAAGAAGAGCCACACCACTTTGAAAATGGTACTTATTCTAGTATTGAATATAGTAGAAAGTCATCATCTTCAGAAGATAATCAGAAAACCAAAAACATTGGGGATATATATGAGAAAGTGCATGTTTTTCAATAGCAGTATCATTGTTCCTTCCTTTCCGATCAACCAACTAACTTTTTTGAGACAATAAAATAGAAACATTAGGTTGATGCAATGAATCAGGAAATCACAATTGTAGAGAAGGATGAAACTTGGGAAGTACTTGATCTCCCAAAATACTAAACTAACATTGTTCTCAACTGGGTCTACAAGACCAAATTGAATGAAAATGTACAAATAAAGAAATATAGAGCAAGGTGAGTTGCCATAGGATTCTCTCAAAAACTTGGTGCAGACTATGGCAAAACCTTTATGCCAATAACTGGGATAGATACAGTCAAAACTATTCTAGCCACTCCAACTCAAAATAAATTGAAGGTTTTTCAAATTGATCTCAAATGTTCTTTCTCAAATGGCATATTGGGGTAAGAGGTTTATGTGAATCATACACCTAGTTTTGAAGTTCCAAGACAAGAACATAAGGTGTATAAGTTTTAGAAATCCTTATACGGATTGAAACAAGCTCCCCATGATTCGTACAATATTAAATCTTACCTCATAAAAAGTACATTTTGCAGAATCAGCCATGAACTAGCTCTCTATAGAATAATACACGAAGGTGAAATTTTCATTATTTTCCTTTATGTTGATGATTTTATCCATACAGGTAATTTGATGTTAGAGGAGCTTAAAGCTTCCATGCAAACAAAATTTGACATGACTGATCTTGGCCTTATGAAGAATTTCTTTGGAATTGATATATAACAATTTGCAAATAACATTTTTTTTGTCAACAAAAGTTTCTAACTAACATCCTGCACAATTTTAGAATGATTAGCTACAAACCCACTGACACTCAAATTTCTCTAGCCACCAAGCTGAACAAACAACACGAAGGACCATGAACTCATTCCACTTTGTATAAAAGTCTAGTTGGTAGTCTCTTATATCTCACTACAACTAGACCTAACATCATGTTTGCAACCAAATTTATTTCCAGATTGATGGAATCACCCAAGAATTTCCATTAGAATGTTGAAAACGAATATTAATATATGTTGCAATCACACTAATCTATGGTATTTTTTACAGGAATTCTAAAAATTGCTCACTCTTAGGCTACATAGATATCATGAGGGCCTCACTAGGGGAGCAGTACCATACCACGTGAATTCATATTGGCAAATATATATTTAGTAAAAAAATGACATAATAATCTGGGGGATATATATTGGGTAAAGAGATTTTATATTGGTAGGTATAAGAAATGGAGCTCAAAGTTAATGAAAAAATATAAAGGGGTGTAAAAAATGTTAACAAAATAATAGATACCTACAATATCTAGTAAAATTAGGGGTTTTTTAAATTGGGAAGGTGTAATGGTTTCATATTGGTAGCGGGTTAATAATGTGAATTTTAGAGGTATTTTACAATATGTAGTCAAATTAAGGGTATCGTTTAATATGTTATGAATGGGCATGATATGTCAGAGGTTCATTAAGTGAGGCCCCCATGATAGATAGAAACTATGCATGCAACTTATATGATCAGAAAAACACCTCAAGGTATGCTTCTCACATTAGAAAAAAGATGGTATCATTAGAGAATTTTTGAGGTCTAAAATGGGCCTCCTAAGGAATATTATAAAATAGTAGTAGAAATAATAAACTAAGATTTGATTATATCAAGAAATTTTAGAGGGAAAAAAGAAAAACAAAATTTTCAACTTGTATTTTAAAGTTATCACCCTCCAGTTTTACTCAAATTTCAACTAGGAATACTTTTTCGATGAATAATTTAATTCCTCATCTAAGGAGTGCCCATGTTGCACACTTTCAATGGACCCTCCTATAAGAAAATTGAGAAATACATGAAGAAACGTGATTGCAATCAATTTTTTCATGTATTTCTCATTTTTTTTTGTAGTGGGGACCATCAAAAATATTCAACATGGGTACTCCTTGGATAAGGAATTAAATAATGCATCCAACTAGTTATCTCGCTCGAAATTTGAGTAAAACCATAAGAAAATATGTTGAAAACATGAGTTGAAAAAATATTTTTTCTTTAACCCTTTTAGTTTTTTACTCCAAAAATGGTGAATCATCCCCCATGATTGACATCATCATTTTGAATCATATTGGTTATTATAAATCTTATTTGGTTGTACATTTTTGTTTTGGGCCCATTTTTTACCACTAATTTTTTCTAATGTGTGGGCATCCAAGAAACAAACCATTTCTTTCAATATATTTTACAGAGACAAAGTATGTAGCTACAACTTCAGCAACTTGTCAAGTCATATGGATGAAAATACTATTAGTGATATTTCACATGTTCAAAATGGACCGACTGTTATTTTTTGTGACATCAACTCTACCATTGCTTTATCTAAAAATCATGTGTTTCAGAACAATAGAAAACATATTGACACACACTTTCATTTCACTCAAGATTGTGTTCATAATGGAGATATATTTCTTGACTTAAGTGGATCACGAGATCATCTTACAGGTATTTTTACAAGACTATTGGGAAAAACTATATTTTAATTTCAAATAAAGCACTTGGCTATTATAAGTGCCAATAATTGGAATATTTGAGATTAGGAGGGGTCGTTCCTAACTCATATTTGTTTGCTAGTTGTCATAGACAGTTTCAATTTAGTTCACTTAGTTGAGTTTATTTGAGTTTACTTGAGTTCTAGTTGAGTCTTACTCTAGCTATTTCTTTTTGTTATTCCCATGTCTCCTATGTAATCTATTTAGTTGTTACTCAATTGTGAGAATAACTTTGCTCCATTTCTAGTTTTGAGTTTATTATCTATGTTTTCCACCTCCGCAATCTTTGTGATGAAAAAGATACATGTCTTAAATACATTGAAAATGGAAAAGGCAAGGCTAAAGGACCAGATCATGGTTTTATTTGAGTGCATCGATGCATGATGACTTTAGAATAGTAATAGCATGCTTAGAAGACTCTTCCTAAACATGCACATGATCCGGATTTAAATAGGAACACAACAAATTGTAGAGATAACCATAAACATAGATATGCAGTGGAAATAATACTTCATTTCTGTTGACACCTAATCCGAAACAGATGGGTGAACTGGACAGTCATCAGGAAGATGAACTCATCCATTGTATTTATGTATATAAATATGAGTTAGCTAATGAATAATATATATCAGTTTTCTCTCCCGCTCATTCTGGAGTTACCCTGGCCTGACATGGTATCAGAGCACAGGTCCCAGAAATAGCTGTAACTCCTGCCTCTGCCAGGTTTCTGCTGCCTCATGAAACCTCTGTCCTGAGAGACTGCGCATCCGTTTTCTCTGCGCATCCGTGCCTCTGTCCTGGAGTCTGCGCATTGTTTTTTATAAACGTTTGCCTGAATACGCTGCCCCTCTCTGCGCTGCCCCTCTCTGCGCATCAATACCTGAATGTATCGGTTATTACTCATCAACAATCGCTCATTTATTCTGCGCATTGTTTTTTTATGAACGTTCACCTGAATCCGCTCATGTATTTCCTGCTCATGTATTTGCTGTGGGTTTCAAGTGATATCATCGATTATTGTGAGCGCTCCACCACAAATCTGTAACGGACATCGTTCTTCTTCGATGATACATCCGCTTCGATGATACCTTCTTCTCTGCACGAAATCTAGATCTCCATTTTAGTGAGTTACTTGATACGCTTGTGTCTCAAAGAGCTTGCTTCAGCAGCAGCTTCACCTACATCTTGAACCATGGCAAGTAATGGGAGATCTTGAAGATGACTGTGAGCCATTCGGTGAACAAGGCTGTTGACCTTCGACGGAAGGCAACAAACTATCGGGCCTCGTGAGTTGTTCAGTCGTAAGCGGCACCAGTTCTATTTCTACCGAGGTTAACTCCCGGTCCAAAACAGGTTTGACAATGACTGCGTTTTTATTGTAAGAATGGTGTAAGAATGACTGCGTTTTATTGAAGAATCACTGCGTTTTATTGTAAGAACTGCTCCTATTCGCTCATGCAACTTTAAAATGATTTTCAGAGTATTCTAAAATCCGCGCAGTGTTTTGATCAGTTAATGGTGCGGCCTCCACGGAATTTCCTTGGCGAATTTTCTTAAAATTAGCTTCAATGTCGGGATTTTGTTCAGTCTTTTAAAGACATTCAATTTTTCAGTAGATTCTGTTGCACAGTTCTCGGGTCTGTTCATTGCAATGTTGATGTTGTAGTCAGCCGACCTTTGATCTGCCATTGATGTTGTAGGCAGTTGCACAGTTTTTATAATGTTGTCTTAAAGCATAAAGTGATATTATTGCAACATCAAATGGGAATGAAGTTCGAGATTTTTATTATTTGAAATGTTTGAAGTTAAAGTGATATTATTGCAGTAGTAAATGAAGTTTGATTTTTTTCATAAGTCAGCATTATGATATTTAGGGACAAGAAAGAGGATTGCTTGAGATTTTATAAGGCAGAATGATGATATTTCTGGTTTGTGATTCATATCATGATATCATTTCACCGACAAATAACAACTGTACATTTTGGTTTTACCTCCACTAACCTAGAAGTCTTTTATCAACAAAAGTTTTTTTTAGCAGAGATATTTTTTTACAGAATGCATTCAATCATTTCTATGGTAGGAATAGTTCTCACTGGCAAGGAGAACTATTCAGAATGGTCTCGGATGGTAAAACAAACCCTCATCTACAATGAGTTGTGGAAAGGAGTGTGTGTCGAAGAAGAAGACAAAGACCCTGTGCAGCCTACATCAAATAAAGAACTTGCCATTTGGGAAAACAAGAACAGCAAAGCCTATGCATTGATCGCAACATCTGTAAATGAAGAAGTAAGTCGTCATATTTCATCCTATTCCACTGCCTTTGAAGCTTTACAAAAGCTGAAAGAACTCTATGATACACATTCTGCACTTGAAGTTGTTCAGCTCATGATTAAACTCTTCACGCTTGAACTGAAAAATAATGATCCTCTTTCTCTTGCATCTGAAATAAAGTCTATAATGCATGATATTAAATCCACTAAGGTTGAGCTGGATATCTCTCTTATTGCCTTTCTCAAAGCACTCTATCCTACCTACTCCAATTATCTTGAGTCTTTACAAGCAAATGGAAATCTTAAAGATATAACCTTTGACTCTCTTGTGAAAAAGTTTGCTGAAAGAGAGAAAGCCTTTGGAAAGAAAAAAGTCCCTGAATCTTCTGAAGAGACTGTTTGCCTTGCTCATAAAGAAAAGCATCCTGCTCAAGATTCTACAAGAGGAAGAGGTGGACGAAGAGGAAGAGGAAGATACTTCAGAGGCAGGGGGGGCAGACATTCTCAAGCAGAAAAGGCAGATCTGCATTGCATTCGCTGCAAACGAAATGGATCACATGATGCTTCTACATGCAAGCTACCATGGGACAAAGTTGAGCAGAGAAGAAATCAGCAGAAAGGTAAAACTGATGACACAGACAAAGGTAAAGCACCTGAATCCGCTCACTATATTGAGGCACAATGTAACATTGGAGTAAATGAAGATTTGTTTAATGCTTCACTTGCTTCTTCGAAAAATGACTGGTTGCTTGATTTAGGAGCAACCTGTCATATGACTCATAGGAAAGATTTTTTTGAAGATTTCACTGACAATGTTGATGGAGCAATATACTTTGCAGATCAGTCAAAAATCAAGCCATCAGGGCTTGGCACAATCAGGCTTAAACTGCCTGGTCTTCCAGACTTTCTTCTGGATCATGTTCTATATCTCCCACATCTCAAGAGAAACTTGTTGTCCCTGGTGCACATCCGCCAGCAAGATCACTCCATTAATATGTTTGATGGAAAGCTTGAGGTAAGAAAGGCATCTGACCATTCACTTGTCATGAGGGGTATAGAAGAAGAAAGACTTCTTAAACTGCAAGGAACCTCCGCTCATGCACAACATTTTTCATATATTTCTCATCATGAAGAAGGTACACTTCCATGAAGTTTATTATGGCATGCTAGATTTGGACATTTAAACTATGATAGTCTCCGCTTGTTGAAGAAAAATGGTGTTGCTGGTTTGCCTACAATTCCTAGAAAACATAAGCAATGTGATGCTTGCATTCTAGGAAAGCATAGCAAACAGTCTTTTCATGATTCACATTCAAGAGCACATAGGAAGCTTGAACTCATTCATTCAGATTTATGTGGTCCAATGCCTGTTCCTTCTGCAAATGGAAATAAATATATCATGACATTTATTGATGATTACACCAGAATGTGTTGGGTTTATTTATTGAAGAACAAATCTGATGCTTTTCAAACATTCAAGAATTTTCATAAATGGATTGAAAATGATGCACAATCTCATATTGGGTCTATTCGCGCTGATAATGGAAAAGAATATACATCAAATGAATTTTAACACTATCTTCGCCAACATGGGATTAAACATCAAACAACTGTGCCTTATAATCCTCAACAGAATGGTGTAGCTGAAAGAATGAACAGAACAATTTTGAATATGCTTTTCTTCAAAAATGTAAAGACAATGTTTTGGGCTGATGTTGTTCTATGTGCTGCATATATAAAGAATAGATGTCCATCTAGTGCTATAAGAAACAAAACTCCTTATGAATTGTGGTATGGACATGTTCCTTCGGTAAAACATCTCAGGATCTTTGGTTCCACCTGTTATGCTTTAATACCAAAGGTACATAGAAACAAACTTGGTGCTAGAAGTCGTAAGTGTATCTTCCTGGGGTATTCAAACACATCTAAAGCATACCGCCTCTATGATGAAGTAAATAAAAAGTTTGTTTTATCTAGAGATGTCATTTTTCTTGAATCATCCAAATCTGACAGTGTTGTTGAGCGGCAACTTGATCGCTTGGATAGATTCACAAAACCGAAATCATTTCAAGAGTTTGATAATCAGATTCCACATCTTGAAGGGGGGATTCCTATACTAGATCAACATGTGGAATCTTCTTCTGAAGAACAATCTTCCCTGCATGACACTCCAACAACGGATGATGCTTTAAGTGATGTAATTGATAGAATTGGGAGACTCAATCTTGATTCAGACCCAACTCAATCAACAGAGCAGCCTGGATCATCTCAGAAAGGTCCCCCAAAGTGGCTGACAAAGACACTTGAAAGTGTTCATCCTGATGAAATTGGAAAAACAGGAACCAGAAATACAAACCGACAAGATGGAGGTGATGTAGATAACTCTAATTCACCTGTTGATATGGATGTTACTTATGATTGTGAATTGAACTTGTCTACAGATTTTGAACCAACTTCCTTCAAAGAAGCTGCTTCTCATGATGAATGGAAAGAAGCGATGCAGAAGGAGTATGATGCCCTCATAAAGAATGGCACTTGGAAGCTGGTTGATCCTCCATTTGGAACCAAACCAATTGGCTGCAAGTGGGTCTACAAGAACAAGTACAAAGCTGATGGCTCACTTGACAAGCACAAAGCTAGGCTTGTGGCAAAAGGTTTTGCACAGAAGGAAGGGGTCGATTATGAGGAAACTTTTGCCCCCACAGCAAAATGGGCAACCATCCGAACACTCTTTGCACTAGCTGCTCAGAACGGTTGGAAAGTCCATCAAATGGATGTAAAAACTGCATTCTTGAATGGAGATCTAAAAGAGAATGTTTTTATGTCCCAACCTGAAGGATTTGCTGTGAAAGGACATGAACACAAAGTATGCAAACTTGTGAAGTCCTTGTATGGCCTCAAACAAGCACCACGAGCCTGGTATGAAAAACTAACTGAGCATCTTCTGAAACTCAACTTCAATCATTTTGATCTTGATGATGCAACTTTATTTGTCAATAAAGTTGGCAAAACAGTTGTATATCTTGTGGTATATGTAGATGATCTTTTAATGACAGGGAACAATGAAAGCTATATTGCATCCATAAAGAAAGAATTAGGAAAAAATTTTGAAATGACTGATTTGGGCTATGTTCATTACTATCTTGGCATTGAAGTAACCCAACATCCAAAGTCCATATTTCTTTCTCAAAAGAAATACATTGGAGATTTGTTAAACAGATTTGGCATGACAGAGTGCAATCCCCTTTGTACTCCAATGGAACAAAACTTGAAGCTCACATCTATTGAAGGAAAGGAATTTGAGGATGCAACAAAGTATAGACAGCTTGTAGGAAGTCTCATCTACCTCACTGCTACCAGACCAGACATTTCATTTGCTGTTGGAATCCTCTCCAGGTTTATGCAAAAGCCTTGTGAGGGACATTGGTCTGCTGCAAAAAGAGTTCTAAGGTACTTGAAGGGAACTCAAGACCTTGGAATCAAGTATACACAGGTGGACGACTTCAACTTGATTGGATACTCTGATTCAGACTTCGATGGAGACAAAGAAACTGGGGTATCTACTTCAGGATATGCTATGAGTCTTGGATCAGGAGCGGTCTCCTGGAGATCACGCAAACAATCAGTACCAGCAGATTCCACAACAGAAGCAGAATATGTGGCAGCAGCTGAAGCAACGAAAGAAATTGTGTGGCTCAGGAAAATTCTTGAAAATTTGCAGGTAAAACAAATACAATCAACTCCACTTATGACTGATAACACATCTGCAATAAAGTTGGCCAAGAACCCAAAGTTCCACGATCGTACTAAGCACATCAATACTAAATATCATCTGATCCGACATCATGTTGAGGCCAAAACAATCCATCTCCGTCATTGTTCCACAAACGAGCAAATTGCAAACATCTTCACCAAAGTGCTTGGAAGAGAAAAGCTTGAAAGATTCAGAACAATGCTTGGACTCACCAACATCCCTTCAGATTAAGGGGGGGAATGTTGACACCTAATCCGAAACGGATGGGTGAACTGGACAGTCATCAGGAAGATGAACTGATCTGTTGTATTTATGTATATAAATATGAGTTAGCTAATGAATAATATATATCAGTTTTCTCTCCCGCTCATTCTGGAGTTACCCTGGCCTGACAATTTGATGAATGTAAAATACTAAAATATGCTTACAAATAGATATGGAAATAAACCAGCTAGGGCGATGGTAACTTATTTCTGAGAAGTGATGTGGTGGATACATGCCTCTGAACTACCTTACAATGAGGCTCAAGGGCCTTTTTATTATTGAACAATAAGAGAAAACCCTAAACAACCAAAACCCTAACCCGAGTAGATGTAACACCAAGAGTTCATGGGTCCCGTTGGGGTGAGTTGGACAACCAACCTCCAGGGATCACAACTTGGTCATATTATCTCCGTTTGACACACATGATAACCTATTGGAAATATCTCTCCAAGGACTACAACGGAAAATATTATTGTAGACAAAAAATCTTTACCGATAGATTTCCCAAAAAATGTTGTTTAGGGCCTAAAAACGTCTCCGAAGTTTAGGACCCGAAAAACTATTAAAAATAGTAAACTGTGCTACAATTAAGAAAACTAGAAAACTGAAAGAAGCAATGGTAGGGGTCGAAGTGGAATTGGCGGGTGGCCACCAATATCCACCTAGATCATTCCTCCCCCCTTAGGAAGCAATGGTCTCCATTGCATTGAGTTCCTCCATGAGATGAGGAAACTTCTAATGAAATTCATCCCTGGTGAGCCACTTGCCCGGTGAAGGAGTTGGCCTGCTTTGACAACTCGATACAGTTGGATATTCCGCTCGCGAGTGTGCTTGATCTGTGTGTCCATGATCTGATCAGTTGCAACTTGTTCCATGCAATCTGGATTCAACTATGTTGGTGTGAGTTGTTCTGCAATGTCAGATGTGTCTAGTAATGGTGGAAAGTATGGCCGAAGTCGGTCCACATTGGAAACTAGGTGTAGGCCAAGGAATGGGAGAATTCTAAGCTCAAATGCATTATCTCCCATAGCCTTGGTAATGGTGTAAGGACAACATCAGAGTGGTCTGAGTTTTTGATAGGCTTCAGTAAGTCATTCCTTTTGCAAATGCAACCATACTTTATCACCTACCTGAAACTTGTGTGGCACCCATTGTTGATCATGTCGTTGCTTGTACTTGGCATTGGATTTCTCGAGAATGTCATGGACTTGCTGGAGAATATATTTTATGTGGTCAAGGAATTTGTCTGCCTTATTTGTTTTGGACTGGGCATGAGCCAAATCTATGTGAGTAGCTGCAAATGTCATGGCCACATCAATGGGACATAGTGGCTGGAATCCCAAGCCCACCTGAAAAGCGTTGTGGCCAGTCGAGCTGTGGAGAGCCGGATTGTAGCTGTGCTGAACATAGGGGAGGCTCTCATCCCATGTGCGTGGATGCTTTGAGTTGTACATGTGCAGAATGTGTACGATCATCTTGTTGACAACCTCTGTCTAGCAATCAGTTTGAGGATGGAAGGCTGTGGACTTAAAGAGTTTGGTGTCCAGCATCGACCAAAGACTGGAACAAAATGTACTAAGGAACCTATTCTCCCAATCTGAGATGATAGACTATGGGATCCCAAAGTGTACCCACATTCATTCAAAGAAGAGTTTAGCAGTGACTTTTGTTGTGATATTTGTCTTGCATGCCACCATAATGGCCATCTTTAAGAACCTCTCGACGACCACAAAAAAATAGTTGTTTCCATGCTTAGTGGAAGGAAGGCCTGACATGTAATCCATGGAGATGGATTCCCAAGGTCGACTATGAGTAGGCATCGGGGTATAGAGGCCTTGCTGCTTGATGGTCTGTTTGGCAATGGTGCAGGCAGTGCATGATCTGATGTACTTCCCAACATCCTGTTGAAGATTTGGCCAATAGAAATACTTCTACAACACTGCCACCATTTCCTCGACCCCAAAATGCCTAGCATCCGAACGATAGTGTGCTTCCCAAATCATCTTGGGAGGCTCACTTGAAGGAAAAAAAAGGTGACCCAGGTGGCAAAAGAAGGCATCCTAGAGGTGAAAATATGGAACATGCTGACCCTCCAAGAGTGTCTAGTATGTGTGGCCGAATTCTGGGTCATGTTTTTAGAGAAGTGGCCAATCAAAAGTCTCGTTCCCACAAGAGTTGAAAACAGTGGTTAATGCCATGATCGGTGGTCGACTGAGGCAATCCACAACATTATTGGTGCTACCATTATTATATTTGATATTCAAATGGAACTGTTGTAGGTATGTGGACCACTTCTGATGGCGATGATTCTACAATTTCCCCTGGGTCTATATGAACTGCAAGCGTCGGTGGTCTGTGTGGATGATCATTTCCTTCCCCAAAATGTAATGCTTACATTGTCGGCAGACCTGCATAATGGAATACATCTTTTTGTCATAAGTGGGATACTTCTGAACTGTCTCTGAAAGTGTCTCACTACGATATGCCACTAGATGCCCGTGTTGAGTAAGGACTACCCCAATAGCATAGTCAAAAGCATCTGTCTCGACCTCAAATGGTTGTTGCAAGTCTGGTAATGCAAGAACTGTTGCCGAGAAGAGGCTATCTTTCAACTTTGTGAATGACTTCTGTTGAGATTCAGACCAAAAGAATTTTCCTTTCACTCCTCCCTTGGTGACATGACTCAAGGGCCAAGTGATATGAGAAAATACCAACACGAACCTGCGGTAGAAGTTGGCAAGACCTAGAAAGTTGTGAAGCTCTGTCAGAGTGGTTGGAGATGGCCAATCCCAAATGACTTGGATCTTGGCTGGATCCACATGCACCCCCTGTTCATCAATAATGTATCATAAATACTAAACCTGGGTTATGCCAAAACTACATTTCTCAAAATTGGCACATAACTTGTGTTTCCACAGTGTTTGGAGAATCTGTCAAATGTGGTGGAGGTGCTCTTCCCAACTCTGGCTGAAGATCAAGATGTCATCCAAGTATACCACTACAAATGAGTTGGTCAATGGCCACAAGATGTCATCCATTAGCCTCATGAAGGTTGCAGGAGCATTCATCAATCCAAAAGGCATAACCAACCATTCGAAAAGGCCCTCCTTGGCTTTGAAGGCAATCTTCCACACATCGGAGGGTTCGATTGGTACCTGGTGATATCCTAACTTAAAATTGATCTTGCAGAAATATTTTACCCCCTTCATTTCATCCAGGAGGTCATCAATTCGTGAGATCAGGTACCTATTATGGACAGTGATCTTGTTTAGTGTCTGATAGTCAATACAGAGTCTCCAAGTCCCATCCTTCTTCTGTGCCAACACGATCGAGCTCCCACAGGGTGATGAACTCAGACGAATGTGACCTTTCTGCAGCAGCTCCTTAATCTGCCTCTTGATTTCATCATTCTCCAGAACCAAGCATCGATAGATTAGTCCATTGGGCAGCGGTGCACCTGGGGTCAAATCGATGGAGTGCTTGCCCTAAGAGTGTAGAGGAACCCCTGCGGGGGAGGTGAAGATGTCCTCGTACTCCTCCACGACCTTGTCCATTTGTAGTTGTCATACGTAGGGGCCCTATATGGAGGTCATGGCCACTTTCTTCTTCTTTCCTTCAGGGCATATCATTAGGAAAACAAATTTCCCGGTTTTTGAAATGAGCTTATTGCATTGTTTTGCAGTAACTAAAGAGATGGTAGTAGACAATGCTGCCTCCAATATCCTGTACCACTTATTTCCCAAAGTAACAATAAGAACACTGAGCCTTGATTCATACACAACATGTCGCTTCCACAAGTATGGCTGTCCTAATAATACATCACAGATTTCAAGGGGAGTAATGTCACACAATACCTCATTCGTGAAGGGCTTGATGTTGTATGGAAGGCAACACTGCTGGCTCATGCGAAGATCTCGTCCTTGGTGAAGCCACCTGATGGTGTACGGTTGTGGATGTGGTGTGGTCAGTAAGCCCAACCGCTTCACGACCTCTACTGAAATGAGGTTCTTTTGGCTCCCGCTATTGAAAATAAACTGTAGCGGGGATCCCTTTACCCACATCTAGGAGTTGAAGAGAAGCTCCTCCTCCTCTAGATCATCGGGTTCCTCCTCCTGGATCTTCGAGGTGGAAAAGGTGGTATTGGGCTCTGCATCGATAATCTACTTCCATTTGTCATTCCCCTTGTCAGGTTCTGACTCAGAGTCAGAACATGCATCTAATTTTGAAACCTTTAGCTCAACCACCAGTGATTGCCTAGCCCGACACTGACTTGTGATGTGAGTGGAGCTCTTATGGTACTCACACCACTTTCCCATGTCCTTTTTTGACTCCACATCGTTGTTCTTTGCTTGCAGCTTTGGTAGGTTGTCTTAGGGTGCCCTGCCTTGCCTTTGTCCTTTGTTCTGTGGTTTGGGGACACCTTTCCCTTGCTTTAGATTCACAGATCCAAAGTCTCACTTCTTCTGTTTAAGTTTTGCTCGACCTTGACGACATATTGGTATGACGTGCCGATGGAGGAGATGTTCAAGAATTCTATTTCATCCTAGATGTACTTGTGCAGGAAGCCACATTTTTTGAGTACCAAATCCTGCTCTAAATCCTTGATATCCAACTTTGTGCGAAGGGTATGGAAAATATTGGTAAAATCCGGCACATCTTGGTCCCTTCCTTGCCGCAGCGTGGTCCACTTTATGTATTGATCCTCATAGCTCCCGACAGGGTAGTACTACTGATTATTGGCATCCTGGAATGAATTCCAAGTGGGTGTGGCTGAAAATAGTGAGATTGTACTTTCATCCTTCTGCTCGCAGTAGGTTTCCCACCAGTCCTTGATGTGGGGGTCTACTTTGAGAAGAGTGAAAATAATCTTTTCCCGACTAGAAAAATCATGAACAGAAAAATAACTCTCTATTATATTTAAACATTTATCAATGGCATCTGCGTCTATCTGACCCTCGAATATGGGGATTTAAAAATTAACTTGTACCTTAAACGGTGTGGCGATTCTAGAGTAGCTATTCGAAGCTGATACGTCACCCCTACGTAGCCACTAAAGGATTTGGGAAAAAGTATCCATCATCATGTTCCTTTGTCGCTCGAGGGCTCCTTCGAGCATGATTTTGATAAGATCTCTTGCCCCCCTTGTCTTTCTTTTCATCTGCCATGGGAGGCCGTCGGGATTTACGAGGCTAGTCTTGCAAAGGTTCAACCAGTTCAAGCCCTAACTCCTTATATCCCGACCTCGTTGGGGACAAGCAAAGAAAAACAGAGAAAAATGTAGACCGCCCTGATACCACTGATCTAGATTTAAATGGGAATGCAACAAATTATAGAGATAACCATAAACATAGAGATGCAGCGGAAATAATACTTCATTTCATTAATGTAAAGTACTGAAATATGCTTACAAATAGAAATGGAAATAAACCATCTAGTGAGATGGTAGCTTATCTATGTTAAGAGATGTGGTGGCTACATGCCCTTGAAATCCCTTACAATGAGGTTCAAGGGCCTTTTTATTATTGTACAATAAGAGCAAACGCTAAACAACCGAAACCCTAACCTGAGGAGATGTAACACCAAGAGTTTATGGGCCCCGTTCAGGTGAGTTGTATAGCCAACCTCCCAGGGTCGTGACTTGGTAATATTATTTGCGTTTGACACACATGATAACGCGTTGGAAATATCTCTCCAAGGAATACGATGAAAAATACGATTTTAGGAAGAAAATAACTAGCGGTATATTTCGCAAAAAATGTCGTTTGGGGCCTCAAGACGAATCCGGAAGTTTAGGACCCACTAATATCCACCTTTATCAGCACAAGACCACATGGCGAATGGAAGCCTCGTGTAACATCAGTTATTTAACTTCTACCCTATTGATGTTTTTAAAATACTTTTTCAATGTCTTATAGTATTTTTAGTGCACTTAAACAACCCATGGACAATGATTTCAATTTTTCTAATAAGGAACTCTAGATTATTAATTTGATCGATATAAATTGTTAAGAAAAACCAATTACTCTTGTACGTAGAGAAGTCTAGATTTAGAGTGTGAGTTAGTTCGAGTCAAGTGAGTGTAAGCTAGAGATTAGTCTTACATTTGGAAAGGTTCAATTTAGTATGTGTTTTCATGTTGAAGTTAGCATAAGTTAAACATAATAAGTACCCCCACATTCAGTTCATTATAATCAATCAATTTTTTATAATCAATAAAGAGAGCAACAACTCACATGTTTTGTGTGTGAATTTTTGTGTGTTAATTTGTGCCTTTCCTCTTCTACCTTTCCAAGAAATTAGTGTCAGAGAAAAGGAAGGAATACAATATTAAATGAGTCTGCAGAGCTAGTAAGAGGAGATCCAAGAGATGAAGGCTGGCGATTTAAGAAGAAAATATCATTTTCCATAATTTTCACGGGTTTAAGGGTTACAAGCACGACATTTAGTTGTGAACATCGCATGTATGGATTTAAAAAGCATAATGTTTTGGGAATACTTACACAATCCCAAATTCCTAGTTTTCATCTTAGGTGTTGCAACAAAACATGCAATGAATGGAGTTCGTTTCATAAAAAGGTCATGCTAACTTAAAAATATTCATTCCAAAGCTTTAAGGTTGTGACTTTTTTTTTTTTTTTTTTACTCAAATACGTGTGAGCACCATTTTTAAAAGTTTTTTATTAAAATATTATTACTACAAAGAGTTATTAAAATAAGTTGCTCTTTGACAAAAATAACAGGCTTTGTTAAGAAGGTTTATACAAGTGTTTTATAAAATATGAATGGTTTTTATTATTATTTAAAGAGGATATTTTAGATATGGTTTTAACAAGTTCCCAATCGTAGTTTCCACCATTTATATAGATGAACTATGCTATTTGGAACATTAATATGCAGACAATGTTAAAGAATCATGATATTTGGGACTACAACAGGATTGGATTTCCAGAACCTATGGATGAAAATGTAGAACAAACCTCACTAATGCACATAGGGATAAATTGACCACACAGGCATTTTGTCTTATCAAATAAGATGTGGACAAAATGGTATTCTAGAAAATTATGACCATATCTTCAACAAAGGTAGGGTTAGAGACGTTGACGACGAACTATAAATGTATGGCCAAAGTTAATATTGTTAAGCTGTAGAATATTAGAAAAGATTTTTAACTTATGCAGCTGAAGGAAATAGAGGATATTGATTTATTCATGAATTATGCTTTAACTACTCTAGACCAGGTTAAAGATTTATAGTGATGACATTCAAGATCAAACAATAGTTGAGAAGGTCCACAGATAGTTGTATACTAGTTTTGATTTTGTAGTAGTAGCTATAAAAGAATCTAAGGACTTGACAATGTTGACAATTGACAAATTGATCGGATCACATATATCCCATGGTGTGAGGATAGAAAGAAATAAAGGCTCCTCCTTAGTAACCACTTTTAAAATCCATGTTTCTATCTCAAGGGATAGAGGTTAAGGAAAATTTAAATAAAGAGGAAGATGACAAGGCAGAAGAAGTGGTCGTCAGAGAGATGGCAGAGAAGAGAAGGAACAAGAAAGTGGAAGGTCAACAATAATGAAAGAGTCAAAAAATCAAAGGTGAGACGCTATTATTGTAATAAATTTGGTCACGATGCACATGATTGCATGAAGAGGATAATTGATCAAGGAGAGAAGATAGCTAATGTAAGTAAAGAAAATAATAACTCAATGTTCCTAGCTTGTCATTCCATGCATGAAGCTTTTGTTAAAGTTTTTTTATTAGAGAGTGGTTGCAGTAACCACATGATTGACAACAAAAATCCATTGCAAATATGGATTAGTCAGGAAAGAAAAAGGTAAAGTTTGGGACTAACAAGAATGTGGAAGTATATGGAAAAGGAGGGGTCATCATTCTAACAAAACAAGGGGATCCGAAGACAATTTTAGAGGTATATTACATTCCTAGTTTAAAACATAATCCGATAAGTGTCGGTCATTTAATGCAAGGATACATTGTTATTTTCGAAGGACAAGATTGTGTTATATATGGAAAGCCCAAAACATGCAACTCATAGACAAGGTGTAGATAGTGAGGAAAAAATGGTTTCCTCTAATCATGAATTACATAAATCAGGATATTTATTTTATTGTTGCATATTCTAATAATTATTGGTTATGGTACTTTTAGTTTGGGCTTTCGTGCTTCTCTAGTTTGAGATTATTGCAGCAGAAGAAAATGAGTAGAGGATTACCCCCCATCAAAGAACCCTCTAGTACGTGTGATTGTTGTATCATGGGAATGCGACACCTTGAATGTTTTCTGAAAAGAGTTACATATAGAGAGAAGCAACCACTAAAGCTGGTTCATACAGACCTATGTGGGTCATTCATGTGGACATAGTAAATTGGTGGAAGCTCTTACTTCCTCACTTTTATTGATGATTTTAGCTGAAAGACGTGGGTTTATTTTTTGAAGCACAAGTTCAAGACATTTGAAAAGTTCAAAGAATTTAAAGCCCCAGTGGAGAACCAGTGTGATAGTGAGATCAAAGTTTTGAGATCATGTTGTGGTTGAGAATATTATTCAGGGGAGTTTCATTCTTACTGCAAACAACATGGAATCAGAAAGAAATTTACAACCAGATACACACCACAACAAAATGGTGTAGTCGAGAAAAAGAACAAAAAAATTATGACCATGGATAGAAGAATGTTGAAAGAAACATGTAAAATGTGTATTGGGGAGAACCGATTGCATGTGTTGTTTACGTGATAAACAAATATCATACAAAGAGTGTGGTGAATAAAGCTCCACAAGAAGCATGGTCAGGTATGCCTTGTAGTGTGTCTCATTTCAGGGTGTTTGGATGTGTAACATATGCGCATGTACCTAAAGATCTAAGAGGTAAGTTAAATGATAAAAGTGAAAAATGCATATTTATTGGTTATAGTGAGAATTGAAAATATTATAAATTATATAATGATATAGCCAAAAATACTATAATCAATAAAGATGTTGTGTTCAAATAACAAGAGTCATGTAATGGGAGTGCAGACAAAATAGTTGATACAAGATTATTGCTCCTGGAGGAAGAGGATGTAGCAGAAAATGAGCAGCATGGACAACAACAAAAGACACAAAATAGAGTCATGCCAGCAAGGAATCCAATATTTGTTGAAGAACATGGAACTTCAGTAAGACCATTAGATCAAAATACTCCTAGATATCACTCAGTTGATGAATCAAGAAATGGAAAGAGAAAAATGATAATTTTTCCATATATTTATGATCATTTTGATGTTATATCAAATTTTTCATTATTGTCATTTCAACCTTCATTGTTTGAAGAATATACTAAAGACAATAATTGGGTGAAAGCTATAGATGAAGAAATATAATTTCAAGAGAAGAATGAATCATGGGATCCGATTGAGTTACCAAAAGATAAGAATCTCATTGGTTTGAAATGGGTGTACAAGACAATTTTGAATGAAAAATGAGAGATTCGAAGATTTAAAGCAAGGCTTGTAGAAAAACGTTTTTTGTAGAAACTACGAATAGACTTTGGAGAAATGTTTGCTCCAGTAACGAGATTGGGTATTGTAAGAGAAGTCTTGGCAACAACAACTCAGAATAAGTGGAAATTCTATCAGATTGATGTGAAATTATTCTCCTTGAATGAAATTCTACAAAAAAAAAACTATGTGCAGTAACCTCCAAGTTATGAAGTTGAAGGTCATGAAGATAAAGTTTACAAATTGAAAGAAACACTCTATGGAATCAAAAAAGCACGAAGAGACTGGTATAGCAAAATTCAAAGCTATAAAATCAAGAATGGATTTGGCAAAAGCAGTTTTGAACCAACCATATACACAAAGGTAAATGAGCATAGATAAATTTTGATTGTTTGTATCTATGTGGATGATATTATTTACACTGGTAATCTTAAATTAGATGACTTTAATGCAACAATGAATAAATAATTTGAAATGAAAGATCTTGGTCGTGTGAAATAGTTGCTTGGCATAGAGGTTGCGCAATCATAGAAAGGGATTTTTATTTTTCAAAATAAATATGCAAAAGAATTGTTGAAAAGATTCAAAATGGAAAGTTGTAAATATGATCCTATACGAAAAATGACATTTACAAAGTTACGTAAGGATGATGAAGGATT
The DNA here is from genome assembly GCA_031772625.1 of Pinus tabuliformis. Taxonomy (NCBI): domain Eukaryota; kingdom Viridiplantae; phylum Streptophyta; class Pinopsida; order Pinales; family Pinaceae; genus Pinus; species Pinus tabuliformis. Next base: position 682,934,375 of record CM062811.1, read on the forward strand.
AGAAGTCAATCCAACTCTACTAAAAAGATTTGTTTGCAACCTTATGTATCTCACAACTACAAGACCAAATATTATGCAAGAGATTAGTGTTATTTCTAGATTTGTGGAGTCTCCAAAAGATTGACATTGGAGATTTGTTAAAAGTATTCTAAGATACATAGAAATGACTACAAATTGTGACATATTTTAAGCAAGTACAAAAAAGAAATATTTGGTTGGATATACTGACAATGATATTTCAGGAAGTTTGGATGATAGGAAAAGCACTTCGGGTTATGTGTTTCATCTTAGTTAATGCGTGATATCATGCACAACTAAGAAGTGACCTATTTTGAAACTTTCATCAACAAAAGAAAATTATGTTGCAGCAACATCAATAAAATGCTAAGCAATATGGTTACACAGAGTTTTGGATGGAATTTAGTAGAAACAAGAAGGATAAAAAACAATATATTGTGACAACACATCATCCATTGCAATATCCAAGCATAATGTGTTTCATCAAAAGAGCACACATATTGATACAAGACATCATTTTATTAGAGAACTTTTGAGTGATGGTAAAGTTTGTTTAGACACTTGTAAATCAAGTGATCAATTGCTTGATATATTCACTAAGCCATTAGCAAAATATGTATTTGAGATTCATAGAAGAAACTTAGGTGTTGTAAGCCTAGCCAAGACTTAGACCAATGGAGTTGTGACAAGTCATGTCTTAATTTAGTGGTTGTAATTAAGGGGTAGTGTTGAAAATAGCTAATTACTCCTGAGTGTAGAGAAGTGTAGATTTAGAGTGTGAGTTAATTTGAGTCAAGTAAGTGTAGGTTCAATTTCAGTGTTATATTTAAAAAGGTTAAATTTAATATATGTTTGCATGTTGAAATTAGCATCAATTGAGTTATAGTAAAAGAAAAAAAAAAAAAACCCTAGGTTGGGTTCATTATAATCATTGTTTGTGTGATCAAGAGAGAGCAGCAACTTGTTTGTTTTGTGTGTTAATTTGTGTCTTTTGTCTTCCGCCTTTCTAACAAAAACATCAAATTATATGGTTAAAAATTTCAACTTTTTCATCCAGGAATATTTAATTAGTTACGTGTAATCCTGGAAAAATGGTGATCTTAGCCCATTAGAACAACGATATGAGTTCCATGGTAGCCCAAGTCCGTGAAGCCAAACTATTGATATAGCAAAAGTGAACTTGGAACCTTTTACATCGATGCAACTTTTTCCCAAAGAATATCAACTTCTCTCGGTGTGAATAGATTACGATTTGGTTCATCCATGGAATAGATATAAAAACGCAAATCAAAACATTAGTATAGGCCCCTGCTGCAGTACATCCCATTGTAGAAGCACCATTACCTCCCAGCTTGACTACTCACATATACATAGCTTTCTATGAACGGGTATGCTTAATCATTTCATTTGATATCAAAACGACTTTAACATTAACAGGATTGTGAGTGCATGACCTATCTTTTAAGCTTATAAGAGATAGAAGTTTGAATGAAACCTGAAAAAGAAAATGGTTTATACAAATCACATGCGTCATGGCATATGAAGAGGTTTGTAAGGTAATTGGAAAATTTTTAATATCAATTTTAAAGAAAAGGGTAAGTATAACCTAGTTATTGCGTTATTAATTCTATAATGTTAAAGATAATTACAATTAAATTTTAAAATGATCAGATACATAATTAATTAATTTGAATTTAAGCTTTTCAAATAACATTAACTAACCAACCAATGTATCTCTATATATTTGATTCGTTTTTTTTTTTGAAAATAAAATTTGTCTATAAATTTGGTTTTAATGGGAAAGATAATTAAAATTAAATTTTACATGTTGATCAGATACATAATTAATTAATTTGAATTTAAGATTTTCAAATAACATTAACTAACCATCCAATGTATCTCTATATATTCGATTTGATTTTGTTTTTTGAAAATAAAATGTGTATAAATTTGGTTCGACTTTGTATTTATGAAAATGAGATATATGTTATTAAACAAGTCGTATTTTACAAAACGATACATGTATAGCTGAAGACCTATCTCCAGGTGAAATTTACAAGCATATTATGTTATATAATCCTTTTGCACTCTGACGTTTTTTCACTCACATTCTGTGTTAGCTACCGCTAAACAATTGTTGATAAATGGATGTGTGTTAACCTATGGCAAACGAGCTTTTCGAAAAGAATCCACGGAACATTAATATTAGGCATTCTAATCATGTTTCAATTCTTTTACAAACGAAACATTCGTATGTTGCTGCGTTGTAGCTACTTCCAAACAATTGACGTGAATATCAATATTGTAATAATGTTTTAATTATTTTCTACAATATACTAAGTGCAATATTTTCCTTTTATCTTTTTCTTAAGAGGAACATGTAATTGGGATTGCTTACTATTTGCTAATATGTGATCAGTTCCAGTAGCTATCTTCATTATTATTAAGTGCACTATAGTGTTAATATAAAAACGGAACCGCAACCAATGACCTACAATGTTTATTTTACATAACAAGCTTATGTGATTTGTAGAATAAACTACCCTGAAAATACACAAAAAAGAATATTAATATGCAAATAAGGTTCAAATATTGTTTTTTAAATGACACCTGGTTTCACATTTTTTGCCATCCAAATCAATAAATTTGTTTGCCGTTATACAGCTACCATGCACTTTCTTTTGTACGTATCTGATCATGTTTCTAGAGGTGAGATTAGACTATATTTAGTCTTTCTGTTGCTAGTTTTTCAATTAAACTCACAATCAAACACGCCCGCCTGATAATTAATTTACGAATACACGCCCAGTAGCATCTAAAATAGTCAGATTGATGGACGTTACAAATTATTTTTCAATATTCCTATCCTGACCTCCGATTTAGGGTTCATTTGATTTCATCGCGTAAATCCAATTTTTTTTACGAACAACAGAGTACTAGCAACAAGTAATGCTCCTGTCTGGTTGCCTAACCTCCCATTTAAGGGGTGTTTTATCTCATCGTGTATCTCAGATTTTAGATGACCAACTCCAGATTGTCTTGTCATTTCCAGCTGCCATTGCAGGGTCAGAGTTTCAGTTACAAAGTTAACACTTTTGCACCTTGAGTGAACTTAGCACCTTTTGCAAAGTCATTGGTTCTTCAACCTTCTCACCAAGTCCTTTGATAGTGTTTACAATACAATTTAGTTTACACTACAATTTCGTAGGGAGGAAATAGACTCCAACATTCTCTTAGCTTTCATTTGAGTTTGGAGCTTTTTTTGGTTGTTTATATTGTCATGGCCTTCATAGATGTTTTGAAGTTTGTTCTAATTTTCTTTTGTTAATTTATAGGGCATCCCCTCAATAAATTCTAGTTCTTATAAACCACACAATATAACATTCATGACTTTTGCAAGGTGCTCACTAGCCTTCCTCCCAACTATATTTGTTGGAAGAGTTTTTTGGATTGTATAACCAATCATGATTGATTACCAATATCTAAAATCCCTTGGATAATTCTACATCCTTATACCCTAAAATGCATAGTTTGTTTGTGGAGAAATATTCTTCATCAGTAGTGTGTTCTTGAAATCTACCTTCTAGTGGTAAAAAGTTGAACTTATTTTTAATCTAAGATGAGGGGTGAATATATATATAAATGAGAATTTACCAAGTATCCATTAACTTCAAAAATTAAATTCATATGAACTCAAATCACAATGCACATAGTTTAACATGGAAATGGTTGCTTCAAAAAACCACAAAAGTCTATATTTATGAATGTATGTATGAACCAACCTATTGTTACAAATCTTGTAGGCATCATCCTACTATAGGCACCAATCTCCTTAATTTAACCAAGTAAACAAGATATTGTATGTGCACCAACATATTGAAGACACCAATTTCTTTGGCTAGGGATCAACGTAGCAAGACCTATATAGGAACAAACCTATGGTATTTATACATAGAGTACTTTTGACTTTACTTAATGCTTCAACTTCTCTCCTTGTTGCATACCGACAGAGTTTCAAACCCTAGTCAACTTCATAGTATAATCCCCATAATATAATCCCATGCCAGTGCACTTCACAACATCATAACCTAAAATCAATATTCTTCATATTATTATATATCTTAGCCCTTCATAGTGCACATTTAACACTCCAAGAAACTACACATAATCCTCTTTCACATCTTTAAATCTCAAGAATACTTATGAGTTGTTCTTACTCATCTTAGATCTCATTTGCACAGTTGTACTTGATTTTCTTTCTTGGATACTCTTAAAATGCACTAATCCTACTTTTTGGGCACACACTTATGGGGTTAACATATAAAATAGGTTTAGTCAACATATACCTTCTAGCTTGGTTGTACTAAAGCTTTCATATCTCCTCAATTCTATGGAGTTAGAAAGAGTTCCACATATCATTGTAAAGGTTTGAGAACAAGTTTTCAACCATTTATCATATGCTCTCAATATTTCTAGGTCTTTACAGTAAAATGACATTCAAAAATAAGATATGTAAATTGGTTATGAAAAGTTCAAACACAATATTTACAACAATCTCCATCTTACAATATTTATCTTGAAAATTATTAATCTCTTCATATCCTTAATATCCATAAAAGCAACTATGCAAATTTATAATAAAATTCATATAATACTCAATTATTATCTAAAATTTTATAAAATGTATATTAGAAATCTTTTTCAAACACATAAATAACAAATCACAAACTAATAAATAAAACTAATCGAACAAGATGGGATGCAAGCAGCTAGTCCCTGCATTCACATGGAAATCTAGAAAGCTACAAAGCAACGGAGGAATAGATGACAAAAATAAGAACAACGGATCAAGATTGGAACCTAAGGACTACGAATAATTGGGTAAAAAATGATGGCAAAACAGAGTTCTTAAAGCTAGTTTTCCAAAAGAAGTTCCGCTCTGACAGCAACTCGTAATATAATGAAGTTCGTAATGCTTCCTTAATCTAGCAATGGTTAGCAGTGATGTGAGTGGGCCTGATCTGATTCTACCATAAAATTCAACTCTAAATGTGGCAGATGTTTGGTAAAAACAGTGAATCTAGAACTTGCAGCGGAAACATGGTATGCAGTAATAAATCGTTGGTTTTTCTTTATATAGATACAAAAGAGGGAGGAACAAACCATAATAATGGGAATTTTTGTGGCATGCATCGTAATGAATATATCAATGATGCTTGTCCCTCTGGCTTGGTAGGTTTCAGTTTCCCGTTTTGAGGATTGAGCCATTTGGAACCAAATATTTAAACAAGGAAACATGTAAACAATAAAACATGTTGAGAACCATGTGGGCTACTCACGAGGGCACAACTCTATTTTTGAGAACACTAGGGCCACTTGTCTCACGGCCCTATTTTCAAGAAAATTCAATAAAACAACATGGAATACGTGGATGAATAGCATGAAATATGTTGATAAATTAGCAACATCCCTTCCAGGTTTTATATGTTTTATATAGTTCAAATTGTGTTTAAGAATTTTTTTGGCATCGACCACTCCATCTGTGGTGCCTATTTCAGATTCAGCTAGCATTCATGTTTGCGAGCACTATAGCCTTCTCTTCTACAATAGAGTCCAACGATCAAACTTTTCCCACATATGAAGCCGACACTTCCAAGGTGTAAGCAATCTAGCTCTCAAATTTGAAGATTTCAAAATTGAAGAAATTGGCACTTCCAAGGTGTAAGCAGGGTTGGAATTTGGATTTCTCTTTACCCTTCATACAATTTTTTTTTTACGTTTTGGGTCCTTATGCTTCCCGTCAAAAAACGTTATATTAAAAATTTTGCCCTTCAAGAGTGATGTTCTATATTGACTTGGGTTTAAAGAATTTCATATTTTTAAATTATGAATAGTCAAGATTTAATAATCTCAAAATATTTTTAATTCAATACATGATCTGATCAATAATATAGAAGATATCTAAATAGTTTTTCAGTGTCTAGATTATTTAATAATTTATATTTAATGATAGTTTCGTTTGGTTGATGTATGGGCTCTCTGTTTCCTCTACCTGGATGTCGCATCGACATTGGTATGATGGTGGGAGTAAAATGAAATGAGTGTCATACACATAGTTTTCAAAGTCAAATTTCGGTTGTTCTTATTGAATTTAATTTTTTTACGGTAGTTTTGGGCACAATAAATTCTCCAGTACAGGCATAAATTTTGAAAGCAATTAAATGGCAGCATGGGAATGTTTGCATAGAGAAATTGTGTTTTTTTTGAAGAACTGTTTACTGAAAGTATTTTTTTTTGTGGAAAACTGTTAAATGATAGCATGTTTTTTCAAGAACAGTTTATGTAAATTTGCTTAAACAAATCCGTGTTGTTTTTTAGAACAAGTTCCTATTTTTCAGAATCACAGTGGGTTTCTCTAGTACCAATTTCTAAAACTCTGTTGTTATCTAATCGTCTCCTATACAACAGTATAATATATTATTTTTAGAGCAAGATTTGAAAAAAAAATGATTGTAAAATACAATAATCCATTGGGAATCGTGAACAACTACAATACCTTAAAATGCTAATAAAAAATTAAAAGCTAGCAACAATCAGACGGTAGACTCTTGTGAAATTTATGAAATAAAAAATTAAAAGCTAACAACAATCAGACGGTAGACCCAGAGTGTTTGAAGAATAAAAAATCAATCACTAACCTGAACTTTGAAGCGCAATTTGTAATTTCCTCGAAGTTTCCTTGGAGGCTGGAGCCAATCTTGAGCTGGGCGACAGGCGTAAGTTTGAATCGGCAATGCGTTGAGAGAGAGTGTGCACTGTGAATCATGAACTCGATTGTACAAAGAAAACAAGCCCACGGGCCACATTCGTTGGGTAAAAGACAGGGAGACCATGCAGTGGCATGCACAGATCTCCGAAATCATCCAAGCAAAGATTCCAAATTTTCCCAGAGAAAAAATCTTTGGCTAAAAGGGAATCACCCATTCTCTACAAAAAAAACTAAATCTCTGACTGAGAAAAAATGGCTATTGCCATTGGCTGCTCCCACATGCTAATTTCGTTCCTCCCGCATGCTAATTTGACAGCCTCCGCCCTCTTGAAATTTCCACAATTGCCAAGAGTTTCACGCAAAAGGAAGGAAACAGTGACGGCCCTGCAGGCTGTGAGATAAGGGAATGACGGTTTTCAAAAAAATTCCAACCCTAGGTATAAGAACGTTTTGGAAAAAATTTGAAACGTCAAAAGAACGTTTTTAACTCTTCTGGGCACCTCAGTCAAAACAGGCATAGACAAATTCCAGCCGTCAAATACGTTTAAAAAGGCTTATGACGGGAAAAATGCCCGTCAAATTCCATCCCTAGGTGTAAGCAATGTGGCTCTAAAATTTGAAGATTTCACAATTGAAGAAATTGCCGACAATGAGATGACAATTAAATTGATTTTTATTTCTTATTCTGAGAGAATTGATTTCTTAGAAAAAGGGATTTAGAGATGACGATTAAATTGATTTTTATTTCTTATTCTGAGCGAATTGATTTCTTAGAAAAAGGGATTTAGAGAAGGTTTGCTTAGCATGGATAGTGAGATGTTGGAACGACAATGGGGTTTTTTGGTTGTCGCCGAACATGATATTTGGTGCTCTTAGTTTGTGACTAAAACAACAATGACTAAAGATCATTTCATTTGGTTTAGAGTGGCGAGAATGCATCGTACAACGAAGCCTATTCAACTCTCATAACTCGATGGCTATTTGACTGTGCCTAGCATGCTCGTAAGTTGGCTGTCCAAGATAGTGGTAATGGTTTGGCATGATGTGCGGCATGCATAATGCAAACAATGGTGAACTTATTATGTTGAAAGAATAGAATGCCAACCCGGTAGGGAACCCACTTGCTACTTTTTATAAAACATACATCGACCTGAAAAACTATTCTTGGTCGAGCCGGGCGATTGAGGGCTGGCGCTTGAGAATAACTTCAATATAGGGGCAGCCAGTCGAACTTGCAACTTCTAGCCGAGCTTGGCCTAGTCAATGCCGGAAGGGCACTTGATAGTCAATCATCGGTAGTTCTCATTACCATTGCCTAAAGGTAATATTCGAGTAATATTCTGCATGTAAGAACTTCCAAAAGCACAGTCATTAATAATATGGTAATATTCTGCATGTAAGAACTACCAAAAGCACCGTGTTAATCATTGAAAAAATGCCTTTTTACCTTATTTAATAGTGGTTATAAATTGCTTGTTTATTCAGATAGAAGGCTAGAGCCACAAAACAGGCTTGGTTCGAGGGTCACCATATGTTCTTTTGTCTGCACAGGTATGTTTTTTTATAGTGAATCTAATTATATAATTCAGATTCAACATTGATATGGTAGGTAAAGTTGAAGGACGCTTAAAACACCTTACCTTTTCTTTTGGTGAAAGGTTGAGTGTTTGAGTTCCCTTTTAATATCTGCTTCTATATACATGCCTCTGTTCTCTGTGATGACTCCACTATATACCCACCTATGTTCTCTGTGATGACTTCTTTAGCTGTTGTTCGGAGGATATGCAGGATATGTAACAAAAATTTTCTTTACTTCCACATAGCTTGACACCCCTACCGATTTTTGAGAAGCTCGTCTGCTGATAATAACCCCTTATATCTGATAAAAAGAGATAAATACATGAGGAAGGGTAGCCGCAGGAGATTAGATAGCACTCACCATCGGTGAGATGAGGGATGTGGAAACCCAGGATTGTATAGTTGGTAGGTTGATGTGACTTTTGAAATAGGTGGTAGGGTATCAAGCATGGCTTATGCATAGCTATATAGCTGGCAGGCTCAGGTGATTTTTTAAATAAAGTATGAGCTTTATTATCAAATGAAAATGTTTACTCTTCGTGAATTAACATTTATTTCTTTCTTTAATTTTAATATTAGTTTCAAACCGTTTCAAAATGTTTTAAAGCTGAAGTAAATGTCTAAATATAATATATAGTTTTGCCTCTCCACCTGGATAAGAGACCAAATAAAAGACCAAATAAGATGGTCAAACCATATGTACCTGAAAACTTTACATATATAGAGCAAATAAGATGGTCAAACCATATGTACCTGAAAACTTTACATATATATGGTCACGAAGACTAACAAACACGTGACTTAATTGATTTAGCATTGCCAATTGATTAATAGTACTCCGTTATTATCTAGAATTTTGTAAAATGCATATTGAAAGCTTTTTAAAACACATAAATCACAAACTAATAAGATAAAAAACATTTTTTTTTTTGTAATTCCAAATTTGGAGATACCTAATATCACTACATACTTATTTTTAAAATGTAGGCTAAGTCCTCAATACGATTGTTATATTTTATCATATCATATGATACTTAATATCACTCCATTCTTATTTTTAATGTATGGTAAGTTCTCAATATGATGGTTATATTTATTATATGATATACTAATTTATTAGTGTTGGTTGTTATATAAATTTTCATGGTGACTATAAATGTATTGACGTTTAAAGATAAAATATTTGAACTTTTTATTTCTATACCGATTATTATTTTAGATATAGAGAGGGTGAATATTAATGAGGACATTAGCTATTCATATTCAAGAAAGGTACAATTTCACATACTTATTTTCCATTTCATAAAACATAACGTTAGAAAATATATATATATATATATATATATATATTATTATTGATATAATAACTTTTTGTCGGAAAAAAATGAAAATAAAATGATATAACATTTTTTTTTTGGAAAAAAAAAAATAATATAACAAATTTTTTAATTCATGCATAATAACTATATGAATGAGCATTAATTTTGGTTATGAAACATCTCATATTTCTTATTTGTGGTCATGGCAAGTGAAAATACCATGTATATTGTTAAGTGTGTAGACCTAGGTATAAGATATATATGGGGCACCTTATGTCTTAATCTTCCTTCACTTTATTTTGGGTGAATATTAGATCTCTAACAATGACTTATCTTTAATGCACGATAAGTGCTACGAAAGTATTAGTATTTGAAATTTTATTTAAACGATGAAATATTATTTTGAAATTTATAAAAATAGATTTAAATCATTTGGACACTATCTCTTAGCCACATAGGCCATAATAAACCTCACTAATTATACAAGATTAAGATAACCACTCTACTAGCATTATGGTCCCTCAATATTTTTCTAAAATATAATATGGTATTAGTCATGTGCTTTGAAAATGATAAAAAGCTAATGTATACAATCTACATTTAGAGTGAAACCTATTTTTAAAATTAAAACTAGATAAAATTATATTATGATTCTTAGGTTATTTGTTATATATATATATATATATATATATATATATATATATATATATATATATATAATCTGATAATGAGATCTTAGACAATTATTAAGGTATTACAGACTCATGTACATGGATTTGCCTATGTTACTTTGTGCAATGGATCAATAAGATGGCGAAATACATAGACAATGAAGCAGTTAAAGAACATAATATACAAACGCACATAAACACAGCAAGTTCAATAAGAAGTTCACCCAACACTCTTGGGCTACGTCTCCTAGTCTAGCCTTCAGTGGTGACCTCTCTATTATGTCTTTAGAAGCAAAGTTTCTACAAAATTGAGCTCAATTTGAGTCTCACACAATAGATACAAAACAACAAGCCTTCACTTGGACCCCCCAAGTTGTTTTGAGCACACAAACTCTCCTCACTGACTCTTTGTTTATGTTTGCTCTCTATCTCAGCACTGCTTGTCTATATTTCTGGCAGTCTGTGGTTTTAAAGCCAACCGGCGCTATCTGTTCGTTTGTCCTTCTCGGCTCTCTGGCTTCCTAGCCTTTGTCCACTCAGATCCCCTTCTGAGTGTTAGCAATCATTGCTAAATGCCTTCAGGGATGGTGGCCACCTGTTCTGTAATGAAATAGGTGATCGGGCCTTTGAAATTCCTAGAAACAGCGTTGTCTATTTACACTGAGAAACACACTAAAAACTATGAAAATCCACCAAACTATCGCTTATTGGATTTGAATTATTATAGATTCTGCCTTATAAGTCCTATCGGGTTTGTCTTTATATCGCTTATCACATCTCCACCATTGATCTAAGAGATATTGATCCAACAGGTGAGGTTCATTCCGGGCGACTCATTCGTATGGGGGTTAATTGCCTAAAAATGGTGGTTTTCTCTCTTCAGGGCCTAGACACGTGGTAGCTAGTGTATGGGCTTGGGCAGAGCTCGACCAAAACCACTTACCGCCTACGACCCACCCAAAATCCCTCTTGTTTTGTGATTTCCCTTTGTATTTTAAAAATACATGAAAACATTGAAAAATGATGAAAAGAGATCTTGGTTATAGGCCAAAACCCCCTTTCTTAAATAAATCTCAACCCTTGACCTGTGGGTTATAGCCCACAGGCCTTATCGGAAGCGTTCTAGGCTTTGAGCCTTTTATAAACAATGGACTTACATTAAACTAGAGCCATGCCTTTATCGGAGCCTAAACACCCTTCACAAGCATTACAATATATGTATTAAGCCTTAAAACCCCGCGGCCACACATAATACAAATACACAGGAAAACAACATAAAGTCCTCCTCCGAACCCTTGGCCGGAACTCAAAATTAATACACCCGCCTTTATAAATATCGGTGGGTCCGACTATCGGCCATCGTAATAATCCCTTAACTCTCCTTCCCTTTTTCTTCGATTCGATAGTCGCAATTCGATATCACGAGGTCTAAAGTGTTAACGGACCCGACGCCCCTTTATGCTGCTCCCCTATAACGATATCGGGTCCGGAATATCGGCGGTGTCGTTATCGCGACCTCTCCGGTTTGCGATGCGATGGGTTCTGCGGACCCGATGGCCCTTTATACTCTGCTTTATAATGATTTCGGCTCTGGAATGTCGGAGCTTACACTTCGGCGGTTCCAAAGGCAGCCACTCCTCTACACTCCTCCGATGCGATATTTGGGTTGGACCCGATATCGCATGAATCAATTTAATAAAGTTTCAATTCCGGAACAATGTTCTGCTAAGGAATTATCATGAATTCTCTGTGTAAACAGAGTTATTCACAGGTAGTTTATGCGCACCAATATAATGAAGACGAGCTTTAGTCAAGCATCACTTTAGTACTTCCCTCCTTTAATGGATTCAAAGCTCCCGTTCGATTCTTCTGAATCGCTGCAACTCCTCCTCCAAGGTTGTTCTGTCTTCCACTTGGATTCAATGTCCACAGTGATTCCTCTTAATCACTTCGTTCCCTGTGTCCTACAGAATTCTGTCTGCAACCTGCAGAGCCTACGAATTCATAGCAATTTATTCACGAAATAATTCTTAAATAAATTGACACAGATAGGAAATAACTCTGAATATTTATTAATGGAAAAGCAGGGTTACATTCGAGACTCCTCGGTCTCGCTCATACACATGCACAGCCACACAGGCCTAAATTTCAATTATGCAAGGCCTCCCTCTCTCACATGCCTGATTATCAACACTAGTGGTCTTCTCCTGCCCGTAGGCTTACGTACATATATATAATAAACATTGAATCAGATCCTTGAGGTCCGATCAAAAGCCTAAAGCTTCTACATGCATGCATACATGGCAAAAAGCCTCTTGAGGCTTTATTCCATCTTTTATCTGTTTTAAAGCAGAAAAGCCTCCTTATCACTTAATGATCCACATCCATTCCTTTTATGCCTAAAAGCTCTCCCTAGTTCCTATGTTCTCATTTAGTTATTTTGGGAACATCTAATTAAATCACACTTAAATATTACTTTGACTTGGAACTTAGGAAACTAATTCCTAAAATGCATGACCCCCTATGTCTACTATTTACAATGATTTCTCTTGGGCTGAATGCTCCTGCATCAGAAAACCCCATAAAATGGCTTTAGACAGACTTGAAATATTATATATTTGCATTCATAAAGCCTTTCAGGTATGGTCTCATCACATCGGCACATTTCCTTTGTATTTTGTTTATTTAACGAAAAATGCAAATACAAAGGAAAATGTCATTTTCCGGGTCCCAAAATATATGAAATGTCACATATTTCTCCATTGGGTCTAGCTATCGCGAGTTAGGTCTATATCGGCCCCACTCCATTGTAATGCTCTGATGTAGTGTTGCAATTCGATTGATCGCAATCGTATATTGCACATACCCCCGAGCCATTTGTAAGTGCTGCTCTATGGTTTGCCGATGCGATATTGCGATTCAACTTGCGTCGTCGATCTGCTTGCTTGATCGATGATCCTTGTTGACCCCGCTGATCACTGTTGCATATTCCATGTGGTCTCCGCCGATAGCCTCTGCTTGCCACCGTCGATTGCGATTTGCCAATCGGATCTGGACTGTTGATCGGCCATATTCGACGGCTCCTGTGCATTGCTCCATTGACCTCCAATAGGCTTCATTTCACTATTTTCTTTATGTTTTTTCCTCCCGATAGTGTTATCTGACTTTTCTAAAAGCTCTCCATATGCGATAGTTTTGATCTTTAGAAGACTTAGAGGGTCTTCTAGGATCCATTTGGATCATGCCTTCCCACTAAAAAAAAAATTGGACCACCAAAAGTTGGTTTTTAAGCATCAGTCAATTGAGGATATAGCTTCGTCACTTGCCCAATCCCTATCCATCTTGCACTGCTTGGTTTTGAACCTTTGAGTCTGATTCTGAGGTACTCATCATCCCCTTTGTGCGTAGTTCTCACCTTCCTGTATAGAACTATATCTTCCTGCAACTCATTTAGATATTCAGGCAACAGATCATTAATAGAAGGCAACATACTTTGCTCTTCGGGATCTTCAATCAATGAAGGTTCATATATTCTCAAGTTCTTTGCTTTAATGACTGAATAGATATGCATATAAGCTGGAAAATCAAGGCGAAAATTGTTCTCACCAATTTTCTCAAGTATCTTGAAAGGCCCATACCTTATTGGCTTTAGCTTCTTACCTTCACCTTGCATTCTGTCTTTGCTGATGTACAACTAGACTTGGAAGTTATGCTCAATTCGATGCTTATCATGACTTGCCTTGTACTTGGCCTGGCTTCTCTCTAGTTGTTCCTACACTTCCTGGTGAATTTCTTGGATCTGTTCAATGAACTTGGTTGCTTTGTCGACATCACTGTGTCCATCAATTGCTATGTCTTTTCCAAAGACTAAATCCAAGGGAGACCTTGGTGTAAAACCAAAACAAGTCTCAAAAGGAGATTTTTGTGTAGAAGAGTGTTTAGCACGATTGTAAGCATGTTGCACATAACACAAATGTTCATCCCAAAGCTTGGGATGCTTGCTGCAATAGCCCCTGACTAACTGGATCACTGCCCTATTTACCACCTCTATTTGGCCATCTGTTTGTGGATGAAAGGTTGTGCTCTTCTTCAGTCTGGTGTCCATCAATTCCCATAGACTTGACCAAAACTTCCCAACAAATAAGGAATCTCGATCAGATACAATGGAAGTGGGTAACCCAAAATGAACCCATACATGCTGAAAGAACAACTTCGGTGTTTGTTCAACTGTAATCTGCTTGTTGTAGCAAGGTATTAAAATACACATTTTGTTGAACCTATCCACAATAACATATAAGTAATCATGACCTTTTCTAGATTTAGGAAATCCCCCAACAAAGTCCACGCAAACACTTTCCCAAGGATGAGAAGGAACTCGAAGTGGAGTGTACAAGCCTAGTTTTCTATTGTTGGGCTTGATTTTAGCACACAAGGTACACCCTTTAATATATCTAGAAACTGTTTCATGCATTCTTGGCCAATAACAGAACCTTTGCAGCTGTGCAACTATTTTACTTACACCAAAATGACCTCATATTAGAGAAGTATGTGCTTCTCGGATTATGTTAACTCTTTCAGTTTGTGGAATGCATAAATTTCCCAAATGATACAAGAGTTGGTCCTTAACATAATAATCCAATTCTTCTACTCGTTTTCCATGACTTAAAGTTGCATATACATCTTTAAAATCTATATCTTCAGCATATTGTTCAATGTAGCTTTCATGCATTACTATGTTATGCTTAAGTATAGTAGATGCATTTATGATTGGTCTAGACAACATATCTGTAACTTTATTATGTATGCCCTTCTTATATCTAATGACTAGATGAAATTGTTGTAGAAAACCCATCCACCTATAGTGTCTTGATTGCTGCAATTTAGTTTGTGAGTGAAAATATTGAAGTGATTCATGATGAGTATGTATAACTGTCTCTTTTCCCATTAGGTAATGTTTCCACTTTTTCACTCTCTGTACTAATGCATACAATTCTTTATCATATGTGGGATAATTAACCATTGTAGAATCAAATGTCTCAGAATGATAGCATATGGGTTTACCATGTTGCATCAACACTGCTCCCATGGCATAGTCACTGGCATCTATTTCAATGTCAAATGGTCTTTGAAGATCTGGCAATACTAGTATTGGTGCTATATTAATTTTTTCGTTCAAGGTGTCAAAGGCTTTTTACTGTTTGCCTCCCCACTGAAACACCTTGTTCAATCCTATTAAGGCATGTAAGTGAGCTGCAATGAAGGAAACGTTAGCAATAAACTTTCTCCAATATTGTGCTACTTCTAGGAAACTCCTAACTTCTGTAGCAGATTTGGGTTTAGGCCAGTGTGCAATGACTTCAACCTTAGAGGGATCTATCTTCAATTCACCACCTCCTACAATATGACCCAAATAATTTAAAGATGTTTTTCGAAATTCAAATTTTGTGAATTTCACATAAGGATTTTATCTTTTCAAAACATCTAAAGCCTTCTTTACATGCTTCAAATGTTCTTCCCATGTTTTACTAAAAACAAGAACGTCATCTAAATATACACTTACAAAATCATCAATAAAAGGTCTGAGTACATCATTCATAACTCTCATGAAAGTGGCAAGAGCATTAGTTAAGCCAAAAGGCATAACTAGCCATTCATACAGCCCTTGCTTTGTTTTGAAAGCGGTCTTCCATGCATCTTGTTCTGCAACTCTGACCTGATGGTAGCCACTATGCAAGTCTAACTTGAAAACTAAACAACTTCTTTCAGCTGATCTAATAGATCACTAATGCAAGGAAGAGGATAACAATTCTTAATCGTTATTTTATTTAGTGCTCTATAATCAATGCACATCCTCCACAAACCATCTTTCTTTCTCACCAACACAATCGGAGATCCGCATGGTGATGTGCTTGGTCTTATGAACCCTTTATTGAGCAGCTCATGTACCTGCTTCTTGATCTCTGCATTCTCTAAAGCAGATAACCTATACATTCTGATGTTAGGCAATGGAGAATCTTGCTACAAATGAATATCCTGTACTATTTCCCTTTTGGGTGGCAGACCTTTAGGTTCTTGAAATAGGATATCATATTCTGAAACAACTTTTTCTAAATCATCTTTCTGTTTAGCATCAAAACCTTCAAATACATTGGTTTTATTAGGTTTCTTTTCCTTTACAACCATTAGTAAAAATTGCTTGCATGAATTTACAATTCTTTTCATCTGCCTTGAGTTTATGAGAGTGTAGTTATTTTTGAGCCGATGAGCTCTTACAATATATTCTATTCCATATTTTGTGAGTTGATACTTATTTTCACTTCTATATAAAATGGCTTTTCTTTCATACAAGTAAGGACTTCCTAAAACAATACCACATATATCCATGGGAGCTATATCTAACTCAACCTCATCTACAAATGTTGACCCAAAAGCAAACCTAAGTTTACATTGTCTAGTCACTTGTAGCTTTGCTTTGTCACATACCCAACATAATGGATATGGCTTCTTGTAAGGTGTAGCTAGTAGTCCCAACTTCTTTACAATTGCTTCAAAAATCAAGTTTACTTGTGATCCACTATCAAATAAAGTATTAATGTTTTGATGCTTGGAAATAACTCTAATATGAAAATGCTCATGTCTTTTCCTCTCATTTTCTTCATTATCAATAGATTGTGTAGAATTACTAGTAGATGCTTCAGAATTTTTACCTTTTATACCTATGGCTGTGACTGTTGTTTCATCACTTGAGTCTGACCCCAAATCTTTCTGAATAGCAGCAACAGTCTTCTTCTTCTTGCCATCAAACTTCTTGGGTTTCAACTCCGGATGCAAAGACCAACAGTTTTCATCATCTTGTCCACCCTTCTTGCAGTGAGTGCATGAAGGTTTCTCTTTTTGTATAGTGTTTTCCTTCCTCTCTTTCCATCTCGGCCTCTTCTTTTCCTTGTTTTTTCTTGCAGTCGGTTTTGATGATTCACTGATCTCTGGGTTCACATTCTTTCCTCTAGCCTCTAGATGTGTAGCCTGAACAGATATATCATCTATGCTAGTAGGGTTAAACATGAGAATGGTGTGCCTAAAATAGCTATGTAGACCACCTATATACTTCAACAAAGTTTCAGGTGGGTCTAGAGAAATACCTTGAGTTAAAGCTATTTTTCTAAATTCCTGGGTATAGCTTTGTACACTTGGCCGCTTTAATTGGTGAGGAGTTTGCCAACTCATCATTGCTTGCTGCATATAAGCTAGTGGATAGAATTGTTTTTTGATGGCAAAAACAAATTCACTCCAGGTAGAAAGAATTTTACCATGCTTCTTCAAATCAGCTTGTGTCCTGCCTTCCCACCACACTAGGGCAGTTCCTCCAAGGCGCAGGCTAGCCAGCTGAATCTTACTCCTTTCTGAATCGATGTTCTGCACCCCGCAATACACATCAATCTATCTAATCTAGTTATCTAGCTTTTCTGCATTTAATTCTCCATCATAGATTGGCAAATCAAATTTTACATATAATTTAATAAAATATGTTTTCTTCTTTTTATTTTCAGGGCTAGAAGGAGGTGTTGATAGAGGAGGCTCTTCCCTTTTCCCTCTTCCTTCTGAATGGCCATCTAGAAGAGGTTCCTTTGTTCCTTTTTCTTGTTTGGTTCTTGAGGTGTTTCCACCTTGATCCTTCTTAAATTCTCGATACATTTCTTACACCATGGCTCTCATGGTCATGAAACTTTTTATGAACTGAGAGTCTGATTCCAATGGAATCTCTTCTACCATTTTCCTTCGAGGATAGACTCTTCCAATTTCTAAATTGGCCTCAACAAGCTCTCCTTCTCCTAGTTTGAGCTTTGACCTAGTTAGCATTCAACAATCCAGCACAAGCTTGTCTAACCTTAGCAAACCTAAAGCTTTGATACCACTTGATCTAATAATGAGATCTTAGATACTTATTAAGGTATTACAGACTCATGTACATGGACTTGCCCATGTTACTTTGTGCAATGGATCGATAAGATTGCGAAATACACAGACAATGAAGCAATTAAAGAACATAATATACAAACACACATAAACACAACAAGTTTAATAAGGAGTTCACCCAACACTCCGAGGCTATGTCTCCTAGTCCAGCCTTCAGTGGTGACCTCTCTATTATGTCTTTAGAAGCAGAGTTTTTACAAAAGTGAGCTCAATTTCAGTCTCACACAACAGATACAAAAAAACAAGGCTTCACTTGGATCCCAAAAGTCTTTCTGAGTACATAGACTCTCCTCACTGACTCTATGTCTCTGTTTGCTCTCTGTCTCAGCACTGCTTGTCTCTGTTTCTGGCAGTCTGTGGCTTTAAAGCCAATTGGTGTTGTCTTTTCATTTCTCTTTCTCGGCTCTCTAGCTTCCCAGACTCTATCCACTCAGATGACCTACTCTATAATGGAATGGGTCATCGGGCCTTTGAAATTCCCAGAAATAGTGTTCTCTGTTTACACATAGAAACACACTAGAAATTGTGAAAATCCACCAAACTGTCGCATCTCGGACTTGAATTATTATAGATTCTACCTTATAACTCCTATCAGGTCTGCCTTTAGAGCACTTATTGCATCTCCACTGTTGATCTGAAAGATCTTGATCCAATGGCCGAGGTTCATTCCGAGTGGCTCATTCGTATGGGGGTTAACCACTCGAAAAGGGTGTTTTTCTCTCTCCAGGGCTTGGACACGTGGCAGCCAGTGTATGGGCTCGGGTGGAGCTCGGCCAAAACCACTTACCACCTACGGCCTGCCTGAAATCCTGCTTATTTCGTGATTACCATTTGTATTTTAAAAATACATGAAAACATTGAAAAAACCCATAAAATGGCTTTAGGTGGACTTGAAATATTATATATTTGCATTCATAACCCTTTTGAGTCTGGTTTCATCGCATCGGAACATTCCCTTCGTATTTCGTTTATTTAACGAAAAACACAAATACAAAGGAAAATGTCATTTTCCGGATCTCAAAATATATGAAATGTCACCTATTTCTCCATCGAGTTTGGCTATCACAAGTTAGGTCTGTATTAGCCCCACTCCATTGTAATGCTCCGATGCGATGTTGTGATACAATTGATCGCAATTGCATATCGCACATACCCCCGAGCCGTTTGTAAGCGCTCCTCTGTGGTTTGCCGACATGATATTGTGATTCAACTTGGGCCATTGATCTGCGCGCTTGATCGCAGATCAATGGTCCTCGTTGACCCCACTACTCGCTGTCGAATATTCCATGTGGTCTCCATCGGTAGCCTCCGCTTGCCACTGCTGACTGCGATTTGCCGATCAGATCTGCATCGTTGATCGGCCAGATCGGACGGCTCCTGTGCATTGCTCCGTTGACATCCGATAGGCTTCATTTCACTATTTTCTTTATGTTTTTGTCTCCCAATAGTGTTATCTAAACTTTCTAAAAGTTCTCTTCTTATGTGATAGTTTTGATATTTAGAAGACTTAGAGGGTTTTATAGGATCCATTTGGATCAATATTACAATTATAATTAAAGGGTACATTGGATGTTTCTATCATACTTAACAATATAACAATATATATTTAATAACTCAATATCTAAATATTAATAAGGGTTTTAAGGTTCCTGTGGCACTTTTTTAAGGCTTAACACACCCCTCATCTTCAAGAAAGTGTTGTCCTCAAAACATGAGTAAGTATTGGTGTTTATATATGAAGAAATTAGCTTTTGATGATGTCTTCTCAACTGTTAGGTTTTTCATTTGATGAGGTACTCAATAATTACTCTATTTCTCAGCTACTTGATCCTTATTTCAAGGATTGTTTCTTGTGAATAGAAACAAATTTGGCTATGTTGAATGATCCCATCCTATAGCATTAATTAATCCATACACTTAGTCTCATTGTTCTATCTATATGGATATGTGTTAGGTCTAATGTGGGAAAATAAACTTTGAAGTTCCAAATGAATAACATGATCATGATGTTGAGTAGGTGGAAGACCCTTAGAAATCTCTTTAAATAACTTGGAATGATTGTTGATAGATTTTCAAAGATGAAGTTGTAGAGGATATAAATGTATGAAAATTTAATGAGCATAAATGCGTCATTACACCATGATGTCCCTTTTTGAGTACTTTTTTCATGCTATTAGAACTTATCACTTTAGAGGTTTTCCCATGGGTACTTATAAGCTCAATTTCCATTACTTCTTAGGAAAATATTATCAAAATATCTTAAAAATTAAGAGATGTTCTTCCCAATTATTGCAACCATTTGACCCCTTATACGACATCAACACCACCGATCTAGATTGCAATCATTGTACTATTCAATAAAAACTTCTCGTTAAATTTAATACTATGGAACTTTCCTAAACAATATATGAGACCTCCATGTCCATTCGTTAATTTAAGCTATGGTGTTGGAAATTCAAATCAATTGAGAGGTTTCTCAAATTTATCATTGATGAAGTTATGGGAAATAATTGAATCAATCAACATTGTTACCTTTTTCCTTTTCATATATCCTTCTATCTTAAGGCTTGTGGAGTATTGATTGTGACAATGCATGACAAGATATTGTTGAAGTAGTCTATTCAAGTTGTCGATCTTCTGATATATGCTTCCTCTTTAGCTCTATGTATAATACTTCTTATCACTAGATTTATGCCCCTTATTGTAATTGTTCTCACAATATAATCTTAGTCCCTCTTCTATTATTTCATCCATTCCATAATGTGTCAGTCCTTTTTATTGAGAAGAAGGAGCATGGTGTTACCTATAGTTATTAGTAACCATTTTTTTAGTAGCCATATTTTTATGCTCAACTTTCCTTATTAGAGTAAAAGCATCCTATAGTTATCTATCTTCAAACAAATGCACCTCGTCTTGGATGCTTTCATTTAATGTTCCCAAAAAGAAATGTAACCAATTATTCTTTCAAACGTTTTTAACATGAGACTCAACTTTTGAAATCATTGAATGTGCTCTTTAACTTGACCTTTTCTTCAAAGATTTACCAATTCAATAATAATTTATTTCTCTTAATATCTCAATAAAAATGGACCAAGATACAATAGAATAATTTTCCCTTTCACAAATACATCATTACCATAAAAAATGATCACGTTATTAAATCATTGATGTAATATTTAACTTTTGTAATGTTGTCACTTGGTGTAGATCAAAGTATTTGTCCATCTAGAATACACAATATAAGGTCTTTACCATCAAAATTCCTGATATTGGTCTTCATAATGAATTAGTTAATTGTTGTTGAATTGAAACCCTAATGATTATTGTTCTATGACTCAATATTTGTGCTTTCCAATTGCGATAAAATACTCTCCATATGTGTGTGAGTTCCAACAAATTCATTCTCCTTATTTCATGATTTCCATAGAACTCCATATTTGTTTTAGATATCCTCTTCAAGAGTGTTTTTTGAATGTGGTTTATTATTTATCTAATTTTTTTGCCATATCTTTCACTAATATTTGCACCCGTGATAAGTGAATTTCCAACTCAAATACCCTGCACTACACATTTTGTTTTTATTTACAAGTCACAAATGACCTTTCTGGAGGTCTAATTGGTAACATAACTTTTGAAGCACCCATAGGATCCATGTGAGCAATTAATAATACTCCTCTTTTTCCTCTTTAACACAAGTTTTGAATCACCAAAAATAGTCCTTACATTCAAGAGTTGAACCAATTGTAAATTGTATACATCTCAAAACCATACTTTGTAGGAAATCTTGATGATTGACCTTTATCATGATATATGTATGAACCTTGAGCCTTTCTAAAGCTAAAATTTTATCCTTAGTAACTTTAATATGTTGTCTTTGAAATTCGAAAAGTTTAAACCACAATACGATTCACCGATTGGAAGTATTTATAGCTTTCCCAAGATTTGTTGATTTTTGGCCTCTACCCAAGAGAGAAATTTTATAGCATGCCAAGTTTCCAATTGTATAAATATGATTCTAAACTTTTTACTTGAGGCAACTCAATTTGAAACCCTAAAAATTTCGTAGTTTGAAACATGTGTGCTAAAATTTTATACAAAACCTAAAAATATTACTTGTTTAAAATATTATTTTAGCTATACTCAACAACCCTAACTTGCACATGGTAAATCTACAAAATTATATTAAATTGGAATCTAAAATTTTGACCACTTATACATTCTATCTCTCATTAACATGCTCAAATTTTGTTGTTTGAATCATCCAAGAAAAAAAGTTGCAACTCAAATTCTAGGATGACTCATTTGTAACTAATTTTAGAATGAATCATCTTCAACTGGGAATATCTCAAAAAGTATAGTGAACTCTAATATGAAATTAAAAAAAAATAATAATAATTACTTATGTTTTCTCAAGTTCTTCAAACTTTTCCATCTAAACATTCTTGGAAAAAAATTATAGTGAAAATTCCAAGATCACTTGCTTGAAATAGATTTTGCAGGAACATCCACCAAACATATCTAAAAAATTATAGAAAACAAGAATCTGAAATTTGGACCAAATGAAATTAGATATTACTTCTTAGATGTCTCAAAATTTCATTTTCTAAATCCTTGGAGGAAATTTTTATATAAAAAAGGCTATAATGACTCATTTGAAGCAGCAAAACTCTCGATTTGTTTGCTCTGATACCAAATGGTATGAACCATACAAGTTAAAATTTTTATAAATTAAATGAATAAAATGTAGTTTGAATGTGCAACCTCATTTTACAGTTAATACAATACAAGAAAATGTATCATGATCCTAAAACTAGGCAACACACACACACACACACACACACATATATATGGGAGACAATGGTTACAACTATAATTAAAATGTTCAATGAAAAGTTTTGACCTACTTAAAAATGTTACAATATAAATGCAACGAACCAATATATAAGTATTAATAAGGGGTTTTAGGGCTAAAATGGGGGTTTTTCAAGGAATTAACAGAAGATGAGGGCACATAGTACCACACACTCATTTCGAAAGGAAATGTCATGATCACTAAAAAGATGACACTCCATTCTAGTTTCGTGTAAATATTGACTTTGGCATAACTATAATGCACCTACAAAATGTGTCACCTATTGTGCTTCATAACCAAACATAGTTTGCATTTTTCAAGCCTTTACAACTTCAAATTCTTATCTCTTGGTACCTTACTATAATTTCAATTCCATTAACATTAGCTTAAGTCATATTAATCCATTAACATTAGCTTAAGTCATATTAAGTGTGGACCAATTTAAATTTATTTTTCTTTTGCATATAATCATTAAAAAAAGGTCATTTTTCATTCCATTTCCAATAAGCTTTTAATCCCTCTTATGGTGGGGTAATAACAATAATCTCCACATTTTGTAATGCATCTTCTCTGTAGATGATTATTCTAACATACAAGGCATTAATATTCATTTTCTTAGTCTCCGTGGAAGCCAATATAAGGAGATATATATAGTAATATAAATTAGGTCATGGAACCTAGTACAACTCAAATTTGTCGTAGCACAATCTAGTGACATGGTTAGAGTATCTTTGACACTAAAAATACTATGATAGATTATTCACACGTTTATTACCTTAAGATGACTCTCGATAATATTTTTCATTTTTCATCGGTTACATGTAAAGACACGAGGTTGGTGTCACCTTAGATGTTGCAAGACCAAAATTTCACACCTTATAGCTAATTTTGTTTCTTGAGGGGGCTCGAAACTCTTTCTCTAGGCACCAAATCTTCTACACAGTGAGAGTGGAAAACTTTGTAGTGTCCAACTTTGAGTATATGTTACTTCAAATCCTACTACTCATATTTTTTACTATGGAAATTTGTACATTTAAGAGTTTTAAAGCAAAAGTAAATTTAACCTTTATCCTAGAGGGTTACCAATCCTATCAATTTTCAGCCTTAGGGTTATCGTGTACATTTAAGAGTTTTAAAGCAAAAGTAAATTTAACCTTTATCCTAGAGGGTTACCAATCCTATCAATTTTCAGCCTTAGGGTTATTGTGAAATAAAAATGAAGTAATAAAAACAACAAATTGTAATATATATCTATAAAAACATTTAAAGAAAATCCTTTTAAATAAATAAAATAAGTATAATTATTTCCTTTCACAGTCTTCTATTATATATTCATAAATTGTCGGTAATCATTAATTCATAGTCTTTTACAATAATCATTTTGCAAAGAACTACATCTTTGTTTTTGATATTTGAGTACAAGGTTTCTTCTAGTATTATGCCTTGTTTTATAGTTAAAAATACGCTTTCGTAATTACACTTGAACTACATATATGTTCTTGATATTTGAGTGCAAGATCTTTCTTCTAGTATTATGTCTTCTTTCATAAATGCACCTTCTTAATTAACCTTTTAAATCACGGATATACTTATATATCGACATTGTATATGTCACTAAGATATTTTGCTATCCCTCTCGGAAAAAGTGTTCTAAACAGAGTCTTTGGCAGGTTTATATATATATTCTATCAATGCCTTTTTGTACTATATGAATTGCTATTGTTTTTCTTTAACCCTATCTTTCATATTGTAGAATAATCAAGAAAAGAGTTTGGTTAATCAAACTTTATATATCGTTGGATCATATATGAGATTCAAACCTAAGTTTACAAGAGATTTATTGCTTTATCGACAAGTAATATGTCTGCTTAACGTACCTTGACGTACTCTTCATTTAAAATATATAGATATATATAACAAACAGTTGCTTATTATACCTCGTCTTGCGGTAGAATTAATCGATTGTTTGACTTCATACTATTTGTAATGGTTTATAGTTTTATAGATATCATATACCACCACCCATCATTATAGGTTAACTTTGTCTATGGCGTGATATTAGTTAGTATTTTTTAATGGTTCCTAATATATGTCGTAAGGCTTTTATAGCCATCCCCCATATGGTTATTTCCATTACAATATTTCTAAATTGTTCCTGAAACACGAAATCCAAACCTACTACCACGTGTCATCTCGTTATGTTGGCACAACAGTTTGATCGAACCCTACGATCAACTGTGGCCATTGATTCTTGATAGATCTACAACTTACGTAGATTAGGGTCGATTTGTGAGTTGAACAACTATCTCTTCCGTTGGCATTCCCGGTTCATTCGTTTCTTTGAGCTTCAAACAGGGCTCCACTAACTCTGCGACTGATTTCTCCACAATACTTGACATTCAACCTCCATTTGCTAATCAAATATTCTATGGTTTACAGTTAAGCTCATTCAGGCATCCATTATTGAAACATTTGTTTACGGAACTGTTTGTAGAATAAAGCATTTGCTAATCAAATATTCTATGGTTTACAGTTAAGCTCATTCAGGCATCCATTATTGAAACATTTGTTTACGGAACTGTTTGTAGAATAAAGCATTTCAATTTGAAGGTATTGCTTTTGTTTATGTGGGTTTTTAATGTATCTTGGTTAACAATATTGTTTGCTTTTGATATGTTTCCTTTCTCTGTCACAATTTAAGGTTTGCAATTACATTTACTTTTCAGCAAATGAATTAACTTGATATTTTTCTATTTGAATACGATTTCCTTTGGAACGTTTATTCCACACTATAATCTAAATCTAAATGTATATTAATGTCTCTGGTGGCATATTTGCACTTGCGACGTTACAATTTTTCTCAGGTATCCAATTGAATCCTGATTTTGAACTTTTGCTGAAATTTTCTCCTCTCGTTAGAATACATATGTAAGAATCGAATTTAAGGTTTTTGTGTTGTAGGATTGTAATTATTCTCTAGTTATATATCCGTCTAGAACTAGGATTTCTTCTACGGCGAAGTGGATTGGCTAAGCTCCAAGACCTGAAAAAAAATCCTATTTTGCACAGCTTATATTTATAACCCTAATCCTTTGTTTCGTTTCTGATTTGTTGCATATTAATTAGCTAGGGCTATAGGTAGGTTTCCATAAACAATACCCTAACTCTACATAACCTATTAGTACAAATTGAAAATGGGTTTTTATCGAACCCTACCACTTTTATTTCTATAGTAATTTTTCACGTTCAGATTTAGATTCCTTTTCCTATAAACGGTATTATGAAGAGTTTGGATAACCATCCTTGGGTTTTCCCTGTACAGGAGTTTCTATAAAAGTATATACGTAATTCTCTTCATAATTGATTCATTATTCTCTCCTAAATTTTGGCATAAAGATTCTTACAAGGTCTTAAACCCCAGTATATTTTGAGTTTATTACGCAAATGGATTCTGAGTTTTTTTTCTTTTCCATAACTTAACTAAAGGTATAAACATTGCCATTTTCTAATGTGTTATAAATTTATTTTGCAGAGGGATTCAATAGTGTGATTGAATTAAGATTTACTTCTGGGTAATTTATTTTAGAATTTTTGTTTTCCTTCTTTCACTTACTATCTCCATTAATAAATATTTAACATAGTCCTTATTCTCTCGCAACATGCAGGTAATAACATCCATGAGTCTATTTATATATTTGTTCCTTCTTGGTTTCGTATTGAGATCTTCTACAAAACATCCATGAGTTTATTTAAATATTCATTCGTTCTTGGCGTCGTACTGAGATCTTCTGCAACCCACACGACATTCGACTTCCTCTTCTAGGTTGGTTGTTACTGAAAACTTAGATGTCTTATCTACTTGAGCATGACCTGAGCATGACCTGTATGTTCGAGGGAAAGATATCAGAATCTTCTATCATTTATTTACATTTATTGGATTGTTTTCCAAAACTACTTCATGTGAGGAAGTGTAGTGAAAAGGATATAATCCATTCATGTATTTGTGCAGTGGAAAACTTTATCCTACATTTGAACATTTATAATTTCTGGTTTACTGCCGTTATGGGCATCTCTTATCATATCTACATTTTCTATCAATGACTTTTCTTCATTAAGATTTGATATGTTACTGTAATGAACATATACTTTATATATTTATATATATATGTTTGTCATAATATAAATATATTTTGAGGAATTGTTCTATTCATACTTTTGTGCAAATATAATTTTGAATCCTGTTTCAGTAAGAGTAACTTTAGGTATATATATCAAATTTTTTGCTAAGGTTTTTAATATCGTAAGTGTATTCTCCCAGGAGTATACTTATATCCCATATTTTCTATAGATCTTTATGCGACTTTTACCTACAAAATATATATATATATATATATATATATATATATATATATATATATATATATATATATTTATTTATTTAATTCTTTTTTCTGGAAACTAGAATCTTCTGAGTTTAAATACGATTGATTTTGCAGTATTATTTACACTACATTTATAATAAGTGTACTTATTGTCCCTTACATTCTACATGGTATTCTTAATTCCACTAGCATAATCCTAATATATAATATCTATAATGTCAATATAAATACATTTGAAATGCTAAACAAATAAAAATATGTTCAACAACATATCATATGTTCTTATTTTTACATAAAGATCATTGTACACGCATTTACTATATATACATTCCAATGAATAATTCTCTTTCAAAATAACTACTTAAACTTTTCGTACTAAGAATTTAGAATATACATGTATGCATATTTACTACAATTAATCTGAACAAAGAAATGATAACTTTTTCTACCTTGTTTTTTTTAAGGTATTTAGAATTTTTTAGCATTGTACTAGATTTTCAAATCCTAAGTTTCACACTATTTCATTTAGTTAAACATACACATAATTAAAGTTGAGGGTACTTATAGGATTTCAATCTTTTACTCTTTCTCATGTCTTGCATTCTCTTTTACTTTTCATCAATTTCTACTCAGTGTCATTTTATTCTAGTAGGCAAAAGAATATGTAGATTACCCAAGTGGTAGGTAGTAACTACATCCATCTCACTCAACAGGTGGCAGATAGTTACAAGCTAATTTATGAGCTCTACTTCCCACTCTCAAAGACAACATTATCTATTTAAGGGAACTTATGAATCAATAATTTGCATAATCATAAATAATCTAATCATTTAGATTAGATACTTAAGACTTAATGAATATGCTAACCAATGTCCAACCTTAACTTGCAACCTCATCCATTTCAACCACCTGGCTTCAACAATAATTTCAAGATTCATTTATTTCATTAATAACATAATAATAATTATAAATTATTTCACAAATATTCACGTCAAGGATAATTTTTAGTACCGGTTTAGAACCAACTATTTTGGTTCATGTCAGGACAAGATGAACAATCAGACCACAGAGTGAGTTAAATAGATGGAAAACATTTAAAATTAATTTTGGCTATATTAGGAAAATTCATATTATAGTTATAATTTATGTAATTAAAACTATAAATGGATTAATTAAAATCCTAAATACCTAAATCAGCATTTGAATGGACTAAAAATTACGAGAAATAATAACCATAGGTATTGAAATGAGTTTTATATATATATATATATAATATATATATGGGATGAAAAAGAGGGAAATTAATTCTTATTATAAAGCTTAAGAAAATTGACTAACAATAAATTCCTATAGTGAATAAAAATATTAAATATATAAAAAAAAGACACGAAAGGAAAGAAAAAACCAATGGGGAGAAAAGATAAGAAACTGGAACCAAGGAAGAAAAAGGGAAAACCGGGAAAAGTCTAATTAAAAGACCAGAAAGGTAAAAAACTACGGAATCCAATAGCTACATTATTTGATTAATAACATAATAATTACAAATTCACATTTAATATTTATTACCAACGCAATATTGTTAAAGTAGAGTTCGAAATAGTTTCTCAAAGTTAAAGAAACAGTCACCCTTAACCATATATAAATTTTCATTAAAAATTCCAAGTCAAGGGATTTCGAATAGAAAATATTTCAACCGTTTACATATGTAATCATCTAGGAAATCCAAGAGAAAATGTATGAATATTTTCTAATTAGATTCAACACTCTAAGGAAATATTATCATGCATAAAAAATATCTACACATAGGTTATTACAATTGTAAAATGGTAGTAAATGTTCCCTTATATTCTTCATTAGAATGTTGAATCACTTAACATAATGACCATTAACATATTTGAAATCAACAACGTATATAGAGCTATAAATAAAAAAAACTATGAAGAATATAGACAACCTATAATCAAATCCACAATTTACATAACTATTTGATATTTGTAACATTCATTAATATGTATAAAAATTAAGCTAATGTACATACCATAGATTTATCATAAGACTAGTACAATCCTCTAGCTCTCAAAAAATATAGACATAAAAAAGCAATAAAACCTTCGCCAACATAAATGATATGCAACAAACAAGCATCACACAAGCATGTTCTCCAAGGCAAGATGGCTCCTTATCTCCAACTAGATGCTAAGGTTTCATATTAAAACACAAATCTAAAAACTTCCAAGGGATAAGATCCTAGTCAAAGTCTCTAGTGTGGTATAGTATGCTCAAGAAAACCACATTGAGAGAGAGAAAGAGAGTAGATAATAAGGTCCAAGAAAAAACAAAGATAAGTGATGCATTTTTCCTAGTAACATCCCTAAAATAAGTGAGATGAGAATGGGTTATGAATGTGAAAATTAATGATGAATAACACTCCCAAATATATATTATATATATAATATATATATATCAATCAGAAGTAAGTGAGGTCAATAATACACATATGGTCCAATGGCCTTAGAAGAAGCCTATAATAAAACATATAGGTTCACACACATGGAGTACCAAAATCAAAGCATACATGTTTCAATATCCGAGGTGATGCCATCCACAAGAAAGGAACCAATAATGTTCATTATGTGTGCCTAATTCTCCTTGTACAAGTCTCCCAAGCCACTAACAATGCTTCTATTCCATGCATTCCATAGCATCCACTCCATCTACATGAATAATGGGATATCTTAGAGATTTTAGGGCTAACATAAGTCCTCCGACCAAGCTTTCAATACATCGTATGTTGTATCCAATGCAATTTCTCCCTCTAATATGAAAAATGCTTGTGTACTTAAGTAGGTAATAATCAAAGAATGTAACCATCTCCATTTTACAGTCATGCAAAATGTTACCAAAGTTGTTAGGAGATCGCCATCAACCCAATGATGAATATTGATCAAGAACCAAAATAAAGTTAGGAAACCACTAAGAAGACCCTCTTCAATGAACAAATCCATCACAAACAATCTCTCATGTGAAAATCCCTCATGGACCACCTAGGGGCTAATCATACATCACATGCCCCAAATCCCATGAGGAATCACAAAACATTTTGTAAACACCTACAGCTAACACTCATTGTTCATGAGGAATATGTTTTCACTAATGAGTCTTGACTCCATTTCCAATATCTCTAATCTGTCCACTTGTAAATGTGTACATATTATAGTCCAAAAATCAACCATTCTCTCGTAAAAAGGAACTATCACCCATGCTATCACAACATCTTGAATCTTGAAATAA